>OV702293.1:281762570-283207682 GCA_916181665.1 Avena sativa
GATCTCTCCAGAGCCTTTCTGGTTTCTCTCTTCTCATTTCTTCAGTGATTCCAAATATGCCTATAACAACCTCTAAGCTTTGTCAGGCCCTTAATCGTGCTACCCAACGCTCCGAGAACACTCCAGACATGGTCAAGACTTGTCGTGGTATTGCCGACGAGTACGCCATGCAGGGGTCCTCATAGTGCGTGTTTGGAGATAGGGGGTAAGGCGGCGAGTTGGCGGTACGAGGTAACACAGCTTATCCAGGTTCAGATCTCACAACGGTGGAGGAATCCTACTCCTGCTATAAATCACTATAATGACAATACGCCGAGTACAGAGATAGGTTCGCTATGCGAGGTGTGTATATTATCGTGCCCTAAAGGCTCCCAAAGGTTCGGCTTATAAAGGCGTCAGAACCTAGGGTTACAGGAAAGAGTCATAGACGGATAGGTTAGAGAGTCCTATACTAGTACTAACTAGTCTTTGTGTCTTGCACTCTAAGGCTCCGAGTATGTTGGTGACTCCACCGTAGCCTTCCTTTATCCGC
Source organism: Avena sativa (assembly GCA_916181665.1). Taxonomy (NCBI): domain Eukaryota; kingdom Viridiplantae; phylum Streptophyta; class Magnoliopsida; order Poales; family Poaceae; genus Avena; species Avena sativa. Next base: position 281,763,103 of record OV702293.1, read on the forward strand.
ATGGGCCTCCCGTCTAGCAGGCCATGGGATTTGCTACCAACTATGGGCCACCTGGGTTAGCCGGATTAGAGACATGCTATGGTGATACCCATTTAGCATATCCCCAACAAGACTCCTCTCTAACTAATAATCAACAGCGGGACATGTATGCCCATGATGACCACCTGTGCAGTCCACGAAACTTGTTGACCTGTAAACTTTGTGTCGTATTATCCGAGGCTTGATCAATGACATCACCATGTCAGGTTCAACCTCGTTATCGACAATAGCTACTTTACTCAATTTGATAAGTGATATCCCTTGTGACCTAGTCACACGTTGTGTAGCTTATGGATTAACTTATTCGAGTGGGCCCAGATTATCTTCCATCACGCGGATGGACAAATCCCTCTCTTGACACATACGCCTCTACTTGTTCCTTCAAATACCCAATGTCACTCTTATGATCACCGTTCCACCGAGTGACGTCAGGTGACATTAAAGTATCCTCGGGAGACAGTGATTAGATATGGTCTCATGGTCTAAGGAACGAGTCACTATGTTTCCTAATCATCGTAACTTTAACTCTATGACATGATCGTGATACGATGTTATAGATAGGGTATGTTCACCATCTCATTCTCCAATGAGATGACTCCATTGTCAGTTGCTGCCAAGGCATCAACATGATCAGGAAACCTTGATCATCCGTTTACCTAGTGACTAGAGTTTCACTGGGAACTCCTGGTTGTTTGTATATCACACGTGCATTGACGTTTTCAATCAATACAGTTATAGAATGATATAAAACTTAAGCATAAAATTTATGAAATATACTAATAATAAATATTATTATTTATCTCTAGGGCATATTTCCTTCAAATGGTTCATGATTTTTGGATATTTTTAGAAGTGGTTGTAGAGTACAAAGGCTAGAGAGCGGAGTTGGAGCATGGTGAAACTAGTGTGATTCATCGACCGTTCGGTCACAACCTCCAAGCATGCATGGATTCGCCAGGTTTTGGCAAAGTTAGATAAATTTTGCTTCAAATGCTTGGTTTTTTTGCTGACATATGAAGAAAATGCATTAAGAACTTTGATGCAATAAACACCTAAAAATAGATCCAAATGTTGTCAAAGATCACATTCAAGGAATCTTGGAAGGTGTATCCAGTGCTGCCACTCATTGCGAGTTGTGATTCACGTCAAATTTCTTTGATACGATAACATCGGTTACTACATATATTTTGTCTAATCCTGTATTTCATGTTCGAATGAAACACATTAAAGTTGGCTATAATTTTTTGACAAAACGTGTTGCATGGAAGCTATTTCAAATCAAGTTCATCTTTTCAAAGGATCAGCTTGCTCATATATTCACAAAGGCCTTATCACTATCTCAATTTGAGGGATGCCAGCGTAATCTTAAAGATTAAGGGAGAGTATTAGACTCTGTATAGCTTTTGTATATACCTGTATATATGTATTTGTACACTTTGTGTACCTCATATATAAAGAGATAGCCACACTAGGTTTAGGGTGTCGAGCGGTTCCCAAACATTACATGTCCCACATTTTACACTTGCCATGTCACCGTATATTAGATCTGATCACTGAGAGGAATCAGAATAAGACGAGATTCATGGTCACCACAAGGAGGACGATGATGATGAACTTGAGCTTAGTCTCTCAGTCCTTAATTGCCCCTTCTCCTACAGGCATAGCTTGGGTCATTGGCACAACTTGAACAACCATTGCTTGAAGAGTCATTGTTTGATCAGCCATACGCTCATCCACCAAGAAATTGTGGTACTCCTGCTGAAAGTGCCAAGGACGCCGTCTAGAGGAGGGTGAATAGGATTTTAAAAAATGGGGTTTAGTATCTAATAAATGCGAAATAAAAACTAACATTTAATTTATAGAGCACAAAATCTATCCACTAGGTTCACCTAAGTGCACCAATAACCTATGCTAAGCAATACAAGCAACAAGGTGATAGCAAGATGAAATACTTCAAGCATGAAGGATATCACAATGTAAAATGCATAAGTAAAGGGCTCGGTTGAGAGATAACCGATGGATGTGGAAACAAAGATTTTTATCTTAAAGTTCACTTCCAAAAAAGCTACGTCACCATTGGAGAGGTGCGACGGCGCAATGCTCTCTGAACGCCATAAGTGGCTCACCTCGAGGTGTGGTGGCTTGATGCTTGATATGTTGCAAATGTATCTATAATTTTTAATGCTCCATGCTTGTTTTGCACCAACTATCTTATGTTTTGTCCACACTTTGTGGAATTTTTATGAATTTTCTGGAACTAACATATTAACAAGTGCCACAGAGCCAGTTTTCTATTTTCTGATGTGTTTGGTTTCAGAAAAACTAGTAAAGAAATATTCTCGGAATTGGATGAAACAAAAGCCAAAGTTCCTATTTTTTCCGACACGACGCGGAGCCCGAAGGAGAGGGGGAGACGCACCCCAGGGCTACCACACCTGGGCCAGGCACATGGCCGGAACTTCCGCCGGCCCACCGGAACTTCTGCTAAGAACGGTACTACCGCTAGAAAATCCGACCAAAGTTCCAAAAAAATAGAGCATACCAAATAGATAAGTTACTGAGGCTGAGCAAAAATAGATCTAGAATTTCACCCGATACTATTGCCGGCAATTATGCCCGAGCGGTACTTTCGGTTCCTGGCCAGTACTTCCGGTGGGGCGGAACTACCACCTCAACTTCCAGTCAAAGTTCCGACAAATAGAACAAACCAGATAGAGAAGTTACTAAGATGAACTCAGGATGAGCAGAAGAAGCATCGGAGCTTCCACCGAAACTACCGACGGCAAAATGCCCTAGGTGTACTACCGGTGGCGGGCCGGAACTTCCGCCCAGGGAAATTCCAAAAACCAGAACTGCAATAACTTTCGCATCCGAACTCCAAACGAGATGAAACAAATTTTGTTGGAAATATAGATACGAGTAGAATCCAACAAAATTGGTTTCATCTCGCTTGGAGTTTGGATGGAAATATTGGGTATCACTTAGGGAGAAAATACCATGAATATATATGTGAGATATCTCTCATGGTGTGGAGCCAAAAAACTCACAAGATCAAAAACCGCAATAAGATATGCAAGGGAAATTCTTATTTGATGAACTAGATCTTGTTATGCTAATAACCACAAGCTCTAGATCCTCTCATGTACAAGATCAAAGAAACAACCAAGAAAAATGATGCTATGTATGCAAAGGTTTAAGCTCTCTCCAAAAGATGCGATTGTCGTGGCATTGCCAACGAGTACGTGGTGGAGGGTTATCATAGTGTGTGTTTAGACACATGGGGTAAGGCGGCGAGTTGTCGGATATAGGTAACACAACTTACCTAGGTTCAGATCCCACAACGGTAGCGGAATCCTACTCCTACTATAAATCACTATAATGGCAATACACCGAGTGCAGTGATAGGTTCGATGTATGAGGTGTGTATGTTATCATGCCCTAAAGGCTCCCAAGCATTTGAATTATAAAGGCGCCATAACCTAGGGTTACAGGGAAGAGTTCTAGCCGGACAGGTTATAGAGCCCTACACTAGTACTAACTAGTCTTCGTGTCTTGCACTTCAAGGATCCGAGTATGTTGGTGACTCCACTGTAGTCTTCCTTTATCCGGCATGGGCCTCCCTTCTGGATCCGTCTAACTGGTCACCCAGCAGGCCATGGGCCTTGCTACCAACTGTGGGCCACCCGGGTTAGCCGGATTAGAAACATGCTATGGTGATACCCATTTAGCATATCCCCAACAGTATCCCCTAGAGAACTGCGAGATCTTACACCGTCTTGCCTCTTCAATTTGAATGCTCTATCTAGGTGATGTCGGAAATTCGTCAAGCAATATCTTGTAGTCCTCAAAGAACCCTGCAATATTCTCCCTCTTCAATACGTAAGTTGGAGAACCAATGAGTCTTCCATCTTACTCTTCTTTGTAACCAGATAGGATCCGTCCATGCCGGAATTTTCAGATGGGACCGTTTGTCTACAACTGTTAGTGGGGTGACGCAGACTATAGCTAGTGTCGCCTCGAAACTCACATATGTAGTAAAACTTAATGATAGCGATTTTCCCATGCGATAAATCCGAAACATAGAGCGACGGCGGTGGGAACGTGGCGAAATATCTGTGCACGCTCGCGCCCGCACTGCCCACGTGTCAACCGTTAGATCATCTTGCACGAATCTTGATGTCGGGGCTATATATTTTTAACTGTTTGGGTTAATTCCCTTTTACCCTCATTCCCTCCTGCATCATCTTCTTCTCTAGCCAAGATCCTCCTCAAGCTCCTCGTGCGCAGAAAAAACCCTAGCCCCTTCTGAACTTCCAGTCCACCTCTTCCCTACCAATGGCGAGTAGCAGCAGCACTCTTCCATGGCGGCGTTTGGCAAGGCTTTGGCCAAGCCCTAAAACACGATGCATGTCCCGCCGGAGGGAGTGGCGGTACCATGTTCTATGGTGATGGAATCCACTGACAGTGACCACGGCGCTCGAGCCGTTGGAAGAAGAGGTGGTCTCCCACAAGGGAGAGTGGCGCGGCTCGGACATCTCCGATGGCAACATCAAGGAGATGATCTCTGAGAGGTACCTTCCAGCAACGGAGGGTTGATGATGGCTCAGTTGATGTAGAGCCTGTTGCGAACCCCAAGAGCAAGGTATGATGAGCACATCAACAAGTTTTCCCTCAGTTATGGAACCAAGGTTATCGAACCAGTAGGAGAAAGAAACCACTTTTGAAGGTGTTGCTAGCAACATGGAACCTGCACACAACACAACCAAAATACTTTGCCCCAACTTATCATTGAGGTTGTCAAGCTCACTGGTTTTGTTGAAACCAAAGGATTAAACATATAGTGTGGAAGAAAGTAACTGCTTGTATTAATTGTAGAAAGTAAACATCATATGGAATATCAATGGGAAGGAATGGACCAGGGTCCATAGTTCACTAGAGGTGTTTTCTTCATAAGATAAATAACATGCTGGGTGAACAAATTATAGCGGGGCAATTGACAAATAGAGAATGCATAACAATGCATGTACATGACATGATGATCACTGTGAGATTCATTTGGGCATTATAACATGATACATAGACCGTAATCCAACTGCATCTATGACTAATAATCCACCTCTGGGATATCATCCGAACAACCCTCGGGTATTAAGTTGCAAGCAACAGATAATTGTATTAAGAAAAGTGTGTAATGTAAACAATACAATTGCCCTTGGACAAAAGATTGTTGTTTTCTCCCTAGTAGCAACAACACATCTACAATATTAGAAGTTTCTGTCACTCTCCCAGATTACAAGAGGCATGAACCTACTATCGATGTTGGGGAGGTGACCTCGGATAGGGTAAAGACGGGGAAAGACGAAAGGATGTTCCCCGTCCAGTTTCCAAGTTACAGTCTGAGTCGGCCGAGATAGGAAAGGGCAGGACCCTTATGATAATGACAAGGCATTACCCGGCCGAGATACTGCGTAAGTCGGTCGGGTTAGCCCGAGTAATCTTAATGCAGGTGAAGGACGAGCCGAGTTACGCGAGGTAGGGTCGAATGATACGAAGCTTGCAGAAGAAGGAGAAGCCTAAAGTCAAACTCTAGCCACAGGCTAGGGAGAATCTGAGCAGAGCCAAGCACAAGGGACAAAGGCGCAGAGCGACAGAGGGGCAGAAGGAGGTCACGGAGGTGACAGTCCTGAAGCCCGAGGCACGCAAGAGGGGCCCTCTGGAACCTTGCCGTCATTAGAGGGGCGACAGGGAAAGGAGGCCGCCGAACTACTATATTGGGACAAGCATATTCCTCGAATATGCTTGCCACGTCAGCCCTAAAGGAACCCAAGGTTATCCTTTATAAGGGGAGGCTTGGACCCTGAGGAGGGCATCGGCTCATTTAGTACCGTTAGGCTGGTAAAGTTCTCCCTTTCTCCTTGTGTACAACTCAAGGAGCACTTGTATCCCAAGGAAGGAGAAATAAAGATCTTTGCCTTAGTCTTCTGTGTGTAGAATCAACTACATCTTCCCTCCCCAGATCCCTCTAGCATCCATTGGCCCCATACTTTAGCCTACCCATGGCATCTGCCGTGCCACCACCACGACAGTTGGCGCCCACCATGGGGCCAGCAGCGGTGCTAGCTGGAGTCATGATCCGGACGGGAAACTTCATCGACACTGGCTAGCGCATTGTCTCTGGCTTGGTCCGGAGATTTGATCTCAGTGACTACGTCAGCGACAACGCGGGCAGCTTCAAGGTAAAAGCTCCTCCGTGCAACGGCGTCTTCATCAGCTTGGGCATGCACCAGATCTACGTCGGCGTCGACATCTCAGGTGTTTATCCTCACCAGGTTGTTGTTGCAGGAGAACCCCCCCTTAGCGCCGCGAGCAGTCCACGCGGAGCGCGCCCTGTCAGCAGCGTCAAGGTGATGGTCGCAGCCGGGGTGCAGGCAGGAGTAGCAGGCGCCGGATCAAGCAGAGACCCTGCGGCGGGCGTGCAGGTCGTGCCCAGGCAAACAGCTCCACAACCCACCGAGGTAATTCCTTCAGTGGCCAACCAGGCCGAGGTGCAGGAGACAACCCCAAAGGCACCAAGGGTAAGAGGGCCACCTCTGGAAAGACCAGAAAACATTCTTCAGGCAACCATAGATAATCTGACTACACCCGTAGCGCCGATACTTGATCCGGCAAATGCTCAGGCAGAGTTGGAAGAAACCAGGCAAAAGGTGCTGGTGGAGGCAAAGAAGGTGTCGGCCTTGCGGGAGTCCTTAAACAGGACCCTGCGAGAATATGCCAGGGCAAACAAGCTTGACGTCGCCCCCGAGCGGGTTGACGAGTTGAGATTAAGAGGAAAGAACCTCATAGATGATATCAACAAGGAGCATGATGCTCATAAGGCAGAATCAGTTGATCTAGGCCTGCCGAGGTACAGTACCCCGACAAAGAACCTGAGAGCGGCAAATGCCGCAGCATTAGAGTTAGAAGGATTGACCGGCGAAGCCCGGCAGAAACAGCAAGAAAGAGTGAATGAGATGGTGCGCATTGCGAACCAGCAGAATGAAGAAATGCTCAGAGCAGACCCGGCGAGGCCAGGTGCCTCGCGAATGGTTCACTCGGCTGGAGAAGCACCTGCCTTATCTGTGGCAGCAACATCTTCACCCGGAAACAACGCACAAAAGGACAGAGCGGTAACTTCAGGAAAGATAAATAAGCAAATTGTTTCATATGATCCGGCAATAGCCGGAAAAGCAAATGAGAACAGAGGCAATGGAAGCCGAGGTAACAGTGGCGAGAGAAACCCCGGCCGTGCCGAGAAGGGCAGCGGAAGCCGAGGCAATGGAGATCTCGGAAGAGGAGAACTCGGAAGAGGGAATCACGAGAACAATATCCCGGTCGAAGGAAGGAGAGAACCGCCACCCAACCAGCAGCCGAGACATGAACCTCGACAGGAAAGAGAAGTGAGACCAGTTCGCCACAATCAGGTGAATGAGAGGTATAATGATGGATATTCCGAGATGGAATATGCGATTCATGGTGGAAATAACCACTATGGAATGCAGGAGAGAGTTCTGTACAGAGATTTGCCGTCAACTAACGCCAGAGTGAAGCTGGACCGGCTATACCGGTCCGAACTGCTAGAAGAACAGGGTCCACCAGGTCCGGCGTGCTTCGGACCTCGGATCATGGGCGAGCCGCCTGTGCCGAACTTTCAGTTGGCAAGAGGCACAAAAACATACAATGGGAGCACTAAACCACAGGATTGGTTGATTGACTATGCTACTGCTGTAAAAATAGCTGGTGGAAACTTACGATGGGCAGTACGATATGTCCCGCAAATGTTGGAAGGACCAGCTAGAGTATGGCTGAATAACCTGCCAGCAGGCAGCATCAACTGTTGGTTGGATTTTGAAGAAATGTTTGTTAGCAATTTTACCAGTACTTACAAGAGGCCAAACAGGCCGCAACAGCTAGCCATGTGCAAGCAAAGGCCGAATGAGACAGACAGAGAATTCTTAACTCGGTGGTGTAACCTGAGAAATTCGTGCGAGGGAGTTATAGAGTCACAGGCAATAGCTTGGTTCGCCCAAGGATGCCGCTATGCTAGTGTATTATGGCAGCGACTGCAAAGAGATATGCCAACCACATTGGCAGAAACCATCAGGATAGCGGATTCCTATGCATTGGGAGATCCGACGCAACCAGAATTAATGTCGGCAGATCATCGAGAACATCAAGATCAATATGCAAGAGACGTGGCCGGGTCATCCAGGCGCAATGACTTCAGAGGAAGAAGAAGAGAAGAGAGACCGGATTATAGATATGGTTTAACTCAGGTGGCAGCAGTAGTGAAAGATCAGCCGAGTCATGGAAATAGTCAACGACAAAAGAATGGTCCTCGGCAATGGACACCAAGGAATGAAGGAAAAAGACAGTGGACACCAGAGCAAAAGAAGCAATGGCAGGAGAGGCCGAAGTACACATTTGAATCTATGTTAGATCAGCCGTGTAAATTTCACACATCAAACCCGGCTAGGCCAGCCAACCATACAACCCGCCAATGTGCGTGGATGAAAAATGCAATGGGTAACCCCGCAGGCATACAGGCAACGCCTCTCCAGGCACATCAACAGCATCAGCCACAGTTGACTGGAGCAAATGCACAACAACTGATGTTACCACCTCCTCCCCTGAGGTATGAAAACTCGGACTTGAGAGATGCGGTGCATCAAGTGATAAACCAAGGTCCAGATGGAAGGACAAATCCAGGAAATAATGGACGCAATGATTACAGAGAACATCATCAGTCATATTGCGTGTTCACAACAGAACAACAAGACAAGCAGAGTGTACATCGCCGGCATATGGAAGTAAATGCAGTTATGCCGGCAGTACCAAGATATGTGCCTTGGTCGGATCAAGAAGTAACTTGGAGCATAAAGGATCACCCCAAGATAATGCCGATCCCGGGGCCGTATGCACTCGTGTTGGATCCGACATTTTTCGGACCAAGCATTAATGTGAAATTTTCAAAGGTACTCGTTGACAATGGGAGCAGTATCAATATCATGTACAAAGATACAATGCATAAACTCGGAATATCGCAGAACATGCTGCAATCCACGAGGACCACTTTCTATGGGATAGTACCAGGGCTTTCGTGCGAACCCATTGGTAAGGTTCGAGTGGATGTCTTATTCGGCACAAGAGATAATTGCAGAGTAGAAAATTTAGAGTTTGAGGTGGTGGATCTAGAGAGTTGCTATCATTCTCTACTCGGACGGCCAGCATTGGCCAAATTCATGGGCAGCTGCCATATAAGTTATCTGAAAATGAAGTTACCCGGACCACAAGGGGTGATAACAGTAGCAGGGGATTATAGGAAGTCAATGGAATGTGCTTCAGCCGGATCAAATCTGGCCGAGTCATTGGTAATAGCAAGAGAAAAAAGAAGGATTCAGGAGGTGGCAGCCCTCGCTCAGTCGGCACAATTGAATATGCCGGCATTAGCCAACCCGCATGGGAGTGTCTCTTTTCAGCCGACTAAAGAAACAAAAAAGTTCCAGATAGATGATCAGTTCCCAGAGCGCACCGTCACCATTGGTGCCGGCCTAGATGCTAAATAGGAAAGCGAGCTCACCAACTTCCTCCGTGAGAATCGGGATATCTTTGCATGGTCAACTCAGGATCTGCAAGGTGTGCCGAGGGAGTTGGCGGAGCACTCTCTGAATGTAAGGCCAGGAGCAAGGCCGGTGAAGCAACCTCTCCGCCGCTTCGCCGAAGACAGGAGAAAAATAATAGGGATGAAATAGCTCGGCTCCTCGCGGCCGGGTTCATCATGGAGGTGCTATATCCGGATTGGTTATCAAACCCGGTGCTAGTGGAAAAGAAGAAGGATGATCCAAATGTAGCCATTGTATGGCGAATGTGTATCGATTACACGAACCTGAACAAGGCATGTCCAAAAGATTCTTTTCCTTTACCTAGAATAGACCAAGTCATTGATTCGACCGCTGGTTGTGAACTATTATCATTTGTAGACGCGTATTCTGGTTTTCACCAGATACCGTTAAATCCGGCCGATCAAATAAAGACTGCGTTTATTACCCCGTACGGGGCTTATTGCTATCGCACCATGCCATTCGGCCTGCGTAACGCAGGAGCAACGTATCAGAGATGCATGCAAAAATGTCTACATGACCAGATAGGGAAAAATGTACAAGTATATGTAGATGATGTGGTTATCAAAACCAAAGAAAGCAAAACGCTACTGGATGATATCCGGCAGACTTTCGCGAACCTGAGAAGGTTCCGAATGAAGCCTAACCCGGAAAAATGCACATTTGGTGTGCCAGCGGGAAAACTGCTCGGTTTTCTTGTATCTAGCCAAGGTATAGAGGCCAACCCAACTAAGATAAGAGCAATGGAAAGAATGGAATTGCCAAGATGTCTAAATGACGTACAAAAGTTCACAGGTTGTTTAGCCTCGCTCAGCCGATTTGTATGTCGGCTGGGAGAGAAAGCACTACCACTCTATCAGTTGATGAAAAAATCGGATAAGTTCATTTGGACTCCACAAGCAGACAATGCATTTAATGAATTGAAAAAGATGTTGGTCACAGCGCCGGTCTTGGCTTCTCCATTATCGAAAGAGCCTATGTTACTTTACATAGCATCCACCAACAGAGTAGTGAGCGCTGTGATCATGGTGGAACGAATTGAAGATGATAAATCAGTACAAAGGCCGGTGTATTACCTAAGTGAGGTACTATCAGCCTCCAAAAAAAATTACCCACATTATCAGAACATGGCATATGGGGTGTACATGTCAGCAAAGAAACTTAAACATTACTTTGAAGAGCACCCCATCAAGGTGATTTGTGAAGCACCCATAGCCGACATATTGAGCAACAAAGATGCAAGTGGCCAAATAGCAAAATGGGCAATTGAATTATCACCTTATGCTCCGCAATTCGATAGGCAAGATGCAATCAAATCTCAGGCCGTGGCCGATTTCTTCGTAGATTGGGCTGAGGGACAATATGAGCCACCATTACCAGATCCGAATTATTGGACGATGCACTTTGACGGCTCCAAACTAAGAAATGGTTTGGGGGCAGGAATAGTGTTAACCTCGCCAAAAAGAGACCAGCTGAGATATGTGCTGCAAATACATTTTGCCGCGTCAAACAATGTAGCCGAATATGAAGCACTAGTCCATGGATTGAAGGTGGCGAAAGAGATTGGCATATGCCGAATCTTGTGCTATGGAGATTCAGATCTAGTAGTACAGCAAGTCTCAGGCAATTGGGATGCGTTGGATGATAATATGGCTTTGTATAGGTTTCATGTGCAAAAACTCAATGGATACTTCGATGAATGTGAGTTTCATCATGTACCTCGGGCAGAAAACGACGCCGCAGACACATTGTCAAAACTCGGATCAACCAGACAGTCAATTCCCCCAGGTATCGCCCTAGAGCACCTGAGGAAGCCATCAATAACACCGTCTCCAGAGTCCGAATCCATGTTTATTCCGACAAAATCAAGAGAGGATAATGTGCCGATGGAAATTGACAAGCAATGTAACCCGGAATTTCCAAAAATAAAGCCAGCCGATGCAAGGATGAGTATGGAGAAATCCGAGGTAGTTATGTCGGCAGAAAATATGGAAATAGATAGTGAGTCTACACCAGAGAAAATCACACCAACATGGGCGCAACCCATATTATCTTTCCTTAGAGATGCGATTTTGCCGAATAACGAGATATTGGCAAGACAGACAGTGAGAAGAGCTAAAGCTTATACAATCATAAACAATGAGCTGTATAAAAGGAGTGTCACAAGTGTGTTGCAAAGATGTGTGAGCTCGGCGGAAGGCCAGGAGATCCTCCTAGATATACATCAAGGAGAATGCGGACATCACGCCTCATCCCGAGCGTTAGTGGCCAAAGCATTCAGGCATGGGTTTTATTGGCCAACAGCGTTGAAAGAGGCCAAGCAACTGGTCGAAAAATGTAATGGTTGCCAAAGATATGCCAGCAAAATACATATGCCTTCGTCCGAGTTAAAAACAATACCAATTACTTGGCCATTTTCTGTATGGTGCTTAGATATGGTGGGACCATTTAAGCCGGCCCGAGGCGGGATGACCCACATATTAGTAATGGTGGACAAATTCACAAAATGGATTGAAGTGAAACCAATAAAGAAGTGTGATGGGCCCACAGCAGTGAAATTCCTCAAAGATATTTCTTAAGATATGGGTACCCACACAGTGTTATTACAGACAACGGTACAAACTTTGCAGAAGGAGCCTTCGCTAGATTCTGTCAAGAAAAGCACATAAGACTAGATGTCGCCTCTGTGGCTCACCCAGCATCCAATGGGCAAGTAGAAAGGTCTAATGGACTAGTACTGTCCGGAATAAAACCACGACTCGTCGAACCGCTGCAAAGGTCGGCAGGATGTTGGATTGAGGAACTACCAGCAGTACTATGGAGCCTCAGGACTACCCCAAACAGATCAACGGGTTATACACCATTTTTTCTATTGTATGGGGCAGAAGCTGTGCTTCCAGCCGACATAATACATGACTCGCCAAGGGTTACCCAGTATACAACCGCTGAAGTAAATGAGGTAGCTTGGCAAGATGATGTCGATCTGCTAGAAGAAGCCAGAGAGCTGGCGCTATCAAGATCAGCTATCTATCAGCAGGACTTGCGACGATATCACAGCAAGAAGATGAATCCAAGGGTGTTTAAAGAAGGAGATTTGGTTCTCCGGCTGGTGCAACGCACGGCCGGCATGCACAAGCTGTCGCCTCCATGGGAAGGACCATTCATCGTGAGCAAAGCATTGCACAATGATGCGTATTACCTAATCGATGCTCAATAACCAGGAAAGAACAGGGCAGACAAAGCCGGCGAAGAATCGAAAAGACCATGGAACGTAGCTTTACTTCGTCCATTTTACTCGTAGGAGTCATCTATGACACATTGTAAAATGATGCCTCAGGATGGAGCACCAACTATGTATTGAACCTCGGCGTCCAGAGCAGTGACTCGGGGACTGCCATATGTTGTTTTTAATTTCATGTTATGTATCAAACCTCGGCACCTTGAGCAGTGGCTCGGGGACTGCACTATATTGTTTTTAAGTTTGGTTTATGTATTAAACCCCGGCACCTTGAGCAGTGACTCAGGGACTGCCCCATATTATTTCTAAGTTTGGTTCATGTATTGAAACTCGGCGCTAAAGCAGTGGCTCGGGGACTGACATATATTATTTTGTGTTATATATTGAACCTCGGCACCTTGAGAAGTGACTCGGGGACTGTCCTATATTGTTTCTAAGTTTGGTTTATATATTAAACCTCATTGCCTTGAGCAGTGGCTCGGGGACCACCCTATATTATTTCTAAGTATGCGTTATCCTTTGTTGCAAGAGTGGGTATCAAACTTAGGCTCCCAGAGTGATATTATTTCACTCTCCCCAAATACGGTCTTCAAGGTTTACACCCAGATTAACAGTCCAAACCACAGCGGTCAAGTGGAAAAGTTTATCAAAGTCAGGCAATATTAGACGCCGAACTACGGGAGAACAAAGGCAAATATATACTCCAAACTCAAGAAATTGAAGGCCGCCAAAGCAAGGATTCGGACAAACAGGACCAGTTAAACAAAGTAATAACGATTACAACCACATGTGTCTCAGCGGCACACGGCAAAAGAAATTCATACCGCACAAAAGACGGACAAATGTTTGACGTACATCATACGCCCGACATACCAGGGGTAAGAAATGACTTAGAGTTTTTTAGCTGGAGAGGCGGTGACTTGGTTAGGGGCTGGGCACTCCGAGGTAGGTGGAACTTAGGCCGAGGTTGCCTCGCCCTCCACAGACCCAGGAGCGACTTCGGAGGAAGCCCGAGGCTGTTGAGGAGCGTCAGCTTGCGCAGTGGAATGCCCAGTACCTTTGGAGGAGGATCGCGCGTCGCCGTTACCATCCGAGCTCGAACTGGAATCACCAGAAGTAGCCGAGTCACCCTCATCTTCGCCCTGTTCAGCTGAGTTATCATCCGAGGCATCCTCAACTTCGACCTCGTCCTCCGGGTTAGGAAGGAAACTCGGACCTTCATTCCAGTTATGCACGTCTGCATACTCAACAAGCTGGAAGGCACGAGCTTGCCGGAGAGCGACAAAGTCTGGGTCCTCAACCCAACGGGAACTAGTGCGCAAATTTCTCAAAGTATCAAGAGAAATATCTTCATACCATGACATGATGACAGTGAGAGCCATATCAGCACCAGCTCGTCCGGCCGATTCCCTCCAAAGACTTAGCTGTCTCTCAGATGCCATTAATCTTTCCACCAATACTTTGACCTCATCAATATCAGGAGTCCCAGAAGTATTCGGCCAGAGAACATGGTAGGCTCGGATAGCTTCCTGCACCAAATCCCTGCCCATAATCTTCATCGGACCAACTGCAGCGCCAACAACAACCAAGAAATCTTCCATCGAGTACTCTGAGTCCGCATTAGCAGGAACACCTCGGGCACACGAGCATTAATCACCGCTTTAGAGCTCACGGGCTTAGCTTCTGGAAAATGGTCTGCGCAAAACAGAAGTGCGTCGGTCAACAGTAAGCAAGGGAAAAGATAACTCGGCCTAGGTCAGAAGCTTACGACGAATATAGCTCAGCATTATCTGAAGATCTTTAGCCTAGTCACTCTTGCTCTTCTCAAAGCGAGTGATCTCCTCGCTCATCCCCCGTGTCTTTAGTTCGGCAGCCTCGAGGAGCTCTTTATTTTTCTGCAATTGCATAGCTAGCCGATTCTTCTCCTCGGAGAACTCCTGGTCGACTTTTTCTAACTCAGACTTCTGAGAGAGCTTAAGGGACTCCACCTCGGCACGCAAGCGAGCTATCTCGTCATCTTTATCCTTCAGCTGCGCCGAGTGAGTAGCGGTTTGTTCTAAAAAATGCAGCATCACATCAGGCATGGGCATGCAATCTTCATGAGACGCTGCAAAGGTTTGTAACTCGGCTTTACCAAAGCCAAAAAAGAGTTAAAAGAAACTTAGTGCACATTTCAAAGGGAAGTATATAAAGTAAAAGAGTAACTATCCTTCCAGGGCCTTGACCTTCTTCTCAAGACGGATGTTAAGATTGTTGATGTTCCCTGTTTACCAACAAAGTAAGTCAACACCTCATGTACAAAACAATAAGAGCTTCGGAGATGATGCAAGAGTTTGTCGACTTACCAGCTTTGTTCACCACAGGAATAACCTTCTCGTACTTTTCTTACAATTTTTTATGCGCAAAAAGCAGCCTTTGGAATTCGGCGGTCCGCCGGTCATGCGCAACCTAAGAAATAAAGCAAATAGTAATAAGATATTCGAACCTAAGACAGATCCGAGTCAAGCAAGACTTAACTCGGATCTAGGTGGCTGGATATTCAAAGCGAAGACAGATCCGAGTCAAGCAAGACTTAACTTGGATCTAGGTGGCTAGATATTCAAAGCTAAGATAGATCCAAGTGAAGCGAGACTTAACTCGGATCTAGGTGGCTGTATATTAAAAGCTGAGACAGATCCGAGTCAAGCAAGACTTAACTCGGATCTAGGTGGCTGGATATTCCAAGCTAAGACAGACCCGAGTCAAGCAAAACTAAACTCGGACCAAGGTGGCTGGATATTCAAGGTTCAGACAGACCCAAATCAAGCAGAATTTAACGCGGATCTAGTTGGATGGAGGTTCGAACTCTAAGACAAAACTGAACTAAGTAAAGCATTATAAAACTTCCAAACGAATAACAAGTTATTCGGTTGCAAGCTTCGGGGACTAGAGTATATATAATAGCATCCGGAGGACTAATCAAAACTCCATAAAGACGATTACCTCATTCATCTTGTCATTGTCAAGAACGATCTTGGCAGCCAGATGTAGGCGGCTGCTGATGTCGGAGAGTTGAAACGGATGGCTGCTTGGATTACCCTCGAGCTGATCGGCAGCGTTCCAATTATGGGCATACTCGACCAACGAGCCGAGACTGTTCCCACTTTCCGTGCGAGTCAGAACCTTACCTCGGACATGTTGGGTAGCCACCATTGCCGCAGGGCTCTTATGGAGGGCAAGCTGTGTATCAGCAGCCGGGGTAATAGTGCTCTTGGCAGAGGAAGCCCCCTTGCGCAGCGCATCAGCAATTGTAGGCTGAGACAAGCTGGCAAGTCCTTTCTAAGAGGACGCAGGCTTCGTAACAACGATCTTCCTTGCCTTAGGAGAGGCATCAGTAGGAGCCGATACCTCGACACTTGGAGCAGCGTCCTTGGGAGCCGGAGGAATTACGGTTGCAGAGGGCACCGAGATATTGATATCCTCGGCTGGAGTTGGTGTCGCAGTAGAGACCGCGGGGGTCGAAGGAATCTCAATAGAAACATCGGGGTTCATGGAGGAGGCAGTGGGTTCGGTAGGAATATCTGTTGGCCGAAGTGTATCGGCATCAACAGGAGAAATCTCAGGCGCATCATGGCGAGGTGGTGTCTGATTCGGAGCAGGAGGAGAAGCAACGCGAGCAGGACTCGGAACTCTGGTATCCTCAGGAGACGGAGGAGAAGGTGGCCGAGTCGTACGACTCATCATGCTAGGACCGCTGGGTTTAACAAAAAGAGGAGCCCTGCAAAGACAAGAAGATCATGTCAAAAAGCAGAAAGACAAAAACAAGAAATATAAACAAAAGCAACTCACCCAGTAACCCCGGGCATAGTTTTGCGCTTCGGAGGGTGCTGGGCTGACTTCTTTATTCGTTTCCTGGGAGCCGCTTCTGAGGCAGCAGCCGGAGCGCTACATTTCCCCGAGGTAACAGGAGGCCGGGAGGCGAGAGGCTCGGCGTTGTGAACCTGACCGGCCGGATTAGCTGAGAAAGTAGAAGCCGGAAATGCATAAGAAATTGGCATTGCGGCAACTACCTCTAGAACTTGGACCTCGTCCGAATCACCTTCCTCCTCGTGGGCCAGGGTCCTGTCGCGAGCGCGAGCCGGAGCGAGATCCGACTTGGGAACGAACTCTTCTGAGTCCGGCTCCCTGCTGTCCGGAGTATTCCGATCCGCAGGCCACGGGAGTGACAAAACCTCGGCGTCCTCAGTCTTTTGCTCCTCAAACCTCTGCAGGACAAGAAAGAGAAAAATTAGCAAAAAGAGTTACGAACGCGATTAGGAAGCAAAACACTAATGCGTAAACTTACTTCGGGAGGGGGATGCTCGCGGGTGAACGGCTTCAATCCCCAGGCCCAATCCTCCGGCATCTCCGTCTTAAAGATAGCCCGGACACGCTTGAAGATGAGGTAGTTGTCCAGCTCCACCGTCGAGACTCGGTTGGGATCGAGAGGACCGCTCATATAGTAGATCTTGTGTGTGCGTTTCTGGAATGGGCAGATCCGGCTGCTGATGAAGGTAGTCATCAGATCCTCACCGCGTAGCCCGGAGTGGATTAGTTCCTTCAGCTGAATTTCAAAAGACTCGGCCAGAGCGTGACTCTTCCTCGGATTATAGGTCCAGTTCTGCTTGGAAGGAGGGCCGATGGAAAAAGCAGGGAGCCGAATCTTATCTTCACTCCCAGAGTTCTTGACATAAAAGAATGACTTATGCCACTTCTTACATGATTCTAGACCTGCAACGCGAGGAAATACGGATTTCCTCCGAGGTGTGATGGACGCGGCACCGCATTGGGTGAGCAACTTCTCGGAGGGTTGCAAAGATTTGTCTGGGACGATGTTGGAACGAATCTGAATAAACTTTGACCAAACATGCACAGATGGCCATAGGCCGAAGTATCCCTCCGAGGCGGAGATGAAGGCAGAAAGAGAGGCGATGGCGTTAGCAGGAAGATGATGCGGCTGAAGACCGAAGTAATCAAGGAACTCCCTAGCGAAATCGCTGAGAGGGAGACCAAACCCGCGAGCAAAATTTGACATGAAGACTACATATTCGCCCTCCCTAAGAACTGGAGAGGATTCGCTGCCGGGTAAGCGACAAGCTACCTCGGCAGGAATCCGGCAAGTTCGGATTAGCCACTCAACCTCTCGGCGGGTGACAGAAGAGCCCTGCCACGAGCCCCGCTCAGGCCCAGAGGCAGCATCGTCATCCTCAATAAGGGCACCGCTGACGGAGCTCGACATGGGGTCGCCGGAGAAATTTACGGAGGAAGAACTAGCGGCGGAGGAAAACTTAGAACTGCACGGCCCCGTCGTGATTCTACGCGGAAATGGCGGCGGAGCAGCGAAGGAACTACCGCGCGAAAATGAAAGGGAAACAGAGGAGTCTAGAGGAGAGCCTGGGCGATGGACCGGAAGAACTCACCGGCGACGACGCCGGAGCAAGCGAACAGGGACGAGGCCGACGGAGCAGTGCGGCGGGATCCCTGCCGTCGGAGACCCAGATGAACGCACGGCGGCGGAGTCGCGAACGGGCGCAGAGGCGAGAGGAAGAAGAAGGGCGCAGGTGAGCGGAGGGGGAAAGTGAATCCCCCAGCCCCGCGCCCCTCTTTATAACCGTGCCGCCTGCGAGGTAGTGGGATCGTGAGTGTGGCGGTTGACCGTGTAGATCGTGTGCGCCGCATGACCGAACGCCGCTAAGTGGAACCGCACCAAGGACCACACGGTGGAAAAGAAGGTCACGATCCCCGACGGAAACGGCACACGAGGCGTCGCAGCACTGACGCGACAGGCGCAGTAATAACTATAGCCTGTCAGTAAATGCTGTAGAGGAACAAAAAACTAGAGAAACAATGATGAGTATGACACATAGGACGAGGCATACGCGAGAAGATATGATGATACCTCGAACGAGAAAAAGATAACTCGGAAACAATGCAGAACGAATATCATGAAACTGATACGGCCCGGCCGAAGTTGTTGGCGGGGCCATACCAGCTTCAGGGACTAATGTTGGGGAGGTGACCTCGAATAGGGTAAAGACGGGGAAAGACGAAAGGATGTTCCCCGTCCAGTTTCCGAGTTACAGTCTGAGTCAGCCGAGATAGGAAAGGGCAGGACCCTTATGATAATGGCAAGGCATTACCCGGCCGAGATACTGCGTAAGTCGGCCGGGTTAGCCCGAGTAATCTTAATGCAGGTGAAGGACGAGCCGAGTTACGCGAGGCAGGGCCGAATGATACAAAGCTTGCAGGAGAAGGAGAAGCCTAAAGTTAAACTCTAGCCACAGGCTAGGGAGAATCTGAGCAGAGCCAAGCACAAGGGACAAAAGTGCAGAGCGACAGAGGGGCAGAAGGAGGTCACGGAGGTGACAGTCCTGAAGCTCGAGGCACGCAGGAGAGGCCCTCTGGAACCTTGCCGTCATTAGAGGGGCGACAGGGAAAGGAGGCCGCCGAACTACTATATTGGGACAAGCATATTCCTCGAATATGCTTGCCACGTCAGCCCTAAAGGAACCCAAGGTTCTCCTTTATAAGGGGAGGCTTGGACCCTGAGGAGGGCATCGGCTCATTTAGTACCGTTAGGCTGGTAAAGTTCTCCCTTTATCCTTGTGTACAGCTCAAGGAGCACTTGTAGCCCAAGAAAGGAGAAATAAAGATCTTTGCCTTAGTCTTCTGTGTGTAGAATCAACTACATCTTCCTTCCCAGACCCCTCTAGCATCCATTGGCCCCATACTTTAGCCTACCCATGGCATCTGCCATGCCACCACCATGACAATCGAGCATAAATACCCCCTCTTGGAGTCACAAGAAAATACTTGGCCAGAGTAACTACTAGCAACGGAGAGCATGCAAGATCACAAATAACATATACATGATAGAACAATAATCAATCTGACATAATACTCAATATCCATTGGATCCCCGCAAACACAACATGTAGCATTACAATAAGATGATCTTGATCATGATAGGCAGCTCACAAGATCTAAATATGGTGGCACAAATAGGAGAAACAACCATCTAGCTACTGCTATGGACCCGTAGTCCAAGGATGAACTACTCACACATCACTCCGGAGGCTGGCATGGTGATGAAGAAGGCCTCCGGGATGATCTCCCCTCTCCGACAGGGTGCTGGGAAGAGCTCCAGATCCCTCCCGATCCAGGGACAACGGTGGCGGCGGATACAGACTTTTTCATCGAATTCTGATCTTGTCCTTAGGGTTTTTGCATCGGGGGGATTATATAGGCAAAGGGGCAAGGTCGGTGGAGCGCCGGGCCCCCACACCATAGGGCGGCGCCCCTGGCCACGCCTGGCTTAGGTGTGGACGACCTGGGATGCGTCTCCCTCTCTCCTTCAGGCTCCGTGTCGTGTCGGAAAAAATAGGAACTTCGCCTTTTGTTTTATCCAATTCCGAGAATATTTCTTTACTAGTTTTTCTGAACCAAAAATAGCAGAAAACGGAAAATTGGCTCTGTGGCACTTGTTAATATGTTAGTTCCAGAAAATTCATAAAAATGCCACAAAGTGTAGAAAAAACATAAGATAGTTGGTGCAAAACAAGCATGGAGCATCAAAAATTATAGATACGTTTGCAACGTATCAGCATCCCCAAGCTTAACTCCTTCTCGTCCTCGAGTAGATAAGTGATAAAAAGAATAATTTTTTAGGTGACATGCACCATCACAATCTTGATCAAGGTATTGCAAAGCATTGATAGCTGGAATCAAAGTATTCTAAACATAAGCATGAAAGATATATTTCTAACAATAAGACATAGCAACTATGTTGCAACATAAAAGGATACACAAACAAAAGATCATGAATAATGCTTTGAAAGACATTTGTTTGTTTCACATATAGAAAACATAGAAAGAGTGGTATTCAGCTTGTCCTTCATGGAATATCAAAACATAAATGCATAGGACACCTTCAAAGTTCATAAGGATGAGTGGATACAAATAATTTAAGAACAAGCAATACCATAATTATGAATCAATCAACAAGTTTTGTGACAATGCACATTGAACTCAAAATGAAAACTATGCTCTCTTAACTGGTGCATAAAGATAGAATATGGAGACTCAACAAAAAGTAAAAAGAAAGGCCCTTCATAGAGGGAAGTAGGGATTAAATGGTTTTATAAAGCTTCCAAAAATTATGGTACTTATTAGCTTTGAGATCTCATTTCCCCTAACATAAGCATCTTGAAGTGACCAAGGTTAAAGTGAGGACAAATATGAGTTATATGCTTGACAAATCACAAGTTGAAAATCTCATTCCCCTTGAGTACGAGTACTGAGACCTCATGCTACTCAACTTTGGTCCCAAGCATGTTCTTATCATTATAAGTATATGTGTATCATAGAGAACCGCCAACGGGGTACCCCTTGCCCCATGACATAGGATCTATCCGATATCAAAATGACAAGGCAACAGATAGTGAGCATCTCAACGATCTTTTTATTTGCTATTTGCATAATTTGTTATTGAGGATGCTTCATAGAATGCCACTATGGTTTTACTGCAAGTTTCCACCATGATTAGGCATGGATTAGGCTAGCCGCCCAAGCATTTCTCTAACACATATACAAACTCCATGGACCTGCAAGCTCCCATCTAATTTCACACCGCCGACATCCATAAACAAAAGAACATGATATCAACTAGATAGAATAAGTGCAACGTTGAAAGCGTGCTCCATGACAGCATGGTTTTGCTAACTTCCAACCTTACAATTTGCAAGCATATAAGCATCATAAGATAGTCACAATGGTTCAAGTTTATTAAGTGTAAGAAATAAAATGTGCCTTCAAGTTTGTGAGAGCTTTAATCACTAATTTTCACATAACAAAAATTTAATTTGGAAGATATATAAAAACATGAATATACTTGAAATGGTGTAACCCACCATGCATAGGAGTTTATAGTGGACTGTTTGGAATAACTTGGTTTCTTGGGAGTTGGATGCTGATACGTCCAAAACGTATCTACTTTCCCGAACACTTTTGCTATTGTTTCTCCTCTAAACTTGTGTGATTTGGATACAACTAACATAGACTGACGCTTTTTTCGGCAGAATTACCTTGGTATCTAGTTTTTGTGTAGAAAATCAACTACCAGGAAAAATCCCGGAAAATATGCCAAAAATCCTATTTCACCAGAAGAATCATGGAGCCAGAATACGAGACAGAGAGGGGAACTAGGGGCCCACACCCCTACCACGCGGGCCAGGCCTGGCCACGCCTAGAGGGGGTGTGGCCGCCTTAGGCACCCCTGCGGCCTCCCTCTTCGCCTATAAGTTGCCTTCTGACCTAAAAACTCAAGGGGGGGTTCGACGTTTTTTTAGAAAGAGTTCCGCTGTGCCGCCACCACCAAAAACCATGATTCGGAACCAGAAACTCCGTTCTGGCACCCTGTCGAGACGGGGAATTTGGAGAGGATCATCGCTATCATCATCAACAATGCCTCTCCATCCCCATAGCCTACATCGGGGGATTATGTAGGCTATGGGGATGGTAGGGATTTGATGAGTTCTATCATGTAATAGAATAAGATTGTTAGGGCATGGTGCCTAGTATCTCTTTTCATGCTATTTGACTTTGTTGCAACTTGTTGTGCTTAATGCTTGTCACTAGGGCCCGAGTACCATGATCTCATATATGAACTTATTATTGATTCATGATGATAGTATTTTTTGTGATCTTATCTGCAAGTTGTGTACACATATCATTGTCCGGATCCAAAGGCCCCGAACTGACCGAAATTGGGACAGCCAGAGGGGATGGTTGTGATGTGAGGATCACATGTGTTCACGGAGTGTTAATGCTTTGCTCCGGTGCTCTATTAAAAGGAGCACCTTAATTGCCAGTAGTTCCCTTGAGGCCCCGCTGCAACGGGCTGGCAGGACAAAAGATGTTGTGCAAGTTCTCATTGCAAGCACGCATGACTATATATGGAGCACATGCCTATGATTGTTTAGTACTTGGATGCTTTATCTTATTTATCTACAATTGCCCTAGATCTTGAAGTTACATGTATGCTCGTTCATCCATCGTTATGCCTACCGCACTCATATCCTACAGTTTGCTACTACTGTTACTATTGCTCTTGTTTTACTGCTGCTGTTACTTTGCTATTGCTACTGATAAACTACTGTGAGCAAGACTATTTCCAGGTGCAGCTGAATTGACAACTCAGTTATTAAGGCTTATAAGTATTCTTTGGCTCCCCTTGTATCGAATCAATTAATTGGGTAATACTACCCTCGAAGACTGTTGTAATCCCCTATACTTGTGGGTCATCAAGACTATTTTCTGGCGCCGTTGCCGGGGAGCATAGCTTTATTTGTAAGTTCACTTGGATCTATTATTGTTTAGTGCTACTCCTTTCATCATGGGGAAGTATCATGATGGAAAGTTTCCTATTTTACCATCCACTACAAGAAGAGGTACAGTTCTAAACACCTCTGCTGCTCTTGATTCACCATCTGTTATAAGTAAGCTTGTTACACCACCACCACATACACATGCTACACACACTGCTACTACTGCCGAATCTGAAATTGCTTCTGATACTCATGATGTTACTTCTACTGTGCTTGATGCAAGTGGTTCATTAGGTCCTTTCCTAGATGCTACTATTGCTAGAACTATTTTGGGAAACACTGAAACTCCTAGTGAAGACACTATTACACCTGTTAGCTCACCTAAGTCTAGAGAGAGATATGATATTAGTGATGGTTACATTGAAATGAATGATGAATTTATTGAAGAGTACCAAAACACACATGGTGCTAGTTCTATTAGGAGTCTCCTTGAGAGACGTACCATTATTCCTAAACTGTCTTCTGATGCTAAGTTTGCTACTTCTC
Organism: Avena sativa; assembly: GCA_916181665.1. NCBI lineage: Eukaryota > Viridiplantae > Streptophyta > Magnoliopsida > Poales > Poaceae > Avena > Avena sativa. Next base: position 281,786,925 of record OV702293.1, read on the forward strand.
CCATAGATATTAAAGATAAAGATTATGATTTCTCTCTCGATTTATCCTATTTAGACATTGTTGAGAAAGAACCTTTTTGTGCGACTGAGAGTGAGAGTACTGTGGCACATATGAATGAGCTTTCCACTATGAGTGCCTTATTTTCTGATGATTTTAAGATGCGCAAGTACTTTGTTACTAAGATTTCCCCTTTTCACTAAAAGAAGAAGCCAAGGCTTGGTTTAATAGATTACCTCCTAGATCCATTGATAGCCCTGATTGTTTGATTGCTTCTTTCTTCTAGAAATATTTTCCTCCTAGTGCTAGACATGCCGCTTTGCAGAAACTTTTTGATTTTAAACAGGGAGAAGAAGAGAAATTGCCTGAGTCATGGACAAGGTTCTGTGCCTTGATTCATGCACATCCTGGATGTCCATTACCTAAAAATGAGCTTCTTGATATTTATTATAATGGACTAACTGATGATTCTAGGACATACCTAGATAGTTTTGTTGATTGTGTTTTCAGGAAAAGAACTCCTACAGATGTTGAAGAATTAATGGCTAAAATAATCAAGAATTATGATGATTGGACTTCAACTGAGCTAAATACACCTGAGCCTATTACTCCTGAACCAATTGTGCCTGAACCAATTCCAACACCAACACCAAAGAAGAGAGGAGTGATTGCATTAAATGATGAAGTGATGAAAGAAGCTAAGAAATGTCTTAAGGATAAATGAATTAGAGCTGAAGATGTGAAGAATCTACCTCCTATAGAAGAATTATATAAGCCAATTCCCCACTCATCTACTATTGAGGTACACTCTCTCCAACACTTTGATGAAGGTGATATTCCCCATGGTAAACCTCATGATCAATGCTTAGAGGAACTTGACATTTTTATTGTTAAACAAGGTAATTTTAATAAACAAGTTCAGAATCATTTATTGGAAAACTCTAGAGCTATTAATGAGTTGAAAGATATTGTGGAAAGAACTGCTAATGATGTTAAAATGCTTTGTAAACACTTCCAAATGGTTCAAACTCAAATTGATCAACTTGCTAAGGTACAAAAATATATGCTAGTTAATGCCTCGGGAGATAAACATGCTTATGGAATTAGAACTAGGGGTGGTGCAGCCACTCAAGATCCTTTATATCCTAAAGGACACCCTAAGATAATTGAGCAGGATTCTCAACAAACTGAAAGTAGTGGTAGTCCTCATAAGAGAAAGAAAAAGAAACACAAAATAGTTGAGGAACCACCTAAACCTGCTATAGACCCTAATAGTATATCTGTCTCTGATGCTGATACAAAGAGTGGTAATGATAAAAATGATGCTCCTGATAAGGAGGAAGTTGAGGAAGAACCTGGGAAGCATACTAAGAACACTAGGTACACTAAGGAAGATTTTATTGCTAATAAACATGGTAGTGAAAGAGAACCTTTTGTGTAGAAACCTATGCCTTTTCCCAATAAGAAACACAAGTCAAAGGAGGAAGAACACTATAACAAGTTTTGTGAGTGGATGAAACCTTTATTTTTGCAAATTCCTTTGACTGATGCTATTAAGTTTCCCCCTTATTCAAAATATATGAAGGATATTGTCTCTAATAAAAGGAAGATTCCTAATGAGGAAATTTCTACTTTGCTTGCTAATTATTCCTTCAATGGTAAGGTTCCAAAGAAACTTGGTGATCCAGGTATTCCAACTATTCCTTGCTCTATTAAGAATAATTATGTTAGAACTGCTTTATGTGATTTGGGAGCCGGAGTTTGTGTTATACCTTTTTCTCTCTACAAGAGACTCCAGCTAGAGAAGTTGATACCAACTAATATATCTTTGCAAATGGCTGATAAGTCAACTACTATTCCTGTTGGTATATGTGAGGATGTTCCTGTTCAAGTGTCTCATAATTGCTTGGTTTTAACTGATTTTGTTGTGCTTGAGATGCCTGAAGATGATAATATGTCTATTATTCTTGGGAGACCTTTTCTTAGTACTACAGGTGTTGTCATCAATTGTAATAAAGGAAAAGTAACTTTTAATATTAATGACAAAGAGCATACTGTCTATTTCCCAAAAAGATTGATAAGAGCTATTGCCTGAATCCTATTGAAAATAAGGAGAGCATCAAATTTGGAGAAATATATTGTCCCACTCCACACGGAAGTTTTGAAACTATTATGATTGGGACTATTGCTATCAAGTTTGAGGTAACATAATCATTTAGTGAAATGCAAAGTTTTGCTTCATATAAGATTGTTTTGGTAACAAGACTTGATCAACCTTTTTAACAAAGGGATTTTAATGAACAAAACAATGCTTTCATAATGGTTATACTTGCTCACTTTTATTTTTCTCCTTCCTAGTCTTTGCTTTTTCTCTTGTTAGCTTTAGTTTTGCTAGTTGTTTTGCTTGTTAGAGTGTCCTAGAACTTCTGTAGTTTTGGTTTTGGTTTGCTTTTTGCTTCTTCTAAAAAATCTATTTCTGCGAGAAAATCAATTTTCATAACCTGAAAATTGGCCAAAAATAAAGTTTCCCGAAAAATCCAAGAAAATTCATATCAAAGTTTTCCTTCGAAAAAAGGGGCAGAGGGACACCTGGTGTAACATCCCTAAAATCATGTTTTAAACTCATGCATCATCCATGCATCCATGATCTTTTGAACCTCATTTCAAATAAATCTTTTCAAAACAGGAGCATTGTTGCTCAATATTTTATGTAAGTTTACTCAAGCCCTTGTGCTACTTGTTTTGAGAAAAGTACTGTTAACCATTCAGTGTTGCTTGGAATCCAAACTCAAGTGATTTCAAAAACTTGAGCAAAGTCTCAAAGCAAAATATGAAGTAAAACCAAATCTATGCCTATTATCACACCTCATAAAGGCATGGTTTTATTTTTATTTTCAAAAGACCCAAGTGTGTTTGAGTGAACAGCTGTGTTTGGCACTTATTTGAGTACAAGATTTATTGTACAAAAGCCTTGAAAAGTTTTGGAGTCAAACAGATTTGAATTGAAGTTTGAAAACCATTTTAGAAAAGCAAACAGAAAAAGAAAAAGCTTAAAATAGAAAAAAATAGCACTCAGCCGAATCTGGCCCAACTAGTCCAGCTAAGCCCAACACCCCACCCCGCGAACCGTTTTCCTTCACTCACCCCCGCACCCGCTGAGTGACTGACAGGCAGGACCCACTCTCCTTCTGTTTCTCCCGCTGACAGCCAAGGCCCACACGACGTCGTCTTCTCCACCCCACCGCGACATGTTCTTCCCCAAAATCAAGCCGTGCGTTACCTGGTTGATTCACTCGTCAATTCGCGTTGATTGCAGGAGTAATTCACGCCCTCGCCTGGCCTACTTAAACCCCCTCTGCCCCCTCTCCATTTCCCCCCAAACTCCGAACACAAAGCGCCCCCAGGCTGCCCGCATTCAACCTCGCACCGCCACAGTCAGAGAGCACTCCGGCGACCGATTCCGGTGAGCCCCGTGCGCCCCTCTCCCTCTGGTTCTTGCAGACAGCCTCGCCACTTTATTGCTCATCTACTGACACCGCAGGTTCCTTTTATACTGCCCCAGGTCATCGATTCCGTTCAACACCGCAAGCTCCCGACGACACCCTCAACTCCGGCGACCAAATTCCGTAAGCCCTTTGTTCCCCTTCGCCTCTGACTCACACGATGTTGTTCGCCACTATCTTGTGCATCACCTGATGCCGCTTGTTCGTGCTAGGGAGACCAGGAGCGTTGCCAACATCGCCGTCCACCCAAGCCCGACGCCGCCCGCAACTTCGACGAGCTCCAGCAACCCACTCCGTGCGCCCTTTGCCAAGCCGCCGCCAGGTTGAGCATCAGTGCGTCGCCACAGTTCTGGTAAGCCCCTCCGACGACCCTAGGACCACCTGTAGCGTCGCGCCGCCGTAGGCCGAGCTCGCCGCCGCCAGTAGCCACCGCCAGCGCCGCCCAACTTTGGTCGTTTGATCCAGGGCCGTCAGATCTGGATCCGGCGTGCAGGATTAGATCACTTAACGAATCGTGATCCTACGCGAAGCGGTACGGGCCAATTAGAATAAGACGTGTGGCATCTGTTAGAGTTTAAAAACAGAATTTGAATCTATTAGATGTTTAAATTTGTTTTGGCTATAACTTTTGATCCCCACGTTAGAGTTTGACAAATTTTATACCGTTGGAATCAGGAGAGCAAGCTCTTTCTAAATATGCAATGTGTTTAATGTTTTGCTTCTGTTAAAATGGTTTTATTTGCAGAAACTTGTGTAGGGCTAATTTGAGTATATGAAATGTTTAGAAAATGATTTAGGGTTTAAATAAATGTTGGTTTGCAAGTTTTTAACTTGTTTATGAACCAGTACTGTATACTTGCTTTGTGAGTTTTAAAAATCATCACTTATCATCTTTGCATGCATGCATATATTTTTGATTGTATATGTTTTGTATGTGATTGTTGCTATATTTCTTTGTGTAGATTTTGGTGCTAGTTATTGTGATTGTGAGGAGTGTAGCTACTCTCCAAACTACCAAGGCAAGTGGCACTTCATGAATATTTTATCCCTATGTTTTCTACTAAGCATTAGAAATATTTTGCTAGTCTTGCATGCTATACTTTGCTTATATGCCATGATGGGAAATCCTAGTAGTTGTAGAATTGCTAGGAAAATTTCTAAGTTAAGATGCTTATCTATGCCATGCTTAGCCTAGCTAGTAGCAACCAAGGGTTGGTGAATTATACATGCTATGATGAAAATATTTCTAAGTCTTTGGACTTGTGTTTTGCCTAATAAAATAACTAAGTTAATGAAACACCTGGGTGGAATGGAAGGAATGGTTTGTGTTGAGTGGTTACACAAGGCCAGGGGACTGGTGAACCTTGTGTATCTCACTTGTGGAAAGCCACCCAGGAACAAAGACATTTTAGAGGCCAAGTGTTGAGAAGATTCTAGTGCAGCCACTTGGCAATATGGGCTCTGCCTGGATCACATAGGTTGCTAGAACTTAGCCATTTGGACAGTTGGTGGTAGTGGGAATGATAGGTTGGAGCGCGTCCATTTGGTCTAAGGGAAGGCTTCTGAAAGGTCCTGTCTTGGTGAAAATCAAGTCTGGTGGGGAAAGTGCACAACCTCTGCAGATGGAAAAATCTAAGTACTTAGCCATGTCCCTAGAAAAGGACAACTTGAGCATCAAGACATGGAAGCTATCAAGAATATCCTCATCCCAATTTCTAAATAAAAACTTGTGGGTGAACAAGGGTAAAGGACCTCAATGTCTATTGGTGGTTCCTTGGGAAAAGTTTTGACAAAGAAAAACTTAGTGATTTCAACTAATAGGCAAAACCTATTTTGAGCAAAGCAAGCCAAACTACACTTAGCCAAATTGCATATAGTATCTAGTCCACTTAAATTATACTAAGGTATCACTTGCCAATACTATTCCAATGTATTGACCCACTGTGGCTGTAACTTGTGATGTTGCAGGTTACTCTGATGAGGATTAGGTGTCATGAGTCTACACTCAACATGTTTGCCTGTGGCACATGAAGATGAAGACTTTTATTTATTTACTTATTCAAACTCTTGTACTAGGCCTGTGGCCTTGGAGTTGTAAAGACTATGTTTATCTCTGGAATGGCTGTAATAATGACCTTTGTATCTGTGTACTTCATCTTAAACTGTGGATGCTAGCTTTGATCCAGGGACTAGCATTGCAATCACAGGGATCCTTTTCCTTTATAAAGGAGGGATCTTACAGATGGTATCAGAGCACTGTGTTGCCTGTAGGATTATGACCCTAGGATTGGAAACCACTAAGGAAAAAATTTCAGCAACTTCTACAGTTACTATTCTTCTTGTAAACTTTTCTAATCTTCTTCTCATCTCTATTTGTAGATGAACTCCATCAACGAAGCCGTAAGGAAAGGAACACTCATGACAATGACCTTGGAGTGTGAGACAGAATTCCCCAAGGCTCTCAAGGACCTCATGGTTGCATTAGAGATACAAGGTGCAGCTGTGTACAAAGGTTTTCCTGTGATGGATGAAGGAGTTGAATACTGGTGGGTGCAACTTCACTTGTATAAAAACAAGGAAGACAACCACCAGGAAAAAGGATTCTGCATGTTCACCAATTAAGTGGTGCACACTACATTCTTTGAATCAGCAAGGGATGCACCTTGGAAGACCATCAAAGAACTTGGTGATAGAGTCAAGTGCAGAATGCTCAACCTCCAAAATGATCTAAAGGAAGAGAAGAAACATACCCAAGAGTTGGAAGCTACCAACCAAACCTTAAGAGGAGACATTATAGACTTAGTGATGGAGTCATGTGAGCAAGATAGACTGATTGCTTCTAGAAACATTGTGTTAGCCAACAGATCCAGTGAGATAGGATTGTAAACGTACTTCGTTAGTTGGACCACCACTTATCACCTTATTTTCCAAATGTTGCTTTAAAATAAATTGAACCTTGGTTGTTGTAATGGATCCATGTGTGCCATGACTTGTGTGTTTTGATTTCCAAGGATTTGTATGTGATGTTTTGCCTTGTGTTGTATCTTGAATTGTGTTGTTCTAACTTTTTCTATCTTATAAATAGATGCCTACTGTTACCATCAACACTGTTGAGGAGTTCCAGGGAACTCGCTTTGGTCCTCGTATTGTTGAGCTTACTACTTTGCTCAATCTCCCTCTTCCTACCATCATGGTGCTTCCCCTCACCAAGTTTGAGAGGAAAGACCTTTGGGGCTTCAAGGTCAACCAGCCCGGACGCCAGACAGAGCCTACCACGGAGGCCATCATCTTCAAGCTCATGCATGATGACAAGGAGAGAGGCCTTGAGGTAGTCATGCAGGATCTGATAGGACGTCTGCTAGGGAGACACTCCCGACAGGTTAGAGGTACTCACTTCCACGTCTTCGGTAGACGTGATGAGGATGGAGAGTCCATCGACTTCGAGGACGATTCGAGGGACACAACAGAGCCGATTCGTCTATACCTCCAGGACTTAGAGGCTCTCATTAGGCACGTGGACACTGATAGGACCAACATCATGCTCAACAATGACGAACTCCAGGTGCAGCTTCGCGAGAAGGACAAGCTCTTCGCGGAGCAAGATGAGATAGTCAAGGAGATGGAGGCAAAATTCGAGATCCAGGACAGAAAGTTCAAGAGTCAGGAGAAGCGAGTCCAGGATAGGAACAAGAAGATCTGGGACATGACTGAAGAACTGCAGGCCAAGGACTTCGAGCTCGAGCATCAGCAGATGGTGATTGAGAGGCTTCGTTCCCAGAAGAGGGCTCTCAAAGCCAAGATAGATACCTTGACCGCCAATGTCGAGGAATACAAGACCGCAATGGAGAATGCAGGTATTACCTTTGTCGAGGAGGAGGTTGATGCCGAGGAGTAGATTTGACTACTCATTTATCATATATTATCGTACTTGTTGATTGAGAACTTGTTATTTGACCATCCGACATGTGGATGGCTTGTTATTTGTGTGTGTTTTACTTTGCGAACTTGTTATCTTGTTGTTGAACCTTTATCCTATTTGTTGCATGCTTTGTGTTTGTTATGTGATGTATTGTGCATGAAAGCATCTATGGGTATCTCATTCTTATCTCTATTGAACAAACCACAGATGCCTCCCCGTCGTGCCAACCCCAACCCCAACAACAACAACATCACTCCGGAAATGCAACAAATGATGACAGCTCAGACTCAGCTGATGCAAATGATGACAACGCTCATCCAGAACCAAAACAACAACAACAATAACAATAACAACAACAACAACAACAACCCACCGGGTTTTGACATGCTTACCAGGTTCTTGAGATTGAGGCCAGCAAAGTTCTCAGGAACAACTGATCCCATGGTGGCCAATGATTGGTTACGCTCTGTGAACAAGGACTTGGTAACTGTGGGCTGTACTGATGCTAAAAAGGTCAGATTTGCAGCACATTTGCTAGAAGGACCAGCCGCCACTTGGTGGGATAACTTCCAGATCACCACTCCCATAGAAGATGTGACATGGGCTATCTTTGAGGATGGCTTTCGTACTGCTCATATCTCATCTGGAGTGATGAGCCTGAAGAAGAAAGAGTTTCATAACCTGAAGCAGCGCCACCGCAGCGTGGCTGAATATATTGAAGAGTTCAACAATCTGGCACGATATGCACCGGATGAAGTTGACACTGATGCTAAGAGGAAAGAAAAGTTCCTCGAAGGATTGAATGATGAGCTGAATCTGCAGTTGGCTGTGGCATATGTTCCCACATACCAGTCTCTTTCTGATAAGGCTGCTATTTTGGAGAACAAAATGAAGCAAGTTGAGAGCAGGAAGAGAAAGCACTCGGACAAGCACATCTCGGGATCGTCTCACAAACGTTCCCATTATGATGACAGTGGAAGCTCAGGATCCCACAAATATGGGAAATTCAACAAGCACCACAACCACAACCGTCATGACAACAAGCATCATCGGGGTCATGACAATGACAAGTAGAAGAACCACAAGGGTGGATACAAAAGCCACCACAGTGGTAATGGAAGTGGAAGTGGAAGCCAGCCTGTCAAGAAGGACATTAGTCAGGTTGAATGCTTCAAGTGCAAGAAGATGGGGCATTATGCAAATGAATGCCCAAAAAAGAAAGTTGAAGGACCCAACAGGCCCAACCCTTTTCAGAAGGGACAAGTTAACCACATCAATGTGGAGGAAGTCTATGAGGAGCCTGATGCTGTTGTTGGTAAGTTCAGACTCACTTCTATTCCAGCATTTGTTCTTTTTGATACTGGAGCATCGCATTCATTCATATCAAAAGCATTTGTTGATAGAAATGGGTTTCCAACTGAAAACATTGGGTGTCCAATAAAAGTTAGCTCTCCAGGTGGAGATATGATAGTAAGTCTTGGATGCCGGGATCTAGTAATAGAGTTTGGAAAGCATAAGTTTCCAGTGAGTCTGATAATCCTAGATTCCCAAGGACTGGACGTAATATTGGGAATGGATTGGATGGCTAAGTATGAAGGAGTACTAGATTATGCTAATCGTACTATCGCACTCACAACCCCAGAAAGAAAACGGATTAAATTCAAGTCTAACTTTGAATCAAAAGGGAGTAAGCTAAATTCTCTTAAGGGGGTTAGCATAGACAGTGTGCCAATTGTGAGTGAATATCCGGATGTGTTTCCGGAAGAATTGCCGGGAATGCCACTAGATAGAGATGTGGAATTCCTTATTGACTTGCTACCAGGATCAGGACCAATAGCAAAGAGACCATATAAGATGTCAGTTGATGAACTGAAGGAACTCAAGAAACAACTTGGAGAACAGTTGCAGAAAGGATTTATTCAACCAAGTTCTTCATCTTGGGGAGCCCCAGTTTTGTTTGTGGAGAAGAAAGATAGAAGTCAAAGGTTATGCATAGATTACCGTTCACTCAATGAGGTGACTATTAAGAACAAATACCCTTTGCCTAGAATCAATGACTTGTTTGATCAGCTAGAAGGAGCTTGTGTGTTCTCAAAGATTGATCTCCGGTCAGGATATTTTCAACTCAAGATAAGAGAGCAAGACATACCTAAGACAGCTTTCACCACAAGGTATGGATTATATGAGTATACCGTGATGCCATTTGGTTTGACCAATGCTCCAGCATACTTCATGAATATGATGAACAAGGTGTTCATCGAATTCCTTGACAAGTTTGTTGTCGTTTTCATCAATGACATTTTAGTCTACTCCAAGAGCAAAGAAGAGCATGAAGGACATTTGCATTTGATACTTGAGAAGTTAAGAGAGCATAAATTTTATGCCAAATTCAGCAAGTGTGAATTCTGGTTGAATGAAGTTGGTTTTCTTGGACATGTTATGACAAAGGATGGTGTAGCAGTTGATCCTGCTAAGGTTTCAGCTGTAACTGAATGGGAATCTCCCAAGTCAGTGAAGAAGTTCGTAGTTTCCTTGGCTTAGCAGGTTACTACAGAAGGTTCATTGAAAATTTCTCCAAGGTAGCTAAGCCCATGACGGAATTGCTAAAGAAAGACAAGAAGTTTGCTTGGTCTGAAGGTTGTGAACTCAGCTTTCAGGAATTGAAGAAGAGACTTGTGACAGCACCAGTCTTGTGTTTGCCAGACTTGGAAAAAGATTTTCAAGTATATTGTGATGCATCTCATCATGGTTTGGGTGCAGTACTTATGCAAGAAGGAAAAGTTGTGGCTTATGCCTCGAGACAACTCAAAACTCATGAAGTGAACTATCCTACTCATGATTTAGAGTTAGCCTCTGTTGTCCATGCACTCAAAACATGGAGACACTATCTTTTGGGAAAGCGATGTGAAGTATTCACAGATCATAAGAGTTTGAAGTATATCTTCACCCAGAAGGAAATTAATATGAGACAAAGAAGATGGCTAGAACTCATCAAGGACTATGACTTAAGTTTGCAATACCATCCCGGTAAAGCAAATGTTGTAGCGGATGCCTTAAGCCGTAAGGTTTTTGTGAATGGCCTTACCAAAGGAGAATTGCCAGATGATTTGTGTGCCCAATTTAGAGATCTCAGATTGGAGATTGTGCCTGAAGGACATCTCATGTCTTTAGATGTTCAACCCACTTTGTTGGACAAGATCAAGGAAGCCCAGAACATTGATAAGGAAATTGAAGGGATTAAAGAAAAGATTGGCAAAGGAAAAGCCAAAGGGTTCCATGAAGACGAACAGGGTACTTTATGGCATGGGAAACGTATCTGTGTTCCACAAGATCCGGAACTTCGGAAACTGATTTTGCAAGAAGCACACAACTCTCCGTATTCCATTCATCCGGGAAACACCAAAATGTACATGGACATGGAGGAAAGACTTTGGTGGAATAATCTCAAGAAGGACATCGCCAAACATATTTCTTTGTGTGATGTGTGTAGTAGAGTGAAAGCGGAACATCAGAAACCAGCCGGTTTGCTTCAACCACTACCTATTCCTGATTGGAAGTGGGACAAGATTGGTATGGATTTCATTACCGGATTACCAAGGACCCGGTCAGGATACGATTCTATTTGGGTAGTGGTAGATCGCCTAACTAAAGTGGCTCATTTCATACCCTTGAAGACAACCTATACGAGTGCTAAGTTGGCCAAGATCTACATGAGTAGAATTGTATGTCTACATGGAGTGCCCAAGAGTATTGTGTCTGATAGGGGAACTCAATTCACATCCCATTTTTGGAGACAGCTACATGAGTCATTGGGAACGAGGTTGGAATTCAGCACTGCTTTTCATCCTCAAACTGATGGACAAACAGAAAGGACTAATCAGATTCTTGAAGACATGTTGAGGGCATGTGCCCTAGACTATGGAGCCAGTTGGGATGAAAGTCTGCCTTACGCAGAATTTTCATATAACAACAGCTATCAAGCCAGCATTGAGATGGCACCCTTTGAGTTTCTCTACGGGAGAAAGTGTACCACCCCATTGTTATGGAATGGTGTGGGAGAAAGAAGTTTGTTCGGACCAGAACTTATCAAAGAAGCCAAAGAGAAGGCCAAGTTGGTTAAGGACAGATTGAAGATAGCACAGTCCCGACTGAAAAGCTACGCAGATCCTAAGCGTAGAGAAGTCACCTACGAAGTTGGTGATAGAGCTTATCTTAAAGTGTCACCACTTCGTGGAGTGAACAGGTTCGGAGTCAAAGGAAAGTTGGCCCCAAGATATGTTGGACCATTCAAGATTCTGAGTCGCAAAGGAGAAGTTGCTTATGAAATTAAACCGCCAGAGTCTTTGTCAGCCGTTCATAATGTGTTTCATGTGAGTCAGCTTAAGAAATGTCATCCAGAAATGGAAGAAACATCTTTGAAGGATACTATACCTTTGGAAGAGGTCCAGTTGGAGAGTGATCTCACTTATGAAGAGAAGCCTATCAAGATTCTTGAGATTGCAGAAAGAGTCACACGGACTAAGACTATCAAGTTTTGCAAAGTTCAGTGGAACCATCATTCTGAAGAGGAAGCAACATGGGAAAGATAAGATGACCTTCGTAAAGACCACCCTCACCTATTTGCTAGCCAACCCGAATCTTGAGGGCGAGATTCACCTTAAGGGGGTTAGATTTGTAACATCCCTAAAATCATGTTTTAAACTCATGCATATCATCCATGCATCCATGATCTTTTGAACCTCATTTCAAATAAATCTTTTCAAAACAGGAGCATTGTTGCTCAATATTTTATGTAAGTTTACTCAAGCCCTTGTGCTACACTACTAGGAAACAGGCTGTTAGTGGCGCACCCGAAATGCCCATCCGTGGCGCACTAGCAGTACGCCACGGGCCTTGCGCTACGGCTATCTCTCAGCCGTGGCGCACTGCCTAGTGCGCCACGGTTGTGTAGAGATAGGCGTAGCGCACCTCCTAGTGCGCCACAGAAGTTTGGGATGGTGCGCTACCCCTGGGATCTTGTAGAGTCCCCAACCTTTAATAAGATTGAACCCTCTGTGTTTACAATGCTAGTCCCTGGATCAATAGCTAGCATCCACAGTTTAGATGTAATATCAAGAAACAAAGGTCATAATACAACTTTATAACCAGGAATAAATTAATTTTATTACATCAAACATAGCTCATTTGGCTATTACATTACATTGCAGCGGAATAACTATAAGCATGGGGTCCTTCATCTTCAAAGTGCCACAGGCAGATGTTGGTTGTAGACTTTGTAATCCTAAACAATCAATCTTCACTAAAAACAATCAAACCTGCAACATTATAAGTTATAGCCACAAGGGTCAATACATTTGAATTGTATTGGCAAGTGATACTATAGTAATATGGTGGAGTCTATCATCTATATGCATTTGGCTAAGTGGAGCTGAGGCTTGCATTGCTCAAAAATAGATTTTTCCCTAACATTTGAAAATACTAAGTTTTTGCTTTGATAAAAATCATTCCCAAGGTATCTACCAATCAAAGACTGAAGATCCTTTCCAAGGCATCTACCAATCAAAGACTGAAGATCCTTTAACCCATGTTCACCCACAAGATTTTAACTTAGAAAATTGGGATGAGGAGATTCTTGATAGCTTCCATGTCTTGATGCTTAGATTGTCCTTTTCCAGGGACATGGCTAAGTACTTAGATTTTACACTCTGTAGAGGTGGTGCACTTTCCCCACAAGACTTGGTTTCCCAAGACAAGATCCTTCAGAAGCCTTTCCTTAGTCAAATGGACGCGTTCCAACCTATCATTCCCACTACCACCAACTGTCCAAGAGACTAAGTTCTAGCAACCTAAGATCATGGCAGAGCCCATATTGCCAAGTGGTTGCACTTGAAGCTTCTCAACATTTGACATCTCAAATCTCTTTGTTCCTGGGTGGCCATCCACAAGTGAGATACACAAGCCAAGTCCTTGGCCTTGTGAACCACTCAACACAAGCCATTCCTTCCATTCCACCCAGGTGTTTCATTCACTTAGTTGTTTTATTAAACAAAACATAAGTCCACAGACTTAGAAATTTTCCATAGCATGAATATATAATCCACCCTTGTTTTGTATTAGCTAAGCTAAGCATGATGGTAATAGGAATATTGACTTAGGTAATTTTCACTAAGGCTTCATCTACTAGGTTTTCCCATAGCAAGGTCTATACTTAGCAAATAAAAACCATGCAAGATTTACTTAGCAAAAACACTAATGCATAGTGAAAATAATGGGACAAAAGATATGAAGCATCACTTGCCTTTTTGGTAGAGGGTATAAGTTCACTTCTTGTCCTTGCAACAATCACACTCTTCAAGTCACTACAAATCAATCAAGCAAGGCACAAACTTAATCTACCAATCAAACACAAATTCAATTCACATTCCAAACCAAAGTCAAACAAACAATTTTTCACACACAAAGTAATGGGATCTAAGTCATGCATAAGCATGCAAATTTTGGTTCTATTGTAAGGATGGTCTTCACTAGGCTTCTAAACTTTGTAAGTTCCAATTTGGTCATTTACCAAAATGGCAAATTCATTTGCAAAAGGTTTCACTATAAAAACCATTTCAAAACAAAGTATTATTTTATGTGGTGTAGAAATATTTTTACTAAGGCTTTAACCTATAGGGTTCACCAAATATGTTTTCAAATCACAAAACTTGGGTTTGGGGTTAGTGAGTTTAAAACAAAACAATTTCCAAAGGTTTTCTTCCAAAATCATTTTTAACAAATAAACCACATTTCTATTTGACTAGAAATGGTTTTAAATCAAGAATCATTATTTTGTTTCACCAAATGAGTTGCTATTGCAAAACTTGGTGTTTGGGTCAGTAGGTTTGGTCCAAAACATTTTCTCCAAAGTTTTTACTCAAAACCAATTTTCATAAACAAAACAATAGTTTTAATTAGCTAGAAATGGACTAAACTAATTAATCCATTCTAAAATTTTCCAAATTCATTTTCCAAAACATGGGTTGGTTCCTAGGGTCAGTAAGGTCACAACAAACCATTTTGCAAAGGTTTTAACCCTAAAAATCATTTTTAAACAATTTTTCTAATCTAAACAAACACACAAAAGAATCTGCAAAAACAAGAAAACTAACAGATACTAATTGCTAAACCAAGGGCAGGGTTGGTTAGGTCTTGTTCTCCTGAATCCAACGACATAAAATTTGCAATTTTTGGACGTGTGGATCCAAAGATACAAAGGTTTGAAAATGGCATCAAAATCTGTTTTCATATTCTGTTTTAAAACAGACCTGGCCACGTGGCTTGCTCTTATTCGCCAGTACCAGTTCGCATGGATCGGTCGCTGTGGAGCGTTGGATTTAAATCAGATCGAGCGGCTCAGGATCTATCTTACCCCTTCGCTTAAGTCAAGTGTTTCTACGCGTCTGATCTAAATCGAACGGTCCTGATCTAATCAACCACAAAGTGGCGGCGCTGGCGGCGGTGGTTGGCGGTGGAGCGGTCGGTCGACGACGGTGCCGTTGCTACAGGAGGTGAGGGAGAAAGAGGAGATGCTCACCGGGCTCAGGGGTCACGACGATGCTCGGGGAGGTGTTGGTCGGGCGAGGGGCGCTCTGGTACGACTGCGATTGCTCGCCGGAGTGGAGCTGCGCCTCGGCCTTGCTCAGTCGTCGTCGAGGATGGCGCTAGGGATCACTCAGAGGCAAACGAAAAGCACGGTCAGATGCGCCAAGACACGACGAAGGTGTGTGCGTGAACGAGAGGGGAAGAGGCGGTCTGTTATTACCAGTAGGCTTCGCCGGAGAAGAAGGCAAACGCGGCGGTGTCGGGAGTTTGTCGTAGTCGACGCTCAGGGGCGCCCGCAGATGAATGACTGTCACAGGAAGATATGCCAGGATGTGGTGAGCGTGCTCGTGTGTTCGGGGAGGCAGGAGGTGGTTGGACGGTGCCGGAATCGCTGTGACAGCTCGTCGGAGACGGCGGAGTTGCAGAGAGCAATTCGTGCAGCCTGGGGGCTCCGGTGGAGTGTGGTCTGCGGGAGAAGGAAGAGGAGACCAGGGTGGTTAAGACAGCAGGGTCCAGGGGGAGAATTAATCGCGCATTTAATCGAATTCAACCGAATTCATTTGGCCAGAAACGGCGAGACGAGAGAAGGGGAGGAAACGGTCGCGAGGTTAGGGATGACGAACAGGAGGAGTGGGACATGCTTGTCAGTGAGAGAGGAAAGTTTCAGGTGGGCTCCAGTTGTCATTCACTGCGCGGGTCTATTTTGCGGTAAGGAAAAACGGTTCGGGGGGGAGGGGAGCTGGGCTACGTGGGGTCGGTTGGTCAGTGGAGTGAGGGAGGGAAAGAGGGTCCACCGGTCATACTCTTTGCGGGTAAGTTAATAAGTGAGAAAAGAATGTTTCGGGGAAAAGAGGAGGTGGGCTAGGTGGGCTGCTGTTGGGCTAGTTGGGCCAGAGGTGGGTTGTTCTATTTTTTTTTGTCTAAAACATTTTTCTTTTCTAATTCTTTTTCTGTTTTGAATTTCACTCAACATTTCAAACAACATTCAAACAAGGTTCAAATTAATTCAAACAAACAACAAACTTTTCTTTTGAATTTGGTTCTGTTTATCAACATAATCCAAATCTCAAAATAAAATAATATTTTTATTTATTTTAGGATCCATTCTTTAATTAAATAAAATGGATCTTTAGTTATTTAATAAAATAGGGTTTGATTTAGTTAATAAAATTTCCATTAAAAAAATCCAAATATTTTCAAAACCAAAACAGTAGGTTTTATTTGAAAACAAAAGATATTTAGAAAACTTGTTTAAAACAAAAAAAAACCTTTTATTTTAGGTTCCATTAATAATTAAATATAATGGACCTTACTTATTAAATCCAAATAGGATTTGTTTTCTTAAAAACTTTATTTTGAAAACTAAATAAAACCAAAAACACTTCAGTAGGTTTTATTTTGAGAAAACAAAATACTTGGAAAACTTATTTTAAAAGAAATAATAAGTTTTGATGTTTTGGAATTAGCAAAACCTTTTGTTTCAAAATCTTGGCCAAGGTTTAATTTGGCTTTATAAAATAATCTTTATTTAAAATATTTCTTTTCATTTTGAAAACCAAAACCTTTTATAAAATGGGAAAAGTATTTACTTAAATAAAATTGGATATTAGAATCCTTATCATTTTATTTAAATAAACCTTTACTCATTTTATCAAAACAAAATATTTTAATATAAAAGCTTGGCCAAAATTAATTTGGCTCTTTAAAATAAAATCTTTATTTATAAAACTTCTTTGCTTTTGAAAACCAAATCTTTTTATTTAAAAGATCCAAAATAGTATTTCCAAAACATTTTATTTGCCTTTATTAAATGTTTATCTTTATAAATCCCTTTAGGATTATTTGCTCACCAATTGGTAAGGGTTTTTGGTAAGGGCTTTATTAGCTTTGGAAATTCAATTTCCTTATCTCATTATGTTCCTAAGATTTTGTTTATGGTTCCAATTTGAGTGAGACCAACTTCTATGGTCTTTCTTGATCCTTTGTGAAAATTTGTTGATCAAATTTTGGTATGGATCAAATCCATGGATTTGGAGATAACTTGGAAATGGTTTTTATTCCATTAGGGCTTAGGGTTTTGGATTTATTTTCCAAGTGTTCAAATTTCCAGATACATTCATTGAGGAATGCATTTCCCTTGATTTGGATTTTTGTTGAACCCAAACTTTTAACCAAAGTTTGTTCAAGATGGGATTTTAAGTTTCCTTTTAGAAACAAAAGTTTCTTTTCACCCTGATTTTCAACAAAAATTTATTTTGTTTATTTATTTTTCACATTACAAGATTTGGAAAATCTTGGGATGTGACAGATCTTCTGTGGCGCACTATCTAGTGTGCCACTAAACTTCCATAGTGCGCTTTAGGTGTAGTGCGCCATAGAAGGTAGACCATGTGCGCCACAGATGTATTTTTTGTTTTTTTTAAATTTCCTAGCCAGATTATATGCAATACAGATTATATACAATATTACAGCAGATATACACACACAGATACAAGATATACAATTATATATATAAATACTCAATATGAAAAACAAGATTGAAACAAATACATATAGATAAGTCTCATACATGAATACATAGTCTAAGTTACATTGTTTCGATCATGTTACAAAGTAGTAGTTGGTGACATGCGAATACATGTGTCGATCGAACAAGTTAGAGCTCGGAAGCTCGCCTAGACATCTAAACTAGCTAGCTAGACACAAACGCAGGATAAATAACCAAAGAAGATAAGCATGATCACCGCCGCGATGAAGGTGTAGGTCTTCATCCGGTTCCTTGTCCTAACTCCCGCTAGATAGCGCGTGTATCTAGCTTCCGCCTCCGCCATAGTGTTGTACCCTTTGTAGCTATTGCCGCTGAAACGGTGCACTTGTCTCCGGCAGTCTTCCCAATCATCGTAGACTCCGGGAACCCGTGCCTTGTACACGACGTACCACGTCATCTATAAGTTGACAATAATAATTAACCGATTATTGAAAAAAAACATATATAATTAAATTCGCATATGAAGATACACTTATAGAAAGTACTCCTAAATCAAAAAGACCAAACTCAAAAAGCATGCCTCATATATAACTAGGTTGTTCGACACAGGAATATGCTACGATGGAACTGTCCGCCAAGTAGGATGCACAACACCTGAACCTATGCATAGCACAAGGCGGACAATCCCATCGCAGCACATTCACATATAGTGTGCCACGACATTTCAATCATCGGAATTATTCTCGAAAAAGACCAAAGTAACTCAAAAAGCATGCCTCATATATATACATAGGTCGTTGGACACAGGAATATGCTACGATGGAACCGTATGCCAAGTAGGATGCACAACACCTGGACTTGTGCATAGCACAAGGCGTATAATCCCATCGTAGCACATTCACATATATAGTGTGCCACGGCATTTCAATCATCGGCATTATTCTCGAAAAAGACCAAAGTAGCTCGAAAAGAATGCCTCATATATAACTAGCTAGGTCGTTGGACACAGGAATATGCTATGACGGAACGGTTAACTAAGTAGGATGCACAATTCCTGGACTTGTGCATATCACAAGGCTAACTATCCCGTCATAGCACATTCACATATATATTGTGCCACGACATTTCAATCATCGGCATATTCTCGAAAAAGACAAAAATAACTCGAAAAGAATGCCTCATATATATACATAGGTCGTTGGACACAGGAATATGCTACGATGGAACGGTGAGCCAAGTAGGATGCACAAGACCTGGACTTGTGCATATCACAAGGCTCACAGTCCCATCGTAGCACATTCACATATATAGTGTGCCACGAAATTTCAATCATCGGCATTATTCTCGAAAAAAGAGTAAGGAAAAAAAGAAGGACCAAATTGAGCAAAGGACCAAAGAGTAAGCAAAAAAACCAAGCATTGATTGATATATAATAATAATAAGCAAAATAAGTTCACTTGTCATCCACACACACACACACAAAGGTCATCTATAGTTTGTAACTACAACTAGGCCAACATCAAGCCTTCTGGCTCGGCTTAGGGAACGGGAGGACGCCATGTCTCGTCATGAACTTCCTATAGTCACCCTGCATCTCTAGGCGATCTTCTATGTCACGGTTATTCGGGATATTTCCTCCGTAGAAGATCCCCCCGAAGTCATGACATCACAAACTGCTGCTGGATGCGATACATCTCTTGTCTAATATCCGAATCATTGATCTTGGCCTTTGCTTCGGCCCACTGTTTGAGATGATCTGGCAGCGTAGAATTTTGCTGGTCAAGTAGGAACGCCCTCATGTGATGGAGTGCGTAGTAGGCTTCCTTCTTACTGTTTTCCGGCTGCTTCACGCAGGGGAACTCCGTTACGTGGTTGAAGACGTGCCTGCCGAACTTGACCTTCGTACGCACGAAGGTGGTGCCTTCCGTCGAGGCAAAGCCAGTGAGAGCATCATCCAGAACTTCCTTGATCTTGTCGTAGTTTTTCTTCTTTTCTAGACTCCCCGAGTCGAAATACGTGGCGTGGGAATGCTTCGGCGATAAGGAGATGAGCGTGCAGTGTTCATCTCTGCGCAAAAAATTCAAATGGAATGTGTTGGAAAAAGAATGATGATGATCTAATAAAGCCAATCGACGGTGGCGAGTGAATAACGACTTACTCGGGAAAGTAAGGCACGAGAATGTATTCCTTTGTCTTGTTCGCCACGAGGATTCTTTTTAGGTACGAGGCCACGATACGTTGTTCGGCGGGGGAACCCAAGCAGCCGTCACGCATGTAGTAGGGGTCCACTATAGCGATGCCCGGTGTGTTCTCTCTAATGATCTGCATGGCCAGGCTGAGAGAAAACAGACGGACCATGGTATAGTGCAGCGGGTATAGGTGGAACATATTGAAGATGTCGTCGAACCGCAGGAAGAACAGATCCACAGGGGCATTGTCGACGAAGCCCAAGCCTGGTGGCACCTTAACCACGAATACCGGGTGCGAGGGATCTTTCTCCGATAGAAGGCGTCTCTCTATCGTCAGCACGCCGTCATGCACACTCTGCAGTTCCGAACTGGCGAGCTTCCGCAAATTCTTAGGTAGCATGGGCTCACCCGCCACATGAATCCTCCACATAATTCCCTCGGGTCTTGGTGGCCCGTCCCGAAACCTGATCGGATTCGCAGTTGTTGACGCCACCGGCTGGCTCGAGCTGCTAGATTTTCTTTTCCTGCCCTTTTTTCCTTTTGGAGAGCGGGCAGGCACCGCAATCTGAGCACCGGCCGCCCTATGTAGTGTGTCAGGGCTTAGAATAAAGGGCCGGTTGGTTGTATCAGTTGGCTCTGTAAAGGCGCAAGCTGGAGGCGTCTCTTGAGAACCAAACAGACGCTTGGTGATAGTGGCTTTCTCTGTGGGGCCACCAGCTAGGTCTTCTTCGTTGCCAAACTGAGTGCTGAAGAAGTGATCATTCCAGTCTTCATCGTCCTCGGCCGGATCCTGCGCCATGTGCATATCATCAACATTCCGGCAAAAATAGTGACTCGTTTCATACAAGAACCTGCATACACGACATAATAAAGTAGCTCCTGTATATCACATCAATCAAGAAATACTTCTGCAAATGCTGGACATTCTTGTGTCAGCACTAGCACATTCTTGTGTCTGAATTTAACTTCTGTAGGTACTGGTACTAGCACTAGCACTAGAAAAGTTTGTGTCTGAATTTAACTTCTGTAGGTACTGGTACTGGTACTAGCACTAGCACTAGCACTAGCACTAGGTACTGGTACTAGCACTAGCACTAGTCAGCACTAGCACTAGCACTAGCACTAGCACTGGTACTGGTACTAGCTATAGTTCCAGGAGTTCCAGGGCAAGGTCAAGGAGGAATAACCAGCAACTGCAGACACTAGGGTAGCAGGCAACAACAACACAAGGCAACAGCAACACAAGGTAAACCTCCAATCTTTTGATCCAACACTTGATCACATACATGTATATACAATAGTTGTTGGGAAATATCCTCAGTAATCATGCAAGAGACATGGTCTGCACATCATAGGATCTTTAAGAAAAGGGGCAGTAAAATAGCACTTGTTCAAACTTCAGCCTAGGTCTCAGACTGTGCATCACTGACCCAAGTTGATACTTTATAGTTTTTAAACTAGATACCAGCCATTACAAAAAATGGTTTTCTATTGGGCACATCCCAAATTTTGGGTAGCACCTCACTAGAAATTAAGATAAAAATCATCTGTCTATCATTAATCCATCTTATGAAAGTCACCATAAGCCAAATACATTAGTCACTTTCCTAAAAAATTCATTTAGAAGCCAATTTTTCTCTCTCTAAGATCATTGCAGCAAATGCTCACAGAGTATTGCTTATATATTTCCAATTCTAGTTTTTGTGTACCATCAGGATAAAATCCTGAATGAAACTTCTTCCACATTTTCCCTTTACTCAAATTCTGTTATAGGAAAGGCAAACAGTCATGCTTGTTAATAATAATTTTGGTTATGCCATTTTATACACAAGCAAGCCCACACGAAATATATCAAGCAAACCTCTCCTATGAATACAGGGTATCGATCACTGTATCTGGCACAAGAAAACTTGCATAAAAACAGGGTATATATCTGGCACAAGCAAAACAGGGTATATACACTATATCTGGCACAAGCAAACACTATGCAAATGGAGGCTTCACTGAATCTTGACTGCTAATTAAATTCACTGAATCTTGACTGCTAACTAAATTCCCAAGCAAACACTATGCAAATGGACACTAATTATGATGTTTCAGGAACAACCGAGTATTGACTGCTAACTGAATCTTGAAGCAGAGAGGGAGAGAGGGAGAGACAGGGGAGGGAGAGGCTACTAAACCCTAACCATGGCCTGCAGAACCCTAACCATGGCCTGCAGAGAGAGGGGAGAGAGGGAGAGAGAGGGAGAGAGGGAGAGAGAGGGAGAGAGGGAGAGAGGGAGAGAGGGGAGAGGCGACGCTCACCTCTGTCGGGCGGACGACGGCGGCCTCCACCTCCTGAGACGCGGCGGCTCCTCCTCCTCGGACACGGGCCTCCTCCTGAGACGCGGGCGGACCTCCTCCTCGGACACGTACGGGCGGACCTCCTCCTCCTCGGGCGCGGGCAGGCCTCCTCCTCCTCAGACGCAGCGGCGGCGGATCGAGAGCGGCGGCGGCGGTCCTTCGGCTTCGGGCTGAGAGATGGAGAGATGGGGATGAGAGAGGGGGTCGGGCGCCACGTGTGGATAAAGCCACTTAGGCGTAGCGCACTGAGCCATAGTGCGCTACGGATATCTGTAGCGCACTATGGGCTAGTGCGCTACGCCTATCGGCTTCTAACTACTGCATAAGAGAACTACAACCCCACTAGCTAACAACTATACTAGCCTATCCCACTGGTTCTGCCCACTACTCTATTCTAAACCTGAGAGCACCCAGGTTCGAATCCTGGTGCCCCAATTTTTTGTTTTGATTTTAAAAATACTTTTAAATATTCCAAAAAATGCCCAAAAGTGGTGATATATGCCATAGAAGTTTTATTTTGATTTTAAAATACTTTTAAATATTCCAAAAATGCCCAAAAGTAATAATATTCCAAAAATGCCCAAAAATATAATTTAAAGTATAACTAAATTTCATAATACTTTGTCCATGAATATTACAATCTTTTTCGACCACGCGTTTACAATATTTTTTGAGCTAGCGTTTTACAATCTTTTTTCCCTTCTTTGTCGCGGTTGAATAATTTAGCCCCGGCACTTTAATGTTTCTTCTTTCGAACGGGCTACCTTTTTTGGGTAGGGTTGTCCTTTTTCTTCTTGTGATGTATGTTGCTGCATCGTAGTTGTTGTCATCTTCAATCTTTGGATCGCCGTACTGGTCGAAGTCTTGCTCGTTGGCGACTCCATCCATTCCGATGATGTTTCTTTTTCCTCTCCTCACGACAACACGGCTAGGCTTTGTCGGGTCGGTACTGAAAAAACATTGGTCCACTTTGGTAGCCAGTACCCACGGTTCATTTTTCGCGGCCACGTTTGCACCGGCGGCCTTGGATTTGGCTGCTTCGGGTATAACCATGGTTGTGAAATACCGGTCTTCTCTTTCGACGTTCTTTGCCCATCTGACACGGAACATCGGCACCTTTTCTCCACAGTAGTCGAGCTCCCAGATCTCCTCGATTCTTCCGTAGAATCTTTCCTTCATGTTGTCATCGGTGTAGAATTCCGACGTTACGCCTGAGTTCTGATAAGCACACTTGTTGTCCTTTTCCTCCGTGTAGAATGTGTAGCCGTTGATATCATACGCCTGTTAGGTCACCAGGTTTTGCATCGGTCCCTGTGACAAGGTGAATATGATCTTTTCCGTGTCAGAAGAATGCGAGCGCGGGGGATTATCAAGGAGCGTCTGCCTAAACCAACGTGTGAAATCTGAGTTGTGCTCTTTGATTATTTCTCCCTGCGTCCTCTGTATGCCCCGGTCACTGTACTTCTTCTCGATTAACCTTTTGTGCTTCTGTACCCAAGGATCGACCAGTTCTAAATGCTGTAGCACGACGAGGTTTGCTCGATCAAAGTCTGCGCGTCGAAAATCGAAGTCTGCATGCAGTATGCGACGACCCTCTCGGTGACCAGATCCATCGAGCTTGCCAAGGTGTCTGTTGACGGGAAGACCGATAGGGTTCTCGATGTCTAGATAATTCGTGCAGAAAGAGATGCACTCTTCGGCCAAAAAGCCCTTGGCTATGCTTCCATCTGGACGGGACCTGTTGCGAACGTATCCTTTGATGTGTCCGTTCATCCTTTCGAACGCCATCATGCTGCGGAGGAACATCGGCCCGAGTTGTACGATGTCCTCCACGACATGGACCACCAGATGCACCATAATGTCGAAGAATGCGGGTGGGAAGTAGACCTCAAGCTCACATAGTATCACCACGATCTCCTCCTGTAGCCTTCCGAGCTGATTCAAGCCAATCGACTTCCTAGAGATGACGTCGAAAAACTTGCATAGGCCAAATAACATTTCACGGACGTGCTTGTCCATTATCCCTCTTAGTGCGACCGGAAGTACCTGCGTCATTAGCACGGCACAGTCGTGAGACTTCATGCCACTGAACCTCTGCTTCGCCTCGTCTAGGTATCTGCTTATCTTGCCCGCGTAGCCGTAAGGAAATTTGACTCCTAGAAGGCACTTGAAAAACTGTTTGATCTCATCCTGGCTTAGAGTGAAGCAAGAAGCAGGGCAGTAATATTCGTTCTTCTTGAACTTTTTACCCTTCCGACGACCTTGTGTCGTCTCCGACTCATGATCATCGTCATCTTCCTGATCATCAGGAGTAGTGCGTCCTCCGTGAAGCTCCTTCCGGATACCCAAGCATATCAGGTCGTGCCTTGCTTTCGGACCATCTTTCGTCCTATCTGGCATGTTGATTATGGTGGCGACCAGACTCTCGCACACGTTTTTCGTGATATGCATGATGTCGAGGCTATGAGGCGTGCGGTGAAACTTCCAGTATGGCAACTCCCAGAAAACAAACCTTGTTTTCCATACCTTCATTAGCGGCTTGTCTTTTTGCTGCCTCTTTCGCTTCTTTCCAGGCTTAGGACAATCTTTCCAGTTTTTCAGCAACTCTTCCACTTCTTCGCTGCTCCTACGCTCTGGGATTCCTCGGGTCTCTGATTTGCCATCGAACAGGTCTCCATGTTTTCTCCATGGATCATTCTTGCCGAGCCACCTCCGGTGCGCCATGAACACGGTTTTCGATGACCCTGGATCTTTCTCTAGTTGGAGATAGCTTGTGTTATCCATGCACCTAACGCATGCGCAGAATCCTTGGATAACCTGCCCCGAGATATACCCGCAACCTGGATAGTCTTGCACCGTAGTGATCAACGCGGCTCTCATAGTGAAATAATCTTGTGCGACGGCGTCGTAAGTATTGGCTCCAGATTCCCATAACGTGGCTAGCTCCTCTTTCAACAGCCCGAGATACAGATTGATGTCGGTACCAGGTTGTTTCGGCCCTTGAATTAGCATACTCATTTGTATGTACTTCTTCATGCACAACCATGGAGGGAGGTTGTACATCCATACAAAAACGGGCCAAGTGCTGTGCGTGCTGCTCTGGCTACCGAACGGATTGAGTCCATCGGTGCTCGCACCAAGCCTGATGTTCCTCGAATCTCCACCGAATTCTGGGAATTCGAGGTCCAATGCTTTCCACTGGCTATCATCTGAAGGGTGCGTCAGTAGCTCATCCTTTTCGGCGTCATCATCATCTCCTGGCTTCTTCCTTTCCGCATGCCATCGCATGAGCTTCGCTTCCTTAGGGTCCGCGAAATAGCGCTGCAGACGAGGAGTGATAGGAAAGTACCATACCACTTTTCGAGGTGCTTTCTTCCCTTTCTTGTATCGACTCACGCCGCACACCGGACATGTGGTTTTCTCCGCGTGCTCGCCCCGATAAATGATGTAATCGTTGATGCATACGTGATATCTAACGTGCGGTAGATCGAGAGGACAGACGATTTTCTTGGCATCCTCGATACTAGTTGGACATGTGTTCCCTCCAGGAGACGATCGTGCCAGAATGCCATCATATCGTCGAAGCTTGCGTCGCTCAATTTGTGCTTTGCCTTCATCTCCATAGCCTTGAGCGTTACATTCAACCGGGTATCATCGGGCCTGCATCCTTCATACAATGGAGTAACCGCGTCTTTCTCAAGTTGCGCAAGCTTGGCTTTCTCTCTAGCGGCAGCCCTGGCGTTACTCGTCTGCTTGAGAAGCAGCTCTTGCACATAAGGGTCCCGCACCCAGCCTAACATTGTTCCATCGTCGTCTGCTCCTCCGGCATCTAGATCATCATCATCCCGGTCTGCTTCCGCACCTTCACCATCTCCAGGAGACTCTTCATCATCTCGCCCGTTCTCGCCGTGATGATGATCATCGTCATGTTGGCCACCTTCACCGTCTCCATCATCTACGTCATCGCTTATCCAACGAGTGTATCCATCCATGAAACCATGGCAGAGCAGGTGCGCCTGCAGATTCCCGGAATCTGGGTCGATCACCCAGTTGAGTTTGCATCTTCTGCACGGACATCTTATATCTGTCTTGTTATTTCGTATCATGTCGGCCGTCGCACATTTCAAAAATCTAGCCACAATGCCTTCGCTCATTATGCGGACCATTTTTGCCTGCACGGTGTACACGGTACAATTTTGAAGTCTATTAGAACCACATAATGAATGCATGCATGCAATGGTCGATAGAAAATTTCGGCACGACCTATCCTAAAATTAGGACCTTTGCGAAATGCCAAAGTCTTGCCAAAATGGAAATGAATCAACATTTTGGCAAAACAAATGGCAACTTGTTCACATACAAACACAAGAGAGAGAGATCGAGACCGATCCATACACACATGAACATATCATTATCCTCTCCATACGCACATGCATGAGCATCATCGATACTATCCATATACACACACACATATGACCATCCTCTCCACATACACACATCATGAGCATCGATCATCTACATACATATGAGCACATCATCCATATACACATGAACACATCTTACATGGACAACTTACCGAGATGAGAGACCGATCGCGAGAAAAGATGGAAAGGAGAGGTGCGCGCGTCGACCGGAGAAGGAGATGAGAGACCGAAGACCTCCTCTATTACTTATGTAACATCCAAAGAAAGTTTTACATGCTAAAAATGGTGAATGGGTGGAGAAATTGAGGTGGGAAGGAGAAGATCCCGACTAGATCTAAGGAGGAAGAAGAAGGGGAAAGTGAAGTGTGGGTGGTGGATGTGTGGTCACACATGTGCACATAAAGTGCTGTCCTAAAAAAATGACACATCCGTGGCGCAAACGGCCCTAGTGCGCCACAGGGAGTAGACACAACTGTGGCGCACTAGGCCATGTGCGCCACAGATGTTCCGACTCCCAGTGGCGCACTAGGCCGAGTGCGCCACAGAAGTTTGTGGCCGTTTCACAGCAGAGGGGGGCGTGCGCTTAGGCGTAGCGCACCCCCCCATGTGCGCCACAGATGAGACTAACAACCGTGGCGCACATGAACCTAGTGCGCTACAGATGTTTGGCGTGCGGCCAACAGGCCCCTGGCCCACACACATCTGTGGCGCACTATAGTCATGTGCGCCACGGTTATTCTAGTTACTAGTAGGGCACTGCCCACAGGTGAGCCACGCCTGTTTTAGCCGTGGGGCACTTCAACCATGTGAGCCACAGATGTGCTGATTACCTATAGCCGTTTTCCTAGTAGTGCTACTTGTTTTGAGAAAAGTACTGTTAACCATTCAGTGTTGCTTGGAATCCAAACTCAAGTGATTTCAAAAACTTGAGCAAAGTCTCAAAGCAAAATATGAAGTAAAACAAAATCTATGCCTATTATCACACCTCATAATGGCATGGTTTTATTTTTATTTTCAAAAGACCCAAGTGTGTGTGTTTGGCACTTATTTGAGTACAAGATTTATTGTACAAAAGCCCTGAAAAGTTTTGGAATCAAACAGATTTGAATTGAAGTTTGAAAACCATTTTAGAAAAGCAAACAGAAAAAGAAAAAGCTTAAAAGAGAAAAAAAATAGCACTCAGCCGAATCTGGCCCAACTAGCCCAGCTAAGCCCAACACCCCACCCCGCGAACCGTTTTCCTTCACTCACCCCCGCACCCGCTGAGTGACTGATAGGCAGGACCCACTCTCCTTCTGTTTCTCTCGCTGATAGCCAAGACCCACACGACGTCGTCGTCTCCACCCCACCGCGACATGTTCTTCCCCAAAATCACGCCGTGCGTTACCTGGTTGATTCGCTCGTCAATTCGCGTTGATTGCAGGAGTAATTCACGCCCTCGCCTGGCCTACTTAAACCCCCTCTGCCCCCTCTCCATTTCCCCCCAAACTCCGAACACAAAGCGCCCCCAGGCTGCCCGCATTCAACCTCGCACCGCCGCAGTCAGAGAGCACTCCGGCGACCGATTCCAGTGAGCCCCATGCGCCCCTCTCCCTCTGGTTCTTGCAGACAGCCTCGCCACTTTCTTGCGCATCTACTGACACCGCTGGTTCCTTTTATACTGCCCCAGGTCGTCGATTCCGTTCAACACCGCAAGCTCCCGACGAC
Source organism: Avena sativa (assembly GCA_916181665.1). Classification (NCBI taxonomy): domain Eukaryota; kingdom Viridiplantae; phylum Streptophyta; class Magnoliopsida; order Poales; family Poaceae; genus Avena; species Avena sativa. The sequence continues at coordinate 281,815,079 of OV702293.1, forward strand.
ACCCTCAACTTCGGCGACCAAATTCCGTAAGCCCTTTGTTCCCCTTCGCCTCTGACTCACACGATGTTGTTCGCCACTGTCTTGTGCATCACCTGATGCCGCTTGTTCGTGCTAGGGAGACCAGGAGTGTCGCCAACGTCGCCGTCCACCCAAGCCCGACGCCACCCGCAACTTCGACGAGCTCCAGCAACCCACTCCGTGCGCCCCTTGCCAAGCCGCCGCCAGGTTGAGCATCAGTGCGTCGCCACGGTTCTGGTAAGCCCCTCCGACGACCCTAGGACCACCTGTAGCACCGCGCCGCCGTAGGCCGAGCTCGCCGCCGCCAGTAGCCACCGCCAGCGCCGCCAGCTTTGGTCATTTTATCCAGGGCCGTCAGATCTGGATCCAGCGTGCAGGATTAGATCACTTAATGAATCATTACGAGTAGATCTGAGCCGTGCGGTTTAAGTAGATCTAACGGCTCAGAAGTGTGATCCTACGCGAAGCGGTACGGGCCAATTAGAATAAGACGCGTGGCATCTGTTAGAGTTTAAAAACAGAATTTGAATCTATTAGATGTTTAAATTTGTTTTGGCTATAACTTTTGATCCCCACGTTAGAATTTGACAAATTTTATACCGTTGGAATCAGGAGAGCAAGCTCTTTCTAAATATGCAATGTGTTTAATGTTTTGCTTCTGTCAAAATGGTTTTATTTGCAGAAACTTGTGTAGGGCTAATTTGAGTATATGAAATGTTTAGGAAATGATTTAGGGTTTAAATAAATGTTGGTTGGCAAGTTTTTAACTTGTTTATGAACCAGTACTGTATACTTGCTTTGTGAGTTTTAAAAATCATCACTTATCATCTTTGCATGCATGCATATATTTTTGATTGTATATGTTTTGTATGTGATTGTTGCTATATTTCTTTGTGTAGATTTTGGTGCTAGTGATTGTGATTGTGAGGAGTGTAGATACTCTCCAAACTACCAAGGCAAGTGGTACTTCATGAATATTTTATCCCTATGTTTTCTTCTAAGCATTAGAAATATTTTGCTAGTCTTGCATGCTATACTTTGCTTATATGCCATGATGGGAAATCCTAGTAGTTGTAGAATTGCTAGGAAAATTTCTAAGTTAAGATGCTTATATATGCCATGCTTAGCCTAGCTAGTAGCAACCAAGGGTTGGTGAATTATACATGCTATGATGAAAATATTTCTAAGTCTTTGGACTTGTGTTTTGCCTAATAAAACAACTAAGTGAATGAAATACCTGGGTGGAATGGAAGGAATGGTTTGTGTTGAGTGGTTACACAAGGCAAGGGGACTGGTGAACCTTGTGTATCTCACTTGTGGAAATCAACCCAGGAACAAAGACATTTTAGAGGCCAAGTGTTGAGAAGCTTCTAGTGTAGCCACTTGGCAATATGGGCTCTGCCTGGATCACATAGGTTGCTAGAACTTATCCATTTGGACAGTTGGTGGTAGTGGGAATGATAGGTTGGAGCGCGTCCATTTGGTCTAAGGGAAGGCTTCTGAAAGGTCCTGTGTTGGTGAAAATCAAGTCTGGTGGGGAAAGTGCACAACCTCTGCAGATGGAAAAATCTAAGTACTTAGCCATGTCCCTGGAAAAGGACAACTTGAGCATCAAGAAATGGAAGCTATCAATAATCTCCTCATCCCAATTTATAAATAAAAACTTGTGGGTGAACAAGGGTAAAGGACCTCAATGTCTATTGGTGGTTCCTTGGGAAAAGTTTTGACAAAGAAAAACTTAGTGATTTCAACTAATAGGCAAAACCTATTTTGAGCAAAGCAAGCCAAGCTACACTTAGCCAAATTGCATATAGTATCTACTCCACTTAAATTATACTAAGGTATCACTTGCCAGTACTATTCCAATGTATTGACCCACTGTGGCTGTAACTTGTGATGTTGCAGGTTACTCTGAATAGGATTAGGTGTCATGAGTCTACACTCAACATGTTTGCCTGTGGCACATGAAGATGAAGACTTTTATTTATTTACTTATTCAAACTCTTGTACTAGGCCTGTGGCCTTGGAGTTGTAAAGACTATGTTTATCTCTGGAATGGCTGTAATAATGACCTTTGTATCTGTGTACTTCATCTTAAACTGTGGATGCTAGCTTTGATCCAGGGACTAGCATTGCAATCACAAGGATCCTTTTCCTTTATAAAGGAGGGATCTTACACCTGGAGTGGCCTAGGGGGACCCACCAGGCCAGCACACCCCCTGGTGGCGCAGCCAGCCCCAGGGGGCGCCTGGCCTGGGTGGGGCCCACGTGTGGCCCTCCAAGATGCCTCCTCCCAGCTACTTCTTTCTCTCTCCCGAAAAACACCGGAAAACTTTCTCAAGCTCGAGTTCCTGCTGTTCTTGCTCCCGAATTTCGATCTCCTTGCTTGGCCCATCTCTGCTGCTGATTTTTGGAGGGATTGCTCCTTGGTATGTGCCTCCTCCGCTTGTCTAATTAGATTTTTGGTTGGTAGATTGTATCTTGAGTATTTTGCTGCTATAGGTGTCTTGTTGTGTGAGCTTTAATGATTGTTCTATGCTTAGAGATTTAATTTTGATGCATGTTTATCCCTCTAGCAAGTTCCTATAGTAGTTCCTCATCATTTATCAACTTGGAAATTACTTGGTTTGATGTTCGTCTAAAAATTTCGGAAAAAAGGGTCATGGACAACCACACCTTTGGAGAAGTGTTTGAGAGTGATGCACCTAGGAGGAAAAGGCCTTCAAGATCATCCTCCCGAGCCAGGCCATCATAGAATGAGGATCTCATTACCGTGTTTTGGCAACGAGGGAGATGAGGGGGATGCGCACCCTTCTACCTTCCCCTGTCTTACCTTTTTGCAGGCTACAGGGATTCTCAATGATTTCCTAACCTTGGTTCGGATGATTGGACTAACTAGTTATATGCAGAATGAGAGTGTGCAATATGCTATGCTCACCAAAACTTTTGTGGAGAGTTTCTGTTTTTCTAACAGCCCTTTCAAGTCAGATGTGTCGTTCAAAATCTATAATAGGCCTATCTCCATGACATTGAAGAAATTTTGCGAAATCTTGGGTATTGGCACGGCTGGGACGGTGAAGAAGATTCCATCTCAACCCGCTGATTTGTTGGAGCTCTACCGCAGGATAACTAATGATGGTGACCGCAGAGCCCAGCGTGGAAATATAAGAAATATTCAACTCCTAGCTATCAGATATTTTGCTTATTATCTTGCCACTAGTATTCTTGGTACGAAGAACACTAGCAATATTTCCAACTATCATTTGGCCTTTCTAGCTGTTGCACTCAACAATGAAACCAAGTACAATCTTGGTTCTCTCATTGCTCGTCGCTTAGCTGCTAGAGGGCCCATTTATAGGGGTATTGTTGCTGCATGTGTTGTTGCTTCCTTAGACATATTTGTTGATCCAAATGATACAATTTTGGCTCCTCAGAGGCTTGATCTTGCTGCCATGAAAGCGCATCACTTTGTCACTGCTAGCTCTACCCTTGATAGTTTGGTTTATAGGATGATGTTTACTGACGGGGAAGAGAGAGAAATTCCTTTGCCCCAAACCACTTTGTTCAGTATTTGTCAGGGACCTTGGTCGCGCTCCAAGGAGGAGATGGACGAGCAGCTATGCATTCGTGGTTTCCACGGACACTACGAGGGGGACGCGCCCTCATACGACCACTCTGTGCACTACATAGGGGCGTCCTCGAGCTCATACAAGGACGAAGGGGCCTCTTCGTCGTATTACGGAGGTGCACCTTCTTGGCACCATGGGGTTGAGACCCACTTAGGCCAAAAGCCTAAACTTGGGGGAAGGTACACCGACATCACACCCATCTATATATCATGTTTTGTTGGTTATTTGTATATCCATGTTTCACTTTCTTTTTGGTTTTTGTTTCTTCTTTCTCAAAACACAAAAAGACCAAAAATATTTTTGTTGTTTCTATTGGTTTGTTTCTTTGATTTTTAGCTTTGGTTTGCCTTAAAGAAAAATCCAAAAAGATTTTGCTTTGCTCTGTTTTTGCTTTGTGTGTTTGTTTTAAAAATCGAAAACACCAAAAATATTTGTTGTTCTTCTTTGGTTTTGTGAAGTTCTTTGCAGGGTTCAGCAGTCCTCATTGGAGTTTAGTTTCAAGTTATTATTCAAGCCACACAAGTGAAGGGAAATAATGAAGATTATGACAAATTGAGTTGTGGTAAGAGGCTGGTAACGAACTCTATTTGTTTTCATTTTTGTACATATACTCATCATTGTGGGTGTGCTTAGTCTGTTCATGTAAGGTGTATGTTATTTATGGATGCTTAGTAGTTCTTGCTCTCTTATGATTAGCTCACTCTTGCTAATAGTTTGTAGCATGTCATATGAATGTTTGCTTGCATTGTTCTATTCATAACTTGGTATGATATTGTGGTATCCTCCTCTGAATGTTTCATGTGAATCGACTTAGCACATGCTCACGCATGCATATGACTGAACAATAGTCAGTAAGCCTCGATGATTTATTTTGCCTCAGAGTTCTTGTATCACTTTCATGCCATAATTAGTCCTGTTTTGTTGCAAGCATGATTATGACAATTATTGCTCCCTAGTTTGTCGCTCCCTCTCTATTTCCAGCCTTTACTTGCACTGAGTATGAGCTCTACTCGTGTTTCCAACTCCCTAAAACCAATATTGTCAAAAGTGTCCACCATACCTACCTATTAGGATCATTTTCTATTCCGTGCATATTTATTATGCCTTGTTTTCTTCCAAACAAAATGTTCGCTTGTTATGAGAAAGTTAGTTAGTAAAGCTCTCACAAACTTGATGGCACACTTTATTTCTTGTACTTAATAAACCTGAACCATATTTATTAGCAGAACTATGTTGTCATGGGGAGCGCTTTCAACACCTGTAAATATATACACAGTTGATATCATGCTCTTTTGTTTGTGGATGTCGTCGGTGTGAAATAAAAGGGGAGCTTGAGTCTATGGAGTTATGTATATGTGTTAGAGAAACGCCTAGGCCGCTAGCCTAAGCCATGCCTAATCATGGTGGAAACTTGCAGCATTACCATAATGAGCAATCTATGAAGCTTTCTTCTTATAAAAAAGAGACATATTGAAAAGAGCAAAGAGAGAAAAAAAATCACCATTTTCACATGGTAAATAAGAGATTGCTGAGATGCTCATTGTCTGCTTGCCTTGTCATTTTGATTATGGGATAACTCCTGTATCATGTGCAAGGGGTACCCCGTTGGCGGTTCTCTATGATACGCATGTATTTACTATGATAAGAACTTGCAAGTAACTAAAGTTGAGTAGCATGAGGAGCGACCCTCGTACTCAAGGGACATGAGATTTCCAGTTTATGGTCTGTCAAGCTATAACTCATATTGGACCTCACTTTCACCTTAACCATTTAAAGATGCCTATGATAGGGGAAATGAGAGCTCATATCCTACTGTTTGCTACTACTGTTACTATTGCTCTTGTTTTACTGCTGCTGTTACTTTGCTATTGCTACTACAAAACTGTTGCTACTGATAAACTACTGTGAGCAAGACTATTTCCAGGTGCAGCTGAATTGACAACTCAGTTGTTAAGGCTTATAAGTATTCTTTGGCTCCCCTTGTGTCGAATAAATAAATTGGGTAATACTACCCTCGAAGACTGTTGCGATCCCCTATACTTGTGGATCATCATATGCACGAGTAGAGCTCATACTCAGTACAAGTGGAGGCTAGGAAAAGACTGGGAGCGACCAACTAAGAGAGCAATAATGGCCATAATCATGTAGAGCGACAAAACATTATTAATCAAAGCATAAAGTGATATCACAAGTCAAAAACTAAATGATCATAGAGGCTAAGGTGACTGGTTCGTAGTCATAACATGGTGTAAGCATGTGCCAAGTCAACTCAAATAAAACATCAAAGGAGAATACGACAATATTATGCTTTTGTATGCTAAAACAACGCATGATTCTTTCATAGCATATTAAGCAATCTCAATTGTTTGAGACAAGTCATGCTATAGAAATAATCACTAAACATATGGTCAAAGCAACATCTAACATGCCATGATAAAGTCTAAGTCATAGTCAAAACAAGCTTCTTTTTTTACCACCATAAGCATGAAACATTCTACTCTTTTCCAATACCAATCAACTTATTTGAAACAACTCACAAAGATAATAATCAATAAATACAAGATAGCTTGTATCACCTAACTACAAGGAAGAACTAAAACTTTCTAAGTAAAAATAAGAAGAAAACTAAAGCTAAATGCAATGCTAGAAAAAGAGAACACTCACAGAACAATGACGGTGAAAACTAGAGTGTTCTAGGCAATGAAAAACGGGGTGTGACTTCTCCAAAAGAAGTGTGTTGGGATCCAACCAACTTATTATATATAAAAAACAAAAGATAACTAAATACAAAAATAAATATGCTCTAAAAACAACACATAGTGCATAAAGCAAAAAAAATAGTATCATGAAAGAAAACTTGAGATTTTTGTTGATGAAGAAGGGGATGGCTTGAGCATCCCCGAGCTTTGACGCTTGTACCTCTTGAATATTTCTTGGGGTGAAACGGGTGGCATCCCCAAGCTTGATCTTTTGTCCATACTTCATCTCATCACGTCATTCTCTCCCTACACTTGAAAACTTCCTTCATACAAAAATTCACACAATCTTTATAAGCAACATTAGTGTATGCGAGATAATAAACCATTGGGTTCAGTTTCAACTCAAGTAAATCATCCATTAAAGCATAAGCTACTGTAGCAATTCCTTTTAAAATCTCAAGTGATCAAAAGAACACAAAAAGAAATCGATTTAAGAGGCAAATGCAAATAATGGCAGAAATCTGTCAAAACAGACCTGCAGGTAAAGACCGATTTTTTCAAAAATCTTAAGTTGCTCAAATCGAAAAGTGCAAAACTAACGAAAGTTGGGTAAATACCAGGGGCATGTGCAAAACAAATTACAGATCAATACGATGTTCTGGGATTTTTCATGATTTTTTACAGTAAAGCACAGAAATCTGTTTTAGGACATCAACTTCCCCAAATCTTACTTCCCTCTCATTAGAGGATATTCTTGACACAAAAACCAAACAAAAAGGATAAGGAGAGGTTATTACAGAGTCAATAACTTCCAAGACTCAACAAAATAAAAAACTTGCTGAAAATAAAAATTGGGTTATCTCCCAAGAGTGCTTTTCTTTAACGCCTTTCAGCTAGGCACAGAAAGCAAGAATCAAGTATTTTCAAATGAAGAAGCATCAACATAAAATTTTGTTCCAATAAGGGAATCAAAGGATAGCTTCTTTATTTTTCGAGGGAGGTGTTCAATACCTTTCTTGAGTGGGAATTGATATTTAATGGTGCCTTCCTTCATATCAATAATGGCACCAACAGTTCTAAGAAAAGGTCTTCCCAAAATAATAGGACAAGAAGCATTGCATCCCACATCCAAAACATAGAAATCAACAGGGACAATGGTATTGTTAACCATAATAAGAAAATCATTAATTATCCCCATAGGTTTCTTTTTAGCATTATCATCAAGATGGACATCCAAATAACAATCTTCCAAGGGTGGTAAATCAAGCATATTATAATTTTTTCTAGGCATAATAGAGACACTAGCACAAATATCACATAAAGCTTTGAAATCAAAATCATTCACTTTCATATTAATGATGGGCTCCCAACCATCTTCCAATTTCCTAGGAATAGAAGCTTCCTGTTTCAATATTTCTTCTTTAATTTTCTTGAGAGAATTTGTAATATGTGTTGTAAAAGCCATATTCATAGCACTAGAATTAGGAATTCTAGTAAGATTTTGCGAGAACATAATTACTTCAGAAATATTGCAACCATCAAAATCACAATTATCATTCAAGGCAGTAGAACTTTTGTCTCCCATATTTCGAAAAAAATTAGCATTTTTATTGGGAAAAGTTCCAGTGGGTTTGGGCAATGTTGCAAAAGGAATGGGGACTTTGTCTACACCAATTATTTTACCATTAATAGTACGAGGTTTGATAGCATTTGAAACTTCAGCATCACTAGTGTTGGTAATGGTACAAACCTTAGTCATACTATTATTTCTAGCAATTTCATCTTCTCTTTCCCGCCTAGCATGCAATTCAGCTAACATCCTAACATTTTCATCAATTCTAACTTGAATAGCATTCAAATTCTTGCTTTATTTAACATCATGAGGCATAACCTTTAATTTAAGAAGTTTAACATCAGGGGCAAGGCTATTAACTTTAGAAGAAAGATCATCAATTTTTCCAAGCTTTTCCTCAACAGTTTTATTGAAAGCAGTTTGTTTACTAATAAAATCCTTAAGCATGACTTCAAGTTTAGAGGGTACACTTCTATTGTTGTTGTAGGAATTTCCATAAGAATTTCCATAAGCATTACTATTATTAGAAGGATATGGCCTATAATTATTATTACCATAAGCATTGTTGCTAAAATTATTATTTCTAATGAAGTTCACATCAACTTGCTCTTCTTGAGCAACCAAAGAGGCTAAAGGAACATTATTTGGATCAATATGAGCTTTTCCACTAACAAGCATAGAAATAATAGTATCAATCTTATCACTCAAGGAGGAGGTTACTTCAACAGAATCTACCTTCTTACCTTGTGGATCTCTCTCAGTATGCCATTCAGAATAATTAATCATCATATCATCCAGGAGCTTTATTGCAGCATGCAAAGTGATGGACATAAAGGTACCTCCAGCAGACGAATCCAACAAGTTTCTTGAAGAAAAATTCAATCCTGCATAAAAGGTTTGGATAATCATCCAGGTAGTTAGTCCATGAGTGGGGCAATTTTTCACTAAAGATTTCATTCTTTCCCAAGCTTGAGCAACATGTTCATTATCAAATTGTTTAAATTTCATTATGTCACTTCTCATGGATATAATCTTAGCAGGAGGATAATATTTTCCAATGAAAGCATCTTTGCATTTAATCCAAGAATCAATACTATTTTTAGGCAAAGATAGCAACCAATCTTTAGCTCTTCCTCTTAAAGAGAAAGGAAACGATTTAAGCTTAATAATATATCCATCTACATCCTTGTATTTTTCATCTCACAAAGTTCAACAAAATTATTAAGGTGAGTAGCATCATCAGTACTAACACCAGAAAATTGCTCTTTCATAACAATATTCAGCAAGGCAGGTTTAATTTCATAGAAAGTAGCTTCAGAAAATAGGTGGAGTGATACATCGTAAACGTATCTATCATTTTTGATACTCCATGCTTGTTTGATATCATTTGTCTTATGTTTTGTCTACTCTTTGGGGTATTTTTATACACTTTTTGGAACTAACCTATTGACAATGCCGCAGGGCCAGTTGCCTGTTTTTTGCTGTTTTTGGTTTCAGAAAAGCTAAAAATGAATATTCTCGGAATTGGACGGGACAAAAGCCAATATGCCTATTTTTCCCGGAGCAATACGGAAACATGACGCAGGGACGGAGGTGGACACCAGGGTGGGCACACCCTATGGTGGCACGGGTAGCCCCTAGTGGCGCCACCAGGGGTGTGGGCCCCCTAGGACTCCACCGAACTTGCCCTTTCTCCTAAATAAATCCCTCGATGAGAAAACCCTAGAGGAATCAGCAAACATCCACGAAAAGTTCCGTAGTGCCGCTGCCACTGAAAGGAGATTTGGGGGACAGAAGTCTCTGTTTCGGCACCCTGCCGGGATGGGGAATTGCCCCCGGAGCCATCTGTAACATCCCAGCATTAGAGCTTAGAATTAAGCTGAACCCAGATGTGTGCATTGCATTCATGCATAGAAAATCCGGATAATTTTCGCGCTTATGAACGAAACTTGTCAAAGTGATTGAAGCTTCTCTCAACTTGAGGGAATTGAAGTAGATCATCAAGTTGACTACGATAAGTTTCAATATGACCTTTTGTCAACACCCGGATTTTTAATCCCAGATGCATGTTATGCCATACATCGCAATCCTAGGATTACCATTTTTGCGAGACATAACAGATTTGGATATCACAGTACATCATCCATTACAAACCATACATAAGGTCTTACATAAATAAGGATCTCATGATCCAGTTCTTAATACAAATCAAGCAGCGTAATAACGTAAAGATAACGATAGGGTGGGCGAAGCTCCATCTTCACGGTCACAGGCAATGCTGACGATGGGAGATGATCCTAGTTGTCGTAACCTTCCTGCGGTCCATCATCCTGATACTCCTCTTCATAGTCTGGCCACGGGAATAGCCAGGGACAAAGCCATGATTACTCTTTAAGTACTCGCAAACTAATACTAACAAGTGAAGTGGTTTTGAATAGGATATACTAAGCTCTAGGGTTGTTTTGCAAAAAGCTAGATTTACCTCTACTAAGTTCAGAAGCAAACAAAACTAGTTGACAGTTTTATAACACCTAAGTGGGAACTTGAGTTTCATATCACAACTCTGTTGTGGTCAAGTCAAAGTCATGAATCATTTCACAAGTTATTTTGAAAACATCTGACGATAGAACCGTATGGCCACTCCAACTGTCCATAACCGCGGACGCGGCTATTCGAATAGTTTGACACTCTGAAGAGATTGTACACTTTCACCACAACATTCGATACATCCGTTAGCAACAAATCCTGAATTCACCATACTCAGTATGTGGATAATCAATCCTAACCTTTCAATTACACGCCCTAGTATAGGCACCTCTCCTGTGAGTTTGGCCTCCCAACCATGACCAACTATCATCTTGGGTACTGCACAGGTGGACAATCTTCACAAGGTAGCCTCAGCTTAGACCTTGGCCGCAAGGGAACCCATACTAAGGTATATAAATTTCCGGTCAAGCCCTACCCAATTTTTGGGTATTGTGGTTGTACGGTAAAATTGGAATGGAATCGCATCCAGACAACCATGAGTTTTATAAAGGGGGTAAGGCTCATGCCTTAACATTTTCATCGTCAAAATCATCTGGTGTTCGGAAACACATGTCAAAACATTTCAGTAGAATAACTCATCATTCTAAGGTTTTCATAACCATTTTCACCAAGTATTCCCATCTAAAGTTGATCAAGTTTTATGCTTAGCACTAGCATCTACAAGTGGGGTAAAGACTAATGAGGGGTGGTAAACAGGTGGGGATTTGCTAAGTTCAATCTCATGCCTTAGGATGACATCAAGATTATCTAACTTAGGCCAAATTTTATGCTCTTTATGCTACCTTCCAATATCCTTCTAATATCTACCATTAGCTAAGTAAACTCTAAGAGAAAGCTTTGATGATGGATTAAAATACTTAAGCTTGCAAGTAAAAGTAGGATTGGGTACCATTAAATGTATCTAACCAAGCATGCTTAATACATGCATAGGTTATCTAACTTTCACAGCTGCAAGTGTTAGCTTGCTAATTCAACCAGTGGTATTAGGCTTGCCTTGTGTAGAGCAGTGGTTGAAGTTCTCCTCGGCTTCTTCCTCGTAGTATCCTCCTTCCTCCTTGTATCCTTGGTCGGTACTAGCGTCTATAAATAAATACGAGGTACACAATCACCAAACGATACTTAACTATTTATAATGATCACACAAAGGTTCATACTAGATTATCTAGCATCATCACTAACATTACAAGATTAAAGCACTTGTCTTATTTATTTTATTTTTAGAAAAGTAATTTCTACTCATTGAAAAACTATTTAAGATTTAATATTCTCCAACTCAAACATGGGATCATGTTGACACATGTCATCGCCACATATTTCAGTACATGGGAATGTGATTTAAAGTGGTGTCACAATTTAATAAGGTTTAACCTTTTTATTTTATTTAAATAAAGTGACTAGAAATGCCTATGTTGCATTCCTTTATTGCTTGAACATTATTTCTACAAGTAAACCCATATGTTTTAATATATTCTGAAAGGTATGATCAAATGTGATTTTTGAGAGTTGGAATCAACTCAAAAGCTCTTATGGTTGAATTTTGAAAAATGTTTGAATATAGAAAAGCTTCTGCCTTGTTATTTTTACCATGGTTGATCTATAGATCCAAATGGTTTGAATCCAACGGGCTTGGATTAACCATTTTAGTACCTTTCTAACAAAATTGGTTTCATGCATTTTGGTTCAGTGAATCGAGCTGGGTTGATTTTTGAATCTAGGTACAAAACTAGGGTTTGCGTTAAAATGAAAAATCTAAATTTAAACTAACCGGGTCACGCGGGAGAGTTACTGGGCTGGCCCACTACGCACAGTGCATAAGCGGGCTGCTGACAGATGGAGTCCATAAGTCAGCGGAACTAACTAAACGAAATGGTATCTATGAATCCGAGCCTTACGATCTAATTCTAATCCAACGGCTGAGGGTCGTCGTTGTCGACGAGCTACTCCGGCGAGGAACTAACCCTAACATGGCCAGTGGGGGTCTGGGGTGGCTCACCGGGGCTCCGGTGATGATCGGCGATGGGGGCGAACGACGAAGTCGATGACGGTGGTTCTCCTGGTTCTAGCAGCTCCTCCTGGGGCGGCTCCAATCAACGACTCCCTTCTCGTCCTGCAGCGGCGGGCTCCGGCCAAATTCCGGCGAGAGAGAGCTCGCCTTGCTCCAGGAAGAAGTGGGAAGGTTCAGTGGAGGTTGGGAGTGAGATGGTGTGGAGTAATCGAGCTGGGGAGGCTTCCTTTTATAGGCGAGCAAGAGGGGCAGCACGGCGTGGGCTGAGCTCATTGGAGGTGACGGTACAGGCGGCTATCGGCGTGGCTGAGGCTAGGGGATGATGCGCGGTCTCCTGGCGATCATTTATGGTTTAAAGGCGAGACGTAGGGCGGTGGGTTTTGGTCTGGAACGTGCGGTGCTCTGCGCGGTACCGTCGGCGAACTTCGCAGCGTGCGGCGGCTACGGGGTATGGTCGAGGAAACGAGCATGTCTGGTGGTCTCCTGGGACAGTGGGGTTCGTGCTGGCGGGCGGAAAGGGCTCGAGGTGGTCGGGTTAAGTGGGAACGACACGTGCATGGTGGTGCGCGTCGGCATGGTCGATAGCAGCGCGGGCATGGCGTTTCTGGTGGTTCCTGTCTCTATCTTCGAGCTAGGGCTGGTCTAGAGGGGGCGGTGAGGTACGGGCATCATGCCAGACAAGGTTGGTGCAGCTAGTTCTTCCTCTAGCTTGCTGTCCACACTGGGGTGGCAAGGTGAGGCTCGGCCTGCTCACCATTGATGGCAATGGCAAGATCACAGTGGTGCTAGAGGTTACTAACTAAGCTAGATGATCTACTAAATGTTTGCTGTGAGCTAGAGAGGGGTTGCCAAATCACTGCTCATAATAGTGTTAGATGTTTGTTTGTTTTGTGTTTGCAAGGTGTTTGATGAAATGGCTGAAAGAACTTTAAATTTGAATTTTGGATTCAAACTTGGTGGGTTTTCTAGGCACATGAGTTGGATTAGTCAAGGGGCACTGGTTTGGTTGGGTTTTGAAAATGTGTGATCTTCACATATGATAAGGATTCAATTTTGAATTGTGATTTGAATGAGGTTGCCAAATGTTTTTGCAAGTTTGAAAGGTGGGCTTTGATTCACTTGTACTTGGTATAGCAAGAGGTGAAAAGATTTGGAAAAGTTTCTGTTTGAAATCTTGGACTAGAAACACTCAAAGCGACCTAGTGAGCAAGATTGGCAAAAATGACCATTTGCCTTAATTGATTTGTTTTTGATTTTCTCTTTATTTGTTTCTACATGGAATTGTTTTATATGATGTTATTTTCCTATTTAAACCATTTCTTGCTATTTAGGTTAATCACACAAGTCCATTCATGCATTTATCAAACCATCACATTCACACATGCATTCATCTCATTTTAATTAATCAAAGTTTTTGTTAACCCTAATTTTAGTGATTAGAGTTTGATTATCATTGTTTCATATTTTTGGGATGTTACACCTTTGTTAAAATCTTTTTGGGTAAAGGATATTTGATCTAAGGGTAGATCAAATGTAATAAAAGTTAAACCCTAATACCTTGCTTAATGGTTTATATTTGATCCTTAAGTAATCATATCCTAGTATTCATTACAATAACCCATGAAAACCAAGATATGATATAATTCAAGTAACAAGAATATAATAACTAACTCTTGACACACCATATCCTTATTCATTTCTACCATGTGGATCATGGTAAATACTTAACCTTAATTCTTTATCACTTGTTGAGTAGAAAGGGAATCAAATCAATATGGTAACAAAGAAGATCACAAGGGATGGATTCTGAAGATAAGTTACCAGGAGTAATCCTATCGAATAAAGTAGGTATAGTAAATGAATAATATCTCTTAGTCAGATAGATACACTGAACAGATAATTACAATACAACTGTAATGTTGTATTGATGAAACCTTGGTTAGCCAACTGGAAACCTAAACCATAAAGGATCAAAGGATTGTAATGATCATGCTTTAATCACCAAGATTGAATGCTTATATCATGTATAAGTGTCATTGGTGGATAGAACATGATTGAACCCTAGTAGAGCTGTGGTTCTTGGTTAGCCATTACAAGTCACCATGATATGATTTAAAGTTTATATATAGGATACCGGAGTTAAGCAGGTATAAGACAGTATAATTAAGCTGAAGCTAGAGTAGCATGGAGTTTTTGAAGTAGTGTTATTCCTCTTAAAGGATAGTAAGCTTTTGAGAGAAGTAATTTGATATATACATCTACTAGAGTAATATTAGTGGAGTATGAATGGAGTTAGAAGTAACTACTTGTTGGATTGGAGGTTATCAGTAGTAGAGTAGTTGATATAACCAAGTATGTATATGAGAAGATTATGAAAGCTTTAGTGTTAAGCTCATTGGATTTATAAATGGATTTAGAATAATAAAAGGTGGATAAGTATATTCCTGTGAAGTAAAGCTCATCATGTTAATGCATGATGATGGATATAAAGAAGTAGAATATCTAGGAAAGGAATTTCTTAATCAGAAGTCCAGAATTATGAAGTATGGAAGATAGGAATTCTTGGTAAACACTAAACCCTAAATCTTTAATCAAACATAAAATCCATTTCATCTGATTGATCTATCATCCTATTTCCACAATGTCTTATAGGAACAATTTCCTATAGCAAATCACTTAAGCACATTTTTGTCATTTCCAATTATCATAACCATATGAGCTTAGGAGTTATTTTTATTAATTCTTTTCCATAAGACATTCTAGAAAATAACTTTATATTTTAAAGGGTGATATCATTAAAGATCATAAACATAAAAACAATATGTTTAGCCATTAATCTTTATTCACATCAACAAAATAATATAAGTATATTAAGAACCCTAAACCCTAGGGTAAGCATTTACAAATCAAACCCTAACTCTTATGTTAGTTATAATAAAATATATATACCTTATTATTCCGTAGACTTATGGGAGTAATATTAACTAGATAATTTCCTTTGTTTATCATACATCAAATGATGATATATGATCATTATATAAAAATTTCCCTCCAAACTATAAACTAACTAGAACTAAGTTTTATAAATAAATAAGGAAAGAACATTTAATAAATCCATGGTTTATTATGAAGAGAAAATTCATCACAAAAATTATTACAGAATATTAAAAAGGAAGTATATAAAGAAAATAAAGAAATATAACATTATTTAATAAAATCTCACAAAATGATACTAAAATACATTTTAGTATTACTACAATTATCCAACAAATAAATTCTATAAAGAAAATTCAAATCAATTGTGCAAATTCAAATCTGAAAACAAAACAGAATATAGAAAAAGGAAAGATCAAAGAAAAAATAGAAGGAGACCAGATCTGGCCCACGGCCCATTCCCTCACCTCTCTATCTGTCGCTCACAGGCCGCAGCCTGCTCTCTATGCTCGATTCATCAAAGCCCAACACCAGCCTAGGCCCACGTACCCCTTTGTCCATTCTATCGTCATCGTCCACCTCTC
This sequence comes from Avena sativa, assembly GCA_916181665.1. Lineage (NCBI taxonomy): Eukaryota > Viridiplantae > Streptophyta > Magnoliopsida > Poales > Poaceae > Avena > Avena sativa. The sequence continues at coordinate 281,831,068 of OV702293.1, forward strand.
GCCGCGCCCGAAGCAGCTCGCTGGCGCCAGTGCTGCCGCTCGTCAGCGTGGAGATTCGTGCCGCCGACCGCTAGAGGAGATAAGGAGGCCATGATGACGCAGCTCTACCTCATCCTCATCCACTCCGTCTTCCTCTAAAGCTCTCTCTCTCTCTCTCTCGATTTCTTCCTTAGAGCCGAAACCCTAGCTAGCCTCGCCATCGTGCCGCACCTCCCTACTCCTTTCCAAGTAACCATGGAGACGCCTCGTGCTTCGTAAATCCTCTAGGTGAAGTCCAGCATCAAGAGGAACACTGGGAAGGGAGTATTTTGTCGTTCCTTTCCGCGGTAGTTCATCGGAATCCTCGTCAGAGAGCTCGTCTCCGACCGCGCCAGTCCTCGCCGACACCACCACTGCAACCAGGGTGAGTCACTTATGCTCAAGCATCAATCCTCTCTTCCTATCGCATCTCTAGCATGCTCACGCCATAACACCGCCGTCAGTCGTCGTCGTTCCCGTAGCTCCGGTGACCATATTTGAGCAGCGCCGCCACTATATGATTCAGCATGCCATGATGAATCAAACTAGACTAGTTTCATTTGTTAGGGTGCCGTAGATCATCGTCGGCAACCATCAACTGGCGGTGGTGGCCTCGCTGATGTCATCCTGACGCCATGCTTGTGTCATCCTTGACTCAGTCTGCCAGTTGACCAGTCCATGCCTATGTGGCATACTGATGTGGCCCTGACCCCACTGGTCAGTAACCTAGGGTAGCTCTGGATGTGGTGTAAAAAGTTACTCTCTATTTAGGAAATAAATAAAATGTTATAAGCCCAATTTTCAATATTCCAGAAATTAAATAAAATCATTAAATCTTATTAAATCAATAACATTTGTTTTATAATTTAGAAAAAATATGTTTAATATATGAAAATGTTTAGAAAAATAAAATCTACAACTTAAAACTATTATCAAACATCATTATGATAGTTATTTAAATAATTATTATTTAATAAAGATTTTATAAGTAATCATACTTTGATAATTCATATTTTAATATTGGTAAATTTTAAAAATATAAATAATATACCAAAAATCCTAGAAAAATAGGAAATATAGTTTAAAACTATAAACATAAAATATTATATCACTTAACTAAATATTTATTATTTATTAAGTGCTTATATAGTAAGAAATCTTATAAAATCATATCTTGTTATTTGTAAATCACAAAAATAAATGTAATATACCAAAATGATCAAAAAAAATACCTACATGTTAAAAATATAATATACCATTGTTGAGGTAAATAAAGAAATTTAAACATTTTATAACTTGAGTTTAAATCTATTTCCTTAGTTAATAATTCTTATAAGGGTAAATAAAAATTGCTAATATTTTTAAAATTATCCAATTGAATCTAATAAATAGTACTAGTCTTAAATATTAATAATATGAAGTCAAAATGGTTCAAAACATACAATATTATGGAATTATCATTCAACTATAAATGTAGATCATTTTCTAAAAAGATCCTTATCAATTATAAATTCCTCAAGAATGGTATTTTCAACCAAATAAAAATCTTTAACCATTGTTTCATTCATAACTTTATAATGGACTAAATCCAAAGATAATTCATAAGTAGTAAATAATATTGTTTACTTATTCATAAACCACAACCACACCCTTATAAGGAGATAAATCGTTTTATACATTTATAATGTTAGGAAATCACTATTCAAATAGAAGTAGTACCACTCTTAGTTAATTTTAGGGAAACATTATGAGGTGAACAAAGTACAAATATCATAAGCATTACATCTTAAGTCTGTCTATGTTCTTAAAGTTAACTTTAAGTCTACAAGACTTTAAATATAATGCTAAAGTCTTTGTTATGTGTTTTATAGTTAACTTTGGTCTATTTAAATTAGACCTAAGGCATCTCAAGTACAGATTATTCAAGCAAGCATAAACAACGTCAATCACATTCTATTAATTCTATTCTAAAAACTATCAGGATTGTTTAAACCTTAATAAAGAAATCTTTTCTTCAAAATTTATTCATTTTGCCACTTTAGTCAATAGATGACAATTAATCATAATCACATTGCTTTAAACTTTACTTGTATATTTAAAATTGTTAATACCTAAGTTCATTATAAATGCCAATACTTGTAAAGTAAGATTTGACGATAAATCAATTCTTATAGAAGTAATCTTTGAGTAGTATTCCACATTTGTGTATCTCATTATTTTATAATATCATAATTACATGTTGTTTCACACACACTCACAAGCCTTAATAAGAAGCACAAGTGTGAAACTTAATCTAAAAGAGAAACACATTCCAAAGATGCCATTTCCAATATCCAAACCCTAGAACAACGTTATTCCCAGGATTTGAGTTTACCAAATTACATTACATTACTTATGCATAATAGCATCTTGCTTCTTTAAACATTAGTCTTTACCAGACCAATGATGCTAATTTCAGATATTGGGTCTTATATTGTCTTGAAGACCATGAGTGCATAATCTTGCAATCACAAAAGGCAAGTTCATACTTGCTCATGTCCTTTGATTATTTTTTGTAAAGTATTTTGCAAATCCAGTGTTGTCATCACCTGCATTTGAAAAGGGTCAGAAAACACTAGTTTCATAATAATATTATTATAGGTTATTTACCATGAGGTAATAACCTACTATTAAAGTTCCGGTGGTAAAGGAACATATTATCTAGGACTTAACAACCACTATTGCCAGTGATTCTTGCACCGTATATCACGCGTTAACCATGAGATTTGGAATGGGACAGAGAAGTCAGCTGTATCTTCTTCCTCTCGCTTGTAGCTGGATGTGCAGGTCATGGCTGTTATCACTCGTAGCATGCATATTAATTGGTAATTCGTAGAGGATATGCAGCATATGGGTGGGAACCCTCAACGTTCCACGATAGTTCTAGCATCTATTGGTCTGTACAAACCATTGTCGTAATTCAATGGGTGGGCATGGTGTACACCAAGGAGGCATGCGGGGTCGCTAAGAGGGTGGTGATTGGCTTGGATCATCTTCTGGGCCCCACATCATGGAATTGTGGACGGGAATAAGCTGCCCGGTTTCGCAACAAAGAGTTGATCTCTCATGGGTAAAGTAACGCACCTCTGCAGAGTGTAAGAAATGCAACTTGTTACTCCCTGTTCCGGGAAGGGGCTACGAATGCGGCGGGAAAGGAACTCCATGAAAGTTCTGGTAAACCCGTGAAGGCTGACGGACATAGATTTTTTAGAATAAAAACAACCTTTGAAGAAATGTTTATGAAAACTTGCATTGCCTACGACCTACGGTTGTGGCTGTAGTTGTAGTGCATCAGACACTCCTTTTCTAGTGAACTTGCTGAGTACGCTCGTACTCAACGTATCTTCTTAACCCTTGCTAGATTCTGAAGCCATTAAGACGACGTCTACATCAAGTTATGCTCCATAAGTGATCATCAAAAGCTCAAGTATTCAATGAAGTCAAGAGATTCAAAATACACACCAACTCAAGTGAAGATGGAGTTACGAATTAGATAGAAATTTAATCTCTAGCCATAGAACCTACTTCTGTAGAAGGTTGCATTAGCGGCAATACCAGCCAAATATTTTGGTGCTGACTTTGTTAACATATTAGTTGTGAGTTTTTTATTGATGATTCTTCCTTGGAATAAGTTTATTTCTCTCTCTTTAACCTAGATTGTTCTTTGGATCTTATGTAAGGAGTCAAGTTGTAACCTTTAGCCATGTATTGGACCCGCTGTGTTTCTGTTGTACCACTCTGAGGGATGTAATACTAGTGAACGATGTTTCATTGGTGTTATGTCCAAATCTATAGTATACTACATCATGCAGTGTTATGCTGGGTCACCGTACCATCTCCATCGATCTCCACCACCAATTCCATCGCCGTTACTGATTCCCATGATGATGAGGGAGTAGTTCTTCCTCGAGGCTAAGGGCTCTACCGGTAGCTATGTGTTCATCTCTCTCTTTATGCGTGATCTTATTGTGGTCATGAGCTTTTTAATGAAGTAGATCTACTCTGCTACTCAAGTGCTTTAATTAATCTCCGGGTCTCCCCACGTGTGTGAAAGTGACAACATTCACACCATGTGGCACTTAGGCTATAGATTACATAAATACTTGTCATGATTTATATTTTGAGTTGGTTCTCTCTATGAAATTGTGGTGTTTGTCGGAACCATCTAGCGCTCAAGGTGAAAATGTGGGGTTATCTAGATGGGGAAGCGAACTTTGAGGTGTGCTGTTATAGCCCTACCGTGGATTAGAGTTGTCCAACCAGAGAGTAGTTCGGAGTAGTATCATGAAGAGAAGATATTTATATGAGAGTGTTCACTAGTGAAAGTATGATCCCTAGATCTTGTTTCTAAGCATTGAAACACCGTTTACGACTAGATCTGTTACATGTTTGCTTGCTTCCATCTTTGTTTCAGATTGCCTTTAGTCTCTTCCTCCCGTCAAGCTCTTTTCTGGCACCGTTGTCTTATAATCATCCATACAACTTGTATTTCAGCATCTCTTTGCCGAACTAGTGCACCTATACACCTGACAAATGTATTGGGTGTGTTGGGGACACAAGAGACTTCTTGTATCTTGATTGCAGGGTTGCTTGAGAGGGATACCTTTGACCACTTCCTCCCTGAGTTCGATAAACCTTGGGTAATCCACTTAAGGGAAACTTGCTGCTATTCTACAAACCTCTGCACTTGGAGTCCCAACAACTGTCTACATGAATAGAAGTGCGTAGACATCATGGAGCAATAGGTGTGCAAATGAAATCATTGTTGTTTGTGCTAGTGAAGTCACACAACTTAGTGTTTTCACGAGTAGTCATTTTAGCAGGATTAAAGCAAGCCAACAAAAATAACAACTAAGTACGAACTATTTTTTTTTGAGTTTTTGATAAAAATAAGCAAACCAAACAAAGCAAAAGAAACAAAGCAAAACAAAAACAAAGTAAAGAGATTGGTAGTGAGAGACTCCCCTTGCAGAAATCTTCTTTCTCCCCAGCAACGGCGCCAGAAAAGGCTTGATGATGGCTCAGTTGATGTAGAGCCTGTTGGAAACCCCAAGAGCAAGGTATGATGAGCACAACAACAAGTTTTCCCTCAATTATAGAACCAGGTTATCGAACCAGTAGGAGAAAGAAACCACTTCCGAAGGTGTTGCTAGCAACATGGAACCTGCACACAACACAACCAAAATACTCTGCCCCAACTTATCAGTGAGGTTGTCAAGCTTACTGGTTTTGGTGAAAACAAAGGATTAAACATATAGTGTGGAAGAAAGTAATTGCTTGTAGTAATTGCAGAAAGTAAATAGTAAACAGTAGATGGAATATCAATGGGAAGGAATGGACCAGGGTCCACAGTTCACTAGAGGTGTTTTCTTCATAAGATAAATAACATGCTGGTTGAACAAATTACAGCAGGGCAATTGACAAATAGAGAATGCATAACAATGCATGTACAAGACATGATGATCACTATGAGATTCATTTGGGCATTACAACATGATACATAGACCGTAATCCAACTGCATCTTTGACTAATAATTGATGACCCACAAGTATAGGGGGTGTTTCATAGTACTTTCGATAAATAGGAGTGTCGATCCCAACGAGGAGCAGAAGGTGTTGACTAGTGGTATGGAGCAGGAAATCTCTGTAAATACTTAGCAAACAGATTTTTATGGGTTTTCTGATAAAGCAACAAAACAAAGTGCAAGTAATAAAGACAACGAACAACTGCAGCAAGTGGCCCAATCCTTTCTTAGCAAAGGACAAGCCGGTGGAAATACTTATAAGGACAAAACGTTCTTGAGGACACATGGGAATTCTGTCAAGTGCTTTCGCTTCAAATAGCTGAGTACCCTTCTTTGGTGTTGTAAGTGTTGTGTGGGTGAACCTGTGCTAATGTACCAACCTTACTTGGACTAATACATACTTGTGATTAAACCCCCTGCAAGCATCTGCAACTACAGGAAAGCAATTAAGATATAAACCTAACCACAACCTTAAACTCTGAGATCCTACACTCCCTTGTGCAAAGGTGTCCTAACAGGGGGTCAGGTTTCTGTCACTCCATCAACCCCACAATTATTAACCAAATACACAGTGCATTCCCCTAGGCCCATACATGGTGAAGTATCATGTAGTCGACGTTCACATGACACCACTAGAAGAATAGCACCACAACTTAAATGCTAAACCATTGAATAATAACTCAACATAAATCCACTACTAACAACATGACTTCTCCCATGTCCTCAAGAACTAAACGAACTACTCATAAGACATCATATGGATCAAGATCAAAGATGATATGGTGATGGATAAAAATTTGAACATAAACAATAATCCAATGGTTCCACTCACAAGCATCAACTAAAATAGTAATCAACACTGGGAAAGTTTCCCCTAAGATCTATGCAAGTATACAAACTCGATTGTTACAGCGGGATGGAGTGGTGATGATGGTGCTGGTGGAGATGATGGTGTGGATGATGATGATGATCCCAATGAAGTCTAGCTTGATGATGGTGTTGATGGCCACGATCTCCCCTCTTCGGGAAGGAATTTCCCCGACAGAAATCTTTCTGCCGGAGAGCTCTTTCTCTCTCGGTGTTTTCCGCCCCGCAGAGGCGATGTAAATATTTCTATGGTCGCTCCCTCGGTATTAGGGTTCCGAGAGGAAGATATAGGCGAGAGGGCGGAGTCGGAGGCCGGCCAGGTGGGCCACACCTGCCCTAGGCACGACCCAGGGTGGGCCCGCACCTAAGGGGTGTGGGACCCCTGTGGCCCAACTACGCCTCCCCTTCTGAGTTCCTTCGTCTTCTAGGAAAATATAATTTTCCAATATTTTTCTGGCATTTTTATGATCTTCATGAAATTGCATCAAAACACCTCTTTTTCCATCAGAAAGCTGACTCTGGCGGTCCATCCTCCAAGAATCATCCAACATGCAAAAACAGAGGAAAAGACATAAGTAACACCTCATAATAAGACACATATCAATGAATAGAGGAAAATTATGATATAGAATGGTGGTGCAAATTGGACGTATCAACTTCCCCCAAGCTTAGAACTTCGCTTGTCCCCAAGCAAAAACTGAGCTCAGTAAACATGTCCACAGGTTTATGGAGTGAAGTGTCAATAAAAGAATACGGACAAGAAGCATCACACTACCATTACACAACTCATAGAATAAGGCAACTCACCATTATATAACTTAGCTTGCAACAAGTACAAGAGTCACAATAGAGATGCATAAAGATAAATCATAATGGAATTGGCAAAATTTGTTATTGGGCAAATAACAACTGGCAAACAGTTTCACAAATAAAGCTTTTGAAGAAGTTTTATAACAGGAGTACTCTTTGCTCAAAAAGGTTTTTCACAATGATGGCTTTCAAAGTAATAATCAATAGATAAGAGTCTTGTGCAAACAAGGAAGATAGAGAACATGATTGAATAAATCACCATATGAATGCTTGCAACACAACAACTCAAATGCTTGCTGGAGATAGAGAGGAAGTAGGTTTACTGACTCAACTCGGAAAATATAAGAAGGGTCCCTTCATAGAGGGAAGCAGGGATTTCAAGTCATAAAGAGCTTCCAAAAGATTATGGTACTTACTAGCTTTGAGCCCTCATTACCCCTATCATAGGCATCTTGAGATGATTAAGGTTAAAGTGAACAAGGATGGAGTATATGCTTGACGAAATATAAGTTGGCAATCTCATGTCCCTTGAGCACGAGGGCCGCTCCTCATGCTACTCAACTCTAGTCACCGGTAAGTTCTTGTTATTGTAAGTACATGTGTATCATAAAGAACCGCCAATGGGGTACCCCTTGCACATGGTACATGAGCTTTCCCATAACCAAAATGACAAGGCAAGCAGACAATGAGCATCACAACGATCTTTTTATTTACTATATGCATATCTTTTTTATTGAGGATGCTTCAGAGATTGCTCATTATGGTGATGCTGCAAGTTTCCACCATGATTAGGCATGGCTTAGGCTAGCGGCCCAGGCGTTTCTCTAACACACATACATCACTCCATGGACTTACAAGCTACCTTTTTATTTCACACCGACAACATCCGCAAAAAAAAGAGCATGATATCAACTGGATATGCATTCATGAGTGTTGAAAGTGTTCCCCGTGACAACACAGTTCTGCTAATCCCAATGTATAGATGCAAGCATATACAACTTCAATGACACAATGGTTCAAGTCTATTAGGGGCAAGGAAATAGGGTGTGCCATCAAGTTCGTGTGAGCTTTACTAACTAGTTTTATCATAACAAAATAGTTTTTAATTCGAAAGATAGATGAAGCTTGAGAATTTGCTTGGAATAGAAATAATGCTAATAGGTAGATATGGTGGACACAAATGGGACATGTTTTGGTTCAAGGGGATTGGATGCATGAGAAGTATGCCTTCTCAAAATAGGTTTTTGGCTAGCAAGGCTGGGTAGCAAGCAAAAGAGTTGAAAGAAACAAGCAAACCTACAAGTGATAAAGCCAAACATGCAATCTTCCTTGAAGACAAGAAAGATCTCAAATAAAGAATACTAAGATTATGAGCCAATCAAGAAAGAAAATAAATGATACAAAATACATGTAAGCTTTTTCTCTTTTTCTTTCAAACCTCAAAAAGTGTTGCTACTGACTAGAGCTCAGTTTGACAAAACCAATTTAGATTTACTTGATGCTCCCAAAGTGATGCCAATACGGATCAACAAGATCAATCATATATAGAGATTGCAAACTAAAATAAGAAGTGTAAAAAGTAAAAGATGAAACTTCTCATTAATATTCCATAAAGGCACTCACACCAAGGGATACATAGATAATCAACTAAAGGAGAGATACTTCCACAATGCAAACCAACCTATAAGATAACTTCTCTACCAAAGATATGAATCCACTAAAAAGGTAAAAGATAAAAGATAATGGTTGTGATACCGCGACACTCCCCCAAGCTTGGAACAAGCCAAGGGGATGCCAAACCTGATGACGAATTACTCCTATGGTAGTGGTGGTGTTATCTTGATAAGATGTTCAATCACCTTCCTCAAATCCTCATTCTCGAAGGTTAGAGTACGAATCAACTCTGAATTTTGCTCAATGCGGTTCATGATCATATCGGACAGAGAGTCCCAGTCCTTACTATTCTTTCCCCACTCTTCCTTCTTAGTGTGTTCCTCCCCTATATGGTTAGAACGAGGCAAATCCCAAACCGAGGGCAAGTTCCCTTTGGGCACCTGTTGGTATTGATGCTCATGTATAAGAGTATGGAAGGGATTCTTGGTATGTGGAGGACGTGACCGTGGAGCGAGGATATGACGCGTAGTTCTCTCTCCTATAGACATCTGTGCTGTCCTTCTAAGCTTGGTAGGGTTTGCCACCACTCCAATGCTTGCGACGGTAGCGCGGGTGTCTAGATACTCTTCTTCCTCCATGTCTTCTTCATCCCCAACCAAGATCTCCTCCTCCTTGGGGTTTTGAGTATCATCCTCTTCGGGCTTCTTGCCTTTGTCATTGGCGGAGACCATGGTGCTCTAAACTTGAGAAGATTTCCTGACAGAAACAGATTGAAACAAAAACACGACGAGAACACGATACATGAACCTTGGGGGATCCGGGGGTTATATATTACGAAGTTTCAATGCATAAGGAAGGTACTGGTATGAAAACGAGGCGGAGACGGAGCTTGGGGGGCTCACACCCCCTCCAGGTGCGGCCAGCTGGGGCCCGCGCCTGGGGTGGGTGTGGCCACCCGGACTTCTTTTCCTTCTATGTTTTGTTTTGTAGCCTTCCGTATGTAATAAAAACATCCAAAATATAAAAAGATAGGGTTTTCACGAACCTTCTGTTTTCACCACTTTTACTTATTCAAAGACGAACTCTGCAGACTCCCTTCCTCCTTCTCCTGGAAATTTCTTTCATGCAAGGAAATACACAAACCTCAATGACAACATTAGAGTAAGCAAAAATAATAAACCTTTAGGTTCATACTTCAACTGAAATCCATCAAAACAAAGTCTTCTGTAAGAGGCAAATGCAAATGATGGCATAAATCCATCAAAACATACCAGCAGGTAAAGATTTATTTTTTCGAAAACCTTCTGTTACTCAAATCAAAAAGTGCAAAACTAATTAAAGTTGGGTAACAACTTGGAGAACAAGCACAAAAAAATACAGCTCCATCCGAAGTACCGGTCTCCCTCACGAATTTTTACAATGCAGCACAAAAATCTGTCCTAGGACAACCACTTTTCACAACTCCTCTACTTCTCAAAAGTAGTTGAACTTGACACAAAAAACCAAAACAAAAGGATAAGGAGCGGTTATTACTGAGGTAATAACTTCCAAGACTCAACCAAACTCTTGGGTTATCTCCCAACAAGTACTTTTCTTTAATGCCTTTAAGTTAGGCTTGAAAGTTTCAAAGATGCTCACAAAGGATATATATTTGAAGTGAAAGAGAGCATCACGAAGCAAATAACCAACACATTTGAGTCTAACCCACTTCCTATGCATGGAGGTGTCATGAGAAAATAAATTTTTGAAACAAAAAGCCACTAGCATAGGAAGACAAAATGAATGCAACTTCAAAGCTTTCAACATAAAATGAGGAAACTTAACATTATTGAGATGCATAAAACCATGTTTCCCTCTCTCATAATAACTTTCAATATCACTTTGAATAAATTTGACAATATAACTGTCACTGGCAACAACTTTATCATAAGAATGAGCATACTTAGTATCACCAAAAAGAGGTCCAAGGTCATAAACATGATCAATAGAAGCAAGTTGTTCCATCCTGAAATCTTCATTAGGCAAGCTATTTTCACAAGGAGCTTTAGCAAATTTGGAAAATTTAAACTCATAAGAATCTCCATCAAACTTAGTTAAAACTTTCTCCTTCTTACAATCTATAATAGCTCCACAAGTGTTCAAGAGAGGTCTACCAAAAATGATAGGACACATGGGAATACTTATAAGGACCAAACGTTCTCGAGGACACATGGGAATTCTATCAAGTGCTTTCGCTTCAAATAGTTGAGTACCCTTCTTTGGTGTTGTAAGTGTTGTGTGGGTGAACCTATGCTAATGTATCGACCTTACTTGGACTAATACATAGTTGTGATTAAACCCCCTGCAAGCATCCGCAACTACAGGAAAGCAATTAATATATAAACCTAACCATAACCTTAAACTCTGAGATCCTACATTCCCTTGTGCAAAGGTGACCTAACGGGGGTTCAGGTTTCTTGTCACGACCCGGGATCAGGGCTAGATAAATACCGGATCCTTATCCGATATAAGTCTAACCTAAATTCCGAAGCGCACAGGGAAAGATCGGTAACATTACAGAACATACAAACCATACATTAATAAGGTAAGCTCTTAAGAGAGTTACAAACCAGTCATACAAGCCAGGGGTCACAGACCCATCATTACAACAAACAACGGAAGAAAACAAGTTGTTCTAAACAACAAACTTATCAAAGGGACTAAGAGGCCTTAAACAGAAGTAGCGACCCTTCCATAGATCCTAGGCTGCTGCCCGGCCCCGACTACTCGTCGACTTCAACGTAGAAACCACCTTTAGTTGGAGTAGCTTCATCTGTAGAAAACATCAACGAAGCAAGGCTGAGTACAGGGTGTACTCCGCAAGACTTATGGCTAGTGGAGTTATTTTGCATAAAGCCATCTTTTGTTTTCAAAACAAGAGGGAGAAGAAACTCGTCTAGATGGATCATTTTCAAAAGGGGGATAAGAAGACTTCAACCCTAGCTCGTAGAATCATCTTTGATATCCACCAAGTACCATCATTAACTGAACCTCTCTTCCTGGAATACCCCCTCAAACAACCCCGAGGAAGTATTCCGGATCTCACTTTAGTTGACAAGTTTTATCATTCGGTTATAATTTTCTATGATCATAGAATCCGTTCCCAAGTCATCCATAACCGTGGACACGACTTTTCGAAAAGATTAATAACCCTACAGGGGTGCACAACTTTACCCACGCGTACCAACCGATTCTTAATGCCAATATATTAGACCTCTTCCTTGGAAGGCCGGTAGAGAGTGGTTGACCACGACCTTTACCTTGCTTTTGCCGAGACCATGATTCACCCACTAGGGAGATTCCGCCATAACGGGTCAAGTCCCGAAGCCGGTCCCTAATGATGCGTGCGGGGTTCAAGATTACAGATGCCGGGCATCTCTTGTTCCCGGCCACGCTTACCTACCTGTTATGAATGCACCTCCTTCACTGTCGTGGTGGTGGCACGCCAGATGCCATGGGTAGGCTAAAGTGTAGGGCCAATGGATGCTAGAGGGATCTGGGGAGGGAAGATGTAGTTGATTCTACACACAGATGACTAACGTAAAGAACTTTATTCTTTCTCTCTTGGGCTACATATGCTCCTTGAGCTGTTTACAAGAGGAGAAGATGGACTTCTCCCAGCCTAACGGTCCTAAATCAGCCTCCCCCTCCTCAGAGTCCAAGCCTCTCCTTATAAAGGGGAGTCTTGGCTCCTCTAGGGCTGACATGGCAAGCATATTCAAAGAATATGCTTGTCCCAATATAGTAACTCGGCGGCCTCCTTTCCATGTCGCCCTTCTAATCACGGCAAGGTTTCAGAGAGCCCCACCTGTGTGCCTCGGGCTCCAGGACTGTCACCTCCGTGACCTCCTTCTGCCCCTCTGCCGCTCTGCGCCTTGTCCTTTGTGTTTGGCTCTGCTCAGATTCTTCCTAGCTTGTGGCTAGGGTTTGACCATAGGCACTTCCTTCTCCTGCAAGCTTCACGTCATTCGGCCCCGCCTCGCTTGACTCGGCTTGGCCTTCACCTGCATTCAGAATATTCCGGCTGACCCGGGCGACTTAAACATTACATCGGCCGGGTAACGTCTTGCTCTTCTCATAAGAGTCCTACTCTTGCTTACCTCGACCGACCTTTACAGGATTCGGCCGATTTAGGCAGTAACTCGGAAACTGGACGGGGAACTTCCTTTTGTCTTTCCCCGTCCTGACCCTATCCGGGGTCACCTCTGCAACATTAGTCCCCGAAGCTGGTATGGTCCTTCCTATAACCTCGGCCGGTCCATGTCAGTTTCCCAATATTCGTGTATCCTCGTTTCCGAGTTACTTTTCCACTGTCCGAGGTATCCGTGTATCTTCTTGCGTACGCCTCATCCTAGGTGTGTCACTCATCATTATTTCTCTAGTTTTTTGTTCCTCTACAGTGCCCACTGCCGGGCTACAGTAATTACTGCTCCTGTCGTGTCGGCGCTGCAACGCCTCACGCACCGTTTCTGTCAGGGGTCCTGATCGTCTCTTACATCGTGTGGTCTTTGGTGCGGCTCCACTCAGCGGCATGCGATTATGCCGCACACACGATCTACACAGTTATCGTCCGCATGCACGATCCCACTACCGCTCTGGCCGCGCGGTTATAAAGAGTTGATCCGCACCGGGTTACGTGGCGAGGATCTGATGACTACCTTCGTCAGCAGCCGGATCTGCCCTTTTCAGCATCGCACGCATAAGCTCTGCTATATGAGCGGACCCCTTGATCCCAATCGAGTCTCAACGGTTGAGCTCGATAACTATCTTATTTTCAAGCGTGTCCGAGCTATCTTTAAGACGGATATGCCGGAGGATTGGACCTGGGGACTGAAGCCGTTCACCCGCGAGCATCCTCCTCCTGAGGTAGGTTCGCGCAGTTGTGGTTTGCTTTTTAATCGCGTCTGTGATTTCTCTTGCTAATTTCTCTGTCTCTTTTCCTGTAGAGGTTTGAGGAGCAGAAGGTCGAGGATGCCGAGGTTTTGTCCCTCCCGTGGACCTCAAATCGGAACACCCCGGATAGCGGGGAGCCTGACTCGGAGGAGTTCGTTCCCAAGTCGGACCTTGCTCCGGCTCGTGCCCGTGGCAAGACCCCGGCCCACGAGGAGGAAGGTGATTCGGACGAGGTCCAAGTTCTTGAGGTAGTTGCCGCAATGCCAATTTCTTATGCATTTCCGGCCTCTACTTTCTCAGCTAATCCGGCCGGTCAGGTTCACAACGCCGAGCCTCTCGCCTCCCGACCTCCTATTACCTCGAGGAAACGTACCGCTCCAGCTGATGCCTCGGAAGCCGCTCCCAAGAAACGAACGAAGAAGTCAGCCCAGCAACCTCCGAAGCGTAAAACTATGCCCGGGGTTACTGGGTGAGTTGCTTTTTATTTGTATTTCTTGTTTCTCTCTTTCTGCCTTTTGACCTGGCCTTTTGTGCCTTTGCAGAGATCCTCTTTCTGTTAAGCCCAGTGGTCCTAGCATGACGAGTCACACGACTCGACCGCCTTCTCCTCTGCCTCCTGAAGATACTAGAGTTCCTAGTCCTGCTCGCGTAGAATCTCCTCCTGCTCCGAATCAGACGTCATCTCGCCAGGATGCGCCTGAGGTCTCTCCTGTTGATGTCAGTACAACTCGGCCAGTAGATATTTCTATTGAGCCTGCTGCCTCCTCCGTGAATCCCGAAGTTTCCCCCGAGATCCCTTCGACCCCCACAGCCTTTACTGCGACTCCGACTCCAGCCGAGGATACCAATATCTCGGCGCCCTCAGAAACCGTAATCCCTCTGCCCCCCGAAGATGCCACTCCAAGTGCCGAGGTAACGGCTCCTGCCGACGCCTCTTCTAAGGCAAGAAAGGTCATCGTCACCAAACCTCCCTCATCTCAGAAAGGGCTTGCCAGCTCTTCTCAGCCTACAATTGCTGATGCACTGCGCAAGGGGGTTTCTTCTGCCAAGACTATTGTTTCCCCGGCTGCTGATACACAGCTCGCTCTCCACAAGAGTCCCGCGGTGGCGGTGGCTACTCAACACGTCCGAGGTAAAGTCCTGACTCGTATGGAGAGTGGGAACAGCCTCGGCTCATTGGTTGAGTATGCCAACAATTGGAACGCTGCTGATCAGCTCGAGGGCAATCCAAGCAGTCAGCCATTTCAACTCTCCGACATCAGCAGTTGCTTACATCTGGCTGCCAAGATCGTTCTTGACAGCGACAAGATGAATGAGGTAATTGTTTTTATCGATGTTTGATTAGTCATTCGAATGATATTATATATACTCTAGTCCCCGAAGCTTGCAACCGAATAATTTGTTATTCGTTTGGAAGTTTTATTAGGCTTTGCCTGGTTCGGTTTTGTCTTAGTGTTCGAATATCCAGCCACCTAGATCCGAGTTAAGCTTTGCTTGATTTGGATCTGTGTGAGCTTCGAATATCCAGCCACCTAGATCCGAGTTAAGCTTTGCTTGATTCGGATCTGTCTGAGCTTCGAATATCCAGCCACCTAGATCCGAGTTAAGCTTTGCTTTATTCGGATCTGTCTGAGGTTCGAATATCCAGCCACCTAGATCCGAGTTAAGCTTTGCTTGATTCGGATCTGTCTGAGCTTCGAATATCCAGCCACCTAGATCCGAGTTAAGCTTTGCTTGATTCGGATCTGTCTGAGGTTCGAATATCTTATTGCTATTTATTTTGTTGCTTAGGTTGCACATGACCGGCGGACCGCCGAATTCCAAAGGCTGCTTTTCGCACATAAAAAATTGCAAGATAAGTATGAGAAGGTCATTCCCGTGGTGAAGAAAGCTGGTAAGTTAACAAACTTTTGCATTATCCCTAAAGTTCTTATTGTTTTGGACGTGGGGTGTTAGCTCATTTTGCTGGTAAATAGGTAACATCAACAATCTTAATATCCGTCTTGAGATGAAAGTCAAGGCCCTGGAAGGTTAGTTACTCTTTTTCTTTACATATTTCAATTTGAAATGTGCACCGGGTTTCTTTTAACCCTTTTGGCTTTGGTAAAGCCAAGTTACAAACTTTTGCAGTGTCACATCAAGACTGCATACCCATGCATGATATGATGCTGTATTTTTTAGAACAACCGCTACTCACTCGACGCAGTTGAAAGATAAAGATGACGAGATAATTCGCTTGCACGCCGAGGTGGAGTCCCTCAAGCTCTCTCAGAAGTCTGAGTTAGAGAAAGTTGACCAGGAGTTCTCCGAGGAGAAGAATCGGCTAGCTCTGCAATTGCAGAAAAATAAAGAACTCCTCGAGGCTGCCGAACTCAAGACATGGGCGATGAGCGAGGAGATCACTCGCTTTGAGAAAACTAAGGGTGACTGGGCTCAAGATCTTCAGAGAATGCTGAGCTATATTCACCGTAAGCCTCTGACCGTGGCCGAGTTATCTTTTTCTCTTTCTTACTATTGACCGATGTACTTTTATTTTGCAAAGACCATTTTCCAGAAGCTAAGCCCGTGAGCTCTAGAGCGGTGGTTAATGCTCGTGTGCGCCGAGGTGTTTCCGCTGATGCGAGCCCAGAATACTCGATAGAAGATTACTTGGTTGCCGTTGGCGCTGCCGTTGGTCCGATGAAGATTATGGGCAGGGACTTGGTGCAGGCAGCCATTCGGGCCTACCATGTTCTCTGGCCGAATGCTTCTGGGACTACTGATATTGATGAGATCAAAATACTGGTGGAAATATTGATGGCATCCTAGAACCAGTTAAATCTCTGGAGGGAATCCGCTGGACGAGCTGGTGCTGGTATGGCGCTCACAGTCGTTATGTCATGGTATGAGGATATTTCCCTTGATACCTTGATAAATTTGCGCACTGGCTCCCGTTGGGTTGAATATCCAGAATTCGTCGCTCGCCGACAAGCTCGTGCCTTCCAGCTTGTTGAGTATGCGGACGTGCATAACTGGATTGAAGGGCCAAGTTTCCTTTCTAACCTGGCGGATGAGGTCGAAGTTGAAGATGCCTCTGATGATAATTCAGCCGACCAGGGCGAGGATGAGGGCGACTCGGATACTTCTGGTGATTCTAGCGCAAGCTCGGATGGCAATGGCGACACGCGATCCTCCTCTAAAGGGACTGGGCATTCTCAAGCTCAAGCTGATGTTTCTCTACAGCCCCGGTCTTCCCCTGAAGTCGCTCCTGGTTCTGTGGAGGGCGAAGCAACTTCGACCGAGGTGCCGTCTACCTCGGAGCGCCTAGTACTTGACCAAGTCGCTGCCCCTTAGGTTTTAAAAAACTCTAAGTCATTTCTTATCCCCGGTATGCCGGGCGTATGATGTGTGTGAAACAATTGTCTGAATTTCTGTGTGGTATGAACCTCTTTTGCCTTTTGCCGCTGAGGCACACATGGTTGTGATCGTTATTACTCTGTTTAAACTGATCCTGTTTGTTTAAATCTTTGCTTTGGTGGCCTTCAATTTCTTAAGTTCGGATTGTGTGTTTGCCTTTGTTCTACCGTAGTTTGGCGTCTAATATTGCCTGACCTTGATAAACTTGACAACTCAACCATTGTGTTCTTGAATTCTATCCAAGTTGTAAATCTCGAAGGCCATATTTGGGGAGAGCGAAATAATATCACTCTGGGTGCCGAAGTTTGATACCCATTTTTGTAACAAGGGACAATTGTGGGGCAATTCCCTAATCACTGCTCTAGAAATCGAGACTTAACACATCACTAAAAATGCAAAATAATATTGTGTAGTCCCCGAGTCATTGCTCGAGGTGCCGAGGTTTAATACATAACCCAAACTCAAAACAAAATATGGCAGTCCCCGAGTCATTGCTCAAGTTGCCGAGGTTTAATACATAACTCAAACTTAGAAACAATATAGGACAGTCCCCGAGTCACTACTCAAGGTGCCGAGGTTTAATACATAACCCAAACTTAGAAACAATATAGGACAGTCCCCGAGTCACTGCTCAAGGTGCCGAGGTTTAATACATAACCCAAACTTAGAAACAATATAGGACAGTCCCCGAGTCACCGCTCAAGGTGCCGAGGTTTAATACATAACCCAAACTTAGAAACAATATAGGACAGTCCCCGAGTCACTGCTCAAGGTGCCGAGGTTTAATACATAACCCAAACTCAAAAACAAAATATGGGAGTCCCCGAGTCACTGCTCAAGGCGCCGAGGTTTAATACATAGTTGATACTTCGTCCTAAAGCGTTACTTTACAACGTGTCATAGATGACTCCTACGAGTAAAATGGACGAAGTAAAGCTACGTTCCATGGTCTTTTCGATTCTTCGCCGGCTTTGTCTGCCTTGTTCTTTCCTGGTGACTAAGCATCAATTAGGTAATACGCATCATTGTGCAATGCTTTGCTCACGATGAACGGTCCTTCCCATGGGGGTGATAGTTTGTGCATGCCGGCCGTGCGTTGCACTAACCGAAGAACCAAATCTCCTTCTTTAAACACTCTTGGATTTACTTTCTTGCTGTGATATCGTTGCAAGTCCTGCTGATAAATAGCTGATCTTGATAGTGCCAACTCCCTGGCTTCTTCTAGCAGATCGACATCATCTTGCCGAGCTATCTCATTTACCTCAGCGGTTGTATACTGGGTAACCCTTGGCGAGTCATGTATTATGTCGGCTGGAAGCACGACTTCTGCCCCATATACCAGAAAAAATGGTGTATACCCTGTTGACCTGTTTGGGGTAGTTCTGAGGCTCCATAGTACTGCTGGTAGTTCCTCAATCCAACACCCTGCCGACCTTTGCAGTGGTTCGACGAGTCGTGGTTTTATTCCGGACAATACTAGTCCATTAGATCTTTCTACTTGCCCATTAGATGCTGGGTGAGCCACCGAGGCGACATCTAGTCTTATGTGTTTTTCTTTACAGAATCTAGCGAAGGCTCCTTCAGCAAAGTTTGTACCATTGTCTGTAATAACACTGTGTGGGTAACCATATCTCAAGATAATATCTTTGAGGAATTTTACTGCTGTGGGACCATCACACTTCTTTATTGGTTTTACTTAAATCCATTTTGTGAATTTGTCGACCATGACTAGGATGTGGGTCATCCCGCCGCGGGCCGGCTTGAATGGTCCCACCATATCTAAGCACCATACAGAAAATGGCCAAGTAATTGGTATTATTTTTAACTCGGACGATGGCATATGTATCTTGCTGGCATATCTCTGGCAACCATTACACTTTTCCACCAGTTCTTTGGCCTCTTTCAACGCTGTTGGCCAATAAAATCCATGCCTGAATGCTTTGGCCACTAAAGCTCTAGACGAGGTGTGATGCCCGCATTCTCCTTGATGTATATCTTGGAGGATCTCCTGGCCTTCCGCCGAACTCACACATCTTTGCAACACGCTTGTGACGCTCCTTTTATACAGCTCATTGTTTATGATTGTATAAGCTTTATCTCTTCTCACTGTCTGTCTAGCCAATACCTCGTTATTCGGCAAAATCGCATCTTTAAGGAAAGAAAATATGGGTTGCGCCCATGTTGGTATGATTTTTTCTGGGGTAATCTCACTATCTATTTCCATATTTTCCGCCGACATAACTACCTCGGATTTTTCCATATCCATCCGTGCATCGGCCGGGTTCATTTTTGGAAATTCCGGGTTACATTCCTTGTCAATTTCCATCGGCATACTATCCTCTCTTGATTTTGCCGGAATAAAGATGGATTCGGACTCTGGTGATGGTGTTATTGACGGTTTTCTCAGGTACTCTAGGGCGATACCTGGGGGAATTGATTGCCTGGTTGATCCGAGTTTTGACAATGTGTCTGCTGCGTCGTTTTCTGCCCGAGGTATATGATGAAATTCACATCCATCGAAGTATCCGCTGAGTTTTTGCATATGAAACGTATATAAGGCCATATTGGCATCTAGCGCATCCCAATTGCCTGACACTTGTTGTACTACTAGATCCGAATCTCCGTAGCATACAATTTGGCATATCCCAATCTCTTTTGCCACCTTCAATCCATGGACGAGTGCTTCATATTCGGCTACATTGTTTGATGCGGCCAAATGTATTTGCAGCACATATTTCAGCTGATCTCTTTTTGGCGAGGTTAACACTATTCCTGCCCCCAAACCGTTTCTCAGTTTGGAACCATCGGAGTGCATCGTCCAATAACTCGGATCTGGTAATGGTGGCCCATATTGTACCTTGGCCCAATCCACGAAGAAGTCGGCCACTGCCTGAGATTTAATTGCATCTCGCCTATCGAATTGCGGAGCATAAGGTGATAGTTCAATTGCCCATTTTGCTATTCGGCCGCTTGCATCTTTGTTGCTCAATATGTCAGCTATGGGTGCTTCACAGATCACTTTGATCGTGTGCTCTTCGAAGTAATGTTTAAGATTTTTGCCGACATGTACACTCCATACGCCATCTTCTGATAATATGGTTAGTTTTGCTTTGAGGCTGATAGTACCTCACTTAAGTAATATACTGGCCTCTGTACTGATTTTTCATCTTCAATCCGCTCCACCACGATCACAACACTTACTACTCTGTTCGTGGCGGCTATGTAAAGTAACATTGGCTCTTTTGACAATGGAGAGGCCAGGATTGGTGTTGTGACCAACATCTTCTTCAGTTCATGGAACGCATTATCTGCTTTTGGTGTCCAAATGAACTTATCAGATTTTTTCATCAGTTGATAAAGTGGTAATGCTTTCTCTCCCAGCCGACATACAAATCGGCTAAGCGAGGCCAGGCAACCTGTGAACTTCTATACGTCATTTAGACATCTCGGCAATTCCATCCTTTCTACTGCTCTTATCTTAGTTGGGTTGGCCTCTATACCTCGGCTAGATACGAGAAAACCGAGTAGTTTTCCAGCCGGTACACCGAAAGTGCATTTTTCCGGGTTAAGCTTCGTTCGGAACCTTCTCAAGTTCGCGAAAGTCTGCTGAATATCATCCAGTAGCGTTTTGCTTTCTTTGGTTTTGATAACCACATCATCTACATATACTTGTACATTTTTTCCTATCTGGTCATGCAGACATTTTTGCATACATCTCTGGTACGTTGCCCCTGCGTTACGCAGGCCGAATGGCATGGTGCGATAGCAATAAGCCCCGTACGGGGTAATAAACGCAGTCTTTATTTGATCGGCCGGATTTAACGGTATCTGGTGAAACCAGAATACGCGTCTACAAATGATAACAGTTTACAACCAGCGGTCGAATCAATGACCTGGTCTATTCTAGGTAAAGGAAAAGGATCTTTTGGACACGCCTTGTTCAGGTTCGTGTAATCAATACACATTCGCCATACAATGGCTACATTTGGATCATCCTTCTTATTTTCCACTAGCACCAGGTTTGATAGCCAATCCGGATAAAGCACCTCCATGATGAACCCGGCCGCAAGGAACCGAGCTATCTCATCCCCTATTATTTTTCTCCTGTCTTCGGCGAAGCGGCGGAGAGGTTCCTTCACCGGCCTTGCTCCTGGCCTTACATTCAGAGAGTGCTCAGCCAACTCCCTCGGCACACCTTGCAAATCCTGAGTTGACCATGCAAAGATATCCCGATTCTCACGGAGGAAGTTGGTGAGCTCGCTTTCCTATTTAGCATCTAGGCCGGCACCAATGGTGACGGTGCGCTCTGGGAACTGCTCATCTATCTGGAACTTTTTTGTTTCTTTAGTCAGCTGGAAAGAGACACTTCCATGCGGATTGGCCAATGCCAGCATATTCAGTTGTGCCGACTGAGCAAGGGCCGCTACCTCCTGAATCCTTCTTTTTTCTCTTGCTATTACCAATGACTCGGCCAGGTTTGATCCGGCTGAAGCACATTCCATTGACTTCCTGTAATCTCCTGCTACTGTTATCACCCCTTGTGGTCTGGGTAATTTCATTTTCATGTAAGTTATGTGGCAGCTGCTCATGAATTTGGTCAATGCTAGCCGTCCGAGTAGAGCATGATAACAACTCTCTAGATCCACCACCTCAAACTCCAAATTTTCTGCTCTGCAGTTATCCCTTGTGCTGAATAACACATCCACTCGAACCTTTCCAATGGGTTCGCATGAAAGCCCTGGCACTATTCCATGGAACGTGGTTCTCGTGGATTGCAGCATATTCTGCGATATTCCGAGTTTATGCATTGTATCCTTGTACATGATATTGTTACTGCTCCCATTGTCAATGAGTACTTTTGAAAATTTCACATTAATGCTCGGTCCGACAAATGTCGGATCTAGTACGAGTGCGTACGACCCCGGATTCGGCATTATTTTGGGGTGATCCCTTATGCTCCAAGTTACTTATTGATCTGACCAAGGCACATATCTTGGTACTGCCGGCATAACTTCATTTACTTCCATATGCCGGCGATGTACACTTTGCCTGTCTTGCTGTTCTGTTGTGAACACGCAATATGATTGATGATGTTCCCTGTAATCATTGCGTCCATTATTTACTAGGTTCGTCCTTCCATCCGGACCCTGATTTATCACTTGATGCACTACATCTCTCCGGTCCGAATTACCATACCTCGGGGGAGGAGGTGGTAACATTAATTGTTGTGCATTTGCTCCAGTCAATTGCGGCTGCTGCTGCTGATGCGCCTGATGGGTAGGTGCTTGCATGCCCGCCGGGTTACCCATTGCATTTTTCATCCAGGCGCATTGCCGAGTTGTGTGATTGGCCGGCTTGGCCGGGTTTGGAGTATGAAACTTACACGGCTGATCCAACATGGACTCAAACGTGTACTTCGACCTTTCCTGCCATTGTTTCTTCTGTTCTGGTGTCCACTATCTCTTTCCTTCATTCCTTGGTGTCCATTGCTGAGGACCATTCTTCTGCCGCTGACTGTTTCCGTGACTCGGCTGATCTTGCACTACTGCTGCCACCTGATTGGAGGCATATCTATAATCCGGTCTTTCCTCTCTTCTTATTCCTCTGAATTCATTATGCCTTGATGATCCAACCGCATCTCTTGCATATTGATCTTGATGCTCTCGATGATCTGCGGACATCAGCTCTGGTTGCGTCGGATCTCCCAACGCATACTAATCCGCTATCCTGATGGTTTCTGCCAAAGTGGTTGGCATATCTCTCTGCAGTCGCTGCCACAAAACACTGGCATAACGGCATCCTTGTGCGAACCAAGCTATCGCTATTGATTCTATAACTCCCTCGCATGAATTCCTGAGGTTACACCACCGAGTTAAGAATTCTCTGTCTGTCTCATTCGGCCTTTGCTTGCACATGGCTAGCTGCTGCGGCCTGTTTGGCCTCTTATAAGTACTGGTGAAGTTGCTGACAAACATCTCTTCGAAATCCAACCAACAGTTAATGCTGCCTGGAGGCAGATTATTCATCCATACTCTGGCTGGACCTTCCAGCATTTGCGGGACATATCTTACTGCCCATCGCAAGTTTCCACCTACTATTTTTATAGCCGTGGCATAATCAATCAACCAATCCTGTGGTTTGGTTCTCCTATTGTATGTTTTCGTGCCTCTTGCCAGCTGAAAGTTCGGCACCGATGGCTCTCCCATGATCCGTGGTCCAAAACATGCAGGACCTGGCGGACCCTGCTCTTCTAACAACTCGGACCGGTATAGTCGGTCTAGTTTTACTCTTGCATCACTTGATGGCAAATCTCTGTACATAATTCTTTCCTATGTTCCATAGCGGTTATTTCCACCATGAACCGCATATTCCATCTCTAAATAACCATCATTGTACCTCTCATTCACCTGATGGTGGCGAGCTGGTCTCACTTCTCTTTCCTAACGAGGTTCATACCTCGGTTGAGGATTAGGCGGCGGATCTCTCCTTTCTTCTGCCGGGATATTATTCTCATGATTTTCTCTTCCGAGTTCCCCATTACCTCGGCTTCCGTTGCCTCTATCAGCACGGCCGGGGTTTCTTTCGCCACTGTTACCTTGGCTTCCTTTACCTCTATTTTCATTTGCTTTTCCGGCTACCGCCGGATCATATGGAACAATTTGCTTATTTCTTTTTCCCGAAGTTACTGCTCTGTCTTTTCGCGCGT
This sequence comes from Avena sativa, assembly GCA_916181665.1. Taxonomy (NCBI): domain Eukaryota; kingdom Viridiplantae; phylum Streptophyta; class Magnoliopsida; order Poales; family Poaceae; genus Avena; species Avena sativa. The sequence continues at coordinate 281,854,975 of OV702293.1, forward strand.
TGTTTCCGGGTGAGGATGCTGCTGCTACAAATAGGGCAGGTGCTGCACCAGCCGAATGAACCATTCGCGAGGCACCAGGCCTTGCCGGGTCTGCCCTGAGCATTTCTTCATTTTGCTGGTTCGCAATGCGCACCATCTCATTCACTCTTTCTTGCTGTTTTTGCCGGGCTTCGCCGGCCAATCCTTCTAACTCTAGTTCAGCGGCATTTGCCGCCCTCAGGTTCTTTGCCGGGGTACTATACCTCGGCAAGCCTAGATCAACTAATTCTGCCTTATGAGCATCATGCTCTTTGTTGATATCATCTATGAGGTTCTTCCCTCTTAATCTTAATTCATCAACCCGCTCGGGGGCGACGTCAAGCTTGTTTGCCTTAGCATATTCTCGCAGGGTCCTGTTTAAGGACTCCCGTAATGCCGACACCTTTTTTGCCTCTACCAGCACTTTTTTTCTGGTTTCTTCTAACTCTGCCTGAGCATTAGCCGGATCAAGTATCGGCGCTATAGGTGTAGTCAGATTATCTATAGTTTCCTGAAGAATATTTTCTGGTCTTTCCAGAGGTGGCCATCTTACCCTTGGTGCCTTTGGGGTCGTATCCTGCACCTCGGCTGGGTTGGCTGCTGAAGGAATTACCTCGGTGGGCTTTGGAGCTGCCTGCTTTGTGGTCACCTGCACACCCGTCGTCGGATCCTTGCTCGATCCGGCGCCCGCTGTTCTCGCCTGCACCTCGGCTGCGACCATCACCTCAATGTTGCTGGCGGGGCACACTCCGCGCGGACCACTTGCGGCACTAAGGGGAGGCTCTCCTGCAATAACAACTTGGTGAGGATAAACGCCGGTGGTGTCTACGCCGACGTAGATCTGGTGCATGCCCAAGTTGATGAAGACGCCGTTGCGCGGAGGAGTTTTTTCCCTAAAGCTGCCTGCGTTATCGCTGACATAGTCACAGAGATCAAATCTCCGGACTAAGCTAGAGACAACGCGCTCGCCAGTGTGGATGAAGTTTCCCGTCTGGATCATGACTCCAGCTAGCACCGCTGCTGGCCCCATGGTGGGCGCCAACTGTCGCGGTGGTGGCACGTCAGATGCCATGGGTAGGCTAAAGTGTAGGGCAACCAAGATGCGTATGTCGAATGGAAAGCCCGAACTATGTGACTCATGGAATCTACTAGGCAAGTTAGTTGGTCGAGGGGTTTTTTTAGGCCCCCGTGTGGTTGTACGCTCGTCTTGGTTCAAGAGGTGAGAACATCATATCCTAAGGGTGGTAAGTATGGGACTACAAAAACCACAACCCACGTGGCCTCCCATACAAGCCTTAGCATGTTTATCATCCATCTCTGATCACATCACCACATCCTACCATACTAGATTCATTCGCATCTCCGGTGCATCACCTGAATGATCAGCATCGGACCACTAAGCATGGCTAAGCTTGACTGAACTGTGGCACTAGCAACGCTCATAAGCCAAACCCTAGTTATGATAGGAGCAATGGATCAGGTAATATAGTTCACAAAGGGAGACACGCATCTGATAGGATTACTCTATCTACTGATAAAAGACTGTTGAACCGAATGCATATGACAAGAATGAAATACTTTGTAAACATAGGATTCATATGTGTGAGTGGGGCTTCGCTTGCCTTGTACGTTGTTGGACTGGTACTGCTCTTTAGTAGCGTTGACTTCAGCTTCGGGTTTGGTTCCTATTCACGAAGAACCAATCACCGGAAAAGAGAAAGCAACATTCAACACATGGCATGTGCAATGCTCATACAATATGAATGATATGACAAGTTAAATGGGGTTGAAATAAACCCTAAAACATGATTGGTCATTTTAAACGGGGTCCGAGAGGTCTAAACCCTAGAACAGGGGGACCATCGGAATCACCTATGGGGTTCAATTAGTTCTTCTAATTAAACCTGCCATCAAAGTTGATTAACAATATATAATTATAGCTTAGTTAGATAGGTTTCATTTTTCTGAACATTTTGGTATATTATTTGTATTTTTCTGATTTAAAATGAATTAGTTATGAATTTCTCCAATTTTAATTCATTTTAAATCATTTTTGGAATATTTAAAATAATTTCCAACTTGGGCCCAACATGTAAGACTTTTATTAATTTCAGAAAACATTTAAAGAAGAGATTAAAATCCTGATAGGCAGGGCCCACCTGTCATATATTTCTTATTTACATAAAATATTTATATAAATAATAAAAATAAAAGAAATGGATTATTGCCTCATGCTGATGTCAGCATGACATCAGCAATGGAGCTCATCCTCAGATCGATGCTCGATCCACCAAATCCGAGGGCGCCTGGATGCATGGTTGTGGGGGTTAGAAAGAGGGCATCGCGGGGAGCAATATAGTGGCGGCGCCGCCTTGAAATGGTCACCGGAGACGGCGGTGCAACAACGGCAAACGGCGGCAGCATCGGGCTCATGCGGGAAAGGATATCTAGAGTGAGAGGGGGCAAACGGGGAGGTGCTTGAGCACCGGTGGCTCACCAGGAGCACGACAGTGGTGTCGGTGAGGCGAGGCGAGCACGGGCGACACCGGATTCGAGGGAGAACGCGGCGGCCGGAGCTCGGGAGGGCGAGGTCGATGGCGACGATTCCGAGCGCCCGCGGCCGATTCCTTCGGGGAGAAGCACCAGGGCGACGAGGAGGAGCTCAAGGCGGATTCGACAGGGCAAGGAGAGGGCAGGGACGGCGGCGCTACGTGGTGGCCGGAGCTAGGGTTCGAGAGCTCGTGAGAGCTCACGATAGAGAGCGAGAGGGAAGGAGATAAGGGTATTGGAGAGAGAGGGCAGCGCGGCGATCTTATCTCCTGCTGGAGCGCGACGAACGGCGCTGAGCGAGCGGCACGGATCGACGGCGAGGGCATCGGCATGCAACTTCTTCCCGTCGTCGTCAAAGACGACGAGGAATAGAGGGACGAAGAGGTACGGGCCAGAGGTGGGCCGGCTTGGGCCCCGGGTGGGCTGGCTGCTGGCTGCGCTGGCGGCAAAGAGAGAGGAAGAGAAGTGGGTTGCGGCCCAATAGCTAGGTTTAGCCATTTTTTCTCCAGAAACTATTCTTTTCTTTTTCTGTTTTTTGATTTCTTTTGTATATTTCAGGTTCAACTCTATTTTGAATAATTTCAAGATATCAGGGTGTTGTAAAATGTATCAAAATATTGCAGGGACCCTTGGTACTGATTGGGATCCATACATTTTGTGTTTTCCAAATATTTTTCAAAACCAAATGAAGGTTTCAAATAGAGAAAGGAGTTAGGGTTTAGGGTTTTGTTTGTTCTTTCTTGATTAAACCAAAGTGCAAGTGTTATGCATGCATGCAATGCTCAAACATGTCCTTATTAATATTACACAAAAGGGTGGTATGTTACAGCTCTACCCCACTTACAAGAATCTCGACCCGAGATTCCTAGGTTTTAGAAAAGAAGGCAGGGTACTCAGATCGAAGACGATCTTCGCGTTCCCAGGTTGCTTCTGACTCAGAGTGATGGGACCATTGAACTTTCAGGAACTTGATGGTTTCACGACGAGTCTTGCGCTCGGTTTCATCAAGAATACGAACAGGGTATTCTCGGTAGGTTAGATCATCTTGGAGATCCAAAGTTTCATGGTCCACACCATGAATGGGATCTTTGAAGGAACGCTTGAGTTGAGACACATGGAAGACATCATGTACCTCTGGAAAAGAAGAAGGTAGATCCAATTGGTAGGCAAGCTCACCCCGCTTGGAGAGAATGTGAAAGGGACCAACGTAGCGAGGAGCCAATTTGCCTTTGATACCGAATCGATGGACACCCTCCAGAGGAGTGACCCGGAGGTAAACTTGATCACCAACTTCGTAATGAACATCAAGATGATGGCGATCGTAGTTGGTCTTCTGACGAGATTGAGCGGCCTTCAAATGCTCTCGAATTATGCGAATTTGATCTTCTGCTTCTTGGATCATGTCCGGACCAAAGAATTGCATTTCGTCGGTTTCTGTCCAGTTCAGCGGTGTTCGACATGTTCGCCCATACAGGAATTGGAAAGGTGCCATGCCCAAACTGGATTAAAAACTGTTGTTATAGGAGAACTTCGCAAAAGGAAGACATTTCTCCCAGTTCTTTCCAAAGGATATGACACATGCTCTGAACATGTCTTCAAGAATTTGATTCACTCTTTCAGTTTGACCACCGGTTTTAGGATGATAGGCTGTGCTGAGAGAGACATGAGTTCCCATTGCTTGTTGGAAACTTTGCCAGAATTTGGAAGTGAACAAACATCCACGATCAGATACGATCTTTTTGGGAACACCATGAAGAACGACTATCCAGGATACATATAGCTTTGCCAACTAGCTTGCAGTAATGCTTTCCCGAGCAGCAAGTAAGTGAGCGACTTTGGATAGTCGATCAACTATTACCCATATGGCATCATTTCCTGCTTGTGTCCTTGGGAGTCCAGTAATGAAGTACATACCAATTTCATCCCATTTCCACTCAGGAATTTTCAACGGCTGCAGAAGTCCAGCAGGCCTTTGGTGTTCAGCCTTCACACGACGGCAAACGTTGCACTCTGCAACAAAGCGAGCGATTTCTGGTTTCATTCCACTCCACCAGAATCTTTTCCGGAGATCTCGGTACATCTTGGTACCACCAGGATGGATAGACAGAGGGGATTCATGAGCTTCTAATAGGATCAGATATTTGATTTTCCCACTGTTTGGAACCACTATCCGGTTACCAAAATAGAGAGTACCTTGATCATTGATGGAGAAACATTTAGCTTCACCACTTGCAACACGTTCTTTGATATCAGTGATCTCACCATCTTGTTTTTGAGCTTCCTTGATTTGGTCCTCGAGAGAAGATTTTATTTCAAGGTTAGCAAGGAATCCACAAGGAACTACTTCAAGATTAAGACGCTTAATTTCCTCGTAGAGAGCAGGTTGGGCTTGTGAAAGCATCAGATTGTTGCAATAAGACTTCCGACTTAGCGCATCAGCAATGACATTGGCTTTGCTGGGTTGATAGTTGATACCCAAATCATAATCTTTGATGAGTTCCAACCATCGTCTTTGCCTGAGATTCAGATCTGGCTGGGTGAAGAGGTACTTCAGACTTTGATGACCCGAGTAGAGTTCGCAACGGTTACCGATGAGGTAATGTCGCAAATGCTTAAGAGCATGAACAACAACAGCGAGTTCGAGATCATGGGTTGGATAATTGTTCTCATGTGGATTCAACTGCCGAGAGGCATAGGACACTACATGACCATCTTGCATCAACACACAACCGAGCCCTTGGAGAGAAGCGTCACAATAGATGACAAAGTCCTTGCTTGTGTCCGGAAGGACGAGCACAGGAGCGGTGGTTAGCTTAGTTTTCAAAGCTTGGAAACTTTCTTCTGCCTTTTATGACCATTCAAACTTTTTATCTTTCTTAAGAAGATCAGTCATAGGCTTGGCTATCTTGGAGAAGTTCTCGATGAATCGGCTGTAATATCCAGCCATTCCAAGAAAACTTCGGACTTCCTTGACTGAAGTAGGTGACTTCCATTCCAGAATGGTCTGAACCTTATCCGGTATGACAGCAACACCACTTACGAACACAACATGGCCAAGGAAGATGGGCTCTTGTAACCAGAACTCACATTTGGAGAACTTGGCGAAGAGGCGATGTTCACGAAGTTTAGTCAACACCAAACGTAAATGTTCGGCATGCTCTTCTTCGGTCTTGGAGTAGATTAGAATGTCATCAATGTATACCACGACAAACTTGTCGAGATATTCCATGAAGACGGAGTTCATGAGCCTCATAAATGTGACAGGGGCATTGGTTAACCCGAAGGACATCACTGTATACTCGTAAAGACCATAACGAGTTGTGAATGCTGACTTTGGGATATCCTCCTTCCTGATCTAGATTTGATGATACCCTGATCTTAAGTCCATTTTGGAGAAGATAGTGGCACCACTTAATTGATCAAAAAGGTCATTAATCCGGGGAAGTGGATACTTATTATTCATTGTCACCGTGTTGAGTGGATGGTAATTGAAAGGATACGGATGTCGCCTAGAGGGGGGGTGAATAGGCGATTAAAACTTTTCCTAGAGTGGCTCAACAAAGGCGGAATAAAACTAGTGTTTACTTTGTTAAGCACAACCTACAATAACTAAGGTTCACCTATGTGCACCAACAATTTATGCTAAGCAATACAAGAAACAAAGTGATAGCAAGATATATATTACTTCAAGCACGAAGGCTATCACAATGTAAAGTGCATAAGTAAAGAGCTCGGGTATAGAGATAACCGAGGCACGCGGGGACACCGATATTTTACCGAATTCCTCCCAACATGGAGTACGTCTCGTTTGGAGTGGGGGTGGTATCAAACCACCAATGCCACAAAAGGCCTCCCTTATTCTTCGGTGAATCTCACCCCAACGGGATCGATCCACGCTTCCACTATCGGTGCACTTGTCGGTGGCAACCGGAACCTCTCACAAGGTTGGGGCACTTCTCCACAACTTAATTGGAGGCTCCCAACAAACGCCACAAAAGGCCACAATTCCACCAAGGTCACAAACCGTCTAGGGTTCCAAGAACCCAAGAGGGACAAGCTCCAATGAGTAACTCAAACCAAATCCTCCGAGGAGAACACAAACCGATGCACCAAATGCAAATGGCAAGAACACCACAAAGGTGTTCAAATCCTTCCCTCCCAAATTCCACCAAAGCTACAAAAGATTATGGGGGAATAAGAGAGGAAGAACAATGGAGAAAATCCACAAAAGACTCCAAGATCTAGATCCCAATATGTTCCCCTCACTTAGAGGAGAGATTGATTGGTGGGATTGTAGATCTAGATCTCCTCTTTGAAATCCCTCAAGAATATGCAAGAATCATAGGAGGGATTGAGAGAAAGCAAGCTCAAGAAGGTCAACAATGGAGGGGAAAACTTGCAAGAATGGTTGAGGAACCATTGGGGAAGAAGGCCCCTTATATAGGTCCCTCCAAAATCCAACCGTTGCAGCCCAAAAACGCGATTCCCGGTACTACCAGACTTTTTACCGGTACTACCGGACTTTCTCGGCACTACTGGACATTTCCTGGGGTTACTGGGGCTCCAAACCCATTTTTCTCTGCGCTCCCCGGTACCAAAAAGCGGTACTACCGGACCCCAGTACTACCGGATCCTGGTCCGGTACTACCGGTCATCACAGAACGAAAACAGCCATAACTTTTGCATCCGGACTCCGATTTCGATGATCTTGGGATCGTTTCGAAGAGGACAACAACCTCTACAAGATCAAGCAAAGAAACATAATAGTCCATCAAGGGAGGATAGATCCAAATGACTAAGTAAAAAACCTTCTGCCGTGCTAGGTACTAAAATGCGGTACTACCGCTTTTTGGTACCTAGCCCGATAGTGGCTTTTGGAAACTTGTCAAAAACCTTCTGCCGTGGTAGGTACTAAAATACGGTACTACCGCATTTTGGTACCTAGGAGGGCAGTGGCATTTGGCAACTTGCCAAAACCTACTGCCGCGACAGGTACTAAAATGCGGTACTACTGCATTTTGGTACCTAGGAAAATTCAAACCTCTATAACTTTTGATTGGTAACTCCGATCGACCCGATTCCAATTGCGTTGGAAAAAGGACGACATGAGCTACCCTATGAAAGGTGAAAATATTGGTTGTCACCAAGTGATAATGTATCATGTATAATAATGTGAGATACCTCACTTGGTGAGAAACCGAAAAGCCGCCAAGATCAAAATCGCAACAAGATACAAACGGAAGATCCGATTTTGATGAACAAGAGCTTGTTATGGAGATTACCACAAGCTCTATATCCTCACATGGATAAGACCAAATAACAACCAAATATGATGATGCAAATATGCAAAGGTTTGAGCTCTCTCCAAACGAAGTGAACGAGTTACTCATTCGAGAGCCCCTCTTGATAGTACGGCTACCTATCCTAAACCCGGTCTCCTACTAACAATATGAGACCGGCAAAAGGGAAAACCTATCAAGATTATACCTTTGCCTTGAGCATTCCACTTGAGCTTGATGTAGACGATCTTTCCCTTCTCAAGATGTAACGCCTTTCTTAATTCCTCATCATCGATCCATGATCACCGAGAATGGCAAGCATCAAACATGAGATCTTCTATAGATGGTGCATTTTGAGCTTGCACAACACATCTTCTTCTCATTTCATTGACCTTGAAGCCAACACATGCTCCAAGCGATGCTAATGGAAAAATCCTACAAGTATAACTTAATACACACATTAGTCCATAAAGATTGTCATTAATTATCAAAACCACACATGGGGGCCCACATGTTCTTTCAATCTCCCCCATTTTGGTAATTGATGACAATCCTTTTAAGAGGGTTTATATAAGGAATCTTAATGAACAAAATGGTAACACCAATATCAAATACTACATAAGTATGTTATATTGGCAAACTCCCCCACAATCTATGCATGTGTGATGAACTTGAATTTCATTGCATATATTGCCAATCATTATTATTGGTGGAGTTTCCTCTGTATATACCACATGCTAAGGAACAACAAAGATGAAAGAGCATGAAAGGCAAATGCTTACAAACAAACTCAAAGCATAAACCATTTCCCTTAAACCCTCTAAAACTTCTCCCCCATTGGCATTGATTGCCAAAATGGGTGACAAGTTGTAGAAGGCAAATATAGTAATATTTCCTCCAAAGATGTGCATTCACACATATCCAATGATGAATACTTTGGAGGGAGTAGAACTATATCGAGGACCCTAAGATTGTCAAAGGAATAAAAAAACGACGCATCACAAATGACGCAAGCAATCACAAGATCTGACAAACCAATTTGAAAACAACAAATGAGTCCAAATGGAAACAACAAGATATTATGATACGAGTAGATGAGTGTTTTAAATAACAAATTGAGAAGCTCCCCAAGATTTGTGCAAACTTTAAAATAGTTGCATTTCAATACAAATTGCAAAAATATGGAATCCTCGCTCCCCCATAAGCATTTAAAACACATCAAATGAAAGAACAAATAAATTCTTAAATAAAATAGAGAAGTTCACCAAGATTTGTGCACACTTTAGAATCATTGTATTTCAATACAAAAAAGCACAAATATGGAATCATCACTTCTCCATAAACATTTAAGGCACAATAAATGAGAAATAAGACAAATGAGCATTATTAAATGAATTAGATGAGCTCCCCAAAGATAATGCACCAATTTTGATAATTGTATTTGGTAACAAGGTGCATAATCATGGAATCCTCACTCATCCAAGTTTATTTAACAATGCAAGGCATGAGAGAACAAATATGAGTGCCCAAATATGAAAACAAGAGGAACTAGCACTCATAGGAAATTAAATTTGGAAGCCACTGAAGAATCAAAAGGAATAGAAAGGTGGTCTCCAAGGATAAAAAATCAACTAAAATTATCTTCTCATATGTGTATATGTCTATAAGTGGAGAACATCATAGAGACATATGCCAACAAAGAAATATGCACACATAAAGAAGATATACAAGAAGGCATATGAAAAGCAAAAATGAAGTCATAATATATACCAATAAGATTTTTGCTTCAAAGCATGGCCAAAGGCTCAAATCTATCTTATTGTACATTAATGAACTTCCAACACCAACACACTACATATATTACAACTATCACCAAGGGAAAAAGGAGAAAGTTGGAATATATGGAGAAAGGCAACAAGTATCACTAAAACTAGCAAAATCTCACTATTGCACATGAGAGAAGTTGAGGAAAGGATGGGCAATACAATTGATAGATTGACATATTTGGGATTGGTGGATCATATGCATGATTTTGTATAGTCCCAAATAAATGCACTCATCTCAACTTATACACATTTACAATAGAGAGTTCTCTTAAAACCAAGGCTAGAACCACACAAATACAACTACAACAATTCATGCCAAGATGCAACCTACAAAAGGTTGGAAGCAAGATAAATATGCATGAGAAAGAGATACTTGTTACCGAGATATAATTGGTAGGATGTAGAGGATATAAATTCATTGATCATCCTATAGCTTGCCTCCAATTTTCATTAATGCACCACTTCTTCAAGATTTGAGAGACAAGCATCCAATATATCTCCAATGTACCTAAACACATTTAAGTACAAAATGGTCCCCAACCTTATTGGGTCCAAAGTAGTTAGTGCAACTACAATACATAGGAGAGACTCCACATAAATATGTGCATATTAATATGAAATTGAATTTCATACACAACTTAACCAAAGGGAATTGGTGGAGTTTCCCTTATATATTGGATCAAAAAAAGCAAGCATGCCATAATATAAACATATAGTAAATATGCATGCATAAAGCTTTCAAGAACCAAAAAGGAGATACAATTTGAACAAAAATACCAAGTAAATCGAGATTGCACACACAAGAGTGTGACATGACAAACGATGTCCAAATTGTATCAAAGAACCAATTCAACACATGAAAGATCACAAGTTCAACAAATTAACTAGGCAAAAGCCAAAGAGCAAAAGATATATGAAAACACAAATGCTCAAGGATTTATCTCATTCTAAAATTGGACAAAACATGAAACAAGGAATGAGACAAAACCAACTCCCAAAAAGAGCAAGGTTCCAACAAGAAACCAAACTCCCCAAGATTTTCATGATGGCACACAATACCAAAACGAAAAGATTGAGCATCCAAGCACATAAAACTCAATATGGATCAAACAAAGAATCATAAAAGGATTGTTCTAGATAATATAGAAGAGCTCACCCATAAGTAGTACATTATATAGAATTTTTGGTTTTGAATGCAAAATGCACACAAATGAGATCATCACTACTACCTACATTAAATAAAACACAAGAGGATACCAATAAAAATAAAAGGATCCAAAAGTAGTAAGGAATACATGGGAGCACATAATACATTTACTTGGCCAAAGATAGAATAATATTAAGCAAAGGCCAAAGTGAATATGATCAATAAATTCTACCATAATTTAGTACTCATTGTCCAAGGACAAGAAATATAGGGAATAATTTTCCCAAGGTAGCTTGCATGGATATCCAAGATCATAGTCACAACAAGAAGCATATAACAAAATATAAGAATTAAGCTTGATGCTTCGAAAGAGATTCTTGTTAGCTTCCAATAGTCACACAATCACTAGTGATTAGAGTAACTTGAAGGAAATGGTTTCCATGAGGATATAGATATCTAAATATGAGGAAACACATACCAAGAAAGACTCTCACATACAAGATCCAAAATATGAGCAATAAAGGCATTCAAGCAAATTGGAACTTGTATGAGCAAATGTGTCACGTAGGAGCTAGATAATTATCAATATCAATTCTAAGTGACACAACCTCGAATGTTCACATTTTCTAGGATTGTAATATGCACTAAGCATATGACTCCCCCATCATGTGATACTACCATAAAATCAACACGAGGCAAAAATATACAAATAGAGATAATTAATGGACATTATAAAACTTAAATTGCTCATGAGAATTATACCACATAGAGACTAGACAATAATCCAATATAAATACTAGGTGGTATTCCTAATGTACACACATTTTTAGGATTGTGGAATGCCCAAGCATAACACTCCCCCAAAATGGGATAATCCATTAATCTCTCACAAGAGCCAAATAAGATACCAAATATAACCAAGTAAGGCTCAAACACAAGAAACACACATACATGGAGTGCCACCTAATCATACAAGAATATGCTTGATACCTCAAGATAATTAAGTGGAAAGCACAACATGTACAAAAGCATGGAAGATACAAAACCAACACATGCACAAGGGGGCGAGTAACTTTCAATGAAATGAGTTAAGCATATGTTACCGCAAGGAGGAACATTGGAAATATAATAGGAGCAATATAATCCACATGACTTGGCTTGAAAAATATAATAATGAAGATCCCTCAATTCTTCATGATGTAGCCAAGTCTCCAAAGCCCTCCAAAAACACCTAATGATCAAGTTTTGGCTTGTTGGTCCCCAACCAAGTTGGGTCCTAAGAGGTTAGTCACAATAGGCTTGGCAACCCAAATGGCTCTTTTCTTGACACCACATTGGGCACCAACAAACTTGGCAAACACATTGCCAACCTCATCCTTACAAAGAGAATAAGCATCATTAATAATGATAGGGTTGGATGAGGAGAGACCAATAGTGCATGAGGAAGAGATGTGCCCCTTTGCACGACATATGTAGCAAGTTCTTCTCTTGACATCTTTCTTATTAGGTGAAGCCACGACTCGAGGAAGAGCTGGAGTAGTCCTCTTAGGAAGAGGCCCGTCGATGACTTGAGGTGGATCTTGAGGCCGCTTCCCTTGTTGCTGTTGGAATTATGCCCTAGAGGCAATAATAAAGATGTTATTATTATAATTCTTGTTCATGATAAAGTTTATATTCCATGCTAGAATTGTATTAAGCGGAAACTTTGATACTTGTGTGGTTTATGAACAACACCGTGTCCCTAGTATGCCTCTATGGACTAGCTCATTGATTAATGATGGTTAAGGTTTCCTAACCATAGACATCAGTTGTCAATTAATAATGAGATCATGTCATTAGGAGAATGATATGATGGACATACCCAAATTAAGCAGAGCAATTAGATCGTGTCATCGTGTTCATCTTTGCGAAGCTTTTCTTATGTCAAATATTGTATTCCTTAGACCATGAGATAATGCAACTCCCTGGTATCGGAAGAAAGCTTTGAGGTCATCAAACGTCATCCTATGAGGGGGTGATCATAAAGGTGTCTCTCAGGTGATCGGAAAGTACTTGTTGGGTTGTATGTATCGAGATGGGATTTGTCCCTCCCAAGTCGGAGAGATATACTTCGGGCCCACTCGGTAATCGATATCAACACCGCTTGCAAGCACATGGTTAAGGAGTTAATTACAAAGTGATATCAGATTACGGAACGAGTAAAGTAATTGCTGTGAACGAGATTGAACTAGGTATGCCGATGCCAACGATCGAATCTCGGGCAAGTAAAATATCGCGTGAGAAGGGAATATATATATGGGATTAATTGAATCCTGGCATCGTGGTTCATCCGATATGATCATCGATGAATATGTGGGAGTCAATATGGGTTTCCAGACCCCGCTGTTGATTATTGATAGGAGATCATGTCTGCATATTCTCGAACTCGTAGGGTCACACACTTAACGTGTCTCGACGCTAGGATAAAATGGATAATTGGTTTATGAGTTTTTGTTCAGAGTCTTGGATGTGATCCAGGACATCACGAGAGGTTCCGAAATGGTCCGGAGAATAAGATTCATATAAGGGAAAGCAGTTTTTGGATTTCGGAATTGTTTCGGATTGTTCGGTATTGTACCGGAAGGTTCTAGAAGCTTCCGGAGTGGGACCAACGTGGCCCCACTTGTCGAAGGGGGCGTGGGACTACGAGGGAGTGCCCTGGCCGCATTGGGCCAGGGGCACAAGGCCCCATAGGCCCAGCCGGCCAAGCCCTAGGGGAAACCCTAGGGAGAGCTTCTAGAAGGGGGGAAACTTGCCCCCCACTCCTCCCATGTGGCTGCCGGCCCTAGGGTTTCGAGGAGGGGAAAGGGCAGACAGCCAGCCCTCTATATAAAGAGGGAAGGGGCACACCCTCCCCCCACACCTCCTCAAACCCTAGCCGCCTACCTGCTGCCCTCCTCTCTCTCTCTCTCCCGACCGCGCGTAGGCGAAGCCCTGCTGCAGAAACTCTCCACCTTTTGCACCACGCCGTCATGTTGTAGATCCAATATATCTCTCCACCCCACTTTCTGGACCGAGGAAGGAGGATACGTCGAGGTGCCATACATGTGCATCTCTCAGAGGCGTCGCCACTTGCGGCGTTGGATCGGATCGGATCGCGAGGAGGAGAAGGCTAGTACGACTACATCAACCACATTCCGTTGAACGTTCCACTGTGCGATTTTTTCAAGGGTATGAAGATCTCATCTATCCCTCTCGTTGTTTGCATCTCCTATATTAGATCTTGGCTTTTCCCATTCGCATCCGTAGAAAATTTTGATTTACTATGCTACGAACCCCTTCAGTGGTATCAGAGCTAGATCTATGCGTAGATGTGTTTCACGAGTAGAACGCAACATGCTTGTTATGGGCGTTGATGTTTTCTGTTGCAAGCCTCGTGTTGTGTACTTCTTATGACACGGGATAGTGAGATCGAAGCGGTCCAAGCCAACTTTACACGACCTCGTTCGCGAGACCGGCTCCGCACTTGACGTGTGGCTTGTTCCACACATGCGGCTGGTGGATGTCAGTTTCTCTCACTATAGTTGTCATGGGATTTACACCGGATGTTGGCAACCATAATATCACCGTTGTGGCTTTCCGTAGGTAAGAATCGTTCTTAGATTGTTACTCCCATAAGCCATGTAAAACATGCAACTACAAAGTAGAGGCGTCTAACTTGTTTTTGCAGGGAGTGTTTCTGTGATATGGTATGGCCCAAGATATGATGTGTATTTTTTATGCAATGATCATGTTTTGTAATGTTTCACGACTTGCATGTCGATGAGTACACAACCGGCAGGAGCCATATGGTTGTCTTTATAATTGTGTATGACCTGTGTGTCAACTTCTTATACGCCATGTAATAGCTTTACTTTATCACTAAGTGGTTAGCAATAGTTGTAGTTGCTATTCGTGGTGGAGGCAATCATGGTGGAAGTGATGGAGATCCTGTTGGCATGCACAAGATGGAGATTATTTCGCGGAGATTGGCTATACCATGTCACATAAAATTATATGCATGTGATGTTTATCCTTTTATGTATCTTATTATGCTTAGATCGCGACGGTAGCATTATAAGATGATTCCTCACTTAAAGATCAAGATAAAACTGTGTTCTCCCCATGTATGCACCATTGCGAAAGTTCGTCGTGTTCAAGCACCACGTGATGATCGGGTGCTATAAACTCTACGTTCACATACAACGGGTGCAAGCCAGTTTTGCACACGCGGAAATACTTGGGTTTGACTTGACGAGCCTAGCATGTATAGACATGGCCTCGGAACACACGAACCGAAAGGTTAAGCATGAGTCATACGAAAGGTTAAGCATGAGAAAGCGCTAGGTGACGCCCCTGCTGTAGATGCGCTGGCTGATGAGAAAGCTGTTTATCAGTCGCGCAAGGATGATTATGGTGTGATTAAGAGAACCATGTTGTTTGCTATGGAATCGGACCTTCAAAATCGTTTTGAGGAGTTCGCCGGGCCCTTTGAGATTCTTGAGGAACTGAAAACCATGTTTCAGACTCAGGCCCGTTCTGAGAGATATGAGATCTCTGAGAAATTCTTCAACTGCAAGATGGAGGAAGGGAGTTCCGTTAGTGAGCACGCCATTAAGATGTCGGGCTACACTCAATGCCTTGAGCAACTGGACTGCAAGGTTCCAGAGGAGCTCAAGATTGATAGAGTTCTGCAATCACTCCCTCCTAGCTACAAAGGTTTTGTAGTTACTCATAATCAGATTGGTTCCACTGATACGATCACTGAGCTCTTCGCTAAGCTGAAAGCAGCGGAGGTGGACATCAAGAAAGATAATCATGTGTTGATGGTCAACAAGCCCCCCAGCTTTAAGAAAGGTAAGGGTGCAAAGAAGTCCTTCAAGAAAGGCAGCGGCAAGCGCGTTGCCCCCACTGAGAAGAAGCTCAAGTCTGGACCTAAGCCGGACACTAAATGCTTCTATTGTAAGGACAAGGGTAACTAGAAGCGCAACTGTCCGAAGTACTTAGCGGACAAGAAGGCTGGCACCATCAAAGGTATATTTGATATACATGTTATTGATGTTTACCTTACTAGCGCTTGTTGTAGTGCCTGGGTATTTGATACTGGTTCAGTTGCTAATATTTGTAACTCGAAACAGGAGCTACGGAATAGACGGCGGCTAGCGAGGGATGAGGTGACGATGCGCGTTGGCAACGGATCAAGAGTTGATGTGATGGCCGTCGGCACGCTCTCCTTAGTTTTACCTTCGAGATTAGTTTTAAACCTTAATAAATGTTATTATGTGCCTGCGTTGAGCATGAACATCATATATGGATCGTGTTTATTGCAAGACGGTTATTCATTTAAATCGGAGAATAATGGTTGTTCTATTTATATGAGTAACATCTTTTATGGTCATGCACCTGCTATGAATGGTTTATTTCTTCTGAATCTCGAAAGCAATGAAACACACATCCATAAAATTGAGGCTAAGAGATGCAAGGTAGATAGTGATAATATGACTTATTTGTGGCACTGCCGTCTAGGTCATATTGGTGTAGAACGCATGAAGAAACTCCATTCTGATGGACTTTTGGAGTCTCTTGATTTTGAATAATTTGACACGTGCGAGCCGTGCCTCATGGGCAAGATGATCAAAACCCCGTTCTCCGGTATAATGGAGCGAGCAACGGACTTGTTGGAAATCATACATACCGATGTATGCGGACCGACGAGTGTTTCGACGCGCGGTGGATATCGCTATTTTGTCACTTTTACTGATGACTTAAGTAGATATGGGTATATCTATTTAATGAAACATAAATCTGAAACGTTTGAAAAGTTCAAAGAATTTCAGAACGAAGTGGAAAACCATCATAACAGAAAAATTAAATTTCTACGATCCGATCGTGGAGGTGAATATTTGAGTTATGATTTTCTCACGCATCTTAAAGCATGCGGAATCGTTTCGCAACTCACGCCACCCGGAACACCACAGCGAAATGGTGTGTCTGAACGCCGGAATCGAACTTTATTAGATATGGTGCGATCGATGATGTCTCTTACAGATTTGCCGTTATCATTTTGGGGTTATGCATTAGAAACCGCTGCATTCACTTTAAATAGGGCACCATCTAAATCCGTTGAGACGACACCGTATGAACTGTGGTTTGGTGCTAAACCTAAGTTGTCGTTTCTTAAAGTTTGGGGATGCGAAGCTTACGTCAAGAAGTTGATGCCGGACAAGCTCGAACCCAAAGCGGAGAAATGCGTCTTCATAGGATACCCTAAGGAAACAATTGGGTATACCTTCTACCATAGATCCGAGGGCAAAGTGTTTGTTGCAAAGAACGGATCCTTTCTTGAGAAGGAGTTTCTCTCGAAAGAAGTGAGTGGGAGGAAAGTAGAGCTAGACGAGGTTATTGAACCTTCTCTTGAGTTGGAGAGTAGCGCAGCACCTGAAATTATTCCAGTGCCATCTGCACCAACAATAGAGGAAGCAAATGACGAGGATCATGAAGCTTCGGACGATGCTACTACTGAACGTCGCAGGTCGACAAGGTCGCGTGCCCCTCCTGAGTGGTACGGCAAACCTGTCTTAACTATCTTGTTGGTAGACAACAGTGAAGCTGCGAACTATGAGGAAGCGATGATGAGCCCAGACTCTAAGAAATGGCTAGAGGCTATGAAATCCGAATTGGGATCCATGAGCGAAAACCAAGTATGGACTTTGGTGGACCCTCCTAGCGACCGAAAGGCCGTTGAGTGCAAATGGATATTCAAGAAGAAAACGGACGCGGATGGTAATGCTACTGTGTATAAAGCACGGCTTGTCGCAAAAGGTTTTCGACAAGTTCAAGGTGTTGACTACGATGAGACTTTCTCTCCCGTAGCGATGTTTAAGTCCATTCGGATTTTATTAGCAATTCCTGCGTTTCATGATTATGAAATATGGCAGATGGATGTCAAGACTGCGTTCCTCAATGGCAACATTGATGAAGAGTTGTATATGATGCAACCCGAAGGTTTTGTCGATCCTAAGGATGCTGATAAGGTGTGCAAACTTCAGCGTTCCATTTATGGACTGAAGCAAGCATCTCGGAGTTGGAACCTTCGTTTTGATCAAGTTATCAAGAGCTTTGGATTTGTTCCAAATTGCTACGAAGCTTGTATCTACAAGAAAGTGAGTGGGAGCTCAGTGAAATTTTTAGTACTATATGTGGATGACATATTGATTATTGGAAATGACATTGATATGCTTAACGATGTGAAGAGTTATTTGAACAAATGTTTTTCAATGAAAGACCTAGGAGAAGCTGCTTATATATTAGGCACCAAAATCTATAGAGATAGACAAAGACGGCTAATAGCTTTAAGCCAAAGTACATACCTAGACAAAGTTCTGAAAATGTTCAGAATGGATAAGGCAAAGAAAGGTTCAGTGCCTATGTTGTCAGGTAAGATATTGAGCAAGGCTCAGTGTCCAGCTACGGTAAACGATAGAGAAGCTATGAGCAAAGTGCCTTATGCCTCGGCCATAGGTTCTATCATGTATGCCATGCTGTGTACCAGACCGGATGTGTCCAATGCTCTTAGTTTGACAAGTAGATACCAAAGTGATCCAGGAGTGGAACACTGGACAGCCGTGAAGAACATCCTAAAGTATTTAAATAGGACTAAAGAAATGTTCTTGGTCTATGGAGGTGATGAGCAGCTTGTCGTAAAAGGTAACATCGATGCTAGTTTCGACACCGACAAGGATGATTCTAAATCTCAGACAGGATACGTTTATATTTTGAATGGAGGAGCTGTGAGCTGGAGAAGCTGCAAGCAAAGCGTGATCACGGGATCTACAGTAGAAGCGGAATACATGGCTGCTGCAGAAGCGTCAAGTGAAGGACTTTGGATCAGGAACTTCATCACTGAGCTTGGTGTGGTTCCAAGTGCCTTGGACCCACTGGAGATATTGTGTGACAACACTAGCGCAATAGCACTGGCTAAGGAACCAAGATATCATCCAAAGACCAAGCACTTCAACCGCAAATTTCATATAATTCGAGATTATATAACAGATGGAGATATGAAGATTAGCAAAGTACATACGGATCTGAATGTTGCAGATTCATTGAGTAAACCTCTTCCACGAGCAACATATGATCAGCACCTTAGTGCCATGGGTGTTAGATTGTTGCCAGATGTAAACTAGATTATTGACTCTAGTGCAAGTGGGAGACTGTTGGAATTATGCCCTAGAGGCAATAATAAAGATGTTATTATTATAATTCTTGTTCATGATAAAGTTTATATTCCATTCTAGAATTGTATTAAGCGGAAAACAACACCGTGTCCCTAGTATGCCTCTATGGACTAGCTCATTGATTAATGATGGTTAAGGTTTCCTAACCATAGACATGAGTTGTCGATTAATAATGAGATCATGTCATTAGGAGAATGATATGATGGACATACCCAAATTAAGCAGAGCAATTAGATCGTGTCATCGTGTTCATCTTTGTGAATTCCAGATGCCAACTTGTCAACACCCGGATTTTTAATCCCAGATGCCTGTTATGCCATACATCGCAATCCCAGGATTACCATTTTTGCGAGACATAACAGAATTGGATACCACAGTACATCATCCATTACAAACGGTACATAAGTTATTACACAAATAAGGATCTCATGATCCAGTTCTTAATACATCTTCAAGCAGCGGAATACGTAATAATAACGGTAGCGTAGGCGAAGCTCCATCTTCGGGATCACAGGCAATGCTGACGATGGGAGATGATCCTAGTTGTCGTAACCTTCCTGGGGTCCATCCTCCAGGTACTCCTCTTCATAGTATGGCCATGGGAATAGCCAGGGACAAAGCCATGAGTACTCTTTAAGTACTCGCAAACTAGTACTAACAGGTAAAGGGGTTTTTGGATAATAGGACACTAGGATCTAGGGTTGTTTTGCAAAAGCCAGATTTATCTCTACTAAGTTCCAAAGCTAGTCACAATTTTATAACTCCTAAGTGGGATCTTGTAACTCATATCACAACCCTGTTGTGGTCAAGTCAAAGTCTCACTTCATTTCACAAGTCATTTTGAAAACATCTGACGGGGGAACAGTATGGCCACTCCAACTGTCCATAACCGTGGACGCGGCTATTCGAATAGTTTGACACTCTATAGAGATTGTACACTTTCACCACAACATTCGATACATCCGTCAGGAACAAATCCTGAACTCACCATACTCAGTATGCGGATAATCAATTCTAACCTTTCAATTACACGCCCTAGTATAAGCACCTCTCCTATGAGTTTGGCCTCCCAACCATGACCAACTGTCATCTTGGGTACTGCACAGGTGGACAATATTCACCAGGTAGCCTCAGCTCAGACCTTGGCTGTGAGGGAAATAATACTAAGGGATATAAGTTTCCAGTCAAGCCCTACCCAATCTTCGGGTATTGTGGTTGTACGATAAAATTGGAATGGTATCACATCCAGACAACCACCAGTTTTATAAAGGGCTAAGGCACAGGCCTCAACATTTTCATCACCAAAATCATCCGGTGTTCGGAAACACGTGTCCAAAACATTTCAATAGAATGATCCATCATTCCAAGGTTTTCATAACCATTTTTCCACCAAGTATTCCCATCTAAAGTTGATCAAGTTTTATGCTTAGCACTAGCATCTACAGGTGGGGATAACACTAATGAGGGGTGGTAAACTAGTGGAGTTTCAACTAAGTATAACCTTATATCTTAGGATGATATCAAGGTTTGTAACTTAGGCCAAATTGTATGCTCTTTATGCAACCTTCAGTTATATCATTCTAGAATCTATATGTAAGGTTCCCAACCTTTAATAAGGTAGAGATCCCTGTGTTTACAATGCTAGTCCCTGGATCAATAGCTAGCATCCACAGTTAAGATGTAATATCAAGAAACAAAGGTCATAATACAACTTTATAACCAGGAATAAAATAATTCATTACATCTTACATAGCTCATTTGGCTATCACATTACATTGCAGCAGAAATCTATAAAGCATGGGGTCCTTCATCTTCAAAGTGCCACAGGCAATCATGTTGGTTGTAGACTTGTAATCCTAATCATCACACTTCACTAACATCAAACAAACCTGCAACATAATAAGTTGCAGCTACAAGGGTCAATACATTTGAATTGTATTGGCAAGTTTCACTACTATGTAGAAATATGTGGATCCTATCATTTACATGCATATTTGGCTAAGTGGGGTTTAGGCTCTGTTGCAGAAAGCAATATAGTTTTGTCCTATCTTTTCAAAATAGTTTTTGATCTTTTGTCAAATCTTTCTGAACTTCTTGGAAACCTCCAAGTGCTTCTAATCCCTTGTTGTCACCATCAAGTTTTACTTTGAGAAATTAGAATGTCGAGATCTTCCATAGCTTCAGGCCTTAGTTGCTCGGTATTGTCCATAACCAGGGACATGGCTAAGTACTTAGAATTTGATCTTCTGCAGAAGTTGTACACTTTACCCACATGACACAAACTCATCTTGATGCCACCAGTGGACACTGGATAAGTACTCACCAAGATGGAGTACTGGCAGATTGAGAATGTGACAAAGTTTTTCCATAGAAGTCCTCCCAATACACAATGCTAGCTTGTCATCCAGGCACCAATGTAGGGTTTCAAGTTCCCTTACACAATTCTAGTTAACTTGAAGATGCCAATGCACGGGTCTTCCACTATGTAGTTGACTAAGCCAGAGCCCATTTAGCATGTGGCTGTACACGGAAGCCACTGTACGAGAAACATGTTTAATCTCTAAGTCCCTGGGTGGTTTTCTTCTAGTGCACATACACAAATAGATAGCCATATAAACATGGTTCCTTTTGCTGCCACCTTGTCCAAGCTTGAGTATCCTTGTCCACCCAGGTGGTTCATTGAGTACTTGTTTTATTATATAAAACATATGTCTTTTCAACTCTTCATATAATCATATCATGTATCCCATCCCAATATATAGCAGGGCTAAGCATACTACAACTACAATGTTTCCACTAAGGGAGATATAAGGGTATCCTATTAGGATTTAGCATAGCATAAAATATCATAGTCCTTATCATGCATGTTACAAAATCCACTAAGTGTAATGAAAATAGTAGGACTTGGATGATAGTGTCACTTGCCTTTTTAGTAGAGAATGTTGGTTCACTTCTTGATCTTGAAAATATCACACTCTTCTAACTTCACTACAAATCAACCAAGCAAACAAATATTCAACTAGCATTCAAACAATTTGTCACACATAAAATAACAAAACAAGGTCATGCATGCAAGCATGCAAAAGCTAGTTTTATTTAGAAAAGTGGTTTCTACTAGGCTCTAAACATTTTAAAGCTCTAAGTGGTCATTTACTAAAGTGGTAAAACCATTTGCAAAAGGTTTTATCTATAAACCATTTCTAAAACAAATCAATATTTTATGTGGTTGAAAATGCTTTTAGCAAAGCAATATTCTTTAAAGGGTTCACCAAATATATTTTAATTCTCAAAACTTAGTATTTAGGGTCAGAAGGTTTGAATTAAATCATTTCCCAAAGGTTTTACTCAAAAATCATTTCTAAAACAAAAACAATATTTTTATTTGACTAGAAATGTGCTAACTCAAGTATTTATTTCTTATCTTCACAAAATACATTTTTAAATCCATAAGTTGGTTCCTAGGGTCAGTAGGTTCACAAAAAACCATTTTGCAAAGATTTCTCATTAAAATTATATCTAGAACAATTTTTATATTCAAAATAAGCCTACACATGTTTCTGCAATTTCAACCAATTTTCCAGAAGCAAAACCTGAAACAAATTGCATGGTTGGGTAGGATTTGTCTTGCTGATTCCAATGATATAAAATTTGCAAATTTTGGACGTGTGGATCAGAAGTTATGCAATTTACAAATTCAATCAATCTATAGAAATGTTTCTGTCTATTTAAACAAACTAGTGCCACGCGTCATGTTCTTACTGGACGATACCGGTTCGCACGGATTGATCTCTGTGGACCGTAGGATTTAAGTGATATCGTGTGGCACAGATGGATGCATACCTTTTCGCTTAGGATCTAATATGACCCTTTGGATCTAGATCCTACGGACTACAACACATTGACCAAAAGCGAGCGGCGCTGGCGGCGACGACAGGTGGCGGAGAGTTCTGGCTACGGCGGAGCTGGCGATACAGGACGCAAGGGAGGTAATGGGGGTGCTCACCGTGCTCGCAGGGGGTTGGCGAAGCTCGAGGTGGTGTTGGCTTGGCGAGGAGCGCACCGGAGAGGCGACGATTGCTCGCCGGAGTCGGTGGCGGCGTCAGGCGGTTCTGTTCGTCATCGGGGACGGAGCTGCAGATCGTGCCGAGGCAAAACAACGACATGGTTAGATGCGGGCGAACGTGGGGTTCACGTGAGCGTCATCGAGAGGGCTCGGGTCGGTCAGAGTTCACCTGGGAAGTTCATCGGAGGCGGAACAGACGGCGGTGGCGAGTTGAGGTCGTCCTTGCCGACGCTCTGGGGCAAGCGCGGGCGAACGAGTGGCACGGGGAGATGCGCCAGGAGGTAGGGAGTAGGCTCGCGTGCAGAGAAAGGTGAGGCACGGTTGCGGTTCGCCGGAATTGATCGAAAAGGTCGTCGGAGCAGAGAAAGCTTGAGCTCAAAATTCTGGCAGCCTAGTGGCAGAGGGTAGGCGCTGTTTGGGGGAAAGAGAGAGCGGAGAGGGGCGCTTATACACGTGTGATCACAGCAAGGAATTACTCCGGCATTGAATTGAATTCATCGTTGTAATCAAGGCAGCAACGACGAGGGAGAACGGTCGCGAGGGAGACGATGACGTGCTGGCGTGGGGCCGTGCTGACAGTGAGAGAGAGAGAGAGGGCACGGGGTCCACCTGTCTGTGTCTCTGCGGGTGTGCTCGCGCGTAAGAAAACGCTTCGCTGTGGGGGAAAATGTTGGGCTGCGAGTTGGGCTGCTGGGCCTGTTGGGTTGGGTTGAATCTGTTTCGCTTTTTTTATACAGATTGCTTTTTCTTTTTCTATTTGATTTTCTGTTTTGATTTCAAACAAACAATTCAAACAACAAATCAAATCAAACCACCACCAAACTTTGTATTTATTTTAATTCTGATTAACAACATAATCCAATGTCCAAAATAAAATAATACTTTTATTCTTTTTAGGAACCATTAATAATTAAATAAATAGACCTTAGTCATTAATTCAAATAGGATTTGATTTATTTTATAACTCTATTTGAAATCTAAAATAATACCAAAATCATTTCAGTAGGTTTTATTTGAATAAATAAAACACTTGGGAAAACTTATTTAAAATAAAATAACAAGTTCTAATATTTATTTAAAATGGAAAAGAATTTAATAAAATTGGATATTAATAAATCCTCATTATTTTATTTAAATAAACCTTATTTATAATTCTACCTTTGCTTTATAAAAACCATATGTTTTTATTTAAAGATTCAAAAATAGTGATTCCAACTATCATAACTTTATTTATTAATTGTTTATCCTTTTTACATCCCTTTAGGATTTTATTTGATAAAAAAAGGTTTTGATGTTTCCAATTGGAATCAAAAAGTTTCTTCTCACCCTAAATTTCAACAAAATTTTATTTTGTTTAATTATTTTTCACATTACAAAATTTGGAAAATTTTGGGATGTGACACTATAAGTCACTTAAGTCAACTCTAAGCTAAGGTTTTGATAAAGAAATAAAGTAGAAGCTTGCAAATAAAACTAGGATTGGTTTATCAAGTGGGTATGATCACATATGCTTAAGGCATATGGTTGGCTTGATAACAAGCAAGTATTTTCTTGCACAATTGCAAGTACAAGCTTGCATAGGTCAACTTGATTAGTAAGGCTTGCTCAATCAACTAGTAGTATTAGGCTTGCATAGGTATAGTATCAGCTTGCTAAATTTCAAGTGTTAGCTTGCAAGGTTACTGGCTTGTCTTGTGCAGAGCAGTGGTTGAAGTTCTCCTTGGCTTCTTCTTCGTAGAATCCTCCTTCCTCTTCGTATCCTTGGTCGGTACTAGCGTCTATGAATAAATACGAGGTACACAATCACCAAGCAATACTTAACTACTGGCAATCATCACACACAAGGGTCCTATAGATGATCTAATATCATCTCTAACATTACAAGGTTAAGGTTTGGTTTAATTCTTTTTATTTGTAGAAAAGTAATTTCTACTCATTGAAAAACTACTTAAGATTTAATATTCTCCAAACCAAACATGGGATTATGTTGACACATGTCATCACCACATGTTTTAGTCCATGGGAATGTGATTTAAAGTGGTGTCACCATTTAATAAGGTTTTACCCTTTTATTTTAATTAAATAAAGTGACTAGAAATGCCTATGGGCATTCTTTTATTACTTGAACATTATTTCTGCAAGTAAACCTATATATTTTTATATATTCTGAAAGGTATGGTTAAATGTGATTTTTGAGAGTTGGAATCAACTCAAAAGATATTATGGTTTAACTTTGAAAAATGTTTGAATGCAGAAAAGATTCTGCCTTGTTATTTTTACCAAGGATGATCTACAGATCCAAATGACTTGAATCCAATGGGCTTGGATTCAGTATTCACAGACCTTTCCAACAAAATTGGTTTCATTCGAATTGGTGTACTGAATCGACCTGGGTTGATTTTTGAAAATGGGTACAGAAGTGTGTTTGAATTAAAAAGAAAAAAGTTTAATTTGAATAACTGGGCTGCGCGGGAAAAGTTACTGGGTCGGCCTGCTAAGCGCAGCGCTCCCGCGGGCTGTTTAAGTGGGTGTCCCCACTCGTCAGTGACACGGGGGGGTGCGAAGCGGTACGGGGCAACGTGGTGCGTTCGATCTGATTCTAATCCAACGGCTGGGAGTCATCGTCGACGCGAGGCAACGCCGACGAGAAAGAAACCTAGCGCGGCAGGAGGGGGTCGTTGGGGGATCACCGGGGTGCTGGCGAGGGTCGGCGAGGCGGGCGAACGACGAAGTCGACGACGGTGAATCTCGATGGCTTCTCCTGGGGCGGCTCCAATCGCTCGCACCCTTCTACTCCAGAGGCAGCGGGCTCCGGTGAAATTCCGACGTGGTGGTGCTCGCCTTGCTTCGGGAACGGTGTGGCATGGTCAGTGATAAGAGGGGAGTGAGATGGTATGAAGAAATCGACTGGGGTGGCCTCTATTTATAGTCGAGCGAGGGGACCGACGGGGCGCATGGTGAGCTCGTCGAGGGAGGTGGTACAGACGGCTATCAGCATGGGCGAAGGTAGGGGATGGTGCGGTGCTCCCTGGTGATGCTCAACGACATGGTTTCGAGGCGTGGGGCGGTGCGGCTTGGTCGGAACGCGACGGTGCTCTGCGCGGCAGAGGCGGCGTCTTCGACGGCGAGCGGTAGCTGTGCCGCACGGGCGGTGAAATGGGCATGTCTGGCGGTCTCCTGGGACGGTGGGGAGCATGTATGCACGCGGCGAGGGCGGCGCTCGGTCTGTGGGCTTCGGTCGAGGGTGGCGCTCTGGCGCACGCTCGGCATGGTCGCTAGCGAACTAGGCGCGGTCCGTGCATGTGGTCCAGTGGCTGGCAACGCTCGCGGCTGGGACAGGGTGTGGCGGTGGATGGTGGGCTGCCTCCCAGACATGCTAGATAGGCTTGATTCGCCTCCTAGCTTGCTGTCGACACTGGGGTGGCATGGTTAGCTTCGGCTGTTCACCATTGATGACAATGCCAAGCTTACAGTGGTGCTAGTGCTTGGTTTAGTTAGCTAGATGATCTACTGAGATGGTTGTGAGATAAATGGGGAACCAGTTAGGCTTCACTCACTGCTCACTATAGTGTTTAGATTTTGTTTGATTTGTGTCTGCAGCCTGTTTGATGAAATGGCCGCAAGAACTCAAGTTTTGAATTTTGAAAAGATTTTTGGTGGGTGTGCTAGGTTGGTGCTGGTGAGTCTACAGATGCTTGAGTTTTGAAAGTTGAGCTTGTTTGAGTGGTTTTTGAAAAAGTGGGATCTTCCCATATGATATAGATTCAATTTTGAATTGCCATTTAAACTAGGCATTTAAAAGTTTCTGGATGATCACAAAGTGGGCCTTGATACTTTGTTATGAGTACAATCAAGGGGTGCAAAGATCCAGAAAAGTTTCTGTTAGGTTTTGAAAGTTTGAGACAGCCAAAGTAGGCAAGGGAGTTAAATTGGTCAAAATGACCATTCCCTTAATATATTTGTTTTGATTTACTTGTCTTTATGAAAAGTGTCGGAAATGTTTTAGATGATGTTTATTTCACCTAAGCATCCATTTACAAGCAATGGAACACACAAACAAGGTGGTTCAAAAGAATTTAAAAATCAATGCATACTCATATGCATGCCTTCAAAGTTTTATTTAGCAAAGTTTTTGTTAACCCTAAATGTTGATGACTAGTATTGGATGATCCAAGCTTAGTATTATTGGGGTGTTACAAACCTTCCCCCTTAAACAAAATCTCGTCCCGAGATTTGAAAAAGGACGGAAAAGATTACCTAGGATTTGAAGAGATCGGGAAACTCCGTCCTGATCTGATCTTCGTGCTCCCAGGTAGCTTCCTCTTCTGTGTGGTTGCTCCACTGAATCTTGAGAAACTTGATGCTTCGGGTCCGGGTAGTTCTGAAGGCTTCTTCCAAAATATGGATGGGTACTTCGGGATAGTTCAGGTCATCATTGATCTCTATGGTCCGGTGATCGACATTCTTGAACACTTCGGTCTTCTCGGGGACTTCGAGACACTTGCGAAGTAATGAAATATGGAACACATTATGCACTGCTGACATCTCTTCGGGTAGTTCCCATTGATACGACACTTCTCCTCGACGGTTCAAAATCTTGAAAGGTCCGATATATCTGGGGGCTAACTTTCCTTTGAGTTGGAAACGCTGCATTCCCTTCAATGGCAACACTTTCAGATAAACAAATTCTCCTATGTTGAAGGCGAGGTCTCGACGTCTCTTGTCGGCGTAACCCTTCTGTCTGTATTGGGCGGTCTTGAGGTGCTCATGAATCTTGTGAACCTTCTCTTCTGCTTCTCATAGGATGTCGGGTCTGAAAATCTGACTCTCTCCTACTTCCGACCAGTTCAAAGGGGTGCGACACTTCCTTCCGTACATGGATTCAAATGGGGCCATTTGCAAACTGGCTTGGTAACTGTTATTATAGGAAAATTCTGCAAACGGCAGACAGTCTTCCCACTTGGATCCATATTCTAACACACATGCTCTAAGCATATCTTTGAGTATTTGATTTACTCGCTTCGTTTGTCCATCGGTCTGAGGGTGATACGCGGTACTAAAATCTAGGCAGGTTCCTAAACCTTCTTGGACTTTCTTCCAGAATCTCGAGGTAAACTGAGTTCCTCGATCCGATACAATGTTCTTGGGGACTCCATGCAAACTAACGATTCTAGCGATGTACAACTCCGCTAGCTTCGAACTCTGATAGGTGGTTTTGACGGGCAAGAAATGGGCGACTTTGGATAATCTGTCCACTATGACCCAAATAGAGTCATTTCCCCTACTAGAAGTAGGTAGTCCAGTGATAAAGTCCATTCCAACGGAATCCCATTTCCATTCCGGAATCTGCAATGGTTGCAACAATCCAGCGGGTCTTTGATGTCCTACCTTGACTCGCTGACATATATCACACTTGGAGATATAGCTTCCGATTTCTCGCTTCATCTTATGCCACCAAAATTGCTCCTTCAAATCTTGATACATCTTCGTTCCTCCGGGATGGATAGAATAAAGAGTATCATGAGCTTCCTTCAAAATAACTTCTTTCAACTCAAAATCTGCTGGTACACAAAGGTGTCCTTTGTACCACAGAACTCCTTCTTCGTCTTCGTTGAATCCGGGTACTTTGCCTCTACCGATACGACGCTTGATTCCGTCGATACTAGCATTTCCTTTCTGCGCCTCTTTGATCTGGCTGATCAAAGTGGGCTGAAGTTCTATACTAGCCAAAAATCCTTCGCTCACTAATTCCATTCGAAAATCTTCCATCTCCTTGTGCAAGCTTGGTTGCTCCTTCAAGATCATGGAGTTCAAGCGGCACGGCAATCTGCTAAGGGCATCGGCTACCACATTGGCTGGGTGATAGTGAATGTCCAGATCGTAATCCTTGATTAGCTCAATCCATCTCCTCTGTCTCATATTCAGCTCCTTCTGAGTGAAAACATACTTCAGACTCTTGTGATCCGTATAAATCTCACAACGATTTCCCATTAGGTAATGTCTCCATGTTTTCAGGGCTAGAACCACGGCTACGAGTTCGAGGTCATGGGTTGGGTAATTTTGCTCATGTTGCTTCAATTGTCTAGATAGATAAGATATAACTTTGCCTTCTTGCATTATCACACATCCGAGACCGATCTTGGATGCATCACAATACACATTGAAGGGCTTCGAGATATCCGGCATGATCAAGATTGGGGCTGAAATCAATCTCCTCGAGTTCTTGAAAACTCGCTTCACACTTGTCAGTCCATTCAAACTTCTTGTCCTTCTTCAGCAATTGGATCATGGGTCTGGCAATACTCAAGAATCCTTCTACGAATTTGCAGTAATATCCCGCCAATCCGAGAAATGCACGAACTTGGGTTTGAGTGGTCGGGGCTTGCCAATCTTCTACATCTTTCACTTTGGCAGGGTCAACGGTAATTTCTCCAGCTGATACAATGTGACCGAGGAATCCTACCTCCTGTAACCAAAATTCACATTTGCTAAACTTGGCATACAACTGATGCACTCTAAGGGTTCCAAGAATGGTCCTTAGGTGTAGCTCATGTTCTTCTTCTGAGTTGGAATAAATCATAATGTCATTGATGAAAACAACAACAAACTTATCCAGGAAGTCCATAAAAATCTTATTCATGAGGTTCATGAAATAAGCGGGGGCATTGGTTAATCCAAAAGACACGACAGTATACTCGTATAATCCATATCTGGTGGTAAAGGCAGTCTTTGGGATATCCTCTGCACGAATTTTGAGTTGATGATAACCAGTTCTAAGATCAATCTTAGAAAACACTTTGGTACTGGTCAACTGGTCAAACAAATCCTCTATTTTGGGCAAGGGGTACTTGTTCTTGATGGTGACATCATTCAACTTCCGATAATCCATACACAATCGGTTACCTCCATATTTCTTGTCCACAAACAAGACAGGTGATCTCCATGGTGACGCACTTGGTTGAATCAATCCGATTTCCAGCATGGCATCTAGTTGCTTCTTAAGTTCTTCTAACTCTGATGGGTTCATACTATAGGGTCTCTGGGCTATGGGTCCTGTTCCGGGGATTAGTTCGATGATAAACTCGATATCCCGATCTGGGGGCATATCGGGCAAAACATCTGGAAATACATCGGGGTATTCACAGACTATCCGGACTTGGTCAATGGTAGGTTGGGCTATACTCTTGTTGCATTTGAATTGGCGAGGTAAGGTTTCAGATATATGCTCAACTGATATTTCGGCTGTATTGGTCATGGCGATGGCTTTCTTGGCACAGTCAATCAATCCTTTATGTTTGGACATCCAATCCATTCCTAGTACTACTTCCAAACCTTTAGTTCTGAGTACTATCAGATTAGCTTAAAAATCTATGCCATGGATTCGGATAGGGACGGCTTTGCAAATTTTCCTAGCTTTGGTGGTTGATCCGGGAATTTGAACAATCATTACATGCTTCAGTTTGGTTGGTTGAATTTTACTAGTGCATGCAAATTCTTCGGTGACAAATGAATGCGATGCACCAGAATCAAACAACACTCTTGCAAGTACTGAATTAATAGAAAACATAACCAGCACGACGTCTGGCGCTTCCTGAGCTTCTTCAGCATGCATGAGAAAAAGACGGCAATTGCGGTTGAGTGAATTCCCTGGGGCAAACCTTCTTCCGGGCTGAACACGACGCTGCTGCTGAGCTAGGACATTGGCATTGCGGGCTGCGGCATTCTTCTTGTTAGGACACTCGTTGGAATAGTGGCCTTTATTTCCACAGTCATAACAAGTCACTTGCGACTTGTCCTTTGCCGCTACAGGCACAACATTGCTTCCAGTCCTCGGGGCAGTGTTGGGGTTGGTGGCAGCATTGTTGGTGTTGAACTTGGGTGGGGCACGGGTGAAATTGCTAGAGTTGCCGGGGTTGTTGTGATTTCCTCCGGGTCTAGGGTTTCCATGGTTGGGATAGGTGGGACGGGTCATCGGGGGTATGTTGGTTCTTGGGGCAAATCCTGGAGATGGGTTGGGGCGATACTTTGGGGTCTGATGGGTTCCTGGCTGATGCATCATACGACTCTTGCGGTTCTCATTGGCTTGGTTGATCTTTCCTTCCATCTGGATGGCAGAGTCAACAAGGGCTTCAATATCCGCAAAGGGGATATTGACTAACACTGTCTGCATCTCGTCATGCAGACCATTTAGGAATCTTTCTTTCTTCTTGGCTTCGGTGTTGATCTCATCCGGGGCATACCTGGCTAATGACAAAAATTTGTCACGGTATTCCACTACAGTCATCCTTCCTTGCTTCAGCTCTCTAAACTCGTCTCTCATTCTCTTGATCAAACCCGGTGGCACATGGGTTCTGCTGAACTTGACCTTGAATTCCCCCCAGGTCATCATCTGGCCTCCGGTCATTGCACGAACACTATTCCACCATGCCCTGGCATCTCCGTCTAGATAGTGGGTGGCGAACAGAACTTTCTTGTTGGCTTCCACTCCGGCTACTTCTAAGTTATTTTCCATGGTTTGCAGCCAATCATCGGCGTCTAGGGGCTCTTCTGACTTAGTGAAAACAGGTGGGTTGGTATTCTGAAAGTTCTTGAGCTTAGATCCATGGTTGTCCTGATTTCCATGGCCTTGGTTGTTATGGGCAAGCTGGGCTATCTGTTGCAGAGTGGCTAGGTTGGCTTGACGTTCCGCTCTTTCAGCTTCACGGTCAGAAGTCAACAGTTGCAGGATCTGCAACATCGGGTCCTGGGATGAACCACTTCCTCCGCGTGGCATCTAAAGATTGAGATAGATCATGAGGAAAGAGGGAAATTTCTAAGGTTCTGGGACTTTGAAAAGTTTTTAAAGTTTGACTCAGATTTTTCTAGCAACTTGCTTTTTCATTCATTCATTCATAGCACACAGTACAACACACACCACAACAAAGAAAAGCAGATGGTTTTAAGAACCATTCTGGAAACTACGATACAGTGGGACCGAAAACTACTCACTACGTTTGGGCACTAGCGTAGTTGTGAGTTTTACTAAAAGTGATCTAGGGTGCAAAATTTGAGGTAAGCTTTGAAATAATTTTGGAGTAGCGTGAATTTTTATGAAAGAGTCCAAGAGGTAAGAATGAGAATAAGTTTTTGTAAATACTTGTTAGCGTGATTTTTTATGAAAGAGTCCAGGAGGTAAGAATGAGAATAAGTTTTTGTAAATATTTGTTTTCTTTGGTTTTGAAACTAAGTTTTTGGTTCAAACGTCCAGTCTAACTAGGGTCTCCTATGGTCAGGATGGCTCTGATACCAACTTGTCAACACCCGAATTTTTAATCCCGGATGCCTGTTATGCCATACATCGCAATCCCAGGATTACCATTTTTGCGAGACATAACAGAATTGGATACCACAGTACATCATCCATTACAAACGGTACATAAGTTCTTACACAAATAAGGATCTCATGATTCAGTTCTTAATACATCTTCAAGCAGCGGAATACGTAATAATAACGGTAGCGTAGGCGAAGCTCCATCTTCGGGATCACAGGCAATGCTGACGATGGGAGATGATCCTAGTTGTCGTAACCTTCCTGGGGTCCATCCTCCAGGTACTCCTCTTCATAGTCTGGCCATGGGAATAGCCAGGGACAAAGCCATGAGTACTCTTTAAGTACTCGCAAACTAGTACTAACAGGTAAAGGGGTTTTTGGATAATAGGACACTAGGCTCTAGGGTTGTTTTGCAAAAGCCAGATTTATCTCTACTAAGTTCCAAAGCTAGTCACAATTTTATAACTCCTAAGTGGGATCTTGTAACTCATACCACAACCCTATTGTGGTCAAGTCAAAGTATCACTTCATTTCACAAGTCATTTTGAAAACATCTGATGGGGGAACAGTATGGCCACTCCAACTGTCCATAACCGCGGACGCGGCTATTCGAATAGTTTGACACTCTGCAGAGATTGTACACTTTCACCACAACATTCGATACATCCGTCAGGAACAAATCCTGAACTCACCATACTCAGTATAAGCACCTCTCCTTTCAATTACACGCCCTAGTATAAGCACCTCTCCTGTGAGTTTGGCCTCCCAACCATGACCAACTGTCATCTTGGGTACTGCACAGGTGGACAATCTTCACCAGGTAGCCTCAGCTAAGATCTTGGCCGTGAGGGAACTAATACTAAGGGATATAAGTTTCCAGTCAAGCCCTACCCAATCTTTGGGTATTGTGGTTGTACGATAAAATTGGAATGGTATCGCATCCAGACAACCATCAGTTTTATAAAGGGCTAAGGCTCAGGCCTCAACATTTTCATCACCAATATCATCTGGTGTTCGGAAACACATGTCCAAAACATTTCAATAGAATGATCCATCATTCCAAGGTTTTCATAACCATTTTTCCACCAAGTATTCCCATCTAAAGTTGATCAAGTTTTATGCTTAGCACTAGCATCTATAGGTGGGGATAACACTAATGAGGGGTGGTAAACTAGTGGAGTTCAACTAAGTACAACCTTATATCTTAGGATGATATCAAGGTTTCTAACTTAGGCCAAATTTTATGCTCTTTATGCAACCTTCAGTTATATCATTCTAGAATCTATAAGTCACTTAAGTCAACTCTAAGCTAAGGTTTTGATAAAGAAATAAAGTAGAAGCTTGCAAATAAAACTAGGATTGGTTTATCAAGTGGGTATGATCACATATGCTTAAGGCATATGGTTGGCTTGATAACAAGCAAGTATTTGCTTGCACAATTCCAAGTATAAGCTTGCATAGGTCAATTTGATTAGTAAGGCTTGCTCAATCAACTAGTAGTATTAGGCTTGCATAGGTATAGTATTAGCTTGCTAAATTGCAAGTGTTAGCTTGCAAGGTTACTGGCTTTCCTTGTGTAGAGCAGTGGTTGAAGTTCTCCTCGGCTTCTTCTTCGTAGAATCCTCCTTCCTCCTCGTATCCTTGGTCG
Source organism: Avena sativa (assembly GCA_916181665.1). Taxonomy (NCBI): domain Eukaryota; kingdom Viridiplantae; phylum Streptophyta; class Magnoliopsida; order Poales; family Poaceae; genus Avena; species Avena sativa. Next base: position 281,889,071 of record OV702293.1, read on the forward strand.
GTACTAGCATCTATGAATAAATACGAGGTACACAATCACCAAGCAATACTTAACTACTGGCAATCATCACACACAAGGGTCCTATAGATGATCTAATATCATCTCTAACATTACAAGGTTAAGGTTTGGTTTAATTCTTTTTATTTGTAGAAAAGTAATTTCTACTCATTGAAAAACTACTTAAGATTTAATATTCTCCAAACCAAACATGGTATCATGTTGACACATGTCATCACCACATGTTTTAGTCCATGGGAATGTGATTTAAAGTGGTGTCACAATTTAATAAGGGTTTACCCTTTTATTTTAATTAAATAAAGTGACTAGAAATGCCTATGGGCATTCTTTTATTACTTGAACATTATTTCTGCAAGTCAACCTATATATTTTTTTATATTCTGAAAGGTATGGTTAAATGTGATTTTTGAGAGTTGGAATCAACTCAAAAGCTATTATGGTTTAACTTTGAAAAATATTTGAATGCAGAAAAGCTTCTGCCTTGTTATTTTTACCAAGGATGATCTACAGATCCAAATGACTTGAATCCAACGGGCTTGGATTCAGCATTCACAGAACTTTCCAACAAAATTGGTTTCATTCAAATTGGTGCACTGAATCGACCTGGGTTGATTTTTGAAAATGGGTACAGAAGTGTGTTTGAATTAAAAAGAATAAGGTTTAATTTGAATAACTGGGCTGCGCGGGAAAAGTTACTGGACCGGCCTGCTAAGCGCAGCGCTCCCGCGGGCTGTTTAAGTGGGTGTCCCCACTCGTCAGTGACACAGGGGGTGCGAAGCGGTATGGGGCAACGTGGTGCGTTCGATATGATTCTAATCCAACGGCTGGGAGTCATCGTCGACGCGAGGCAACGCCGACGAGAAAGAAACCTAGCGCGGCAGGTGGGGGTCGCTGGGGGCTCACCGGGGTGCTGGCGAGGGTCGGCGAGGCGGGCGAACGGCGACGTCGACGATGGCGAATCTCCTGGTACCGGTGGCTTCTCCTGGGGCGGATCCAATCGCTGGCTCCCTTCTGCTCCAGAGGCGGCGGGATCCGGTGAAATTCCGACGCGGTGGTGCTCGCCTTGCTCCGGGAACGTTGTGGCACGGTCAGTGAGAAGAGGGGAGTGAGATGGTGTGAAGAAATCGACTGGGGTGGCCTCTATTTATAGTCGAGCGAGGGGACTGACGGGGCGCATCGTGAGCTCGTCGGGGGCGGTGGTACAGACAGCTATCAGCATGGGCAAAGGTAGGGGACGGTGCGGTTCTCCCTGGTGATGCTCAATGACATGGTTTCGAGGCGTGGGGCGGTGCGGCTTGGTCGGAACGCGACGGTGCTCTGCGCGGCAGAGGCGGCGTCTTCGACGGCGAGCGGTGGCTGTGCGGCACGGGCGGTGAAATGGGCATGTCTGGAGGTCTCCTGGGATAGTGGGGAGCATGTATGCACGCGGCGAGTGCGGCGTGCGGTCTGTGGGCTTCGGTTGAGGGTGGCGCTCTGGCGCACGCTCGGCATGGTTGCTGTCGAACTGGGCGCGGCCCGTGCATGTGGTCCAGTGGCCGGCAACGCTCACGACTAGGATAGGGTGTGGCGGTGGACGGTGGGCTGCCTCCCAGACATGCTGGCTAGGCTTGGTTCACCTCCTAGCTTGCTGTCGACACTGGGGTGGCATGGTTAGCTTCGGCTGTTCACCATTGATGACAATGCTAAGCTTACAGTGGTGCTAGTGCTTGGTTTAGTTAGCTAGATGATCTACTGAGATGGTTGTGAGCTAAATGGGGAACCGGTTAGGCTTCAGTCACTGCTCACTATAGTGTTGAGATTTTGTTTGATTTGTGTCTGCAGCCTGTTTGATGAAATGGCCGCAAGAACTCAAGTTTTGAATTTTGAAAATATTTTTGGTGGGTGTGCTAGGTTGGTGCTGGTGAGTCTGCAGATTCTTGGGTTTTGAAAGTTGAGCTTGTTTGAGTGGTTTTTGAAAAAGTGTGATCTTCCCATATGATATAGATTCAATTTTGAATTGCCATTTAAACTAGGCATTTAAAAGTTTCTGGATGATCACAAAGTGGGCCTTGATACTTTGTTATGAGTACAATCAAGGGGTGCAAAGATCCAGAAAAGTTTCTGTTAGGTTTTGGAAGTTTGAGACAGCCAAAATAGGCATGGGAGTTAAATTGGTCAAAATGACCATTCCCTTAATATATTTGTTTTGATTTACTTGTCTTTATGAAAAGTGTGGGAAATGTTTTAGATGATGTTTATTTCACCTAAGCATCCATTTACAAGCAATGGAACACACAAACAAGGTGGTTCAAAAGAATTTAAAAATCAATGCATACTCATATGCATGCCTTCAAAGTTTTATTTAGCAAAGTTTTTGTTAACCCTAAATGTTGATGACTAGTATTGGATGATCCAAGCTTAGTATTTTTGGCGTGTTACAAAAGTGCATAAGTAAAGAGCTCGGGTATAGAGATAACCGAGGCACGCGGGGACACCAATATTTTACTGAGTTCCTCCCACATGGAGTATGTCTCGTTTGGAGAGGGGGTGGTATCAAACCACCAACGCCACAAAAGGCCTCCCTTATTCTCCGGTGAATCTCACCCCAAGGGGATCGATCCACGCTTCCACTATCGGTGCACTTGTCGGTGGCAACCGGAACCTCTCACAAGGTTGGGGCACTTCTCCACAACTTAATTGGAGGCTCCCAACAAACGCCACAAAAGGCCACAATGCCACCAAGGCCATAAACCGTCTAGGGTTCCAAGAACACAAGAGGTACAAGCTCCAATGAGTAACTCAAACCAAATCCTCCGAGGAGAACACAAACCGATGCACCAAATGCAAATGGCAAGAACACCACAAAGGTGTTAAAATCCTTCTCTCCCAAATTCCACAAAAGCTACAAAAGCTTATGGGGGAATAAGAGAGGAAGAACAACGGAGGAAATCCACAAAAGACTCCAAGATCTAGATCCCAATATGTTCCCCTCACATAGAGGAGAGATTGATTGGTGGGATTGTAGATCTAGATCTCCTCTTTCAAATCCCTCAAGAATATGCAAGAATCATAGGAGGGATTGAGAGAAAGCAAGATCAAGAAGGTCAACAATGGAGGGTAAAACTTGCAAGAATGGTTGAGGAACCATTTGGGTAAGAAGTCCCCTTATATAGGTCCCTCCAAAATCCAACCGTTGCAGCCCAAAAACGCGATTCCCGGTACTACCGGACTTTTTCCCGGTACTACCGGACATTCCCGGCACTACCGGACATTTCCTGGGGTTCCTAGGGCTCCAAACGCATTTTTCTCTGCGCTCCCCGGTACCAAAATGTGGTACTACCGAACACCGGTACTACCGGATCCTGGTCCAGTACTACCGGTCATCACAGAATGAAAACAGCCATAACTTTTGCATCCGGACTCCGATTTCGATGATCTTGGGCTCGTTTCGAAGAGGAAAACAACCTATACAAGATCATGCAAAGAAACATCATAGTCCAGCAAGGTAGGATATATCCAAATTACTAAGTAAAAAACCTTCTGCCGCGCTAGGTACTAAAATGCGGTACTACCGATTTTTGGTACCTAGCCCGGCAGTGGCTTTTGGAAACTTGTCAAAAACCTTCTGCTGTGCTAGGTACTAAAATGCGGTACTACCACATTTTGGTACCTAGGAGGGCAGTGGAATTTGGCAACTTTCCAAAACCTACTGCCGCGCCAGGTACTAAAATGCGGTACTACCGCATTTTGGTACCTAGGAAAATTCAAACCTCTATAACTTTTGATTGGTAACTCCGATCGACCCGATTCCAATTGCGTTGGAAAAAGGACGACATGAGCTACCCTATGAAAGGTGAAAATATTGGTTATCACCAAGTGAGAATGTATCATGTATAATAATGTGAGATACCTCACTTGGTGAGAAACCAAAAAGCTGCCAAGATAAAAATCACAACAAGATACAAATGGAAGATCCGATTTTGATGAACAAGAGCTTGTTATGGGGATTACCACAAGCTCTATATCCTCACATGGATAAGACCAAATAACAACCAAATATGATGATGCAAATATTCAAAGGTTTGAGCTCTCTCTGAACGAAGTGAATGAGTTACTCATTCGAGAGCCCCTCTTGATAGTACAACTATCTATCCTAAACCCGGTCTCCTACTAACAATATGAGACCGGCAAAAGGGAAAAACTATCAAGATTATACCTTTGCCTTGAGCATTCCACTTGAGCTTGATGTAGACGATCTTGCCCTTCTTAATATGTAACGCCTTTCTTAATTCCTCATCATCGATCCATGATCACCGAGAATGGCAAGCATCAAACATGAGATCTTCTATAGATGGTGCATTTTGAGCTTGCACAACACATCTTCTTCTTATCATTTCATCGACCTTGAAGCCAACACATGCTCCAAGCGATGCTAATGGACAAATCCTACAAGTATAACTTAATACACACATTAGTCCATAAAGATTGTCATTAATTACCAAAACCACACATGGGGGCCCACATGTTCTTTTAGTAATCAACCACCAATCTTGGAATATTTGTATCCCGCTTCTTGACAAAGATGGTAGGGCAACCCCAAGAGGATGTGCTAGGTTGGATGTATCCTAGACCCTCTAACTCTTCAAGTTGCTTCTTCAACTCAACCAACTCATGAGGAGGCATGCGATAAGGTCTTTTGGAGATAGGAGAAGTTCCAGGAACTAGTTCTATGACAAACTCCACACTTCGATCAGGTGGCATGCCAGACAACTCTTTAGGAAAGACATCCGGGAAATCACAGACTACATGGACATATTGGACCTCGGGAGTAGGTAGGATATCCATGGCATACAACTCCGAGAAAGGTTTAAGAACTGCTGACGGAGACTTTGAACCATCAGTCCAATACTTGACAGTTATGCCAGCAGGAGAGGTCACAACAACTGTTCTAAGTGCACAGTCAATGACGGTTGGATACTTGGTTAACCAGTCCATGCCCAAAATGACATCTATGTCAGTTGACTTGAGTGCAATGAAGGAAGTGGGAAACTTCTGATATGCTATATCTATCTCAACCCCATGGGTAACCCAGATGGTCTGCCAACGAGACCCAGGAGTTCTAATCTCTAGAGGAGAGTCCATAGCTTGAAAGGTGATATCATGCATTTGTGCAAAATCTTGTGATATGAATGTATGCGATGCTCTAGAATCAAACAAGACTGTTGCGAGAATTGAATTGACACGGAGCGTACCCATAATGACGCGTGGATCTTCCCAAGCTTCCTCAGCAGTGACATGGGTCAGACGACCACGTCCAACACCTTGAGATTTATCATTTTTCTTTGCCTGCTGATCATTGTGTTTGACAGCCCTTTGAGAACACTCCCTTGAGTAGTGACCAGGCTGACCACAGGAGTAGCAGGTAACTCCAGTGTGAGAACCAGCAGGTGAACGAGAATTTGCTCCACCAGTATTTGACTGTGGCTGATGAGAATTGTTGCCAGAGGACTTGGGTGCATAAGGAGCACGAGTCACAACACTGTATGGAACAAAGACACGGCGCTTCTTGTTACCAGAGGGAGAGGCACGAGAATTTCCTTCTTCACGCTTTTGAGAGACTTCCATGTCCTTCCTTCCATGCTCTAGAGTAAGAGCCTGATTGTGCAAGTCCTGGAAAGACATGAACTTGAACGACAACAGCTCATAGCGAAGTGCAGGGTTAAGTCCCTTACGGAACAGCTCTTGCTTATCTTCATCATTGGTCACATCCCTGGTTGCGTAACGAGCCAGGCGAGTGAACTCACGCCCATATGCTTCAATATCCATGCGCCCCTGATTCAGATCCAGAAACTCCCACCTTTTAAGATCCATGACGGGCTTAGGGATATAAGAGGCACGAAATGCTGCAACAAACTCCTCCCAGGTAACAACATGTCCCTGAGCTTGCATATTCAGAAAACCTTCCCACCAAACACCAGCCTCACCTTCTAGTTGATAGGTGGCGAAGTTGACACGGTCAGCGGGACGGACACGAAGAGCACTGAACTTGCGCTCTATAGTGCGGAGCCAATCATCAGCTTCAAGGGGCTCCTTGGAGTGGGTGAAGATTGGAGGAAAAGAACAGATGAAATCTCCAAGTGTGACACAGTCGTCAGGACGACATTCAGTGTTCAACGCCACATGCTCTAGAAGGCATTCATTCCTCAGACGGTTGGTCTCAATGTTGTTGAGAACCTCAGCCATTGTGGGAGGTGGCGGAAGTTCCTGTTCAGCATTGTTGTTTCCTCGACTGTAACACCCTCGCCTGATAAGGCTGAGTTCATGTGTATAGTGCCAATCCCTGGATCGGTTCACTGGCACACACAGTACAAAATGATACCAAATATAACTGTGCATCATAAATACAACGAATATGATCCAGAATTTACATTAATTATTCAAGTACACAGTGGAAAACAAATACAAGGTAGATCTCCATCCTTCAAATGTGCCACAGGCGAACAATTGTTGAGTGGAGTCTCGCGACCTATGAACGATCACTCGGATACGATACAACCTGTAACATGAAACGTTGCAGCCACGAATGGTCAATACATTGAATGTATGGCAAGTAGGCTAAAGTGGTTAACAACAGATCTATCAACTACATGCTTATTTGGCCAAGTGGAGTTCAGGCTCATTTGCATAAAGCAACAGTTTTATCCTAACATTTGTAACAAAGTAGTTTTCCAATACGATAAATAGGACACTCTGGTTCACTCCCAGGTGCTCCTACCCAATTATGTTCACCCAACAAGTTTTAAGTAATTAAGAAATAAGGATGAGTGAAAATATCATAGCATCCGTATCAGGTCGCTCAAATTGTCCATAACCGGGGACACGGCTAATCGATTAGTTTATACACCCTGCAGGGGTTAGTACACTTTACCCATGTGACTTGGCCAGCCCAGCTCGTACCACCACTCTCATATTGGGTGATGATAGGGAGAAGTCCAAGAAGGAACCGTTCGGGAAGTAGCTCCCCAATCCCGACACGCACCGGTCCAACCTACACTATCTACATCTCTGGATACGCAGGTTCGAGTTACCACAACCTACTGAGTTCAACCAACCGCCCATTCCATTATTGGCACATGGTTGCACACGAAAGCTTCCAAACAAAAAAACCAATCATTTCTCAGTGTCCTGGGCAGCATCCCCCACCATAAACACACTCGATGACCCAATCAATGCCATTCCGCCTAGGTGGTTCATTAAAACATATTGGTTTGTCATTTAGCAAAACATAAGTCTTTCAAAACATATAACTTTTCATGATGTGATTCCCTTCCTCGTCTCTATAGCATAGCTAAGCAATCTACCAATACGATGGCTCATAAACAAGGAATACTAAGGAATAATATGGGATATAGCATAGCATATACACATCAATTCCTATAGATACAATTCTACAAAAAACATCTGCAATGCATAGGAAAACAATAGGACATTTATGACCAAGATAGCACCACTTGCCTTTGTTGTAGATGTAGTCGATTAGATAATCCTCACAATTCTCATAGATATAATGGTTGCTCTCGTCATAACCACAATACTTGTAATCATAGTAGTTGCAATCACACACGTTGCACTCCTCGCAATCTATCGATCAAACAATTGCATACAACATAAACAATAGCACATAGAGATCAAACAAATGCAACAAATGCATGCATGACAATTTAATAAGTCACAATGGTTGTTACTTTAGTTTTCTACACAATACTAGAGTATATGATGCATGCAAGAGGCCAATTAATGCAATGGAGTACTTGTTATTAATAATTACTTGCCAATATAGGGTTTTTAATAGTTCTGTTGTAACGACTGTTCTAACTGTAGAATTAAATTTGTTTCTTAGGTTTACTGGTTAGAGGACATTAATACGAATCAGTAGGAGTTGGATTCACCCTAATCGGAGTTATAGATCTTTTTATATGATTTAAATGGTGTTTAATGGGTTTTAAATCATTTATATAGTTTCTGTTGCCTAAAAATCAAACTAAAATTATATCTGTAATCTACACGGAATTGTGAATCAAGGGACATATTATTTGCAATTTTCTGAATAGAATTTATTTTCTTATGAATTTATTACTCTAAATAAGCCATTAAACCATTTAACTCTTCACGGCAAAACCTTACAGTCAAAGGCTGAACTAATTGAATACTGATGATCTACATGGAACCATCTTTCCATCGGTATATCATTTATATTTTTGTGACAAGCAATTAATTTAGTATGAATTTAATGATTTATAAAGCCATTAAAACTAATTAAATTGCTACGGGTTAAATAATCCACAAAGGCTAGATCCAACCATATATTATTAAAGTACATTACAGTAGCTTCAATTTGATATATTGGTCATATTTTTCGGAGTTACAGATAATTTTCTATGAATTTATTAACCTAAAAGACCATTAAAACTAATTAAATTACTGCAGTAACCACGTACAGTAAAATTTGGATCTATTCTGATAATATGATTCTACGTAAAATTATCTTCAATTTAATATATTATACGCAATTTTTGGACGTGGTATGAATTTCTAATGAATTTTACAAGTTAGATCTATAATATGCAATTTTAAATTCGAACAGAATATTCCAGAGAATATTCCGCTGACTGGACAGGTTGACTTTGCATGCTGACTGGGACTAGATGTTGACCTGACGTTAACGTGGTGTTGATGAGGAAGCTGACCGGGATGACGACATGGCACGCATCGGTTTGATTAGATCTCGACCGTCTGGATAGGATCCGGTGGCTAGAAGAAGAGATTGACCCGATTTTGGCTCAGAATAGACAAGAAATAGATTTGTGTTAGAGAGACAAATCCGTAGGTCAAATTGAAAAACTCAGAACATAAAAGTTGTGGGGAATCATTATTCCTACCTTCTCACCAAAGGAATTTGGATTTGAAGAAACCAGCGCGAGTAGATCTTGAATTTACACCGTAAGATCTGAAATATTGCGATACGAAATTCTCCGGCTGTGGTGGATGAAAAGAGGTGAGGTTTGTCGGGATTGAAAGATTTCGACGATTCCTACAACTTTCGTTTTTTGACCGAAGGCAAACGACAAAGTCTAGATGGGTTAAAAAGCGAAATAAGATTCGAGCATATGTAGATTCGGGATTTTAAGAAGAAAAACTCATACAGCTATGGCTCCACGAGTTTATATGGAGGTTTGGGACAGTGGGGAGATAGATATTGGAGTAGGAAACAACTAGAAATAAACGGAAGTCGATTCGGAGTTGTAGATAAAAAGTTATAAGAGTTTGAGTAGAGAAAGGTATAGAAAATCAGTTTTCGTACGCTTTTTAAAGCAGTGGGATCGATCCTTGCTTCACCTACTGGCTCGGTCGGCTGGCTCGGTCCGGTCCGGGTGGGCCGGCCCGTTAGAATTTTTTTTCTTTTTTTCTTTTTTCTTTTTTTTTCTATTTACTTGTTTCTCTCATATCTTTTGCATACGAACTCCAAATGACATGATTCTTGTTTCTAAATTTTTCTAAAATCGAATAGATCATTATAGGATCAAATTTGTAATCTTTTTACTAGTTTGGAAGTAGTGGATTTATAAATCCTTGTATATTCCATTTTATTTATATCTTTATGTGTTTGTATTTGTTCCATAACTTTTTCATACTAGCTCCAAATATGCTCAATTTTGTTTCTAAAATTTTGTAATATTAATTAGATATTTTTAGGATATAATTTAGCAATAATCGCTTAGAAATAGTGGGTTTTATAAAGTCAATTTAATTCCTTTAGGAACATTTGGGCAAATCAACTATAGGATTTAGATACCAGGATTTGGATTCAGTTTGTGAGAACTTTGCATGGATGTAATGAAAATCTTATGAATGCTTCATGATTTTAATTTTGAAATCTTGCACACCAATTCCACAATCCATAATCAATCCATGCCCTTTGGCCTATATGACTACTTAGGTCATAACAAAAGAATATAAGATTTTGAATTCAAGGTTGAGAGGATTTTCTATTCAAAAAGTTTCTTCTCATTGAGAATTTTCAACATAGTCAAACAATCAATCAAATTTATTTATTTATTTCACATTCCAAAATTAGGAGAATTTTGGGATGTGACATCGACGGCCAACAGAACCACGAGTACCAGACGACATCCTGAGGAGAAAACAGAAACCATGAGAATGGATTCACCAAAAAGGTACATCAAATAATGACGGAAACCATATCGAAAGATCATGGTAGAGGTGAACATGTGGATGAAGATTATATCAATGCGTTAAGTATGGCAGTAGAACAAGCATACGAAACGTATACGCTACCAACTTAAATACAAACCATATCAATGGAATGCTAGCATGATACGATACCGACAAGTCACAAAATAATAGAGAAGGAGATTAGAGGCATCCTTAACAAAGTTGAAAAACAATGCTCAGGTGCACAGGTATAACTTGAGAACTCCGAGCCTTGCAAGCAAGTATGGAGTACTAGGGAAAATAACCCAAACCTGTATATCCTAGAAGCTTGAAATGATAGATGAGAAGTGAAAACCTTGCAAAACAAACGAGATAAGATAAACTCAGCAATAGAACAACCTTGGATAAGGAGTAAAAAGAGTCTTATTCAGAGTTTTGCAAATAGTTTTTAGCTTTCAAATAGTTTTCTCAAACTCTAAACTCAACATTAACCATCTAGAAGGGTTTCCTACATGCATTCCTGCTCTGATACCAAAATTTGTCATGACCCGGGATCAGGGCTAGACAAATACTAGATCCTTATCCGATATAAGCTTAACCTAAATTCCGAAGCACACAGGGAAAGATCGGTAACATTACAGAACATACAAACCATACATTAATAAGGTAAACTCTTAAGAGAGTTACAAACCAGCCATACAAGCCAAGGGTCACAGACCCATCATTACAACAAACAACGGAAGCAACAAAGTTGTTCTAAACAACAAACTTAGCAAAGGGCCTAAGAGGCCTTAAACAGAAGTAGCGACCCTTCCATAGATCCTAGGCTGCTGCCCGGGAACCCCGACTACTCGTCAACTTCGACATAGAAACCACCTTCAGTTGGAGTAGCTTCATCTGTAGAAAACATCAACGAAGCAAGGCTGAGTACAGGGTGTACTCCGCAAGACTTATGACTAGTGGAGTTATTTTGCATAAAGCCATCTTTTGTTTTCAAAACAAGAGGGAGAAGAAACTCGTCTAGACATATCATTTTCAAAAGGGGGATAAGAAGACTTCAACTCTAGCTCATAGAATCATCTTTGATATCCACCAAGTACCATCATCAACTGACCCTCTCTTCCTGGAATACCCCCTCAAACAACCCCGAGGAAGTATTCCGGATCTCACTTTAGTTGACAAGTTTTATCATTCGGTTATAGTTTTCTATGATCACAGAATTCATTCCCAAGTCGTCCATAATCGTGGACACGACTTTTCGAAAAGACTAATAACCATGCACGAGTGCGCAACTTTACGCACATGTACCAGCCGATTCTTAATGCCAATATATTAGCCCTCTTCCTTGGAAGGCCAGCAGAGAGTGGTTGACCACGACCTTTACCTTGCTTTCGCCGAGACCATGTGTCACGCACTAGGGATATGCCGCCATAACGGGTCAAGTCCCGAAGACAGTCCCTAATGATGTGTGCGGGGTTCAAGATTACGGATGCTGGGCATCTCTTGTTCCCGGCCATGCTTACCTACCTGTTATGAATGCACCTCCTTCACCTCCATTCAAAAACAACCAAGATGAGTATGTCGAATGGAAAGCCCGAACTATGTGACTCATGGAATCTACTAGGCAAGTTAGTTGGTCGAGGGGGTTTCCAGGCCCCCGTGTGGTTGTACGCTCGTCTTGGTTCAAGAGGCGAGAACATCAGATCCTAAGGGTAGCAAGTATGGGACTACAAAAACCACAACCCACGTGGCCTCCCATACAAGCCTTAGCATGTTTATCATCCATCTCTGATCACATCACCACATCCTACCATACTAGATTCATTCGCATCTCCGGTGCATCACCTGAATGATCAGCATCGGACCACTAAGCATGGCTAAGCTTGACTGAACTGTGGCACTAGCAACGCTCATAAGCCAAACCCTAGTTATGCTAGGAGCAGTGGATCAGGTAATATAGTTCACAAAGGGAGACACGCATCTGATAGGATTACTCTATGTACTAATAAAAGACTGTTGAACCGAATGCATATGACAAGAATGAAATACTTTGTAAACATAGGATTCATATGTATGAGTGGGGCTTCGCTTGCCTTGTATGTTGTTGGACTGGTACTGCTCTTCAGTAGCGTTGACTTTAGCTTCGGGTTCGGTTCCTATTCGCGAAGAACCAATCACCAGAAAAGAGAAAGCAACATTCAACACATGGCATGTGCAATGCTCATACAATATGAATGATATGACAAGTTAAATGGGGTTGAAATGAACCCTAGAACATGCTTGGTCATTTTAAACGGGGTCCGAGAGGTCCAAACCCTAGAACAGGGGGATCATCGGAATCACCTATGGGGTTCAATTAGTTCTTCTAATTAAACTTGCCATCAAAGTTGATTAACAATGTATGATTATGGCTTAGTTAGATAGGTTTCATTGTTCTGAACATTTTGGTATATTATTTGTATTTTTCTGATTTAAAATGAATTAGTTATGAATTTATCCAATTTTAATTCATTTTAAATCATTTTTGGAATATTTAAAATAATTTCCAACTTGGGCCCACATGTCAGACTTTTATTAATTTCAGAAAACATTTATAGAAAAGATTAAAATCCTGATAGGCAGGGCCCACCTGTCATATATTTCTTATTTATAAAAAATAATTATAGAAATAATAAAAATAAAAGAAATGGATCATTCCCTCATGCTGATGTCAGCATGACATCAGCAATGGAGGTTATCCTCAGATCGATGCTTGATCCACCAAATCCGAGCGCGCCTGGATGCGTGGTTGTGGGGGTTAGAAAGAGGGCGTCGTGGGGAGAAATATAGTGGTGGAGCCGCCTTGAAATGGTCACCGGAGACGGCGGTGCAACGACGGCAAGCGGCAGCGACGGCGGGCTCATGCGGGGAAGGAGATCCAGAGGGAGAGGGGCAAACAGGGAGGTGCTTGAGCATCGGTGGCTCACCAGGAGCATGACGGTGGTGTCGGTGAGGCGAGGCGAGCACGGGCGACGCCGGATTCAAGGGAGAACGCGACGACCGGAGCTCAGGAGGGCGAGGTCGATGGCGACAATTCCGAGCGCCCGCGGTTGATTCCTTCGGGGAGAAGCACCAGGGCGACGAGGCAGAGCTCAAGGCGGGTTCGACAGGGCAAGGGGAGGCCTGGGACAGCGGCGCTACGTGGAGGCCGGAGCTAGGGTTCGGGAGCTCGTGAGATCTCGCGATAGAGAGCGAGAGGGAAGGATATAAGGGTATGGGGAGAGAGAGAGGGCAGCGCGGCGATATTATCTCCTGCTGGAGCATGACGAGCAGCGCGGATCAACGACGAGGGCGTCGGCACGCTGCTGCTTCCCGTCGTCGTCAAAGACGACGAGGAACAGAGGGACGAAGAGGTACGTGCCAGAGGTGGGCCGGCTTGGGCCCCGGGTGGGCTGGCTGCTGGCTGTGCCGGCGGCAGAGAGAGGAAGAGAAGTGGGTTGCGGCCCAATAGCTAGGTTTAGCCATTTTTTCTCTAGAAACTACTTTTTTTCTTTTTCTGTTTTTTGATTTCTTTTGTATATTTCAGATTCAACTCTGTTTTGAATAATTTCAAAATATCAGGGTGTTGTAAAATGTATCAAAATATTGCAGGGACCCTTGGTACTGATTGGGATCCATACATTTTGTGTTTTCCAATTTTTTTCAAAACCAAATGAAGGTTTCAAATAGAGAGAGGAGTTAGGGTTTAGGGTTTTGTTTGTTCTTTCATGATTAAACCAAAGTGCAAGTGTTATGCATGCATGCAATGCTCAAACATGTCCTTATTAATATTACACAAAAGGGTGGTATGTTACATTTCTGTCACTCTGGCAACCCCACAATTAGTAGCCAAATACACAATGCTTTCCCCTAGGCCCCTAAATGGTGAAGTATCATGTAATCGACGTTCACATGACACCACTATAAGAATAGCACCACAACTTAAATACTAAACCACTGAATAATAACTCAACACAAATCCACTACTAACAACATGACTTCTCCCATGTCCTCAAGAACTAGACGAACTACTCACAAGACATCATATGGATCAAGATCAAAGATGATATGGTAATGGATAACAATCTGAACATAAACAATAATCCAATGGTCCCACTCACAAGCATCAACTACAATAGTAATCAACAACGGTAAAGTTTCCCCTAAGAACTAATGCAAGATCTCAAGTGAACCATATAGATGGACCACCATATTAAGTATAGATCAAACACACCAACTTATGTGGTGTAACAAAAATATTTTGTTGCCTAAAAATGTGCTTGAACTTTGTTGTTTGAGTGGAATGTTTGTTTGTGATTGCTTGCACATTGCTTGTGTGAATTGTGATGTGTGTGATTAGAATTCTTACTTAGAAATTTGTTTGCCCATTCTAATCCCAATCCAACCCAAACAGATGACTACTCCAAGAGACTCCAACATCAAGATTGATGACAACAACAACCAAGAGGTCAACATGAGAGAACAACTGCTAGCAAATCAAACCCAGTTGAATCAAGTGACAACTCAGTTTTTAGCCAACAACAATAAGTTAGACCCAACCATGCAAAAATTTTTGGAAAATCAATACCAATTGTTGCAAGGGATGGCCACTCAAATGATCAACATGGGAGACAACTCTTCCCAAGGAGCATGTGACAACAAGGATGACAATGATGATATTCTAGAAGGAACCCAAGCTTGCAATATTTGTGGAGACAAGGATCACACTTCCAAGGAGCATGAAGATCAATGCCCCAATTGTGAACAGAAACATCCAACTGACCAATGCCCCACATCTCAAGCTACTTGTTTCCTATGTGAAGGAAATAATCATGTCCCTATTCAATGCCCCATATATTCCATAGTTCAACAAAGTAAACAAGGTGGAGTGCAACAACTGATTGAAGACTACCATGAGAGAGCAAAGTTTACCAAGAAGGATGAAGACAAAGGAAAATCTCAGCTTGCACCTCCATGCAATATGACTCAATTTAAGGGACCAAAGAGGAGACATATATATTATCCAAGGAAGAGGTCAAGGAGACCAGGAACTTTTCCTACCTTTGAGATAACATATGAAGAACATGAACTAGAAGCACTCCTAGATTTGGAGAAACCCAAGAAGAAGAAGTATAAGGAGATTAACCAAGTGTGGTGCAACAACTGCAAAGAGCTAGGCCATTATGTGTCAACTTGTCCACAGAAGATACTTGAAGAACTCAATCTTATCACATGTTACAATTGTGGTCACCAGGGACATTATGCAAGCAATTTTCCAGAAAAGATGAAGCACAAGATAAAGCCTATGAAGGATCACAACCTTGTCACATGTTTCAAGAGTGGAAACAAAGTACACTATGCAGATGTTTGCCCAGAGAAGTTTCAACAAGATCCCAAGCAAGCCAAGATGTAATCTAGTTGGAAAAAAATTTAAGGGTGGTAGTACCCTAGTTGTTTTGAGCCAACTTGTAACCCCTAGCCTCCCCAAATCTCGGGACAAGATTTATTTTAAGGGTGGTAGCCTGTCACATCCCAAGATTTTCCAAATCTTGTAATGTGAAAGATAAATAAACAAAACAAATTATTGTTGAATTTTAGGGTGAAAAGAAACTTTTGTTTCTAAAAGAAAACTTAAAATCCCATTTTGAACAAACTTTTGTTAACATTTGAATCCAACTAAATTCAAATCAAGTGGAATGCATTCTTCATAAATGCATCTGGAAATTTAAACACTTGAGAAATAAACCAAAACCCTAAAACCCTAATGGAAGAAAATCATTACCAAGTTATCTCCAAACCTATGGATTTGATCCATATAAAAATTTATCATCAAACATTTACAAGTGATCAAGAATGAAAAATGTAAAACCATATAAATTGGTTTCACTTAATTTGGAGCCATAGATAAAATCCTATGAATTTAATAAGATAAGGAAATTGAATTTCCAAAGCTAATAAAGCATCTATCTATAAATCCATACCAAATGGTGAGAAAATAATCCTAAATATATTTAAAAGGATAAACAAATATTAAATAAGATTTTACAAATTGGAATCACCAAGTTTGGACCTCTAAATAAAAAGATATGGATTTTATAAGATGAAGAAAGGAATATGAAATGAGGATTATTTATAGGCCAAATCCAATCTTGGCCTAATCCATTAAGCAAATGGAATGAATAGAATCCAAGTCCAAATAAAATAAAAGGATAAAGAATTTCCAAAAAAAATGGCATTAACCATTTTATCCCTATTTTAATAAAGACAAATCTCTAATAAGAATAATCATATAATTCATGAGAAAATAGTATTTTGGAATTTACCCAAGTGGAATAAAAGTTGTTTAATTAATTTAAATAAAATAAATCTTCCAAATAAAATTTAGGGAATTAAAACTATATTTAATTCCATTGGAATTAAAACAAATACCCAATTCAAATGATTTATGAACCATATTAAATACCTTCCAAATAATTCAAGATGAATTATTTGACACCCTATTGAACAAATAAAAACCTACCAAAAAGATTGGAAGGTTTAAGAATTCAAATGGTGTTTTGAAGATATTATTAAATCTTATTGGAATTAAAACAAAGGCCTAATTAAATAATTAAAAGACCCTAAAGAGAATAAAGTTTTATTCCCAAAATAGACTTCAGAATATACTATTAATCAGTATTTGAGTCTTCACAAAATTTGGCAAAGATTTGAATTCAAATGAATGTTTGAATTGTTTAAACAAAACCAAAACAGAAAATCAAATGGGAAAAAGAAAGACAACCAGTACAAAAAAATGAAAACTAACTAGCCCAGCCCAGCTAGCCCACTAAGCCCAGCAGTCCAGCCCACTCCCTCGCACCCTGAACCATTTTTCTTCTTACTCAGGATTTGACCCGCTCAGTCACTGACGTGTCGACCCCACTCTCCCTCTCCTTCTCTCACTCACGCCAGACCCCACCGCCACGCAAGCTTCTTCCTCGCCGCGACTTCTTCTCCCCCTCACCTCGCGACCGGTTTCTGCCGTTTGATTCGGGCGTAAATTCGTTTGAATGCGCGATCAATCCTCTCCCTCGACCATGCTATCTTAAACGCCCTTGCCTCCTCTCTCTTTCCCCCAAATCACCAGCTACTCTCTGCCCCCAGGCTGAGCAAATTGTGAGCTCGAACCCCACTGCTCCGGCGAGCTTCTCCATCAAATTCCGGCGCTGACCAACCGCCCCTCGCATCCTCAACCACACTATCTTGCTCCCCATCCCCTGACGTTTCTCTCTGCATCCTCGGCTTGCCCGTGCTTGACCCAGAACGTTGGCAATCATCTCGACTGAACTCCGCCGCCGTCTGCCTCTTCTCCGGCGACTCCCCTGGTAATGTTCTGACCGCCCCTCTTCTTTCCGATGATGCGCCTGAGACCAGTGACTTCTTCTGCAACTAACGCCACCGTTTTCGTGTCCTAGCTCGCACAGTAGCGTCGCCTCCGTCGTCGACTGTGAGCAACCGCCGTCTGTCTCGTCTCCGGTGAGCAATCGCTGTCGCTTCTACGCGCCCCTTCAGAAACGACAACCGCATTGAGCTTCACCAGGACCACGCGAACACTGTGAGCACCATGTCTCCCCCCTTTCCTTCCTGCTTCGCCAGAACCACCGTGAGCTGAGCCGCGCCACCGTTCGCCGTCGCAAGCGCCACCAGATCGTGGTCAAAGCATTCCTGGCCGTCGGATTTAAATCGCAAGGCGTAGATAGAATCACTTAACCGAAAGGGTATGGACAGATCTGTGCCGCACGATCGTCATTAGATCCAACGCCTCACATTGCTGATCCACGAGAAATGGTACCAACGAGTAGTATCACGCCACGTGGCCCTGTCCGTTTGAAATAAAAACATAAATGTCGATTAGATGTTCCAATTTGAAAAATTCATAACTTTCAAACCACACGTCCAAATTTTGCAATTTTTATATCAATGGATTTAGCAAAACAAGTAATTTTTGACCATGCACTTTGTTTAATAAAATGCTTCTATTAAAGTGATTGTTTTTTCAGAAACTTGTGTATGCATGTTTAGAATGTAAAAATTGTTCTAAAATGATTTTTGAGATAAAATCTTTGACAAATGGTTTGTTTTTAACCTACTGACCCTATAAATCAATTGGTGGTTTCAAAAATGTATTTGGTGAAGCAAGGGAATGAATCTTTGATTTAAAAACATTTCTAGCCAAATAAAAATGTTGATTATGGTTTAAAAATGATTTTGGAGGAAAACCTTGGGAAATGTTTTGATTTAAACTCTCTAACCCCAAACACCAAGTTTTATGATTTGAAAACTTATTTTGTGAACCCTAAAGATTATTGCCTTATTAAAAGCATTTCTCCACCACATAAAATAATGACTTGGTTTAAAAATGGTTTATGAAGTGAAATCTTTTGCAAATGATTTTGGCACTTTATAAAATGATCATTAGGTGTTTTCAAATGTTTACAACCTATTATAAACCACTTTTGTAAATAAAACAAAGTTTGGCATGCTTGCATGCATTGTTTTGTTCCTATTATTTTATGTGATGTTGCTTGAATGGTAGATTGAAATATTGCTTGCTTGATTGAATTGTAGTGATTTGAAGTGTGAGAACATTGCAAAGATCAAGGAGTGAACCTATATTCCCTACCAAAAAGGCAAGTGATGCTTCATACTTTTGTCCCATTATTTTCACTATGCATTAGTGATATTTCTAAGTAGGACTTGCATGGAATTTTGCTAAGTATAAACTATGCTATGGGAAATCCTAGTAGATGAAACCTTAGTATAATTCTCCTAAGTTAATTTTCCTACTACTATCATGCTTAGCTTAGCTAGTAGAAAACAAGGGTGGATTATATTCATGCTATGGAATATTTCTAAGTCAAGAACTTATGTTTTGTTTAATAAAACAACTAAGTGAATGAATCACCTGGGTGGAATGGAAGGAATGGTTTGTGTTGAGTGGTTCACAAGGCCCATTTATATGGTTTACCTTGTGTATCTCACTTGTGGATGGACACCCAGGAACAAAGAGATTTGAGATGTCAAATGTTGAGAAGCTTCAAGTGCAGCCACTTGGCATTATGGGCTCTGCCTGGATCATATAGGTTGCAATAACTTAGCCAAATGGACAGTTGGTGGTAGGGGATGATAGGTTGTAACGCGTCCATTCTGGTCTAAGGGAAGGCTTCTGAAAGATCTTGTCTTTGTGAAACCAAGTCTTGTGGGGAAAGTGCACCACCTCTGCAGAGTGTAAAATCTAAGTACTTAGCCATGTCCCTGGTAAAGGACAATTTGAGCATCAAGACATGGAAGCTATCAAGAATCTCCTCATCCCAATTTCTAAGTTAAAAACTTGTGGTTGAACAAGGGTTGAAGGATCACCAATTTCTATTGGGAGATGCCTTGGGTGATTTTGTTTTGTCAAACAAAAACATAGTGTTTTCAAATGATAAGGAAAATCTATTTTGAGCAAAGCAAGCCTAAGCTCCACTTAGCCAAATGCATATAGATGATAGACTCCACAATATTACCATAGTATCGCTTGACAATACAATTCAAATGTATTGACCCTTGTGGCTGTAACTTATTATGTTGCAGGTTTGTTTGATGTTAGTGAAGTTTATTGATTAGGATTACAAGTCTACAACCAACATGACTGCCTGTGGCACTTTGAAGATGAAGGACCCCATGCTATTGTTATATTCTGCTGCATTATAATGTGATAGCCAAATGAGCTATGTAAGATGTAATAAATTATGTTATTCCTGGTTATGAAGTTGTACTATGACCTTTGTTTCTTGATATTACATCTTAACTGTGGATGCTAGCTATTGATCCATGGACTAGCATTGTAAACACAGGGATCTCTACCTTATTAAAGGTTGGTAACCTTACATGGAGTCACAAGCAAATACTTGTCTAGAGTAACTACTAGCAAAGGAGAGCATGCAAGATCACAAATAACATATACATGATAGAACAATAATCAATCTGACATAATAGTTAACATCCATCAGATCCCCGCAAACACATGTAGCATTACAATAAGATGATCTTGATAATGATAGGAATCTCACAATATCTAAACATGGTGGCACAAATAGGAGAAACAACCATCTAGCTACTGCTATGGACCCGTAGTCCAAGGATGAACTACTCACACATCACTCTGTAGGCTAGCATGGTGATGAAGAAGGCCTCCAGGATGATCTCCCCTCTCCGGAAGGGTGCCGAGAAGAGCTTCAGATCCCTCCCGATCTAGGGACGATGGTGGCGACAGCTATGTACTTTTTCGTGGAATTCTGATATTGTCCTTAGGGTTTTTGCCTCGGGGGGATTATATAAGCGAAGGGGCAAGGTCGGTGGAGCGCCAGGGAGGCCACACCATAGGGCGGCGCCCCTGGCCACGCCTGGCCTAGGTGTGGCCTCCCTGGGGTGCGTCTCTCCTCTCCTTCGGGCTCCGTGTCGTGTCAGGAAAATAGGAACTTCAGCTTTTGTTTCATCTAATTCCGAGAATATTTATTTACTAGTTTTTCTGAAACCAAAAATAGCAGAAAATAGGAAACTGGCTTTGTGGCACTTGTTAATATGTTAGTTCCAGAAAATTCATAAAAATGCCACAAAGTGTTGACAAAACATAAGATGGTTGGTGCAAAACAAGCATGGAGCATCAAAAATTATAGATACGTTTGCAATGTATCAAGGGTCTGTCCTGGCGAGCGGCGCCGGCCAGCGAGGTCGTCCCTTCTCCCCAAGCCGGAGAAAAGGTATACCTCAAAGCCCAACTAGTGCATGGCATGTCCTTGTCAATCTCCGACTTCTGCATCCAAGTCCTCTATCACTTGTGGGTTCAACCTCAGAACCTCTCCCCCAACAATATCCTAGCACCTAGCAACTATGCAGCTTTGTTCCCTAGGGAGTAGGCCTAGGTTAGATTTGTTTATCTATTTCTTCACCATCAAGAGCGAGCCGTAGTGAACAATGAGGAGCTTAGGAATTGCGGAACAATTAGCTTCAAGATCCGGCCTGGCTGGTGGTTCCCTGATATCGTAGGACATGACTCCTAGAAGAACTGGCAGCGCAGCTACTTCTATGGCCCAGACATACCTCTGGTCGACCGAGAAAGCTCGTACCCAGACTTCATTGATGGGCCTGCCACCGAAGCCACCACCCGGAGGTCCCAAGCCATCCTTCCCTCCGACTATAAATCCTACCGCGCCGTAAGTCGGATCGAGTGGCTCGTTGACACGGGTCTGACCGGCTTGGACCTAGCCTGTGCTGGTTCATATGGCAGATCCATCCTCTGCAGCACCGCGAGAAGTTGATGTGTCAATACACGAAGAATAGGAAGGATACCCTCTGTATCTCCGAGGATAACTTTTATAGTGACTCCATCAAGCTCCCCTCAAGGACACCGTCAAGGTGAACGATCACAAGCGCGGCTTCACCATCACCTATGACATGTAAGAGGACGATAAGTGCCCAAAGGTAAACTCTTATACTTTCATTGTTTTGACGTATACTCTAGTTTTCCCGCCTTCGGTGCACTCATCCATCTAACACCATGATCACTTAACATCTGGGGGACTTGGAGGAAACAAGCATGGCTCCCCAAGTCTATGACCCCAAGATGAAGGAAGTCATTGTCGTGTCCGACGATGATGTCCCGTTAGCACAAAAGCGGAAGATATCCACCTCTGACACAGCTTCTAGGGGCAAGAAGAAAAATATGAAGAGTGGAGTCTCCAGGAAATCCACCTCCTCACTAGAGGCGGAGAAAATAAAGGCTGATGGCATCCCTTTAACCAAGGCGCCAAAGGTCGTGTAAGTTTATTTTCCTCCGACTTCGTCGTTTCCATTGCTTCTTCCTGTACTTATACTTTGCTTTGTACGTCTCAGGAAAAGACCAATTTGAGTTTGAAGAAGGCCTCCAAGACTGTTGGATCTTCTAAAAATATTCATGATATGCTGACCCAAGCTTCTCCCACCATCGCTCCTCCTACCCCTTCCGTCCAGCCTTCTACCACACCCATCGGATCTCTGACTGCGACAACGTCTGAACCTTCCATCATGGAAGTGGAAAACACTCCTTCATAGGAGATCCCAGATGTTTCCGCGATGGTCATCATTCCCGGCGACGAGGCGACGCCGGAGAGCACATACTCTCAAGTGGCTGAAGCTCCGGCTAAGCATGCCACTGAGAGAGGAAAGGAGTTGGCACTGGAAGGAGGATCTGCAGCGACTGCGAGCCATGCGGAGACCTTCATGCCCATGAGCCCGACAATCACTCCAAGTCCCTCTAACCTGGCTCCTGGCGCAGCTTTGACTTCTCCAATGTATGGTCTTGAGGAGTTTCTCAAGCAGGCGGAGATTCTCCACCGCAATACACTTGCCTTTGGCAAGCTGTACTCAGAAGCCGCGAACAACCTCAAGATCATCACCTTGGTTAGTTCTTCTTATCTATGCATTTTGAAGGGAATATGCCCTGAGAGGCAATAATAAAATGTTTATTATGTGTATTCCAAGTATATGATAGATGTTTATTTTGCATGCTATAATTGTATTAATACGGAAACGTTAATACATGTGTGTTTAATAAACAAACATAAAGTTCCTAGTTATGCCTCTCTCATAAACTAGTCCGTTGATTAACAAGATGATCAAGGTTTCCTGATCATAGACATTGGATGTTGTTAATAACGAGATCACAACATTAGTGTAATGGTGTGATGAACATTCATCCGAAGTATAGCATTACGATCAAAGTCATTGAGTTTATATTGCTATAAACAAACTACGAAGTAATCCTAATCCTTAGACCATGAGATCATGCCAATCACTAACACCGGAAGAGTTTCTTGTTGACATCAAACGTCACTCCGTAACTGGGTGATTATAAAGATGGCTTCAAAGATACTAAAGTGTTATGTTGAGAATCATGGATCAAGAGTGGAATTTGTTCATCCCGATGACGGATAGATATGCTCTGGGCCCTCTCGGTGATATCACATTGGTTAGCTTGCAAGCAAGTGATTTGATCACTAGAATGTTATATCACAGGAACGAGAAAAGAGTGCATGTTAGTAACGAGATCAAACTAGGTATGGAGATACCGATGATCGAATCTCGGACATGTAATATATCGTGAAACAAAGGGATTAAGATACAAGCGTAAAAGGTTCCGACGATCACACGAAAAGTCATCGTTGAATGTGTGGGAGTCAGTATGGATCTCCAGGTCCCGCTACTGATTATTGATCGGAGAAGGGTCTCGATCATGTCTGCATTATTCGCGAACCGTAGGGTGACACACTTAAGGGACACTGGCATCCAGTTGGAGCAAATGTTTCATGCCGAAAGAATAAACAAGCGCAGGAATTTATTTCACTAGATACCGAAACAGGTTTTCGGGTGAAATTGCATAAAGAGGTTATGCATGTGAAATGGAATTCTAGCAAGGGGTTATTTGTGAATGTTTGTCATTAAAGTAATTGACAAAATTCTGAATAAAATAAAAGAGTTTTATTAAATGAGAGTTTGCATTAAATTTGGTGGAAATTTAATGGCATTTTTGAGTGGGATTTTGAGTGGAGGGAATTTAAAGGAATTTTGTGAGTGGAGTGTCCACCCACATGAAGAAGGGAGGGCAAAGGGGCAGCCCCCATGCGCCGGCCACCCCCTTGGGGTTCCCCCCCCCCTCCTCCTATAAAAGGAGCCCCCCTCCTCACTTCTCACTCACACCTCCTCGTGAAGGATCTCTCTCCCCCTCTAGAATTTATCCCCCATGGTCTCGGACTAGCGAGATACATGTTCCCGGTGGCTATTCGGCAAGAAAGGGTTGTGCTTCCGCTGCATCGCTGGAGCGAGGAGGCGGAGGTTGCCCGGTGTCTTGTACGTGTGTGCGAGCACGGATGCGCTGCTGCTTTGCGGCGCTAGGACTTCCTCTCGATCTTGAGATCGGCAAGAGATCGTCTACATCAACCACGAGTTGAACTCGTTAAGCTTTGTCGGTCTTCAAGGGTATGTTCTCTACGGATATACATCCGCCAGTTGTTTGTATCTAGTAGATAGATCTTGGTACATAGTTCCCATCGTAGGAAAAAATTTGTTTTCTATGATGCGAACCCTACAGTGGTATCAGAGCCGGATCTATGCGTAGATACTTTACACGGGTAGTACACATATGAGTATGTGGGCGATGATGATCATGTTGTTGCTCCTTTGTTGTAATTTTGGATATTGGTGGCATAGTGGGATGAAGCGGCCCGGACAAACTTTACATGTCCTCGCACATGAGACCTGTTCCACGCTTGACATGCAACTAGTTTGCATAAGTGGCTAGCGGGTATTTGTCTCTCCTACTATAGTCAATATCTATTTTGCAACGAGTTGTCAACAATTTGGTTATCCTCGTTGTGGTTCATGTTCGTAGGTAAGAACGGTTCTATCTCGAAAGCCCTAAGCCATGTAAAACTTGCAATGGATAAATTAGAGGCGTCTAGTTTAGATTGTTGCTGGGCTAGTGTTATGATATGGTGATGTTGTAAGTAGAAGTATGAGATGATACTCTTACAACATACATAACGTGTAATCTCCATAGACCTTGGACTTACACATATAGGTATGATAGTGATCATACCACGGTGCACATGATAGAGATCATATGCGGGAACCATATCATTTCACTAATAAACATGTGATGTTTGATAGCATCTTATATTGCTTGTTTAGCGCTTTGTTAGCATAATAAGATGATCCCTCTTTTAAATATCAAGATAAGAATATTTTCTTCCTTTAGTATGCACCGATTATGTTTTCGTCGCTCCAAGACATCACGTGATGATCGGGTGTTCTTGGATCCACGACCATATTTCGGGTGTAAAACAGTTACACATGCGAATACTAAGGTTCTAACTTGGCAAGCCTAGCATGTACAGACATGGCCTCGGAACACGGACCGAAAGGTTAAGCATGAGTCATATAGTAGATATGATGCCCATTTGATGCTCGCCTTTGAAGCTACACCGACTCACGTGATGATCGGACTTGGTGTAGTGGATTTGGTTCATGTAATCACCAAAAAGGCACGAGGGATGTCGTTTTTGAGTGGGAGTTCATTCGTAATATGGATTAGTTGAACTCAATCTATCATACACTTAGTCTAAACTTTACAAATTCTGTTGTAGATGGCACCACCTGATTTTAATTTCAATGTGTTCATGGAGAAAGAGAAACTTGCAACAAACGGTAGCAACTTTACCGAATGGGCCATGAATTTGAGGATTCTCCTCTCTGCTGCACAAAAGCAATATGTGCTAGAAGCGCCGTTAGGCCCCCCACCTTTTGAGGATGCCCCTGACGAGGAGAAGAATGTCTATCAGACTCGTCAGGAGGACCACAACTTAGTTCATTGCGGCATATTGTATGGGCTAGAGCCGGAACTTCGAAAGGGTTTCGAAAATGGCAATGCATTTGATACAATGGGTGAGTTGAAAATGATTTTCGACACACATGCTGCTGTAGAGAGCTAGAACGCTTTAGAAAAGTTCTTTAGCTGCATGATGGAAGAGCACAGCTCCGTTAATGAGCATGTACTCAAGATGTCGGGTTATGTCGATAAGCTTGTGTCCTTGGGAATATCGATTCCCATTGACTTAGGCATCCATCGTGTTCTGCAGTCTCCGCCACCTAGCTATAAGAGCTTCGTGATGAACTATAATATGCAAGGCATGAAGAAGTCTCTCCCCGAGCTTCTGTCAATGCTTAAAACTGCAGAAGTGGAGATCAAAAAGGAACATCAAGTGTTGATGATCAATAGGAACACTAGTTTCAAGAAAGGCAAGAAGGGAAAACGGAAGGGAAGTAAGGGCGGCAAGCCTGTTGCCGTGCCTGAAAAGAAACCCCGAGTTGGACCTAAGTCTGATACCGAGTGTTACTATTGTAAGGGGACTGGCCACTGGAAGCGCAACGCCCCAAGTATTTGGCAGACAAGAAAGCCGGCAAGGCAAACAAAGGTATATATATGATATACATGTTATTGATGTGTACTTGACTAGTGCTCGCAGTAGCACCTGTGTATTTGATACCAGTTCAGTTGCTAATATTTGTAACTTGAATCAGGGGCTGCGGAACAAGCGACCGCTAGCAAGGGGTGAGGTCAAGATGCGTGTTGGCAATGGATCAAGCGTTGATGTGATCGCCGTTGGAACGCTGCCTCTCCACTTGCCGTCGGGATTAGTAATAAACTTGAATAATTGTTATCTGGTGCCTGCACTAAGCATGAACATTGTATCTGGATCGTGTTTGATGCGAAGTGGTTATTCATTTAAATCCGAGAACAATGGTTGTTCCATTTATATGAATGAAATCTTTTATGGTCATGCACCGATGATGAATGGTTTATTTCTTTTGGATCTCGATAATAATGTTACACATATTCATAATGTTGATGCTAAAAGGATTAAACTAAATGATGATATATCCGCATATATGTGGCACTGCCGTCTAGGTCATATTGGCGTTAAACGCATGAAGAAGCTCCATTCGGATGGACTTTTGGAATCACTTGATTATGAATCATTTGATACATGTGAGCCATGCCTTATGGGCAAGATGACTAGAATGTCGTTTTCCGGTTCAATGGAACGGGCGACAGATTTATTGGAAATCATACATTCTGATGTATGCGGTCCAATGAGTGTGTCGGCGCGAGGTGGATATCATTATTTTGTTACTTTCACGGATGATTTGAGTAGATACGGTTATATCTACTTGATGAAACACAAGTCTGAAACCTTTGAAAAGTTCAAGGAATTTCAGAATGAAGTGGAAAATCATCGTAATAGAAAGATCAAATTTCTACGGTCAGACCGTGGAGGTGAATATCTAAGTTACGAGTTTAGCACTCACATGAAAGAGTGTGGAATTTTTTCACAACTCACACCTGCCGGAACACCACAGAGAAATGGTGTGTTGGAACGTCGTAATCGTACTTTATTAGATATGGTTCGATCTATGATGTCTCTGACGGACTTGCCGTTGTCATTTTGGGGCTATGCACTAGAAACTGCTGCATTCACTTTAAATCGGGCACCATCTAAATCCGTTGAAAAGACACTGTATGAATTGTGGTTTGGAAACAAACCTAAGCTATCATTTCTTAAAGTTTGGGGATGCGATGTTTATGTGAAGAAACTTCAACCGGATAAACTCGAACCCAAAGCGGAAAAATGCGTCTTCATAGGATACCCTAAGGAAACTATTGGGTATTCCTTCTATCATAGATCCGAGGGCAAGGTTTTTGTTGCCAAGAATGGATCCTTTCTAGAGAAACAGTTTCTCGCGAAAGGTGTGAGTAGTCGGAAGGTAGAACTCGAAGAGGTTATTGAACCTTCTCTTCAAAGTATGGCGAGTAGCGCAGCGCCGGAAGTTGTTCCGGAGTTGGATCCACCTGTTGAAGAGGGAACTAATGATAATGATCATGAAACTCCGAAAGAGAGTACTACCGAACCTCGCAGGTCAAGCAGGACGCGTGCAGCTCCCGAGCTGTACGGAAATCCTGTCATGAATTTCATGGTTGATGAAAATGATGACCCTGCGACGTATGAAGAAGCGATGATGAGCCCGGATTCCAACAAATGGTTAGAAGCCATGAAATCCGAGATGGAATCCATGTATGAAAATCAAGTTTGGAACTTGGTGGACTTACCTCACGACCGAAAGGCCGTGGAGAACAAATGAATTTTCAAAAGGAAAACTGATGCTGATGGTAATATAACCGTCTAAAAAGCTCGACTTGTTGCAAAGGGGTTTCGACAAATTCAAGGAGTTGACTACGATGAGACATTCTCTCCCGTAGCGATGCTAAAGTCAGTTAGTATTATGTTAGCAATTGCTGCATATTTCGATTATGAGATATGGCAGATGGATGTAAAAACCGCGTTTCTCAATGGTAATATTGAAGAAGAGTTGTATATGATACAACCAAAGGGTTTTGTCGATCCTAAGGATGCTAACAAGGTGTGCAAGCTTCAGTGATCCATCTATGGATTGAAGCAAGCATCACGAAGTTGGAATCTCCACTTTGATGAGGTGATCAAAGAGTTTGGATTTGTCCAAACTTATGGAGAAGCTTGTATTTACAAGAAAGTGAGTGGGAGCAATGTGGCATTTCTGATATTATATGTGGATGACATATTATTGATCGGAAAAGATATAGATCTTTTAAACAGTGTTAAAAGTTATCTAAACAGCAAATTTTCAATGAAGGACCTAGGTGAAGCATCATACATATTAGGCATAAAGATCTATAAAGATAGATCTAGGCGCCTAATAGGGCTATCGCAAAGTACATACCTTGATAAGATTTTAAAGAAGTTTAAAATGGAAGATAGTAAGAAGGGGTTCTTACCTATGACACAAGGCACGACATTGAGTAAGACTCAAAGTCTGGCTTCGGCGGAAGAAAGAGAGATAATGGACAAGGTCCCCTATGCTTCAGCCATAGGCTCTATAATGTACGCCATGCTATGTACAAGACCGGATGTGGCACATGCTATTAGTTTGACTAGTAGGTACCAATCGGATCCAGGTTCAGAACACTGGAAAGCGGTCAAGAATATCCTTAAGTACTTGCGAAGAACTAAGGATATTTTTCTTGTATACGGAGGTGAAGAAGAGCTCGTCGCTGAGTGTTATGTTGATGCTAGCTTTGACACTGATCCGGATGACTCTAAGTCTCAATCCGGATACGTATTTCTCATGAATGGCGGAGCGATTAGTTGGAGGAGCTCCAAACAACCTGTGGTGGCGGGATCAACAACGGAGGCCGAATATGTTGCTGCTTCAGAAGCGGCTCAGGAAGCAGTTTGGATGAAGGAGTTCATATCCGAACTAGGTGTGGTTGCAAACGCGTTGGACCCAATGGTGATCTATTGTGACAACAATGGTGCCATTGCCAATGCCAAAGAGCCAAGGTCTCACAAGCATTCCAAGCATATTAAGCGCCGGTTTCACTCCATCCGCGAGCATGTCAAGGATGGAGATATAAAGATTTGTAAAGTACATGCGGATCTCAATGTAGCTGATCCATTGACTAAAACTCTCCCTAGAGCAAAACATGATCTACACCATAACTCCATGGGTGTTAGATACATCACTATGTAACTAGATTATTGTCTCTAGTGCAAGTGGGAGACTGAAGGGAATATGCCCTGAGAGGCAATAATAAAATGTTTATTATGTGTATTCCAAGTATATGATAGATGTTTATTTTGCATGCTATAATTGTATTAATACGGAAATGTTAATACATGTGTGTTTAATAAACAAACAGAAAGTTCCTAGTTATGCCTCTCTCATAAACTAGTCCGTTGATTAACAAGATGATCAAGGTTTCCTGATCATAGACATTGGATGTTGTTAATAACGAGATCACAACATTAGTGTAATGGTGTGATGAACATTCATCCGAAGTATAGCATTACGATCAAAGTCATTGAGTTTATATTGCTATAAACAAACTACGAAGTAATCCTAATCCTTAGACCATGAGATCATGCCAATCACTAACACCGGAAGAGTTTCTTGTTGACATCAAACGTCACTCCGTAACTGGGTGATTATAAAGATGGCTTCAAAGCTACTAAAGTGTTATGTTGAGAATCATGGATCAAGAGTGGAATTTGTTCATCCCGATGACGGATAGATATGCTCTGGGCCCTCTCGGTGATATCACATTGGTTAGCTTGCAAGCAAGTGATTTGATCACTAGAATGTTATATCACAGGAACGAGAAAAGAGTGCATGTTAGTAACAAGATCAAACTAGGTATGGAGATACCGATGATCGAATCTCGGACATGTAATATATCGTGAAACAAAGGGATTAAGATACAAGCGTAAAAGGTTCCGACGATCACACGAAAAGTCATCGTTGAATGTGTGGGAGTCAGTATGGATCTCCAGGTCCCGCTACTGATTATTGATCGGAGAAGGGTCTCGATCATGTCTGCATTATTCGCGAACCGTAGGGTGACACACTTATGGGACACTGGCATCCAGTTGGAGCAAATGTTTCATGCCGAAAGAATAAACAAGCGCAGGAATTTATTTCACTAGATACCGAAACAGGTTTTCGGGTGAAATTGCATAAAGAGGTTATGCATGTGAAATGGAATTCTAGCAAGGGGTTATTTGTGAATGTTTGTCATTAAAGTAATTGACAAAATTCTGAATAAAATAAAAGAGTTTTATTAAATGAGAGTTTGCATTAAATTTGGTGGAAATTTAATGGCATTTTTGAGTGGAGGGAATTTAAAGGAATTTTGTGAGTGGAGTGTCCACCCACATGAAGAGGGGAGGGCAAAGGGGCAGCCCCCATGCGCCGGCCACCCCCTTGGGGTACCCCCCTCCTCCTATAAAAGGAGCCCCACTCCTCACTTCTCACTCACACCTCCTCGTGAAGGATCTCTCTCCCCCTCTAGAATTTATCCCCCATGGTATCGGACTAGCGAGATACATGTTCCCGGTGGCTATTCGGCAAGAAAGGGTTGTGCTTCCGCTGCATCGCTGGAGCGAGGAGGTGGAGGTTGCCCGGTGTCTTGTACGTGTGTGCGAGCACGGATGCGCTGCTGCTTTGCGGCGCTAGGACTTCCTCTCGATCTTGAGATCGGCAAGAGATCGTCTACATCAACCACGAGTTGAACTCATTAAGCTTTGTCGGTCTTCAATGGTATGTTCTCTACGGATATACGTCCGCCAGTTGTTTGTATCTAGTAGATAGATCTTGGTACATAGTTCCCATCATAGGAAAATTTTTGTTTTCTATGCTGCGAACCCTACAGTGGTATCAAAGCCGGATCTATGCGTAGATACTTTACACGGGTAGTACACATATGAGTATGTGGGCGATGATGATCATGTTGTTGCTCCTTTGTTGTAATTTTGGATATTGGTGGCATAGTGGGATGAAGCAGTCCGGACAAACTTTACATGTCCTCGCACATGAGACATGTTCCACGCTTGACATGCAACTAGTTTGCATAAGTGGCTAGCGGGTGTTTGTCTCTCCTACTATAGTAAATATCTATTTTGCAACGAGTTGTCAACAATTTGGTTATCCTCGTTGTGGTTCATGTTCGTAGGTAAGAACGGTTCTATCTCGAAAGCCCTAAGCCACGTAAAACTTGCAATGGATAAAGTAGAGGCATCTAGTTTAGATTGTTGCTGGGCTAGTGTTATGATATGGTGATGTTGTAAGTAGAAGTATGAAATGATACTCTTACAACATACATAACGTGTAATCTCCATAGACCTTGTACTTACACATATAGGTATGATAGTGATCATACCACGGTGCACATGATAGAGATCATATGCGGGAACCATATCATTTCACTAATAAACATGTGATGTTTGATAACATCTTATATTGCTTGTTTAGCGCTTTGTTAGCATAATAAGATGATCCCTCTTTTAAATATCAAGATAAGAATGTGTTCTTCCTTTAGTATGCACCGATTATGTTTTCGTGGCTCCAAGACATCACGTGATGATCGGGTGTTCTTGGATCCACGACCATATTTCGGGTGTAAAACAGTTACACATGCGAATACTAAGGTTCTAACTTGGCGAGCCTAGCATGTACAGACATGGCCTCGGAACACGGACCGAAAGGTTAAGCATGAGTCATATAGTAGATATGATGCCCATTTGATGCTCGCCTTTGAAGCTACACCGACTCACGTGATGATCGGACTTGGTGTAGTGGATTTGGTTCATGTAATCACCAAAAAGGCACGAGGGATGTCGTTTTTGAGTGGGAGTTCATTCGTAATGTGGATTAGTTGAACTCAATCTATCATACACTTAGTCTAAACATTACAAATTCTGTTGTAGATGGCACCACCTGCTTTTAATTTCAATGTGTTCATGGAGAAAGAGAAACTTGCAACGAACGGTAGCAACTTTACCGAATGGGCCATGAATTTGAGAATTCTCCTCTCTACTGCACAAAAGCAATATGTGCTAGAAGCGCCGTTGTACATCAACATCGCCATCGCCCAGGCCAAAGAGATTTCCAAGCCCTTGTACATCAACATCAAGGCAGTTGATTCGGTTATGAAGTACTCGGAAATCCTCCGCCGAGCTCCCGAGCGTATCGTAAGATAGAAATCTTCTTGTACCCGGGCCGGTGCTAGTATGGCCTTGGCCTTGGTCAAAGCTCACTATAACGACGCCAACATCGACATGGTGACCGCGGGTATCCCCTACATGGATGAGGACGCACAGAAAAATAGACAACAATGCAATCTGGTCCTCCCTCACTGGCTACGATACCCGGGTCACCCAGCTGGTCAAGGAGGACATCTTCGTGCCTTTGGAGGTTATCAACGATGTACAAGCAGCCTCCTAGTCCTTGATGACCATCGACTTTGTTAATGAACAAGATGTCTCTCCTGTCGACGATGATGCATCCTCGAGGTCTCCTGCGCCAGAAGAGTAAAAAACACTTTGTAATATTTGCCTATTTCTAGTATGTAATATGCGGAAAACAATGGTGTTTGCAAGGCGGAAACTTGGCTTCAAGCCTCCAGCTACTTAGAAAATAGATCCAGCATGTATGGTTGTATATTTTTTAAGAAAATACTGGCTTATCCATTATTCCGGCTTTTATGCTTTACTTTTCGTGAGTCGGAAGACCCTCAGTCAGCACCATGCGCTCAGGTGATGATGCCAAAATGGCACCGTCAAGAACCTAAGCACAAAATCGCCGACTTTGAGTGCCAAAATTCACTACTCCAGAATCCACATAAAAACAACGAAAAACGTGTGGACCAAAAAACTTAAGCTAACGCCCGTAGGCAAAAAATTATAAATGCAAATGCAAAACTTGTCATAAAGGGTTTTACATGATCCAAAAATGAACACTAAAGGAGGTAAAAGACTCAGGCATATGAGTGAACCAAAAGCTTTATTTCATTGATCATATAAGAGGTACACAGTAGATAATAAAATATGCCTAGTGTAAAAGGGACGTAGCTGTGCTATGTTCCATGGCCGATCAAGCTCTGGGTAGTCATCATCTGGGTCACGTCGCTTACGCTTATGATCGTCACTTGGCCTATCTTCCAACTCACGATTATCAATGAGGTAATAGGAACCATTGAGTAGCGCCTTGCTTAGGATGAATGGTCCTTCCCATGGCGAGGATAATTTTTGTGAATTTTTATGCTTAAGTCGGAGAACTAGACCCCCTTCTTTAAACGAGCGATGCCGAAAGAAGTGACTATGGTAGCTACGTAGCTTCTGCTGGTAGATGGCGGATTTCTGGCAATGCCAGAACATGTTTCTCCTCGAGCAGGTCCACATTTAAGCGTCTGGATTCTTCAACGTCATCTTTGTCATAGGTGGCAACTCTTGGTGAATCATGGAGGATGTCGAAGGGTAGGACTCCTTCTGCTCCATATACCATGAAGAAAGGGGTGTAGCCGATAGATCTGTTGGGCGTAGTTCTTAAACTCCAAAAAATAGATGGCAATTCCTCTGCCCAGGCTCCAGCTGCTCTATGCAGAGATGCTTCTAGACGTGACTTTATTCCCTGCAAAATCAGTCCATTGGCCCGTTCAACTTTACCGTTAGATTGTGGATGTGCCACATATGCTAAGTAGGCAGATGTTTTTCTCGTGACAGTAAGCCTCTACTTCTCTGAGTGACAGGTTGTTGCCGTTGTCGATGATGATGCTATGTGGGAGACCAAATCTCACCACTAGATCCCGGACAAATCTAAGAGTTGTTGCCCTATTAAGATTTCTAATGGGTTTAGCTTCTATCCTTTTTGTAAATTTGTCAACTTCTACAAGTAGATGCGTAAACCCACGAGGTGTCATTTGCAGCGGCCCAACCATGTCAAGCCCCTAGACTACAAACGACCAAGTTATTGGTACAGTTCAAAATTCTTTAGTTCATACATGTGGTTGCCGTGCATATAATTGACACCCCATGCATGTCTCAACCAGCTTGGAAGCGACTGCCTTCGCGGTCAGCCAATAGAATACTTGCCGAAAGGCTTTGGAGACCAACGATTGGGGAGCGGCGTGATTCCCGCAATCTCCAAGATGAATCTCGCGAAGGATATCTATGCCTTGCTGCTGGGAAACACACTTTAGGAATACACCTATAGTGCTTCTTTTATAGAGCTGCCCATTTATTATGGTATACCCCTTTGCTTGACGTACTATTTTCTGACTTTTGACTTTATCGATGGGCAAAGTTCCGCCTTTGAGGTAATCCATGAACGATTTCATCCAAGCCGGAGTGACTATTGTTACTGCATTAACAAATGAGTCAACTCTATCTGGGTTCTTGGGGTCCGCTCCCTTCACGGATGGAGTCCGAAGATGCTCCATAAAAACGCCTGGCATAATTGGTTTGCGGGCAGATCCAAGCTTTGACAACAAATCTTCCTCCTCATTTTCCTCTCTTTTGACATACTCGACTTCGTAGCCCTTGAAGCACTTGGCTATTTCGTCCACTTCATCTCGATATGCCGCCATCATAGGGTTTCGCGTGTTCCAGGTGCTAGCCACCTGCTGGGCAACCAAGTCGGAATCTCCACAACAACTATGCTCTTGATGCCAATATCCTTGACTATGCGAAGTCCGTGAATGAGTGCTTCGTATTCTGCCATGTTATTTGTAGCCTCAGAGTGGGACATTTTGTAGCTTCTCTCCTATTGGTGATTGTAATAATACACCAGCCCCCGAGCCATTGAGTAGCTTTGATCCATCAAAGTACATTACCCAATATTCTGGTTCAAACATAGGAGTATCATCTGGCAGCTCCGTCCAATCTGCAATAAAATCTGCCAAGGCTTGTGACTTGATAGCATCGCGTCTTTTGTAAGTGATTTCGAAGGCGGTAAGTTCAATGCCCCACTTCGGCACACTTCTTGTAGCGTCCTTGTTGTTTATGACGTCGGACAGTGGATCCTTGCTCACTATTGTGATTGGGTGCTCTTGGAAATAATTCCTTAGCTTCCGAGAAGCAAGGAAACGTCCATAAGCCAGCTTCTAGTAGTGCGGGTAACGCTGCCTGGACTCTGTCAAGACCTCGCTTACATAGTAAACCGGTTGTTGTACGCCATACTCATGCGTTGGTTCCTTTAGCTCCACCACGACGATGATGCTGATAACCCGATTGGTGGCCACCATGTAGATCAACATAGGATCCATTGACTCAGGTGCTACGAGTATAGGTGCAGAGGAAAGTATCTTTTTAGCTCCTGTAGCGTTGAATCCGCTTCGTCTGTCCATACGATTTTGTCTGCCTTTTTCAATAACTTGTATAGTGGCATGGCCTTTTCTCCAAGTCGGCTGACGAACCGGCTTACTACTGCAATGCAGCCAGTGAGCCATTGGATGTCTTTTAGACATGTCAGACGATTGATGTTTATGATGGTCTTGATCTTCTCCGGGTTGAACTTGATTCCTCTATGGGAAACGATCAATCATAACAATTTTCCGGCAGGCACCCCGAAGATGCACTTCTTAGGGTTTAGCATCATGTTAAACTTCAGAGGTTATCAAAGGTTTCCTTCAAGTTGGCAATGAGGTCATTTGATTTCTTTGACATCACCGCAATATCATCCACGTAAGCGTGAATGTTCCAACCAATTTGGTCGTGGAGGCAATGTTGCATTGTCCGCTGGTACGTAGCACCTGCGTTTTTTAGCCCAAAGGGCATCGTGACATAGTAATATGTGCCATAGGGTGTGATGAACGAAGTGGCCAATTGGTCTGACTTCGCATCTTTATCTGGTGGTATCCTGAGTATGCATATAGAAAACACAGAAGTTCCGAGCCAACCATCAAGTCAATGACTTGGTTTATGCGAGGCAAAGCAAACGGATCCTTCGAACATGCTATGTTCAAGCCGGTGTAATTAGCGCACATTCTTAATTTTTTGGTTCCCTTTTTGGGCACAAGTATAGGATTGGCCACCCATTGGGTGTGAAGAACTTCTCGGATAAAACTAGCCTTAAGTAACCTAGCTATCTCCTTTCCTATGGCACATTTCTTCTTGTCCCC
This sequence comes from Avena sativa, assembly GCA_916181665.1. Lineage (NCBI taxonomy): Eukaryota > Viridiplantae > Streptophyta > Magnoliopsida > Poales > Poaceae > Avena > Avena sativa. Next base: position 281,925,423 of record OV702293.1, read on the forward strand.
GAAGCGCCATAGAGGTTGTTTCACCGGTTTGCATTTAGGATCGATGTTTAAGTTATGCTTGGAAAGTTCCCTAGGTACACATTTCATGTCGGCAGGTTGCCAGGCAAAGATGACCCTATTTTCATGGAGGAACTTGACGAGCGCGCTTTCCTATTTGGGATCCAGGTTCGTCCCAATGGCGGTGGTCTTGGAGGCATCGCCTACCACAAGTTCCACCGTCTTGGTATTGATGGCGGTCTTGTGAAAGGATAGAGATGTCGCCTAGAGGGGGTGAATAGGCAATTTCAAAAATATTAGGTTTTGGCTTGATAGAATGCGGAATTAAACTAACGTTTATTTTACAAGCACAAAACCTAAATACACTAGGCTCAACTAAGTGCACCAACAACAAGTTAAGCTAAGCAAGATATAAGTACTTCAAGCTCGATGGCTATCACAGGAAAGTAAGCTCGGATATAGAGATAACCGAGGCATGCGAAAATGAAGATGTATTCCCGTGTTCCCTTACAAGTAAGGTACGTTACGTTGGAGAGGTGTGGGATTCCACAAAGGATTTCCCAACGCTACGAAGGCTCACCTTCTTCTCTGAGTCTATCCAATGAAGGAATATACCCTTTCCTTATGGCTAGATTTTCCTCCACTCCGAAGATGGAAAGCTCCACAACCACTTCACAAGCTCCACGAAGGAGAAGACCGGGTCTCTTCACAATCTTCCAAGAAGAGGACACCGCGACACCAACCGCCAAGCCAACTAGGAGGTCACCCTCCAAGAGTAACAAGCTCACGGTCTCTCACTCGAAAAAAACGTAATGGAGAGCTCAACACTTATGCAAGATTGCAAAGCAAGAACACCAAGGGTGCTCAAATCCTCCACTCTCAAATCCCACCAAAGAAACAAGTGCTAGGGAGGAATTAGGGAGGAAGAACAATGGTGGAAACCAACAAATGACTCCAAGATCTATATCCCATGGGTTTCCCTCACTTAGAGGAGGAATTGATTGGTGGGGATTGTAGATCTGGATCTCCTCTTCCAAAGCCCTCAAAAAGATGCAAGAATCATAGGAGGGAAGGGAGAGGAAGCAAGCTCAAAGGGGTCAACAATGTTGGTCAAAAACATGCTCAAGAGCCCTAGAACTTTGGGGAAGAAGCCCCCTTTTATACCACTTCAAGGGGGATGACCGTTGGAAGCAAGATGCGCTGGGCGAACACGTTCCGGCAATGAAACCGGTGCCACCGGAATTTCCGGTCAAAACCGGAAGTTCCGTTACAAACCGAAACAACATACAGAACAGTTTTTCGGCGGTCTGCCAGAAATTTCCGGCGGTCGCCAGAAATTCCGGCCACAGGCTCGGTCTCGCCGGAATTCCCGCCGGAACAAAACAGGGCACACGAAAACGGCGATAACTTTTGCGTCCGGACTCCGATTTCGATGATATTGGGCTTGTTTTGATGAGGAAAACAAGATCTACAAGATGGTACAGAGAAACATCATAGTCCAGCAAAGAAGTATAGAACCAAATAAAGAAAGGTAAGAAGCCTCCCTACACGAAGAACCGATAAAACCTTCAAACTCGAAAACGCCATAGAAGATGCATACGAATTCCGTTTTCGATGAACTTGGGCTTGTTGAAGAGCTATAAAAAAGCTCAAGAACCTCAAATGGAGAAACACCAATAAGCAACAAAATAGGAAGATGCAAATTATGCAAAGGATTGAGCTCTCTATGACGATGTGATCAAGTTACCCAACCGAAAGCCCCTCTTAATAGTGCGGCTATGTATCCTATAACCCGGTCACCCAACGACCACCTTGAGACCGGTAAAAGGAAAACCTAGCAAGGCCATACCTTTGCCTTGCGCATCCCGCTTGATCTTGATGACAACACTTCAATCTCCATCCAAGCCGGAATGCAACACTTGATCATTATTACTTTGTGAAGACTCCTAATTTGCTCCCCATACACCACTATTGGATAGCTTCATTAATACATGTCTTCACATGTCCATTATCACCAATATGGACGACAAGCTTTAAGCAAATGATCTTCTCGAGATGCTTATCTTGAACTTGCCCTTCTCAACCTTGATGACGATCACCACTTGATGTCATCCTCTCATGGGCTATATAAGATCTTCAATTTTTGAGGCATGCCCATGGAAAGATACCTATCCCATATAGAAAACGCAAATGCACATATATAATGGATTAGTTCATGATGCATAATTGACAAGGCTTACCATACCACAAGATCCATGTGGTACATTCTTTATGCTTCATGTGTTGACCAACTTGAAATCACTCTTCACTCTTTGTATAGGTTAACCATGTATCTTCTCATGCTCCATCTCAATATCTTGAGGTACATAAAGAACTCTTAATTTGATTACATGCTCTAAATCTTAGTCAAGCATAGCTCAACTAATGAGGCTATCATGACACCGTCTTAGAGCCATATCTCGAATTCTTCTATTGAGATCACACTCTCAAGATCTTTATCATATCATATTCTTCTCTTCAACTCGATGATCTTGATGCCAATATTCAAGGTCTATCTTTATCTTCATGGCATCCATACTTGAATCCAACACATAGACTACAAGCATGACCTATGGAATATTCCTTCATATAAAACTCAGTGAAAACATTAGTCCATAGGGATTGTCATTAATCACCAAAACCACATATAGGGCAATTACTCTTTCAATCTCCCCCATTTTGTTAATTGATGACAATCACAACAAGAGGGTTTATATAATAAATATTAGAAACAAGTACGCAGCTTATCCGAGAATAAGTTGTGTACAAGAGGTTGCATTTGATATGGTCAAGTAACACAAAGCTACTAGCACATACCAAAACCGATTCTACTTACACAAACTACAACTAATGTAAGAGATGTGAGTAGAACCAACATATATAGAGCAAACTCCCCCACAATATATGCATGTGTGATGAACTTGAATTTCATTGCATACATTGTCAAGAATAAACTTTGGGAGAGTTTACACTATATATACAACCATGCAAAAAATAATAAAGATGAAATGCATTAAAGGCAAAAACACTTAATAACAAACCAAGCTTAAGTATAAAACCATTTCCCTTAAACCCTCCAAACTTCTCCCCCATTAACAACAAGTGCCAAAATGGATGACAAAGTTAGAAGGTCAATACAGTATGAGTTCCTCCCTAAGGTGTGCATTTCTAATATTTTGAGTGAAATCAAATGCACGTATCCAGTGACAAATATTTGGAGGAAATCAAACTATATTGAGGATCAAAGATTGCTACAATGATAAAACGGTGAAGAAACTTCAACAGATGAAGCAAGAAATCCAATGATCCAAAAAATCAAATGGACAAATAATGCTCTAAATGAAATAAGGAAGCTCCCCAAGGTTTGTGCATAATTTTAATTATTGCATTTGAATACAATATGCACAAACATGGAATCCTCACCCCATCTATATTATTTAGAACACAACCAAGATACAAGGAGTGGATATAAATAAATACACTTGTCAAGACAAGCTTAAGTCCAAAATAAACCAAATATGAGATATGAGTGCGTGAAGATGCAATAAAAGTAAACCAAGCACTCATAAATCAAGACCTTACCAATATCATTAAAAACCAAGAGGATAAGAGATATGGTCGGCAAAGAGCGATGATATCAAGGCGAGAGATTAACACTCTCATGTATATAAGTTTATAAGTGGACAAAACATGAGAATAATCCACAAATAAACAACCATACATAAGAGGTTAATAAAGTAATAAAACATGATATCCAAGAGGAAGTCATAAGATATACCAAACATGATAATTTTTTTGCTTAACTGCATATATAGCCCATGGCTCTGTTTTCTCTTATGGTATATCAATGAACTTCACCAAAGAAAAAAACCTCAAAAACATCACAACTAACACTAAGGGAACAAATGCTAGTTGGGATACTTTGATAAAGGCAACAAGTAGCAAAAGGAAGGATTCAAAGCAATTTCAACAATATTGCACATGAGAGTACCTTGAGGAATTGATATGCAATAAATTGCTAGAAGGCATATTTGGAATTGGTGAATCATGAACTTGATTTTATATACTCCCCATTATATGCATCATCTCAAATTACTCACATAAGCAATAAGGACAAAGAAGTATTTCAAAGATCCTTGCAAGAACTGCAACATTTACAACAGATAAATTCATGCCAAGATCCAACCTACAAGAGATTGGATGAAAGAATAGTATGCATGGATAAGATACTTGTTACCGAGATAGCAATGGTATGATGTAGTAGATAAGAATTTTTCGATCATCCTAGCTTGGCTCCAATTATCATGTGGTGACAAAACTTTCCTTATAGACGAGAAAAGCATCCATTGCATCTCCAATGTACCTAAAACAACATTCAAGTACATCTTGGTCCCCAAACTTATTGGGTCCAAAGTGGTTAGACTAAACACAACACATAGGACACACTCCATAAAAATATGTGCATATTTAGAGATGAAATTTGAATTTCATGCACCTCTTAGACCTTTAAGGATTTGATGGAGTATGCCATATATATTGGATCAAAGAAAGCAAAAATGATATGAGATATACATTTAGTAAGCATGCATGTGCGAGACTTTCAAGATCCAACGAAGATATAATTTGGACAAATCACCAAAATATTCAATAAGGCATACAAGGTGTGACCAAACACATTTGTTGCCCAAACTATATCAAAGAATCAAATCAACACAAGATTTGTTCAACGAAGTTCAACAAATGAACTAAACAAAAACTATTGAGCAAAAAGATGAAATAAAAACACAAATACTCAAAGATTTATCTCATTCAAGCAAATAGAATAGAGAAGAAAGAATGAGATAACAAACTCCCAAAAGAGCAAGGTTTCAACAAATAAACCAAACCCTTAACACTTTTCACAATGGCACAAGGTTTCGAGAAGAAAAGGTTTGTCTTCCACTAAAACACATTTGATAATAATCAAAAACATCATCAAAGAGATGTTCAAAAGCCAAGTAATACAATTGGAGCCACACCAAAATTTTGGAAAAGAAAATAAGTCAATAATAGGTGAAATCCAAGGTGAAGATGATCCATAAATGCTACCACACACAAGTATCTCAATTGTCGAAGGCAATGAGTGTATTGGAATTGATTTCCGGTGGTATATTGCATGGGTATTAAAGATAAATCTTCACAATAAAAAGCATAGGATAGGAATAAAAAGATTAAGCACTATGCAAAAATAGAGATTCTTGATAGCTTCAACTAGTCACACAATCATGCAATGCAATAATTAGAATATCTTGAAGCAAATGGTCTCCCAAACAAGATATAGAGATATGTATTCGAGGAAGACTGCACCAAGAATTTCTTACACAAATAAAGACCGAAAAGACGAGCAATAAAAGATTATAACAAAAATAGGACCTTGTTTGAGCCAACATGCCACCTAGAAACAAGATAATCTACACCGTAGGGGATTCCCCTACGGTAAAAGTGTCAAAAAAAAGAAACAAGATAATCAACAATATCAACTCTAAGTGGCACTACCTCATATGTTCACATTTCCTAGGATTGTGATATGCAAAAGAAGCATATTACTCCCCCATAATGTGATATTCATTTTTCTTAATAAGAGGCAAAGCAACCTCAACTAGAGAGAATTAATGGACATTTAGAATTTGAATTTCTCATGAGTATGACACACCACATAGTGACTAGATAAGCTTGCAATATCAATAATAAGTGGCAGTACTCATGTACACACATTTTAAGGTTTGAGAGATGCGCGGGGCATGTCACTCCCCCAAAATGGGATGTTCCATTAACCACTCGAAAAGAGCCAAATAAGATATCATCAAGATGCATTAGAGGCTCAAAACAAAACACACGGGTAAATGATGTGCCAAACACCTAGACATACTTGAATACACAAAATAATCAAGCATGAGGCACACCAAATACAAACACATACTTGGTACACAACCAAAACATGTAAAGGGGCAAGTAACTTACAAAATAAATGGGTTAAGTACAAGTTACCGCAAAGAGGCACATTGGATATAAGATAGGGAAATGGTAATCCGTATGACTTGGCTAGATCAAATATAATATATGAAGATCCCTTAATTCTTCATGAGTTAGCCAAGTCTTCAATGCCCTCCATAAACACCTATTGATCAAGTTTGAGCTTGTTGGTCCCCAACCAAGTTGGGTCCTAAGAGGTTAGTCACAATAGACTTGGCAATCCAAATGGCTCTTTTCTTGACACCACTTTGAGTTCCAACAAACTTGGCAAACACAATGCCATCCTTATCCTTCCTAAGATAATAATCATCATCAACAATAATAGGGTTAGATAAGGTACCGTTTGAACATGAAGAGGCAAAGTGCCACTTAACACGACATATGTAGCAACAAGTGCTCCCCTTTCTCTTCTTCATTGATTTCTTGGCTTGGGGAGCATTATCTTGATTCTTCTTTGGAAGTGGACTAACTTCAACTTGGGCTTGACCTTGTACTTGTGGCCGCTTCCCTTGTTGCTTCTCACTCAAGTGTTTTTTCTTCAATGGACAAGATCTTACATGATGTCCTTCAACCTTGCACTTGAAGCAAATAATCTTGGCCAAATTCTTGACTTGGTTTTGGCCCTTCTTCTTGTTTATCTTGGACTTGTTATTGTTATTGGAGTTGAATCCAAGTCCACTTTTATCATTAGGGGATTTTTGCACACTCAAAATATTATCGAGTGTGGATTTCCCTTCATGACTCTTTTCCAAGTCATTCCTCAAGGAAGTGACTTGGGCCTTGAGCTCTTTGATTTCCTCTACATGGTTAGTATAAATACAATTACTATAGGAAGTAGAAGCTTCATCATTAGAGCAACAAGGCCAAGAAAGTAATCCAACACGAGGTTTATCAATAGTATGGCTAGATGGATTACTAGGACTAGCACACTGCAAAATAGCATTTTGAGTAGAAGTTGTGCTAATGTCCAAAAGAGTCTCACAAGATGTTACCTTACTAATACTTGACTCATGAGCTAACATTAGCCCATCATGGGAGAGATCATTATGAGAGCCCGAGAGCTTTTCATGACTTTCTTCCAATTTCCTATACTTGCTAGTTAGCAACTCAAGTTGAGCCCTTAGCTCAACGTTCTCCTTTAGGGTAGATGCTTCACAAGAAGTAGAGTTAGTAGCACACGCATCATTAATGGAATTTTTCTTTTCAAGCTCATAAGATTCAATTTTTTGTGTGAGGAGACAATTAGCGTGCTTCTCCTCGGCAAGCTCTTGCTTAAGGAGATTGAATCTCCGACTCTCGTCATCAAGTTGGAAATCCAACTTCTCTATGGTTCCCGTTTTTTAGTTATGGTGTCCATAACATGTTTGAGACAAGTAATGGCCTTATTATTACCACGAAGAGAGGTACACAAAAAAGTCAACTCAAGCAAGAGATCACTAGTATCCTAATCAATGAAGGGATACGGGTAGGCTACACTAGCGCAAATCAAAAATTTCTACTGCGTATACCAGGATAACTGTTGTCACAGATCACGGGATTACCACTAGACGCGCAGTTGCAGAATCGATGAAGTGCGTCGAGGCAGTGCAGACGTTCCACGTCTCCTCCTTGTCCTCGTCCTACGAGAAGCTTCCCTTGCATGGCTCGTCCAAGCGCTATAGATGCAGCGCCTCCGAGGTATCCACACGTACAGGGTGGAAGCGTCAGACGCCGGACTGCTAGGTCCGCGCGTGCAACACATGCGTGAGGAGTGGCGGCTGGGAATGATCTGAGGTCTCAGGTCTAAGGTCTCACCCTGGTCAGCTCGCCCCACCCTCTCTTATATAGGCGTCCCTAGTGGGCTTATACATTAGCATCCCATTAGTACCCTAAGCCTGGTCTAATTTGGATCCAATCCTCATTAGGCTTCCAGCCTCTTAAGTGTGTGACCCTATAGGTTCATATGCGTATAGACATGACACGAATACACTTATTCTGTCAATAGTTGGTAGCTGCCTCTAGCAAGATGTGCCAACTCCTAAACGCATACAAAGATCATATCGGACGAACCATCACAAGGTTTAGTACATGTATTTCCCTTTGCCTCACGATATTTGGTCTAGCTCCAAGCTGACCTCCCTTTCTCGATACCGTGATTCGAAATCCCTTTACTAGGTTAACTCTTAACCATATGTAGCACAGCCATGCATTTCTGGATCCGATCACTCGAGGGGCCCAGAGATATCTCTCTCAAGTAGAGAGGGGCAAATCCCATCTTGATTGACCATGCCTTGCAGCATGCTTCAGGACAAACCCGAAAGCTACCTTTATAACTACCCAGTTACGTGCAGCGTTTGATAGCCCCAAAGTAGGTCGATCCACATCTCAAGTACATGCGACAATCTCAGGTCTAAGGACAAAACGTACACGATGTGTAGAGAGAGAGCTGCAACTAATTGCTAGTCTCAGGTTGGGTCAGTCCAACCCCATGTTCATAACATGTGTCCACGTCATTGGTTTGACATCTCCATGTCTATGACTTGTGAAACATAGTCATCAACCAATCGATGTGCTAGTCTAATATTCACGTGTGTCCTCACATGAACTCCGACTAGGGACAACTCTTAAATAACCATACAAGTATAGAGTTTCACAAACAATTCACGTAATTGCCAATCAATACAAGTTGCCTGATATGGATATTCAAGGAACATTACAATAACTCATGGATACATATGAAATATCATCATCTCTATGATTGCCTCTAGGGCATATTTCCTTCAATCAATGTCATCATCACTATCATCATTATAATTGCTATTATCTTTAGAAGATATATTGGGATCCAAAGTAGGAGATACCCTTGATCCTCTTGCCATAAGGCACATGTGAGCACGGGAGGATGAAGATGAGGATATTCTTGAATCTTCATTCATGATCATGTCTTGATCCATAGAATGTTTGATTTCCTCTACATTTTTAGATAAACAACTATAGGAAATAGAAGCATTTTGTTCATGGGAACAAGGCAAATCAAGCATATCATCTACACTAGTACTCAAAAAATTTATAGAAGATATACAAGGACTATCAATACTAGGGGATATAGCATCATTGTTGCAAGAAGTGCTTAAGTCCAAACTCCCTACACCATTATCATTTATAGAACAAGAATCATTGGTGTAAAGAGAAACACTACTATCATCACATATGATTTTTCCACTCACCATGCCATTACCTTGTGACTTGTCACATGTAAGTGAGGTGGAAAGAATTTAGGTCACATCGCGATCGGAGGTGGAAGAAACTTGGATCTCTTCATGATGTGAGTGAGAAGAGATATCCTTGGAGATACCACCAACCCTATGAGAAATGGAGCCACCAAATATTTCTTTAAGCTTGGTCCACATCTCATGAGACGACTTGTGCTTTACAATCGTCAAGAACAAATTAACTGTGGGGCTCACGGAGAAAATAAGCTCATTAGATACTTGAGCTTCGAGATGTAAATTTTTCTCATCCTCTAGAGATAGATTTTGAGGATCCATCGAAGGAGAAAAACCTACATCTAGAAATCGCTCAATATTTGGACACAAGGTCTGAAGATTATAAAGCAAGCAATTTCTCCACAAAGCATAATTTGTTCCATCAAAGATAATTCTGTCATTGTGCACTATACTATTAGCCGACATCTTTACACTCTAGGCGTTGAAGCCTAAACAAGGAGATACCTTGCTCTGATACCAATTGAAAGGATAGAGATGTCGCCTAGAGGGGGGTGAATAGGCAATTTCAAAAATATTACGGTTTTGGCTTGATAGAATGCAGAATTAAACTAACGTTTATTTTACAATCACAAAACCTAAATACACTAGGCTCAACTAAGTGCACCAACAACAAGTTAAGCTAAGCAAGATATAAGTACTTAAAGCTCGATGGCTATCACAGGAAAGTAAGCTCGGATATAGAGATAACCGAGGCACGCGGAAATAAAGATGTATTCCCATGTTCCCTTACAAGTAAGGTACGTGACGTTGGAGAGGTGTGGGATTCCACAAAGGATTTCCCAACGCCACGAAGGTTCACCCTCTTCTCTGAGTCTATCCCACGAAGGAATAGGCCCTTTCCTTATGGCTAGCTTTTCCTCCACTCCGGAGATGGAAAGCTCCACAACCACTTCACAAGCTCCACGAAGGAGAAGCCTGGGTCTCTTCACAATCTTCCAAGAAGAGGACACCGCGACACCAACCGCCAAGCCAACTAGGAGGTCACCCTCCAAGAGTAACAAGCTCACGGTCTCTCACTCGAACAAATCGTAATGGAGAGCTCAACACTTATGCAAGAATGCAAAGCAAGAACATAAAGGGTGCTCAAATCCTCCACTCTCAAACCCCACCAAATCAACAAGTGCTAGGGAGGAATTAGGGAGGAAGAACAATGGTGGAAACCAACAGATGACTCCAAGATCTAGATCCAATGGGTTCCCCTCACTTAGAGGAGGAATTGATTGGTGGGGATTGTAGATCTAGATATCCTCTTCCAAATCCCTCAAAAAGATGCAAGAATCATAGTAGGGAAGGGAGAGCAAGCAAGCTCAAAGGGGTCAACAATGGTGGTCAAAAACGTGCTCAAGATCCCTAGAACTTTGGGGAAGAAGCCCCCCTTTTATACCCCTTCAAGGGGATGACCGTTGGAAGCAAGATGCGCTGGGCGAACACGTTCCGGCGACGAAACCGGCGCTGCCGGAATTTCAGGTAAAAACCGAAAGTTCTGGTACAAACCGAAACAGCATACAGAACAGTTTTTCGGCGGTCACTACTAGGAAAACGGCTATAGGTAATCCACACATCCGTGGCGCACGTGCTAGTGGTGCCCTATGGGTAAAATAGGCGTGGCGCACTGCCCACAGGTGCCCTATAGCTAACTACCGTAAGCGTGGCACACATGGGGGTGGTGCGCCACGCCTATGTGTGGTCCAGGGCACGTGTGGCCACAGCACACATACCCGTAGCGCACTAGGTCAATGTGCGTTACGGATGTGCAACTTAGCCGTAGGGCACTCCGGCCTAGTGCGCTACGGGGCTGTATGTTGCAGCAGCTGGGTCAACTTAGCCGTAGGGCACTCTGTCTTAGTGCCCTACGGCTAAGTGGCCTACACCAACTCCACCCCCACCCCCCACCCCACCCCCCGTGGATCGTCTTTTTAGGCTTTCTAAAAAAATAAAAGAAAATGATAAACACTTCAAAAAATAAAATCATTTCATATGTAGGTAGGTAATGTGGTATAGTTTCTAGGAAAATTAACAAACATAATTCTCCACTTTTTCTGCAAAAAAAAAGTCATGCCACGGTAAAATGGCCGTAACTTTTGCATACGATGTCGAAAAAATCGTATAATATACCAAAATGACGAGAACGAGATGTCGCATCCGCTCGCAACCACCTCCGGTCGTTTAGAGATTTTTTAGATTTTCAAAATTCAAAAAGAGTAAAAAGTTACGGTCAAAAGACCATTTTTTCTGCAGAAAAAAAATAGAGAAAACTTACCCGTAGCGCACCACCACCTAGTGCGCCACGGATAAGCTTGGGCGGGATTCAAAATTTGAATCCTCACCCCGCCCACCTACCTTTCCCTTCCCCCTTTTCCCTCCCCCTTTTCCTTTCCCTTCTCCTTCTTCCTTATCCTTCTCCTTCTTCCTTCTCCTTCTCCTCCTTCCCCTTCTCCTCTCCTTGCAGTGACGGCGCGACGACGGCCTCCTCCTCTCCTTGCAGTAACGGTGGTGCGGCAGCGGTGGCGCAACGGCGGCCTCCTCCTCTCCTTGCAGTGACGGCGGCGTTCGACCTCCCTTCCTCCCTCTCTTCCTCCCTCTCTTCCTCCATCTCTTTCTACCTTCCTTTCTCCAACCACACCCTTCCTACCACCTCGATGCCGGCGAGGACTAGAGCGGCCACGGCCTCCCGCACCTCCCTGCCACGGCCATGCTCCGGCGAGGTGACACGACTGTGGCGGCGATGCACGGACCCGATTGCTTTTGCAATTCAAAACGAGGGTGTTTTTTGCATTTTTTTTGTTTTTTGAAAAACACATCTGTGGCGCACCCTGTACCCCTAGCCGTGGCGCACCTAGTGCGCCACGCCTATCTCGACACAACCGTGGCGCACCATGCAGTGCGCCACGGCTACGAGATAGCCGTAGCGCGAGGCCCATGGCGCACTACGGAAGGCCTTTTCAGGTGCGCCACGAACAGGAGTTTTCCTAGTAGTGGGTTTGCCGGAAATTTCTGGCGGTCGCCGGAAATTCCGGCCACAGGCTCGGTCTCGCCGGAATTCCCGCCGGAACAAAACAGGGCACACGAAAATGGCGATAACTTTTGCGTCCGGACTCTGATTTCGATGATCTTGGGATTGTTTTGACGAGGACAACAAGCTATACAAGATGGTGTAGAGAAACATCATAGTCCAGCAAATAAGTATAGAACCAAATAAAGAAAGGTAAGAATCCTCCCTACACGAAGAACCGATAAACCTTCAAACTCAAAAACGCCATAAAAGATGCATACAAATTCTTTTTTCGATGAACTTGGGCTTGTTGAAGAGCTAGCAACAAGCTCAAGAACTTCACATGGAGAAACACCAATAAGAAACAAAATAGGAAGATGCAAAGTATGCAAAGGATTGAGCTCCCTATGACGATGTGATCAAGTTACCCAACCGAAAGCCCCTCTTAATAGTGCGGCTATGTATCCTATAATCCGGTCTCCCAAAGACCACCTTGAGACCGGTAAAAGGAAAACCTAGCAAGGCCATACCTTTGCCTTGCGCATCCCTCTTGATCTTGATGACAACACTTCAATCTCCATCCAAGCCAGAATGCAACACTTGATCATTATTGCTTCGTGAAGACTCCTAATTTTCTCCCCCATGCACCACTATTGGATAGCTTCATTAATACATGTCTTCACATGTATATTATCACCAATATGGATGGCAAGCTTTAAGCAAATGATCTTCTCGAGATGCTTATATTGAACTTGCCCTTCTCAACCTTGATGACGATCACCACTTGATGTCATCCTCTCATGGGCTATATAAGATCTTCACTTTTTGAAGCATGCCCATGGAAAGATACCTATCCCATATAGAAAACTCAAATGCACATATATAATATATTAGTTCATGATGCATAATTGACAAGGCTTACCATACCACAAGATCCATGTGGTACATTCTTTATGCTTCATGTGTTGACCAACTTGAAATCACTCTTCACTCTTTGTATAGGTCAACCATGTATCTTCTCATGCTCCATCTCAATAGCTTGAGGTACATAAAGAACTCTTAATTTGATTACATACTCTAAATCTTAGTCAATCATAGCTCAACTAATGAGGCTATCATGACACCGTCTTAGAGCCATATCTCGATTTCTTCTATTGAGATCACACTCTCAAGATCTTGATCATATCATATTCTTCTCTTCAACTCGATGATCTTGATGCCAATACTCAAGGTATATCTTTATCTTCATGGCATCCATACTTGAATCCAACACATAGACTATAAGCATGACCTATGGAATATTCCTTCATATAAAACTCAGTGAAAACATTAGTCCATAGGGATTGTCATTAATCACCAAAACCACATATAGGGGCAATTACTCTTTCATCTTGAAAGCGGGATCGGAGTCAGAAATCTGCTTCTTCGATGTCGGCATCTCCGAGGCATCGACCTGGCGCTGGATCTCCTTGAATTCTTCGCCGTAGAGGACGGCTTCAATGAAGTCTGCCTCTCTAATCTCGCAGTCCCTTGCCTTTGCAAAACTTCTGGAAATGGTTATGACACCGTTTGGTTCGGGTATCTTGAGCTTATTGTAGACAAAGCACAATTTGACCATGAAGGAGTGGAAGATGTCATGTCCAAATATGACGTGGTACATGCTCTTGAAGGGGACCACTTCAAAGGTTATGCGCTACTGGAAGTAATTATTAACATCACCAAAGGCAACCTGAAGGGTGATGCATCCAAGGACCGAGCCTCCCGACCAAGAACTACGCCATGAAACACGGTACTGGTCCGTCTTAGGCTGGTCTCCATCAAGTTCATCTTGTGCGGTGTATCTAGGTACATGATGTTGATGTTGTTTCCACTATCCACCAGGCACTTGGTGAACACATTGCCATCGATCAAAGGGTTGATGACCATAACATACTAGTTCTCTATTGGAACAAGGTCGGGGTGATCCGTCCTATCCCATGTGATTGGAATCTCCGACCAGCGTAGGCATTGGGGAACTATGGGTAGGATGGCCATCAGTATCCTCTGTGAGGTTTTCTATGCCGGACAGTTCTGGTGCTAAGGAAACTGTGGTAGACGGGGGCCTTCTTCTCGAAAGGGTTCTTGCCCTTTCCATTGACCTGGGCATGCTTGGGTTCGACGTCCTCATCCATGTCACTTGGATCCTTGGACTCCTCGTCCTTCTTCTTCCCTTTTCCCTTGCCTCGCGGTCGGTTCTTATGGCTTTGCTTGTATCCAGACTCCGGGTCCTCCTTGAGATCATTCACAAACTTGCAATGGCAGTTGGTGTGAGTGCCTTTGACATTAGCATCGAGGTGTACGAGGCACGACATATCACGGTACTCCTCGTACATTTGGGGAATGTGGAGCGCTGCCGGGGTAGTGTCACTACCGCGCTGCTGCCCACGACTACCCCCCAGCCTCGGCCACGTTGTCCGCCATCGCCTCTGTTGGCGAACGTCATGGCGACCATGTCGGAAGCTAGATTTTCTTCTAGCAGATTCTTCTGCTTGTTGTTGTTATTCCTCTTGGCTTGGGTTGGTATAGCTATTGCTGGCAGAGAGTCGCGAGCATTGTCGGCGGCGACCACGAACTCACTGGCCAAGGATATCATCTGATTGAGATCCATCTTGTGATTGTCCTGCAGGCGCTTCAGTTTATGCCGGATCAAAGTTACCTTTTCCAAGCCATCGATGAAGGCGGCCATAGCGGTCTGATCGTGCACCCCCACGTAGGAATTTTTCATATCCAT
The DNA here is from genome assembly GCA_916181665.1 of Avena sativa. Taxonomy (NCBI): domain Eukaryota; kingdom Viridiplantae; phylum Streptophyta; class Magnoliopsida; order Poales; family Poaceae; genus Avena; species Avena sativa. The sequence goes on from OV702293.1 coordinate 281,940,499, forward strand.
CCAATGTGAGAGGTAGGCCCGAGATGACTCGTCCTTCTCCTGGACGCACCACTGTAGATCGCCAACAGTACAAGGACGTCTATACATACCCTTAAAATTCTTGGTGAATGCTTCATGCATGTCCAACCAATTGCATATGAACTTCTCTGGCAAGTCGTTGATCCATTGGTGGGTGATGCCCATCAACATCTGTGGGATGTACTTGACAGCGACATTAGGGTTTCCCCCTGCGATATCGACCGCTTCGCTGTAATCCTGCAACCACGTAGCTGCCTGGTAGTGCCGTCATAGGGCTTGATCATCTTGTCAACCGGAAACCCTTGGGGTAAGTTGTGGCCCGTATCACAGGGCCGAAACAACGTGGTTCGAGGTATTGTCCTTCCCGGGCCTCTTGAAATCTTTTACAAGCGCAAATGTGCATCATATGGCTTCGAGTTTGCTTTGTTCTTGTCACCGCCATGGGGAGCGTTGCGTGAGCGACGTGGTCCTCCTCCGCCATGGTGAGTCCTAGGTGGTGACGGAGGCGGAGGCGGCGGTGGGTTAGCTTTCTTGTTGTGACCCTCCTCTGACCCCTCATGCCTATCGTGGTTCTTTGTCAGATGTGGAGGGTCATGGTGCGACCTGCTCTTATGCCCATGGTTGCCACTATGCTCTCTGTCATACCGAGGTTGCTCCACATTGTCGTGAATGATGATGTCGCCCTGGGGGCGTCTAAGTGGAGGCATGCTCGTGCGATGGTGAGACTTTGGGTCTTTGTGATGCCGGGAATGTCAGGGTGGTGGAGTCGAGCGACGAGGATGAGCCTTACCTCCGTGTTTGGAGGATATGGGGATAGCGTTATTCCTATTGCGTGCATCCCTTCGCCTTTGTTCTGATGAACCCGTTTGAGATCCGACATCGTGTGGAGATCTTTCCCTATGCTGTTTGCGTGCGCTAGACTGACAATATGTTGGGTCAGACCCGAGCCTCTGAGAGGTGGCCTTTTCCTACTATTTGACTGCCTTGGCGACGAGGTCATAGACCTGATCCATAGCCACAGGTGATCTATCCTGCTCCGGTAGAGTCTTGGCGACGACAAAGTTGAGGGGGGACGAGGGCATAACTTGCTTTCCATATTTTTCAATATATGGCTTAGCTTGTGCAAGCTTTGAAGAAGCCCACCCCAAGTTGCGTTGTATGCTGGGATAGTTGACGAAGTGAGCCAGAGCTTTCTTGTTCTTCTACTGCTTGAGCAGAGTCTTGTATTCGGCTTCCATGGCTTTGGACTCCTTGATCAATTTATGCGCCTTGGCCAGATCTCGATCTAACTTTGCGCCTTGTTTTGTGATGGCCTGCTGATACCTTCGATCCGGATTACGGATGTAGTATAGTTATTTTTCCCTAGTAGACCTAGGTTTATCGAATCCTCGGGAAGCAGAGAGCATAGTAAGATTACTTAAACAGACCTTCAGGAGTTTTAGAATTCTTTTTTTGTTTTCACCGGACCAAGAGTTTGTGATCTTTTTGTTGTTGTTGACGATGGAGAGAGAGGGCCTGGGGCTTTCGGTTTCACAATTAGCTGTGCAAAACATCTAATGGGAATAAAAGATAATAATAAAGTATACATGTAATTATTAGAGAAAGATAATTATATGTGGGCAGTGCATCCATAATTGTCATTGCCTCCGCAACCGCTTATAGGAATAACCTACTAGTCTCATCTATAGAAGAAAGAGAACTAATGATATGCATAGTGATGTCACCGTTAATCCCAAGTAAATCCCTCACATACAGCCGTACTACCCCATCTGTCACTGGGGTTCCCAGCAGATCAGTCATCACTCACACTTCGTATACCTGGATCAATCCTTGGGGTCTTGGGTACCTGAAAAGTCCTTAGATTAAGGAGAGAGAGGGTACAATAATCACCGTGTCATACAAACTAATACATGACCCTATCTATGATAAATAAAATGCACAAAATCTACATGGCTAGGCCAAATCCCTTAGCCCAAGGAGAATTACTCACACATAGAGATAAAATCAATAATCATAAACATTGTAATGGAAATCATGAGATTGATAATAATAGTTTTATAATGTCACCAATCGGAGATGAGATCTACTATTACAAGTGGTGGAATATGGCTATGGTGGTGGAGAATGGTTTGGAGATTAGATCTAGATCTATTCCTCTCGCGTAGTGGCTTCTGGTGGTAGGGAGAGTTGAGATCGAAAAAGAGAGAGTTTCTTGTCGTCCAAATCCTCTTTATATAGGGGGGCCTTCATGAAAGTTATTCTGTTGGAACTGGCGATGTCGGTGCCAACTATAGGGCCGGAATAAAATTCCCGTTGTATAGTTGGTCGTTAAAGGCACTGAGCTCTCTTCACGGCTCCAGGTTTCTTTGGTATGTTGGAAATCTCGTATCTTTGACTTTAATGTCGTGATTCTCATCATCAAACGTCATTATTTGTGCAGGGAAAAATAGGAAGAAAGTATTTCATACCCCTTTGATCATTCGACATTAGTGGCGGGACTTAGAGAGATATTTTATCAAATATATGAATAATATCTAGTTTAAATGCGGACGTGGATGGCTATATTTCACAGCCATCAACCTCCCCAATCTTAAACTTGATTGTCCTCGAGCAAGAAAACCAAAATCAAAATGGAACTCAGCGTTTAAACTGAAATAACGAGATGATGATCTTACTCATGATTGGTAGTCTCATGTTTCCTCCACTTTATTAATCTGAAAAACTTTAGCATAGATAGAGTAATGACAAGCATATCATACGGGTTTCATGAATCCTTATAGCGCAGCAAAATTACTATAAGCATGGATGATTCAAATGAGTAAACTTTATTCCATGTCATGTAATCAACTCATAAGCTTGCCTTTGAACAATAAAATATAATCATGTAAAATTGAGAGTGTGAGAGTTCGTCAAGAAAAGCATATACACTAAAGTATCTCAATTCTCCCACATCAATAAATCAAGACTTTTTAAGCACTACTTTTCTATTCATTGTCCTTCAAATTCCAGTTTTAGAAATAGAGAGCATGCCAAAAAAAATACATTAGTTTATCGGACTATGATGGACACTCGTGGTATCACTAAGGTTTTTGTTCCTTTTGCATAATGATTACTCATATTAGCCAGAGGAGTGATTCCATCATCATAGCTACCCGGGAGTGCCAAGAATCTTACCCATTATAGCATTGCTGCTACATATGTTTAATCAACTCATAGCCAAAAACTAGGAGTTTCCTCTATCAAGATCGTTTGCATGCTAGCGGAGTTGTTGGCATCCCATGAAGTTTGACACGCATAAATCTATATCATTCTTATGATCCACAAGTCAAACTTTGGCATGCTCACAAATACCGCTAAACATTAATTCAATTGAACAATTTTTTCAAAGAGAGCTATCAAGTCAATCATTATTTTCTGTGGTGTTGAGTGTCTCTAGGAATAAGATTTTAAGACTAAAAACTACAACACCCAAGCCTTTAATTGTAAGACTTTTTCTTATTTCAGTTGTTTAGCAAATTTTTAGGCAAGAAATGGTTAACTACAAGAGCTAGAACAAAACTTACTCAACTAAATACCTAGAATTTTACTATAATATAGAGACTCAGTCCACCAATATAATATCTTAACATTTACTACTAACTAGCATGGGTTTCTATCTCAAAACAAAACTAGCATGGGTTTCTCAAACTTCAAAAGTGGGGAGTCATAAGGCATACCTCTCATGTTTGGTTCCACTTCTCTCTTCCCTTTTGATTTGTTTCTTGGAAACTCAAAGTCGATCACTCTCTTGCAAATACATTAGAACCTCGTGGCGAAAAGAAAAGAAAGAGGGAAAACAAAATGAAAAAAACTTTTTGTTGTTTTTGAGAGCGGGAATTAAAGAATAGGCGGCAAAGCTTGGCTTGAAAATCTCGAAAACAAAATAAAATAACTAAATATAAAGTGTTGGGGAAACCAACACGAGTGCTTATAAACTCAAATAAAAAGCATAACCTAGAAAATAAAATAAAGCAAATGAACGCCAAATAAAAATAGATAGAAAACCTCCACAAGCTTAGGCTTTTGCAAGTCCTTCAAATCATTGAGGTGGCGTGAAAAAGTTGTAACCCCAGTCCACAAATTAAGTTGATAAGTTATTTGTTGTTTTTCGGAGGTTCAAGGCGAGATTATGCATTCCCTCCATAGTCCCTCCAAGTTTTTGAAAGTCTTGATATGTAGTGAACCGGTTCGGTGGATGCTCCCCTTGATAAAGAACTTCTTACTCCTCTTCTTGGTCCTCATCCTCGTCAGAAATCTCCTACTTGGGTTGATGTTGTTCAACCTGCACATCATATAGCAAACGTCCCTCCTCGATAGAGAAGAGATCATTAGACAAAGGAGCGGTGTAGAGACGCCCAGCTCCTACAATATGCAAGTAATAAACACCACCTCTCCTAATGAGCATTTCACAAGCTTTTAAAATAGACAAACCAACACGTCGCTCACCTAGAACTGATTGCAACTCACCTAGGTCGATGCCTAGGGCAATGACAAGCACGGTGATGACGCCTCCACCTGTGAGGGTCCTTGGCTTTGGGAGGACTGGTGCTCCAAATAGCGCATAAGAATTGCGCCCAAGTTGAGTGACAAGTTGTTGTTGAAAGCAGCTTTTGCGAGGACCAAGATATTCTCTTCATTGAGTCTTGTAAACTCATTACGTGCCTGCAAGGTGTTAGCAATGATATAGAATAAATAGAGGATAGCAGGATGTTGAATATTCTTCCCCCTATTGACTCTAGAAGTAAAACTCATTCTAATGTAATAGTGATCTGGGAAAGGGTTTATGTCGGTATAAAATGCACGCAAGACATTAGCATCATTGTTTGATAAACTAAGGCAATTGCACCATTCATCAAGCGTTAATGTATAATTGTGGTTTATAAGTAGGAAAGAAATAGTGTCTTCTCCTTGCCATATTTTAACGGTGCTTTGCAAAGAACTTAAAAATTTAAGAGTTAACCGGCGATAAGTAGGCACATAATGAAATATAAAGTTTTGCAGCCCAACCCGAGGATGACTAGCACGACCACGCTCTTTAGAAAACGTGCGCTTCCGGCCGTTCGACAACGCGTGTATTCCCGGCCACACAGCAGCCCGACACGTGGTGTGTGGAAGTTCACCCGTGCTGGCGAGCTGCTCGCTCGTGTGTTCTTTTTATGATCTTTTTTTAGCGCGACTAGCGGAAAAAGAAAAAAATACAATGCCAAAAAGATAAAAAATACACCTAAAAAAATAGTTTATCCCGAGACAGTGCAACGCAGTACAGCAAGGCAGTGCATGTCACCGCGCATTACACTGTGAACTAAGGCAGTGCAACACAGTACAACGAGGCAGTACACCGCCTACACGGGCAGTGTACTGCCAGGACACCATAGTGCACTTCGAACTAAGGCAGTGCAACACAGTACAACGAGGCAGTACACCGTCTGCATGGGCAGTGTACTGTCAGGACACCGTGTAGTGCACTGCGAACTAAGGCAGTGCAACATAATACAACGAGACAGTACACCGTCTGCACGGATAGTACACTTCCATGACACTGCGCAGTGCACTGCAAATTAAGGTAATGCAACACAGTACAACGAGGCAGTACACCGCCTGCACGTGCAGTGTACTGCCAAGACACTGCGCAGTGCACTGCGAATTACGGCAGCGCAACACAATACAATAAGGCAGCACACCGTCTGCACGGGCAGTACACTGCTAGGACACCGCACAGTGCACTACGAACTAAGGCAGTTGAACACAGTACAGCGAACACCGCCTGCACGGGCAGTGTACTGCCAGGACACAACGCAGTGCACTGTGTTCTTAGACAGTGCAACACAGTACAACAGGGCAGTGCACGGGCGGTGCACTGCCAGAACAATGTGACGTGCATTGCAACCGAAGGCACCGTGCACAGGACCAAAAGACAGTGCAACCTACGCATCAAAAGTAGTACGAGAAAAAAGTCCATCGAAACATATCAACAATGGATCTAGTTTTAAAGATCTGGACGAGACTAGCAAGACCGTGAAAACAGATTTCGATTTGGACTCTCAGTTTGAAAGATATCGCAGTTTTCATGTTCAAATCTATATAAAAAAGAAAAAGTACACACGACCCTCTCCGCATCCACCACGTGTCGCACGGGAGATGGCCAGGACAGTACGTGAGATACTCCGCGCCTGCCACTGCAGCCAGCAGAAGCGATGCGCGCGACCTTCCAATAGCACGCTTTTTTTTCTAGCCTTTTCAGGCCAATCCTATTACAAAGTAAATTAAAGTCATTAGAAATACCAAATTGGTTTAATATGACGGGATAAGCCCACTTGGTGATGCCAAAAGAACAAAAACTAACAATACACTCGGCTCAAAAGGAAACGAATAAGACAAGCCCATTTGGTTGTCTTCACTTCTCGGTTCTTGATCCCAATGCGATCTTGAGATGCACTAGTAGGCTGAGAAGAACTCGCAGCGACACGAGCACGCGTTTGGCACCTTGTGTTCATCCTTAAAAAAAGACAAAAATAAAAACTTTTGATCCAACAATAGAGGCTATTCTTTGAGCTTGCTATCGCGGCCAAGTGGTGTCGCCCCGGTGCCGACGAGAACGCCGTGGATCAATCGTGTGTTGTTCAGGCGGTGGCAAAAAGTCGTGGTCGGCAGGATTCGAACCTGCGCGGGCAAAGCCCACATGATTTCTAGTCATGCCCGATAACCACTCCGGCACGACCACATCGTGTCAGTTTTCAGATTTTGTTTTTTAAGATACGACAAAGTAATCTTGATAACCTGACGGGCGGGACACTTCCTTGATCGTAAGCGAAGTCATTGGTGTTCTGTTTTGGCCGTTTCGTTTGTATATTTGCGTCGTGTATATATGATCTACATGAATAGCTGCAAAAATAGGAAAGTTCTACTTCATGCTTAATCTATGTATACATAAGTTACTAACTACCGCAGAAGTATTCTCTGAATAATTGATCCCAAAAGTGTTACTCTCTCCATCCCAAAATAGATGTCTTAGATTTGTTAAAATTTAGATGAACCATTATACTAAATAGTGTCTAGATTCATTTAAATTTTGACAAATCTAGAGTATTTTATAGATCGAGCCCAAAGTCAAACGTGTTAGCGTGAGGTGTCATTTCGCGACCCGACCCAGAGACACCATAATTCCAGCAAAGACATGACTATGCACCACCAACATGCTGGAGTCATGCCACAATCTTTGATGGCATCAAGCATTTTACCAGAACAGCATAACATTCCCATTATAACGGCCAAGAAATCGATGCAAGCACCAAACCAACAAGTAATACACAGATCATTCTGCTCAAGCAGAAAAATCAAAATCGCACTTAAAGCATATGACCCGACATCAAAACATACAGTACTGACATCAATGACTCAATAGCATAGAGAGAAAGCCATCACAACTTTGAAGATCTCAAGTTCATTGACAAGGGTGCATTCCAGAACGACCACCACCTGGTGGTCAAAATGTGCGTACTGGGGTTTTCCAGCGACAGAATCAAAAGCTTGTCAAAGATTTTTGCAACTAAACCTAGTGATATGGAATCCATACCGTAAAAATAATATTCAAAAGATAATTGTCTCGTGGACTGCACCCCGTTAAACCATAGTGACTAGTACGGTCTAATCTTTTTATTAACTGTAAAACGAATTCTCTCATCCTGGCAAGATCATAGCAGCATTTCCTTTTAAGAGGAGGTGGCTTCCTTCAGGTACGCGATGAGATCAGCACGGTCCTGCGGCTTCTTCAGTCCAGGGAAGACCATCTTGGTTCCAGGAATGTACTGCATGAGAACAACAAGGTTTGTATTAACAAGATAGCATGCATGGGAATAACAAGGACTGAAGGACGTGCTAGGAACTGAGAGGAGCATACAGATTTGCGCTAATTACACAAGGCAGAACGAATAAGCACCACAACAGCCAGAATATGAATAAAGGATTCCATAGAAAATGTAAGACAAGCTCTCAATACATCAGAACTGTGCATCATACAAATTATCATCACAGAGGAAAACAAAACCAACAATCCCGATGTGGATCGAAGGATATCAGGTAGGCTAGCTTCAGATTGGAATTGAAATGCCTGGCATAACTAACAATAACCAACTGTGAGGTGCTTTTTGGATAGTGGAGTATGTCGTAACCAACATATTAACAGCCTAAATAGACACCAATAACATCTGTAATCTCTTAGCTTCAACAAATTAGCAAACATGTATTGTCAAATATATTAGTCCCTCCGATCCATATTACTTGTCACTGAATTCGATGTATCAAGACATGTTTTAGTGCTAGATACATCCATTTCAACGACAAGTAATATGGATAAGAGGGAGTAGACAATATATTCAGATTTTGCCAAAGCCAAGTACCTTCAGCTACTTCTGTAAGGTTATCTACAGTTTTTTAAGAGAAATAAACAACAGGCAGTGCACCTCAACATATGAAATCACAAATTCAATAACTAAGTCCATATCTTAGCATACAGTATGAACACAAACGATCATATGGAATATAACTATTTCAGGCACATACATACAGAGGCTGAAGTGGGCAGTCATACAAATAACTTCCAGCAACTAAACGGTTCCCTGAGCTTCTATACAGTTTTACAAGCAAGAGAAATCACAGTTCAAGAATAATTACCATCCTCAAACAAGAACAGAAATCAAAGTTAAAGAATATACTTCCTATTGTCACCGTTAGATTGTAGTAAGTCCCAACATGTGAGATCACAACGAGCGTTCCATGGTAAAACATAACCACCGCAATGGAACTTGAGTAACCAAGAGATCATCAAACATACCTTCTTAGGATTAAGCAAGTAGTCATACAGAGTGTTCTCCTCCCAGTCCACAGCCTTGTTCTTGTTCGCAGCGGAGTAGGAGTAACCAGCAGTGGTACCCGACTGCCTCCCAAACAGACCATGCAAGTTAGGACCTGCAAAGAACAAACAGCTCTTATAATCAACTACACCAATCTACCAGCGTGTGCTTATGTATCCATAGTAAGACAATGATATCATCGAGGTTGCATCCTAAGCAGACCATCAATTTAACACATCAACTAATATGCATTGAAAGGAGACGCTATGCTACATAACTATCTTGAAAATAACCATTAAAGTAACCGAACTAGTCCATTTCTGTCCTTGCACAATACCAAGACCAAATGTACACATGTGCCGACATCAACCCCAGAATAAGCAGATCCCTAACACCTTGTATCATTAACAAGGAACATCCAACTAACTACATCAGGAGATTAATCTCACGCAGAGACATGGCATCAGCAGAAGTCTAAAACGAACTAATCAGGTGACTAGCACTTCAACAAACAATTCAAAGAGACATGCCCTGTTATACTAGATTTGAGAGTAAACTAGCAATCTCTAGGCACATACAAAATTCATAGTAATATAACAGTAGGCGCCAGAAGCCGTGAGCATAAGCAGCAGCAATCCGTTTGCTCAGTCGACCACCCCATCACCAACCGGAACAGATCTAAAGCACTATTCCTCACAGCACGCGCAGATCTACCCGAACAACTCCCGATCTGATCCGAGCCGCCGCTCTACGCGAGCGGATCGAACTCGAATCATCCAGATCCCCCGACACCCGGCACGTCGAGACTAGACAGTCTTAAGGCGTTGGAGAAATCGGCGGGAGCTGTCTCTGCTTACCTTGCTTGTGGCCGGCGCCCTGCTCGACGGTGTGGCACTGCGCGCACTTGGTCTTGAAGATCTTCGCGCCGGCGGCCGGGTTGCCTGGGGGAGCCTCGGAGAAGGAAGCCATCGCCGCCGCCGGACGGACGCAAGCAGAGACTCGCCGCAGGTGGACTCGAGGGGAGAGGCCAAGGGAAACTTTTGCTCGCCTTGCTGGCTTCTGGCGATTTCGTGGGGGCTGTGTTGTATAGACCGGTCCAACGGCGGAGGTGGGGCGAGGAAGTACGATAGTGCCCCTTAGGTCCTGCGCGTGTCAGGCGCGTGGGTCAGGGGTGTTTCAGGGATATGGGAGGTTCGAGAAGGTTTTCCGTGTCTTGGAGGAAAAGGAAAGGGGTCGGCGGCGCGTGGATGGTAAGCGTCAAAAAAACGTGGACACCAAACGCTCCGCTGGATGTAGGGCACCCACCCTCTAGGGCTTTCTGTGGACCGACCGCGACCAGGTCTTCCTTTTGTTTCTCCGACGGTGCACCGCGTCTATCAACTGCTTGGGCGCCAGCGTTTCCTGCACCCGTGAGATGGGAAAAGGGGAATCCTGCCCGTCCGTGGGTCTAGGCGTATGGATGGTAAATATTGCTCGCAAATCCGGGCACGCCACAATCCCAAATCGGAATACTTCCATTTTACTACAAAGGCAACATATCCTACATAACCAACATCTATATAAAGATTGCATCAAAAAAAAAACATCTATATAAAGATCGCTCGAGATGACAAATGTCAAAGGTAGAAATCAAGATAAAGTTGGTGAACAAGATACTCAGTTCACCATCCGACCTCCCCTCTTTTATGTTGATCAGCTTGTTGCATGCTGTGTCACCTCATCGAACCGACCACGAGTGTGCAATCAGTTCCAAATAGACAGGATGAACAGATAATTATCTATCTATCAAACAGCTGTTCCAGATGAACACTATCAACAGGTGAAGAAGAATCACCCCCTCAACTTCTAAACCTCCTGGGTGTCAGTGTTCATCAGCTAAAGCTCCATTTATTTCAGGTATATACAATGTTCTAAGGTAACTCTTAGGCGGTAGAACTACGGCATTAGTGGATATGATACACGTAGGTACATACGCTACTACGGTTAAGAAGCGACAAAAGTGGTGGTAGCTAACGCAGCATAGCATCGACCGTGGGCACGGGGAATAGCACGGATGATGCTTCAGCTGCGCGGAGAGCGCTGAAATTCTTCGCAGGTTCAAAGCCTATCTTGTTTCTGCAGCATCCTAGAGACCGAGGCTTGAGGCTGAGTTAGTGCCAATGTGGAGTAGAAGCCCTGCGTTGAAACAAGATTCATGTCTTATAGGTCAGTATGCAGATGTTGTAACGCGAGATGACAATATTCAGCGTTTTGTCAAGGCAAATGTTTTTGGTGCTCGTTATCAATTGCTTACTTCGGCTTTCTTCCACCAACAGATGATTTATTGGGGTCTGGCTTGCTACCTGTCTGAGATGGCCAGCGTGGCGGCGGAGGAGGTGCTGGTGGCTGCAGATAAAGTTAGCAAAAGGTCAAAATCAATGTCAAGATATAAGCCTTCAATTATGCATCCAATCATGAATACTTGTTCAAATTCCAACGGCTATACACATACATTTGGTGCCCTTGTCTTCACGCTTCCAGTCTGCAAAGAAGTTGTGTTCTTTGATGCAGATACTCGAGATCCAACTGTCTCCTGAATGCCCTACAAAATAATCATAATAATAATTTTATCTTTGGTGTTTATTCTTGATCTTCTATTCTCCATTAGATTATTTTGTATTTGTCAAAGAAATTATTACGATTGTTACTATGATGTACCATGGGAGACTCTAAAGTCTATTCAAAGTCTCATAATAGGTGTAATAGCACAAGTTACAAATTTCTGGCCTCCTACTGACAACTAATTTCTGCTCAAAGAAGAATTGTTAGCATATAGTCGTAAGTAAAGAGAGAAGCATTCAGGGTATGGGGACAACACATCATGCAATCATAGCAACAAGGTAATCAAAATGATGTAACAGAAATGGCCAAGGAGAACAGCAATCTGGATCTATTAGCAGCTACCACTGCCACTCTACATGCATGTATATGGACCAATAGCACTGAACGAAAACAAGTTCACAGTTCTTTACCTGCTTATTTGGCTTTCTGACGTTCTCCACAACTCGATTGGCTCTCACATTCGAAGTCAAGATTTTTCTTGGAGGAAGATTTACAGAACTACACAATTAATAGATGTTGTTATAGCAGTATGACTAAACCAATTCTGACAATCCAAAATATTACAGCTCGATAATAAAATTAGCACCTTGATTTTTGTTTCCCAACAAATTGAAGTTCCAACCTTTCCTGCGCATAGCTGCCAAATAATGCGAAACAAAGCTATCAAAATATGGTACAAAACAATTATTTTGAGCATATCTAACAAGTTTGTAACAGTACCTTTTCATTTCTGGCTTGCTAGCCCTAGCAAGATTTGGAGTACATGCCTTTTTGGGAGTAGCCTGCATGAGGAACAGAGAGAAGAAATAGTCAGAAACAAAGAGTTAACCCCTTTCAGCATATTTAAGAAAATACAATTAAGACATGTTATGCTAAGAGAAGGGACTGAAACATACTTCAGTGGTCATAGCACCATTGTAATTGCCCAGCATTCCTCTCAACCTTATAGGTGTTTTTGGATCTGATTTCAGGGTATTCTCTTTGGCAGTAGGGCGTCTTTCTCCTGTTGAAGGACGACAAGGGGTGATGGCAACATCAGCATGCTTTGGTGCACTTCCCTTGCTAAGGCGTCGTTCAGGAGTGGAAGGGCAACAGGGGTTGCCAACATTAACATGCTTAAGCACAGAGTCACTGGCAACAGGGCGTCTCTTGGGAGTTGAAGGCCTGCGAAGAGGAATAACATCCGCATGCTTTGGTGCAATTTCTCTGGCAACAGGGCGTCTCTCAGCGGTAGAAGGCCTGCGAAGAGGAATAACATTGGCATGCTTTGGTGCGGTTTCTCTGGCAACAGGGCGTCTCTCAGCAGTAGAAGGCCTGCGAAGAGGAATAACATCGGCATGCTTTGGTGCAGTTTCTCTGGTTATAGGGCGTCTCTCGGCAGTAGAAGGTCGACACAGGCTGACAACTTCAGCATGCTTCTGTGCAATCCCTCTGATGACAGGGCGCCTTTCGGCACTAGGTGGCCAACATGGATTGGCAATACCAACAAGCTTTGGTGCAATCTCTCTGGTAGGGCGCCTTTCGGCAGTAGAAGGCCGTTGTGGCGTAGCAACATTGGCGCGCTTTGGTGTTAGCTCTTTGGTGGTAAGGCGTCTATCAGGAGTAGATGGTCGACGTGGGGATGGAATGTTGGCATGCTTTGCTGCCGACTCTTTGGTGATAGGGCGCCTGTCAGCAGTAGATGGCCGACACGGGCTGGCAATGTTGGCATTCTTTGGTGCAAGCTCTTTGGTTAAAGGGCGCCTATCAGCAGTAGATGGTCGACGTGGGCTACCAATATTAGTTTGATTTGCTGCCAGCTCTCTTGTCGCAAGGTGTCTTCCAGCAGTGGAGGGGCGACATGGGCTAGCCATACCAGCAGGGTCCTGTGAACCATCTTTGATGACAGGTCGCCGTTCCCTAGTGGAGGGCCGTTGCGATGCTGCTGAGGAAGGTCTTCTAAGAGCTATAACACCAGAGTCTTCTCTTCCCACAAGTTTGCCTCTTCCTGTGGTGGTGCCAATCACATTGCTTGTTGCTGCTTTTGGCTTTCGCAATGATTGAATATTTCCAGGCTTGGTTTTCTGGTTTATCACAATAGGGGCTGATTGAGGTCCCTGAAATGTTCATGAAAACTATATTATTAGTTTACGGAAAAAGTTCTGTCATGAGGCATATCAGAAGTTCAGGTCTTTATTTTATGCCTTGCATGATTGAGCAGTTGGTCATCATTATGTGGTCCAGGACATATGCTAGATATCAGAAAATAAGGCAAAACTAGATAGCAGCAATATTTGTGAGTTCTAGCAAGATATACACCAGATCACGATGAAGAAGTCAATAAATTTTCCAGATAGTGTGTCATTACCTTATTGACAAGTGGGTGATCAGGAATACAACTAGAAGTCATCTTAACCGTCTTTGGAATAATTTTTGAGGCTGGACTAATCGGGGAGCATTTCTCAATAGTTCTCTTAAGATTTACGGTAGTCTCATGGGGCATCACCAGATCATCTTGACTACATTTAGCATTTTGCTGCAACGTATACATCCTCTCTGAACAATTTTCACCACTTGCATTTTCTGTGGATTCTTCACCAATTATCTGTAAGCCTTCAACTAATGTAGAATGAGTCCCTGACGAAATTACATTACTTAGCCTCTCATTAAGATCATTATAGCATCCCAGTCCATGCTCAGATGTGGCCTGAGGTGCTATTTGTCCCATGGACTCATCAACATGTGTTCCAGATCCAGAAGGAGATGCAGGCTTCGCAACTGGTTCATCTTCTCCTGTCTGACTAGAATCACTACCATCACCACTGTACTCTAGATTAAGTTCAGTTTGTTGGTTGTGTTGTTGTAAAGCCTTTAGCTCTCTAATCCTCTTGAAGTATTTTTCAAAGTATGCCTTCTTCTTAGCAACTAATCCATTGAATTTAACAAACTCCTCAGTACGCCTGTCATTGGTAAAAACAGACCACTTCTCCCATGCTAGCGATTCCAAATCAAATCTTCCAAAAGATATGGAACCATGGTCAAACACTTGCGTTGTTCCCTAGGAAAGAAATAACACCGATAAGAAAAAAGAGTGAGATTAAGGTGGTGATTTTTCACTTACAGAAGGCAATTAGCTCCTAAAGAAGCATAGTTCGGATTACTAACTAATACAGAGATGTCTGACAGTAGTTAGCATAGACTTTTAGCAATTTTAGTTGCATCAGGTAGATAGGAAACTCTTAGTCTATTATCAAACTTCACTTTGACTGAAAATCATATACGCTAAAAAAAATAACGGTTACTTATAACACACAGATATACCTAATATACAATATAGTAATTACCAGAGAATGATTGGCCATTTTATTATATTATTAGGTAAATTCTTTGTCTAAGATTATACATATCATGAGAGAGGCATTACCTGAGAACTATCCTGCACGGGTGATTCCTCATGTGGCCATGCAAAACAGTTTTGATTGACTTCTGTCGCCATAGTATATTTTGCCCGTCTAATGCATTACAGTTGTAAATTTTACTACCAAACCCTGTAAAATAAAAGCAGCCATAATCATAATAAGTATAAAGCCATACCTAAAGTTTCATTTAGACAGTCAAATAGAAGATTACTACTCCCTCTGATCCATAATAAGTGTCACTGATTTCTAAAACAGTGACACTTATTATGGAAATCAGTGACACTTATTATGGATCGGAGGGAGTAACAAAATGTATCTACTGTTTTTTAGAACTATCCTGTGTTTCTTTCCAGCAAATTCAGGAGTCAAATATCTTGAGCTATGTCTACTAGAAAATCTTTAAATCCGACTTACGGCCATGGTTTTAATCCAACTAGGGGCGTCTCTGATAAGAAGAAGTGCTGTTTAGCAAGGAAGAATGCATCCTTGCCGTGAGTAGCACCTTTAATTGGACCAACATTTAGTAAAAGGCTATAAGCGCAAAAACACTAGTATCACAATTCATTCTGCAGGTAAGGTGGTGTAAATTCCCCCAAAATCCCACTATCTTGGAGTCAATTAATTTCCATCGCAAATTAATTCACAACTCGTGGTCACTTCCAACTACAGCGTTGGGCCCTTAACACCTGTCTCACCACACCTAACCTCGGAAGACAACATGTCACCAACACGAAATTTCTGAAATAATAAACTACATCCGACAACTAGTCAAACAATCAAACATAACCCCACGGAAAATGATTGCACTGTTTTATCGCTAACCAAGATAAGTTCTTGAACAGCTAAAAAAAAAATAAGTTCTTGAAAATGGAGCTGCCGAGTGATAAAATTGAGAAGAATTGCGCAAAGAACGCACAAACAGAGCACCTGCAGAGAGCCGCAAGAACGAATGGTCGTTCAACTACTGAAAAACCCCAAACTCTTTGGGCCCCCGGTGTGGACTTATAGGAAAATCACGAGCAAATCTAGTTACTTTCGAAAGGAATTTCGCCGAAATCACGCCCTAGATGACGCCCTTGCCAAGTTAAGGGCGGATCTAGACGGCGTGCAGGGTATGCGACCGAAATTTGCGGAGATCAGTCTGGGTTTTAAGCAGGGAAGTAATCACCGGACGAGTTAAAAAAGAAAGAAAGCTCATACCTCAAAGACCCGTCCAAGATTGCGGACGGAGTGGGAGACAGGCGACGATGTAGAACGGAACGGGACGGCACGGCGGCTGCCGCTCTAGGGCACAGCGGCGGTACGCTCCAGGGGAGATTCTAGACCTGCATTGGCCCGGGGTCGGAGCTGCGGTGTAGGCCAGACTCCAGAGCAAGAGGAAAGGTACAGGGTGGCGGTGGAGTACGAGATGGTGGTTCGGATAGACTGGCAGCCCCACCGTGGAGCACGGGCCGGGACGTCGCCCCCCTGGCTGGAACCTGCCCGGAAGGCGATCCGGCGAGCGGGGCGCCTCAGATCCGGGGAGGGAGGAAGTGTTGCCTCGCACTGTCACCTTCTTGTTCCGGTGGCGACTAGGGACGAGACCCCCGTGCTCTCTGCTCTGGCTTTGCCCTACGGTTGGGCGTACCGAGAGGGAGGTAGCTGTCCCGATTTTGATTTGTTTCTTTCAGCCGCGGCTTCGGCTGGTGGTGGCAATGTACGGCGGTGTTATTGCGACGGGGAGGGGGAGCGGGGAGCGTGGGGAGGGATTCTTTCCTTGCGTACTTGGGGCCGGATTAGGTGCGGGTTAGCGAGAGGGGGGAGTGTGAGTGTCAAGTTACTAACCGTTGCGGCTGAAGAGGCCACTCGCTTTTTTTTATTAGAATTTTTTTTGCATGTTTTTTTTAATTAGAACTGGCTACTCCTACTTCCCGCTACCAGCGACAAATGTATTTCTTTTTTATTCATGTATAATGTGAACGTTGTGTTATATAGAAATAAATACTTCCTTCGATCTATATTAATAATTTTAACTTTATCTACATTCGTATGCATCTTCCTTCGATCTATATTAATTTTAACTTTGTCCAGATTCATATGCATGTAAATCTATACTATTAATTTGGATCAGAGGGAGTATTACGTACATGGAGAAATAAAGTATGGTAAGTATGAAAATAAACTGAAGTCGAATGGGATGTTTGTCATATATAAACTATGTGGGTCATAAAATCACCAGAATAGATTTTATTTACAATTTTGCTCCCTAGGGTTATTGTGCGAGCTCCTCATCTTCCTCTAAAACTGGTGGGTGTCAATGTTACTAGGTGAATAGGCGAGCTTCGCCTCGCCGCATGCAACCCGTTGGCACAGTGTAGCCAGCATGGTTGATTTGCGAGGGTTTTCATTTAGGAATCTGTCGGCAGTAACATGGATAGATTGTTTAACGTTATGTCTTAATAATGTCATGCATACATCTAAGCGTGTTAAGTAGAGCTTCGCCCGCTGGGTTACATAATCAGCTCAATAACCTTCTCAACCAAGATTTCGACTTGGTGCCCTTTAGGGTCTGTTCAGTTCTGGAACCAGAGTTAACTGTATATGTACCTCCAATCATTTGCACCATAAACCAACCAGGTTATCTTTAGGAGGAAGCATGAATTTATTCGGACGATCTTATCACAACCTAGCTGAATAGTACCCTCTAAATCAACAGTAAGATTTGCAATTATATCGCGTGCGGTCATTCTGTGTGACAGTTGAATAACGTGAAAGCAAAAAACCAAACATGACAATTGTACACCTGAGGCATGAGGCATGGGATGAAAGTCACAAAAGGTAGTCAACATACATGCCCAATTCCTTTTCTGAGAATCACCAGTCTGTAGTTTATGTTCCATAGATGATATACATTCTGATAAAAAACAGGGGAATTCGAAAATTGATGACTACTGGGTTTAAGCTAAGAGCTTCACGGGTGTATAAATGTGTTGCTTTATTTCCATCTAGATGAGTGAAGTGCAAACTGAATTCCTCGAGGTTGGAGAATGAATGCTTCTTTCATCTCCCTGAACAAGTGGACACAGGATGAGCGCTCCTTCAATTCACTTTGCCATGGGTGACAAAAGTTTGTCAATCAGTTTCCACCCATACTCTGGTATACCCATCTTCTCTCCCCAACAGAGTAGCATCTATGCATGAAAGAACTTCAGCTATTAATGGGACAGTGACATTCATATACTTCCTGCATTCCACTACAGCCAACAGTCCATCACCATTTCTGGAAACAACTCCCAACCTAGCACAAACTGAGCAGTTGTCATCGGTATTACTTTACATCTTCAGTTATTGTAGCACGACCAGCCGTTGTCCATAAATCCATTGGTTTCACCGATTGATCAACAAGCTCCATAGACCTGCAGGGCAGTTACTATACTTATCCATGATTATATTTATTTCTGCTCCCCCAAAGTAGCCCGTAAAACTCATATTGCAATTGTTGTATCCGTCTTGTCCAAAACTAAATTATCCAGTAAATCTGTTGGACAAGTGGCTAGATTCAGTCTTGGCATCTTCAAACCAAAAACTTAAAGTCATGCAAGATAACTTTCAATAAGAATGTTCTGATTTGTGTAAAAAAAATGTTCTGATGGCAAGGATTTGGCCAAGGCCTTGATGATAACCATGCAAAAAAATTCTAGGTTGGCTGCTATAATTAGCTTCCTAGTGTAGTGTTCAGAAAAACATGTGGTGCTGAATTTCTGTAAGTAGTTTTCTTTTATAAATTAAAATCTCTTTGGTATACTCAGCTAGCATCAGCTCTAGATCTGCTATATGAAGCCTGCAAAATGAGAAGTTATAGGCAATAAAATAGTGATTTTTTGATATTGCTTGTCAATTGGAGGTCACAACACAGCTAAAAGATTCCTATCACGCATTTTCAAACGTATATAGATTATACCCACAAATGTTAGCTAGAAGACATGACGATTGCATAATGATAGATAATTTATCAACCGGAAATAACTGAAAAAACAAATCACTGTGTGATAAAAGATATTTGCTGCATCCAAAACTTTCAGCTATGTATTCAGATGTTAAATACGGAGAGGTGTAAATTGCAAATTTAAGTTATGTTTCTAATTCAGAACACATCTAGAAACATGATAAAAACAAAGCTAATACTAACAAGCCACGGCTTCCTTGATTAAAATAACCACATTAGGTGAACAGGCCTTGTGTTGACACTATCAAAATCTCAGAAAATTTAGACAGTTCAGTACTCGGTAGAAAGATCCAGCATTGGCAATACATATTTTTCTGATTGATGTTCACTACTTACTTTAGGGATTATATTATTCATATACAATATTCACAAACAGGATCTGAAGTGAACACTGATAGTTTTGATGAGAATCGAGAAACATGATCTTACCAACTCTGGAGCAGATGGGCAACCAGAAAATGAATTTCTTTTGTTACGCATCACACATCTTATGGCATCAACAGTTTTGGATTGAACAATATTATGTGAACAAAATGTTGATCAATACACATAAAAATCTTTAAAGAACATCATGATATCAATTCAGCAAATGCACGTTGTAATGACAGTATTGAACATGGAACCAACATAATTGATTTCTGGTAAATTTCTTGCAAGGGATTTCAGAAGAAAAAATAAACACAATGAGAAACTTCTGTTGTCTGGAAGTAAACTCACAATACACCCCAGTCAAAAAAACACATGATACACTGTATGCTTATTTCAGAACATACCCGATCGAGTCTACAAAATTATAATTCTCTTCTGGTTTGCCACTTGCTATTGGAGGATCTGCATAAGGAATATACAAAAGCACTTGTTCAAATTCAAATTTGTTCGGTCCTACTAAGAATTTTAGAAACTTAGTGGCTTACATAACAATGCTTACTGTATCAAGCAAAAATGAGTTTTTAGACAGAACTACTACAAAGGATATGGTTAAAGGATGGATCTCGGAATTTGAGGTTCCCGAGAAAGACAAAATTGTACAAATATGACTGTAGATTTCTTGTACTCCTACCTCTCTGAAAAGATATGAGTGGACCTCTCCATTTCTTCACTGTGGTGTTGCATATGTGCAATATTTCCTCCAAGAATCTGCACTATGCAATTATCTTAATATAGCAGAACAAAAAATAATATATATATATCATGAAATGCAGAACCAGCTCGCAAGCAACAGGCAAAAAATAGCCACAAGTTCATATTATTTAGTACCTCAAGGGAAAGGTCTTCTTATATCAACTGATCACTGCATTGTACAGGTATTCATTTGGTAGACCGAGACATCTAGAGTCAAAGCTTTCCCAGATTACTACTGGAGAGTCTCAAAGACTTGCAAAAACTGTAGATCAAGCAGTGTTAATATATTGCACTTAAATCCACCTATGAGACCTTGCTCCTGGCAGGAAACGGAGCCGTTCAGCCTCTATCCATACCATCTGAGTCGCCTATTTGGTGCATAGCCGATCTGGTGGAGATTTGGGTGGGGAGAACGGGAAAGGATGCCACCCTACGGGCGCAGTCGAGGAAGGCGCGAGGATTTTTAGAAGCCGGCGCCGGGAGGGGTGGGTGAACCTTGGAGACAGAGGAGAGTCTGGCGTCGTACTTGACTCGGCACATCAAGGCGGCGAGCAAGCTCAGGGTGGCTTCCCATATAGACACGTGAGCGGATGGGGGAGATGCGGGGAGAGGCCGCGACCAGAGTTAGGCTGGGCGGCGGCTGAAAACCTCGCAGGGAGAGACAGACCAAGGCGGAGACGGCCACGGCCAGAACCCTAGTGCGCTCGGCGCCTCCTCCGCATGATGTCCTCGTCGGCGCTCCCAGCGTGGATGCATTCCAGCCACGCGACCACGCTCCACTCCAGCGACGCCGCCACCGCTCTCCACTCCGATTGGTCCCGGGAGCGCCTTGTCCGTCCTCCCCACGTGGTCGCGCCCCCAGCCGCTTCCCGAGCCATGGGAAGGTGGGAAGTGAGCCAGGGGGCTCCATGCCCCAAATCCGGAAGCGGAGGAGCCGAGCTCTCTGGCTAGTCCTCCTTCATCGCCCCGCAAAGCCTCCAAGCGACTTCAGTCTCCTCCCACGCGCGCAGAAGCTCCGTGAAGATGCGGGGAGGGGCGTGGCGACAGGGTCGGGGTTGGCGCCAGCGTGGACTTCAGGAGGTCGTGGATTTCGCGAGAGGTGGGTTGGGGTGAGGTTGGCCGGAGCTCGGTGGGCGGCAGCCGGAAACCTAGCGGGTGGAGAGAAAGAGGATTTGGGGGAGAGACTGAGAAAGAGGGGGAGGGTGGGTGCACCGCTCACCGCCCTTGCCAGCTATGGACGCGCAAAGGGTGCCCCTGGCCCATTGTCAGCAAAACAGACCGGAAAACGTCCAAACGCGGGGAAAAAAACGATAGAACGTCTCGCAGAGACCCTCAGCGCGCGCGGTGGCCACCACGATTAAGCTATACGAAAGATTTCAGGATAGAGAGAGGTTGCATGGCCCAAAAGCAGTGAAACCGAAGCGGAGCCCACAACCAGCGACACAACACCACCTCGCGCACGATAGGAGCGCTCTCAGCGCTCCCTGTATCTCAGGCTTAAGTCGAGCGCTCCCTGTATCTCAGGCTTAAGTCTTTAAGTAATGTTTGAGACCCGCTCAGTCTGTAGGGGTTGTTGAAAACAGCCGACATAATCTATGAATGCTTCTAAGTGCTCTTGACGATGTCTTTTGAACCACCCGTGGGGTCCAAGAGAAAGGAGTGATCATCGTAGTTTCTTCCTCGGCTGAATAGAACTCGAAGGATGTTGATTGTCTCTTGTATCAAGCTTACCGTGGGAGGCGGAACAATAAGATCGTTATGAGCACATAGATGAGATCGAAACTACGAACTCGCTGACACACACACCACTCCTAGAGACTCCGTGCCAACGACACGGATACACGGCCGGCCGGTACAACCGCACGCGCCGGCGAGCGGCGCCGCTCAGTAAATACGCCCACATGCAACAACGCAGCCAGAGCATGGACGACGCGCAGGCGCAGATAAGAAACCCTTGGGCGGAAATAAAAGGGAGAGGTGGTAGAAAGGTACTAACTAACTACTAGGCATCAGGCTGCACGTTGGCATGTCGTATGGGCACATGCACCCCTCTCCTCTCCGATGGATCTGCATCTGCGTGCACGCGAGTCGCTACTACATCAGATCAGATCAGGCCGGACCAGCAGATCTCCGACAAGGAGAAGAAGCCGCACCACGCGAGGCGGTCACGTACGCGATCTCTTCGTCCGTTGGAGTACATGACATTCCTATCCACCTGCATGCTTGCCGTTTGCCCCTTGGTATATTCCTCTGCCCCCAGGCCACACAGTCGACCTTCGGGACATAGTAGCTGCTCGTGCTACTGCTAATTCGTTGCTTGCTTGGCAAGTGCTTGCGCCAGAGGCCGAGGGCTAGGTGGGTGGGTGACCCTCACATGGCCTCTGTCCGTCTTAGAATACTCCATCGGATCACCGGCCGGAACGTCAAAGGAACCTTGGTTCCTTGTCTGAACGCAGCCTAATTTAAGCTTAGAACTGACATGTCCCAGCGTCCAAGGAACGGACGAGCCGTTACCGTTGTCGTTTGTGTCACGGCGAACTACTACTATTTTTTACGGTCACCCCCTCTAGAAGATGATAATGTATATATGTTATCAAAAGGGTGTGCGGCATTCATGCAAAAACTCACTCACATGTCACAACTCACATCACAGAACTCATCCACACCATTAGACACAATCTTTTTTTTTTAACTACGCCCGGCCAAAGCCAGCCCGGAACATTTTAGTATTTCGGACAGTGCTAAGAGTGGAAGAAAATCCTATACGACCCTGGGTCGTACGCCCCCATGGTGGACCAAGTTATGCGCTTCACCTGTCCAAACTCAAAGCATCTAGCAAATTATTCCCCAATTTTAGTACGTATCAAATCCCTAACTACTATTCCCCTTCCTTTCTCCAGTGGTGCTGCCACGATTCTCCTGCTCGCTGTGCCGCCAGTGCTCGCGGCTCTTTTCCGGCGTCCACCTATCCACCCTCCTCGACGCCGTTGTCCCCGGCGCCGCCGACGGACTGCTTGCCCTGCCGACCGTGGTTAATCTACTTTTGTTGTTGCTTGCCCTGTTCGGTGGACTTTGCTGGAGCACTGGAGAAGAAAAAAGGTGCTGCTTTGGTGTGTGTTTGATGATAATGTCTCTCTCCGCGTGATGCTGCTGCGATTCTGTCCAGTCTCAACGAACTACTGCTCGAGTTTCTGAGTTTTATCTCTCCGCGTGTGTGGGCTTACTGTATCGCTGATGTCAGTTTCATCTCTTTCTGTTTCAGCGAAGTACTACTGGGTTTGGGTTTTGGTTACTTGGAATTAGTTAATAAATGATCACATGCTTTGAGATTCGTTTTTGCCAGCTGTCGAACGCATAACTTGGTCCACCATGCGAGGCGTACGACCCAGGGTCGTATAGGATTTTCTTCCGCTAAGAGTCACATTACATAAGAGAGAGAGGGGTAACATTGACAAGTCAAACTCAAGGCGGAACAAACGAATTGCGCCCAGAAGAATTAAGAAGACTTTAATGGGTGGAGCACGGCATTGGTAGAGACCAAAGTAGAACATCTTCCGCACACCGCCTAGTGTCCAAGAGAGAGAGATAGCTCGTCGGTGCTATTGGAGATAACTGTGTTCCGTTCGCTTCCAGATGCTCCAATCAATGAATGTGCGGACTATGTTCTTGGCATAGCTGGGGAAAGCGAATCAAAGATTCAAAGGTATCGTCGATGAAGAGGGAATGGGAATGGGCACAAGCGGTGGGCAAGGGGTGGGGTGGGGGATACATTCCAAACATTCGTGGCCTGTAGCAGTACAAAACAAGGCAGCTGGCGTCTTCATTAGATGTGCAAAGCGTGGCAAGAGGGGTGCCAAAATCCCCTCCCGTTTGTGAAGATCCTCCACCGTAACGAGCAAGTTGAAGATCCTCCATGGATTTGGCATTTAGGAGCCACATTCATCCATACATGACCCCTGTGTTCATCGATCCACAAGTGTGTGAAATAATGGGCACATGTATCTCTTTTTATTTGAAATAACTTTGTTAGTGAAACGGTTAAGGTGAGAGCTATACTCATCAGAGGGTTGAGGATCACACTCCAATTTGTAGGGGTTCGTAGCATGGAAAACAAAAAAATTCTACCGCATACAAACAAACAAGCCAAGATCTAGCTACTAAATTGTAGCAACGAGTCGATAGAATAACTCATCCTCGAAGATTCCAAAGTGTTTAACGAGAGCGGATTCTCGTGGGTGATGTAGTCGTACTCTTGCCGATCTCAAGATTGTGTAGACGATCCTTCCGGCGCTGCGTTCTAGCAGCGCTCCCGCAGTCGGTCACACGTTCGGTACTCGACGAAGACCTTCCTCTCCCTTGTTCCAGCAGGCAGCGGAGGTTGTAGCACTCTCCTCACGATTTCGACAGCATGACGGCGTGGTACCGGAAGTAGAGGAGAGATCTCGCAGGGCTTCGCCTTAAGCAGGAGCGAGTATGGTGGACTATGAGAGAGGCATCGGTGATCTAGGGTTTAGACGCACCAAGGAGAGAGGGCTAGGCCGGCGGCTAGGGCTTGGGGAAGCCCAAGTCGGCAGCTAGGGTTTGCCCTAGGCGGCGCAGCAGCAGGAGGTGGTGGCGCCGGCGGCTTAGGGCTAGGGTTTGGAGAGGGCAAGGTGTAGTCTTGGAGGGGCAGCCCTGCCCCTCCTTATATAGGTGGAGGGCGCCGGCCAAGGGGAAGGGAGTCCTCCCCCAACTCGGCCTACAAGGCCGGCGGTGGAGGGAGAGGGACTTCCTCCCCAAGTAGGTTTCCTACTCTCCCTCCACCAAGCAAACTTGTCGTTTGACTTTTCAAACTAGGATTTGATTTATCCCTTTATTTTGCTCAGCGATGACACCTAGTACATGATGCAACCATTCCAACTTGTTATGACACATTCATGTACCCTTCCCCTCCGGAGTGTCGGACCTTTCGGAACCTTCTAGAACATTCCCGAAGAAAACACCGGAATCATTCTCCTACCCCGAAACAGGACTTTCCTTATATGAATCTTATTCTCCGGACCATTCCGGATCTCCTCGTGATATCCCGGATCCCATCCGAGACTCCGAACAACATTCGGTCTCTTACTCGTCATTCCATAACTACTCAACAACGTCGAATCCTTAAGTGTGTCTCCCTACGGTTCGTGAATTATGCGGACATGATCGAGACACTTCTCCGAACAATAACCAATAGAGGAATCTGGAAATTCATATGGCTCCCACATATTTTTATGATTACTTTGTGATCGAATGAACCACTTACATACGATACCAATTTCCCTTTGTCTCACGATAGTTTACTTATCCGAGGTTTTGATCGTCGGTATCTCTACATACCTAGTTCAACCTCGTTACTGATAAGTACTCTTTTCTCGTTCTCGTGATATGTGATCCCTTGTGAGCCAGTCACATGCTTGCAAGCCAATTGGATGACATTTCACCGAGAGGGCCCAGAGTATATCTATCCGTCATATGGATGGACAAATCCCACTCTTGATCCATGTGTCTCAACCAATACTTTCTGAACACTCAATGCCACCTTTATAGCCACCCAGTTACGGTGTGGTGTTTGATATCATCAAAGCATCCTTCCGGTGATGGTGATAAGCATGATCTCATGGTCGAAAGAATTAGGTTACTATGTATCAGAAAGGATATAGCAATTGAACTATTAAAATGACTTGATCTTTATGCTACGCTTATCTATAGGAGTATGTCCATCATATCATTCTCCTAACGATATGATCTTGTTGTTAATAACATCTCAATGTTCATGATAGAGAAACCACAATCATTTATTAACCAACAAGCTAGTATTATGAAGATGCTTTACTAGAGACTTCAATTTAAGTTTACAAATCACACAAGTATTAATGTTTCCTTGTTAATACTATTATAGCATGAATGTAAATATTTATCATAAACACAAAGATATAATAATAACTACATTTATTACTGCCTCTAGGGCATATCTCCAACACCATTAACTATATCAACAATGCTACACCTACGAGTTGTTTTACGAACTAACCTTACGGGCAAGACGTGGGGTCATGCGATTGGAGAAACAAGGTGCAGCGGTTCCAAACAAATATACTCGAGCCAATTTGGAAGTCACACGTCGTCTCGTAACAAAAATTGCAAAGGATACTGCCTGTAGACGTAGCATTATTGTAACTATATTAATAGACCAAAACTCGGAAGAAGCCATAGTTGAGGTACGAGGGAATAGCGAGGCTACGAGCCCCATACATGGGCAATCGCCCAAAAGACAAATATATTAGGTCGGGAGGCTTGAGAGGCAAGAACAGGGAACATCCGACAAGAGAAACATGACACACAAATTATCAAGCTAGAAGGAAGTGAGAACATTGGAGCCAACCTATATGGACGAAGGGAAGAGTCGTGCTGAAATCACTTCCAGATTAATGTCATTGTGTCGGGTTAGTATTGTGGTAATTTTATTTTATTTTTGAGGAGACGAGAATGAACAAAAATAGAATATGCTCTTTGAAAGTGTGGCCCTGTTTTGATAACTACAAGAAGAACACATGTATTTAAGTCTTTTGAAGATTTAGGTCATATAAGAAATTCTCTGCAAGGGCCTTTTGGACCAACAAAATGATAAGTTACACGACTTCTCTAAATTTCCAGTGTGTTGGACCATATGACATATATAAATAAACAAAAGATGACAAGTGAAGATTTGGTGCAGATGGGTACAAGTGATCCTAGATTTTTTAAAAAAAATTGAAAATCATATGTTTGAGCTTCAAAGAATTCTGAAAAAAAAAGATCGTGACATAGCCAATGATCTATTCCACAAATGTGCAAAATACCAATTTAAAATATTTTGTATTATGAGCTATACAAAAAATGAAAAAGTGTTGATCTGAGTATACGTAGTTTTACATCTCTAAATTTTACCAGATTTGTCATTTTTGTAGCCCACAATATAAAGAATTTCAGCCTGTGGTTTTTTTCACGCTTGTAGGATACAACATTGATTCTATCTAGAATTTATTTTAGATTATTTTAGAAATTATAAATATAGTTTTAAAATTTTTAATCGAAGTGAGCACTGAGCTCGGGAGCCAAAGACACTTTCTAAAAGATGATACCTTAAAAAGTTTCTTGTCCAACGTCTTGAATATTTTGTGTGTGTGTGTGACATGAACGGAAATTAAAGTTCACTACTCACTCCGTCCGCAAATAAGTGTACTTCTAGCTTTTGTCTAAGTCAAATTTTATTAAATTTGACAAACCTTATAGATAAATATAGCAACATATATTATATGAAATTGTCATATTATGAAACTAAATTTGAAAAAAATGTAGTGGTTCCCAATTTAACCATAAATATTGCTACATTTCTTTTATAAAGTTAGTAAAAATTTACTAAGTTTGATTTAGGATAATGATAGAAGTACACTTGTTTGCGGACGGAGGGAGTAAAATTATAGAGAACATCACACCACCAATCCAATGGTTCTAATGCTTACTCGTGTACTCTGACATATGTAAATATCTGATTTTACATGAATATTTTGAAACTTCTCAGTAACTTTTAAGTAAAAATGTGTATGGAGCTCGAGAGCCAAAAGCAATTAGCGGGTCACATGTGTATTACTCCCTCTGTTTACAAATATAAGATGTTTTAGGTTTGTAAAACAAATGTATCTAGACACCTTTTAGTGTATAGATTCAAATAAATCTACACACTAAAAAATGTTTAGATATATTAATTTCACAAATCTAAAATATCTTATATTTCCAAACGGATAGAGTATTTTTGAAGGCATGACCTGATAGCTGAACCGTAGATCGAACCTACCGCTACGCTGTGGTGCGCTAGCCTGTGAAGCGTATAAACTTTGTTTGAGCTTCGCAATGGCTTGGTTCGTAAACGGCATATTTTGTACTGTATTGTTTATGCGCAAAATTTCTGAATCAGGTCAGAGCACTCAGTGTATCCGCAACGGCTATCTGACATTATCCAAGCAAGTCAAACTACTCCATGATGTAGTATTACTACTTAACACCATTTTAGTTTGGCCTAGACCATAATGTGTTCTTAGAAAATGTTCACGGTGGCTGCAGTCAGTGTGTAGTCTTCGATTAAGCATGGAATAGGTCCAGCCATCGGGCCCACATGCAAGCGAGAGCTATCTGACAAAGCGATTAGAGGTCCGTACATGATGCGTGGGGTTCAGGACTGTACCCCGCCACATGGTTTGGCAATTATAGATGCACGGCATTCATGATTAGTTGGAGACTAGCTATATACTACGTGGAACTTAACGTTGGAATCTTTGGAGAAAGACCAATTAATTAATTAATTAATTAAGAAGGACAAAGCTCATGATGGCATATGGCCAAAGCAAATACTACAGCATGCAGGAAAGAGACGCTGCTGCCATGACCATGACCAAAAACTGACCAAGTGTCCTTCTGGGAGAAAATTAGTGATGATCGATACAGTCTACTGGCTTTTTTTTTTTCAAAAGAACCTACTACTGGTTAGAGGTTAATTTGAACAACCGAATAATAGCACATCTTCTGATCTTCCCCGTAATAAAATAAAATACGATTTTGCTAGAAATCAGGCGCCTTATTTTTAGTTAAGTATCAGTCATCTCTTTCACCATTAGATATACTTCACGATTCGTGCAACGTGGAAATTACTCATGAGTTGCAACTAGGTTGTAACTGAAAATTTGATGAGTTACAACTAGGTTGTAACTGGAAATTAGTACAAATTTTATAAGTTACAAGTAGGTTGCAATTGAGAATTAGCATAAAATAGTAGAATGATATCAGCGACCGAGACATAACTAAAAATCAGGCGCCTGAGATTTAGACGCTTCCAATAAAATAATAATAGCACATCTTTTATGTCGGACAGGCCTTCCTAGCTAACCAACCACCGGAAGCATATATGCCTGCAACCGCAAAGCAATGCATGTCGACCGGGAACTCAAAGCGCGGAAGTCCAATTTTAGTAGTAATAGTAGTAGTAGTAGTACAGAAGAAAGGGGGTTTAGCGTTGCACGAGTGCCGTATC
The DNA here is from genome assembly GCA_916181665.1 of Avena sativa. NCBI lineage: Eukaryota > Viridiplantae > Streptophyta > Magnoliopsida > Poales > Poaceae > Avena > Avena sativa. The sequence goes on from OV702293.1 coordinate 281,969,596, forward strand.
ATTGGGGGATCCAATCCAATCACCCAAAACTGGACCAACCGCGTACGTGACCAGTGCTCGATCGATCGGTCTCCCGCTAGCTTTAGGTCCTCTTTCGCTTTCAGCTGATCATCTGTACTATACCTGCTGCTGTTAGATCGCTGAGAGCAACGGCACACGGCGCCATGATGATCTGATGGATTTGCAAAGCCCTCTAAGTCTAACTAATTGGGCGGGCAAATTAAGGCCGGCCGACGAGGTGCACGAGACCGTGGAGACGAACTGCACTAATAAGCACCTACGGACCTTGTATGCAAATCTGTACTGTGTCAAAGGGAGGATGTACGTTCGGGGCATGGATCTAGTATCCAGCGTAGAAACAGCTGCGCATGTCCCGAGCTCGGGTCAGGTGTCCTTTCTCAGGCGAAGAACCGAGCTCAGTTCATGACCAGCCAAGCCCAATAGCATACTAGCCCCAGTGGCTCGGGCCAGGCTTGATCTGCTGTGGTTTGGGCTAGAATATTGGAGCTTTGGCCCAGTTCAAATCCCGAAAAGCGACATTCCTAATTTTTGAGAGGACAAAATACTTAGTAAACCTCACGTGCTCTTAAAATCAACCAAAAGAAAACTCGTAAAATGTACTCTACAATATTTTATTTATCTTTTGCAGCATGTACAATTACGTACTTGACTCTTCAATAAATTTAGCCTCGAAACCTGATCCTACAACCACTCAATACATATATCCATTTCCATGCGGGTCACCATTTGTCCACCTTCATGGAAATTGTTACAATAATGAAACCATATCATATACAATTCTCAACAGGATTTTTTTAGGCTGGTCATAGTGGGGGTAACTTCACTAGTAACTAAGAGTCTAAGTCAGCATTTTTGCTTATGTGACAATGATTTAATAAAGAGAGAGATGGATTGAGTAACTAGCTATGTTACTGTAACATCACACATACCAAGGCAAAGTGTGTCTACAACCTAATTAATGTGGCATTGCATGTTACCACATCCAAGTTATTTTTCACTATGAAGATAGTACTCTCCACGGTCTCGTGCACCTCGTCGATCATGTGCATTTACTACTCTAAGCTACTCTAACATCCAAGTAGTAACTTAGACTAGTAACATGTGCATTTACTACTCTAAGCTACTCTCCACTATGACCACCCTTAGGAAGGTATTGCCACAAGGAAGGTGATATGTCATCCATGTGGCCAAAACGAACTTGAATATGTGATGCAAAATTGCTTTTCGAAACCAGATTAATTAGGGGGCCAATGTATGTTTTGTGTCAATATAAATGAGTTTCTACCGTCCATGCATGGTTGTTGCCGTGCACGGATCCACCATGTATTATGTCCGGAGACTAGTGCGACTCGACTTTTGCTGATACACAACGAAATATGATGACAAATTTTAAAACAAAAGAAACATGGTGTGACTAGAATAAACCACACCGAAGAAACATTATGTATCATTCTGAAACATAACAAACTTCAACAAAGGTTTAGAAAGAACATGGTACCAATCTCAAAGCATGAACGGACGATGTACAAATCTCAAAAGCATGAATGGGCGATGGATACATTGCAATGGCAGAAAGTCCACTCTCTCCAAAGGTAAGTGTTTTAAGGGGATAACAACGAAGCCAATGCTAGAGCAGATCCAACGGCGCCTGCGATTCACGCGACATGGAACGTCCGTGGCCTGGTTGCACCGCTGTGCGGCCGACATCACCGGTCAGACAGGACTTCTCGTTTCATCTCTCGCCTTTGGCGGCCACACAAAATAATCCACCGCGCGAACAGTTCAGCTTCAGCCACCAAGACGAAACCACCGCGCGCGAGAAGACATCAAGCGAGAATTACTGCACACACACACACTCGGTCACTCACTCACGCACGCCTCACGCCCCACCCGGTCGCCATTGTCTCCAGTTTGACCATTGAATATGTTGACCGTGACTAACGAGACACAAAGTTGGCGGGAGATCAGCTGTAAACTCCACATGTGCTAATTAAGCATCTGGGGGATGGACTTGACCAAAACGAGCATCGCTGCCCGGCCTTCTCGTCGCGATATTTTATTCACACCGAAAAAATGTCAACCCCCACCCCAGTGGCGCTGACTTTGCACCGATCGACACCTATAAATACGCGCGGCCATGCGCACGAACGATCCAGAACCTCTCGAAGCAATAAGCGCCTCCCTCCTAGTCGTAGCTGTGCTCTCAAGACTCAAGAGATTGACGATCGACGCAGTCAGAGGCAAGAGATCGGTCCGCCGGCCGGCGTGCTTGGACGGATACCATGGACCGGCAGGCGGCTTGCGGCGGTGGAGGCGCAGGGGACGCCCCGCGGCCGTGCCGGTACAGGGGCGTGAGGCGGCGGCAGTGGGGGAAGTGGGTGTCGGAGATCCGGGTGCCCGGGACGCGGGAGCGGCTGTGGCTCGGCTCCTACGCCACCGCCGAGGCGGCCGCCGTCGCGCACGACGCCGCCGTCTGCCTCCTCCGCGGCGCCAGCGCCGGCGGCCTCAACTTCCCGGGCCGCGCGGCCGCCTACGGGCACGTCCTCCCTCTGGCTGCGCCGCGGGGCCAGGCAGGCCAGCAGCAGCTGTCGCCTCGCTCGGTGCAGCGCGTGGCGTCCGACGCCGGCATGGCCGCCGACGCCCAGCTTGTAGAGCTGCGGGAGCGCGCTCCCGGTCCCGGGCCTCCTGCAGGACAAGAGACGGTGGCCGCCGCCGGCATTGGCGCCGCGCAAGGTGGTGCAGGTGCAGTGGAGCAAGTGGAGTATGGGGGTTGGAGGAGCAGCAGCAGCAGCAGTGGAAGCGAGCTGCTTGTTTACGGAGATCTCAGTGTAGACGACATTGAGATCGTGATGTTGTAGTCATTGTAGATCGTCAAAAAAATTGCAGATCAATTAGCGTTGCAAAAAGAAAGTTGAGTAAATATTGTGCAGTTATAACACAAGGTATGGAGAGAACGCATACAATCATATTAAAAGGAGACAACAATATTTCGATATTCATCTTTGTCTCCGGACTTTGACCAAACCTTGACTTGGGAGATTGGTCATCCAAAGGCCAAAGCAATGCACACAAGACAGAGAAGGATCAATCGGGAGAAAAAGTTTGAGCAAACTTCAAACGATGCTTTCGGCACGGAAACACTATTTAAATGTCGTCGTTGCCAGGTCTAACATGTGAATGCATGACCTAGGTTTTCAACTTGAGCTTAGAACTGATGTTGGCCCACTTCACTTGCCGAGGCCGCATCGTTAGGCTTTGACAAATTGTAGCAAATCACCAAGATGAAAACACCTGACAAAAATCAAGAGGAGACACACTATACGGGCAGTGAGCATTACAATGAGGCCACGTGCACAATCCGGAGTGCACATTTGAAGGGAGACTCTACGGGTTGGCGAAATTCGTACGTCCACCATTAAAGCGAAGGCGGGAACCTAGGTCCGCTTTATCATGCCAACACCCAACCGAGGCGCACTTGATCAAGGAGACAAGATGCCACAAGCACAAGCCAATACACTAAGCTTGGTACACACCTACCATGAATAACGGGTCAGAAAGATCCATATTCAACCTACTAAGGATCATCGCCGATCATCACTCCCACATCATAACGACCACCCAAAAAGTGTAGAATCTAGATCCAACTAGACATGCGATGTCGCCAAGCCATAAGAACAACCACACACCGACACTAGGCATATTGTCGGAGGAAACTAGATGATAATCCTAGGACACCAGCACCACATCTTTGCAAGGGGAAGAGGAGTAACCTTATAATGGTTGGGATCCAAGAAGAGCCTCATTGCAAAGCACAATATAACAGTTTCTTTCAACAAGGACGATGTATGATATACCCCCTCAGTTTCAAAATATAAGATGTTTTAGCTTTGTAAAGAAAATGTATCTAGACTTCTTTTAGTATGTAGGTTCACTCATGTTTAGAAATGAGTCTATACTCTGAAAGAAGTCTATATACATTTTCTTTATAAACCTACAACATCTTATATTTTGAAACGGAGGGAGTAGCAGATGGAGAAGGTGTATGGCGAAGGTATGAGAAACCACCCCTTGAAAACTACTTTTATAGTGGAAACATGCGAACAAGGATATAAAACATCATGTCGACAAAGTTGTCCTAGAGCACACTTTTATACCTTGCGTAGGTTTTACAAAATCCGCTCCCCCCCTCCCCCGCGCACGCTGTTGATGTTTCACTAAGGTTATGATGAGGACATGAGGTTTCTATTAGCTTCCAAAAGGTCTAATGGATATTTGACATAAACCCAAGTAAAACTCCAACTTGTTTGAAACTCCATTGAAACTGCATACAAGATCTAGATGAAATCATTAAACTTTACTGAACTTCACAAAAAGCCATATGAAGCACACATTAATGATCCGAGTCTATGAAATCTATTAACACGCATAAATTAAACCATGGAACCAAGATGAGACTACTACAAACATAGGAAACTTTAATCAACCAAAAATTTGTTTCACAAAGCCTCGTCAATGTTTTAGTTTAGTTTCAAAACATGGAAATTTTCAATTTTGTAAAAATATCCGACATTCGTCTTGTTTGTGAGATCTCGTCAAGTTATAAATTATGATAGAAAATAGATCCAATCAGACTCACGGTTCAAGATATATGGTCCTATTTTAGTTTGAACAAAAATATGCAAGGTATGATGGACAAGAGGGATGTGGATTGCGGGTTGATTTCAGCAAACTAGAGACACTAGAGGCATCTACAATGCAAGTTGCTTAGGAAAGTGCTTACAACAATAAACTGAATTTTTTAATCTCTAGGACAGGCACCTAGCCACGCAGTTGCCTTGTATAAGTAAGCAAGGGAGATGCATAAGTAAAAAATAATAATTCTTAGCGTCTTGCACCGTACATGCCTCAACTACAAAATTGTATGTGAGAAAAACGATGCGGTTATTATCTGGTCCAAACATATTTGGATTCTACAGTCCATAACTTAGTTTTCTTGTTTTCCTTGATGATAGGTTCTCATCCTATACTTTCTTGAAATTTGGGGCCCACCGATCTAAGTTGCTCAAGACCCAGGAGGTAGGCTCGGAATAAGTCCAGATGATGCTTCTAGAGCTAGAAGAAAGCAGTGGGATGAAGTGCACTTGCATTTTGACCACCTGACCGGAGGAGTGTGCCCGAGGAAGATCTTGCGATATACTACTATGCATGTAACACATGGTCAATGGCGTTAGAACCTGTAGTGCTTGAAATGACCGCGAACAAAAGGAGAACAGGGAGAGCGAAGTGTTGAGTGCTCCATCCAGCATATGACCGGTTCCTACATAGACATGCACTACAAAAGAGAATGTGTGGTCTTGTGGTCGTGTGGATGGATGTGCTATTCTCTCCATGATCTGGTACCCGTTACCTGCTCGGCTGAAGGGATCCTGACCGGCCATTTCGGTGGAAACTCCCAAGCTCTGAACCCGAACCTTCGGTTCTGAAGCCCATGGTTCTGTTCCAGGTCAGCAAGTTCATGAACTAGATAGACGTAGAACCAGTCATGAGATGCATGCACTCGATCAGTGGATCAATTAATTTTATCAGTTAATGCAGGCCTAAGCTGACAGAAACTGTCAACGCGTTCAATATCCGCCGAATGCTGTCCTGCCAGCCCAAGATGGCATAGCCTTTTGACCTTCGGTTTGACACAACAGAAGGTTCCAGAAACCAGAAGGCTCTTTCCAGTCAACGAAACGCTCATTGTTTTGGAACCTACGTACAGTACAGTGGAGAGAAGAAAAACAAAATCAGAGCATGATTGAGAGTACTAATCCATCTGACCCACGGTAAGCCCAGAGGGTTTGCGACTGCAAGCATTGCTTATTATGATTGGCCCAAGACCTCTCGGCGAGGAATTTCGAAACTACTAGCACTCCAGCTTCAACTGTATCCGCAATTTGCTTTCAGAGCTGCCTATATACAGTAGTATACTATTATCTGCAGATTCTTGGCTCTGAACGGAACATACAGAACAGCAACATAGAGCTTATTCGAGTAGGAACGAACCATACATTTTTACGACCATAAACGAGTTCCATGCGAGATGTACATGTACACCGTTTCCAGTTATGTACAGATTGCCTACAACACTACCTGCCGCAGTGGTGCATGGGGGGAACAAACATCTACGCGCTGTCCTGCTTCGGTTTCTGGCTGAGCTCCGAGTAGTGCCCTCCCATCAGCTGCAGTATCTCGGTCCAGAGGTGAGAAGGGTCGGTCGACACCGCGTCGCTGATCAGCTCCGTGCTGCAGGAAGCGACGGCCCAGTACCCCGCCCTGATCTCGCTCAGCAGCTGCTCGTAGTCCCAGGCCGCATGGCCCACGAAGAATCTCAGGTCCTCGGTTGCGATCGCACCGCTCTTCATCAGGACGCCGGCCTTCTCCAGCTCGGTCCGGAAGCCGAAGCAGATGCCTGGTATCACCTCCTCGAACCCCTTGAGACGCGAGCTGTCTTTGGTGCGTACCAGGAACATGCTCATGTCTACGGGGCCTCCGAAGAAGAGGGCACAGTCGCCGAAAGGGGTTGTTTGGTCTCGGAATGATGATGGGTTGACATTCTTGATCTTTGTGTAGAGTGGACGGTTCAGGATGACTCCGAATGGACCGTCGAAGGTGCCTCTTGACCCAAGTCTGAGCAGGAGAATAACAGTTCTCTCGAAGATGCTGTCGTCGTCGAGCACCTCGGTAGCCACCAAGACACACCCTGCCTCTGGCATTGTGATAGGGTGAGCCCACTTTTGTGGAAGCTGGTGTGCTGGTTCTCCGGAGGACGCCTTTGCCTCTGCAGGAACACTTGGATCTACCAATAGTTCCTGAGCCAAGGATTTAAATAGTAAAGCACAAAAGAAATAGACAGATAGTATGATATAACCCAAGTTGGTTACAAAGTACTCGCGTTGTTCACTTTTCTTTTCAAAAAACTTTATCTCTGTGCTAATAACAATTCGGAACAAACTTGAAAGAATATTTAAAGTAAATGTAACAAGGTTTGAGAAGCAGCCGCTTATGTAATGAAAATATTGATATAATAGAGAACTGCATAAGGTGCCAGAGAGGATCCATTTGCAGAATGCTTTTAAAACTTTTCGGCGAAGATTTTTTTGGAACCTTACGTTCGAACACCAATATATCAACAGAAAGCATACATTTCTAGAATAATTCATGTTATAAATGCAACGCCTAAATGGAAGAGATTGTGCATTGGATCTTCTTTGGAATATACTAGTATAGCACTATGCTAGCATTAACAGCAGCCATAACAGATGTTGGTATTAGTATTGACACAAATTTTATATTATTATTGCTATATCCAGCAAGTGAAACTAGCTATGATCGATGCACTGTTCCTAATTTTCTTGGCAGATAGTGGGTAATGTCAGGGAGTGATCGTAAATGTCTAGGTGACATAAATGCATGCCGAACTGTAGATAATTTGAACCTAAAGAAAAACTATGAGCTCTACAGACTGTCACTACAAACGTGTCACCCTCACCTGTTCCCGTCGCACAAGGTTTGCTCTGACATCTCTCCAGTAATTGCTGTTTGAAATATTAATAGGCTCAGTGAGTTTCGATTCATCAGGTGGTTCGTTCGATCCATCAGAGCTATCTCCTGTCGGAACAGATGCATCGCCACTTCCTGCATGAAGAAGGCACAACTGAGGCCAAGCCATCATTCTGGTTCACACTTTTTGCTACACTACACGAAAGTATGAATGAACTCTGATTTATATAGGCAATACTTGAGAATCTGAAGTTTCCCTGTCCACTGGTTTCACTCGAAACTTAGCACCTGATGATGTTTTTCTTCCATTAGTTTACTCAAAGTAGCCCAGCTATCGAAGTATATTGACAATATAACATTGCAATTGGGGGAACCATCCAAACAATAGCAGCTCATCGCAGAACTCAACAAGTAGCTCAATTCTAAAATTCTAAAGGCTCAAGTTCCCCTAGGAATACACAATGATTCCAACCTTCATCCACTAGTTAAATTAACATCCGTTCTCCCAATTTCCAGCTGAAGCCACTACTATCAGCAATAGCTAGCAACTACTCTTCCAATTTTTCCTGCTAGAGCGAAATCCCGACCTCTCTCTTGTCGGACAAATTCACCAAAACCATCACCAGCGTGCGAATTGGCACCTATCGAAGAATCGCTTTCAAACCCCCCAAATGGCTTGATCCTTTCCACATCCTAATTGCGCGAAGACCACACAATTCCGTCTCTAGCTGCACCAGTTCGCATCGGGAACAACAGCTACTCAACGGAGAGGGCCTCACCTGACGAGGATGCCTTGCTCTTGGATTCCTCGTCGTCGCCGCCACCAGCCCTGTCGCTGCCTCTCCTCCCCGAAGCGCGCACGGCCACGAGCGGCCTCACCGCCGGGCCACGTCTCCGCCACGCGGACCACGGGCCCGTCCTGCCGGCGGCGGCGAGGGGCGTCCCGGCCCGAGTGGCGGGGGCGGGGCGAATCGGCGTGAGGCACGGCCCGCCGGTCTTCATGTTGAGGGCCCACATGTCCGTGGGAGGGAACGGTGCCTCCGCCGGGTCGGAGTGGAAACGGAGAAGTGTGGAACTGCACGAGCACCGAGCCTGGTCGAGCGGATTGATAGATGTTTCTTGGTGCCGGAGGCGGATTTCTTAAGCATAGAAAGCGACTTTCATTTTCCCAAAAAGATTCTCTCGGAGCAAGTCTCTCTCTCAAAGAAAAAAATACACAAGCTACAATATTCGTCTTTTTCTTTAAGAAAAACTAGTTGAATGCCATATGGGTCCTCAAAATTTCTTTCCCGTCACGCATGTAACCAGATGCATCCACATGAATATTCAAAATTTTGATAGAAACACGGTCTATTCGGGTTACTCAAAATACATATTTTGATCATTGCTTTTGTCATTCCAGGATCGATTACCAAACTTGTGTTCCCAGTCAAAATTTCCTCAACCCATGAGTGCATTTTGTTGTCGAAATAGAGGGGATGGGAAAGAACAACACTTGCTAGCACCGAGGAGAGGGGGGGGGGGGGGGGGGGGGGAACCACCGAAGAGGACATGTGGAAGGACCGATAGGAGCGTCTAGAGGGGGTAAATAGGCGCAACCAAATTTTATATCTTTTTAAAATTTAGGATTGACAATGGTAAATTCTCTAGATAAGAAACTAAGTGAATTTTCTTATATAGAACGAAAGCATACAAGGAATGTAAACAACAATACAACAAGGTAAAGGTAGGAGGTAACCGCTAGTAGACATGAGGATGTGATTCCCAGAGTTTCTTCCTTGTAGAGGGAAGTACGTCTCCGTTGGAGAGGTGTTAGGGCTACACAGTCACCCAAGCGCCACTAAGCTCACCTTCTTCTGCCGAGAAAGCACCACAAAGGTGGGTACTCATCCACTATGCGGGGGATCTTTTGGGTGTCCAATGTAACCTCACAGAAAGCTCTTGGGGCTAGCTCAACAACTCAATTGGAGGCTCTCAACACCGACATCAAAGCTCTTATAACACCAAGAACGAGCTTTGGGGAAGACTTCTGCCGGCTAGGGTTTCAAGAACACAAGAGTAACAAGTTCCTCAATAGAAAGACAATGGAATTCAAATCCCTTTGGTGAGTGAGTATATGTAGGCATCCTCCCTTGGTACCCAAAAGGGCAACAAGTTCTATTGGCTACATAAGGAGATCTATGAGATTGGAGCTTTGCAACAATGGTGAAGAATGAGTGAAAGCCACAATCAGCTCTTGGGGGAGGATGTATTATATATATGTCCTCAGAAAGAGCCATTGGAGCTGATTAACCCTGGAGTCTGCGGGCTCAACATATTGGAGTCTTCGGCTATGCGGGAGTCTCCGGAATAGAAAAGACAAAGTCTCTAGCGGGGGCGGAGTCTCCAAGCTGAGACTCTAGACCAACTTCCAGGATCTCCTGGACTCTGGGCCAGAGTTTGCGTGGGAGTCCCCGGCTAGAGTTTTTGGGTTAGGCACACCGGAGTCTCCAAACTCAGGAAAACAACAACAAATTTTTGAGGATTTATTCCTCCATGTAGCAATAGGTAGGTTGGTGGGTGCATATTAGTATGTGTAGGTGATTTGAATTCCCATGAACCTTCCACTAACCAACCCCCTCTTGATAGTCCAGGTTTCCTATCAAACAAAAGTCAAGGTAAACCTTATCAATCTTTTCACTTTTGAGGGGTCGATCATCGTCTCGTGATTTTCATCTTACGACCTAGAACATGCTTAGCACATGATTAGTATCACACATGTTGTCAACAAACACACAAAACACACTTAGGTAAGGAAATGCACTTTCGACATGGAAGCACAACATCGCCATCGTACTCTACCACCACCACCTCCATCTCCCCTTCCATCTTTGCTACCTACCTTGCCCAAAGACCCCACTTCGCTAGTCTACCACACCAAATCCTCTAATATCCACATCGCCTTCTTCTCCAGTGTCACGACACACACTTGAAACCATAAATACGGAGATGACAAACCCGGTTCTCCTACCCTTAAGTTTCTTCCGAGCCTATGTCAGTGTCGTCACATCGACCCCTTCTTCTGATAAATCACGACTCATTGGAGCTTTTTTGTTTTGTTGATGGCTTCGGCAAGGCCATATGATGGCACCAAAACACGTGGATACAAAAATGTTGGGACTCCAAGCGAAAAGTGATGTAGCAAGCGTGTGGTTTAATATCGAACTCTTGGGAAATAGTATAACCCTTTCCCTCTCCTCTTCTAGAAACCTGCAAAACAAGATAATTTGCCTTATGTCTCCAACTCCACCATGTGGTTGTTAAGCAGAAGGTTTGGTATTAAAATTGGAAACAAATAAAAAATAAACTAAACTAAGCATGCAAGCAATGAAAGTAAACTAATCTATATGCAAAGCTAAAACTAAATGAATGGCAATAGTAGTGTGTTGGGTTTTGGATGGTAAATGAAACAAGTAAAAATATTTTTGGATTAAATAAATATTGAAATAAAAGATCTTGCGAATGTAAGTAAGAAGTGCTGATTATGATTAAAAAAGACTGGCGTTCATGGGTTCACTTGTGTACTCTCTCATAAACTTGGTAGATCAAAAAGAACTTTAGAGATATCATAAGTTGAAAGGACATTTACTGTCATAATCACTTTTGGTGTTTGTTAACAACAAGTAGATCATTTTACAGTTTGTTACTGTCCACAGGTTATTGTAATGTTAAGTGAAAATAACCCTCACACTATGAAAAGATTCCTGCAAGTTTGACATGGTTCTGGAAATTCCAGACCGGAATCTCTGGTCTGGCTGGACCGGAGTCTCCGGTGTGGACCAGAGTTTCCGCATGTGTCCCTCGTGGAGGCATCAGGATCCTGGCTGGGACAGCCAGTGAGGGGGTCCGGAGCCAGGTCCGGAGACTACTCCGGAGTCTCCGGTGTGAGCCTCGGACCGGAGTCTCCGGGGCTGCTAGACTGGAGTCTCCGACCCACTTGGCTCGTGACAGGCCCAAGTCAATCTGTATGCTGGTCTGGAGGCTGGTCCGGAGACTAGTCCGGAGTCTCCGGTGTGGACCTCAGACCAGAGTCTCCGGTGCTGTTGGACCGGAGTCTCTGGCCCACTTGGCTCATGAAAGGGCTGGGTCAGTCAGTATGGTGGTCCAAAGGCTGGACCGGAGATGGACCGGAATCTCCGGTGTAGACCGGAGTCTCCGGTCTGACTTATCTCCAACGGTCAGAAAACGGTTCGTGGAAGGGGGCTGCTTATAAATAGGGGACCTTATCCCCTTCCTCCAGCTGCTCGACCCAATCAAGAACACTACCCCCATTTGAGCCACCAAATCAACAAGATCTCTTCATCCAACCATCCAAAGTCATTGATCTTTGGAGAATCGAAGGAGGAGGCCTTGATCTACAGCTTCACCAAGAGAGATCTTCATTTCCCCCTCATTCACTTGAGGGCCCCCATTCTCTAGTGTTTCTTTGGAAACCCCAGCTTTGATTTGGTTCTTACAAGCCTGTATTTGATTGTTTTGACAACTTGCTTGTATTTGGGAACCTCCAATTTGGTTGTGGATGTGTGCCCCAAACTCGTTGTAAAGGTGCCGGCTTCCACCTCGAAGGTTGCCGATATAATGGAAGGTCAATCGAACCCCTTGGGGTGAGGTTCATCAGAGAACAAGGGAGGCCTGGTGTGGCTTTGGTGGTTTGAAAGCACCCCCTATTCAAACGTAGACGTACTTCCCCTCAAAAGGAAGGAACTACGGGGAACAAATCCTTGTGTCTCTGTGTCCACCACTTTGGTTACTTCTATCCTTTACCGCACTTTACTTACTTGTTCTTGCTTAGTGTTGTGCTAGTTTGTGCTTATTTGACATATAGGTAAATTCACCTTAGTTGCATAATCTAGAGAATTTACCTTTTGTCAACACCCGGATTTTTAATCCTAGATGCCTGTTATGCCATACATCGCAATCCTAGGATTACCATTTTTGCGAGACATAACAGATTGGATATCATAGTACATCATCCATTACAAACCATACATAAGGTCTTATACAAATAAAGGATCTCATGATCTAGTCTTAATACAATTCAAGCAGCGGAATAACGTAATGATAACGATAGCGTAAGCGAAGCTCCATATTCAAGGTCACAGGCAATGCTGACGATGGGAGATGATCCTAGTTGTCGTAACCTTCCTGTTGTCCGTCTTCCTGATACTCCTCTTCATAGTCTGGCCACGGGAATAGCCAGGGACAAAGCCATGAGTACTCTTTAAGTACTCGCAAACTAATACTAACAAGTTAAGGGTTTTTTGTGTAGGATAAACTAAGCTCTAGGGTTGTTTTGCAAAAAGCCAGGTTTACCTTAACTAAGTTTAGAAGCAAAGAAAACTAGTTGAAAGTTTTATAACACCTAAATGGGAACTTGAATTTCACATCACAACTCTGTTGTGTTCAAGTCAAAGTCACGAATTATTTCACAAGTCATTTTGAAAACATCTGACGACAGAACAGTATGGCCACTCCAACTGTTCATAACCGCGGACGCGGCTATTCGAATAGTTTGACACTCTGCAGAGATTGTACACTTTCACCACAACATTCGATACATCCATCAGGAACAATCCTTAATTCACTATACTTAGTATGTGAGTAATCAATCCTAACCTTTCCATTACACGCCCTAGTATAGGCACCTCTCATGTGAGTTTGGCCTCCCAACCATGACCAATTGTCATCTTGGGTACTGCACAGGTGGACAATCTTCACAAGGTAGCCTCAACTCAAACCTTGTCCGCAAGGGAACCCATACTAAGGTATATAAATTTTCAGTCAAGCCCTACCCAAATTTCGGGTATTGTGGTTGTACAGTAAAGTTGGAATGGTTTCGCATCCAGACAACCATCAGTTTTATAAAGGGCTAAGGCTCATGCCTCAACATTTTCATCATCAAAATCATCTGGTGTTTCAAGAACACATGGCAAAACATTTCAGTAGAATGACTCATCATTCTAAGGTTTTCATAACCATTTCACTGAGTATTCCCATCTAAAGTTGATCAAGTTTTATGCTTAGCACTAGCATCTACAAGTGGGGGTAAACACTAATGAGGGGGTGGTAGTCAAGTGTGAATTAGCTAAGTTCAATCTCCTCCCCCAGGATGAACATCAAGATTTATCTAACTTGAGTCAAGTTTTATGCTCTTTATGCTACCTTTAATAATCTTTCTAAGCTCTACAAGTCACTAGGTAAACTCTAATAGAAAGCTTTTGATAACGAAATAAAATACTAAGCTTGCAAGTAAAACTAGGATGGGGTATCAAGTGGTGTAAGCTTGCATAATTGCAAGTGTAAGCTTGCATAGGTAAGGTAGCTTGCAAGTGTTAGCTTGCCAAGTCAACTGATAGTATTAGGCTTGCAGATATTAGCTTGCCTTATGCAGGGCAGTGGTTGAAGTTCTCCTCGGCTTCTTCCTCGTAGTATCCTCCTTCCTCCTTGATATCCTTGGCCGGTACTAGCGTCTATAAATAAATACGAGGTACACAATCACCAAACAATACTTAACTACTTCTATTTATCACACCAAGGTTTTCACTAGATGATATAGGATCATCACAAGCATTACAATTATTAAGGCAAAGTTTTAATTACTTTATTTGGAAAATTAATTTCTACTCATTGAAAAACTACTTAAGATTTAATATTCTCCAACTAAAACATGGGATCATGTTGACACATGTCATCACCACATATTTCAGTACATGGGAATGTGATTTAAAGTGGTGTCACAATTTAATAAGGTTTAACCTTTTTATTTTAATTAATTAAAGTGACTAGAAATGCCTATCAGGCATTCTTTTATCACTTGATCATTATTTATACAAGTAAATCCTATATATTTTTATATATTCTGAAAGGTATGGTTAAATGTGATTTTTGAGAGTTGGAATCAACTCAAAATATTTTGTGGTTGAATTTTGAAAAATGTTTGAATGCACAAAAGCTTCTGCCTTGTTATTTTTACCATGGGTGATCTACAAATCCAAATGATTTGAATCCAACGGGCTTGGATTAAGCACTCCAGTGCCTTTGTAACAAAATTGGTTTCATGCATTTTGGTCTAGTGAATCGAGCTAGGTTGATTTTTGAATCTAGGTATAGAACTGATTTTGATACTAAATCAATAAACCTAAGTTTGAATTGTTGGGTCGCGCGGGAGGTTTAACTGGGCCGGCCCACTATGCACAGCGCGCGCGGGATGATTAAGTGGCTGTCCCCACTCATAAGTGAGACAGGGAGTGGCGATGAGGTACGAGGTGATTAGGGTCGTTAGATTAGAAACTAGATCTAAAGTTGTGGTTCATCGTCCACGCCTGAACAGGACGCGTCGAGGTTGAACCCTGGCACGGTTAGTGGGGGTCGACAGGGCCTCACCGGGGCTCCGGCGATGGTCGGCGATGGGGGCGATCGATGAAGTCGATGACAGCGATCCTCCTGGTACCGGCAGCTCCTCCTGGGGCGGCTCCAAACGACGGCGCCTCTCCTCCTCTGCAGCGGCGAACTCCGGTGAAATTCTGGCCACCTGGTGCTCGCCTTGCTCCGGGGGTGAGTGAGTGTGATCAGTGAGAGGTGGGGAGTGAGATGGTGTGCTCAAATCGAACGGGGGTGGCCTCCTTTTATAGTGCCTGAAGGGGACCGACGGGCGTGGGTGGAGCTCGTCGTGGTCGTTGGCACAACATGCTAATGGCATGGGCGAAGATAGGGGGCAGTGCGTTGCCTCCTGGCGAAGCTCAACGGCTTTATATCCAGGCGTGGGACGGTGAGGAACGGTCGGAACATCGCGGCGCTCTGAGCGGGTCCGACGACAAGTTTAATGGCGCACAATGTGCATGGTCCGCGCAGCGGCGAACGGGGTTGTCTGGCGGGTTGCTGGGGTGCTGGCGATCACGCACGCAAGCGGCAAGGGCGGCACGCGGTCCGTGGGCTGGTGTCGCGTGCGTCACTCTGGCGCGCTCTCGGCACGCACGCAGAGAAACTGGGCGCGAGCTTGTCGTGTGGTCCAGGGGCTGGCAAGGCTCAAGGCTTGGACATGGGGTGGCGGTGGACGGTGCTGCGTGTCCCAGACAAGGTTGGCGAAGCTAGAGCTTCTCCTAGCTTGCTGGCGACATGGGGGTGGCAAGGGTGCTCTCGGCATGGTCACCATTGATGGATATGCATGCTCACAGTGGTGCTAAGGCTAGTTAGATTAGTTTGATCATCTAGTGAGAGTGTAGAGTGAGCTAGAGAGGGGACAAGGTTGGCCAAAATTACTGCTACTAATAGTGTTTGATGTTTGTTTGTTTGTTTGTTGCTTACAAGGTGTTCGATGAAATGGCCGCAAGAGATTCAAATTTGAATTTTGGATTCAAACTTGGTGGGTTTGCTAGTTACATACTAGGGAGTCTCTGGGTAGCTGGATTGGTCAAGGGGCACTAGTTTGGTTGGGTTTTGAAAATGTGGGATCTTCACATATGAATTAGATTCAATTTTGAATTGTGATTTGAAATGGGTTGCCAAATGTTTCTGCAAGTTTGAAAGGTGGGCTTTGATTCACTTTTACTTGGTCTAGCAAGGGGTGAAAAGAATTGGAGAAGTTTCTGTTTGAAATCTTGGACTAGAAACACTCAAAGTGGTCTAGTGGGCAAGATTGTAAAAAATGACCATTTGCTTATTTGTTTTGTTTTTTATTTTCTCTTGAATTATTTCTGCTTGGAAATGTTTTAGATGATGTTGTTTTCATCTTTAAACCATTCCCCGCTATTTAGATCAATCACACAAGTCCATTCATGCATTCATACAATCATTACCTACACACATGCATTCATTTGGTTTTTATTTAGTCAAAGTTTTTGTTAACCCGAATTTTAGTGATTGGAATTTGATAATCATGATCAATATTTTTGGGATGTTACAAACCTTCCCTACTTAAACAAAATCTCGTCCCGATATTTGAAAAAGAAGAAAAAAGATTACCTAGGATTTAAAGAGATTGGGAAACTCTGTCCTGATGTGATCTTCTCGCTCCCAGGTAGCTTCTTCTTCAGTGTGGTTGCTCCACTGAATCTTGAGAAACTTGATGCTTCGGGTCCTAGTGGTTCTGAAAGCTTCCTCCAAAATACGGATGGGTACTTCGGGATACGTCAGGTCATCGTTGATCTCTATGGTCCGGTGATCAATGTTCTTGAAAACTTCAGTCTTCTCTGGAACTTTAAGGCATTTGCGAAGTAACGATATATGGAACACATTGTGCACTGTTGACATCTCCTCTGGCAGTTCCAATTGATACAATACTTCTCGACGATTCAGAATCTTGAAAGGTCTGATATATCTGGGGCTAACTTTCCTTTGAGCTGGAAACGCTGCATTCCCTTCAAAGGTGACACTTTGATATACACAAAATCTACGATATTGAAAGCGAGATATCGACGTATCTTGTCGGCATAACTCTTCTGTCTTGACTGGGCGGTCTTGAGGTGCTCACGAATCTTGTGGACTTTCTCTTCTGCTTCTCGTAGGATGCCGGGTCCAAAAATCTGACTTTCTCCTACTTCCGACCAATTCAAAGGGGTACGACACTTCCTTCCGTACATGAATTCAAATGGGGCCATTTGCAAACTAGCTTGATAACTGTTGTTGTAAGAAAATTTTGCGAAAGGCAGACAGTCTTCCCATTTAGATTCATACTCTAGCACACATGCTCTCAACATATCTTCGAGTATTTGATTTACTCACTCCGTTTGTCCATCGGTCTGAGGGTGATAAGCTGTGCTGAAATCTAATCGGGTCCCTAGTCCTTCTTGGACTTTCTTCTAGAAACTTGAGGTAAATTGAGTTCCTCGATCCAACACGATGTTCTTGGGGACTCCGTGCAAACTGACGATTCTAGCGATGTACAACTTTGCTAGCTTCGAGCTCTGGTAGGTGGTTTTGACTGGTAAGAAATGAGCGACTTTGGACAATCTGTCTACTATGACCCAAATAGAGTCATTTCCCCTACTAGAAGTAGGCAATCCGGTGATAAAGTCCATTCCTAATGAATCCCATTTCCATTCTGGAATCTGCAATGGTTGCAACAGTCATGCGAGTCTTTGATGTCCTGCCTTGACTCTCTGAAAAATGTCACACTTGGCAATATAGCTTTCGATTTCTCTCTTCATCTTATGCCACCAAAATTGCTCCTTCAGATCCTGATACATCTTCGTTCCTCTGGGATGGATAGAATAAAGAGTATCATGGGCCTCCTTCAAGATAATTTCCTTCAGCTCTAAATTTGCTAGTACACAAAGACATCCTTTGTACCACAGAACTCGTTCTTCATCCTCGGTGAATCCGGGTACTTTTCCTGTATAGATACGATGTTTGATTCCGTCGATACTAGCATTTCCTTTATGAGCCTCCTTGATCTTACTGATCAAAGTGGGTTGAAGTTCTATGCTAGAAAAAAATCTTTCACTTACTAATTCCATTCTAAAATCCTCCTTCTCCTTGTGCAAACTTGGTTGCTCCTTCAAAATCATGGAGTTCAAGCAACACGACAATCTACTAAGGGCATCTGCTACCACATTGGCTTTACCGGGGTGATAGTGAATGTCTAGATCATAGTCCTTGATTAGCTCAATCCATCTTCTCTGCCTCATATTCAGCTCCTTCTGAGTGAATATATACTTCAGGCTCTTGTGATCCGAATAAATCTCACAACGGTTTCCCATCAGATAATGCATCCATGTCTTCAGGGCTAGAACTACGGCTACTAGTTCAAGATCATGGGTAGGATAATTATGTTCATGCTGCTTCAGTTGTCGGGATAGATAAGATATAACTATTCCCTCTTGCATCAACACACATCCGAGACCAATCTTGGATGCGTCAATACACATCAAAGGGTTTCGTGATATCCGACATAATCAAGATTGGGGCTGAAATTAATCTCCTCTTGAGTTCCTGAAAACTCGCTTCACATTTGTCCGTCCATTCAAACTTCTTATCCTTCTTCAGCAATTGGGTCATGGGTCTGGCGATACTCGAGAATCCTTCTACGAACTTGCGGTAATATCCCGCTAATCTGAGAAATGCACGAACTTGGGTTTGGGTGGTCAGGGCTTGCCAATCTTCAACATCCTACACCTTTGCAGGGTCGACGGCAATTCCTCTGGTTGATACAATATGTCCGAGGAATCCTACCTCCTGTAACCAGAATTCACATTTGCTAAACTTGGCATACAGCTGATGCTCTATAAGGGTTCCAAGAATGGTCCTTAGGTGTATCTCATGTTATTCTTCTGATTTGGAATAAATCAGAATGTCATCGATGAAACAACAACAAACTTATCCAGGAAGTCCATAAAAATCTTATTCATGAGGTTCATGAAATAAGCGGGGGCATTGGTTAATCCAAAATACATGACAGTATACTCGTATAATCCATATCTGGTGGTGAAAGCAGTCTTTGGAATATCCTCTGCGTGAATCTTGAGTTGATGATAGCCAGTTCTAAGATCAATCTTTGAAAACAATTTGGCACCATTCAACTGGTCAAACAGGTCTTCTATCTTTGGCAACGGGTACTTGTTATTGATGGTGACATCATTCAACTTCCGATAATCCATACATAAAGGTTACCTCCATCTTTCTTGTTCACAAACAAGACAGGTGATCTCCATGGCGATGCACTTGGTTGAATCAATCCTATCTCCAGCATAGCATCCAGTTGCTTCTTCAACTCCACTAGTTCCAATGGGTTCATACTATAGGGTGTCTGGGATATGGATCCGGTTCCAGGGATTAATTCAATGATAAACTCGATATCCCGATCTGGGGGTAATACCGGGCAAAACATCTAGAAATACATCGGGGTATTCACAGACTATCCGGACTTGGTCAATGGTTGGCTGGGCTATACTCTTGTTGCATTTGAATTGACGGGGCAAGGTTTCAGATACATGCTCTACTGATATTCCAGCTGCACTGGTCATGGTTATGGCTTTCTTGGCACAGTCGATTAGTCCTTTATGTTTGGACATCCAATCTATTCCTAGTACTACTTCCAAACCTTTAGTTCCGAGTACTATTAGATTAGCATAAAAGTCTATGCCATGGATTCGAATAGGCACGGCCTTGCAAATTTGTCTAGCTTTGGTTTACTAGTTCATGCAAATTCTTCCATAACAAACGAGTGCGATGGTCTAGAATCAAACAACACTCTTGCAAGTACTGAGTTAACATAAAACATACCCAGCACGACATCTGGCGCTTCTTGAGCTTCTTCAACATGCATGAGAAAGAGACGACCGTTGCGGTTGAGCGAGTTCCTTGGGGCAAACCTCCTTCCAGGCTGAACACGACGCTGCTGCTGAGCTGGGGCATTTGCATTGGGGGATGCGGCAATCTTCTTGGGACACTGATTGGAATAGTGACCTTTGGTTCCACATTCATAACAAGTCACTTGGGACTTGTCCTTTGCTGCAACAGGCATGACATTTCTTCCAATCCTTGGGGAAGTGTTGGTGTTGGTGTTGGTGGCGATATTGTTGTTGTTGAACTTGGGTGGGGCACGGTTGAAATTGCTAGGGTTGCCTGGGTTGTTGTTGTTTCCTCCGGGCCTTGGGTTTCCTCGTCCACGGTTGGGGTAGGTCGGACGATTCATCGGGGTTCTTTTGTTTCTTGGGGTAAATCCTAGAGATGGGTTGGGGCGATACTTTTGTGTATGGTGGGTTCCTGGTTGATGCATCATGCGACGCTTGCGGTTCTCATTGGCTTGGTTGATCTTGCCTTCCATCTGAATGGCGGAATCCACTAAGGCTTCAATATCAGCAAATGGGATATTGACTAACACTATCTGCATCTCATCATGCAGACCATTCAGGAATCTCTCCTTCTTCTTGGCTTCAGTATCTATCTCATCTGGTGCATACCTAGCTAATGACAAAAATTTGTCACGGTACTCCACTACGGTCATCCTCCCATGCTTCAGTTCTCTGAATTCATCTCTCATCCTCTTGATCAAACCTGGTGGCATATGGGTTCTGCTGAACTTGACTTTGAACTCTTCCCAAGCCATCATCTGACCTCCATTCATTGCGCGAACGCTGTTCCACCATGCTCTTGCATCTCCGGCCAGATAGTGGATGGCAAACAATAATTTGTCATTAGCTTCTACACCTGTAACCTCTTAGTTGTTCTCCATGTTTTGCAGCCAATCATCCGCATCTAGGGGCTCTTCAGACTTAGTGAAAACGGGTGGATTGGTGTTCTGGAAATTCTTGAGCTTGGATCCATGGTTGTCCTGATTTCCATGGCCCTGATTGTTGGTGTTGGCCATTTGGGCGATGTGCTGGAGGGTGGCTAAGTTGGCTTGATGTTCGGCTCTCTTAGCTTCGCGGTCAGAAACCAACAGTTGCAAGATCTGCAACATTGGGTTCGGGGATGAACTGCTTCCTCTGCGAGGCATCTGAAGATTGAGATAGATCATGAGAAAAGAGGGAAATTTCTAAGGTTCAAGGTTTGGTAAAGTTTTTGAAGTTTGACTCGGGTTTTTCTAGCAACTTGCTTTTCATTCATTCATTCACACATCATACAACACACACCACAGCAATGGAAAACAGATGGTTTTAAGAACCATTCTGGGAAACTACGATACAGTGGGACCGAATACAACTCACTAATGCTAGTGCTCAAGTGCTACTACTCCTCGGAATCGGTGGCTTCATCATCATCATCATCATCATCAATGAGGGCGAAGTCATCCTCATCGGTGAAGAAGTCCATGTCCTGATCCTCCAGAAAGTCATCATCATCATCACTGAGATAGGAGTGGGGGTCTCCACGAAGGTCTTCCCCTGCATTCCCCCTCTCCTCCAATTGCATGTCTCTCTCGTGGATGTTCTCCTCCAAATCCATGATCCGGTGGCGAAGACGGGCAATGATGTGCTCCTTCTTGTCGAGCCGACGGCGACGAGACTAGCAATCCTTCACTAGCATGGCAATAGTCTGATCCTTTTTGGCGGTGATGGTGTCGTGGTATTGCCGACGAGTACACCATGTAGGGGTCCTCACAATGCGTGTTTAGAGACGTGGGGTAAGGTGGACGGTTGACGGGTACGAGGTAACACAGCTTACCCAGGTTCAGATCCCACAATGGTGGCGGAATCCTACTCCTACTATAAATCACTATAATGGCAATACACCGAGTTACAGAGATAGGTTCGCTGTGCGAGGTGTGTGTAAAACGATACTGGGTTGTGCCCTAAAGGCTCCCATAGGCCCGGCTTATATAGTCGTCGGGTCCTAGGGTTACAGGGAAAAGTCCTAGCCGGACAGGTTACAGAGTTCTACACCGTCTATTACTAGTCTTGTGTATCTTGCACTCCAAGGCTCCGGGTATGCTGGTGACTCCACCATAGCCTTCCTTTATACGGCATGGGCCTCCCTTCTGGATCCACCTAACTGGGCCGCCCAGCAGGCCATAGGCCATGCTACCGACTATGGGCCACTCGGGTTAGTGATAAGAGACATGCTATGAGGATACCCATATAGCATATCCCCAACAGTAGCCCCCGGAGAACTCCGAGATCTTGCGCCGTCTTGCCTCTTACCATGGAATGCTCCGTCTAGATGGATGTCGGCAAATCTTCAAGCAATATCTTGTAGTCCTCCCAAAGAACCCTGCAAGGTTTTCTCCGTCTTCTACGAGTAAGTCGGAGAAATGCTGAATCTTCCATTGTACGCTCCCGTTGTCGGATTAAATCCGTCCATGCCGGAATCTTCGATGGGACGGCTTATCTACCATGTCAGTTATGACGATGTAGGCTGTAGGTCAGCGACACCTCATAACTCACACATGCAGAGAACGTAATCATAGCCGATTTTCCCGTGCGAGCGATATGAACCGTTGGCAGCGACGGTTGGAGACGTGGCAAAATTACCGCGCACGTTCACAAAGACGTCATCTACGCGGCAACCGTCCGATTAGCTGCACGAATCTTGACGCAGAGTAAGATAAATAGCGACCGTGGGACACTTGCCACTTTTCACCCCATTCTCTCGCGTCATCGTCTTCTTCCTCCAGTCGCGCGCCTCCTCGAGCTCTCCGTGAAAACCTTGAGAAACCCTAGCCCTGCTTCCTGCACCAGTCGCACCCTCTCCTTCCTCCATGGCTAGTAGCGGTTCATCTCCATCAATGGCGGCATCGAGCGAAGCCGCGGCGAAGCCGGCGAGCTTCGTCGTCGTGCCCCCAGAGGGCCTGGTTATTCCCGCATCGGCCGTGATAGAAACCACCGGCGGCGACCATAACTTGGCGGCGCTGGAGCCCCTGGAAGAGGAGCCTGACTCGCACAAAGGCGACTGGCGCGGCTCGGACATCATCGGCCGCAACATCCAAGAGATGGTCGCTGAGGGTTACCTTCCTACGATGGAGGGGCTCGCCTGGCGGGCGGCGCCGGCCAGCGAGGTGACTCCTTCTCCCCAAGTCGGAGAGAAGGTATACCTCAAGGCGCAATTGGTACGCGGTGTTTCTTTGCCCATCTCCCACTTTTTCCTGTCCGTCTTGAATCACTTCCAGGTCCAACCCCACAACCTCTCCCCCAATAGCATCCTAGTGCTTAGCAACTTCGCGGCACTTTGCGAGGGTTACCTAGGGATTAGGCCAAGGTTAGATCTGTTTGACTACTTCTTCACCGTCAAACGTGAAGCCGGACACAGCAAGGAGGACCTTAGAAACTGCGGCACCATAAGCTTCAAGATCCGACCTGGCTGGCGGTTCCCCGACATTGTCGGCCACGAGTCGTGTAAGAACTGGCAGCGGACGTACTTCTACAGCCCCGACATTCCTTTGTCGGGCCGAGAAGCAACGTACCCGGACTTCGTGGATGGAACCGCCGCTGAAGTCTCCACATGGCGGTCCCATGCCTCCCTTCCCT
Source organism: Avena sativa (assembly GCA_916181665.1). Classification (NCBI taxonomy): domain Eukaryota; kingdom Viridiplantae; phylum Streptophyta; class Magnoliopsida; order Poales; family Poaceae; genus Avena; species Avena sativa. The sequence goes on from OV702293.1 coordinate 281,993,103, forward strand.
CTGACCTCAACGCTTCTTGCGCAATAAGGCGGATCGAATGGTTTGTAGACACGGGTCTGACCGGCTTGGACCTAGCCATGTGCTGGTTCATCAGGCGGATCCAACCTCTGTAGCACCGTACGAAGGTCATGCACGAGTACACCGGCGACCGAAGGGATACCCTCCGGATCTCCGAGGACAACTTCTCGAGCGACTCCGTCAAGTTCCGTCTTAAGGACATCGTCAAGGTGAAGGACAAGAAGCGTGGCTTCACCCTTACCTACGACATGTTCGTAAACGGAAAGTGCCCAAAGTTAGGTATTTATTCTCCGTGAATGACATTGCTCCAATTTTTCCGTCTTGCTAATATCATCTTGTCTAACACGGTGATTTCTCACTTAACAACTTAGCGATCTAGAGGAGGACAACCTGGCCGCCCAAATCTATGATCCCAAGATGAAGGAAGTCACGGTCGTGTCCGACGATGACGCCCCATCGGTGCGAAAGCGGAAGAGCTCCACCTCTGACGCTGCCGACGGAGGCAAGAAAAAGAAGACGGAGGGTGGAGCCTCCAAAAAGAGTACTGCCGCCCTGGAGGCGGAAAAGAAGAAAGCCACCGGGATGTTTGCCAAAGCACCCCCCTAGTGTAAGCTTCTTATTCTCCGACATTGTCTTGTTTATTTGTCTCATTCCTGTACTTATGCATTTTGCACGTTTCAGGAAGAAAGCCACAACCAGCCTCAAGAAGTCCTCCAAGACTCTTGGGGCTTCTAGAAATATTAAAGATATGCTGCATCACGACTCTTCCCCCACCATCGCCCCTGGTAATCCTGCCATCAAGCCCTCCTCTGCTCCGACAAGCTCCCAAGCCCAGGAGGCACCAGGCCCTTCCGCCATGGAAGTGGATTCTGGTGCCTCTACCGAACTCGCAATTGTTGGCGAGCAGGCGACGCAGGAGAGCGCTGCTCTTCAAATGGCTGAAGCTCCGGCTAAGGATGCCATCGGTAGCGGCAAGGCGGTGGTGGTTACTGGTACATCCGCCGACGGCGCCTCTGCTCCCCAGAAACCCTTAGAACTGCCAAAGATTATCTTCTCGGTGCTAATGCCCGGTAGCACAACTACGGTTCCTGGAGGAGTGCCGTCATCTCCGACGTGCGGTCTTGAGGAGCTACTCCGACAAGCAGACATCTTGCGAAGCAACAGTGTTTCCTTTGGCAAGCTGCTGGCCGAGAGTGCTACAAACCTCAAGATCATCGCACTTGTAAGTTTTACTCTACCTTTTGCATTTCATATGAGTATCCCACTGTAGCCCCCGAGGATGTAGATGGAAAACCATTGGTTTTGCATCTATATGCTCTAAGAGTGACTAAGTTAGAAAAAACTCTCACTGTAGCCCCCAAGCATTTAGATGGAATGATCTATTCCGACTAGATGCTTTAAGAGTAGCATACACAGTGTTCATAATTTTAAGTGTTGTAGCCCCCAAGCCTCTAGTTGTAACTGAATTAGTTCCGACGAGATACTTAAAGAAAAAGCTAAGCATTTTCCGAGTTAAAACTTCATACTATAGCCCCCAAGCTTCTAGTGGAGAACTGAATTAGTTCCGACTAGATGCTTAAAGAAAAGCTAAGCATATTGCTAAGTTAAAAACTCTCGCTGTAGCCCCCGAGCACCTAGATGGAAAATCTCCGACTAGGGGCTCCAAGTAGACTGAACAACGACTTGACTTTGTATTTGTTTCCATAGAACGAGAATGCTCGGAGGGGCATGGCCAATGATAAGTACCAGAAGATGCGCGCGGACCTTGAAGCTGAAAAGGGTAAAACCGCCATCTTGAAGGAACAGATCATCAAAAACAAGAGTCTGTTTTCTTTTTGCGTACTTCCGTCTTACTTTTGTGCCTTCCTTCTTCGAGTACTCAAGGTGTACTGTGTTTTCTCCGACTGGCAGAGCATGTCACCAAGGCTAAGGATATTGTCGAGCAGTCCAAGCACATCTAGCAGCTGGACAGCGAGAACAAGATCCTTAAGAAGGAGAGGGAACAAATGCTATGCATGAGGATTCCATGAAAGCCCTGCAGGACTCCGCCTCCGCTAAGATCAATCGCTTGAAGGAGGAGCTTGCGATCCTAAAGGATCATAAGCAAGCTGCCGATGAGCAAAACCTTCGCCATAGCGAGGCGTTTAAGCTCCTCCAACAAGAGAAAGAATCCTTGGCGGATGTCGTCTGGCAGGCCAAGGCCAGCATCTTCAGTAAGTATCCTCCACCTTGTAGCTCTGTAATCTGGATACTTAGAATTTTTGAACTCATGCAATCGTTGTCGGAATTTTCAGCGCCCCTGGGTTTAACCCGCTCGCCTCCTTCGGACAAGGAATGCATGATTCTTGCCGGCAACTTCATCAACACCGCCATCACCCAAGCCAAGGAGATCGCCCAGCCCCTCCAAATTTATATCAAGGCCTCGGACTCCGAGGTGAAGTACTCGGAGATTCTGCGTCGAGCCCCCGAGCGTGTCGCAAGCTGGAAAGCTTCATGTGCACGGGCTGGCGCAAGGATGGCGTTGTCCATGGTGAAAGCACACTATGAAGGTGCCGACATCGACACGGTGACATATGGTATCCCCGACATGGATGATGACAACAAGGAGATCAATCATGAAGCCATCCTGTCATCACTCGCGGGCTATGACACCAGGGTTGCCGAGTTGGTGGATGTCGACGTCTTCGTGCCCAGCAACTTGTAGGGGTTCGTACAATGGAAAACAAAAAATTCTACCGCATGAACACACAATCAAGATCTAATCTATGATCAAGCCAAGATCTATCTACTAGATTGTAGCAATGAGTCAACAGAGTACTAACCCTCGAAGATCCAAAGCGGTTAACGAGAGCAGATTCTCGTGGATGATGCAGTCGTACACTTTCGATCTCAAGATCGCGTAGACGATCCTTACGGCGCTGCGTTCCGGCAGCGCTTCCGCAGTCGGTCACACGTTCGGTACTCGATGAAGACCTTCCTCTCCCTTGTTCCAGCAGTCAGCGGAGGTTGTAGCACTCTCCTCGCGATTCTGGCAGCACGACGGCGTGGTACCGGAAGTAGAGGGGAGATCTCGCAGGGCTTCGCCTTAGCCGGAGCGAGTATGGTGGACTATGAGAGAGCCTCGGTGATCTAGGGTTTAGACGCACCAAGGAGAGGGAGCTAGGCCGGCGGCTAGGGCAAGGGGATTGCCCTAACTCGGCGACTTGGCAAACCCTAGGAGGCGGCGGCGACAATGGTGGAGGCCGGCGGCTAGGGTTTAGGTTTAGAGGAGAGAGGTGCTGTGTACTTGGAGGGGCAGCCCTGCCCCTCCTTATATAGGTGGAGGGACGCGCGCCAGGGGAGGGGAGTCCCTCCCCAACTCGGATCCCAAGTGGGCCGGCGGTGGAGGGGAGGAACTCCTCCCCAAGTAGGTTTCCTACTTCCCCTCCACCTTCCAAAATAGTCGTTTGACTTTTCAAATTGGCGTTTGACTTTTTCAAACTAGGATTTGATTAAACCCTTTATTTTGTTCAGCGATGACACCTAGTACATGATGCAATCATTACAACTTGGTATGACACATTCATGTACCCTTCCCCTCTGGAGTGCCGGACATTACGGAACCTTCTAGAACATTCCCGATGAAAACACCGGAACCATTCTCCAACCCCGAAACAGGACTTTCCTTATATGAATCTTATTCTCCGGACCATTCCGGATCTCCACGTGATATCCCGGATCCCATCCGAGACTCCGAACAACATTTGGTCTCTTACTCATCATTCCATAACTACTCAACAACATCAAATCCTTAAGTGTGTCTCCCTACGGTTCGTGAATTATGCGGACATGATCGAGACACTTCTCCGATCAATAACCAATAGAGGAATCTGGAAATTCATATGGCTCCCACATATTTCTACAATTACTTTGCGATCAAATGAACCACTTACATACGATACCAATTTCCCTTTGTCTCACGATAGTTTACTTATCCGAGGTTATGATCGTCGGTATCTCTGCATACCTAGTTCAACCTCGTTACCGATAAGTACTCTTTTCTCGTTCCCATGATATGTGATCCCTTGTGAGCGAGTCACATGCTTGCAAGCTAATTGGATGACATTCCACCGAGAGGGCCCAGAGTATATCTATCCGTCATATGGATGGACAAATCCCACTCTTGATCCATGTGCCTCAACCCATACTTTCCAAACACTCAATGCCACCTTTATAGCCACCCAGTTACGATGTGGTGTTTGATGTCATCAAAGCACCCTTCCGGTGATGGTGATTAACATGATCTCATGGTCGAAGGAATTAGGTTACTATGTATCAGAAAGCTTATAGCAAATGAAATATTAAATGACTTGATCTTTATGCTACGCTTAACTATAGGAGTATGTCCATCACATCATTCTCCTAATGATATGACCCTGTTGTTAATAACATCTCTATGTTCATGATCAGGAAACCATGATCATATATTAACCAACAAGCTAGTTTAACAAGAGGCTTTACTAGGGACTCTTTTATGTTTACAAATCACACAAGTATTAATGTTTCCTTTTAATACAATTATAGCATGGTATGTAAACATTTATCATAAGTATGAAGATATGATAATAACCACTTTATTATTGCCTCTTGGGCATATCTCCAACAGTCTCCCACTTGCACTAGAGTCAATAATCTAGTTTCAAACCTTTGTGTATTCAACACCTATGGCTTTCCGGTGTTGTATGTACACGATTGCTAGTGGTCAACTGATCTCCGGATCTGACACTTCCAGGTCCGTGTGTAATTGCATGTCTTTGCGTCTCTACGCATCACTCATTCTCTAATGAGATGGCTTTGTATTATTTTGGTCCTTTGGTGAGACCTTTAGTTCTTTGGGGTTAAAACATGTTGATAATATTGTCGTACAATATATCTTCATAGTATTATCCCGCTGTGAACTACACCTAGTTTGACAATAAACTACTTGACACAAATGCCCTCTTTAGCTGCTATTATAGCAGTCATATACTTAGCCTTTTGTTGTAGTATCTGTCACAATGTCTTAACTTTGGAACTCATCCAAATCCATTATGGAACTTACTTTCCATTATATTGTGCCACCCTTAGTTTAGATTGAGATAAACTTAATTTGTACTTTGTGACAAAACTAGTATCAATGTAGTACTTTTACAATGAACTAACCATCTATTTGTCACTTCTACAAATAATATACTCTTAGTTCTTCCAAAAGATCATAAGAATATCCTTACTATTGTCCAATGATCAACTTATGAATCATTCTGGTATATGCTCATAACATTTAGAGTATAGGACATATCTGGATTTGTACATATCACAGTATGATTGATATAAATACTCTTTGTGATTTCATACATCAAGTATCAATCTATACTTGAATCTTTGTTTCACTTACACAGTGTCAATACACTTGAATATATCATCAATATTGAACTCATTCAATCCTTTCTGTGTGACAAGAACCTTTCTTGTAGTTTCTATATTGAACTCATTCAATACATCATCTATGTACTTACGGCACAACCATATTAGCGTCTATTGATGCCAAATATTTGGGTTTTGCCTAAGTATTTCATCGGGATGAAATTCTTAATATGTGTTAATAAAAGATACATCATTTCCAATCAACAATATGTCTTCCACATAATATATTAGAAACATGTCTTAGCGCTCCCACTTAATTTCTTGCAAATGCAAGCATCTTCATCGTCTCCGACGAATTTAAACTCCTTTAACAGTTTCATCATAGTCAAGATTCCAACTCTGCAATGCTTACTTCAACCATTAAAGTTTGCATATGCATTTAGCATCCTTTGAATTAACAAAACCCTTTGGACCGTGTCATGCACACGTCCTAGGTAACCCTTCTATTAGAAGAACTTGTTTTGTTTATCCAACACATAACAAAATTATATGTCGTGGTTGCTATATTAATCCGTCTAGATTAAATATCGCTATGAAAGATCAAATCTTGTCATAGTCAACCTTTGAACATTGTTGTGAACTCTTTCCCAACATGTCGACCATTTCATAGATGCGAAACATCCATGTCTATTTCTTTATAGATCCAAACACAACTGTAAGGGCTTACAACTTTCTCGAGGGTCCTTCAAGTTCAAAACTTGATTTCTCGTGTATGGAACTATCACGAATTTTATGGCTTCAAGCCATTTTATAGAGTTAGGACCCATCATCGCTTCTTTGAATGTAGTACGTTCATTATTCTCAAATAATGATTCAACCCTCAAATCTTGGTATTTGATTGCTTACTCGACCTACTTGGTTCAATAGAAACTTTGATCTTCGTAACCACAACCTTTGAGGCACGTGAGCCATGAGCATTGTTGCTGCCTCCGGAACACTTTTCGGCGCTGCGCAACTTTGCACATATAGCTAAGGTTCTTTTAACTTTATCAAAGTTCTATTGTCCTCCCACTTATCTTTTCACGAAAAATTCCTTCTCAAAGAAACTTGACATTCTAAGTGACAAACACTTTTGTCTCCGATGTTATGGAGGATTACTTAACAGTTATTCGAAATAACATACAAAGACAGGTTCATCCGACTTTCGTTGCAAACATCTTTCTTATGCATAGCATACCAATGTTTAAGAAAGGACAACTTGGGTTTTATCCCAAACCATAACTTTATATGGTGTCATTTCAACGGATTATGATGGAGCTCTTTTCAGTGGAAAAATGGTAGTCTCTATAGCTTTTAATCTTTAAAATATAATGGCAGTTTTATGATTTACACCTTCGATCTTACCATGTCAAACAAGGTTTAATTACATATCTCGAACGCTCCATACTCTTATGGTGTTTCGGGAAAAATGCAAATCCACGGAACGATTCCTTAAATCTTAGGTATTATGCTAAACTTTTAACTCAAATATCTTCCTTTATGATCTTATCATAAACTATTTATATTCTTGTTACAATGATTTTGCACTTCATCTTGAAAGTCTTTGAACTTTTCAAATGTTTCATACTTCATCCTTATTAAGTAAATATTCATATATTCACTCAAATTTTCGGAGAAAGCATATGAAGTTGAAATCCATCGCTCTTGACTACACATAATGGACTTCGTACAACAATATGTACAAGTTCCAATAAGCTAGTCATTCGTTCCTTTTTGGCCTATGAACGAAGTTTTAATTATCTCTAGGAAAGTTTCACAAGCGTGATGTGATCAAAAATCAAAAGACTCCAAAATTCCATCCACATGGAGTTTCTTCATGTTTTCTTTCCAATATAATTTAAACGGCGATGTCACTTCCTAAGCGATCTTTCAATCAATTTGTCTTTCGACATTTTTAGCACTAGTTTTATGGATGTGATTTCTCCAACGAGATTTGTGAATCATCCATCTTTTATGGATTACGGCAATTATTTGAACAACCCTTTTGTTCTCATAATACCTGATAAAACAAATCTTGAAGGCAAGCTTTGATGTTTAACGAGCAACACAATAACCCTTTATTTGTTCTCGATGAACATCATCACATATTCTTTTGCTAGTTACTTAGGCCATTGTAGTTCATGAATTGTGTTGTTTCGTATGACTATTCACACCAACAAATTCAGTATCAAATACTTAAGAACCACATTGTTTAATAAGCAAAGAATATAGCCATAACATGTATATCATCTATATACTTAAACTGAACAATTCTAGTCTTTTCTTTTCTGCCATATATTTATGAGATTCTCTTTCAGTATTTATTTTCTGTTTGAAAGAATCTATCAACATCAATAGTGGAGTCATACATATGACACATAGTCCAAAGCGTGTATAGATAAATACCAATGTCTTTGGACTTGCACTTTGAAGTATACCACCATCATCAAATGTTTGGTGTGCTTTCAAATTCCATTCTTTAGTAATCTCTTGGTGTGGTAAATATTTTACCTACATCAAATATTCACCCTTATCATGGAATTATTCATGATCAAGCTACTTTTAGCTTATAAAGATGAATCGCGAGTATAATGTTGCTCTCCAAAACCTTTTGGTGGATTAGGACAACTAGTGTCTCCAACCTTTTGCAAATTCTCATCAAATATGAGAACATGACTTTTGCCATATTATACTCCATCATGTTGTAACCAAAACTTCGTTTCAGATATCACAATATCTTCCACACATCATGGTTTCTGAAACAACTCTTTCAGATCCTAGATAACCTTGATATTAAGACAATCCTTTGAATATCAAGAATCATGGAGACAAACATGATACTCATACACTAACTCTTGGAATTGTCACTCTTGTTTTAATACCAATTATTAAACTTCATGGAGTAACCGGAACTTACTAGAAGTTTGCAATAGGACTTTTAAACTTTAGATTAACACTTCAAAACAATACGATACCAGTTCATAAAGTAACTAACCAGAATTCTATAGTTCTATCATCTCAATTAAAACTAAGCGCAAGGTGGTAAACGGATGCCAATGACTACAACAATTATGCAAATTCACTTTGATTTAATTTATGATAAATAGTGTTCAACTTTTAATCATATTGCCGTTGAACTCCCACTGAAAACAATATCCCTCACATTGTTTTAGTGATCACACGAACCAAATCCACCACATCAAAACCGATCATCACGAGAGTTGATGTAGCTTCAATGGCGAACAATCATCATGTTCATCATATCTACTATATGACTCATGCTTTACCTTTCGGTGATCCGTGTTCCGAGATCATGTCTGTACATGCTAGGCTCGTCAAGATTAAACCTTAGCTTCCGCATGAGCAAATATGGCTTGCTCACGTTGTATACACTCGCAGAATCTAACACACCCGATCATCACGTGGTGCTTCGAAACAACAAGCTTTAGCAACGGTGCTTACTAAGGATGAACACTTTAAAACTTGAAATTGTGTGCTTGAGGGATCATCTTATAATGCTACCGTCGTGAACTAAGCAATACAAGATGCATAAAAGGATTAACATCACATGCAATTCATAATATGTTATATGATATGGCCTTTCTTCTTGTGCTTCCGATCTCCATCTTCAAGCACGAACATGATCTCCATCATCACCGGTGTGGCGTCAAGGTCAATGGCGCCGCTTCATGGTTGTCTTCCACCAGCATCAACTATTACAACTACTTTGAATAGACACGCGAGTCTTAACAGAATTTAAAGACAACCATATGGCTCCTGCCGGTTGCCAACTTACAATAAGGAACATTGCATACATCATATATAATCACAATCATGGCCATATCACATCATAGCACACCCCTGCAAAACAAAGTTAGATGCCTCTAATTTTCTTTGCATGTTTTACGTGGTTTGGGGCTTTCAATAAGTGTCGTTCTAACTTACGAACAAGAACCACAACATTGATACTAGTATTGTCAATCACTCGTTGTAAATTGAATCTTAACTATGTTGGGAGAAACAGGCACCCGCAAAGCCACTTATGCAATACAAGTTGCATGTCAAGCGTGGAGCAAGTCTCATGAACGATGTCATGTAAGGTTAGCCCGGGCCGCTTCATCCCACCATCCCGCAAGATGCAAAGTACACAAGAAGCAATCGACAACAAAATCATCAACGCCCACAATGACCATTGTGTTCTACTCGTGCAACAGATCTACATATAAACCTGGCTCTGATACCACTGTAGGGGTTCGTAGCATGGAAAACAAAAAATTTCTACCGCATGAACACACAATCAAGATCTAATCTATGATCAAGCCAAGATCTATCTACTAGATTGTAGCAACGAGTCAACAAAGTACTAACCCTCGAAGATCCAAAGCGGTTAACGAGAGCAGATTCTCGTGGATGATGTAGTCGTACACTTCCGATCTCAAGATCGCGTAGACGATCCTTCCGGCGCTGCGTTCCGGCAGCGCTTCCGTAGTCGGTCACACGTTTGGTACTCGATGAAGACCTTCCTCTCCCTTGTTCCAGCAGGCAGTGGAGGTTGTAGCACTCTCCTCGCGATTCCGGCAGCACGACGGCGTGGTACCGGAAGTAGAGGGGAGATCTCGCAGGGCTTCGCCTTAAGCCGGAGCGAGTATGGTGGACTATGAGAGAGCCTCGGTGATCTAGGGTTTAGACGCACCAAGGAGAGGGAGCTAGGCCGGCGGCTAGGGCAAGGGGATTTCCCCAACTCGGCGACTTGGCAAACCCTAGGAGGCGGCGGCGACAATGGTGGAGGCCGGCGGCTAGGGTTTAGGTTTAGAGAAGAGAGGTGTTGTGTACTTGGAGGGGCAGCCCTGCCCCTCCTTATATAGGTGGAGGGAGGCACGCCAGGGGAGGGGAGTCCCTCCCCAACTCGGATCCCAAGTGGGCCGGCGATGGAGGGGAGGAACTCCTCCCCAAGTAGGTTTCCTACTTCCCCTCCACCTTCCAAAATAGTCGTTTGACTTTTCAAATTGGCGTTTGACTTTTTCAAACTAGGATTTGATTAAACCCTTTATTTTGTTCAGCGATGACACCTAGTACATGATGCAATCATTACAACTTGGTATGACACATTCATGTACCCTTCCCCTCCGGAGTGCCGGACATTCCGGAACCTTCTAGAACATTCCTGATGAAAACACCGGAACCATTCTCCAACCCCGAAACAGGACTTTCCTTATATGAATCTTATTCTCCGAACCATTCCGGATCTCCTCGTGATATCCCGGATCCCATCCGAGACTCCAAACAACATTCGGTCTCTTACTCATCATTCCATAACTACTCAACAACATCGAATCCTTAAGTGTGTCTCCCTACGGTTCGTGAATTATGCGGACATGATCGAGACACTTCTCCGATCAATAACCAATAGAGGAATCTGGAAATTCATATGGCTCCCACATATTTCTACGATTACTTTGCGATTGAATGAACCACTTACATACGATACCAATTTCCCTTTGTCTCACGATAGTTTACTTATTCGAGGTTATGATCTTTGGTATCTCTGCATACCTAGTTCAACCTTGTTACCGATAAGTACTCTTTTCTCGTTCCCGTGATATGTGATCCCTTGTGAGCGAGTCACATGCTTGCAAGCTAATTGGATGACATTCCACCGAGAGGGCCCAGAGTATATCTATCCGTCATATGGATGGACAAATCCCACTCTTGATCCATGTGCCTCCACCCATACTTTCCAAACACTCAATGCCACCTTTATAGCCACCCAGTTACGGTGTGGTGTTTGATGTCATCAAAGCACCCTTCCGGTGATGGTGATTAACATGATCTCATGGTCGAAGGAATTAGGTTACTATGTATCAGAAAGCTTATAGCAAATGAACTATATTAAATGACTTGATCTTTATGCTACGCTTAACTATAGGAGTATGTTCATCACATCATTCTCCTAATGATATGACCCTGTTGTTAATAACATCTCTATGTTCATGATCAGGAAACCATGATCATATATTAACCAACAAGCTAGTTTAACAAGAGGCTTTACTAGGGACTCTTTTATGTTTACAAATCACACAAGTATTAATGTTTCCTTTTAATACAATTATAGCATGGTATGTAAACATTTATCATAAGTATGAAGATATGATAATAACCACTTTATTATTGCCTCTTGGGCATATCTCCAACAGAACTTTCTTGACAACGCCGACCCTGAATCCTCCGAGTCTCCTCACAGTGGTGACGCTGAGGGTGAATCTCCGGCTGGTGATAATGCGACCTCCAAGTCCCCTGCACCCAAGGAGTGAAAAACACTTTGTAATTCTTGTTTCACCTCTGGAATGTGCATTGAAAAAAACTTGGTGATGTAATCTTAAGGCGGAAAACAATGTTTGTCGTATCCTGCTACTTAAGAATTAATGCCCAGCATGTATATATTTTTTAAGCAAGTGCTGGCTTATCCATTACTTTGGTTCTTATGCTTGACTTTTCGTGAGTCGGAAGACTCGTTGTCGGAACCATGCGCTTAGGTGATGATACCCAATGGCACTGTCAAAAACCTTAGCACAAAATCGCCGACAATGAGTGCCGAAAGTCACTACTCCAGAATCCACATAAAAACAACAAAGAACGTGTAGACCAGAAAACTTAAGCTAACGCCCGTAGGCGGAATTTTCACAAGTGCAATGGCAAAGCTTGTGCATAAAGGTTTATATGATCCAAAAATGGACACTAAAGGAGGTAAAAGACTCAGCAATATGAGTGAACCAAAGAGCTTTATTTCATTGATCATATAAGAGGTACACGATTAGATAAAAATGCTAAGTGTAGAAAGGACGTAGCTGTGCTATGTTCCATGGTCGATCAAGCTCCGGGTAGTCATCATCCGGGTCACGTCGCTTACGCTTATGATCCTCGTTGGGTCTATCCTTGAGCTCACGATTGTCGACAAGGTAGTAAGACCCATTGAGAAGCGCCTTGCTTATGATGAACGGTCCTTCCCATGGCAGGGATAATTTGTGTGACTTCTTCTGCTTAAGTCGGAGCACCAAATCCCCCTCTTTAAACGAGCGATGCCGGACGCGGCGACTATGGTAGCTGCGTAGATTCTGCTGGTAGATGGCGGATCTTTGGCATGCCAAAACACGCTCCTCCTCGAGAAGGTCCACATCTAGGCGTCTGGATTCTTCAGCGTCATCTTATTCATAGGCGGCAACTCTTGGTGCATCGTGGAGGATGTCGGAAGGGAGGATAGCTTCTGCTCCATATACCATGAAGTGAGGGGTGTAGCCGGTAGATCTGTTGGGTGTAGTTCATAAACTCCACAGCACAGATGTCAATTCTTCCGCCCAGGCTCCAGCTGCTATATGTAGCAGTGCCTCAAGATGTGGCTTGATTCCCTGCAGAATTAATCTGTTGGCTCGCTCAACTTGACCATTGGATTGTGGGTGTGCCACAGATGCAAGGTCAAGTCGGATGCCTTTGTCCCAGCAATAGGCCTCCACTTCTCCGAGTGACAAGTTGCTTCCATTGTCGGTGATGATGCTATGTGGGAGACCAAATCTCACCACTAGATCCCGGACAAACCTGAGGGCAGTTGCCCCATCAAGCTTTCTAACAGGTTTAGCTTCTATCCATTTTGTGAATTTGTCAACTGCTACAAGCAGATGCGTAAATCCACACGGTGCCGTTTGCAACGGCCCCACCATATCTAGCCCCCAGACTACAAACAGCCAAGTTATTGGTATTGTTCGCAGTTCTTCAGCAGGAACATGTGGTTGTCGGGCATAATACTGGCATCCTGTGCATGTCTCAACCAGCTTGTCGACGTCCGCCTTTGCGGTCAGCCAGTAGAATCCTTGCCGGAAGGCTTTCGCGACCAATGATCGAGGAGCGGCGTGATGCCCGCAACCTCCAAGATGGATTTCGCGTAGGATTTACATACCTTCTAGCTTGGAAACACACTTTAGGTATACACCAGTAGTGCTCCTTTTGTAGAGTTGCCCATTGATTATGGTATAACCCTTTGCTCGTCGTACTATCTGCCATCTTTCGACCTCGTCGTCGGGCAAAGTTCTGTGTTCGAGATATTCCATGAACGGCTTAGTCCAAGCCGGAGGGGTCTTTATCACCATGTTGACGAAAGAATCAGCTCTATCCGGGTTGTCGATGTCGGCGCCCTTCACAGATGGTGTGCGTAGATGCTCTAGGAAAACTCCTGGCGGAATTTGCTTGCGCCCTGATCCAAGCTTAGACAATAGATCAGCCACCTCGTTTTGCTCCCTAGGTACATATTTGACTTCGTAGCCCAAGAAGCTTTTGGCTATCTCGTCCACTTTGTCGCGATATGCCACCATCATAGGGTTCCGCGCATTCCAGGTGCCAGCCACCTGCTGGGCAACCAAGTCGGAATCTCCACAGCAAACTATGCGCTTGATGCCAATATCCTTGGCTATAAGCAGTCCGTGAATGAGTGCTTCATACTCCGCCATGTTGTTTGTAGCCTCGAAGTGGATCTGCAGAACATAGTGTAGCTTGTCTCCTTTTGGTGACTGCAGCAATACACCAGCCCCCGAGCCGTTGAGCAGTTTTGATCCGTCAAAGTGCATCACCCAGTACTCTGGTTCTGGCAACAGAGTGGCATCTGGCATCTCCGTCCAATCTGCGATAAAATCCGCCAAGGCTTGTGACTTGATAGCGTCGCGTCTTTTGTAGGTGATCTCGAAGGCGGCAAGTTCAATGCCCCACTTCGTGACCCTTCCTGTAGCGTCGCTATTGTTGATAATGTCGGACAGTGGAGTCTTGCTCACTACTGTGATTGGGTTCTCCTGAAAGTAATGCCTCAGCTTCCGTGAAGCAAGGAATACTCCATAAGCTATCTTTTGGTAGTGCGGGTAACGCTTCTTGGACTCCGTCAATACATTGCTTACGTAGTAAACTGGTCGTTGAACTCCATGCTCATAGCCTGGTTCCTTCCGCTCTACCACGACGACGATGCTGATAACCCGGTTGGTTGCCACCATGTAAATTAACAGGGGCTCCCCAGGCTCGGGTGCTGCAAGGATGGGCGTTGAGGAAAGAATCTCCTTGAGCTGCTTCAATGCTGCATCTGCTTCGTCCGTCCATGTGAATTTGTCCGCCTTCTTCAGCAACTTGTACAGCGGCAGAGCCTTCTCTCCAAGTCGGCTGATGAACCGACTAACTGTTGCAACACAACCTGTTAGTCATTGGATGTCTTTTAGACATGTCGGACGGTTTATGTTTAAGATGGCCTTGATTTTCTCCGGGTTGACCTCGATTCCGCACTGGGAAACGATGAAGCCCAACAATTTGCCGGCTGGGACCCCGAAGACGCACTTCTTAGGGTTGAGCATCATGTTGTATTTCCGGAGATTATCAAAGGTTTCTTTTAAGTCAGAGATTAAGTCGTTTGACTTTTTAGACATCACCGCGATATCGTCCACATAGGCGTGAATGTTCTGACCAATTTGGTCGTGAAGGCAACGTTGCATTGTCCGCTGGTAAGTAGCACCTACGTTTTTCAGCCCAAAGGGCATCATGACATAGCAAAACGTGCTGTATGGGGTAGTGAACGAAGTGGCCAATTGGTCCGACTTCCTCATCTTGATCTGGTGGTATCCTGAGTATGCATCGATAAAACACAAAAGTTCCGAGCCAGCCGTCGAGTCAATGACTTGGTCAATGCGAGGCAAAGCAAACGGATGTTTGGGACATGCTTTGTTCAAGCCGGTGTAATCAACGCACATTCTTAATTCATTGGTTCCCTTTTTGGGGACAAGTACAGGATTGTCCACCCATCGGGTGTGAAGGACTTCTCAGATAAACTCAGCCTTAAGTAACCTAGATATCTCTTTGCCAATGGCGCGTCTCTTCTCATCTCCGAAGCGTCGTAGAGGTTGTTTCACTGGTTTACATTTTGGATCTATGTTTAAGCTGTGCTCGGCAAGTTCCCTAGGTACACCTTTCATGTCGCAGGTTGCCAGGCGAAGATGTCCCTATTATCATGGAGGAACTCGACGAGCGCGCTTTCCTATTTGGGATCCAGGTTCGTCCCAATGGCGGTGACCTTGGAGGCATCGCCTACCACAAGTTCCACCGGCTTGGTCTCGATGGCGGCCTTGAACGCAGGAGCGGAGTCGGAGATTGGTATGGATGGCCTTACCGTTGGCGTCGAGGTGTACGAGGCACGGCATATCGCGGTACTCTTTGTAGGTTTGGGGAACGCGGAGCGGCGCCGAGTTGCTTTCACTTCCTCGCTGCTGCCCACGGCCTGATCCCCTTCCTCGGCCATGTTGTCCGCCCTCTCCTCGTCCTGCAAAAGTCATGGCGACCATGTCGGTAGATTGCTTTTCTTCTGGAGCGGTTTTCCGCTTTGTACTACTGTTCCTCCGAGCTTGAGTTGGAACGGCCGTTGCCGGCAAAGAGCCACGAGCGTCGTCGTCGGCAGCTGCGAACTCACTAGCTAACTGAATCATCTGATTCAAGTCAAGCTGATGATTGTCCTGCAAGCGCTTCAGCTTATGTCGGAGTAATGTGCCCCTTTCCAACCCATCGATGAAGGCGGACATGGCGGTCTGGGCGTGCACTCCTGCGCAGGAATTTTTCATATCCAGCCAGCGGGCGCGAGATGTCTCGTCTTTATCTTGCACGCACCGCTGTAGATCGCCCACAGTGCAGGGACGCTTGTATGTACCCTCAAAGTTTTTGGTGAACGCTTCTTGCATCTCCAGCCAGTTGTAGATAGATTTCTCCGGCAAGTCGTTGATCCATTGACAGGCCGTGCCCGCCAACATTAACGGGAGGTACTTGATGGCAACGTTGGGGTTGCCTCCGGCAATCTCCACCGCGTTGCCGTAGTCCTGCAACCATGTGGCTGGCTTGGCGGTGCCGTCATAGGGCTTGATGGTCTTGTCAATCCGGAAACCTTTGGGGTAAGTTGCGGACCGTATTGCAGGTCCAAAGCAACGTGGTCCCAGGTATGGTCCTTCCCGGGCCTCGTGGATCTTATCGATCCGCGAACGTGCGTCGTACGGCTCCGGTGTTTTCTTCTTTTTGTCAACAGGGGATGGGCTGCGTGAACGACGCAGACCTCTTCTGCCATGGTGACTGCTTGGCGGCGACAGAGGCGGAGGTGGGTTAGCTTTCTTGCTGTTACCCTCCTGCGACGCTTCACGCCTGTCGCGGTTGCTTGTCGGACGCATAGGGTCATGGCGCGACCTGCTCTTATGTCCTTCGTTGTGCTTTCCGTCATGACGGGTCTGCTCCGTGTTGTCGCGGATGACGATGCCACACTGCTTTGGTGGGGGCATATCCGTATGACGGTGAGCCTTGTAGTCTTCCTGATGTCGGTGGGATCAGGGCGGTGGCGATGGGCGGCGAGGTTGGGCTCTTTCTCCGTGGTTGGAGGATATGGGGATAACATCCTTCCTGTTGCGCTCATTCCTCCGTCTTTGTTCTGATGAACCTGTCCGCAATCCGACATCCTGAGGAGATCTGTCCCTTGGAGGTTTGTACTGGCTAGATCGGCAGAGCGCTGGGTCGGACTCAAGCCTCTGAGAGGTGGCCTTTTCCTACTGCTTTACCGCCTTGGCCACTAGGTCATAGACCTGTTCCACTGCCTCAGGCGATCTATCCTGCTCCAGAAGGGTCTTGGCGACGGCGAGGTTAAGGAGTGGGGTGGGCATCACCTGCTTGCCTTCACTGTCAATGTATGGCTTGGATTGTGTCGGCTTCGAGGGAGCCCATCCTAGGTTGCGCCGTACACCAGGATCGTTGATGACGTGAGCCGGAGCCTTCTTAGCCTTCTGCTGCTGGAGCAGAGTCTTGTACTCGGCCTCCATTGCTCTAGCTTTCTCTATGGACTTCTGCGCGTTGACCAGATCTCGATCTAGTTTAGCGCCTTGCTCCGCGATGGCTTGCGCTTCCTCCAGCAGTTGCTAGCGTTTCTCGTCAAGCTGAGTCACGTTCCGGATATGATCGACAGTTAGTGGCTCAACGCGGAGGTTGCCGTACATCACTCTATCCGCGGAAGTCACGTGGACTGCTGCCGACGTGGATGCTGTAGGCGGCAAGTTTGCGGTGTTGTTGTTGCTCGGACCGGTGCCGAGTTCCTGTGGCTATTGCACTGGATTAGGCAGAGGAGGCATCACTCTTGCGCGATAATTGTCAGCAGCAATAAGTGGCCCCTTCCCCTTATCCAGCACCGTAGGCGGAGCTTGCCCGGGCTGGTCTTGATCCGTCGTTGTCCCAATGGTGACAAACACCCCTCGGGACATGAAGGTGTTATTGGCTTGTTCGTCACGCGAGTACTCCTCCTACATCTCCTGCATAGCGTAATCTAGCTCTTCTGGACTAAAGTCTATCTCCTCGGAATCTGCACTGAAATCAGCATAAAGTGCATCAATGACAGAGTCGGAGAGTGCCAGGACTTCCTCGATGACGGGCGGTGGAGGTGCAACGGCCTCGACAATGACTGGAGGTGGTGGTGCTGCTGCGACGATGGCGGCCGGAGGCGGTGGTGGTGGCTGAATCGGAGGTGCTCCGTCAATGAGCGCAAGCGCTGTCTGAGCTTCCGCTTCAGCCTCCGCGTAGTTGTTGACGGTGTTCACCATGCCTTCGAAGGTAAGGCGTCCTGACGCCTGTTGCCGTCTTAGAGAGTGTCGGAGAAGCGTGCCATGGTCCAATCCTTCCACAAAGTGATAGATGGCATCATCATTGGGGTAGTGGGCCAGATCAGCTCGTATACGGAGCCACCTGGCGAGGTAATCACGGGGGGTTTTCACCCTCTCTCTGAACGCAGCGCGCCAGATCGAAGATGGTAACCACGCCGACGAACTTGGATCTCTGCTGTCCAGACGCACGGGCGAAGCCGGCGGATTTGCAGTGATCTTCCACCTTTATATCCTACACAGGGGCGGTTTGGGTGGGCCTTGAATTTTTCCGATCTTTGCCGGCAAACTCTGAGGAGAGATCCGACATCGATCCTTCCGCGAACGTATGCTGCCCGTAGGCGGTCCGTGTGGGTCTTGATGCTTTTCCGACACCCAGGGAACTAGTGCCCGAGTCGGTTTCGCCGATGAAGAGGTGGATGTCTCCGATAGGAACGATCGAACACCGCGTAGGGTTCGTCTTCGCCGGGACCCAAAACTCGTCGAGGGGGACGATCAGAACGTTGCCATAGAAGAGAACGTGACCAATGGCTACGGTTTCACCGATTCCCGCGAAGATCTTGGTCCTCGCCCGCTGGAGATCCTGAAGCGCCTCTTGCCCCACGGTGGGCGCCAACTGTGGTGGTATTGCCAACGAGTACGCCATGGAGGGGTCCTCACAATGCGTGTTTAGAGACGTGGGGTAAGGCGGATGGTTGACGGGTACGAGGTAACACAGCTTACCCAGGTTCAGATCCCACAACGGTGGCGGAATCCTACTCGTGCTATAAATCACTATAATGGCAATACGCCGAGTTACAGAGATAGGTTCGCTGTGCGAGGTGTGTGTAAAACGATACTGGGTTGTGCCCTAAAGGCTCCCATAGGCCCGGCTTATATAGTCGTCAGGTCCTAGGGTTACAGGGAAAAGTCCTAGCCGGACAGGTTACAGAGTTCTACACCGTCTATTACTAGTCTTGTGTATCTTGCACTCCAAGGCTCTGGGTACGCTGGTGACTCCACGGTAGCCTTCCTTTATCCGGCATGGGCCTCCCTTCTGGATCCACCTAACTGGGCCGCCCAGCAGGCCATAGGCCATGCTACCGACTATGGGCCACCCGGGTTAGTCGGATAAGAGACATGCTATGAGGATACCCATATAGCATATCCCCAACAGATGGCATACTTGTGGTTGGCGTAGGCGCGGGCATTTTCCAACTCCTTCTTACGGTCATACATCATGAAACTGAGGTGGTCCAGTTGAGTCTTCAGCTCATGGTGATATGGGGCCTCCAGTGGTTGTCTCATAACATCACGCCTTGGATAGAACTCAAAACGGGTACCTTTGATCTGATTGATGCTTTGCCCACAAAGACGGGCAAGAGCTTCCTGCATGGCCCTGGCAAGTCCATCGAGCCAGCTGTTCTCTCTCAAGGTGAACTGAATTCCCTCTGAGGTGGGGGCATCAATCTTTCCCCGGAGACTTGCAACAACTAGCCACTGCAATTCCTCTCCTTCCTGATCATTGAGTTGAGCTCCGAAGAACTCGGGGTGCAGACGCTCCAGTGTCTAAAAGCTAGTCCAAGTCACGCTCAAAGATGAGGTCTCCTCCATTCCCCAACTGATAAAACTTGCTATACTTCACGTCCATCTATAAGAATATAGGACGAGTAAGTTAGTAGAGTGATCAAGTGTGTCAAATCTTATGTAATTTTGCAAGAATTTTTGAGGAACATGAATTTTCATGAAAGAGTCTAAGTGGTAAGAATGAGAATAAGTTTTCATAAATACTCACTTCCTTGGTTTTGAAACTAAGTTTTTGATTCAAACGTCCATTCTAACTAGGGTCTCCTATGGTCAGGATGGCTCTGATACCAACTTGTCAACACCTGGATTTTTAATCCCAGATGCCTATTATGACATACATCGCAATCCCAGGATTACCATTTTTGCGAGACATAACAGATTGGATATCACAATACATCATCCATTACAAACCATACATAAGGTCTTACACAAATAAAGGATCTCATGATCTAGTCTTAATACAATTCAAGCAGCGGAATAACGTAATGATAACGATAGCGTATGCGAAGCTCCATCTTCAAGGTCACAGACAATGCTGCTGATGGGAGATGATCCTAGTTGTCGTAACCTTCCTGCTGTCCGTCTTCCTGATACTCCTCTTCATAGTCTGGCCACGGGAATAGCCAGGGACAAAGCCATGAGTACTCTTTAAGTACTCGCAAACTAATACTAACATGTGGGTTTTTTGTGTAGGATAAACTAAGCTCTAGGGTTGTTTTGCAAAAAGCCAGGTTTACCTTAACTAAATTCAGAAGCAAAGAAAACTAGTTGAAAGATTTATAACACCTAAATGAGAACATAAATTTCATATCACACCTCTGTTGTGGTCAAGTCAAAGTCACGAATTATTTCACAAGTCATTTTGAAAACATCTAACGATAGAACAGTATGCCCACTCCAACTGTCCATAACCGCGGACGCGGCTATTCGAATAGTTTGACACTCTGCAGAGATTGTACACTTTCGCCACAATATTCGATACATCCGTCAGGAACAATCCTGAATTCACCATACTCAGTATGCGGATAATCAATCCTAACCTTTCCATTACACGCCCTAGTATAGGCACCTCTCCTGTGAGTTTGGCCTTCTAACAATGACCAAATGTCATCTTGGGTACTGCACAGGTGGACAATCTTCACAAGGTAGCCTCAGCTCAAACCTTGGCCGCAAGGGAACCCATACTAAGGTATATAAATTTCAGTCAAGCCCTGCCCAAATTTCAGGTATTGTGGTTGTACGGTAAAGTTGGAATGGTATCGCATCCAGACAACCATCAGTTTTATAAAGGGCTAAGGCCCATGCCTCAACATTTTCATCATCAAAATCATCTGGTGTTTCAAGAACACATGGCAAAACATTTCAGTAGAATGACTCATCATTCTAAGGTTTTCATAACCATTTCACCGAGTATTCCCATCTAAAGTTGATCAAGTTTTATGCTTAGCACTAGCATCTACAAGTGGGGGTAAACACTAATGAGGGGTGGTAGTCAAGTGTGAATTAGCTAAGTTCAATCTCCTGCCCTAGGATGACATCAAGATTTATCTAACTTAAGTCAAGTTTTATGCTCTTTATGCTACCTTTAATAATCTTTCTAAGCTCTACAAGTCCCTAGGTAATCTCTAATAGAAAGCTTTTGATAACGAAATAAAATACTAAGCTTGCAAGTAAAACTAGGATGGGGTATCAAGTGGTGTAATCTTGCATAATTGCAAGTGTAAGCTTTCATAGGAAAGGTAGCTTGCAAGTGTTAGCTTGCCAAGTCAACTGATAGTATTAGGCTTGGAGATATTAGCTTGCCTTGTGTAGAGCAGTGGTTGAAGTTCTCCTCGGCTTCTTCCTCGTAGTATCCTGCTTCCTCTTCGTATCCTTGGTCGGTACTAGCCTCTATAAATAAATACGAGGTACACAATCACCAAACAATACTTAACTACTTCCATTTATCGCACCAAGGTTTTCACTAGATGATATAGGATCATCACAAGCATTACGATTATTAAGGTAAAGTTTTAATTACTTTATTTGGAAAAGTAATTTCTATTCATTGAAAAACTACTTAAGATTTAATATTCTCTAACTAAAACAAGGGATCATGTTGACACATGTCATCACCACATATTTCAGTATATGGGAATGTGATTTAAAGTGGTGTCACAATTTAATAAGGTTTAACCTTTTTATTTTAATTAATTAAAGTGACTAGAAATGCCTATGAGGCATTCTTTTATCACTTGATCATTATTTATACAAGTAAACCTATATATTTTTATATATTCTGAAAGGTATGGTTAAATGTGATTTTTGAGAGTTGGAATCAACTCAAAAGATTTTGTGGTTGAATTTTGAAAAATGTTTGAATGCAGAAAAGCTTCTGCCTTGTTATTTTTACCATGGGTGATCTACAAATCCAAATGATTTGAATCCAACGGGCTTGGATTAAGCACTCCAGTACCTTTCTAACAAAATTGGTTTTATGCATTTTGGTCTAGTGAATCAAGCTAGGTTGATTTTTGAATCTAGGTACAGAATTGATTTTGAAACTAAATAAATAAACCTAAGTTTGAATTGTTGGGTCGCGCGGGAGGTTTAACTGGGCCGGCCCACTACGCATAGTGCACAAGGGCTGATTAAGTGGCTGTCCCCACTCGTCAGTGAGACAGGGAGTGGCGAAGAGGTACGGGGCAATTAGGGTCGTTGGATTAGAAACTAGATCTACGGTTGTGGTTTGTCGTCCACGCCTGAATAGGACGCAGCGAGGTTGAACCCTGGCGTGGTCAGTGGGGGTCGACGGGGGCTCACCGGGGCTCCGGCGATGGTCGGCGATGGGGCGAATGACAAAGTCGACGACGGCGATCCTCCTGGTACCGACAGCTCCTCCCGGGGCGGCTTCAATCGACGACGCCTCTCCTCCTCTGCAGGGGTGAACTCCGGTGAAATTCCGGCCACCTGGTGCTCGCCTTGCTCTGGGGGTGAGTGGGCGTGATCAGTGAGAGGTGGGGGGTGAAATGGTGTGCTCAAATTGAATGGGGGTGGCCTCCTCTTATAGTGCCTGAAGGAGACCGACGGGCGCGGGTGGAGCTCGTCGTGGTCGTCGGCACAACGTGCTAATGGGATGGGCGATGATAGGGGGCGGTGCGTTGCCTCCTGGCGAAGCTCAATGGCTTGATGGCGAGGCGGTGAGGAACGGTCGGAATGTCGTGGCGCTCTAAGCGGGTCCGACGACAAGTTTAATGGCGCACAGCATGCATGGTCAGCGCAGCGGCGAACGGGGTTGTCTGGCGGGTTGCTAGGGTTTTGGCGATCACGCACGCAAGCGGCGAGGGCGGCGCATGGTCTGTGGGCTGGTGTCGCGTGCGGCGCTGTGGCGCGCTCTCGGCACGCACGCAGAGAAACTGGGCACGAGCTTGTCGTGTGGTCCAGGGGCTAGCAAGGCTCGGGGCTTGGACAGGGGTGGCGGTGGACGGTCCTGTGTGTCCCAGACAAGGTTGGCGAATCTAGAGCTTCTCCTAGCTCGCTGGCGACATGGGGGTGGCAAGGGTGCTCTCGGCATGGTCACCATTGATGGCTATGCATGCTCACAGTGGTGCTAAGGCTAGTTAATTAGTTTGATCATCTACTGAGAGTGTAGAGTGAGCTAGAGAGGGGATAAGGTTGGCCAAAATTACCGCTACTAATAGTGTTTGATGTTTGTTTGTTTGCTGCTTATAAGGTGTTTGATGAAATGGCCGCAAGAGATTCAAATTTGAATTTTGGATTCAAACTTGGCGGGTTTGCTAGTTACATACTAGGGAGTCTCTGGGTAGATGGATTGGTCAAGGGGCACTGGTTTGGTTGGGTTTTGAAAATGTGGGATCTTCACATATGAATCAGATTCAATTTTGAATTATGATTTGAAATGGGTTGCCAAATGTTTCTGCAAGTTTGAAAGGTGGGCTTTGATTCACTTTTACTTGGTCTAGCAAGGGGTGAAAAGAATTGGAAAAGTTTCTGTTTGAAATCTTGGACTAGAAACACTCAAAGTGGTCTAGTGGGCAAGATTGTCAAAAATGACCATTTGCTTATTTGTTTTGTTTTTTATTTTCTCTTGAATTGTTTCTACTTGGAAATGTTTTAGATGATGTTCTTTTCATATTTAAACCATTCCTTGCTATTTAGATCAATCACACAAGTCCATTCATGCATTCATACAATCATTACCTACACACATGCATTCATTTGGTTTTTATTTAATCAAAGTTTTTGTTAACCCTAATTTTAGTGATTAGAATTTGATAATCATGATCAATATTTTTGGGATGTTACACATTTCTTGTCAAAACCTAATTGAAAAAGAAAAAAAAATGAAGTAGCACCTATTCACCCCCCTTCTAGGTGCCCATACAATCGTTTCATAAGTCTTGATGGAACTTGCATGTAAGTGTTTGGTTCGCATTTATATGCGCATCACATTCTAAAATGAAGATGATCCAACACATCCCTCATATACTCCTCTAGTAAGATTAAACCTCGCAAACTAGTTTTAAGATAAAAAAGAGTATATCATTAAGTACTTTGATATGATGTTGAATAAAAAATGTGCTACCTCAAATAAACAAGATCAAATTTTCTGTCACTAGATGGTAATAGAATAAGTATTCCATTCTCCCTAGCGAGGCAAGAAAGGAAATATAAAAACCATAGTAGACCCATATTTTCTGTCACTATTTAGTTAGTACTACTCGTTGCTCCATTAATGCACACTTGCCCTTACCTGGCTAGCATAATACTTTGATCAAAACATGTATACAAGACGGGATAGTCATATGCATCTACCAAACACATACTACAAAATTTGCAACATCATACAATCATCTCATAAAGCAAAGATCAACCGCAAATGAATTACATATATGTTACCATAATCATGTCGGGTAGCTCATATGATTCTAAAACAATCATATCACAAGAGAGAGAGATCGAACTACTGCCACAAAGTCATAGTCGGGGATAGGACTACTCCCTGTTCATCATGGAGACCACGATGGTGATGTTGGATATGCAACCGGGGATGACTCTGATAGGGTTTCCCCTTCCAATTTCCAAGGCCCCTGCATTTGTATCTAGTTTTGTATGTGTTCATCTCTGTGCTCTACCTCTTTGAGAGACCACGAAAGGGGAGCATATATAGTCAACTTTAGGTCAAGAAGAAGAGATCGACATGACGACATCAAAGCAACGATATGAAGTAGCCCCCCCCACGGCACAGCCTACCCCCACCTTGGGTGGATCCTATTTGGGTCCAAGTTCTCCAGGTTTTGTTTTTGATAAAAAACTTCCATACAAAAAATCACATGTCCGTTTGAGTTTGTGATGCATGTAAAATGCTTACATAAACTTTGTAGTTTGTTAACATGTTTATCCACATATTTGCATCATATATAATGTTATAACCATGTTTTACATTTTTGGGGGGTATTTACCAATGATCCCCTTTATTTTGGCTATAGCCCGGCAGGGCAGAAAAATCATGTTTTTAATGTTTTTGATGTTTCAGGATCTGTACAAAGTCAAATGGACGTGAGATTTTGGGGATGTCAATATTTATCCACGAGAAGCATCTGAAGCGCAAGAACCTCACCTAGGGGTCCAGGAGGCCCAAAAGAGACTGAGTGGCGTGCCTAGCCCAGGTGGACGCGCCACCTACCCTCTTTTCCTCCTCGGTCGTCCGATCGCCTTGATTCTTTCGCTCAAGGAGTTCTCTTGACCTAAAAACCTCTATATAAGGATCCCCCGGGGAGTCCTCAATACAGAGCACACCATAAATGAAAACATCACCAAATAGAGTCAAATCCAGCAAAGATTGGAGGGGAAACTCCGTCGGAGCAGCCTCCGAGGAGATCTCCACCCTGTCCAACATCTCCGGCATCATCACCATGATAAAGAGGGAGTAGTCCACCTTTGTACTATGGGTTTGTGGCAGTAGATTGATCTATTTATCTCTTGTTCTTCATAGATCTAGTACCATATGAGCTTCCCAACATGATTATGGTCATATATGTAATTCCTATGTGGTGGATCTTTATTCTATGATTTGATATATGAGATTGGAACCTATTTTGTGTAAGATATATTGGTAGATGCATATCATGTACCCCGTTCTTAATTGCTTATTTTGATCCAACTTGTATGCAAGAACTTGTATGGGGTGAAGTATGTATTAGATGGAGTAGCATGGTGGTAGTGATTGAATTGTGACAACAATATTCAAGATCTACTTTGGTTTTTACCTTTCTTTTGCTGCCTCACTAGGGATAAGGTGAAATCACGTACTATAATCATCATGTGACAGTGAGATAATCTTGTTAGATCAAGATAGCATATTTGCATTTCAAACATCATGTTATATCACTTAAAGCTATACTCTGATTTGTTATTAATTCAACATTGCATGGAGTTTCCCTTTCTTAGGAGTATAAGAGAGATGTGTTTCATCTCTATGTTAGAATGTAATGCCGATATGAATGATTTTCATACACATATAGAAGTTCCATGAATAATTATCATTGATAAATTATTTTATGATCACTACAACTTAAAAAGAGATTAGACAAGTGAACCATGAACCCCGGTCCAATTTTAATCATAAGAAACATCTACTATCTTTTATATTTTCTGCAATTTATTATTCCAGAAATAAAAAATACTTTCCCTACTTGCAATCACTCATAAAACCCAAAAACAACTCTATTATCTTCCATATCATCTAGTTTGCATTATTTTATTTTAATTACTTTATTTATTTTAGTTTACTTTATATTTTATTTCATATTAATAATACGAAACCTTGTGCTTGACAACCACTTGGTGGAGTTGGGAACACAAAATAATTATTTTACTTTACAGATTGCTTGAAGAGGAGAAGACAAATAAAACTTCCACAACCAATTCCCGAGAGTTCGATATAAACCCTCGAGTCACCCTTGTTGGGAAAAGAAGCTTGCTAGAATACTTTGCACTTGGAGTCCCAACAAAAATTGGCCACGATCGTTGCCATCAGTTTGCAAAGGTCCCTAAAAGTTAAACGCGCAAAACATGATTTCCCCGCTATGACCCAAATAAATGGGATCTTTTAAAAAATCACCAATATCAATGTAAAACATGAATATAACAATAAATAAGATGCAAATATGTGGAATATAGCACGATATATGACATTTTACATGCATCACCATCTCTCCTACTATGTGTTTCTCTCGAGCTTCATCGACATGGGATGGGGGAGTAAAAGAGGAGGTGAGATAGGGAAGAAGGAGGTTGAGGACGGGTGGTTGAAGAGACAAGAGGTAATAAGGGTGTTCATGAGCCGTACCATGGATGCCCACTTGGTGAATGAACTCCTTTGGTTTGAAAACTACTACGCGGAAAGTTCCGTTACGGATTAGCACGAGAATATAGTTTAACGTGTTTATTATTAGTGTATGCTACATGAGTTAGTTTTTTAGTTTTTTTTATATAATCCGTACCATGATGAAAATATTGGAATGTGCAAGACACTACTTTTTACCCAACTTGACCTATTCCATAATTAACCTGGTAATAATTTAACCTCGTATATTTGACCAATAGAAAAGATTTGTAAGAACAAAGAGTAGCCCAAGAAACTTTTACCCTAACATGGCCTGCCTTTACCGTGTGCAAAGCAGAATAGACACATAATTGATGGGTAGAAAACGTGAAGGAACATTTAATATTGTGGTATATTTTAAGAACAAAGTGCATATTTTTTGTACAGAAAAATACATGAAAGGTTAAAAGAGTTTTTAAAAAAGCATGAAAAAAAGGGCCTACTACTAGCGAGTGCAAAGCAGCATAGACTTAAAACTTTCGTGATGCGTAGAAAGATAATGAAATGAAAACATTAATAAGGTGACAGGTTTCAGAATCGAAATACATTATTCTGTAAAAAAAGTAGAAAGAATTAAAAATAATGTATATATTGTAGTATATTTTAAGAACAAAATGCATATTTTTTGTACAGAAAAATACATGAAAAGTTAAAAGATTTTAAAAAAAGGCATGAAAAAAATGTCCTACTACTAGCGAGTGCAAAGCAGCATAGACTTAAAACTTTCGTGATGCGTAGAAAGATAATGAAATGAAAACATTAATAAGGTGACAGGTTTCAGAATCGAAATACATTATTCTGTAAAAAAAGGTGAAAGAATTAAAAATAATGTATATATTGTAGTATATTTTAAGAACAAAATGCATATTTTTTGTACAGAAAAATACATGAAAAGTTAAAAGATTTTAAAAAAAGGCATGAAAAAAAGGTCGTACTACTAGCGAGTGCAAAGCAGCATAGACTTAAAACTTTCGTGATGCGTACAAAGATAATGAAATGAAAACATTAATAAGGTGACAGGTTTCAGAATCGAAATACATTATTCTGTAAAAAAAGGTGAAAGAATTAAAAATAATGTATATATTGTAGTATATTTTAAGAACAAAATGCATATTTTTTGTACAGAAAAATACATGAAAAGTTAAAAGATTTTAAAAAAAGGCATGAAAAAAAGGTCCTACTACTAGCGAGTGCAAAGCAGCATAGACTTAAAACTTTCGTGATGCGTAGAAAGATAATGAAATGAAAACATTAATAAGGTGACAGGTTTCAGAATCGAAATACATTATTCTGTAAAAAAAGGTGAAAGAATTAGAAAAATGATGCTCCCGGCGGGGCTCGAACCCGCGACCTTCGGCTCATAAGACCAACGCTCTAACCAACTGAGCTACGGGAGCTTTGATGTCCCAAATACGTACGAGTTCTATTTATACAGTTATCAATGTACATTATGTTCAGTTTTTCTCGTGATTCTGCATAAACACCTTCGGGCTTCGGAACATATTTCTAGCTTTCTCCTTGGAAATAGAGTTGTCGAGATGCATATACTGATGTAAGACGTATACGTATGCGAGTTGCACGACCCAGGTTCCCCAAGTTCCAAAAGGAGCATGCATGCATCGTCTATTCTATAGTATTACGTACGTATGCAGAGAGGAACAGCACGCAGAAACGAGCCATAAAAAACCACAACCACACTAGCAATTTATATTGTTGGGAACGCAGCAGATACTGTACACATCGGGTCGTCAGTAATTAAAAGCCCCGTACCGTGTACTGTATCGATCCGATCCAAGCCATGCACGCGAGTCGGATCCGTATCCTGTGGCCTCTAGCTAAGTTAAGCCAGAAACATGCACGTACGCATGCAGAGTTTGCGCGTCTTGGCGTAACTGAGTTGCATCAGCTTAATCTCTAGTTCAGTGACTTCAGTCGATCTGCGCGTTACACGCGTTGGTAACGGTTTCAGGAAGAACCCAATTAAACGCATGGACGATGCACGGATCACCGCGGCACGATATATAGATGAGAGGTTCTGATAATAACTAATTTACCATTAGAACGACGAAAGCCACAATCATCACATCGATCTCTCTTACATGTACTACGCACGTACTACCAATCCACTACAACACACTGCTTATGACCATCGATCCCTCAAAAAAAAAACGAACAAATTAACACTGCAACACACAGTACGTGGCTAGCTAATTAATAGTAAGAGATATAGTTCCAGTCCTCCTACGGCTGCCAGGCGGCGAGCTGCTGGATGTTCATGGGGTAGACGAGGTCGGTCCCGCCGGAGTATGCCGCCTTGCCGAGGAGCACGTTGACCCTGTCCGTCGGGTGGAAGGCGTCCCAGAAGATGTAGGTCTGCCGGTTCGGGCACGGCCGCAGGAGCGGCAGGCAGGTGATCACCCCGCGGTTCCTCCCGATCCCGCAGCACCCGCGGTCCACCACGCTGAACCCTGCACCACCATATGCACAAGCTCCGGCCGTCAGTCACACCTGCACATTAGTAATTTTCAGCAGGCAGCGATTGTTTCGTTCTGAGTACGCACCGTAGTTGAGCGGGTTCCTGAGGATCTCGGAGATCATCTCGAAGTTGTCGATGTAGATGAACCTGGCTTGCGGGAGGTTGACGTTCAGCGTGTTCACCATGCCCTTCACCTTGCTGTTGAAGGGGGCGATGAGCTCGTCCACGTCCGGCGAGCACATGTTCGTGGGGCTCCTGGCGCGCATGTTGGGGATGCACGCCATCGACCCCACCCCCGCGATCACGAACCGCCGGGCACCCAGGTTGTACAGGCTGGTGAGCTGCTTGGTGTAGTGCTGCACGAGGAGCGTGGAGTACTGGTCGCCGTTGTACTCGTTCCGGGTGTTGTAGTTGGGCATCAGGTAGTTGTTCAGGTAGTCGTTGCTGCCCATGCCCACGTAGAAGATGCTGCGCCCCAGCGACGACGACAGCTTCCCCGCGCCCATCTTACCCTTGATCTGGTTCAGGGTCGTCTGGAAGTTCTTGATCTGCTGGTTGAACGGGATGCGACCAACCTGCATAACAACATCACCACGCGTTTTAGCTACCCGTAAATCTCGTGCTTGCTACCACGAAGCACAAACACTCGGCTCTGCAAGGATTCAGGAGCAGGGCGCGTACAAAGTTCTGGCCAGTGTTGTCCAGGATCCCGGCGGCCGCCGAGGCGTAGTTCACGCCCTGGAGGGCGCCCACGCCATTGTCGCCGCTGGAGGCCTCGGTGTTGGATGGCAGCAGGGGCAGCCCCAGAAGCTCAGCTGCATCCCATGCACAACACAAAGAAATTTGAGATTGAATTAATCAATGAAGCCCTTCTCGTTACTATTTAGCTGACCTAACCACGTACTTAATCCAGATGTGTTCGGGTTTGGTTATTGATTTGCAGTAATACTGTCTGTACTGTAAAATATAGTACTGTAAGATCATTTCACTAGACAGTTGCAAGCCTCTTCTGTGGTGAATTATCGGCCGGGACACTGCATGCAGGCAGACATGCATTTAATTACCACCGTAGTACTAACAAAATTAAGCGTCATACTAGTAGGAGCCCTGGCTAGGATCACATGGAAACATTGACGCCACCGTAGTGGTACCATGCTCGTTTTCACTAGCTGAATTCATCGCATCATGTGCACTCTGTGTGCTGATCAATACTGTACTACGTACTAGCAACGCATTATGATCCCCGGAGGAAATGGAGTACCGCCGTGCTACACTATTGCTACTACTGCATGTACTGCTGTGGACTCTCTCTCTCTCTCTCTCTCTCTCTCTCTCTCTCTCTCTCTCTCTCTCTCTCTCTCTCTCTCTCTCTCTCTCTCTCTCTCTCTCCACACTACACTAGACACATAATCTCTCTCTACACACACCTCTCTCTCTATCTCTCTCTACACGCACACATATTCTCCCCTCCCCCTCTCTCACATCAACTTGAATGTGCACATGGAGGAGGCCGGTCAGTAGTTATTACCACGATGCAGCGGTACTACTCAGTAGTACTGGTACTAGGCTACAAGCTATGCTACTATTCTAGTATCTCAGTGCTTGTAGCTAGAGTGATCTAATCGATTCAGAGTTGTTTGCATGGACTATGCACTATGTATGCTTTGCTTGGATTCCAAATGAAAGATGTGAGAAGGGGAGTTAGGAGTACATGCAAGCATTGCTTCTTCAAGGAAAACAAGCATAGTAGAAGCTAGCTAGCCTAACCTTGGAGAAAGAGAAGAAAAATTCCATGCTACTCAATAATTATTGACTGAGTATATATACTATACACTCTAGATCTAACAACCCTGAGAAAAGGTACCCATATCCAATTATATCGAACCGGCTGCTAAAGTTGATTAAAGTTTCTAAGGATCTTGCATTCATAGCAAGTTAATTACTAGTGTATGCAACTTGCATGCATAGATTCTGAAACAAGAAATGAGATGGTTTGGATTTAATAGTATTATGGTCAACACAAATAAATCTAGCTTTATGAGTAGAAGAACATTCTTCCATGAAGAAATAGACTAAAAACTAAAAAAAGACTAAAAAAACACAGCAATATTCTTTTTTTGTATGCCAGTCCAACATGGGAAGGCCCGAAACCCAACCTAGCTTGTGGTGTACCATACCAGTATGGCATAGTACCACGCGCTAGATCATGGGTTTCCTGACGCTCTAGCCTCATTGCATTATTTGCCATATGACAAGCTCATCTTGGGATGTACTAAAATTAGCAATTATGCTCAAAAGAGGCACAGTACTTTGATAGCTGATTTACTACTTCTATAAGCAAAAAATAGTTCTATTTGTATGTGAAATAACACACCATATTTTATGCAAATAGCAGCGATTTTTATGGCTTTATTTTCTATCTAGAGGAAATTACTTGTAAGGCTGTAGCTAGCTCTGAAGGACCCAAGAAACACCAGCAGAGAAAACGCACACCAGAGCATGCTGCATGCTGCAGAAGGAAGCATGCGCGCCCGGGGCGTAGCTAGCTAGCATACGCACCTATGGTGTCGACCATGGTGTAGCCGTTGGAGAAGCGGCCGGTGGGCCCGCCGGCGAAGTCGATGCCGTAGGGCAGGTAGTTGGCCTTGGCGAACGAGTTGAGGTCGTTGTTGTTGCCGTTGTCCGTCAGGGAGTCGCCGAAGACGAACATGGCCGGCACTGACGGTCCCCCGCCAGTCGTCGCCCCGCTCCCGCCGGCGTCGCTGGGCCCCGTCGGGAGAGTGAAGTTCCACGGCGCGCGCGGGAACAGCGGCCGCGGGAACACCTGCGCCGTGGCGCCGCCGCACGCGAGGAGCAGCAGGAGGAGCACCGTCGTTGCCGTGGAGGAGGCCATGGCTTTGGCAGGTCGGCGGGCTAGCTAGCTAGGTGTGGCAGGAGAAGAAGAGCAGTGTGGGTGACCAGGAGCGTAGCAGGCAGCGTCGTATATAGAGGGAGAGTGAAGGGGAGAGGGTTTTGGGGGCAGTTGGTGGATGGATGAGGAAAGAGTAAATGCGGCTCCTGCCATTGCTTGCTGCCATGGAGATGTAGCAGTAAATGTGGCTCTGTTGGGGCGCGTGCTCGCGACTACGCGAGGGTGGTGGAAGCAGAAAACAATGGCCGACCGCAGCTGGCGAGCTGCAGTACACTGTGCCTGTGATTTGCCCGGCGAGGCCGAGGAAAAGTATGGCCTTTGCGTGTAGGCCTTGGCTGGCTGATGGAGGGCCTGCCGGGCGCGCGGCAAAAGATCAAAAGGCCCGCTCCGTGATCGTTAGAAAATACTACTCCGTAGTAGAAATTACGAGTATCTGGGCCGTTTGGCCCTTTGGAATCTATGGTGGGCTGACACTGCCTGAACTGAGGAAATATTCTCCCGATATTGTCTCGCCTAGTTTGTAGTAGTACCACTGAAGGGTTTCTACATGGGCAGCTCCTAATCGACCTAACAGCAAGGACTCGCGAACCGACCTAGCGTCTCAGGAGGCGACTAGTGTTTCCTGACTCCATCGCCGATCTCTCTGGCGTGGAGTTCATCTCGCCGCCGATTCAAGTTCGTGCCACGGCGTGGTTGCTGATCGGGGTCTCCTTGGCGCTCAGCTCAAGACCGCGGTCCTGCGTTCGCGTAGGGTTTGCTCTTCTCTGTAGATCCCATCATGGAGACAGCGGGGTCGAGTTCGTCAGAAAACGCGGCTAACGCTGGGGGAAAGAAGGTAGAACGCATAGACGCTATGCTACAAAGACTTGGGATGGAAGATGATGAATTCGATGATCTAATTTTTGAGGAAGAAGATGAAGCGCCAAAACAAGGTCTGAAGTGGATGGCTCTTGCTAGGGTGCACACGGCCAATTTTTTCAGTCCCAAAACCTTTGAACAGCATATGAAGGTAGCGTGGAGCCCCACACGCGACATACAATTTCAGCATCTTGAAGGTAACTTGTTCACGGTGCAATGCTTTTGTCTTGGGGATTGGTTGAAGGTAGAAAAAGGAGGTCCTTGGTTGTTTCGCCAATCAGTGCTCTACATTGAGAAGTATGACGGTCTTAGTGACCCTGAAACCATTGACCTGAATTTTTTCTCCACTTGGACTCAGATCCATAAGCTCCCGGCGGGGTATAGAAATAAGCCACTAATCACAAATCTGATAGAAAGGAAAGTGGGGAAAGTGTCGGAGGTACAAACTGATGTGCAAGGTGCAGGTAATTTTGTTAGAGCTCGTGTGAGGCTGGATGTGCGAATTCCACTAGCTCGGTTTGTGTCTCTGTCCCGTGAAGGTCAGCGAGAAATTTATGAAATAAAGTTTGAAAAGTTGTCGCGGTTCTGTGGGGCGTGCGGTATGATAGGGCATTCTCATCTGGAGTGTGGGACAGGAGAATTTGAAGAAGACAAATTAAAGTGGGGTGAATGGTTAAAAGCCGATTGGGATTCCTGGCATGGCCGGAGTTTTGGAGGTGCACGCGGGGGCGGACGGTCGGGTCGCTCCGGCAGGAACGGACAAGGAGGAAGGGGTCAGTACTATGGTTTTGGCCAGAGCCGAGGCCAAGGCCCTGGAGGTGAAACTATGAACACAATTTGGAAACCCAACACTAGTAACCGACATGAGGAGGAACTTGCAGACACGGGTACAAGCCTAGTTAAGAGGACAGATACAGTGATGGATGAGCGTGAAAGTACTGATTCTGGTGCTAAGAGAAGACTGGCACTGGAATTACCATTGGACAGTAATGAATTTAATTCTAAAACTGGGCTAGCTCCTATGATGGCTGATGAACAACAAGGAAATGCAGAGGTGGCTGAAACTGGGCATAGTAAACGCTCTAAGAAGGATGGAGCTGACTCCCCTTCACTAGGATCGGCGGGCTCCCGAGAGGAGTCTGTCCGTTCGCAATGAGGATATTAGGCCTAAACTGTCAGGGTTTGGGTAATGCCCCGACGGTTCGTGCGCTTTCGGATCTTCGGAAGTGGTGTAACCCCGAGGTTATGTTTTTGTCCGAGACATACCTCGATACTTATCCAGCAGATTGTCTCAGAAGGAGACTAAATATGGACTGCAAAATTGTTAACCCAAGCGATGGACGAAGTGGTGGCGTGTTCCTGTTCTGGAAAAAGGAGTTCAATATTCAGTTAATCTTTTCAGCCCCAAAATATATAGATGTAAAGATTATTGAATCACCAAATAAAATTTGGAGGTTTACAGGATTTTATGGAGAGCCTAGATGGGAAGACTAGCACAAGACTTGGGACAAAATCAGAGAATTGAAGGACAACTCCAACCTTCCTTGGATTATACTGGGAGATTTTAACGAAATTATTTTTTCACATGAAAAAGAAGGAGGCAATCCAAGGCACCAGGTAAGAATGCAAGCCTTTCGTAAAACTTTGACATATTGTGGGTTGGAAGACATTGGTTATTCGGGCGATATTTTTACCTAGAAAAGAGGACATATGAGAGAGCGGCTAGATCGTGGAGTTGCTAATGACGATTGGTTTACCATGCACCCCAACGCAACACTTACCCACCTGGAGCATACTCGCTCAGATCAGAGGCCATTACTCCTAGAAACTGATACTCCGTTTGATTCAGGTCCGCAGAATAGGGGACCGAAAAGATTTGAGGGAAAGTGTCTAAAGGAGAAAGGTTTCAATGAAGAAGTGACTCGTGCATGGGAAGCGTCCGCTGTTGCTACGTCTGGCGGGGTTCTCGAGAGATTAAATCATATGCATGCGGCTCTTCACGCATGGAACGCATAAATCCTCAAGAAGCTGAAGCGTCGTCTCTGAGAGGTACAGAAAGAACTCGATAGAGCTATGACAGGTCCTATGATAGATGATAATGAAGCTAAGGCAAACGAATCAGCTATTTTGATCGAGATTCTTCTCGAACAGGAAGAAGTGCACTGGTTACAACGGGCGCGTGCGAACTAGCTGTATTCGGGGGACCGGAATACTTCTTTTTTTCACAACTTTGCATTAGCTCGAGGCAAGAAAAACTTCATCAAGAAATTGAAAAATAGCAATGACGATTGGGTGGAAGGTACGGAGCCTCTAAAACCTTTAATTAGTGAGTATTTTGTTAACCTCTTTACATCTGAGGTACAAACTACAAATGAGGCGCTGTTGGAAAAAATCCGGACTTCATGCTGTTTTTTATAAAAAGTTCTGGAGTATCTGCGGAGAGGAGATCACACATGAGGTATTGAGTGCTCTAAATATCAGAGTAATTCCTTCAGGCTGGAATGATACAAATATGGTCCTAATCCCAAAAGTTGATGATCCGGAGTTGGTCACACAATTTAGGCCAATAAGCCTATGTAATGTCATCTACAAAATTATCTTCAAAATGCTAGCTCTCCGGCTAAAGGACACCCTCCCAGAGGTAATTTCTCCCATGCAAAGTGCTTTTGTCCCGGGTCGGCTGATTACGGATAATGTTCTGGTCGCTTATGAATGTGTACATCCAATCAAAAATAAGAGGTCTGGTTCGATTGGCTACTGCGCGGTTAAGCTTGATATGCATAAAGCATATGACCGAGTGGAATGTTTTTTTTTGGAGAATATGATGAGAAGATTGGGTTTTGCGGAAAGGTGGATTAATCTGATGATTGCTTGCGTGGGATCTGTTTGTTACCAAGTAAAGTTTAATTCACAAGAAACAGATATGTTTGTCCCTTCTAGGGGACTTCGGCAGGGTAATCCTCTATCACCCTATTTGTTCCTTATTTGTGCGGAAGGTTTGTCTAGTCTCTTGATGTATGAAGAAGAGGTTGGTGGCATCGATGGGGTAAGAGTGTGTAGGAATGCACCATCAGTTTCACATCTTTTATTTGCCGATGATTCTCTTATTCTCATGAAAGTTGATACGACTAATGCAACCTCCTTACAACAAGTGCTTGATACTTATTGTGCAAATTTTGGACAGTTGGTTAGTTTGGCAAAGTCGAGTATTTTTTTCTCTCCGAATACTCATGTGTTGATTAGAGCTGGTATTTGTTAAATTCTGCACATTGATACTGAAGCTGTTTCTGATAAGTACTTAGGCCTACCTGCTATTGTGGGTGCTGATAGAAGTGACTGTTTCCTACATTTTGTGGAGAGAATAATTCAGAGGATTAACGGCTGGAAAGAGAAGCAATTGTCTATTGGGGGCAAGGAAATATTACTCAAGGCTGTTGCTTAGGCGATTCCAGTTTATGCCATGTCAGTGTTTCAGATACCAAAAAATGTTTGCAAATGGATGATGGATGCTATCTCACAATTTTGGTGGGGAGACGATGAAAATAGTAACAAAATGCATTGGTTAGCATGGTGGAAGTCGTGCTACCCCAAGTGTGATGGAGGTATGGGATTCAGAGATTTCTAATCTTTTAACCTCGCTATGCTTGTAAAACAAGGCTGGAGATTATTAAATGAATCCAGTTCATTATGTGCACGTGTACTCCGGGCGAAGTACTACCCAGATGGTGATTTACTAAAAGCAGGTCCTAAATCCGGGTCTTCATTTACGTGGCAGAGTATCCTTGTTGGACTGCCGACGCTCAAGAGAGGTATTATTTGGAGAGTTGGTGATGGAGAATCCATCAACATCTGGTCTGCTCCATGGATTCTGTCAAGTCCGGATCGAAAAAATTTAACCCCTCAAGGTAATGTCGTTGTCACCAAAGTTAGTGAGCTAATGTGCCCATATTCTGATACATGGGTCACACAACTCCTGGAAAGTATTTTCAACACAGTAGACTTGGGTCGCATCTTGCAAATTCCAATTAACACGCAAGGCTTCAGCCATTTTATAGCGTGGCACTTCACCAAGAACGGTCGGTATGCTGTTCGGTCTGGATATCACCTTCAATGGAAACATCAATTTGGGCCAAGAGCTTCTCAGCTTGCTTTACCTGGGAGCTCGGCAACTAATGCGGTTTGGAAAATTCTCTGGAAGCTTAAGGTGCCTAGCAAAGTTAAAATCTTTATGTGGAGAGCGTTGGTAATAATGGGTCCTGTCCTATCTGTATATTGGCTAATCAGCATGTTGGTAATAATGGGTCCTGTCCTATCTGTAATCTAGCTGCGGAAGATAGTCTGCATCTTTGCTTCCAATGCCAGCCTGCAGAAGATATGTGGAGAAGACTAGGGATTCGTGGAATAATTGAGGATGCAATTCAAGTTGACAGAGCAGGTTCTGATGTTATTGAACATTTGTCCCGACAGGAGAACAAACCGGTACCTGGGTATAGTCATATTAACCTAAGGAACTTGTGTCTGTCACTTGCTGGTACCTATGGTGGTTGCGTCGCCGTCGGACACATAATGAAGATACCCCGCCTCTGTTTAAGTGTATAATGTCAATCCTATCTATTACTGCCAATGTTGCGGCAACTCACCGAAAGATAAGTCCTGTCTCAGATAGTTGGACTAAGCCGGAGCCTCGACAAGTTAAGGTAAACGTTGATGGTTCATTCTATTCTGAAGACAATGAAGGAGCAGCGGCGCCGGTTATTCGTGACTATCAGGGTAACTTTATTGTCGCAAAATGTCTTGTACTAACCAATGCAGGTTCGGCTATGCTTACTGAAGCAGCAACAATGCGCGAAGGGCTAGCCCTTGCAAGCTCTTTGGGCCGTAATAATATTATTGCCGAGTCTGACTCGTTGGAAGTTATTGAAGCCTGCAATGGAGCCCAGTCATGGTGGGGAGAAGTTTCTGCAATCTTTATAGATATTGTTGATGTGGCGACTACCATTGACAACGTGATATTCAACAAAGTGGCTCATGAGTTAGCGAAATTTAGTTTCCTCAATAAGCAATCTTGTAATTGGGTCGATGAACCCCCTAGATTTCTGCTAGACTCGTTGATAAACGATGTAACCATACATTGATTGGGGCAGCAAGTTTCTGACGCACTCTTTTCCTTATCAGGATACCTAAGGGGACCGGAAGGTTTTTAATGAGATGCTTTGCTTGCTTAATATATGTGGTTTCGAAAAAAAATCGCCTGACAGCAGGGACTGGTTTTCCCCCTTTTTTAAATTAATTTTCTTTATTCTGTTTTTACAGTAATAACAAAAGTTGATATTTTTATAAATATTCAAGTTTGAAAATGTTTAAATTAAAAAAAATGGAGAATTGTTTGGATTTGAAATTCGTTCATATTGGAAAATATTTATATTATAAAAATGTTTAAATTTAAAATTTCATTCATATTTTAAAAAGATTACAATTTAAAATTATTTAGATTAACAGTATTCGAATTTGAAAATATTTATATTTTAAAAAATAAATAGAAAAGGCAAAAAAAAGACAAGAGACCTGGCATAACTTAGAAAACCGAATCAGGAAAAAACCCGAGGAAAACCGCAAAACAGGGACAATAATTGACCACTAAAAAAACGTTTTAAGTGTGCGCTAATAACTCATGTGCTAAGCGCTAAATAGGAAATGCCCCCTGTACAACTCGTTGCGTCCATTACACACATGATGCTGCTTCAAGCGATCACGGGTGGGTTGGTCCGTATAACGCGCGCTTCTTTTTTCCGTTCGCTGGTACGTATACACCCGGGAAAAAGGTTCGGTTTCTTTGAATTTAAAAAGGTAAAAAGCTTAAATTACCAAAAAAAACAGTAGAAAATTAGAAACAATTAAAAAATAAGGCTATTAAATATTGTAAAGTATAATAGAAACATTATCCAGAATGTGGAACTACGTGGAAAAAAAAAGAACTTAGGGCATGTACAATGTTAGAAAAGGCGGGTCTTCTCTTAGCTCTCCACGTAATCTAGAGAAGATAATAAAAATAAGTTGTACAATGGATCATCTCTTATTGTCATCTCTAAATTAATATGAATTGACTAATTATAGTAAGAATTGTGTTAATAAGAGATGTAAGTTACAATAGAGAAAAATAGTTTTCTCTTATTTTTAATGGATCATCCCTTAGCTAAGGGAGAAGACAATCTTCTCTTTCTCCATTCTCTCTCCTCCAACTAAGCGAAAATCCGACGTGGCAACCGTAAGGGAAGGTTGACATCATCACATTGTACATGCCCTTACAAGCTATCCTCAACCTTGAGGCGGAATTCTTATAAGTTATTTAGTTCCACTTTCGCAAACAACCGTACGACCACAAGTTGTCAACGGGGGAAACATAGTTGCGGTCTATCTAGCCTTCTTTGACGCCATCCATATGGCAAGGGTTAGCCGGTAGTGCAACCATGGTTAATTCTTGAGAAGGCCCCGGAGTAAGGCGTCGGACGTGCTGGTTTCACTTCTGCATAGGACTAGGTCCTATGGCTAATAGTGTCGCGGTAGTATACTAACGTCTCGAGAAATGTGGGCTTGTGTTGTCGCACGATGGTTGTAGTATTTCGACACCAGCGATACAAACCTAGATTTTGATGAGTACCTATCTCTTAAGAGTTAAAAAAATCTACTAGCCTTGTTCTAGGGTTATGGAACACGTCTAGATCGAGTCTCATTATGAGTTTGACCAACCAAAGTTGTGCCAAACACCTGAGGCCAGGTACTCCTGGAGTCTAAAAATGTTATGTGGCGAACATGCGCATATGCAAGAGTTTGGTTGGCTCCTTGATCTTATCGTCTCGACATAGATAAGAATGTAAGTTAAGTCCAACCGTTTAGCTTGATTTTCGTGTATATATCTTGGTTGCCATTTCGTCGATGTCTTGCAAATATATTCGAAGTAGATATACTCATCTTGCTTTTAACGTAGCAGACCAGTTGCCGTGTATCCGTGACGTGATCTAGGACAAGTATCCAGACAGAAACCCGTGGAATAAAGCCCCCTGCAACTAAGTTATCGTCATCTGATGGAAGTCCCAAATTGTAGCATCAATAATGTAAATACATGTGTGCGCCTGTGCGTGATGTATAATACCTCACTATCATGTGGTACTAATAAACTCGATGGATTCCGATGACATAATATGTATTGGTCTTGACTTTGTTTAACAAGAGTCAGATTAGCCGATGTTTTTAGGGTTGCTATGTGAGATGTCTCAGTCAATTGGATCGGGTGTCACAAATTGTCACATCCTTTTCTTCTTTGCTGTCGTGACACATCGCTGACCGTTAGATTTCTTGTATTCTGTTTCTTTGGGCACATGTAATGTGGAGTGTTTAAAGAGGTGCTTACAAAAATGAAATATATTTTTATTTTTACACTAGAGGTGCCTAGTTAAGCATCTAGCTTGTGTAAATAAACACTACTTAGTTGCTAATTACATGTGTAGTTAGACGGACACAAGGGGTCCACTGCCAGCGGCACGGAGACGCCGAGAACGACCGCCCACCTGTTGCCTGCTGCAATGGAACGGAGCCTTCGAGGCCGAGGCAAAGCGCACCGCGTCCGTCCGGTCGATGCCCACCCACCAGAGCCATAAAGGGAAAACACCGCACCGAACGCGGAAGCTTCCGACCTCCGATCCACCACCACAACCACGACACGAGCACTCGGAGGTGGAGGCGGCGGCAGCTTCCTCGTCGACGTCGTCAGGGAGCCGTAGGCACGGGCGCCCGCTTGAGGAGAGAGGGGAGATGAGACGGCCGCACGTCGCATGCGGCAGCAGATCCAGCCCGGCCGCTGCTTTCTTCCTCGTCGCCGCCGCGATCTGCGCCCAGTTCGCGACAGGTGCGCGCTCCTTCTCGCCCTGGTCGATCTGATATAAAGCCGCCGAGATCTGTGAGTGGTACGTGTCGATCTGGTTGAGGAGGGGCGTGGCGTCGGATAGGCCAAGCGTCGCCGCCCGTCGGGGATTGCGATTGAGAGCTCCGTTTATTCTTATTATCCGGTCCAGACTGTTATGGTCTCGAATTTGGCAGATTAGGATTTGGACCGAGGAACTAGCGAAATCTCGTGGTAGGTTCAACATGAACAATCACCAGCTTAGAATCAGGATCTAGTTCCAGAATTCGTAGCGGTTACTACCAGTGCTTTCGATATTTTTGGAGCACGCGAATTGAATAGTTGCACTGTTCTCGTGGAATTCGAAATAAGGAACCACTCCACAAGACGAATATGCAAATGTGCTAGACTCAGCTCCGTCTTGTATAGGTGGAAACGTATTTGGGGATTCGCCAAGTACAAGGGAAATGTTTGCTAAAGTATTTGCATTCCTTTTTGAGATGTCTGAAGTTCTGAACTCACGAGCTCAGGTGATGTCAAAGAACTAGCAAAATGGTTAAATTAGTGTCGTAAGGACTGCAGAAGCAAGACCAGGTACCGGGTTACTCTCGTGTGGTCAGAGTAAAAAATGAATGAGCCTGAACAGATTTACTCCATGTTAGTTTTGAAGGATTACACTATTATGCTTCACTTGTACTATGTTTATGTTGCCTACGCCTGCCAATTATTTGCCTTAATTTGTTAGGAATGTTACAAAACCAGACATTCATTGTCCTGTGGCGCACTTCTGCAAACCTTCCTTCTTATATGCTAGAGGCCACTCTCATGTGTGCTATCTTGTTTTCTGGTCTTCTAGTCTGTAGGTGTGGATAAAGAAAATAATTACCATTGAATCAAATGTTGTTTTGGCCTGGCTTTGGTATAGTATTTTATTTTAATGTGCATAAACTAAGGCAAAGCAGTTACGCTGATGTGTTGCCGATTCATGCTTCTTGCCATTAATTCGTAGTAGCTTGTAACAGTGACTATAGAGTTGTTATTCATATGGCTAGATGTCCCTGTCTCTTAGTCCTTTCACTGGATTACCAAGGTCTTTCTTTCTACTTTGTTATTTAAATCCCCCCCAAAGCAAATAAACTAAAATGGCTGTAGGCATCTAGTTGCTGCAAGTTCTTGTCCAGCGTGAGTTCATTGATCCCAGATGGTATATAAACAGCTGAATCGGCATTATAGCATAAATAATAACCAAGTGAAGCCATGTTCAAACAATTTTAGTTTTGTTCTTGTGTTTTGCTTAACAAGTGCACGTTTGCCTGGTAACAATAGCAGGAACCAGTTGCAAACGCCTCTGCATAAGTTTCATGTGTGGCGATTGTAATGTATGATTGCATGGGATAGAAAAATTGTACAGTTTAAAGTTAACCCCAAAATCTGTATGAGTTCAGTCGGAAGCTATACTGGGAGATTCACTGGTCGGATGATGTGGTTACCTTAGTTTTTTTTTTAGTTTTGAAGGCCATAACTTCTCTGAAAAACCTTAGATACATGTAGATTGAACAAATAACTTCAATTATCCATATGCTCCAGTTCGGAAATATGAGTTTAGATCAATGAAACATGTGTATGATGTTTGCAGGACTAGCTGCTGATCCGTCCAATGATGATAGCAAAGCTGAAGCTCAGTCAGAAGGTCATACTGGCCAAACAGTTCTGTTTGTGCTGCTAGGACTTGGGGCAGCCGTTCTGTTATCGTTCTTCCTTTTCAAGTATTGGCAGAAGAAGAAAAGAGAGGAACAACATGCACGACTGTTGAAGCTATTTGAAGAGGATGATGATATTGAGATGGAGCTTGGTCTTAGGGATTGAAAAAATCTTATTTGTACAGCAAGAGTATCTTGGCTGACAAGGTAATATCTATCATCTATGGTAGTATATAGGATCGATAATGTGCACTTGTAATTTCCCATGGCAGATTGACTTTACATTGAACGTAGTTACACATTGTATGTCAAGTAGACAATTGAAATTTGTACTTTGGACCTGTGTCATTTCACTACCTTATCCACTTACACGAGCTTCTGGAACTCAGATTTTTAGTAACTGGCTTTTGTTTCTTAACTTAATTATATTGATCGCACTGCATCAATGACTAGCAAATACACAGCTGAAGAATTAGGTGTAGGCTTAAATCGAGGTTGATTATGAATCAAACTAGTGCAATTCTTGATTCTTGGTATTGCTAGCTAACATTTCCCATGATCCTGGGTGGTTCTATGTAGCCTTGTATATTGGATTACTTGTGAGAGGTTTCAGTGGATGAGGAATCCCATGCTGTTAAACTTCCTAGAACCTTACGATTTATAGATTGCCTATCCTTCTTCCAAACAATCTTTCTTCTCGTGCACTAATGCATCCGAAGTTGTAAATATATGGGCATAGTTAGGCACATAAACCTGCATTTCTGTCATCTTGTCAATGCATCATGGATTTGGTCATTCAAAATTTTCTTGTACAAGACATCACAGCATTAGTTCAATTTTGTAGACTTATCGTCTCTTTGAATCGAAACAAGCATAGACAAAACATATTTCTTGAGCACCATGAGAAGCTTTTGTTGGCCCTTTTTAATACGGAAATTCTCTTTGTTCACAGGTTTTCCTGGCAGATCGTCCCATCATTTTCATGTTAATGTAAAGAATTTGTTGTATTTAAACTTAGACGGACCTCCTGAGGAAAGGTCTACTGTACCTTAGTATTATATGTTGTATATCTTGGCTTTCACGGTCCATGAGAATAGCTTTTAGGAAGTGTCAAGGTTTTCCATACATTCTTTCGTTACAAGTTCTGCATATATACACCACCTATTGCGCTGTGCCTCCTGTTATTGCATCAGTACAACTTAGCAGCGGGCTGAGAGCTAGAATTCTAGCTTCTGTTTATGCTTTATCCTACTTTCTCTTTCGTGGATGGTTTCTACTGTCATATCACTTTTTTTCTCTGTATTAGGGTGTTCCTGTGTATCTTGTAATTAAGCCCCTCTTGCAAATTTTGTAGTGTTAAGGATCTGTTTCTCTGTGTCTCTGAGAGTCTTTCAGACATGGCACAGTTCTCTTGTAATCTGCGCCAGTGTTGCAGAATCAACATGAATGACCCCTCAGTTATCG
The DNA here is from genome assembly GCA_916181665.1 of Avena sativa. Classification (NCBI taxonomy): domain Eukaryota; kingdom Viridiplantae; phylum Streptophyta; class Magnoliopsida; order Poales; family Poaceae; genus Avena; species Avena sativa. The sequence continues at coordinate 282,037,493 of OV702293.1, forward strand.
TAGTCAGCACCATCAAGAGAGCCTAGTAATAAATTCCCTTGGTGAAACGGGTCGTCCATCAAATAGGTGGAAAAAGAAATAGGTGGGCGACGCGTGTCTAATTTCGTATGGTGGTTCCAGCTCTGTTACAGGAAGGTTTAGCTTGTAACCAGAACCTGGTGCTGCGTGCGTTTGTCTTTTCCTTGAAAATGTTAGGATTTAACTAATAGGTTAATTAAAGGGATAATCCTCCCTCTTTTAATTCTCTATGTCGGTTGGTTTGTCAACCGACACAACTCTTCCTCACACCCCTTCGAACGGATGTGACCCTTGTTGGTGTCCCTTCCCCTTGTATATAAGCTGTGAATTATCAATGGAACAAGACAGTTAAATCATTTTCTCTCTCTTCTTCTTTCTCGATTTCTTCTAATACGTTATCAGCACGCTCGCCACTGGACAGATTCAATTTGGTTCTTCCGACAAGAATAGAGGAAGAAGAAAACCAGAAACCGGAAGAAAAGGCAAATCGAACAAAGAAGAAATACGAGGCACTCAATTGAGAAGAAACTCCCAAATCTTCAGTTTGCTTGCTAGATCGCTACAAGAAACAAGGTGCCCCTTTTCCAATTTTGTTCACACAACAAATTATAGCAGGAATTAATACCTACAGCAACGGACGGCTCGTACCCATGTGGTGCGACGAGGCCTGTGTTCATGACCTCCCGGCGCGGTGCTCATCAATCCGCCGCCTCCACTCAAGGACGGACGGCGAGCCCACACGCAACAGCACCGGTGCCCGCGGCCTCCCGGCGTAGCTCCCCGCGACGAGGTTGCTTATGCCGATTTCTAGAGCGGAGCACACTGCACGCGCTAGCGGCGTACTTGGTCTTGGACGTGCCGGCGCTTGGCCCCAACACCGGGGGCTCCCCTGCAACTCCTCCGCCTTCGCCATGGACTGGCGCGTCGCCGCCTCCTGGCCCTCGGCCTCCCGCTGGGCAGCCCGCCGGCGAAATCGCCTTCGAGCAGCCGCAGCCGCCGTGCCGGCACCTGGAATCCGGCATGGCCCTGGGGACCAGGCTCCTTGGAGGATCCTCCGACGAGGAAGAGGGTGGCCGGAGCGCCGCTCGCCGCCCGTAAGAGCCGCTCCTGTAACCTGGAGGATATCGCCGCTGCTCCTGTAACCTGGAGGATATCGTCGCCGCTCCTGGAGGATTTAGGAACGATTTTTTTTCAGTTTCCTTATCCTAGGACGGTACAGGGAAAGCCTATTTACTAGGCTGCCAACCGTGGCCCTTGCAATATGACTTGGTCCTGCTAATTCATAAGTTGCTTTATTTTCAGCACATTAGCTATTTAGTCTATTGTCAACAGTCTAGCAGTTTTTCCTTTTCCGTCTTAGACTGTTAAATTTCAGTATTTTTTAGTACTGGTTATCTGTCGAGTACTATGTGTATTCCAAAAAATATGTGTTGTAATATATTTCCGTGTGTGTACATGTTGAGATTTATTACATTCATCGTTTGCAATTGAGATTTTCAATTTCTTGCAAATAGATCAATTCATCGTCTTAACTGAGTCATTTTGACTCGATACGAGCACGAATTGGTATGCAAAATTCAAAGTGATTTCTTCAAATTTATGTTTCGAGAACATAAGGTAGTGGCTAGATCTACTGCACTACAGATTATCATCACTACTGTTTAAAGCCTACATTTTGTCATATTTGACATTATGATTGCTTAACAATATGCTCTCCCAAACATTTTATTAAGTCATGACATAAGGCATTAGAAATATGAGTATCTACTGATTTCATCAGATTATACTCTCTAGTGCTGCGAGACGGACTCCGAATATTCTTTTGGAGATTATCTACAATGTGTCATACTTAACAATTTGAAGTTCACACTAATGATTTTCAAGCGCACTTCTTGAACTTATCATTATTTTTTGCATAATTCATTACAACATAACCATGATAGTTTGTGGTTTACCAAAGCGTAAATTCAATAACCTCTGGTTCGATGCACTCGCTCTCGATGGCCACAACTACCCTACCTGGGCCATGGACATCAAGATCGCCCTTGCGTCCCGTGGGATAGCGCGTGCCATCCAGAACCAGGAGGACCCCCTTCTGGCTGGAGTCGCACCGCTGAGAGAAGAGCAGAAATATGTTGCCTTATACATTATAACGCACCATATCCACCTGGATCTTAAGTCCGAGTATTGGAGGAGGAATCCCCAATTACTTTGTTTCAGGCCCTCAAGACGAGGTATGAAAAGCAGAAGCCTGAAGCACTTCATGATTGGACTCATCTTCGATTCCAGGACTTCAAGTCCGTCGGGGATTACAATCACGAGGTTCATAAGATAAGTCCTAAGTTGCGCTTTTGCGAGAAGGAACCTACAGATGCGGAAAAGATAGAAAGAACTCTATCCACTATGCTCCCATCTGAAAGGCTCCTCCAGCAGCAATATCGCGCTTGTGACTACCAGGTCTATTGAGACCTTATTCATATCCTACTTCAGGCTGAAAAGCATGATGAGATTCTTGCTCAGAATGGCTCTCAGCACCCGGTTGGTTCCCAACCTTTGCCGGAAGTTCATATGAATGTCGCGAACGGAAAAAAGTTTGGTGGTGCCTTCAACGGCAACCAATCAAACTTTAAGGGTAAGCGTAAGCGCAACCAGAACAAAAAGCCTCAAAACTCGGACTGTGGGTAAGGCACCACAAAGCCTAAGTATGACAAAACTAGGCTTTGTAACAAGTGTGGATGCTACACGCATCCTACTAACAAGTGCAAGACCCCAAAGCATCAGAAATTCTCTACCAACAATCCCAAGGACGCAAAGCACCTCAAGGGAAAAGGTTTGAAGCCAACTTCAACCTTCATTCAGATGGCACCAATGGAGATGGTTGTTCGCAAGATGTTCCTCTTGTACCTAGCAACACCATTACTCTCCAGCTGTCAAAGGATCCTATGAGCACGGAGAACATGATTGTTGAGTATGTCTCAAATGACATGTTTGGAGACTTTGACTAGTCCCATTATCTCCTTTGTGATCAATTTAATCATGTCCTTTTGTGATGTTGTAACAGAACATAAGTATTGTATATCACAATACATTGTATCAGCACTCTGACATAAAAAAAATTGTATGTATTCTATATATTTGAGAGAAGATTTCCATAGCGAACTCTAGCTCGATATATAGATTTCTACGGGACTCAATCCGATGGATGAGGAACAAGTATTTGAAAAAGTACCCTCTCTATTGTTTGGATTGCACTACTAGTACATCCAACCATAGCACATGTTGCATAATGCAATTCCATTTGTCACAAGTTGTATGAGTCCAAATTCCCCTGGTCATCAGACTTTGTGTGCACATTGTGCAACACAGCGAAGCTAATTTTGAGGAATTCGCACCTCAAAATACAAGTTGGACCGCTTCAGTTCCTTGAACACATCTAGGGAGATATTTGTTATTCCCCGACCATTGTGTGGATCTTTTAAGGTATTCTTCATGGTTCTCAATTATGTATCTATACGATGCTCATACATGTGTTTTCTATCCACATGAAACCATGCATTTACCATGATAATGAGGGAAGTAATCAAGTTACAGGCCCATTATCGAGAAAGTAGAATTTGATAAATTCGCAAGGAAAATGTTGCAGAATTCTCCTCATGTGCCTTCAATGAATATTGCATGGCCATGCGGATTGAAGTTCAGCACTCTATCCCATACATCCACACTCATAATGTTTTAGTTGAATCCCTGAATAAGAGGATCAAACTCATTGCATGACTTTTGTCAATGAAATGCACTACCAACTTTATGTTGGAGTCATGCAGTTTTACACGCTGTTGACTGACTAGCTGCATATAGCAGTACTTCCCCTCTGCAATTGATACGTGGAAATCCTTCGAGCATTTCCCATCTGCGTAAGTTTGGATGCGCTTCACGCATACCGATCTCACCACCGCAGCATACATCATTGGGCCCACAGACTAAGGATCTATGTGGGGTACAGATCTCCATCGATCAACATGTACCTTGAACCCCTCATTGGGATACATTCAAAGCCCAGTATGCTAAAAAAAAGTTATATATTAAAGGATGGATTATTTCCAGGCATTAGGGGGAGACTTCATGTACCACATAGAATGCTAGGAAATCAATTGGGACTACATGTTCCACCTTATATCCACGTATTTAAGAATTTGGACTGTATGTCTGGAATTCAAATATTTGCAACCCATTGCAAATAACCTGCCATATTCATTTATTGATCTCAAAGGTGTTACAAAATCCTTTAGTCTGGCTAGAAATGCGCCCGAAAGAGTGGAGGTACCAATAAAAACCACTCAACTCCCCGTACTTGAAAGAGGGGGAGTAGTACGGCCTCTAACCAGGATCTAGCTTTCTGCAAGCAACAAAGGAAATCGAGGAGATATCCTCTAAATCAGTAAATGCAAGTCAACCTTGCGTTGATAAAACACCTTATGGGTAGTATACACCCAGTGGAAGGGAAACCTTCACAACCCTAGCTTCAGTTTGCACACACTGGCTGGGACATCGGAACATCCGGACTCACGCGTATTGGGAAATCACAAAGAGTCATCATGGGTGCATGAGATTTCCTCCACCAATATCGATTCCGGAGAATCATATTACAAAAGCCTACAATTGTCGACAAACATTTCTCTTGTATGATTGCAAACATCCTTCAAATGATTCAGATCCAAAGACCATGGCCATGGTAGAGTGTAAACCACTCACTCGGACTGAAACAAAGGATGCAATCCAAAAAGAATTAGCCTCGCTCTTCCAAATGAATTCCCTATACATGGGATTCCATATGTTCGCTTCCAAAAACGGAATGAGAACAACAAGGTGGTGCGAACGCAAGGCTTGTAGCATAAGATCGGGTTTTCGCAGAGATCCGAGACCTACTCTCCAGACATGATTGGAATCCTCAAAATTTTCCGATAATTATATCATTGGCAGTGCAAAATCATCTATCTATGCAGTTGATAGATGTAGTGACGACATTTCATGTGGATCACTAGATTTGGACATGTATGGTTCCCGATGGAATCTCTATCCGAATCGAAATGTAAATGCAACAAGCATTGTGTAAAATCATTAAGTCATTATATGTCTTATTGTTGTCGGTATATTCTGGTACAACCGACGTAGTGAGTTCCTTATACACAAGGATTACTCCTGCAATGATGATTACCCATGCGTGTTTGTCATGCACAAGGATTACTCCTGCAATGACAAAGCATGTGATCATCTAAATGACAGAATTTGAGATGAAGGATTTGGTTAAACCCAAACAATGCTTGATACTATAAGTCGAGCTACCTCACTCAAGTTTTATGGTACACCAAGTTGCCTATATTATAAATATTGGAGAAACCTAAAATGCACAAGTCATATCCATCTCCCATGTCGGTTATTCGATCTCTAGACATAGAGAAAGATTCACTCAAACCACATGATGATGTAGAAGGGATGTTGGGACTTGATGTTCCATATCTCGGTGCCATTGGACCCACCAACACAATTGGTTGGGAATCAAGAATATCTTTCGATATCTTCAAGGCACCACACATTATTTGACATGTTCTTGTAATTTCAGAGAAATCTGAACTCTAATATCATCAGAATACACTAATGTTGGCTACTTGAATGATCCTTATAATGTGTACCTACATGGTAGAAGTGTCACTCAATTGATGTCTTCGATATAGACTTCGGTGACTACACCTACCAATCATTCTAAAATACAAAGCCACATTCACATATGTAGCTTTACAGAATGATAAACCACATACATGAGTCATGTGGTATTGGTTCTCTTAAATCATCGACCATTATCTACACAGATAATGTTGCTTGTGTTGCATAGATGCAAATAGGATACATCGAGAGCAATATCACTGAGCATATTGCCTCTAAATTGTTTTAGCTCCATGAACTCTAGAAGATTCAGGAAATAAACATCTTGCGAGTCAAGTCATGCGACAATAACATCGCTGATCTATTCACGAAGTCTCTACCAATTTTAACATTTCAGAAATGTTTTCATGGAATTGGTATTCAACGGCTTCAGGATTTGCAAGAATCAGGGGGAGTATCTCCCTAGACTACTCCTATTCAAAGCATCATATTACACTCTTTTTCCCTTTATGAGTTTACTATACAGGTTCTCATCAAGGTTTTTAATGAGGTAATATCAACACAAGATCATATGTCATACTTTCTGTTTTCCCCATCGGGGTTTTTAGGAAAGTATACACGACATATATATTGTCCTCTAAACTCTATGGGTTTTCCCCTTTACAAGGTTTTTCTCATATGGAGTTAACATGGAGGCAATAATCATTATATGCTGTATCATTTTCTCCTTATTTTCCTACTGGGTTTGAAGGAGTTTTAACAGCATATCTAACCATTATATGTTGCACCATTTTCTCCTTATTTTCCCACTGGGTTTAAAGGAGTTTTAGAAACATATCATACACTACTCTCCTCACATTTTTCCCACAGGGTTTTTAGAGGAGATAATTCCAAAGATGATCGATCACAAAGACAAGGAAGGATTAGGGGGAGTGTTAGGATTTAACTAATAGGTTAATTAAAGGGATAATCCTCCCTCTTTTAATTCTCTATGTCGGTTGGTTTGTCAACCGACACAACTCTTCCTCACACCCCTTCGAACGGATGTGACCCTTGTTGGTGTCCCTTCCCCTTGTATATAAGCTGTGAATTATCAATGGAACAAGACAGTTAAATCATTTTCTCTCTCTTCTTCTTTCTCGATTTCTTCTAATAGAAAACACAAGATGCCCAAATGCTTGCTGATACACGAGCCACCGTGTCTGCAAGCGAACCACATCTTTGCTTGTTCCCATCGCTCGCCCGCAATGATTCATTCGGTGAATCATGATACTAGATAGTATTTCCTAGTACCCGAAATAGGCCAGATGCTCGTTTCTGAGCCAGGGCCTCTTTGCAGGGCAACTAGCAAACCTCGTCTCTCAGGATCGGCAACGATCGAGTGCCTAAATAATGCGAAGGGGGACTAGCCTGCACACATAAAAGACCGCAACGTGCCTCGTGGTCCACCGCTTGCACGCTGGCACCAAGAGAAAAACAAGCAAATCACCATGATTCGATCTTCTGCTTCCCTAGAGCGTTCCCATGATCAGCACGTAGCTGTAGCTGGTGGACGGTGTTTTAACTGCTTTATTTCCTCTTTCGCCTCCCCTCGTCGATCTTCGCCGTAGTGGCCACCACCAGGGTCCAGGGCTGGCGAGAAGGCCTCAGCTACCATGGTGCGGGGAGTCGCTGTCGCGGCCTTGAATCCAGTGTAGTAAATGGTTGGTCCCGGGGCGTTTCCAGTCCTGGAATACGGTGTTTTCCCGAAACGGAGGGGCCTCGCGACACAAGCAAAGGCCCCCTGCCGAGCTAGGGAGAGATTGGCAACCCGATTCGATCGTGCGTCGTCCATCAGCAGGAGCAGGTGCATGCACGCGCCTGTCTAGCTGCTTAATTCGGGGACGTGAATCCAAGGCGCCGCGCGGTGGTCCTTGCCCCGGAGAACGGAAACCGCGAGGGCGACGTGACATAAGCCCTTATTATGCGTGCTAGCTAGCCTTTCCTTCACTTTGGATCGTGCTGCCGTATGTCTCTGTCAGGGTTACGAGTAATCTGTCATTTGTGACCCTGAGATCTGAGTTGGGATGATTAGTTGTGACTGGCTAACACTGTCTGGATAAACCTTGTTCCTGTCCTGTCGATCGAGATGCATATGTATGTATGCACACGGGAATAAGACTGACTTGCTTGGTAAGGCGGCAGAGGAAGCTTAAGATGGTATAACCTATCAGCAGATCACTGCTATAAGTAAATTGGGTGTGATTGAAGGCGATCACGTCGATTGTCCATGCACCCTTGGATGTTTGTAGCTAGGCATGTCAATTTGTCAAAGTAAGATCACCTACATGCATGCTACGTACCTTTCAAGAATGTTAGTTGTGTTACAGCAATATGGTCGACTTTCTAAGACAAAAGAGCATAGTTTTTCGTGCAATTTCTATGTAGATACATAGCTTGGTCATATGCATCTTTGATGTAGAGGCCATAGGTGAAACAAGTGTGTGTGTGTACATCTTCTAAAAGGGGGAAGTAGTTAGATTTGTCTACCTCGATCCTCCCCCCCAACATATTTGTCTATCTAGAGATAAGAAATAAAAACAATATATTTTTACCAGTGTTTATGTTTCAAATTATCATGTTGCTCACTTTGTATGGCATATCATTTCTAAAACTGGTTGTGTACATTACATTCTAGATGGATTTAATCCTGTTAAACATGTATATCTAGTGTAACCGTGTTGGAGTTGTTTATCTCTTCCAACTCCAACCGGACTCCTCTCTCTATCCTCTCCGTGTAACAATATTCCTTGTAACAATATTTTGATATATAACACGCAATCGAGCCGAGGTTAAGGCATCGTTGATCCCAGAAATTTAATATGGTATCAGAGCCGCTCTTCCAACCTAGCTGCTGAAATCCGCCGCCGCCGCCGTCGCAAGCCTCTTGCCACCGCCGCCGCCGCCAAGATCACACACACCAAACAAACAGTCGTTGTCGCAGGCTTTCCTGCAGACGCCGTCGTCAAAACTCAAAACTGCCGCCGCCACAAGCCTTCTTGCCACCGCCGCCACCCAGATCCGATACACCAGAAGCCGCCGCGCTGCAGTCTTCCTTGCTGCCGCCGCCGCCCAAATCCACATACAAACGCTGCAGTTTCGTTGCTGCCGTGAAAACAAACCCATCAAAACCCTAGCCGCACTCCTCCAAAACCCATCTTGTCCATGGCAACGTCATCATCCTCCTCTGTCACGGCGCTGGCTGCCGCCCTTGGGGCACCCCCGACTCAACTTCTCACACGTGAGAACTCCCTGGTCTGGAAAGCCTTGGTGATCCCTGCCCTTCGTGGAGCGCGTGTTCTCAACTTGGTGAAAGGACTTGAGCCAGCTCCGGAGGAAGAGATTGAGGTACAGGACGCCAATGACAAGAAGATCACCGTTGAAATTCCAGCATATGTCACTTGGATCACTCGTGACCAACAGGTTCTGAGGTACATCTTGAATTCCCTGTCACCAGACATTTTGTCTCTTGTCATTGGGTTTGATACATCTGCTGAAGTTTGGAAAGCTCTTGAGTCTCTCACCACCACTCCATCCCGCTCTTGGACTCAACAGCTTCGTTCTGCATTAAATGACACTAAGAAGGGTGATATGTCTGCTGAAAAATATTTTGCAAAGATGAAAAACTTAGCATATGAGCTTGCTGCTGCTGGAAAACCACTTGATGATGATGAACTTATTTGGTCTATCTTGCATGGACTTGGAGATTCTTACAACACTCTCAAAACTGCTGTGAATGCTAATCCCAACACCACCCTCAATGATCTGTTCGGTCAACTTCAGGCCTTTGATCAGCTTCACAGGACAGATGATGATGCGTTTACTTCCTCTGCCAACATGGCCCGGCGCAGTTTTGACCGTGTTCCTCAGCCACGCCAGCGCCAGGATGACCGTGACTCTCGCCAGCGCCAGGATGATCGGCGCCCTGATGATGGGCGTCGCCCCTATGATGATCGGCGGTATGATGATCGTCGTGGGTACAATGATCGTCACAACTATGATGACCGTCGCAACTATGATGATCGCCCTCGTCGTCGTGATGATGATGGAGGACGCCGCAAAGATGATAACAGCCGTGATCATGGACGTCGTCGTGGCCGTGCTCCAACTCCCTATGTTAATGTGACCTGTCAGATATGCAAAATTCATGGTCATCCCGCTAATGATTGTTGGTGGAGGTTTCAGGGTGACTGTGATCGTCGTGATGATAGTGATCGTCGCCGTAATGATGGTGATCGCAATGACAAGGGTGCTAACCTAGCATCCTATGGGGTGGACACAAACTGGTATGGTGACACTGGTGCCACAAATCATGTTGTTCATGAGCTAAGCAAGCTTTCTGTTCAGGAAAAATATTCAGGACGTGATCAAGTTCATACAGCTGATGGTAAAGGTATGCAAATTTCTCACATAGGCCATTCAATGTTTCGTACTCCCCATAGCTCACTTCATCTTAAAAATATTCTCCATGTTCCAGATGCATCAAAAAACCTTCTTTTCGTTCATAAGCTTACACTTGATAATGATGTCTTTCTTGAATTTCACCCCTATTTTTTCTTGATTAAGGACCAGGCCACCAGGAGGGTTCTTTTTAAAGGTCCATGCTGTGATGGTCTCTATCCACTAGTGCCTGTGTCCACTGGGTCTTCCAAGCAAGCATTCATCACAATAAAGCCATCGTCTTCAACCTGGCATCGCCGCTTAGGACATCCTTCCTCTTTTGTGGTGCAGCAGATTCTTAGAAAGCATAAAATTTCTCATACTCTAGAAATAAACCCATACATTTGTGATTCATGTCAATTAGCTAAGAGCCATCAGCTACCCTATCCTGTCTCTACTAGTGTGTCTACTGCTCCTTTGGAGCAAATTTTCTCTGATGTATGGGGTCCTGCTCCTGCCTCTGTTGGCAAGCATCTTTATTATGTAAGCTTTATTGATGACTTTAGTAAGTTTACATGGATTTATCTTCTCAAAAATCGTTCTGAAGTTTATCAAGTCTTTCTTAATTTTCAGCAACTTGTGGAAAGAAAATTTGATAGGAAAATTATCACTATGCAAACTGATTGGGGTGGTGAGTATGAGAAACTTCACGGTTTCTTTCAAAAAGTAGGCATCACTCATCATGTTTCCTGTCCCCATGCACACCAACAAAATGGTTCTGCTGAACGCAATCATCGTCATATTGTTGAAGTTGGCCTTGCTCTTCTTGCTCATGCCTCTATGTCTCTCAAATTTTGGGATGAAGCCTTTCTTACAGCCACTTTTCTCATTAACCTTCTTCCTAGTAAGGTCATTAATTTTGACACTCCTGTTGAACGTCTTCTTCAAACCAAACCCAACTATGAATCTCTCCGTGTTTTTGATTGTGCTTGTTGGCCAAACCTTCGTCCCTACAATACACGGAAACTTGCTTTTCGTTCCACTAAGTGTGTTTTTTTAGGCTACAGTCCTCGTCACAAAGGTGTCAAATGCTTAGATCCCAAAACAGGTCGTGTCTATATCTCTCGTGATGTTGTCTTTGATGAGAATTTTTTTCCCTTTGCTGACTTGCATCCTAATGCTGGTTCTCGTTTAAAACAAGATATTCTCCTTCTGCCTACACATAATAGGGAAGTACACATTGATGATCCTATGAGTTTGCATATTATACCGCATGTTACTCCTGATATTGTTTCTGCAGACACAGAACAACAGCAGGCGGCACCAACTCCTGGCCAAAATACTGAACACAGTGTGCCCACCACCCGTATCAGTCTCAATCCTGATGATTCTGATGCAGATTCTGTCACTGTGCAAAGTCCATCAGTGTCCTCTCATCTGCATGCATCCAATGGCGTTCGTTCCCGCTCGCGGTCCCCTGCTGCCGTGTCCCCACCCTGCTCCTCTGACCCAACGCGCACTGACCGTGGCCGGTCGCTGTCGCCCGTGCGTCCTGTATGGTCGCTCGCTTCCCGCGCACGGTCGCTGTCGCCAGGAGGGGCAAGACGGACGACGCCTGCTGCATCAACCGCGAGCCCTGAGACGCCACTAACACCCCGGTCCCCTGCTCCACGGACAACGCCTGCTGCATCGACGTCACCTGTTCATCCTAGTACCAGTGACTCTGACAACTCTGTTGCTGGATCTTCTGTGGATGCATCCATCCCTTCACCAGCACAATCATCACAGCAGATTGTTACTCGTCTTCAAAGAGGTATTAGAAAACCAAAAAAATATACTGACGGTACTATTAGATATGGCTTGTTTACATCTACAGGAGAACCTTCCATGTTGTCTGAAGCCCTTACAGATGATCGTTGGCGTGATGCTATGGAAGAGGAATATCGTGCTCTTATGAAAAATAAGACTTGGAGACTTGTTCCACCAAATTCAACAAAGAATCTTATTGATTGCAAATGGGTATACCGAGTAAAGAAAAATGCAGATGGCTCAGTTGACGGATACAAAGCTCGGCTTGTTGCAAAAGGGTTCAAACAAAGGTATGGAATAGACTATGAGGATACTTTTAGTCCTGTTGTTAAGGCAGCTACTATTCGTCTTGTTTTGTCAGTTGCTGTGTCTCGAGGTTGGAAACTAAGGCAGCTAGATGTAAAGAACGCGTTTCTTCATGGCGTTCTGGAAGAGGAAGTATACATGAAACAACCTCTAGGTTTTGAGGATTCTCAAACTCCACACTTTATTTGTAAACTTGAAAAAGCTTTATATGGTCTCAAACAAGCTCCTCGAGCTTGGTACTCTAAGCTGAGTGCCAAGTTGCAATCTCTTGGGTTTGTTCCTTCTGTAGCAGATACCTCACTTTTCCTTTACAACAAGTCAGGTGTGATGATATTTGTTCTAATTTATGTTGATGATATAATAGTTACCAGCTCCTCTGATCAAGCTATTCCCACTCTCCTGCGTGATCTTTAGGATGAGTTTGCTCTCAAGGATTTGGGAAACTTACACTATTTTCTGGGAATTGAGGTAAAAGAAACTGATAAAGGATTACTTGTTACTCAAGAGAAGTATGCCTCTGATCTGCTTACAAAGGTCGGTATGAGAGTGTGCACTCCTTGCCCAACACCATTATCTTTTACTGAACAGTTGTCTATCAATGAAGGAACCCCTCTTGGTCCTGCTGATATTACTGAGTATAGAAGCATTGTAGGTGCTTTACAATATTTAACACTGACAAGGCCTGATATTTCCTTTTCGGTTAACAAGGTTTGTCAGTTTCTTCATGCTCCAACAACCTCACATTGGACAGCTGCAAAAAGAATTTTGAGATATGTTCAGGGTACTTTGAAGATTGGACTTACCTTCACAAAATCTTCATCTACTCTGCTTAGTGCTTTTTCTGATGCAGATTGGGCAGGGTGTCTTGATGACAGGAGATCTACAGGAGGTTTTGCTATATTCTTTGGACCAAATCTGATATCTTGGAGTGCTAGAAAACAAGCAACTGTGTCTAGATCAAGTACTGAAGCTGAGTACAAGGTCTTGGCTAATGCTACAACTGAACTAATTTGGGTTAAAGCTCTTCTTAGTGAACTTGGGGTTTCATTGAAGGAAAAGCCATGCTTATGGTGCGATAATCTTGGTGCAACATACTTATCTGCAAATCCTGTTTTTCATGCAAGGACAAAACACATTGAAATAGATTTTCACTTTGTCAGAGAAAGAGTTGCAAACAAGATGCTTGAAGTCAAGTTTATTTCTAGCAAAGATCAAGTTGCAGATGGTTTTACAAAGGCATTACCAGTCAAAGAACTTAGAGAGTTTAAACGTAATCTCAACCTTTCACAAGGTTGTGATTAAGGGGGATGTTAAACATGTATATCTAGTGTAACCGTGTTGGATTTGTTGGGGTTGTTTATCTCTTCCAACTCCAACCGGACTCCTCTCTCTATCCTCTCCGTGTAACAATATTCCTTGTAACAATATTTTGATATATAACACGCAATCGAGCCGAGGTTAAGGCATCGTTGATCCCAGAAATTTAATAAATCCTAGTTAGGGCAATGTCCTTGTTCTGGCAACTACGGTTTTCAAGGACATGTTGTTGTCTTTGGCAAGAGAAAAAGAATACATGCATGTATTTACTTCTCAAGTTCAGGTTATTTACTTGTGCGCGATTTAGAACCTGAGGATCATGATGTGGTGTTTGGCTTCTTGTGCCTGGTCGAAGGTGGTCGCGGAGATCCTTACGGAGCAACGGTGGCAGTTTAACCATAGAATTGTGTTGCCTTGACAACAATTTCTTCTATATGTAATAACAAGTGGTTGTGTGTGAATTCTAGATAAGGGGCTAGGAGTTAACCTCTTTTATGGCTGGGTCATCTTGTAAGTTTCAAAGAATCATTAAAAGCTTGAATTGTCTAAAAGAGCAATAGTTTGTACGATTAAGAATGTACTATCTCCAGTTTAATTTTTTTAAAGTTATAAGTAAACCAGGGATGAACACTATTTCCCAATATGGTTTTGAGAGTTTGCCCATGCATGCATGATTAACTTAACCGCGAGTAAACATATTTTGTAAATACCATGTCTGTGTTAAATCATGGGGGATATTTCTCTCGACACAAATGTCATGTTACTATGCATATGCTTGACCAATTGGAGAAGGAAGGAGAGGTGGTGCTGGTGGCTGTGATCGATCGGAGATGGTCGTTAGGGAGCTATTTACTGACATGGGTAGCGGTCTAATCAAAGGATTGTTGTTCCTTGAGACACGATTTTTTCTTCCTATATTTTTCCAGACGTCTTCTCATCGGGTATGTGTCTATAGTTTTCATGTAAAAGTGCCTTGAGACATGTTTTTCTTACTTCATATATTTTCTCTAGGTGTCTTTTCATCGGGTATGTGTCTGTTTTGATTTCATGTAAAAGTGCATGATACATACAAAGAATGTGGGTGTGGTTGAAAAGAATTGGTAAAAGCTTGAATTATCTATAAAAACATTGTTTGCCCACTTATGAGTGCACCATCTTCACTTGAATTTTTTGATCAAGTTAAGAAAACCAGAGATGAACATCATTTTCTTGGTATAGTTAGGAGAGTTTGCCCATGCATGCATGGTTAAGCTTACCTGCGAATAGAAACATCTTTTGTGAAGACCACATAGGGTTCAATCATGGGGGATATTTCTCCCAACACAAATATCGTCTGGAGAGGGACAGAGGGGTGGTAGCTGTGCTTGGCCGAAGAAGGTCATTAGGGAGCTTGAGACATGTTTTCCCCCCTATATTTTCCCCATGTGTTTCTTTTCATCGGGTACGTGTCTATAGTTTTCATGTAAAAGTGCATGCTACATGCAAGGAATGTGTGGGTGTGGTTAAAAAGAATCGATAAAAGCTTAAATTATCTAAAAAGAACAATGTTTGCCCAATTATGGATGTACCATGCTCACTCAATTTTTTTGATCAAGATAAGTAAACCAGGGATGAACATCAATTTCCCTGGTATGGTTAGGAGAGTTTGCCCATGCATGCACGGTTAAGCCTAGCTGTAAGTAGACACATTTTCTGTGAAGATCAAGGTGTGTATTTCTCTCGACGCACATATCATCTTAATTAGTTACGTGACTGCCGTAAAAGAGGTCCTCAGGAAAAGTCAGTAGTACTACTATCCTAGCCTGCCTGCAGGCACACACCGCACTCCTCCTTCCTTCTTTAAAAGGAAACCTAGCTAGCTGAAGCGAGACCAACCCACTCCACTTGCCCTTCCGGCTGCAGCTTCCCGATTTCACTCCCCCCTGTCCATCACCTCCTCTTCGGGATCGGATTTCTGGAGGCCAGAGAGATCTCCACTTCATCCCCGTGTTTTTCCGGTATGCGCGCGTTCGAGAAATCATCGGAGCTTCATCCTAAAGTAGCTCTCTGGCTAGCTTCTTATTTTGCTGGCCTTCTTGGTCATGGTTAATTTCTTGCTTTCATGCCTGGAAAGGGCTGCAACCTCGGCAAAGCCTGCGTAATTAGTTTCTCTCCTAGCTCGGCATGCATGTAGATATTTTTTGGGGGTTTATCAGTTCCTTCAACCTAGGGCTTGCTTTGAGGCTGGAAAAGAGTTCGGCAGCCACGGATCTTCCTGCCCTTGCCATGGTTCCTCGTGGTATGGTGATTTTTGCTGCAAGGAGAGCTTGCCTCCTTTGGGTTCAGTTTCCTCTTTCTCCTTCTTGGCCTTGGAGCTCTGCGAAGCATACCTACCTCTCTCGACTTGGTTTCATGTTGCTTTGTTATCCATACGCCTTTTTCTTGTTTGATATCTATTTCCCTTGTGAAACTTGTTTGCACCACCAGGTTTCTGTTGTAGGTGTTTCAGATCTAGCCACTTTACTAGATCCGTTTTTTCATCTTCTTCATTTCTTTGCAATTTTGCATGATCTTCTTTTTTAATCTATACTCTCTTTTTGGTGGCTACTAGATCTAGCCGCTACCAGCCTTAATTTAACTAAACTCGACATTCAGATAGCTTTTGGACTATAAGTTCATGCTAATAGCTGCCTGATTAAGTTCGTCCATGCATGCCCTGGTCATGCATATATGTACAGATGCACACACGCTCCATCAAAAGCTTAATCTCGCTAGATCTCTTTGAATTAATGATAAATAACATGTATATAAGTGTACACTTACTCGATTTCAATGTTTTTTCAAGGTTGGGATTTTGCACCATGGGGAGGGGGAAGATCGAGATCAAGAGGATCGAGAACACGACGAGCCGCCAGGTGACCTTCTGCAAGCGCAGGAATGGGCTTCTCAAGAAGGCCTACGAGCTCTCTGTCCTATGCGAAGCCGAGATCGCCTTGATCGTCTTCTCCAGCCGCGGCCGCCTCTACGAGTATGCTAGTAACAGGTATGCATGCATCTTGACCAAAAAATGTTATGCATAGTTGCAGTACTGTTTGGTATATATGCACGTGTTTGCTCCGTCTAGCTATCATGTCATCTTATTTTTTTTCTTTTGCGGGAAAGTAACATATATGCTAGTTTAGGATCGTTATTGGCTTCTTCATATTCTCATTGTGACTGAAAATACCTAGAATCATTCCCTATACATGTACAGATCACCAAATTATATTTGCTCTACATGATTATACATGTATACCATATATATGCTTATGTTTGAGTCAAAAATGAGTGGAAAGGTAAGGATCTACTCCGTCTGTCCCTATTTACATGGTCTTGTAGTTTTGCATGATTTAATTTTGATCATCAATTTGAAAAATAATAATACATGAGACACGTGCCATAAAATCTATATACAATTGAAAACTTCTTTTGAATATGAATACAGTGGTAATAATTTTTGTATCACACAATTTTTTTGGTTAAATTAATGGTCAAATTTTGACGGGGCAAGGCCGGAGCTCTGCCATTTCATTTCAGAAAAGAGAAAATAATACTTAATGGTCGAATTTAAACCTCAAAGTATGTAAATAGGAAGAACATGCATACTTATGAATGTATATTATTTCTAAACAAAGGCATTTTTTTACCTCATCTCATTGGCTTACCTCTTATTTTTTTTAAAACGGAGCCAACAAAGGAGGAAGACCAAGAATACTATGAAAATGGAACATGCCAATGCAAGCATGAGAACATCAACACACAGAGCTGTGAAACTTCACCAACAAACATCGCCCATTTGATTATTATTAGTGTACAAATGGATACATCTAGAGAAAACAATGTGCACATTTCAAAACATGTATTTGTGCGAACACATTTTTTTGTTCACATTTCATAAACAACGCATAGCCACACGATTAAAGCTCTCCCACTTTCTACAATACATAATATACAGTACCCTAATTTTGATGCTACATTGTTTCTAGCTGTTTGTTTAATTCCTTCATATATGTATGTGTACACACATTCCATGCGGTCACTCTAACTGCTAGCCCGCGTGTAAGTAAGTTTTTTTTATCTGCTTGTGGGTTTTAAGTTCCATGGTCTCACACTCACGTTAGTCACGTACTGTTGTTTTGGGTGCCCCTGATCGAGAGCTCGCCGAAGCCTCGACTTCAGTCTACTGCCACTCCGTGTGTGTTCATGTGCTAGCTCGACTACATTATGCGGCAGGGCATGGCACGGCCCTGAGATGGGAGGTGGTTCCATCTTTCACTCATTCACTCATGCATGTGCACTGGGCAGACTGCGATCTATCGAAGTGGATGTGTCTGTTCTCATGGTAAATGCATGGGCGCGTTGCATGGTGAGGGAAAGCCCAGGTTTCCCCCCTGCCCCTCTTTCCCCTGCCGTGCTAATAAGAGATGCCTATCACTACTACCCAAACCCTGCTCGAGAAGTCGAGTAGATGCATGAACATGAGTACATGGCCTTTCAAACAATATGCATGCATGCGTTTCTTTGCCTCTCTCTAGATTTACACTAGCTGAGGAGGAGAAACAATACTTACTATGAGGCTAATTAAACTTCTTTGTTTCTGAACATTAATTTGGTTTAGCACGAGATCGACGATCGACAGGTACAAGAAGGCCTGTGCTAGCGCATCCGGCTCAGCTCCAGCTATAGACGTCAATTCTCAGGTAGAGCATCCTATACATTTCTGGCACCAACAATCCCATCCTTCCTCGCTTCCCTCTAAGCAGCATCATGCATGTTACTCGCATACCAACTACCAGTGGCGGGCTACTAACTTGTTTCATCGATTTTATTTGATTTTGCACCAGCAATACTTTCAGCAAGAATCAGGAAAACTGCGTCATCAGATACAGTCCCTGCAAAACGCAAACAGGTATACGTCTAGCCGTCTCCAGCTCTATCCATCAATTATTGATCACCGGAGGCTGTCTCGATTCTATGCATGTATGCTTAACCTAAATCTGCTTAACTAATTTTCTTCAGGCACCTGGTGGGCGAATCCGTTGGCAATTTGACACTGAAGGAGCTCAAGAACCTCGAGAACAGGCTCGAGAAGGGCATCGGCCGCATCCGGTCAAAGAAGGTGAATTGATTGTGATTCATTAGTTTCATGTACACTTTTAGCTGAGTGACAACCAAAATAATTAGTTCAGATCGTCTGATCGATCCTTATATATGTTTTGCACTTTGGTTGTTGCCAGCACGAGCTTCTGTTCGCGGAGATCGAATACATGCAGAAACTGGTAACCAACATACCTATCCATCGATTCGATACACCCTAGTATAATCATACATTTCCTCGTGGGCTTTGGCTGATCATTCTTTCGCTCCACGCAGGAGGCGGATCTCCAGAGCGAGAACATGTATCTCAGAGCCAAGGTACGTACGGCATTCCGTGCTTCGCTGTAGTATAATCAAAGATCTTTTGGTCTCGATCTCCTAGCTACATTCCGCACGTCCATGTACGCATGCAGGTGGCGGACGTGGAGCGGTTGGCACTGGCGCCACCGCCTCCGCCGGCGTCGTGCGGGGCGGAGCTGGAGGCGCTCCCGACGTTCGACGCAAGGAGCTACTACAACCACCAGGTGAACATGCTGCAGGAGGCCGCGGCGGCCTCCTCCTCGCGCTACTCCCAGCCGCAGCACCAGGGGCCCTCACGCCAGGATCAGGAGGCGGCGCCGGCGACCACCGCTCTCCATCTCGGCTACGAGATGAGGGGCCCCAACGCCAACTGAAAAAGCTGACCGACCGCTCCACTCGGCTGCTTAGCGCGCGCGCGCCGTCGTCGACCCATCGAGATCTCCTCTGGAAGTTCCGTTGGTTATTGGATCCATATATTACCTGACAGTATACTGTACTACTGTGAGCGATCGGTTCTAGACTTCAAGCAGTATATATTGCTATATATACCTAAATAATTACACATGTATGTACTGTACGTGTGATATTGCTGCATAAGGAACCTAGTGAGTACGCGAGTGAGTGTTATGAAGAGTGATCTGGCTGTTTTTTTTTACATATTTGAAGCATATGTATTACTAGCAATTATGGAAACCAAGGGAGAGTGTTGAAT
This sequence comes from Avena sativa, assembly GCA_916181665.1. Taxonomy (NCBI): domain Eukaryota; kingdom Viridiplantae; phylum Streptophyta; class Magnoliopsida; order Poales; family Poaceae; genus Avena; species Avena sativa. The sequence goes on from OV702293.1 coordinate 282,057,147, forward strand.
CCATGTAGTATATGGCTAGCTTCGTCCCTCCTTGCATGCATGTCATATGTCCAGACAATTAAGAAACAATATAACTCAACCATCTACGTCCTCCCATAGCGATGTGATATTTTAGACCGCCCGATCCCGCACAGGAACGACCTAGATCATTCCATCATCCCTCAACGTTGCTTGGACTTTGTTCAGCGCCTAATCTCGTGTGGAATGGCCAGCGCAACATGTTTGGGCCGCTGCTTCGCAGACCAAACTAGAGGTCCTTGTTAATTAGGCCGAAAAGTGTAAAGCCCGTCAAAAAGAAACATCGATATATGTGTGATATATAAACAAACCCAAGTCCCTGGTAGCCTCTATCTAACTAGTTCATCGGTCAATGAATGGTCAAAGGTTTTCTAACCATGAAGGTTCTTTGGCACCTAATTGACAATTGAGCTATCTCATTACAGAATAAAATAGTGGACACCGTTCCACAGATGATTGTTGCAACACGATCATATCATAAAGTTCACAGTTACAATTGTTAGAAACATAGTGATTTGTTCCTCAGACCGTGAGACCACATTTAATCACTGTCTCTCGAGGATACTTCGATGGCACTTAACGTTACTCTGTGAAAAGGTGATCATAAGGGTGTCGTTGCGCATCCGGAGGAATAGGTTGAGGCGTATGTGTCAAGAGAAAGATTTGTGCATCCATGTGATGGAAAATTCTCTAGGCCCACTCGGATAAGTTATATCAAATATGTTACGCACCATGTGACTAGGTCATAGGATATCACTTATCGGTACGAGTTTAAAGTAGCATTGTCGGTAACGAGATCGAACCTGACATGGAGATGTCGATGATCAAATCTCGGACAATGTAAGTATCCCAGAGACAAAAGGAACATAACACATAATGTTTCAGGTTCGAAACGATGGAGAATCATGAGTGTCATAGGGGTCACGTGTGCATCCCTTCTACCTCTGTGTTCATTGATAGAGATCATGTCTATGACATTTCCAAACCGAGGGACGCACGCTTAAGGGCAATATGACACGTGGAGATCTACCTGTAAGAGGAAATACTGAAAGAGATAGAAACCAGAAGTGTTATGCGGAGATCCGAAGTTGTTTGGAGAGAGAAAGAAATAAGGAAAAGGACTGAAAGGAGTTTCGGACGAATGTAAATTTAAATATACATTATTATATGTTAATTGTGAATTAATATATTCTAAATAATATTTAAATTTAGATTTATAAAGCAGCTTTCATATTAGGCCAAATCCCCGAAAAGAATTGGCCTAGGAGAAAAGCTTTAGAAAAATAAAAAAATAAAAACAGTTTGGGCCCACGTGGGCGGCAGATATTAGTCGCCGCATGGGTGTGGAGAACTGCCGTCGAAGCGGTGGCGAGCAGCGGGCCATGGGGGGAGGGTTTCGGCCTACCCGGGCCAGGCGAGGCGCGGGCTCCCGCCGGAGGCGGGCGCTAGGCCGCGAGGAGGTTGCTAGCCCACACAGGCTACCATGTGGGCCGCAAGGGAGTGCGCCGACCAAGGCACGAGGCCCTGATCGCTGCTGCCGGGCGGGAAGGAGAGGCATGTGCGGGATGGGCCGTGGCAAGGCCCACCCGGCCGAGCACCACCTCTTGTTTGATATTTTCTGTTTTGACTATTGGGCTAGGAATTGGCCCATCTGGTATGCACGGAATTCCTGGCACTTTTCCTTTACTACCTTTAGTCCCATATGGGACACCTAAGAGGAAGGGCACACCTCCCTTAGTCTATATAAGGAGGTGCCTATGGGTGGGATTAAACACATAAAAAATTGAGATATTCCCTTTGGTTGGAATACACCCCTCTCTCTCTAAAGTTGCCTCTGCTAGTACGCGGTCCCAAGTCTGGACTATGTAGACAAGACGTTCTCTTCTGCGGCATGCCATTGCGCTGACGGGATTCCAGCCAGGAGGTCTACGTCCGCAACCTCGGCAGAATCCGAGACCATGAGTCGTTGTCTTGCACCGTATGCCTGTGGAAACTCGGTGGGGCTATTGAAGCTTCCGGGCCATCGTGCGAGGACCAGGACAAGGGGTGACTTGCGAGGAGCTTCATGACCTTGAAGTCAGATGGGTATGACTACATCAACCACGCTTTTGCATGAGCGTAACACTTTTGTGGTCTTCAAGGGTACGTTACCGCTGTCTTCCTCCGTTACTGCATTACTAGTAGATAGATCTTGGGCATTCGGGGTTTTCCGCGTAGTAATTTTTTTGATTTTGTGCACCGAACCCCAACACAAATCATTTTGCAGTTGCTCATGACCATCTAGGTCACGGGTTTCTGCATGCACGGCGAGGAAATCAACAAACCCCACCGGCACCTTGTGGTCAACAATAACAATAGGACTCTGACACTCATAGAGATGATCATCATTCGCTGAAGACTTGCACTCACTCTCAATGATCATGTTGTGCATGATCACACAAGCATTCATCATCTCGCATATTTGATCTTGAGACCAGGTAAGAGCAGGGTACTGAACAATAGAAAATCAAGATTGGTGCACATCAAATGCCGCTCGACATCTTTCCTGCAACTCTCATGTCGCTAAGCAAACCAAAACTTCATGTAACCTAGAGGGTCGGTGATTGTCTTCACAAATGTCGACCATCATGGATAGAACATAGGCCAGGCAGTACCCCTTTGTTATATGCGTGGAAATTGATATCATAGTTGCAAGATGGAGCATGAACTTCAACAAGTCTGGCATACATCGTTGATGTCATTGTGGGAAACCCCATGCCAAAAAAGTATGCAAAATCTATAATCATAATCTGCCACAACTTCGAGTACCACACTACAAACCTTGCCAAACAAATGGACAATTATTCTAAGACTAGTGCATGCAATTGATGCTTCCAAGCATCCAAGGAAATCCTCTTGCTGCCTCGTTCTTCCATGGTCCTATCAGTCTCTGTTCATCTGGCCCTCTCAAATAGTCTGGTCCAAACTTTCCCACCACCATCCTGCAGAATCTGTACATGCACTCAAACATTTGTAGTTTGTCATCTTCACAATATATTGAGCTCCATATACAAACTTCCTCATTGCAGCAGTGCATTTTTGAAGAGAAACCAACAAGGCTGGTGCAGTCTTTCTTCAATATTAAGTAGTCATCATACTCTCACACACCGAAGAATCTTCATGAACAACTCCTTGTTCATCCAATAGCGCCACCAAAAATCGTATGGGGGTCCATGTTGGTTCGTCAGCAAATTAGTCAGTGTATAGCATGCAATGACCCTCGATCCTCTTTGTTGGTTTGGTTTTCTTTCGCACACCCTTCGAACCTCCACGCTATGAAGAAGACTTATTTAGCTCGTCGGCATGTAATTATAGAAGACAATCTATGATCATCATGTGCTTGTATTCATCGGTGTTGGCAATGGCGTCCTCTTCCATCAATTATTGGCTCATCACCTTGTCATTACCTTGACTCTCTCTACACTGCTATTTGTGTTATTTGCCAATGCCCGTGCTACTAGATTACGTGGTCAGACTTGGAGTTTTAGCACATCCATGAGTTTTTGTCTCGTCTTCTCGGGGATGTATTCCTCTCTCTCGGAGGTACTTTTTGAGATTTTCACTAAGGATCTCTCCTCGATGGTGTTGGTGGTTGAATATAAATATACTGCCTAGTTCTTTCCATCAGATCGGTCTTTTAGGATAATTGGCTAGTGCATAAATTCTTTATGGTATCAGAGCCAAGAGGTCTTGAGTTCAAGACCCTGCTCACGCAGAAAAAAAGAAAAAAAGATATTCTATGGCATATTCCTATCCCATGCTAAGGACTAAAATAGCCTAGATGTGAGGGGAAGTGTTGAATATAAATATACTGCCTAGTCCTTTCCATCATATCGGTCTTTTAGGATAATTGGCTAGTGCATAAATCCTTTACTGGTGTCCTCGAGGTTTCCTCTATACTTTTTGCTCGAGCTCCTGATATCCCTTCTATTGCACCAGCTTCTTGTCATTCCAGTAGTCCATCGCTTATTTGTAGCACCCCGGCAAAATCTAATACTAGAAAATTGTTGTGTATTTGTTTTGTGCATCGTCAAGATTGCATGATCATGTCATTGTGTCACATTTGCATTTGAGCATCGTCATATTATCATGTATATTATTTGCCAAAACCTATTTTATAAAAGCCTCTCCTTGTTTTCCAAATAAACTCCGTCTTTATTTCAAATGAACTGCGAGACGCTTCCGAATATTTTGTTTTATCTAAAAGCTAATTACAAAATCATTTTAAAGATTTAAAATAAATAAATAAATAAATAAATATAACAACATGTTTTCGTGGGGAGTCAGCCAGATGACCAGGCCTAAAGGCCTAGTCAAAGGCTACCTACAACCCACTGGGAAACCCTAACCCTAACTCCCCATCTGAACCTAACCCGCCACCAGCACACACACACACGCACCCGCTCGCACCCACCCGACCAAGCAAGCAACACGCACACACCCCGCCCGCCCTGCCGCGCGTACAACCCATGCAGTGCGCGCGATTCCAAACCAACCCCACCCCTCGCGGTCAAACCATTACGCCATGGACCCCACTCCCTATATCTCTCGTTCATCCCTCTCTCCCGTAAGAGCATCTCCACTCGCCTACCCAGGTCGCCGATCTGGATGCCGAAATTCGGTCCGGACGCCGAAAATCGGCCCAGTCGCGTACCCAGGGACCTGTTTTCGTCCGGATTTCGGCATGTTTTGGTCCGGCCTACCCAGGCCGAACCCAGGTCCCCGGGTACGCCCTAGGGATGCCGGACGCCGCGAAAAAGGGCGTGGGCTAGCTTTGTCGGCGAGACATTCCCATTCCCACCCACTCCACTCGCCCAGACTGCCGCGAAGAGCTCCTAGCGCCCCCTGTCGCCATGACTTCACCGGCGGAGCTCCTACGCGCCGATACATGCCCATGCCTCTAGATACGCTCGCCGTAGTTGCCGCCCACCACCACGCCTTCCGCGCCACCGATCTCGCCGACCTAGCCTCGCCGTAGCTCTGCTTCGCTACGTGCTCCCACCACCACGCCCGCCAAGTGTTCGACATTTGGCCGGATTCGGCCATGGCCTCCGACGACGACGAGATACTCGCCATTGACTCCGACGAGGACGAGATACTCGCCATGGACTCCGATGACGAGGAGATGCTCACCGTACTCCTAGATGAGGAGAGCGCCGAGGTCGCCGAAGGTGAAGAGAACTTGTAGATCCTCGCATCGCTCGCCCAACTGTACATGCAGATGACGAAGCCGAAGCGCGGTGGTTCAGCGCCAGGTCGCCGGAAGTGCAAGGCGAGACAAAGGATAGAGGGCTACTACATGTTGTACGCCGACTACTTCGCCGACCAGGATGAGCCGGAAGCTCTTCCTCAAGATTTGAATGGCAAGGAATGTACAAAGGCCACAAAGAAGGATGCACTGTGATACTTGAGGCAGTTGCTACACATGATCTTTGGATCTGGCACTCCTTCTTTGGCATGGCAGGATCGAACAACGACATCAATGTCCTCAACTCCTCAACTGTCTTTTCCAAGCTTGTTGAGGGTCATGCTCCCCCCGTGGAATTTGAGATCAGTTGGCACCACTACAATAAGTGATACTATCTAGCAGATGGCATCTATCCAAGATGGCCAATATTTGTGAAGACTATTTCAAGCCCAATGGTCCCCAAGCATTCTCACTTTGCCAAGGAACAGGAAGATTGCAGGAAGGACGTGGAGTGGGTATTTGGTGTGCTCCAGCAGAGGTTTGCAGTTGTCTGGTTCCCTGCTATGACCTGGTCGAAAGATCAGATGTGGGAAGTGATGAACTGTTGTGTGACCTTGCACAACATGATCATTGAGGATGATAGGAAGGATCCAGTGAGTTTGCTCGAGGAGGACGAGCCATACAACAGTCAGGGTCCTCTTGCCGAGCCTGATCATCAGGTGCCTCCAACATGGGATGCATTCATCGCAATGCGTCAGGAGATCCGAGATCCGGCGATGCATCAACAGCTGCAGGATAATCTTGTTGAGCACCTATGGATACGCAGGGGCAACACGTCGTAGATGCCCAGCGTGAACTAGGCCGAAATATGTTGTATTTTCACTTTTGGCCGAACTATGTTTACGTTTACGCCGAACTCTGTTTAAAAGTTTGCCGAACTTTGGTCTTAAAATGTTCTGTATTCATTGTATGACGAACTATGCCGAAATTTGGACGAAGTTGAGCCGAATTTGAGCGGAAACGGGTGACCCGGGAACTTGGCATGGGTACGCAAGTGGGAAACTGGGCGTACCCAGGCCGAAAACTTGCGCCGTCTAACCAAAGTTTGGTCTAAATTTCGGCCTGGGTTCGCCCAACGAGTAGAGATGCTCTAACCCCCGCTCCTCTCCCGTGTCGCCAGCGCGTTCGCCAGGCCCACCCGTAATCCCCACGCAGAACCCCACCTCGCGACCCTCCGCCCACCCTAGCACCCCGCTCTCCTCTCTGGCCCGCCTCCCGCGAGCGAGGCCCTGTCGCCGCCCTCTGCAAGCTCCCCATCGCCTCCCTCTGCAAGCTCCCCATCACGAACCACTGCCGCCGCCTGTCCGCATCGCCCTCCTCGCCTCAGCTTGACCCCGGTGCCGCCAGGAACCGACACCGACCCCTGCCGCGTCCCCGCCGGCCGCTGTTCCTAGACCTCCCTCGCAGTGCCGCCCGGCCACCGTTGTTGCACGCCTCCGTCGTGTGTTGCCGCCGCCGCCCCTGCAACCTCGTCTGCGCCGCCGTCCAACCGCCTCTCCTCACTCACGGGTCCCTGCTCCACGATATGCGTGTCCCATGACCACCGGCACCATCCTGGGTCGACTCCACCCCCTACCGCGCCCATGCTGCCCTGTTCATGGTTGTCCTCTATCGCGGTTGCCCTTCCCTGTAGCCTCGTCACCGCCCTTGCACAAGATCTCTCCCCTCCGACCGCGCTTGCATTGGACATTTCTATCTCCACTTCCTTGGATCCATGCAATTCGTCAGTGCCATGTTCCCATGTCCTCGTGTGTACATGTGCATGTGTCCCTGTGTTTGTCTTATGTTCTGATGTTGGCCACGATCTTCGGATGGGTATAGTGATTCGGTGGAGATGGTTCTGTTACGACCGAGACAACCATATCACGTGCGAGGCTACGATGCCAAGTCCGTCTCATCGACAAGATCTACGGATCCAACGCCTCGAAGCCATACCCGAAGACCGATCCCGCCGAGCCCGACCCTGACCCCGTCGACCGTCGAAACTTCAAGATCGCTGAACCCATGTGTGATCCCTATCCGAGACCCTCATATTTTTATAATGTATGACATTGTCGCTTGTTGCATATAAATTGATCATATTGCATACATCTTGTGTGGTTTGGGGGCAATATGCCGATTCACTTAATAATTAAATATGGAGACCATATACGGGTGAATATATCCTAATATTGACTCCATTTAAATTTCTGTAGCGAATCAATGCCATGTTTCGACTTGCTAAGACAACATTTAAATTGCGGGATATCTAAAACAATTAACCATATGCTTAATTACCGGGATCCCGATTCCGCTTAATATGGCCTAATTGCATCGCACATTTGCCATGTCATACATCATACATGTATCATGCCTGATCTTCTGTCATACTATTAAATAGTGCATCTGATGTTTCTTCTAGTGCTTTGCTTCTTCACGGATTAGGCCGATGAGTTGATGCAAGTATCGACCCGATCTTCGGATGAACCTTCGGCAATGTTTTCAGGCAAGCATTCTCCCCTTCTCTACCTATTTTACATTTTTAGTCTTTACTTCCTCCCATTGATCTATTGCTATCTGTGTTGCGAAGCTATAGAATTTGTACCCCTTTATATATATCCCTGCAGCCTTTATATTGACTTGGAAACCTCCTATTGTCTGTTGTTTGGATAGACAGTTGGCCTTGCAAGTCATGGTCGCTTTCTTAGGTGCTGCTTCATGTCGTCGATGTTCCACTGATGTTGGGGGTTGGCATATTCGTAATGGTGGAGATAATTATGGCCTCAATTATAGTTTAATAACTAATATTAAAAATAGGTATAATAAATGCAGAGACACAGAGGGGTAATAGTTGAGATCTGGTTGTTATCCCGCCCCCCTGTGTCCATCTAGGGCCCGAGTTCTTGCCACCTGTTCCGAGACGAGCGCGCTAACTACATGTGCGGTGTATAAACATTCCTATCGGCTTAGTACCTAAATTCAAAGTACTGTTCTAGGGGCCACAACACTAGTTCGGGCTTTATGCGTTACTACTGTCCTTATGCCATGTATTCCATATATGAGATGTTTATTACCTGTTGCTCGATGAGCGTTTATTACTGTTGTGTAGGTGCAACACTCTGTCACGGGAATATTTTGTCTACGACCTCTGCTCCCGTGCAAGTCCATGCAACCTCAGGGTTCATACGATGAGGATTAGCTATACCTCGTATGGGTAGCTCTTTCGGGTGGCCCCCATGTACTTGCTTTGGGTCTGGGAAATCATCGTGTCCTAGGCCCTACCGACATACCGATGGAAGTATATTAACTGATCTGGCAAAAAGGGTCGAAGTGCGTGTGGAAACTTTGATGCACACCTACAGGGTTAAATCTTTTTAAAAAGCCGTGTCCGCGGTTATGGACGACTTGGAGCACAGTTCTCGATCATAAACAACTATAAATAAAGTTTGTTGTTATAATTTGACTTGTATCTGATATGACTAGTAAGTTGGATAACCACCATGAAAATAATGAATAAAACTGCCAATCGTTTGAGTTTTCTCAGCTTGACTTCCTCGTTTGGTCTCGAGGGGGAAATACCAGGATGTGTATGTTTGATGTTAGTATCAGGTTGGATCCGAATAGGTCTTTCTTATCTCTCTCTGATAGCCGACAATTGTTTCGAGTCTCTATAGGTTGTCTAGAGCCTGCTTCGCTGGCGCATAAGTCCACCATACCTATGTAGGCGAGGACCGCCGAATTCTAAGACTCACCGTGTACTAGCCTCAGTACTGACCGCTCTCTCTTTTCCTTTGCCCTTTGTCGGCACCTCTTTTTGTTTAGCAGGTTGAGATCGACGTCGTTAGTAGGGTTACCCTTCCGGCTTGGCCTGGGCAGGGTTATGGACGCCATTGGTTGTTCTTCAGGGCTCTTAGCCCAGTTTGCATCTTGTCCGTACTCGGACGCTGTATCATTTTCAAGGTGATTTGGATATTTGTATTGTATATCTGTATTCTTGACTCATCGAGTCATTGTTGTATATATCTGTTATGTGGGTTCCATCGTGGACTAATGTGTAATGGTATTACTTCGTTTTCCACCCGCACGAAAGTGCCTGGTGGGCACCTTTGAATCGTTTCTATGCGGGTTTGGCGGGAATCGCTAAAATTTATAAAGGGTCGATCCGAGGGTGTTACATTACTCCCACTCTTTATGGTAAGGGTCGCCCTCCTTCTAGTGCTGCGGCTCGCCCTCCTTCTCATTTCTACTATGGCTATTGTTAGAAGCCTGGCCACCAAAAGTCCTACTGTTTAAAGAAGTAGTATGGCATGTGCAACAAGAAGCGTGCCTCTTCTTCTAGGTCTCTTGCTTCTCCATCGATGTCCTCCATTGTTTCCTTCACTCTACTAGATGCTTTCGTCTCTTCTTTGACATGTACCGCAAGATCTCTGACTGGTTCTTCTAGCACTATGTGACCACTTTCTACATCCTATGGGTCCTGGATTCAGGAGCTTCTTTTCATATGTATTATGATTCTTTGTACTCTCTTCACCCTCTTGAGTATCATGCTAATGCTCTCACTGCTGGTGGCACTCCCTTTTTTGCTAGTCGGGGCACTCTCTCCACTCTAGTTTTTTCCATTCCTAGTGTTTCCTCATCTTACATTGAACCCATTTCCACTTACTGATTCGGGTTGTCGCGTCATTCTTGATGCAGATTCTTCCTTTGTCCATGATCATCTTACAAAGGTTCTGGTTGGGACTGTCCCTCAGCGCCATGATTCTCAGGGTCTTTGGGAGCTTGACTGGCTTCGTGTCCCTCCGTTACCACCACACCTATCAACCCACATGCTCTTGTTGATTTCACTTTCTCCTCCTTCCAGTACTGGCATCATCGACTTGGTCGTCTTTGTGGTTCTCATTTGTTGTCCTTAGTTCATCGAGGTCTTCTGGGGCCTGTCTCAGGAGATGTCTCTTTACTGTGTCTGGGTTGTCGACTTAGCAAACAGACTTAGTTACACTTCCCTACTAGTGAGTTTGTGTCTCGGCTGGATGATTAGAATTATTTTCTCAATGGAGAGCTACATGAAGACGTTTATATGCAGTTACCACCTAGGTATTATGTTTCTTGTGGGATGGTGATGAGTGGATTATATATAGCGTTTTATACATACTTTATGATTATAAAACCACACATCACATGCTCCATCTAGCAATTGCTATGTTCATTGTCCATGGTTATTTGTTCCCATTCATTATTTTCATGTGAGCATTTCACAACTATTAGTTTTATTAGGATTTTATTACTTTTTATTATATTTGGTATGTGTAGGTGTATTGAGGATTTATGAACAAAGCACGGTGAAAGGAACCAACAGATACAATATGGAGGAGTCACAGACACCAGACTTGGCCATATGGAGTGTAGAAAAGTGATATTTTTCATCAGCACAAAATGAATATCGAAGCCTCGTCTATACAAATCTAACAAGTCGAAGAACACCTCAATCGCCGACCGTATGTGTAATTGGTGCCCAAAATACTAAACATGTAGAATCTATACGAGCACTGGTATGACTGGGATGATTGTACCGGCCTCCTACGTCTTCGTGACAACAAATCGAACGTCCTTTGTGAAGGGGATGGTATATTAGGAAAACTCTTCCAAAAAACCGAACCAAACTCCAAATGCCTATTTAAGGAGGAAAAACCTTAGCTGACAGAGCAATTCTCTCCAGAGGCATCCACGACGGAGCCCTGCCGCCTCCATCATCATATATTCAACACCACCATGCCATCCAAGGGAGATAGAAGAAGGATTGGTACAAGGAGGCCACAACATCAATCTCCATCAACACCATCATCATCGGTTCCTCCATTCATCGTGTTGTAATATGAAACTCTGTTGTGGATCCCTACATGTATCATTTTATTTATTCATCCATGTTTAATTGTATGATGTCTTGTGCCCCATGTCTGAGTAGTTCAGTTGCATATATGGATGAACCCTAGCATCACCACGAATTGAAATAAATATGCTTTGAATAAATGTGTAGTAATGTCCTTCTTGATATTATGTGAACATCGACTAGATAGTATTTGCCCTTGAGGGACTTGAAGGAGGTTATCGTCGGTGTATGGTGGGTGTGCGCAGACGTAACTGTGACATAATGTGTTGCCCACCTAAGTCATGTATAAACAAAGGAGCAAGAAAGATCCAAAGTACTTATGTCCAATCATGGGTAACCATTAATTACTAGTGTACTCCAACGCTTACTCGGATGGACTAGTTATGACCGCAATCAATTGTAAGGCTACAATCGATTGCAAGATAAGTTCTTATGGAGCACTAGTGTTGGTTGTGAGTGGTGTGATGACAGAGATATATGGGCATACCTTTATTTAGGATTCTGTTCGTGCACAAATAAAAGAAGAAGGGGCATTACAATTTAATGAGGGGAGAGAACCAACCCGTGGTTGGATGGTTATCAGGGCAGTGGTACCCCCATCACACCAGAGTTCAAATCTCAGGTTTGACACTTTCGTATCTTATAAAGGCGGAATATTCTTTCAGTGGGAGGCGACGTTCCCATCGATAGAGAGGCGCCTGTGGTGACTTCGCCAATCTCAAGACCTACCTCTTCAGTCTCTCGGAGGTGCTCATAGGGGTAGAGTGTGCGTGCGTGTGTTCATAGGGGTGAGTGTATGTATGCATTGTGAGCGTCCGTTTGTACTGTATTTCTCAAAAAAATAGGGGTGTACTGTTTGGTGTAGATAAGGTGAAATCAAGGCACTAAAGAAACGAATGATATGGATGGTTTAATTTGCACGAAGATTCCATACATGTTCCTGCATAATGGTTTTAGAAACTTCTCAAGCTGTTAGATATAGAAGATCACATGATCTTGAACAACAGATATGTAATTTTAATCACAAAAAATAATTGGCAAAGAGTTCACTTGGTTGATGAAAGAAATTCCGGTGTTCCATATGAACATGATATAATTATGTAACTACCCTAGCGGGATGATGTGATCTTATCAATAGGACGACAAAAAAGGATAACATGAACAATTTGGTGGCTAAAAGAATACATGATATGGATAGCTTCATCACTGAAAATAATTGACGAAAAGTTCACTTTGTTGGCTAAACTAATTACGATGTTCCAGTAGCAAATGTTTTAACTTAGTAATTACATATTGGGATTGTGTGATCAATTGAATGGCAAATGGACAATTTTATGGTATAAGAGTAATGTATATTATTATTAGTGGAATGATATAGATGATTGCTTGACTTAAAAATAAGTAGCGTGGATAGCTTGCATATTGAGGTGGACTACTAAGCTGCAGCGGAAATCCACGGTAATACCGTTGTACAAAAAAATCCTATATTGAGTGAGATGGTGTAAAAGTATAATTGAAATTATAAATAAGATTACAAATAAATATTCAAAAATTGAAGACTATACAATAATTGAACTAGATCCCATCCCAATGGCTCCCCTCCCACCCACCCACCTTGGCTGCGCCCATGGCGACCCCTTGGGGATCTAGGGTTCCACGTCCACCTTGCCTACAATGGAAGCCCTTCTTCAATGGGATTTCTCTCCTGGCCAGGCTCTGGCTTCTCAGGTGCGTCGACATTTTGGATCCACGGTCCATTTCTCCCCTTCCTCGACTGCCAAAGAGTTCTTCTTGGTGGTTTCCTTCTCTTAGACCTCTTTCCCTCTGAATGTTGAATCCGTGAGCCTCGCCCTTCAATGTTGTATTGGTGGAATTGCTGCAAGATTCAATGTTTTTCAATTAAGTGATCGAACATTTCGGTTTTTGGTGGATTCAAATAAGGTGGGGCATTTCATCTATGGTCTCAAAGACAGGGTTTGGCCAGACTTTGTGTGTTCTTTCAATCTGTTTCAGGGTATTCATCCTAAGATCACTGGTTTCCTTCATGATCCACCATTATCCGGATTGATGACAATGTGATGATCTCTCAACATAGCCCCATCCAGTTCAAACCTAATCTGGATTTCCTCAAGGAAAGTGCTGCACATGGTTCTTCCTCGGGATCGGCACATGAATTGGCAAAATTTGGTTTTCCACAACAAGTTTCTCCCGTGGTATCTACACATGAATCTGATCAGATTATTCCTTGGGTTTCTCATCATTTATTTTTTGGAAGTTTCTCTGATCCTATTTTGGTGGATCCTGAATGTGACCATAAGGGAATGTTTGCGGGTTCAAATTTCATACGTAACTTTTGCATGCAACTACCATCTATCACGTTAGAAAAGGTTGAGGATCTGAGGCAGGCTCATTACTCTGACCAAGATATCATGCATGCACTTGATATGAAAGTCGTCCCTAGCAAAGATTTGGTTTTTGAAATCTTGGGTCGTTGTTCCAGATGTGGAGATCATGATCACCTAGTTGCTTCATGTCTGACAATTTGTGTTTGCTTTTCTTCTTTGGGCCACAGATGCTCGGCTTGCACAGCCCCTGGTGTGTTAAATGTTTAATCCATGGTCACCTGGCGAGTAATTGCACTTTCGGCTAGCGTTGTCAGCATTGTCATTTATTGGGACACTAGGCCAAGAGCTACCCTAACAAGAAACGAAGGGTTTGGCAAAAAAAAGGTAACAACTCGATCCAGACAGACCGATATTCCTGGTCAGAGAATCTGGGTAATTAAGAGGCAAACAAAAGTTTCACCTGGAGACATGCAGCCCCCTTCAGCCGCTTCATATCCTTCTCCGCCGGCTGTCGAGCAATCCCTCTCCGCCACCCCAATGGCTTACTTCCCAGTCAATCCACTAGCTTTTCTCCCCAATGGCATGACAATCGACCCGGGGCCAGTTGATCGCTTGGTGAGAACGCACATGGTAGTGCCCGCTGAAGCTCCTCTGCAACATGATCACAAGGTAATCGTTGAGACTAACAGATTCATCTAGATTTAGCTCAGAGAGGATTATAGGGTTCATGTGACGAATCTTCTAAATGAGTCACAGTTATTTGTCAGTCGTTTTGATGATCATCCTCTTGTACTTGGCATTTTTACTATGAATAAAACCCTGATTGCGGATGCTACAGTAGGAACCTCCTTTGAGATTGATGATATCACCTCTGTTACTTTTGAGAAACACAATGAAGCCAGAAACATGCGTCTTACTGCTTTTGGTAGGGAGACCTGGATTTAGTTTTTAGCTTTTCCCCTGGATTATCAAACCAGTCAGTACATACATAGTGCTATTCAGGATTTTGGTTTGTTGTCCATGTGGCATAATCCTAGAGGAGATGATAAATCTATGCTTGTTAAGGTTTGGATTGTTCACCCAAAGTCTGTGCCTAAGAGCTTGGTTATTCATCAGCTGGGGGGCTAGGCACTCTTGGACTGTCCATATTATTTTGCTTCGATGTGCAGACTGGAATGCACATCTACCTGAGATTCTGCCTCCTCCTGAAGATCTATCACCAAATGATGGCAATCCTCATCCAATGCATGGAGAGGGTCTCTCTGCAGAGCAGATTTATCAACAACAAGTTGATAACTGGAACCAACTCAATCAGATGCCTGGAGGTGGTAATGTTCAAGGTGGACACAATGGGGGGCACAATAATGCTGCTCAGTTTCACCAGCAAGGCCAGTTTGTACCTGCTCAAGTTATTGCTGCATTATTTGATAATAATGCTGCACAGGATTAAAATATTGATGCACCTATTGAGCATGATGTTGCAATGCCCATCAACCCTCCTTTGATCAATTTTCAGCAAATTCTATCTACACAAGGATTTACTTTTGATGCTGGTGTGCCACCTCCACCTACCAATGTTCATGAAAGTCCTATGCAAGCTTGGCATGACAGCTCATCTGAGGTTTCTGATGGAAATTCTTATGGTACTGATTTCATGCAGGTTGATACCAACTTATCCATTAATTTTGCTATGTTCAGTGAAAACATGATGAATGTACACTCTAAAATCTGGATGGCAAGATCAATTGCTCTTTTTTCCTTCAAGAAATATTGTATGCCCAACTGTTATTTTGATAATTCCAATTTCCTAACTGTCTCTGTACCACTGCCAAATTCTATTCAGTTTGAAATGTTTGGAGAAAAGGAGTTGTCGTTCCAGTCAAAAAAGAAGAATTTGACTACTATTGTTGAACCTATGGTGGTCTCTGATCTGCAAGCCTTTTCCCATGTTGGTACCAAAAGGAAGCTCCTATTGTTAGATGATTCAGAGGATTTGGCTCTTGGGACACCTATTTCTACCAACCAAGTCAGAAGGAGTTCAAGGTCTACTAGATATAGGGGATTTAAACCTAAGATCATATGTGATGCCAGGCAGACTAAATCCTAAGTGAAGCCAAGGAAGGTTCCAGGAGTGGCAATTACTAATTTACAAGATGAAGAGGAGGTCAACCAGTCTCAGATGATATCTATCAATGAAGACTTGGCTACTGACAAGACTCTTCTTGCCACCCCAATTCCAGTGCTTCAATCCATTGGCATTTCTCTTTGTGGTGTTCCTCCTGATGAAATCACCCCTAAGAATTGTTGGAATTATGCCCTAGAGGCAATAATAAAGATGTTATTATTATAATTCTTGTTCATGATAAATGTTTATATTCCATGCTAGAATTGTATTAAGCGGAAACTTTAATACTTGTGTGGTTTGTGAACAACACCGTGTCCCTAGTACGCCTCTAAGGACTAGCTCATTGATTAATTATGGTTAAGGTTTCCTAACCATGGACATGAGTTGTCAATTAATAATGAGATCATATCATTGGGAGAATGATATGGTGGACAGACCCAAACTAAGCGAAGCAATTAGATCGTGTCATCGTGTTCGTCTTTGCGAAGCTTTTCTTATGTCAAATATTGTATTCCTTAGACCATGAGATAATACAACTCCCTGGTATCGGAAGAAAGCTTTGAGGTCATCAAACGTCATCCTATGAGAGGGTGATCATAAAGGTGTCTCTCAGGTGATCGGAAAGTATCTGTTGGGTTGTATGTATCGAGATGGGATTTGTCCCTCCCAAGTCGGAGAGATATACTTCGGGCCCACTCGGTAATCGATATCAACACCGCTTGCAAGCATGTGGTTAGGGAGTTAATCACAAAGTGATATCGGATTACGGAACGAGTAAAGTACTTGCTGTGAACGAGATTGAACTAGGTATGACGGTACCGACGATCGAATCTCGGGCAAGTAAAATATCGTGAGACGAAGGGAATATATATATGGGATTGATTGAATCCTGGCATCGTGGTTCATCCGATATGATCATCGATGAATGTGTGGGAGTCAATATGGGTTTCCAGACCCTGCTGTTGATTATTGATAGAAGATCATGTCTGCATATTCTCGAACCCGCAGGGTCACACACTTAACGTGTCTCGACGCTAGGATAGATTGGATAATTGGTTTATGAGTTTTTGTTCGGAGTCTCGGATGGGATCTGGGACATAACGAGAGGTTCCGGAGTGGTCCGGAGAATAAGATTCATATAAGGCAGTGCAGTTTTTGGAGTTCGGAATTGTTCCGGGTTAATCGGTATTGTACCGGAAGCTTCTAGAACCTTCCGGAAGGGGACCAACGTGGCCCCACCTTCCGGGAGGGAGCATGGGCCTATGAGGGAGTGCCCTGGCCGCATTGGGCCAGGGGCACAAGGCCCCATAGGGCCCAGCCGGCCAAAGAGGGTTTAAACCCTAGATAGACCTTCTAGAAGGGGGGTTTCCTTGCCCCCCACTCTTCCTCCTTTGGGGCCGCCGGTTTGGCTTGGGGGAGGGGCTAGGGCTGCGCCCACCCCTCTATATATAGAGGGCTGGGGGCGCACCACCCCCCACACCTTCCCCTCCAACCCTAGCCGCCCTGCTGCCCTCCTCTCTCCCTCCCGACTGCTTGTAGGCGAAGCCCTACTGCAGAAATTCTCCACCAATTGCACCGCGCCGTCGCATTGTAGATCCAACCCATCTCTCCACCATACTTGCTGGACCAAGGAAGGAGGAGACGTTGAGGTGCTGCACGTGTGCATCTCACAGAGGCACCGCCACTTGTGGTGCTAGATCTGATCGGATCGCGAGGAGGAGAAGCAAGTACGACTACATCACCCACGTTCCGACGAACGTTCCACTGTGCGAATCTTCAAGGGTATGAAGATCTAATCCAATCTCTCTCGTTGTTTGCATCTCCTAGATTAGATCTTGGCTTTCCCTCTGTTCGCATCCGTAGAAAATTCTGATTTACTATGCCGCATAACCCTTTAGTGGTATCAGAGCTAGATCTATGCGTAGATGTGTTTCACGAGTAGAACGCAACATGGTTGTTGCGGGCGTTGATGTTTTCTGTTGCAAGCTTCTTGTTTGTGTTCTTCTTATGACGCGGGATAGTGAGATTGAAGCGGTCCAGGCCAACCTTACGCGACGTCGTTCGCGAGACCGGCTCCGCACTTGACGTGTGGCTTGTTCCACACATGCGGCTGGTGGATGTCAGTTTCCCTCACTATAGTTGTCATGGGATTAACACCGGAGTTTGGCAACCATAATATCACCGTTGTGGCTTTCCGTAGGTAAGAATCGTTCTTAGCATCTACTCCCATAAGCCACGTAAAACATGCAACAACAAAGTAGAGGCGTCTAACTTGTTTTTGCAGGGAGTGTTTTCTGTGATATGGTATGGCCCAAGATGTGATGTGTATATTGTATGCGATGATCATGTTTTGTAATGTTTCACGACTTGCATGTCGATGAGTACACAACCGGCAGGAGCCATATGGTTGTCTTTATAATTGTGTATGACCTGCGAGTCAACTTCTTATACGCCATGTAATAGCTTTACTTTATCGCTAAGTAGTTAGCAATAGTTGTAGTTGCTATTCGTGGTGGAGGCAATCATGGTGGAGTGATGGAGATCATGCCGGAACGCACAAGATGGAGATCATTGCGCGAAGATTGGCTATACCATGTCACATAAAGTTATATGCATGTGATGTTTATCCTTTTATGTATCTTATTATGCTTAGATCGCGACGGTAGCATTATAAGATGATTCCTCACTTAAAGATCAAGATAAAAACTGTGTTCTCCCCAAGTATGCACCGTTGCGAAAGTTCGTCTTGTCCAAGCATCACGTGATGATCGGGTGCTATAGACTCTATGCTCACATACAACGGGTGCAAGCCAGTTTTTGCACACGTGGAAATACTTGGGTCTAACTTGACGAGCCTAGCATGTACAGACATGGCCTCGGAACACAAGAACCGAAAGGTTAAGCATGAGTCATATGAATGATATGATCGGCACTTCGTTGTCCACCATTGAAACCACATCTCTTCTCGTGATGATCGGATTAGGTGTGGTGAATTTGGATCGTGTTCACTAAACAACTTGAGGGATGTTGAATTTAGTGGGAGTTCATCTAGTAATTTGATTAAGTTGAACTATTTATCATGAACATAGTCTAAATTGTACTTGCAAATATTGTAGATCACATGGCCAAGTCCAACTTCAACTTCAACGTTTTTGCTGAGATAGAAAAGCTTAGAAACAATGGGTCTAACTTCACCAAATGGTTCCGCATTCTGAGAATCATTCTCGCTGGCGGACAAAAGGACTATGTCCTTGAGAAAGCGCTAGGTGACGCCCCTGCTATAGATGCGCCGGCTGATGAAAAAGCTGTTTATCAGTCGCGCAAGGATGATTATGATTTGATTAAGATTGCCATGTTGTATGCTATGGAATCGGATCTTCAAAATTGTTTTGAGGAGTTCGCCGGGCCCTTTGAGATTCTCGAGGAGCTGAAAAACATGTTTCAGACTCAAGCCCGTTCTGAGAGATATGAGATCTCTAAGAAATTCTTTAACTACAAGATGGAGGAAGGGAGTTCCGTTAGTGAGCATGCCATTGAGATGACGGGCTACACTCAACGCCTTGAGCAACTGGACTGCAAGATTCCAGAGGAGCTCAAGATTGACACTCCTAGATACAAAAGTTTTGTAGTTGATCACAATCAGATTGGTTCCACTGATATGATCACTGAGCTCTTTGCTAAGATGAAAGTAGCGGAGGTGAACATCAAAAAGAATAATCATGTGTTGATGGTCAACAAGCCCCCCACCTTCAAGAAAGGTAAGGGTGCAAGGAAGCCCTTCAAGAAAGGCGGTGGCAAGCGCGTTGCCCCTGCTGAGAAGAAGCTCAAGTCTGGTCCTAAACCGGACACTGAGTGCTTCTATTGCAAGGACAAGGGTCACTAGAAGCGCAACTGTCCGAAGTACTTAGCGGACAAGAAGGCTGGCACCATCAAAGGTATATTTGATATACATGTTATTGATGTTTTCCTTACTATCCCTCGTTGTAGTGCCTGGGTATTTGATACCGGTTCAGTTGCTAATATTTGTAACTCGAAACAGGAGCTACGGAATAGACGGCGGCTTGCGAGGGATGAGGTGACGATGCGCGTTGGCAACGGATCAAGAGTTGATGTGATGGCCGTCGGCACGCTCTCCTTAGTTTTACCTTCGGGATTAGTTTTAAGCCTTAATAAGTGTTATTATGTGCCTGCGTTGAGCATGAACATTATTTCTGGATCTTGTTTATTGCAAGACGGTTATTCATTTAAATCGGAGAATAATGGTTGTTCTATTTATATGAGTAACATCTTTTATGGTCATGCACCTATTGTGAATGGTTTATTTCTTCTAAATCTCGAAAGGGATGAAACACACATCCATAACATTGAGGCTAAGAGATGCAAAGTAGATAGTGATAATACTACTTATTTGTGGCACTGTCGTCTAGGTCATATTGGTGTAAAGCGCATGAAGAAACTCCATTCTGATAGACTTTTGGAGTCTCTTGATTTTGAATCATTTGACACATGCGAACCATGCCTCATGGGAAAGATGATCAAAACCCCGTTCTCCGGTATGATGGAGCGAGCAACAGACTTGTTGGAAATCATACATACCGATGTATGCGGACCGATGAGTGTTTCGACGCGCGGTGGATATCGCTATTTTCTCACTTTTACCGATGACTTAAGTAGATATGGGTATATCTATTTAATGAAACATAAATCTGAAACGTTTGAAAAGTTCAAAGAATTTCAGAATGAAGTGGAGAACCATCGTAACAGAAAGATTAAGTTTCTACGATCCGATCGTGGAGGTGAATATTTGAGTTATGATTTTCTCACGCATCTTAAAGCAAGCGGAATCGTTTCACAACTCACGCCACCCGGAACACCACAACGCAATGGTGTGTCTGAACGCCGGAATCGAACCCTATTAGATATGGTCCAATCGATGATGTCTCTTACTGATTTGCCGTTATCATTTTGGGGTTATGCATTAGAAACCGCTGCATTCACTTTAAATAGGGCACCATCTAAATCCGTTGATACGACACCGTATGAACTATGGTTTGGTGCTAAACCTAAGTTGTCGTTTCTTAAAGTTTGGGGATGCGAAGCTTACGTCAAGAAGTTGATGCCGGACAAGCTCGAACCCAAAGCGGAGAAATGCGTCTTCATAGGATACCCTAAGGAAACTATTGGGCATACCTTCTATCACAGAACCGAAGGCAAAGTGTTTGTCGCAAAGAACGGTTCCTTTCTTGAGAAGGAGTTTCTCTCGAAAGAAGTGAGTGGGAGGAAAGTAGAGCTAGACGAGGTTATTGAACCTTCTCTTGAATTGGAGAGTAGCGCAACACCTGAAATTGTTCCAGTGCTGCCTGCACCAACAATAGAGGAAGCTAATGACAAGGATCATGAAGCTTCGGACGATGCTGCTACTGAACGTCGCAGGTCGACAAGGTCGCGTGCCCCTCCTGAGTGGTACAACAACCTTGTCTTGACTGTCTTGTTAGTAGAAGACAGTGAACCTACGAACTATGAGGAAGCGATGATGAGCCCAGACTCTGAGAAATGGCTAGAAGCCATGAAATCCGAATTGGGATCCATGAGCGAAAACCAAGTATGGACTTTGGTGGACCCTCCTAGCGACCGAAAGGCCGTTGAGTGCAAATGGATTTTCAAGAAGAAAACGGACGCGGATGGTAATGTTACCGTCTATAAAGCACGGCTTGTCGCGAAAGGTTTTCGACAAGTTCAAGGTGTTGACTACGATGAGACTTTCTCTCCCGTAGCGATGTTTAAGTCCATTCGGATTTTATTAGCAATTGCTGCGTTTCATGATTATGAAATATGGCAGATGGATGTCAAGACTGCTTTCCTCAATGGCAACATTGATGAAGAGTTGTATATGATGCAACCCGTAGGTTTTGTCGATCCTAAGGATGCTAGTAAAGTATGCAAACTTCAGCGTTCCATTTATGGACTGAAGCAAGCATCTCGGAGTTGGAACCTTCGTTTTGATCAAGTGATTAAGAGCTTTGGATTTGTTCCAATTGCTACGAAGCTTGTATCTACAAGAAAGTGAGTGGGAGCTCGGTGACGTTTCTGGTACTATATGTGGATGACATATTGGTTATTGGAAATGACATCAACATGCTTAACGATGTGAAGAGTTATTTGAACAAGTGTTTTTCAATGAAAGACCTAGGTGAAGCTGCTTATATATTGGGCATCAAAATCTATAGAGATAGACAAAGACGCCTGATAGCTTTAAGCCAGAGTACATACCTAGACAAAGTTCTGAAAAGGTTCAGAATGGATAAGGCAAAGAAAGGTTCAGTGCCTATGTTGTCAGGTAAGATATTGAGCAAGGCTCAGTGTCCAGCTACGGTAAATGATAGGGAAGCTATGAGCAAAGTGCCTTATGCCTCGGCCATAGGTTCTATCATGTATGCCATGCTGTGTACTAGAACGGATGTGTCCAATGCTCTTAGTTTGACGAGCAGATATCAAAGTGATCCAGGAGTGGAACACTGGACAGCCGTGAAGAACATCCTAAAGTACCTAAATAGGACTAAAGAAATGTTCTTAGTCTATGGGGGTGATGAATAGCTCGTCGTAAAAGGTTACGTCGATGCTAGTTTCGACACCGACAAGGATGATTCTAAATCTTAGACAGGATACGTGTATATTTTGAATGGAGGAGCTATGAGCTGGAGAAGCTGCAAGCAAAGCGTGATCGCGGGATCTACAGTAGAAGCGGAATACATGGCTGTTGCAGAAGCGTCAAGTGAAGGAGTTTGGATCAGGAACTTCATCACTGATCTTGGTGTGGTTCCAAGTGCATTGGACCCACTGGAGATATTGTGTGACAACACTGGCGCCATAGCACTCGCTAAGGAACCAAGATATCATCCAAAGACCAAGCATATCAACCGCAAGTTTCATATAATCCGAGATTATATAGAAGATGGAGATCTGAAGATTAGCAAGTACATACAGATCTGAATGTCGCAGATCCATTGACTAAACCTCTTCCACGTGTAAAACATGATCAGCACCTCAGTGCCATGGGTGTGAGATTGTTGCCAGATGTAAACTAGATTATTGACTCTAGTGCAAGTGGGAGACTGTTGGAATTATGCCCTAGAGGCAATAATAAAGATGTTATTATTATAATTCTTGTTCATGATAAATATTTATATTCCATGCTAGAATTGTATTAAGCGGAAACTTTAATACTTGTGTGGTTTGTGAACAACACCGTGTCCCTAGTACGCCTCTAAGTACTAGCTCATTGATTAATGATGGTTAAGGTTTCCTAACCATGGACATGAGTTGTCAATTAATAATGAGATCATATCATTGGGAGAATGATATGGTGGACAGACCCAAACTAAGCGAAGCAATTAGATCGTGTCATCGTGTTAGTCTTTGCGAAGCTTTTCTTATGTCAAATATTGTATTCCTTAGACCATGAGATAATACAACTCCCTGGTATCGTAAGAAAGCTTTGAGGTCATCAAACGTCATCCTATGAGAGGGTGATCATAAAGGTGTCTCTCAGGTGATCGGAAAGTATCTGTTGGGTTGTATGTATCGAGATGGGATTTGTCCCTCCCAAGTCGGAGAGATATACTTCGGGCCCACTAGGTAATCGATATCAACACCGCTTGCAAGCATGTGGTTAAGGAGTTAATCACAAAGTGATATCGGATTACGGAACGAGTAAATTACTTGCTGTGAACGAGATTGAACTAGGTATGACGGTACCGACGATCGAATCTCGGGCAAGTAAAATATCGTGAGACGAAGGGAATATATATATATATGGGATTGATTGAATCCTGGCATCATGGTTCATCCGATATGATCATCGATGAATGTGTGGGAGTCAATATGGGTTTCCAGACCCCGCTGTTGATTATTGATAGAAGATCATGTCTGCATATTCTCGAACCCGCAGGGTCACACACTTAACGTGTCTCGACGCTAGGATAGATTGGATAATTGGTTTATGAGTTTTTGTTCGGAGTCTCGGATGGGATCCGGGACATCACGAGAGGTTCTGGAGTGGTCCGGAGAATAAGATTCATATAAGGCAGTGCAGTTTTTGGAGTTCGGAATTGTTCCGGGTTAATCGGTATTGTATTGGAAGCTTCTAGAACCTTCTGGAAGGGGACCAGCGTGGCCCCACCTTCCGGGAGGGGGCATGGGCCTATGAGGGAGTGCCCTGGCCGCATTGGGCCAGGGGCACAAGGCCCCATAGGGCCTAGCCGGCCAAAGAGGGTTTAAACCCTAGATAGACCTTCTAGAAGGGGGGGTTTCCTTGCCCCCCACTCTTCCTCCTTTGGGGCCGCCGGTTTGGCTTGGGGGAGGGGCTAGGGCTGCGCCCACCCCTCTATATATAGAGGGCTTGGGGCGCACCACCCCCCCACACCTTCCCCTCCAACCCTAGCTGCCCTGCTGCCCTCCTCTTTCCCTCCCGACTGCTTGTAGGCGAAGCCCTGCTGCAGAAATTCTCCACCAATTGCACCGCGCCGTCGCGTTGTAGATCCAACCCATCTCTCCACCATACTTGCTGGACCAAGGAAGGAGGAGACGTCGAGGTGCTGCACTTGTGCATCTCACGGAGGCACCGCCACTTGTGGTGCTAGATTAGATCGGATCGCGAGGAGGAGAAGCGAGTACGACTACATCACCCATGTTCCGACGAACGTTCCGCTGTGTGAATCTTCAAGGGTATGAAGATCTAATCCAATCTCTCTCGTTGTTTGCATCTCCTAGATTAGATCTTGGCTTTCCCTCTGTTCGCATCCGTAGAAAATTCTGATTTACTATGCCGCATAACCCTTTAAGAATCTCATGACAGGCTTGCACGAGGAGGAAAATGCTGACAGTGCCTAGTGCCTGTCGATCTTTAGTTTTTTTCTATATTTAAGTTGTAATAATGTCATTGATTAAACAATGGATCAGGGGCCTTAATGCAAGAGATAAGCAGTTAGCTTTAATGAATGCTATTAATGTAAGTGGATGTTGAGTTATTTGCTTGCAAGAGACAAAAAGGAGGCTTTTGATTTGAGCTTTATTAAAGCTTGTTGTCCATCAAGATTTGATGAGTTTGTTTATGTGCCTTCTATTGGTGCTTCCGGGGGCCTGATTATTATTTGGAATAGCTCCATTTTTTATGGGATGGCAATGCATTGTGAACAATTTGCACTCTCTGTCCATTTTACCTCTACTCAATCAACTTAGTCTTGGACTCTAATTAACATATATGGCCCATGCAATGGGGAATTGAGAGAAAAATTTGTTAAATGGCTGTTTGAGGATAACATTCCTGATGATGAAGACTGGATCTTAATGGGAGACTTTAACTTCATTAGATCCCCTACAGACAGGAATAAGCTTGGTGGGAACATTAATGACATGCTCATTTTTAATGATTTCATTAGAGAACAACATCTCACTGAACTGCCAATTAAAGGAAGGAAGTTTACCTGGAGCAATATGCAACAAGACCCACTGCTGGAGCAACTAGATTGGTTTTTTACATCCATACATTGGACAACTAGCTATCCTAACACAGTTGTATCCACACAAGGCAAGCCAACCTCTGATCATACTCCTTGTGTTGTTTCTATCCAAACTAAGATCCCTGGCAGTAGGGTTTTCAGATTTGAAAATTATTGGGTGTCCCATCCTGGATTTCTTGAAACAGTAACACAAAGTTGGGGAAAACTAACTCATAAACCCAATAGTGCCACAAACATCAATGCAAAATTCAAACAGTTAAGATATGATTTGAAGTTTTGGAGCAAATTAATTTTAGAATTGTCCACTTGTATTGAAAATACAAACAGGGTTCTCTCTGAACTTGATAACCTTGAAGATAGAAGGCCTTTGTTCTGCCAAGAAGCAAACTTCATGAAAAATTTAAAAGCTCATTTAGCAAGACTGCTGCAGTACCAAAATGAATACTGGAAGAAAAGGTGCACCATTAGATGGACAAAGTTTGGAGATGAAAACACAAAAAAAATTCACAACTTTGCCACTAAAAGATATAGAAGGAATAATATTTTCTTTCTAAAATTATCTGATGGTTCTTTAGTTACTGAGCATGCTGACAAAGAAAAAGCTAATTTTCAAGTTTATAAGGAAAGACTGGGTACTTCTACCCAGCCCGATATGCTTTTTGATCTACAACATCTGATTACTCCAACTGTTGGCCTTGAAGCACTGTCCCTTCCCTTTACCAAAGAGGAAATTGACAAAGTGGTTAAATAAATGCCAAATGATAAGGCTCCAAGTCCTGATGGTTTTAATGGACTTTTCCTAAAAAGTTGTTGGCACATCATTAAGGAAGATATTTACACACTATGCTTCCAGTTTTATGAAGGAGACCTGAACTTAGAAAGCATAAACATGGGACAGATAACACGTATTCCTAAGATGGGCTCACCTGAAACTGTAAATGATTTTAGGCCAATTACTCTGCTAAATTGTGTGCTGAAGCTCATCACAAAAATTTGGCTAACAGACTCCAGAAGATAATCCTGAAAATTGTTCATAAAAATCAATATGGTTTTATCAAAGGCAGAAACATTCAAGATTGCCTTGCATGGGCATTTGAATTTATTTATCAATGTGAAACCTCCAAGAAAGAAATTAATCTTCTCAAGTTGGACTTTGCCAAGGCCTTTGATACCATTGACCATATTGCTATGATTAAAATTATGAAGCAAATGGGGTTTGATGATAAATGGCTAAAGTGGATTGA
The DNA here is from genome assembly GCA_916181665.1 of Avena sativa. NCBI lineage: Eukaryota > Viridiplantae > Streptophyta > Magnoliopsida > Poales > Poaceae > Avena > Avena sativa. The sequence goes on from OV702293.1 coordinate 282,083,550, forward strand.
AATTATTTTTGGCACTGGGAAATCTGTTGTTCTGCTCAATGGAGTACCTGGAAAGCAATTTCACTATAAAAGAGGAGTTAGGCAAGGAGATCCATTGCCCCCCCCCTCATATTTGTCCTAGCTGCTGATCTGTTGCAGTCTGCAATCAATAATGCATTCAGAGAGAGCATCCTCAAAGCTTCCTTCTCCCCAGATTTTGGACAAGATTTTCCAGTAGTCCAGTATGTAGATGACACTTTGATCATAATGCAAGTATATAAAGATCAAGTTCAAGTGATGAAAGGAATACTTCAGAAATATGCTCTTTCTACTGGTTTACAGATTAACTTCCAAAAATCTCATCTGATACCAATAAACCTGACATAGAACATCACTAAGGAAATTGCAGATATGCTGGGTTGTTCCATTGCTACAATGCCATTCACTTATTTAGGTCTCCCTCTTGGCACCACTAAACCCATAGTATATGACCTGATGCCACTGATTGACAGAATTGAGAGAAAGGTTTCTGCATCATTTATGATGATGTCTTATAGTGGGAGAGTGGCTGTGATTAATTCCTTACTTGCCTCAATTTCAACCTTCACAATGTGTTCAATCAAATTACCAGATAAGATTGTGGGACACATAGAGAAAATCCAAAGACACTGTTTATGGAATAAAAAGACCGAAGAAGGTGAAAAATATAATTCACTAGCTGCTTGGGACATGATCTGTAGGCCAAAGAATAAAGGTGGTATTGGCATCCTTAATCTCAAAATACAAAATGAAGGCATGTTGTTAAAATTCCTTCATAAATTTTACAACAAGGATGACACCCCTTGGGTCTCTCTGATTTGGAATTCTTATTATACTAATACAGTCCCACATGCTGTTGGGCCTTGTGGCTCTTTCTGGTGGAGAGATGTCTTTAAACTATCTCATTTATTTCGAGGAGTGGCTAGGAGTACAATTGGTGATGTAGCCTCTACTTTATTCTGGAAAGATCAATGTTCTGACACTATATTAGAAGAAAGCCACCCTGTTATTTACTCATATGTGAAGAATGAAGATATCTCTGCCCAGGAATTTCTCACCTCAAAAAATTTGGCATCTATATTTCATCTTCCTCTATCACCAGAAGCTTTGACTGAATTAAGGATCATTCAGAATAATTGCAGAGGAATTCAACTCAGTGAACACCTAAAAGACACTTGGAGTTATGTTTGGGGAGCCAAAAATTTTACACCCAGCCGATATTAACAGTTCAACTTCAGAAATCTGAACCCCCACATTGCTTTCAAGTGGTTGTGGAAGTCTAAATGTACTCCAAAAGTTAAGTTTTTTTGATGGCTTATCTTATCATATCGGCTGAATACGAGAAACATGCTTAAAAGAAGGCACTATACCCTTGGAACATGATACAACTGTCTAAAGTGTAGCCATCCTCCTGAAGAAACAATTGAACACTTGCTCTTTCAATGCCCCTTCAGCCAAGCTTGCTGGAGCACAGTTAATATATATTGGCCTATGGCTAGTTCTAGGCTTATGATTATTGAACAAGGAAAACAAGCTTGGAACAAAAAACTGTTTATGGAGATTACTTTGCTTGGATCCTGGAACATCTGGAAGGAGAGAAATAACCTATGGTTTATCAACATACAACCTTCGGTCCAATCCTGGAAGGCAAGGCTTGCTACTGACTTATCTCTGTTGGTCCAGAGGACAAAAGAAGATTTACATCCACTCATCAAAAGCATAATTCATAGCTTGTAATTTTTTGGTTCCTAGGCCTTTATACTCCTTCAAAATTTCTTAATTCTTTGTAATTTGTAAATATGTAACAGTGCAACTTCTGACCCCTGATTTAATGAAAAAGAGGCGGTAAGAACCTTTCCTACTATTAATACCCTAAAAAAAGACTATACAATAGCAATACACAGAACAAATATAGCTGAAAATCATGATGCTATGGCTATTATTGTTCGATGATATGGATGGACTGGATATAAGATGTATTCCGTCCGTCCTAAAAAGGATATGTCGCAAATTTGTTTAAATTCGAATATATCTAGAATAAATAGATACATGTGAACTTAGAAAAATTTGCAATATCTTTTTTAGGACGGAAGGAATACTAAGATTGTCTCTGTAGTTTATTCAGTGACGAGCTTGGCGACAAGTGTGAATAACGCTCTAACTGGAGTGTGCCTGGTCATCGTGGTAGTACTTGGTGTGCGCAGGGCTGCGGCTGTCGTCCTCCCTCGGCCGGCACACGGTGACATGGGCGTCCTTCCACGCCTTCCGGGCCTCTGACACGTGTTCTTGGACGACCTTAACGAGCTGGTCATGGTTTCCCGGAGTTCCTTCTTCTTCCGGGGTGACGAGCACCAGCTCCTCGAGGACAGGAGACCTGCGCAGGACGAACCTGAGCAGCCTCAGCTCGCGCGTCGCCCCCCGGAAGTTGACCATCTTGATGAACGTCAGACGGTCTAGAGAGATCTCTTCGTCGAGGACGATATCCTCGTCCTCGCCGGTCGCCGCGCCGCTACGGGCGTCTTCAGCGGTGTCCTGGCAAGCGGCTGGGAGCTGCAAGTTCATCCGAGGTGAGGCGGCAACTAATGGCACTGCATTTGTACACGCTTCTGCTCGTGAGATGGAAATATATCTGCAGGATGTGTACCCGGACGAAGAGCCGCTCGAGAAGCGTCGTCGGACCGGTGAGCTCGAAGAAGCCGGAGAAATTAGTGACATCGTCGTCGCCCATGGAATCCATGAGCAGCTGCAGTTCTTCTAGGTTCTGGGTATCCACATCGAGCTCGAGACAATTTCGCTCTACATCGATGTGCTGACCAATTACAATACTGCCGGTTAATCCATTGCACCAATTTAACTAGGATTCTAATTAACTAGGCAAGATCATATGAAAAAAATCATTAATCAGTGCAAGAACAAGTTTGAGTATCGTCGTCGTACCAGCAAGCCCTTGGAGCAAAGTGTCAAGATCCTAGCATGCGAGACCTTGAGCAAGGCGCATGAGTAGGCGAAGTCGTGAATCTGGTTGTCGTATCCGCCGAAGCCTAGGTGGGACAGGTACGCGTCGCGCAGCTCCGGCGTGTCGGCATCCCACGTCGTCCTTGAGTTGCCGTTGCCGATGAACACGACGGGCTCGGTCTCGTAGCCGTCTCTAGAGTAGAGGATGTCGCCGTGGAACGCGAACGACTCGATCGCGGGCGCGGCCACCTGCAGGTCGCGCATGGCCAGGCAGCTCACGATCTCCAGGCCCCGCAGCCTCTTGCCGGTGACCCTCACAGACTCGAGGAGATGGCAGCTCCTCAGGCTCAGGAACTTGAGCAGTCGGCACTCCGAGACCACGTCCCGGAGAGCATCATCGGTGACGTCGACGCGGTGGAGGGAGAGCGATGTCAGGCCGGCGAGCCCCGCAGCTCCCGGCGGGACGTCACGGAGGCTGCAACGGCCCAGGCTGAGCACCGCCAGCGAATTCTCGACCTGGAACAAGTCACCGGGAAACTGCAGCAGGAACGCACGGCCGTCGTCGTTGTCCAGGACGCCCCGCCTCGCCAGGTCCACCCCGACTTCCCGGGCGCCTCGCCGCAGGGCGGCCGCGACCCACGAGAGGACGTCCTGCCCGAGCGCGTCGACCGGTGACAGCGCAACGCGGAGCACGTCGATGCGCGCTGCGCCGTGGATCCCGATACAGCGTGCCACGGTGGCCGCGATCTGCGCCGGCGACTGGCCGCGGCCGAAGTCGCGGTCGGTAAAGTCGAGGACGGCGGAGGCGGCGACCGCGTGGATCCACAGGCGCGCCCACCTCGTGGAGAGGGCACTGGTGCAGACAGCGCGCTTGAGGGAGAGCCGGGCGAGGATGGAGTGGAGGACGTCGTCGGGGAGGCCGCTCAGCCGGTCCTCCTCGGATGATGCTCCCATGGCCTTGGCGCACTTCTTTGCGCTGGATTCTATCTCCACTGCCTTGTCGCACAGTTGAGCTCGTTTAGAGATCTCCATTGCCTTGTCGCGCGGTTGCTGAGCTCGTTTAGAGCCTTCTTCTTTTTCAGTGGCGTGGTAGCTAGCGCGACTTGTTCTTTTTTTCTTCATTGATAGTAGTACAGTATTAGCTAGTGCTGCTTGTTGAATTGTTCGAGTGTTTCCTCTGAACTTTTTATACATAACAGTTCGACTAGTGGCGCGTGGAATTGTTCAATCACCTTCTCCTGCAAGATTTGACCGAAAGCAGGTTGACATCCGGCAGGTCCCGCGGGTGAGAGCGGCATCGCGGCTAAGAAATGTGTGCAATGTTTAACCAATAAAAAGTTCACTTTGGCAGTTTGGCTCGACCCATTGTCATATTTCAAAATATCCAAAAGATCCGCAAAAAGTTACTCTTAGTACATCCGGCTATTTTATGTTGCACAAAGTTTGGGCGTAAAAAAAAAACACTTTTGTCGCTTATGTGAAACGACAATATTCGATGCTGGCCCAATATGACCACTCACAATATATATTTTTTATCTTTTTTTACACAAGTCACAAATAATATGTTTTACACAAGATCATATCTAGATAAATCTAAGTCAACTAATATGAGTTGGAGGAAGCATTATAAATTTCCTCGATTTTAGGTTGAACTCTCTCCTCTTAAGAAACTACTGTTGGAATTATTGGGCCAACACCATCTATATTACCCAATAATCACTAATAGAAATTCTAAAGCCCCATTTGACTTATTCATATATTGTAAGAGCTGGAATTACGTCGTTAGTTTATTGGACCTACTTATGAGGAAGGATCTTCTACCACTTGTACAAATATTAGAATTGGAAAGAGACCTACACGTGCTCCTAGCCATGTCGCACGCGTCACAAGCTGCGGGAATGAGCTAAGCTGCCGTGTGCGTGTTAACTTCTTTTTGGCATGTATGACTGAAATTTGTACGGTTGCACAAAAGTTGAAATATATTACTCTAGTGGAGAATAAATAAGAACTGATTGTTCTTTGCCTTCGGCTGTTGCTTGTTTTGTTCGTCTCCCGGTGCTATGTTCACCTCTCCCTCATGTGTCCGAGAGACGTCGCTTCTCTCTAGAGAGACACGACGCAATATACATGCGCCATTCCACTCTAGAGCACTGCGTAGTCTATAACATTCTAAAATTTCCTGAATTTTGGAATGCTAAATTGACAAATCTTTGGATTAATTTTTCTCACCTTGTTTTGAAAATTTTACAAAGGAGAAGAAACATTTGACACATTTATTGATGGAAGAGAAATATTGTTTATAAAAAGAACAGTGTTAGTATAAATTTATTGAGTGGAAACTAATTCCTAAATTAAGTGTAATTTTCCTATTTTCTTTATTTTTTATTTCTTTTCTTCATTTATTGGAGATCATTATGAAACCACATGCATAAGCATATTTGGCCATACAAGGACAATATCCATAGGTTTATTGTTTTTAAAAATAATTATGTTTGGTACACCAAATGGTTAAAAAATATAAAACTTACCTATTTATTATTTTTGAAATTTAGAAAAAATCCTATATATGCTTTTGAGTTGGTTTGAGCCTATTTTATTTCCGTAAAATAGAAAGAAAAAATACAAAAAAATAGAGATACTAAATAATAGGCCGGCCCAGCCGAAGCCCTCCCTCTTCCTTCTATTTTAGCCCAAGGCCCACCCGGGATCCCCTCTCTTTCTCTTCCCTCTCTCTCAGCCAAGTACCAGCCCACCTTCCTTTTCCCTCCTACTTTTTATTTCTTATTGACGCCAATGAGTGGGTGATGCAGCTTGCGTGGCTCAATAGTAGAGCTTCGTTGGGAGACCCCAAGAGGAAAGTATGATAAGCACGACAGTAAGTTTTTCCTCGGTTATGAAACCAAGGTCATCGAACCAGTAGGAGTAAGGAAACAACTCCAAGGTGTTGCTAACAACTTAGAATCCTACACAACACAAACTCAAGACTTTGCCCCAACTTATAGTGAAGTTGTCAGTCTCACTGGTTTGCTGAATACAAAGGATTAAACGTATGGTATGGAAGGTAATGGTTGCTTGCAGAAAGTAAACAGTAATAGTAGATGATGTAACAATGGTAAAGATTGAACCGAGATCCACAGTTCACTAGAGGTGTTCTTCTTAAGATAAACAATATAACATGCTGGGTAAACAAATTACAACGGGGCAATTGACAGGGAAGAACAAGGCAAAACAATACAATACTAGATATTCAAGATCCTATGAGATTTGATTGGGCATTATAACAATATACATAGACCGCCATCCAACTGTATCTATGACTAGTAATCTACCTTTAGGTTATCATCCGACCCCCCTCCAGTATTAAGTTGCAAGCAACGGATAACTGCATTAAGCAATGCGTGTAAAGTAAACAATACAATTGTTCCATGAACAAGAGATTGTTGTTTTCTCCCTAGTGGCAACAACATATCTACAACCTTAGAGATTTTTGTCACTTCCCCATATTCAATAGAGGCATGAACCCACTATCAAGCATAAATACTCCCTCTTGGAGTCACTAGCATCTACTTGGCCAAGATAGCTACTAGAAACGGAGAGCATGCAAGATCTTAAACAACACATATATGATAGAATCAATAATCATAAGACATGATAGAATCAATAATTAATCTGACATAGTAATCTCAATATCCATCGGATCCCCACAAACACAACATGCATGATTACAAATAGATGATCTTGATCATGAACGGAGCTCACAAGATCTAAACATGATAGCACAAAGGAGGAGAAACAACCATCTAGCTACTGTATGGACCCATAGTCCAAGGTGGAACTACTCACGCATCATACCGGAGGCTGGCATGGTGATGAAGAAGGCCTCTAGGATGATCTATCCCCGATGGCAGGGTGCCGGGAAGAGCTTCAGATCCCCCCGATCTAGGGACGATGGTGGCGGCGGATACGGACTGTTCATGGAGATCTGATTGAATACTTAGGGTTTTGGCATCAGGTGGTATATATAGGCGAAGAGGCGAGGCAGGAGGGCGGCCAGGGGGCCCACACCATGCCCAGGCATGGCCTAGGGTGGACCCGCGCGTGGGGGGATGCGGCCACCCTGTGGATCCCCTTTGGTCGCCCTTCGGTCTCTATGTTCGTATCGGTGAAATATTGACTTTGACTTTTGTCCCATCCAATTCCGAGAATATTTCTTACTAGCTTTTCTGAAACCAAAAATAGCAGAAAACAGGCAACTCACACTGCGGCATCTTGTTGATAGGTTAGTCCCAGAAAATGTATAAAAATACCTCAAAGTATAGACAAATCAAGAAAAGTGGATACTAAACAAGCATGGAACATAAAAAATTATAGATACGTTTACGACGTATCAGCAGCCCGTCCTTTTGACGTTACTCTATCTACTACACCAAGTCCTCCAAGTAGACCAATGACCCTTGCTCGAGCTAAGTTCCTACATGATAAGGTGAACTCGCGTCTCTCTATGTGTGACTTTGACTCTCCTTTGAATGACCTGCTACTTCATGATAATACTTTGTGTATCCTCAGCTATGAACCCCAAGAGAAGAAGCCCAGTACATGCAAGAGGGAGCACCGCTAAAGTCAGCACCAGCTCTGGTCCACCGGAATCCTCGCCAAAATCGCTAAGATCACCCACCCGGCGCCCGAACCAGTTCACCGGAAAGCTCCACCGGGACCCTGCAAGAACTATGAGGACATATACTGGCATGCTCTATGAAAGCATGTTATGACTCATCCTCCGCATACCACTAGCAGCTGCATAGTGTAAAAATATTAGTAGAGATGAACTACAACTGCAAAAAAGGACGAATGCGAGCATCCAAAAACGTAAAAATAGGAAAATAAGAGAATAGACGGGTAGATACTTATCGTGCGAGATGAGATGAAGCCCGAGGAAGGAGAGAACCCTATGTTGCTTGAAACAAAAATAATTAGAAGGTGTTTCCATACCCAGCAAACAAAAGGAAGTGTAATTGATAAGCTTTCTACTGATAATGATGCCCTGCCACATTGATAGTCCACACCAGTTGCTGGAGCCACGTCGTGTGATGATCGAAATCTGGAGCGCGACAGCACTCACTATAGCCGTCGACTCCGTGTCTCGAGCAAGATAACCTCGTCGAGAAAAGCTTCAGATGCAACAGACGAACCATTCCCACGCTCTCCATGGAGCAAAATGCACGCTGAAGAGCACGACGACAGTTCGACCCTAACACCCAAAGAGGATGCGCCTGCTTCGGTAGTCAGCTATGAGAAACCACGATAGAGGACACATGACGTAGGGTAAAGAAACTACGTCTATGGGAGTGCAAGCCGTACGATGTGGCTAAGCGAGAGGCACGATTTATAGAGGAGTGCCGCTCGTGGCACATAATGAATGTCGAGGTAATGGGTAAGATGAATGACGTAAGAGTGTTTGGCGCATGGGGCCTATCCTGCCGAAAACGGCTTCTCGCAACATGGAGTCCATTGTTTTCAGCGCATACGGATATCGCATGTGAGAAGTTATCTCGCACGGCGAAGGGACGCTCGCCGCGAGAACCCGCGCATGGCAAGGGATAACGCTACCAGCTCGACCGTCGGCCGAGAGAATGTTCTGATGGTGAGAGATAATGCTGCTGAAAGGATACAGATGTCGCCTAGAGGGGGGTGAATAGGCGATTAAAACTTTTCCGAGAGTGGCTCGACAAAGGCGGGATTAAACTAGGGTTTACTTTGACAAGCACAACCTAGAACAACTAAGGTTCACCTATATGCACCAACAACTTATGCTAAGCAATACAAGCAACAATGTGATAGCAATATATATTACTTCAAGCACGAAGGCTATCATAATGTAAAGTGCATAAGTAAAGAGCTCGGGTATAGAGATAACCGAGGCACGCGGGGACGACGATATTTTACCGAGTTCTTCCCAACATGGAGTACGTCTCGTTTGGGGAGAGGATGGTATCAAACCACCAACGCCACAAAAGGCCTCCCTTATTCTCCGGTGAATCTCACCCCAACGGGATCGATCCACACTTCCACTATCGGTGCACTTGTCGGTGGCAACCGGAACCTCTCACAAGGTTGGGGCACTTCTCCACAACTTAATTGGAGGCTCCCAACAAATGCCACAAATGCCACAAGGTTGGGGCACTTCTCCACAACTTAATTGGAGGCTCCCAACAAACGCCACCAAGGCCTAAACCTGCAACACAACAAACCGTCTAGGGTTCCAAGAACCCAAGAGTAAAAAGCTTCTCAACTTTCACTCACCAAATCCTCCGGGGAGAACTCAAACCGATGCACCGAATGCAAATGGCAAGAACACCACAAAGGTGTTCCAATCCCTCACTCTCAAGTTCCAACAAAGCTACTAAAGCTATTGGTGGAACAAGAGAGGAAGAACACAAAGGGAACACAAAATCCCCCAAAGTCTAGATCCCCAAAGATACACTCACAAAGAGATGAATCGGTTAGATCAAAACGTGGGTCTAGATCTCCTCTCTCTTCCACTCAAATATGGGAAAGAATCATCGGAGGGGAAGAGATTAATCAAGCTAGAGAATAAGATAAAGTATGGACAAAGCTTAGACTAATAGAGGAGAAAGAAGCTTTCTAAACTGAAAACGGACAAAGCTATATATAGTGCTGGACAAATGTAACACCCTCGGCCACTCCGGACCGACGGCTGTCACTTCTGGCAGCTCAATAGGATCTCTAGACTTACCCCACAAACCAACACTATTCTTTTCTGCACACTTTGTCCTCACTCATGCGCACCCGGTACCCACTTCCCGGTCGGTCACCCATCCTAGAATTTCTCTAGGCCAAGCACGCTTAACCTTAGAGTTCTTTTCGAATGAGCTTCCGGAAAAGAAGTTGCAACTTGTTGGTATGGGTTTTCTATCAATCCTATTGAGCCATGCGCCAGGGTCTCACATACACCCACCCTTGGTATGGGAAAGAATCATCGGAGGGGAAGAGATTAATCAAGCTAGAGAATAAGAGAAAGTATGGACAAAGCTTAGACTAATAGAGGAGAAAGAAGCTTTCTAAACTGAAAACGGACAAAGCTATATATAGTGCTGGACAAATGTAACACCCCCGGCCACTCCGGACCGACGGCTGTCACTTCTGGCAGCTCAATAGGATCTCTAGACTTATCCTCACTCATGCGCACCCGGTACTCACTTCCCGGTCGGTCACCCATCCTAGAATTTCTCTAGGCCAAGCACGCTTAACCTTAGAGTTCTTTTCGAATGAGCTTCCGGAAAAGAAGTTGCAACTTGTTGGTATGGGTTTCCTATCAATCCTATTGAGCCATGCGCCAGGGTCTCACATACACCCACCCTTAGAAGATCGACGTCCTCGTCGATCAACCACAAGCCAGGAACGTCCCCTCTTGGCACACGTCTGTGCGTCCAGTGCCGGCACATTGCCATGCCGTGTCCACTCCGGGCCACACGCGCCATGCTACACATGTCCGCCACTGACCCGCACACGCCCATGTAACCGCGAGGGTCGGCTCTGATACCACTTGTAACACCCCTGGCCACTCCGGACCGACGGCTGTCACTTCTGGCAGCTCAATAGGATCTCTAGACTTACCCCACAAACCAACACTAGTCTTTTCTGCGCACTTTGTCCTCACTCATGCGCACCTGGTACCCACTTCCCGGTCGGTCACCCATCCTAGAATTGCTCTAGGCCAAGCACGCTTAACCTTAGAGTTCTTTTTGAATGAGCTTCCGGAAAAGAAGTTGCAACTTGTTGGTATGGGTTTCCTATCAATCCTATTGAGCCATGCGCCAGGGTCTCACAACAAATCCGGCCGTTGGGACTTTTTGCAGAACGGGCCGATAGTACCGGTCCAAACCGGTACTATCGCACGCGCCATCGCAACGAGCATGGGCAAAGGGAAGGTCAACACGAGCAGATGGCCAGCCAGTGCGGGGCCATCGTGACAGAAGCAAAGCAGCAGCATCAGGCGAGGCAGCAACGAGGCAGCGCGCGAGCCAGCGGTTGCATGCGCGCAGCGAGTGGGCCAGCCAGGCGGCAGCACGGTCAACGCATGGGCCACGTGGCAGGCTACGCATGGCACAACATGCGAGCGAGCAGAGCGCAGCAGCTGGGAAAGCGCGATGCAAACGCGCAGGAGTGGCGGCTGCACGCGTCTCGTACTGGGCCCGGTAGTACCGGACGACCTAGAAAACAACTTTTTCTTTTTAAACCGAATAAAAGCCAATATTCAAACATCAATAACTTTTGATTGGTAGCTCCGATTGACCCGATTACAATTGCGTTGAAAATATTGGTTATCACCAAGTGAGAATGTATCATGTATTATAATGTGAGATACCTCACTTGGTGAGAAACCGGAAAACCGCCAAGATCAAAATCGCAATAAGATACAAATGAAAGATCCGATTTTGATGACCAAGAGCTTGTTATGGAGATTACCACAAGCTCTATATCCTCACATGGATAATACCAAATGACAACCAAATATGATGATGCAAGTATGCAAAGGTTTGAGCTCTCTCTGAACGATGTGATCGAGTTACTCATTCGAGAGCCCCTCTTGATAGTACGGTTATCTATCTTAAACTCGATCTCCCACACACAACATGAGACCGGCAAAAGGGAAAACCTATCAAGATTATACCTTTGCCTTGAACATTCCACTTGAGCTCGATGTAGACGAACTTGACCTTCTCAAGATGGAACGTCTTTCTTGATTCCTCATCATCGACCCATGATCACCGAGGATGGCAAGCATCAAACATGAGATCTTCTATAGATGGCGCATTTTGAGCTTGCACAACATATATTCTTCTCATTTCATCGACCTTGAAGCCGACACAAGCTCCAAGCGATGCCAATGGAGAATTCCTACAAGTATAACTTAATACACACATTAGTCCATAAAGATTGTCATTAATTACCAAAACCATACATGAGGGCCCACATGTTATTTCAGCTGCGAAGTCTACTCTATTCGGGACACAACATATGGCCTTGCCGCGAGAAGCCACGATCGGGTAGATCCTACAATGCCAGCACGAACATCCTCCACGATAACCCACGTCTGCCCATGCCATCTGATGCCATCTGCGCTGCCTACTCAGGTTTCCGCCACGAGACACCGCGACCGGTGAGGGTCCACCGCGCCACGTTGGCTCTGGACAGGTCCCATGTCCGTGAGAATCTGCGGCCGACATGGACTTATGGCGTGACGGCTCAGTTGATTTGGAGCCTATTGGGAACCCCAAGAGCAAGGTGTGAAGCAGCACAACAACAAGTCTTCTCTCAGTAAGAAACAAGGTTATCAAACCAGTAGGAGGAAGGAAACGTCACACAGGTGTTGCAGGCAATGTGGAAACATGCACAACACAAACTCAAGACTTTGCCCCAATTAACAGTGTGGTTGTCAATCTCACTGGTTGCTGTAACAAAGGATTAAACGTATGGTGTGGAAGGTAATGATGGTTTGCAGCAAGTAAACAGGTAACAGTGGAAGATGTATCAATGGTAAAGATTGGACCGGGGTCCATAGTTCACTAGAGGTGCTCTCCTTAGATAAACAACATGGCATGAAGGGTAAACAAATTACAGCAGGGCAATTGACAGGAACTGAGCAAGGCATAACATGCAATACCACACAAAAAGATCCTATGAGATTCGATTGGGCAATACAACAATATACATAGACCGCCATCCAACTACATCTATGACTATAAGTCCACCTTCAGGTTGTCATCCAAAACCCCTCCAGTATTAAGTTGCAAGCAACAGACAACTTCTTTAAGCAAAGTGTGTAAGGTAAACAATCCACTCGTTCCATGAACAAGAGACCGTTGTTTTCTCTCTAGTGGCAACAGCACATCTACAACCGAAGAGATTTCTGTCACTTCCCTTGGAAACTAGAAGCATGAACTGTCACATCCCAAAATTTTCCAAATGTTGTAATGTGAAAAATAAATAAACAAAATAAATAATTGTTGAAATTTAGGGTGAAAAGAAACTTTTTTGCTTTCTAAATGGAAACTTAAAAACCCACCTTGAACAAATTTGAATAAAATGGAATCCAACAAATTTCAATCAAGTGAAAAACATTCATCAATAATGTGTCTTGAAATTTAAACACTTGGAAAAGTTAAACCAAAACCCTAAAACCCTAATGGAAGAAAATCATTTCCAAGATATCTCAAAGACTATGGATTTGATCCATATAAAAATTGGTAAACAAACATTTAAAAATGATCAACGATGATAAATAAAAATATTATAAAAACCATAGAAATTGGTTTCACTTAATTTGGAACCATAGATAAAAACTTATGAATTTAATAAGATGAAAGGAAATAATTTCCAAAGCTATTAAAGCTCCTATCTAAATCCATACCAAATTGTGAGCAAATAATCCTAAAGATATTTAAAAGGATAAGCCAATGTCAAATAAAATTATACAAATTGGAATCACCAAGTTTGGATCTTTAAATAAAAAGATATGGATTTTATAAGACAAAGGAAGGAATAAATAAATAAGGAATATTTAAAAGCCAAATTAAAACTTGGCCTAATCCTTAAGCAAATGGAATAAATATAATCCAAATCCAAATAAAATAAATGGATAAATAATATTCAGATAAAAATTATATGGCATTAACCAAATTCCATTCTACTAAATAAAGACAAAATCCCTAATAGAAATGATTAATTAAATCATGGGAAAATAATAAATGAAATTTTCCCAAGTGGAATAAAAGTTATTTAAATTAACTTTAATGAAATAAAATAATCATTTAAATAAAAGTTATATGGATTTAAAACCATATTGAATATTATTTGAACTAAGGGAAATACCCAATTCAAATGATTAATAAAACATATTTCAAATAGTTCAAAATGAATTATTTAAACACCCTATTGAACAAGTAAAACCTACTGAATAAAGTTTGGTGAAAGGTTAGAATTTAAATAAAGGTTGAAAATCAAATCAAATCTTATTTGAATAAAGGAAAGTGCCCATTTTAAATAAAATATAAACCATAAAAGAATAAAAGAATTATTTCTAAAAATGGATTTTAAATACATGTTTAAAACAGTACAGAAACTTGCTGAAAAGTTTGAAATGAAAAAGAGTTTGAAATCATTTGAATAAAATCAAAACAGAAAATCTAAATAGAAAAAGAAAAAGGATTTAGAATAAAAAAAGAGGGGAAATGACCCAACCCAGCAAGCCCGGCCCACTGGCCCAACTAGCCCACTCCCCCTCTCCCAAACGCGAAGCGTTTTCTCACCGCATTATGAACCCGCGCAGTCGATGACGTCTAGACCCCACCTTCTCCCTCTCTCACTTGCTGACGAAGCAGCCCCACCAGCCAGTCGTCGTCTTCACCCTCTCCCACGCTGACCTCGTCGGTCGTTTCTGCCGTTGAATGCATACTTCAATTCGCGTAAATGGCCACGTAATTCTTGCCCCTGACCTCACCCTCTTAATCGTCCGGTCCCCCTCTTTGTTTCCCCCCATTCACCCGCACACAACCGCCCCCAGGCTGCGTCAATTCCCCGCTACAAGCCACTATCTCCGACGACCTTCCTGCGACGATTCCGGTTAGCCTACGCCTCCCCTTGCTCCCTGGAGCAAACGAGCGTGCTCCCCATCGTTCTCTGCACCTCCCAGTATTGCCCGCTTGGCCGTGCGCGCCCTAGAACGTCGGCTTCTTCCACGTCTGAGCATCGCCGCCGTTTGCCTCCACTCCGGCGAGCTACTGACGTCGACCCCGAGGGCCCCTCTTATTTGTTGAGCATTCCTGCAACCCTCGAGACTGTGTGCACCTCTCTGACCTACTGCCTTGCCTTCTTGCACCCCAGGAGCTCGTCCCTGTCAACAAACAGTACGTGCCCGATGCCACGACAACTCCGGCAAGGAATTACGATCGTCCTCGAGCGCCCCTTCGCCAACGAAGACCACCTCGAGCATCAGCTACATCACGCGAACTTGGTAATCCAATACCCTCTCTCCGTAGCCTCCTGTATTGCCGGTAACCTCACTGGCCGAGCGTGTCGCCGCCACTCGCCGCCACCAGCGCCGCCCATCCTTGGTCACACGCACTGCAGCCGTTTGATTTAGATCTTTTGGCTACTATAGAACCTTAACGAAGGGGTATCCTTTGATCTGTGCCGCACGATCCTCTTTGGATCCAACGCACCGCGTAGGCTGATCCGTGCGAACCGGTACCGACGAATCAGAACACACCACGTGGCCTGGAGTTTGTTTTAAAACCAGAAACTTTTCTATTAGATATGTGATTTTGTAAAATTCATAACTTTTCAAATTTTACAAATTTTATATCAATGGAATCATAAAAACAAATGCTTTCCAACCATGCACTTTTTTTTAGTGAATTGCTTCTGGAAAATTGGTTGTTTTTGCAGAAACTTGTGTAGGCATATTTTGTGTATAAAATTCATTCTAAAAATGTTTTTGAGATAAAATCTTTGGTAAATGGTTTGACTTGAACCTACTGACCATATAAACCAACTTTTGGATTTAAAAATATATTATGTGACATTTAGAAAATATTCCTTTGAATTAAAGCATTTCTAGCTAAATAAAATTGTTGATTATGGTTTAAAAATGATTATTGAGTAAAACCTTTGGGAAATGATTTGATTTAAACTCTCTGACCCTAAACACCAATTTTTGGATTTAAAAATGTATTTTATGAACCCTATAAAATTATTACTTTGCTAAAAGGCATTTCCAACAATAAAAAATATTGCTTTGGTATAAAAATGGTTTATAGGTAAAACCTTTTGCAAATGGTTTTAATAATAAACACTTGACTATAAAACACTAACATTTGTGTTTAAAAATGTATTGTCAAACACTAGAAAATAATACTTGATTTAAATCATTTCTAGCAAAGCAAGAATTATTTAAATGGCCATTTTCACTAACTTAATATCAAATGGTTTTGCCACTTTTATAAATGACCAATAGATGTTTTATAATGTTTATAGCCTAATAGAAACCACTTTTCCAAATAAAACAATCTTTGGCATGCTTGCATGCATTTCTTTGTTTTTATTATTCTATGTGATGATTGCTTGAATGGTAGATTGAATTTGTGCCTTGATTGAATTGTAGTGAAGTTTGAAGAGTGTGACTATTGCAAGATCAAGGAGTGAACTTATATTATCTACCAAAAAGGCAAGTGGTGCTTCATACTTTTGTCCCATTATTTTCACTATGCATTAGTGATATTTCTAAGTAGGACTTGCATGGAATTTTCTAAGTATAAACTATGCCATGGGAAATCCTAGTAGATGAAACCTTAGTAGAATTTTCCTAAGTTAAGATTCCACTACTATCATGCTTAGCCTAGCTAATAGAAAACAAGGGTGGATTATATTCATTATATGGAATATTTCTAAGTCTATGACTTGTGTTTTATTTAATAAAACAACTATGTGAATGAATCACCTGGGTGGAACAGAAAGAATGGTTTCTGTTGAGTGGTTACATAGGGCCCATATTTATGGCTTACCCTAGTGTATCTCACTTGTGGAATGCCACCCAGGAACAAAGAGATTTGAGATGTCAAATGTTGAGAAGCTTCAAGTGTAACCACTTGGCATTATGGGCTCTTCCTGGATCATATAGGTTGCAATAACTTAGCCAAACAGACAGTTGGTGGTAGGGGATGATAGGTTTGGAGCGCGTCCATTCTGGTCTAAGGGGAGGCTTCTGAAAGATCTTGTCTCGATGCATGTCGAGTCTTGTGGGGAAAGTGCACCACCTCTCGAGAGAGTAAAATCTAAGTAATTAGCCATGTCCTCGATGATGGACAATTTGAGCATCAAGACATGGAAGCTATCAAGAATCTCCTCATCTCAATTTCTAAGTTAAAAACTTGTGGTTGAACAAGGGTTAAAGGATCATCAATTTCTATTGGTAGATGCCTTGGGTGATTTTGACAAACAAAAACTTAGTGTTTTCAAATGATATGGAAAATCTATTTTGAGCAAAGCAAGCCTAAGATCCACCTAGCCAAATGCATATAGATGATAAACTCCACTATGCTACCATAGTATCACTTGCCAATACAATTCAAATGTATTGACCCTTGTGGCTATAACTTATTATGTTGCAGGTTTGTTTGAGGTTAGTGAAGTGTGTTGATTAGGATTACAAGTCTACAACCAACATGATTGCCTGTGGCACTTTGAAGATGAAGGACTCCATGCCATATAGTTATTTCTGATGCATTGTAATGAGATAGCTAAATGATCTATGTAAGATGTAATGAATTATTTTATTTCTGGTTATAAAGTTGTATTATGACCTTTGTTTCTTGATATTACATCTTAACTGTGATGCTAGCTATTGATCCAGGGACTAGCATTGTAAACACATGGATCTCTACCTTATTAAAGGTTGGGAGCTCTACAGATGGTATCAGAGCACTGTGTTGCCTTTAGGATTGTAACCCTAGGATTGGACAAAAACCCTTATAAAATAGGAGTTGTATTTGTTCCAAAACTTATTTACAAACAATCTTGTAAACTCTTTCCTCAACCATTTTGGTTTTAATTCTACATCTCTTATATTTCAACTTGATGGACAAAACCTCAACCATGAGCAAAGACCTCACCATGAGCAAATGACTTCACCAACTCAAGTGACTTCAACTTCAACATCATCAAAGACTTCAACTTTATTTTACCCAAGGACTTCAACTTGGATATCACTAAGGACTACAAGTGAGACAAGAAATATTACTCAAGACTTGAAGACTAAGGAAACACAACTTAGAAGAATCATCATCACCTATGAATTTTTGTGACCAACATACAAGAATTTCTCCAAGGATACAATGATCTTGTTCATGAAGAATCAACTAAGAAGGATGAAATGATCTCAAGTGAACCATATAGTTGGACCACCATATTTAGTTTAGATCAAACCCACCAACTTATGTGGTGTAGCAAAAAAAATTTGTTGCCTAAAAATGTGCTTGAAACTTGTTGTTTGAGTGGAATGTTTGTTTGTGGTTGCTTGCACATTGCTTGTGTGATTTGTGATGTGTGTGATTAGAATGTTTTTGCCTATTCTAATCTCAGTCCAACCCAAACAGATGAATTCCCCAAGAAACTACAACATCAAGAATGGTGACAACAACAACCAAGAGATGCACATGAGAGAACTCATAGTAACCCAAACCCAGTTGAACCAAGTGACAACTCAATTTTTGGCCAACAACAATGAGTTAGACCCAACCATGCAAAGGTTTTTGGAAACCCAAACCCAATTGTTGCAAAGGAAGACAAATCAAATGATCAACATGGGAGACAACCTTTCCCAAGGAGTTTGTGACAAAAATGATGTCAAGGATGATATTATAGAAGGAACTCAAGCTTGCAATATTTGTGGAGACATGGATCACACTTCCAAAGAGCATGAAGATTAATGCCCTAATTGTGAAGAGAAACATCCAACTAAGAAATGCCCCACATCTCCATTGACTTGTTTACTATGTGAAGGAATTAATCATGTCCATATCCAATGCCCCATCTATTCTATAGTTCAACAAAGGAAACAAGGTGGAGTGCATCAAAAGTTTGGAAACCCCCATGAGGAAACAACTTCTACCAAGAATTATGAAGACAAAGGAAAATCTCAGCTTGCACCTCCATGCACTATGACTCACCTTGATGGACAAAAGAGGAAACATATGTATTATCCAAGGAAACGATTAAGGAAACAAGGAGACTTTCCCACCTTTGAGGTGAGATATTAAGAGCATGAAAAAGAAGAACTCCTAGCTTTGGAGAAACCCAAGAAGAAGAATAAGGAAATTAGCCAAGTTTGGTGCAACAACTGCAAAGAGCTAGGCCATTATATATCAACTTGTCCACAGAAGATATGTGAAGAACTCAACCTTGTCACATGTTACAATTATGGTGACCAAGGACATTATGCAAGCAATTGTCCAGAAAAGATGAGATACAAGACAAGCAAGCCCATGAGAGATCTCAGCCTTGTCACATGTTTCAAGTGTGGAAACAAAGGACACTATGCAAATGTCTGCCTAGAGAAGTTTCATCAAGACCCCAAGCAAGCCAAGATGTAATCTAGTGGAAAACTTTTTAAGGGTGGTAGTACCCTAGTTGTTTTGAAGCCAACTTGTAACCTCTAGCTTTCCCAAATCTCGGGACGAGATTTCTTTTAAGGGTGGTAGCCTGTCACATCCCAAAATTTTCCAAAATTTGTAATGTGAAAAATAAATAAACAAAATAAATAATTGTTGAAATTTAGGGTGAAAAGAAACTTTTTTGCTTTCTAAATGGAAACTTAAAAACCCATCTTGAACAAATTTGAATAAAATGGAATCCAACAATTCAATCAAGTGAAAACATTCTTCAATAATGTGTCTTGAAGTTTAAACACTTGGAAAAGTTTAACCAAAACCCTAAAACCCTAATGGAAGAAAATCATTTCCAAGATATCTCAAAGACTATGGATTTGATCCATATAAAAATTGGTCAACAAACATTTAAAAATGATCAAATATGATAAATAAAAATATTATAAAAACCATAGAAATTGGTTTCACTTAATTTGGAACCATAGATAAAAACTTATGAATTTAATAAGATGAAAGGAAATAATTTCCAAAGCTAATAAAGCTCCTATCTAAATCCATACCAAATTGTGAGCAAATAATCCTAAAGAGATTTAAAAGGATAAGCCAATGTCAAATAAAATTATACAAATTGGAATCACCAAGTTTGGATCTTTAAATAAAAAGATATGGATTTTATAAGACAAAGGAAGGAATAAATAAATAAGGAATATTTAAAAGCCAAATTAAAACTTGGCCTAATCCATAAGCAAATGGAATAAATATAATACAAATCCAAATAAAATAAAATGGATAAAGAATATTCAGATAAAAAATATATGGCATTAACCAAATTCCATCCTATTAAATAAAGACAAAATCCCTAATAGAAATGATTAATTAAATCATGGGAAAATAATAAATGAAAATTTGCCCAAGTGGAATAAAAGATATTTAAATTAACTTTAATGAAATAAAAGAATCATTTAAATAAAAGTTATATGGATTTAAAACCATATTGAATATTATTTGAACTAAGGGAAATACCCAATTCAAATGATTAATAAAACATATTTCAAATAGTTCAAAATGAATTATTTAAACACCCTATTGAATAAGTAAAACCTACTGAATAAAGTTTGGTGAAAGGTTAGAATTTAAATAAAGGTTGAAAATAAAATAAAATCTTATTTGAATAAAGGCAAGTGCCCATTTTAAATAAAATATAAACCATAAAAGAATAAAAGAATTATTTCTAAAAATGGATTTTAAACACATGTTTAAAACTGTACAGAAACTTGCTGAAAAGTTTGCAAAGATTTGAAATGAAAAAGAGTTTGAAATCATTTGAATAAAATCAAATAGAAAAAGAAAAAGGATTCGGAATAAAAAAAGAGGGGAAACGACCCAACCCAGCAAGCCCAGCCCACTGGCCCAACTAGCCCACTCCCCTCTCCCAAACGCGAAGCGTTTTCTCACCGAAGTATGAACCCGCACAGTCGATGACGTCTGGACCCCACCTACTCCCTCTCTCACTCGCTGACAAAGCAGCCCCACCCGTCAGTCGTCGTCTTCACCCCCTCCCGTGCTGACCTCGCCGGCCGTTTTTGCTGTTGAATGCATACTTCAATTCGCATGAATGGCCGCGTAATTCTTGCCCCTGACCTCACCCTCTTAATCGCCCGGTCCCCCTCTCTGTTTCCCCCCATTCACCCACACACAACCGCCCCTAGGCTGCGTCAATTCCCCACTGCAAGCCACTGTCTCCGATGACCTTTCGGCGACGATTCTGGCTAGCCTATGCCTCCCCTTGCTCACTGGAGCAAACGAGCGTGCTCCCCATCATTCTCTGCACCTCCCAGTATTGCCCGCTTGGCCGCGCGCGCCCCAGAACGTCGGCTTCTTCCACGTCTGAGCATCGCTGCCGTCTGCCTCCACTCCGGCGAGCTACTAACGTCGACCCCGAGCGCCCCTCGTATTCTGGTGAGCATTGCTGCAACCCTCGAGACTGTGTGCACCTCTCTGACCTGCTACCTTGCCTTCTTGCGCCCTAGGATCTCGTCCCTGTCAACAAACAGTATGTGCCCGACGCCGCGACAACTCTGGCGAGGAATTACGATCGTCCTCGAGCGCCCCTTCGCCAATGAAGACCACCTGGAGCATCAGCGACATCACGCGAACTTGGTAAGCCCATCCCCTCTCTCTCTAGCCTCCTGTATCACCGGCAACCTCACTGGCCGAGCGCGCCACCGCCAGTGCCGCCCATCCTTGGTCACATGCACTGCAGTCGTTCGATTTAGATCCTCTGGCTACGATAGAACCTTAAAGAAGGGGTATCCTTTGATTTGTGCCGCACGATCCTCTTTAGATCCAACGCACCGCATAGGCCGATCCGTGCGAACCGGTACCGACGAATCAGAATACACCACGTGGCCTGGAGTTTGTTTTAAAACCAGAAACTTTTCTATTAGATATGTGATTTTGTAAAATTCATAACTTTTGATCCACACGTCAAAATTTTGCAAATTTTATATCAATGGAATCATAAAAACAAATAATTTCCAACTATGCACTTTTTTTAGTGAATTGCTTCTGGAAAATTGGTTGTTTTTGCAGAAACTTGTGTAGGCATATTTTGTGTATAAAATTCATTCTAAAAATGTTGTTGAGATAAAATCTTTGGTAAATGGTTTGATTTGAACCTATCGACCATATAAACCAACTTTTGGATTTAAAAATATATTATGTGACACTTAGAAAATATTCCTTTGAATTAAAGCAATTCTAGCTAAATAAAATTGTTGATTATGGTTTAAAAATGATTATTGAGTAAAACCTTTGGGAAATGATTTGATTTAAACTCTCTGACCCTAAACACCAAGTTTAGGATTTAAAAATATATTTGAGGAACCCTATAAAATTATTACTTTGCTAAAAGGAATTTCCAACAACATAAAATATTGCTTTGGTATAAAAATGGTTTATAGGTAAAACCTTTTGTAAATGGTTTTAATAATAAACACTTGACGATAAAACACTAAATTTTTTGTTTAAAAATGTATTTGTCAAACACTAGAAAATAATACTTGATTTAAATCATTTCTAGCAAAACAAGAATGATTTAAATGGCCATTTTCACTAACTTAATATCAAATGGTTTTGCCACTTTTATAAATGACCAATAGATGTTTTAGAATGTTTATAGCCTAATAGAAACCACTTTTCCAAATAAAACAATATTTGGCATGCTTGCATGCATTGCTTTGTTTTTATTATTCTATGTGATGATTGCTTGAATGGTAGATTGAATTTGTGCCTTGATTGAATTGTAGTGAAATTTGAAGAGTGTGACTATTGCAAGATCAAGGAGTGAACTTATATTCTCTACCAAAAAGGCAAGTGGTGCTTCATACTTTTGTCCCATTATTTTCACTATGCATTAGTGATATTTCTAAGTAGGACTTGCATGGAATTTTCTAAGTATAAACTATGCCATGGGAAATCCTAGTAGATGAAACCTTAGTAGACTTTTCCTAAGTTAAGATTCCACTACTATCATGCTTAGCCTAGCTAGTAGAAAACAAGGGTGGATTATATTCATCCTATGGAATATTTCTAAGTCTATGACTTGTGTTTTATTTAATAAAACAACTATGTGAATGAATCACCTGGGTGGAATGGAAAGAATGGTTTGTGTTGAGTGGTTACATAGGGCCCATATTTATGGCTTACCCTAGTGTATCTCACTTGTGGAATGCCACCTAGGAACAAAGATATTTGAGATGTCAAATGTTGAGAAGCTTCAAGTGCAACCACTTGGCATTATGGGCTCTGCCTGGATCATATAGGTTGCAATAACTTAGCCAAATGGACAGTTGGTGGTAGGGGATGATAGGTTTGGAGCGCGTCCATTGTGGTCTAAGGGAAGGCTTCTGAAAGATCTTGTCTCGATGCATGTCGAGTCTTGTGGGGAAAGTGAACCACCTCTCGAGAGAGTAAAATCTAAGTACTTAGCCGTGTCCCCGGCAATGGACAATTTGAGCATCAAGACATGGAAGCTATCAAGAATCTCCTCATCTCAATTTCTAAGTTAAAAACTTGTGGTTGAACAAGGGTTAAAGGATCATCAATTTCTATTGGTAGATGCCTTGGGTGATTTTGACAAACAAAAACTTAGTGTTTTCAAATGATATGGAGAATATATTTTGAGTAAAGCAAGCCTAAGATCCACCTAGCCAAATGCATATAGATGATAGACTCCACTATGCTACCATAGTATCACTTGCCAATACAATTCAAATGTATTGACCCTTGTGGCTATAACTTATTATGTTGCAGGTTTGTTTGAGGTTAGTGAAGTGGTGTTGATTAGGATTACAATTCTACAACCAACATGATTGCCTATGGCACTTTGAAGATGAAGGACTCCATGCTATATAGTTATTTCTGCTGCATTGTAATGAGATAGCTAAATGATCTATGTAAGATGTAATGAATTATTTTATTCCTGGTTATAAAGTTGTATTATGACCTTTGTTTCTTGATATTACATCTTAACTGTGGATGCTAGCTATTGATCCAGGGACTAGCATTGTAAACACAGGGATATCTACCTAATTAAAGGTTGGGACCTCTACATGAACCCACTATCGAGCATAAATACCCCCTTTTGGAGTCACTAGCAACTACTTGGCCAAGATAGCTGCTAACAACGGAGAGCATGCAAGATCACAAACAACACAGACAAGCATAGTAATCTCAATATCCATCGGATCCCCGCAAACACAACATGCATGATTTCAAATAGATTAGATCTTGATCATGAACGGAGCTCACAAGATCTATACATGAAAGAACAAGGAGGAGATACAACCATCTAGATACTACATGGACTCGTAGTCCAAGGTGGAACTACTCACGCTTCATTCCGGAGAAGAAGGCCTCCAGGATGATCTCCCCTCCGGCAGGGTGCCGAGAAGAACTTTAGATCCCCCCGGATCTAGGGACGACGGTGGCGGCGGTTACAGAAGGTTTCATGGAGTTTTGATCGGGTGCCTAGGGTTTCTGTATCGGGGGCTTCTTATAGGCGAAGAGGCGAGGCTGGGAGGCGGCCAGGGGGCTAACACACTACCCAGGTGCGGGGTGGGCCCACCTGTGCCTAGGGGGTGTGTGGCGGCCCTGGTTCGCCTCTCCGTCTCCCCTGTGGACTTCGTGTCGCCCACGGTAAAATATTGAATTTTGCTTTTGTCCCGTCCAATTCCGAGAATATTGATTTTCTGCCTTTCTGGAACCAAAAATAGAAGAAAATAGGCAACTGGCACTATGGCAACTTGTTAATAGGTTAGTTTCAGAAAAGATATAAAAACACCTCAAAGTGTAGACAAAACATAGCAAAGTAAATACTAAACAAGCATGGAGCATCAAAAATTATAGATACATTTCCGATGTATCATGGTGCCACTTCGTCTCTCGGTGGGTCCCATGTCCACAAGAAACCGTGACCGACATGGGCTCACGGCGCGATGTCCAATTCCTCGAGAAAACTGGGTGGGCCCGCGTGTGTGTGTGTGTGTGGGGGTGCGGCCACCCTGTGGCTCCCCTCTGGTCTCCCTTCGGTCTTTGTGTTCGTCTCGGTGAAATATTGACTTCGACTTTTGTCCCGTACAACTCCGAGAATATTTCCTTACTAGCTTTTCTGAAACCAAAAATAGCAAAAAACAGGCAAATGGCACTACGACATCTTCTTAATAGGTTAGTCCCAGAAAATGTATAAAAATACCTCAAAGTATAGACAAAGCAAAGCAAAGTGGATACTAAACAAGCATGCAACATCAAAAATTATAGATACGTTTACGACATATCAAGCATCCCAAGCTTAACTCCTGCTCGTCCTCGAGTAGGTAAGTGATAAAAAGGATAATTTTTTAGGTGACATGCACCATCACAATCAAGATCAAACCATTTGGAAGCATTGAAAGCTGGGATCAAAGAACTCTAAACATGAGCATGAAAGATGAAGTTCTAACAGTAGGACATAGTAACTATGCTGCAACATGAAAGGATACAAACAAAGATCATGAATAACAATGCATTGGGAGACATTTGTTTGTTTCACATATAAAAAACATAGCATAGTGGCATTCAGCTTGTCCCTCATGGAGTAGTGTTGATGGATCAGTTGATGTGGAGCCTGTTGGGAACCCCAAGAGCAATGTGTGAAGCAGCACAACAGCAAGTCTTCCCTCAGTAAGAAACCAAGGTTATCGAACCAGTAGGAGGAAGGAAATGTCACAAAGGTGTTGCAAGCAATGTGGAACCATGCACAACACAAACTCAAGACTTTGACCCAACTAACAGTGTGGTTGTCAATCTCACCGGTTGCTATAACAAAGGATTAAACGTATTGTGTGGAAGGTAATTATGGTTTGCAGCAAGTAAACAGGTAACAGTAGAAGATGTATCAATGGTAAAGATTGCACCGGGGTCCATAGTTCACTAGAGGTGCTCTCCTTAGATAAACAACATGGCATGAAGGGTAAAGAAATTACAACGGTGCAATTGACAGGAGCTGAGCAAGGCATAACAATACAATACTAGACAAAAAGATCCTATGAGATTCGATTGGGCAATACAACAATATACATAGACCGCCATCCAACTGCATCTATGACTAGAAGTCCACCTTCAGGTTACCATCCGAACCCCCTCCAGTATTAAGTTGCAAGCAACAAACAACTTCTTTAAGCAAAGTGTGTAAGGTAAACAATCCACTTGTTCCATGAACAAGAGACTGTTGTTTTCTCTCTAGTGGCAACAGCACATCTACAACCGAAGAGATTTCTGTCACTTCCCTTGGAAACTAGAGTCATGAACCCACTATCGAGCATAAATACCCCCTATTGGAGTCACTAGCAATTACTTGGCCAAGATAGTTGCTAACAACGGAGAGCATGCAAGATCACAAACAACATAGACATGATAGTATCAATTAGACAATACCATTAATCAATCTGACATAGTAATCTCAATATCCATCGGATCCCTGCAAACACAACATGCATGATTACAAATAGATTAGATCTTGATCATGAACGGAGCTCACAAGATCTATACATGAAAGCACAAGGAGGAGATACAACCATCTAGCTACTACATGGACCCATAGTCCAAGGTGGGACTACTCACGCTTCATACCGGAGGAGAAGGCCTCCAGGATGATCTCCCCTCCGGCAGGGTGCCGAGAAGAACTTCAGATCCCCCCGGATCTAGGGACGACGGTGGCGGCGGCTACATAAGGTTTCATGGAGTTTTGATCGGGTGCCTAGGTTTTCTGCATCGGGGGCTTCTTATAGGCGAAGAGGCGAGGCTGGGAGGCGGCCAGGGGGCCCACACCCTACCTAGGCGTGGGGTGGGCCCACCCGTGCCTAGGGAGTGTGTGGCGGCCCTGGTTCGCCTCTCCGTCTCCCCTCTGGACTATGTGTCTCCCACGGTAAAATATTGACTTTTGCTTTTGTCCCGTCCAATTCCGAGAATATTGATTTTCTGCCTTTCTAGAAACCAAAAATAGAAGAATATAGGCAACTGGCACTGTGGCAACTTGTTAATAGGTTAGTTCCAAAAAAAATTATAAAAACACCTCAAAGTGTAGACAAAGCAAAGCAAAGTAGATTCAAAACTAGCATGGAGCATCAAAGATTATAGATACGTTTCCGACGTATCAAGTAGCAAAACATAAATGCATATGACACCTTCAAAGTTCAGAAGTGTGACTAGATACAAATAGTTCAAGAACAAGCAATATCAACATTATGAATCAATCAATAAGTTTTGGGACAATGCACATAGAACTAAGAATGGCAACTATGCTCTCTTAATTGGTGCCTAAGGATAGAAGGTGGAGACTCAATATAAAATTGGAAGAAAGGCCCTTCAAAGGGAAGCAGGGATTTGAAGTTTAATAAAGAGCTTCCAAAAATTATGGTACTTGTTAGCTTTCAGCTCTCATTGCCCCTATCATAAGCATATTGAAGTGATTAAGGTTAAAGTGAACAAAATATGGAGTATATGCTTGACAAATTATAAGTTGGCAATCTCATGTCTCTTGAGTACGAGGGCCGTTCTTCATGCTACTCAACTTTAGTTACCAGTAAGTTCTTGTCATTGTAAGTAAATGTGTATCATAAAGAACCACCAACGGGATACCCCTTGCCCCATGACACAGGAGCTATCCCATATCAAAATGACAAGGCAACACACAATGAGAATCTCAGCAATCTTCTTATTTACCATCGGAAAATGGTGCTTTTTTTCTCTTCTTTCCTCTTTTTTTATTTTTCTTCTTTTCTCTCTCTCTCTCTCTCTTTTTATAAGAAGAATGCTTCATAGACTGCTCACTATGGTGATGCTGCAAGTTTCCACCATGATTAGGCATGGTTTAGGCTAGCGGCCCAGGCATTTCTCTAACACATATACATAACTCCAGGGACTTACAAGCTCCCCTTTTATTTCACACCGCCGACATCCATAAACAAAAGAGCATGATATCAACTGGGTAGATATTTACAGGTGTTGAAAGCATTCCCCGTGACAGCACGTGCGGTGACCCAGCATACCACTGCATGTGTAGTACACTATAGTCGTTGACATGACATCCACAGAACACTGTTCCGTAAATATCACATCCATCATAGTGGTACAACAGAAACATTGTGGGTCCATATTACAAACATTCACACATTATTATTATTACAATACCAGAAGTTCAAGACTTCAAAAGGTTTCAACTTACAAACCAAAATATAAAGTGTTTCAGCGGAATTTAAAAGTAGCAACTCCAACTAGGAGTTGAGCTCAGCAGTTTATTCTATAGAGTTCATGCTGCTCGACTCCATTGGTTACTACTAACTAGGATACTTAGTTGGACTCGTTATCGTCAACACCATAGAGGATTTCGTAATCCACTCCTTTAACACCTCCTGACAGGTCAGGCTCCTCGTAGAACACATCTTCTTGACATTCGGCTGCATACATTGGCACGTCTTCGGGATCCTCATAGTCTAAGCAAGGGATCAAAGGAAAGGATGAGTAACAGCGTTACCCAACAAGTTCATTATATGCAAGGTGGGAAGTTTGATGTTCTATCTACCACCTCGGACTATGAGTCCTTGGTACAATGCAGTTTTCGTAAATCTTTCTTCAAAGATTGATTTTATTATGAAAATCTATGACCATCAGCCTTCACAGGTTGACCAGAACTTTCATGGAGTTCCTTTCCTGCCGCGTTCGTAGCTCCTTCCCGGAATAGGGAGTAACAAGTTACAATTCTTACACTCTGTAGAGGTGCGTTACTTTATCCATGAGAGATCAACTCCTTGTTGCATAACCGGGCGTACTTTCCCGTCCACAATTCCATGATGTGGGGCCCAATAGTTGGTCCAAGCTAATCACTGCCCCCTTCGCGACCTCGCATGCCTCCTTGGTGTACACCATGCCCACATAATGAATTACGGCAATGGTTTGTACAAACCGTTAGATGCTAGAACTCTCGTGGGATGTTGAGGGTTCCCACCCATATGCTGCATATCCTCTACGAATTACCAATTAATATGCACGCTATGAGGATAACAGCCACGACCTGCACATCTGGCTTCATGCGAGAGGAAGAAGATACAGCTGACTTCTCTGTCCCATTCCAAATCTCATGGCTAACGCGTAATATACGACGCTAGAACCACTGATGTCAGGGTTATTAAGTTCCTAATTGATCATTATTGTTGGAAATAGAACATTATATCATCACTTAGGTTGACATCTATGATTTCTTTATTTGAGAAAATAATATTTTCTTTCTTTGGAATATATATATGATAACACACAATTTGCAAATACTTTGGTAGAGACTCTTCAAAGGATATGAGCAAGTGATGAACTTGCCTTGTGATGGCAAGGTAGTGAAGTCTGATGCTTGCACTGGACCTTGAGCTTCTATGTCTACAAAAACATCATTATTGCCCGGTAAGAACAATATTTAAAGAAGCAAAATGATTATGCAAAGTAATGTAATGCATCATTTAGCTTTATATGTATTCTTTCCCATTTATTTAAATTATAAAAATTCTTTTAATGAGAAAGAATTTATAAATATTAATTTTTAATATTTATTGAATATTGTATTCTTTTATTTTATTTTAGTTTATTTGCTTTTTATTTAATTAATAATTCCTATAAGGATTATCATTAAATACCAAAAATTGACATTAAATATTTGTTTAGTATTTTTCTAAAATACTATAATATTAATATATAATGAAAGTGATTTTTATTTATTTTTATCAACTTTCAATAATTTTGTAAAATTCCATAAGGAATATATAAATTACAAAATGCTTAATAAAATTTATATGTTAAAATTTTTATTTTTTAATTTATTTAGATAGTTTGGATTATTATGAATCCAAAAATATTTTATTATAATTTTTGGACTTTTATCTTAATTTCTAGAATTTATTTAAGTTCAGGGGCATTTTGGTCTTTTTCCAATTATTAAAACACGCTCTAAATGATTTGGGCTGGCTATTTGATTTTATTGGGCCCTTGTGGCCCAGTAGGGAAAAGGCAAAACAACACCCCGAAGGGGTATTGGCCCATTCCAGCCCATCACTCTCTATCTCTTTCTCGAGCTCACCTCTCTCCTTCTCCTTCCCCGACCCCGTGGTCAGCGGTGCTGTCGCCGGCGATTCGCGCCGCTGTGGACCTTCCTGGCCGCCGCCGTGGTGCAGGATGAGGTTGTCAGCCCCACTCTTCGTTCCTGTCCAGTTGGATTTGGACCTGGAGCCCTCCTGCGACCAGATCGATGTCGTCCTGAACCCTAGGGTTTGGGGTTGGTGTTGATCTGATGCTGTCGCTGTTGTCGTGTGCCGTGGAGATGCTCCCCGCCCCCAGGCGTGGCTATGGTCGCCGCCGTCGCGTTGCATGGGTTACAGCGCCCCCTTAGGGGTGCTCCCCGTGCCGCCATGGTCGTCGGCCTCCTCTGCTTCCTCTTCTAATCTACAGCGAGGACCTTTAGTAAGTTATTGCTCTCCCTCTCATGCTCTCTATGCTAGTCCATCCCATGCTAGCTATTGGTAGTGACCTTTCTGGTTACTGTCTTGTCCTGATTAAGATTATTTGTTCTACTTAGGGTTCATACCCTGCTGTGGATTAGATATTTGATGAATTGGACCATGTATTGATGATCCATGAATTTGTTGAGTGTGACTTGTTATGGATTATTGCTGATGGTTAGTTGTGGAATGCTAGTGGTTTATTAGATGATTCTATGGATTAAATTTTAGATGATTCAGATGGTGAAGTTGCTCTAGAGGCAAGTCTTGGGAAATCTAGTGGTTTTAATAACTCACGACTGTCATTACTTGATTAATGATAGTGAGTGTTGTGTGATGAAATCACTGTATTAGTTTTGTTGGCTTAAGAATTCATCTATAACTTGAGATAAAATTGGTCTCTTATAGTGAAGACATATATATATTAATATCCTGTTTATGATTCCTGTGTTTAAGAACAGGAAAATGATTTATAATTGGTTGATTGTATCTGTGAAGATTGGATGCTTAACCTGCTTAGTTTAGAACTGTTCTTGTGACACCATGTTTGTATGGCACACAAAACTAGATTCTATAACTTGGTTTGGTCTTGTTCAAGCTTAGAATTGATTTGGAATTATAGATAAGTGGAATTCTCTTTCCTTCCATCCCTAGAATCAATGATGTTGGTCTGAGGTTTAGGGATTTAGACCTCTGTCTTGTTGATTCACATGGATTGGTTCTGGTAGTGATACCAGCTACTGTTTCTTGAATCAAAGTTGGGGAAAGATGCTTCTAAGCTTAATAACTTATATAGATCCATAAGATTAAATCCTAAGGTGCTACTCCAATTGAAGAGATGTGCCTAGAGGTTTAGTTCTTGGCTATATTCATTCTTGAATTGAAATATAGTATGATAGCTTAGATTAATGATGTTGTCCTGAGATCTAAGTTGGATCTTTATAGTTTTCTGATTGCTTTTAGTGTTTAAAGTTCAGTGATGGATTCACCCCACTTGGGTGTTTTCTGAGAATCTGAGTAAAAGACAGATCATGTATGCTTATCTAATCTTAGACAAATAGATCATGTGATGGTCTATTTTACTCACCACTGTCACTTGATGTTGGGGTTTCCTGTGGTTGATCTTGTGCTAACTTGATCTGGTGCTCTCCTGGTATTTCCAGCTCCTAGCTTGTCCTTGATCCAGCCCATCACCTCCTGGTACTGATGGCTTGATCTTGGTCTTGCTATCCACCTGATCTACCCCCTCCTTATGTCACCATTTTGGTGGTGTGATCCAAGGTTTTGTTTGGTGTGATTTAGCTTGGCTTTGGCTGGGTTTAGCTGCTGGCTATTGTTCTTGGTGTGTATGAACAAGAAAGTGATGTGGGGTGTATTCCCATGCCTGTGCCGATGGTTTTGTTTGCTTGTGCTGTTGTTGTGGTGCTGACAGCACACACCAAGCAGTTTGGTGTGTGTGTGCTGCATGTGTGCCTGCTGCACAGTTTTGGATATGTTCTGAATTTTGAGAGTTACTGTTATCAGGTTACCTTTTACCTGGCTGGTGAAACTTGCCCCTCCTTGCTGTTTATTTGACTTATGGCTTAAAATTATGAAAGATATATTCTTTCATATTGGTGAAACTTGCCCCTTAAATACTCAATGATGAAAAAGTGAACAGTGCACTTCACTGTCAACTCTGAGAGTAAAATAATTCTAATCCTAACTTTCTTTTTCTTTTAAGTTTCTTTTTATTTTGCAGGTACCAGAGTTGAAGATCAAGATTTTAGTTTAGGATTTTATTTTTCTTTATAGAATAATCACTTGTAATAACTCTCATATTCAATTGTAATCTTTAATTTATTCTTTTGTACTCTTTATTTTTATTCCTTTGTAATAAAGATTGTTCTATTATTCAATAAAGAAGTATTATTCTTCTATTTAATGATTATTGTAAAGATTGTTGCTCATTTCCATAAGTTACATTTTGTAACTCATTATTGAATGAAGTTTTGGAATATTCATTTTATTAATTGTCTTCTTTCATTTATAGTTTAAGTTATTATGGTTAATTCTTAAATTAAATCAATACTCAAACATCATTCAAAAATTATTTTGAATTATAATTCAAACACTCAAGTTTTAAATTCAAATTTCATTTACCAAAACACATAAGTCCACAAAGATCATATCAAAGTCTATAACAATCATCCTTCAAGACTATACCTAATCTCAAAGTATGAAAGAAACCTTGATCACTTTAGGTTTTTATTTGGCGAAAAATTTACCCACATTTTCACAGATGAATGCATGCAATATCACAAATTTCTAAATCTACCCTTCATTAGTTCCTAAATGTTGGGATGTTACAGACTTCCCCCCTAAATTAAACTCCGTCCCGAAGTTTGTTGATATGTACCTGAATAGTTCCGGATAGGATTTTCTTAAATCCTCTTCTTTCTCCCAAGTGGCTTCCCTTTCAGGGTGATGTTCCCACTGTACTTTGCAATATTTGATTGCCCTATTCCTCAACCTTTTCCAGTTTTCTTCCAAAATTTTATAGGGTTTTTCAAAATAGGTCAAGTCTGCTTGTAGTTCTATCTCCTGATGTGTGATTGCATTATCCGGAACTTTCAAACATTTACGAAGTTGTGACACATGGAAAACATTATGCACTTGAGCCAATCTTGATGGTAACTCTAAAGCATAAGCTATAGTTCTGTTCTGACTCAAAATATTGAATGGTCCGATGTATCTTGGACTCAATTTTCCTTTAACTCCAAACCTTTTCACCCCTTTCATTGGACTTACTTTCAAATATACCATGTCTCCCACTTCTGGATGCCATGATCTTCGACTTTGATCAGCTTAACTTTTCTGCCTACTCTGGGCTATTTTCAGTCTATCCCTGATCTTATCAATGATATCTTGTCTTTCCTTGATATAGTCTGGTGGAAACTCCTTGCTGCTTCCGGGCTCATACCAACATATTGGTGATCTACACTTCCTTGCATACAGAACTTGATATGGAGCTCCCTTCAGACTACTCTGATAGCTATTATTGTAGGAAAATTCTACCAATGGTAGATGATCTTCCCATGTACCTCAAAAATCTAATGCATAAGCCCTTAAAATGTCTTCTAGTATTTGATTTGTTCTTTCTGTTTGACCTCTTGTCTCAGGATGATAGGCTATGCTGAAATCTAATTTTGAACCAAGTGCTTCATGCAATTGCTTCCAAAATGCTGAAGTAAACACTGATCCCCTATCAGTTATGATCTTTTTGGGCACTCCATGCTTACTTACTATCTCTTTGATGTAAACTTCTACTAACTTCTCGGCATTATCTTTCGGATTTACCGGAATAAAATGTGCACTCTTAGTGAGTCTGTCCACAATTACCCATATCATATCCTTCCTTTTCGGTGTCATGGGCAATCCTGTGATGAAGTC
The DNA here is from genome assembly GCA_916181665.1 of Avena sativa. NCBI lineage: Eukaryota > Viridiplantae > Streptophyta > Magnoliopsida > Poales > Poaceae > Avena > Avena sativa. Next base: position 282,117,217 of record OV702293.1, read on the forward strand.
CATACCTATTTCCTCCCACTTCCATTCGGTAATTTCCAAAGTTTGTAATGGTCCTACTAGACTTTGATGTTCAGCCTTAACCCTTTGGCAAGTATGGCATTCTGATACATATTTAGCAATGTCCCTTTTCATGTTATTCCATCAGAATAGTTCTTTCAAATCCATATACATCTTAGTACTTCCTGGATGTATAGAGTATGGTGTTTCATGTGCTTCTCTGAGTATGACATCACGAATCTCAGTCACATCTAGAACATAAAGACGGTCTTGAAACCATAAAGACTCATAATCTCCAAGGCGAAAAACTGATTTTTGCCCTTGAGATATCCTCCGAATTTCCTCAGCAATAAAAGGATCTTCTGCTCGATGTCTGAAAATTTCGTGCTTAAGATCACTGTCCTGCTCTAAAACTACCTACATAGTAGCTAATCCTCCAAGAACCTATGTTCTAATGAATTGAAGCTCTAACCTTTCCAAGTCCATTTGTAATTCTTTTGGTAGCTCCCGATTGCTAGGCTGAATATCTGCACTTTTTCTGCTTAAAGCATCAACTACAACATTTGCCTTCCCTAGAGTATAGTTGATTGTTAAATCATAATCTTTGATTAGTTCCAACCAACGCTTCTGTCTCATATTCAATTCCTTTTGAGTGAACAAATATTTGAGACTTTTATGGTCAGTGTATAACTCACATCTGGCTCCGTAAAGAAAATGCCTCCATCCTTTTAGCGCAAAAACCACTGCTGCTAACTCTAAATCATGAGTTGGATAGTTGTGTTCATGTGGTTTCAGTTGTCTTGAACCATAAGCAATGACTTTCTGATCTTGCATTAACACACAACCCAAACCTTCTTTAGATGCATCACAGTATACTGTAAAGTCTTTCCCTGTTTCAGGAACTGCTAAGATTGGAGTTGTGGTTAACCTAGTCTTCAACTCCTGAAAACTTGCTTCACACTTCTCATCCCAATTGAATGGTGTATTCTTTCTTAACAATTTGGTCATTGGTCCAGCTATTTTGGAGAAACCTTCAATGAATCTCCGATAATAACCAGCCATTCCTAAGAAACCTTGAATTTGCTTCACATTGGTCGGTGCAGTCCACTCTAGTACTAACTGAACTTTAGATGGATTTATAGCAATTCCATCTTTACTGATCACATGGCCGAGGAATTCTACCTCATCTAGCCAAAATTCACACTTACTAAACTTAGCGTAAAGTTTATGTTCCCTTAGAGTCTGCAATGCTATTCTCAAATGATCAGCATGCTCTTCCTTATCCTTGGAATATATCAGAATAACATCAATAAAGACTATGACAAACTTATCCAAATATGGCATGAAGATTTTGTTCATCAGATTCATGAATATTGCAGGTGCATTGGTCAAACCAAATGGTACAACCAGGCATTCATGGTGTCCATATCTTGAGACAAATGTGGTCTTTGGAACATCTTCCGGTTTGATTTTTATTTGATGGTATCCAGATCTTAAGTCGATCTTTGAAAATACTCCGGCTCCTTTTACTTGATCAAACAGATCTTGGATCCTTGGTAAAGGATACTTATTCTTGATAGTAACGTTGTTCAAATTTCTATAATCTCCAAACATCCTTCTTCCACCATCCCTCTTATCCACAAAGATTACTGGTGTTCCCCATGGAGATACACTTTCCTGAATAAATCCTTTTCTGGCTAACTCACCAATTTTCTCTTTGGGTTCTTTTAACTCTTTGGGTCCCATCTTATATGGTGCTTGAGCTATTGGTGTTGTACCAGGAATTAGATCAATAGTAAACTCTATCTCCCGATCTGGTGGCATTTCCGGTAGCTCTGCTGGAAAAACATCTTGAAATTCATTTACTATAGGAATATCTTCCAATTTGACCTCTTTCATCGAGTTTAATTGCATATCCACCATGATATGACTGTGCTTATATGCTTGGTAAACTATCCTTGCTCCACTTGGAGTTTTGATTGAGACAGTTTTCTCCTCACAATTTATCTGAGCTCCATGCTCCATCATCCAATCCATTCCCAGCACTACTGCAATTCCCTTCAAAGGAATCACATAAAGGTCTGCAAGTTATGTACAACCACAGATCGAGATAACCTGATCTTGTTTGATGTGGCGTACAATCACATTTCCCCTGCCATAACTACGGTCATAGGGTTTTCTAACGTTTCCCTTCTAATCCCGAACTTATCATAGAATTCTTCAAAAATGAATGAAGTAGTTTCACTAGTATCAAATAGAACTTTGCCGGATTGGTAAGGATATTGAGCATACCTATCACTGCATGCTCCGAATTATCCACCTCCTCGAGGGTTGCATAGTTCAGTTTCCTGGTAGGTCTGTTCCTCTTACCATTATTGTTCTTGCCATTATTTCCTCCTTTATTTCCTCATTTGAATTGTATTGGCAAGTGATACTATGGTAGTATAGTGGAGTCTTTCATGTATATGCATTTGTCTAAGTGGAGCTTGCATTGCTCAAAATAGATTTTTCCTTATCATTTGAAAACACTAAGTTTTTGCTTGACAAAAATTACCCAAGGCATCTCCTAATAGAAATTGGTGATCCTTTAACCCTTGTTCAACCACAAGTTTTTAACTTAGAAATTGGGATGAGGATATTCTTGATAGCTTCCATGTCTTGATGCTCAAATTGTCCTTTACCAGGGACATGGCTAAGTACTTAGATTTTTCACTCTGCAGAGGTGCTGCACTTTCCCCACAAGACTTGGTTTCCCAAGACAAGATCTTTCAGAAGCCTTCCCTTAGACCAGAATGGACGCGTTCCAACCTATCATTCCCCTACCACCAACTGTCCATTTGGCTAAGTTATTGCAACCTATATGATCCAGGCAGAGCCCATAATGCCAAGTGGCTGCACTTGAAGCTTCTCAACATTTGACATCTCAAATCTCTTTGTTCCTGGGTGGCCATCCACAAGTGAGATACACTAGGGTAGTCCATATATATGGGTCCTGTGTAACCACTCAACATAACCCATTCACAACCATTCCACCCAGGTGATTCATTCACATAGTTGTTTTATTAAACAAAACACAAGTCATAGACTTAGAAATATTTCATAGCATTAATATAATCCACCCTTGTTTTCTACTAGCTAAGCTAAGCATGATGGTAGTAGGAATATTAACTTAGGAAATTTCTACTAAGGTTTCATCTGCTAGGATTTCCCATGGCATAGTTTATACTTAGCAAAAAATCCATGCAAGTACTACTTAGAAATATCACTAATGCATAGTGAAAATAATGGGACAAAAGTATGTAGCATCACTTGCCTTTTTGGTAGAGAATATAAGTTCACTCCTTGTCTTTGCAATGATCACACTCTTCAAATCACTACATTTCAATCAAGCAAGGGCACAATTTCAATCTACCATTCAAGCAACATCACATAAAATAATAGAAACAAAACAATGCATGCAGGCATGCCAAACTTTGTTTTATTTACAGAAGTGGTTTATAATAGGTTATAACATTATAAAACAATTTTTGGTCAATTTATAAAGTGGCAAAACTATTTGCAAAAGATTTTACCTATAAACCATTTTTGAACAAAATCAATATTTTATGTGGTTGAAAATGCCTTTAGCAAAAACAACAATTTTATGTGTTTCACCAAATACATTTTTAAATCATAAAACTTGGTGCTTGGGGTCAGATAGTTTATTCCAAAACATTTCCCAAAGATTTTCTCCCAAAAGCATTTTTAATAAATAAACATTACTTTTATTTGACTAGAAATGGTTTAAATCAAAAGTTTATTCTTTTTCTTCACCAAATATATTTTTGAAACCACAAATTGATTCCTATGGTCACTAGGTTCAAAACAAACCATTTGCCCAAGATTTTATCCCCAAAATCATTTTAGAACAATTTTTATATTCTAAACATGCATACACATGTTTCTGCAAAAACAATCAATTTAACAGAAGCAATTTACTAAACAAAGTGCATGGTCAGAAAGTACTTGTTTTTCTTAATCCATTGATATAAAATTTGCAAAATTTGGACGTGTGGTTTGAAAGTTATGAATTTTTCAAATTGGAACATCTAATAGACATATTCCTGGTTTTTAAAACAAACACATGCCACGCGTCGTGCTGCGATTGGTCTGTACCGTTTCGTGCGGATCGACCTATCTATTTCGTTGGATCAAAGTTTAATCGCGCGGCTCATATCACTCGATACCCCTTCGGTTAGTCATTCTATCGCACACGTCGGATCCTAATCGAATGACGCACAACCACTGACCATTTACCAGCGGTGATGGCGGCGGAGCGGTCAGATGGTGGTGGTGCTGGCGATGCAGGAAGCGAGAGAGTGTGGGGAGATGCTCACCGAGTTCGCCGTGGCGTGGGGAAGCTCAAGGTTGTCCTTGCTGGCGAAGGGGCGCTCGGGGTGGTCGACAATTGCTCGCCAGAGTCGTGGTCACCGTCGGTTGCGCTCAGACGTCGACGGGGGCGAGGCTACAGCGCACGAGAAGGCAAAAGAGGTGTGGCGTTAGGGACTCAAGAGTGAGGCGAGCATGAGAGTGTCAACGAGGGGGAGCGGCACGGTCAGTACTTATGGGGAGGGTCACCGGAGTTAGAGACAGACGGCGGCGGTGACGGCCTTGGTCGTTGTCGAGGCTGGGGGTCAAGCGCGAGCAAGATGAGGTCACTGGGAGGTGCGGTGGTTGAGGGGGAACAAGTTAGCGTGGTCGAGGAGGCAAGGGGCGGCGAGAGGTGGCCAGAATCGTCGTCGGAGCTCGTCGGAGACCGCGGCGATGTAAGGAAAAATTGACGCAGCCTGGTGGCTCTCTGGCAGCGGGGTTTGAGGGGAAAGAGAGAGAAGAGGGAGGGGATTTATCAGGCGTGATCGCGAGGATTAATTGTCGAGCCATTGCAGCGAATTTACTCCGAGGAGTTAACGGCAGGAAACGGCCGGGAGGGCGCGGTCTTCGCGTGGGTGGAGAAGATGGTGAGGTGGCAGTGGGGCCTGGCGTCAGCGAGTGAGAGAGAGAAGAGGTGGGGTCCAACTGTCATTCGCTGTGCGGGTCAACTTGTGAGTGAGAGAATAACGTTTTGTGGGAGAGAGGAAAATGGGCTGCTGGGCCTGGACTGGGTCTGCCGGGTTGGGCTGCTTTGTTTCCATTTTTTATACTAAATCCTTTTCTTTTCTGTTTTTGAATATTCTGATTTGATTTTCATTCAAACAATTCAAGCAACAAATCAATTCAAACCTCAACCAAAATTTGTGTAAATCCAAATACTAATTAACATCACATTCCAAAGTCAAATTTATAATAATTTATTTATTCTTTTTAGGGTCTTTTAATTATTTAAAATGGGCTCTAGTATTAATCAAATAAGATTTAATAATATTTTTCAATCTCCATTTGAATTCAAATCTCCACCAATCTTTGGGTGAATTTTTAATTCTGTTTATCAACATATTTCAAAGTCAAAAAAAAAATAGTTTTATTCTTTTTAGAGATATTAATAATTAAATAAATAGACCATAGCCATTGATTCAAATAGGATTTTATTTATTTGAAAAACTCTATTTGAAATCTAAATAATACCAAAACCTTTTCAGTAGGTCTTATTTTGAAAACATAAAAACACTTGGAAATCTTATTTTAAAATAAATTAACAAGTTTTAGGGTTTATTTAAAATGGACAAGCCTTTACTTTAATAAAATTGGATATTAATAAATCCTCATTATTTTATTTAAATAAACCTTTACTCTTTTTATCAAACAAACACATTTTATTTCAAAAGCTTGGCCAAGATTTAATTTGGCTCTATAAAATAATCCTTATTTATATTTCTACCTTTGCTTTTGAAAAACCAATCTTTTTATTAAAAGATCAAAAACTAGTGATTCCAATTATTAAAACTTTCTTTATTAATTGTTTATCTTTTTAAATCCCTTTAGGATTTTATTTGCCCAAAATAGGTTTTGATGTTTCCAATTGGAATCAAAAAGTTTCTTCTCACCCTAAAAATCAACAATTGTTTATTTTGTTTATTTATTTTCACATTACAAGATTTGGAAAATCTTGGGATGTGACAGGCTACCACCCTTAAAATAAATCTCGTCCCGAGATTTATGAATGCTAGGGGTTACAAGTTGGCTTCAAAACAACTAGGGTACTACCACTCTTAAAATTTTTCCAACTAGATTACTTCTTGGCTTGCTTGGGATCTTGATGTATCTTCTCTAGACACTTGTCTGCATAATGGCCTAGCTCTTTGCATTTGAAACACATCACTTGGCTGATATCTTTCTTTTACTTTGGTATCATTGCCTCTTGTTTGTTTCCTTGGTTCTTCTTCTTTTCTGGGCAATCACTGGCATAGCGTCCCATTTCTTTGCAATTATAACATTGCAACTGGATTATGTCCTTCTTCTTCTTTTTGGGTCTCTCCAAAGCTAGGAGTTCTTCTAGTTCATGCTCTTCATACTTCACCACAAAGGTGGGAAATCTTTCTCTCTTCTTGGGGCAGTTACTAGAGATATGACCTTCTTCTCCACAAGAGTAGCAACACTTTGTGGTCACTTTAGATTTGGCCTTATGATGCATAGTTTTGACTTTGCCTTCATCCTTCTTGGTAGAAGTTGTTCCTTCATGAGGGTTTACAAACTGTTGTTGCACTCCACCTTGTTTCCTTTGTTGAACTATGGTATAGATGGGGCATTGGATAGGGACATGATTATTTCCTTCACATAGGAAACAAGTAGCTTGAGATGTGGGGCATTGATTAGTTGGATGTTTCTCTTCACAATTGGGGCATTGATCTTCATGCTCTTTGGAAGTGTGATCCTTGTCTCCACAAACATTGCAAGCTTGGGTTCCTTCTAGGATATCATCATTGACATCTTGTTTGCCATAATCTTCTTAGGAAGAGTTGTCTCCCATGTTGATCATTTGAGTGGCCATCCTTTGCAACAATTGGGATTGAATTTCCAAAAACTTTTGTATGGTTGGGTCTAATCCATTGTTGTTGGCTAAAAACTGAGTTGTCACTTGGTTCAACTAGGTTTGGTTTGCTAGTAGTTGTTCTCTCATGTGCATCTCTTGGTTGTTGATGTCACCCTTCTTGATGTTGAAGTCTCTTGGAGAAATCATCTGTTTGGGTTGGATTGGGATTAGGATAGGCAAAATATTTCTAAGGGAATAATTCTAATCACACACATCACAATCCACACAAGCAAGGTGCAAGCAATCACAAACAAGCATTCCACTCAAACAACAAGTTTCAAGCACATCTTTAAGCAGTAAAATATTTTTGTTACACCACATAAGTTGGTGTGTTTAATTTAAACCAAACATGGTGGTCCAACTATATAGTTCACTTGAGATCTTTCCATCCTTCTTGGTGGATTCTTCTTGAATGAGATCGTGGTTTCCTTGGGAAAATTCTTGGTCACAAAAACTTCAAAGGTGATGATGATTCCCAAGTTGTGTTTCCTTAGTCTTCAAGTCTTGAGCAATATTTCTTGTCTCACTTGTAGCCCTTAGTGATATCCAAGGTTGAAGTCCTTGTTGAGATTAAGGTTGAAATCACTTGAAGATGTTGGAGTCATTAGAGTTGATGAAGTCCTTTGCTCATGGTGAAGTCTTTGGCCATGGGGTAGGCTTTATCCATCAAGTTGAAATAGAAGAGATGTAGAGTCAAAACCAAAATGGTTGAGTAAAGAGTTTACAAGATTGTTTGTAAATAAGTTTTGGAACAAATACAACTCCTATTTTTCTAAGGGGTTTTGTCCAATCCTAGGGTTACAAATCCTACAGGAAACACAATGCTCTGATACCATCAGTAAGGTTCCCAACCTTTAATAAGGTAGAGATCCCTGTGTTTACAATGCTAGTCCCTGGATCAGTAGCTAGCATCCACAGTTAAGATGTAATATCAAGATACAAAGGTCATAATATAACTTTATAACCAGGAATAAAATAATTTATTACATCTTACATAGCTCATTTGGCTATCTCATTACAATGCAGCAGAATATAACAATAGCATGGGGTCCTTCATCTTCAAAGTGCCACAGGTAGACATGTTGGTTGTAGACTTGTAATCCTAATCAATAAACTTCTCTAACATCAAACAAACCTGCAACAAAATAAGTTACAGCCACAAGGGTCAATACATTTGAATTGTATTGGCAAGTGATACTATGGTAGTATAGTGGAGTCTTTCATGTATATGCATTTGGCTAAGTGGAGCTTGCATTGCTCAAAATAGATTTTTCCTTATCATTTGAAAACACTAAGTTTTTGCTTGATAAAAATTACCCAAGGCATCTCCCAATATAAATTGGTGATCCTTCAACCCTTGTTCAACCACAAGTTTTTAACTTAGAAAATTGGGATGAGGAGATTCTTGATAGCTTCCATGTCTTGATGCTCAAATTGTCCTTTACCAGGGACATGGCTAAGTACTTAGATGTTTCACTCTGCAGAGGTGGTGCACTTTCCCCACAAGACTTGGTTTCCCAAGACAAGATCTTTCAGAAGCCTTCCCTTAGACCAGAATGGACGCGTTCCAACCTATCATTCCCCTACCACCAACTGTCCATTTGGCTAAGTTATTGCAACCTATATGATCCAGGCAGAGCCCATAATGCCAAGTGGCTGCACTTGAAGCTTCTCAACATTTGACATATCAAATCTCTTTGTTCCTGGGTGGCCATCCACAAGTGAGATACACTAGGGTAGTCCATAGATATGGGCCCTGTGTAACCACTCAACATAACCCATTCACAACCATTCCACCCAGGTGATTCATTCACATAGTTGTTTTATTAAACAAAACACAAGTCATAGACTTAGAAATATTTCATAGCATGAATATAATCCACCCTTGTTTTCTACTAGATAAGCTAAGCATGATGGCAGTAGGAATCTTAACTTAGGAAATTTATACTAAGGTTTCATCTACTAGGATTTCCCATGGCATAGTTTAAACTTAGCAAAAATTCCATGCAAGTACTACTTAGAAATATCACTAATGCATAGTGAAAATAATGGGACAAAAGTATGTAGCATCACTTGCCTTTTTGGTAGAGAATATAAGTTCACTCCTTGTCTTTGCAATGATCACACTCTTTAAATCACTACACTTCAATCAAGCAAGGGCACAATTTCGATCTACCATTCAAGCAACATCACATAAAATAATAGAAACAAAACAATGCATGCAGGCATGCCAAACTTTGTTTTATTTACAAAAGTGGTTCATAATAGGTTATAACATTATAAAACACTTATTGGTCAATTTATAAAGTGGCAAAACTATTTGCAAAATATTTTACCTATAAACCATTTTTGAACAAAATCAATATTTTATGTGGTTGAAAATGCCTTTAGTAAAAACAACAATTTTATGTGTTTCACAAAATACATTTTCAAATCATAAAACTTGGTGCTTGGGGTCAGAGAGTTTATTCCAAAACATTTCCCAAAGATTTTCTCCCAAAAGCATTTTTAATAAATAAATATTACTTTTATTTGACTAGAAATGGTTTAAATCAAAAGTTTATTCTTTTGCTTCACCAAATATATTTTTGAAACCACAAAATGATTCCTATGGTCAGTAGGTTAAAAAAAACCATTTTCCCAAGATTTTATCCCCAAAATCATTTTAGAACAATTTTTATAAACATGCATACACACGTTTCTGCAAAAACAATCAATTTAACAGAAGCAATTTACTAAACAAAGTGCATGGTCAGAAATTACTTCTTTTTCTAAATCCATTGATATAAAATTTGCAAAATTTGGACGTGTGGTTTGAAAGTTATGAATTTTTCAAATTGGAACATCTAATAGACATATTCCTGGTTTTTAAAACAAACACAGGCCACGCGTCATGCTGTGATTGGTCTGTACCGTTTCGTGCGGATCGACCTATATAGTGCGTTGGATCAAAGTTTAATCGCGCGGCTCATGTCACTCGATACCCCTTCGGTTAGTCATTCTATCGCACATGTCGGATCCTAATCGAACGACGCACAGCCACTGACCATTTACCAGCGGTGCTGGCGGCGGTGACTGGCGGCGGAGCGGTTAGATGGTGGCAGTGCTGGCGATGCAGGAAGCGAGAGAGGGTGGGGAGATGCTCACCGAGTTCGCCGTGGCGTGGGGAAGCTCAAGGTTGTCCTTACTGGCGAAGGGGCGCTCGGGGTGGTCGACAATTGCTCGCCGGAGTCGTGGTCACTGTCGGTTGCGCTCGGACGTCGATGGGGGCGAGGCTCCAGCGCACGAGAAGGCAAAAGAGGTGTGGCGTTAGGCACGCAAGAGTGAGGCGAGCATGAGAGTGTCAACAAGGGGGAGCGGCACGGTCAGTACTTATGGGGAGGGTCGCCGGAGTTGGAGACAGACGGCGGCAGTGACGGCCTTGGTCGTTGTCGAGGCTGGGGGTCAAGCGCGAGCAAGATGAGGTCACTGGGAGGTGCGGTGGTTGAGGGGGAACAAGCTAGCATGTTCGAGGAGGCAAGGGGCGGCAAGAGGTGGCCGAAATCATCTTCGGAGCTCGTCGGAGACCGCGACGATGTAAGGAAAAATTGACGCAGCCTGGTGGCTCTCTAGCAGCGGGGTTTGAGGGGAAAGAGAGAGAAGAGGGAGGGGATTTATCAGGCGTGATCGCGAGGACTAATCGTCGAGCCATTGCAGCGAATTTACTCCGAGGAGTTAACAGCAGGAAACGGCCGGGAGGGCGCGATCTTCGTGTGGGTGGAGAAGATGGTGAGGTGGCAGTGGGGCCTGGCGTCAGCGAGTGAGAGAGAGAAGAGGTGGGGTCCAACTATCATTCGTTGTGCGGGTCAACTTGTGAGTGAGAGAATAACGTTTCGTGGGAGAGAGGAAAATGTGTTGCTAGGCCTGGACTGGGTCTGCCGGGTTGGGCTGCTTTGTTTCCATTTTTTTATACTAAACCCTTTTCTTTTCTATTTTTGAATATTCTGATTTGATTTTCATTCAAACAATTCAAGCAACAAATCAATTCAAACCTCAACCAAAATTTGTGTAAATTCAAATACTGATTAAATCACATTCCAAAGTCAAATTTATAATAATTTATTTATTCTTTTTAGGGTCTTTTAATTATTTAAAATGGGCTCTAGTATTAATCAAATAAGATTTAATAATATTTTTCAATCTCCATTTGAATTCAAATCTCCACCAATCTTTGGGTGAATTTTTAATTCTATTTATCAACATATTTCAAAGTCAAAAACAAATAAAATAATACTTTTATTCTATTTAGAGCTATTAATAATTAAATAAATATACCATAGCCATTAATTCAAATAGGATTTTATTTATTTGAAAAACTCTATTTGAAATCTAAATAATACCAAAACCTTTTCAGTAGGTTTTATTTTGAAAACATAAAAACACTTGGAATTCTTATTTTAAAATAAATTAACAAGTTTTAGGGTTTATTTAAAATGGAAAAGCCTTTACTTTAATAAAATTGGATATTAATAAATCCTCATTATTTTATTTAAATAAACCTTTACTCTTTTATCAAACAAACACATTTTATTTCAAAAGCTTGGCCAAGATTTAATTTGGCTCTATAAAATAATCCTTATTTATATTTCTACCTTTGCTTTTGAAAAACCAATCTTTTTATTAAAAGATCCAAAATTAGTGATTCCAATTATTAAAACTTTCTTTATTAATTGTTTATCTTTTTAAATCCCTTTAGGATTTTATTTGCCCAAAATAGGTTTTGATGTTTCCAATTGGAATCAAAAAGTTTCTTCTCACCCTAAAAATCAACAATTGTTTATTTTGTTTATTTATTTTCATATTACAAGATTTGGAAAATCTTGGGATGTGACACCGTCTATGACGATATTGGATCGTCATACGTTATGACGATCCAATATCGTCATGGGCTATCTAGCCAGGCCAGCTCAGATCCTACGTGGCCGATCCTACGTGGCAAAATTGTGAAGAAATGAAATCGTCGTAGTGTGAATTTAGCCCGGTCCAGTTCAGTCACTTATATGGGCCAAGACCAATAATTCAGCATTTTTGGGCCTACAGCTTTGTAGGATCAATTTTTTATTCTAATTTTCAGCCTTTTTATTGCCAATATTATTTGGGCCCTAGACTTTTTACAATCCTTTTATTATTTGGTACTACCTATTTCTTTTTGGATTTCATCCTTTTTCATAATTCATTTTCCACCAAAATATCACTCTGATCCAACACCAAGAATGGGCCATAGCCTTGTTACAACATTTGATACAGAACATTACATAGTCAACCAGTCATGCTCAATTTTACTAAACAAATATTCTTATCACAGCATACAAATGAACCAGACTTTGGAATAGCGATACTATATGCACTCATTACATCAAAATAAAATTCAGTTCACAAAACAGAGTTGCATAAGGCATCGCTTCTTCCATCTAGGCTTCAATCATATCATCCAGAACTTGCGTCTTGATCATCTGAATTAAGGCCAGCATATCAGCCTATGAAATTATTCACAAAAATAAAAAGGAGTAAGAAAGCATTCAAAAAAATAGGTTCCTTTATGGTCAGCCTAAATTGACAAATACTATCTAGAATACAGTCACCAGAATTTAGCAGTACTGAATCTTTCACCAGAAAAAGCAATTTTTCATTGAACATTTCATTGATATTTAATAGCATTTGATGTTCAGCAGGAACGGTAGTGGCATTCATTAAAAAATTTACAGAGCTAATCCAACGAAAATAATAGAAAAAACATTTGATCTAACCAAGCACACAACTAAGAAGAGCCAGCCATTTTGGTCACACAACTAGCAGTTGGCAAAAAGTAGGAATTTCTCGAGGAATGGAGAGCCCAGCTTACAAGGGGGAGATAGGCAGGTGGAGCCACTGAGGACTGATTCTTGTGTGATAGTGAAGATTATGTGCTCTCTCGTTAATCACATTGCGCCCCTACAGAACAACACAGAACGAGGAAACAACAGACACACACTTAGTCAAGAAATCAAGCCAAGATACTACCCTAGCCCAGCATTTCCCCACTAGATCCATGCCCCAATCAACGCTTGGTCAGGAACGAGGGGGAAAGGGACAAACCTTGGGGCCCATCGTGACCTTGACGGCGTCTTAGGTGATATACAGATTTGGATTTGCCGGTAGGATACTTGACCAAGTCCATTTGCCCTGTGCTCCTACCAATGGAGGTGAGGAATACCTAGACAGACAATCCAAATTAGGCGACTAACATCAAGCATAGAACATTAAGTGGTAAGAAATAATGCTTGACAAAATTAATAGAAAATAGCTGTTATACTACTACACCATTCGAGCTCACAGTAAGGACCTAACAAAATAGCAAGTTGGAAGCTATGACATAGAACACATGCATACCATCAGACATGGCAGTCCCAGTCGGCTTAAATGTATAAAGTCATCTGCACATTTGTCTAATCTAATTGCACTAGTACAAAATAGAGGTAACTTGGAACATATGTTACTACAAAATGGAGATGGTGCTAGCACAAACTGTTTGGTGAATTACAGGAGCGAAACGCATAATTCTCTAGAAACTATCCAGAAATGATAGTAAACAAAAATCAAGTTAATGCTACACTTCTATACACTTAGAACAATTAACTGCATGAAAGGTATGAGAAGTAATATGGAACTACAAAGGTCAACCAATTAATTCAATCTGCATACATGGTCCTATAGAGGTCAACTCAAAGGAATATGTTCTTGGACTCCTAGGAAACAAACAAGGGTGCATAAACTACAGTGAACTATCAAAAAAATTACCATGCAACCAATATCAGGAACAACTACAACTCATTTTAGTACAATCTAGCCATTTGTTTCAAAATCTAACATCTAACAACATGTGATTTGCAGCAGTTTTATGGCTGTTGTTTTATCTATATCAGCCATTGTATGATTAGTATGGACTCACCATGTTCTCAACAAGGAGGCAAGGTCACTGAGGACACGACATGATCGCTAAGTTCTGCATGTTTGGGGAGGTCGGAGGTGACGGTGGTGTCCTTGCTGATCTTGTAGGCATGCTCTCTGAATACAATGAAGTTAGGAACCAAGAGTAAATGACTGCTACATGTCTTCTTGGATTTATTCATAGACTAAAATTGCAGTAATCATATGTAAACTGAATGGATGGTAAAATTAATTAGATTTGGCTCTTCATATATACAGTATTGTGTTATTGTCATCACAGACATTCCTTGTTTGGGTGTACCATCACTTAAAAACAATGCTTGAATATGATGTTTAGGGATTTCTTTTTTATGGAAAATGTTTTAGGGAATCAAAGTTGGTTCACCAAAACTAGTACTCCTTGACGATAGCAATATATTCTTTATGTTCCCTCTAATTTCTATCTCATAAGGACCCAATGTACTACATTATTAGTTCACAGCACTCCCATTTCTCTCTTCTAACATTCTAGTGACAATCCATTAGCCATAAGTTAGAATGACATGTAGCCCACACCAAATCAAACTTCAGTAACACCATCTGTAGTTTTACTGAACATAGCTCGAAAAAATACTGCAGTTTACTCGAATCCAATCGATCTGCGATCTGTCACTACGGCAAAAAAGGGAGTCTATCATTGCAACGCTTACCTCTGAAGAGCGTGGCGTAGGTGAGGTTGAGCTTCTGTGACATGGAGAGCCACTCCCCCATCTTCTCCCCTTCTTCCTCACCACCACCATGCAAATCACTGCTCCCTCCGGAACCACCACTCCCAGATCCAACGCTGCCGCCGTCCAATCCACCCTCGCCGAGCTCGGGCTCCTTGGCCACGACTTCCGCGAGGAGGCGGGTGCCGAGGGTACCATACCGGAGTGAGAGGAGGGTAGGGCATGAGGTCCACGCAGGTAGAGGAGGGAGCACTGGGAGGCGGAGATCTGTGCCGAGGAGAGGGCAAGAGGCGCCAACAGTGGGGTCGTGGCGAGGCTGGGGATTTGTTAGGGGCTCAAACCATCACCGTCGTCGTCCTCCTCGGCCATCATTTGAGTCGTCATCGGTGGGCTTGTGTAAGAGGCTCTCAAACAGAGGGCAGCGGCGGCGCAATCTAGAGTTAGGGATCTCACTAGAGAAGGAGGGTAGCGGCTGGAGTGAGCGGGAAAGGGTTTCTCGCTGGAGAAGGAGGGGGGCGGCGGCAGCACGCGGATCTCACATGAGAAA
Source organism: Avena sativa (assembly GCA_916181665.1). Lineage (NCBI taxonomy): Eukaryota > Viridiplantae > Streptophyta > Magnoliopsida > Poales > Poaceae > Avena > Avena sativa. The sequence continues at coordinate 282,132,440 of OV702293.1, forward strand.
GAGGAGCGGTGGTGGGTGAATCTCGCTGGAGAATGAGGAGCGGTGGCGATAGGTTTAGGATTGGGGAGAAGCATTCGCTGGGAGGGTGGGGACGTGGCGGTTTTGGTTCGGCCGACATGCGCGGAATATTTCCGGTCTCTGCGCGCGATGTGAAAATATTTGTTGTTCGCGCGTGATGGTACCATTCCATGTCATCGATCCATGTCAAGTTCCCTCATATTAGCATCCTACCCGTCCATCTTGCTCGGATCCAACGGTCCATGTTGCTATCCTCTATATTTAGATCTCCCTAGCTATTATGACGATTTCATTTAAAGGAATTACGACGTTTTTGAGCAAAATCGTCATAGTTTACTACGGCTTTGACCCTCCCAAGCAGCTTGAGCAGAATCTTCATAAATCTAAGACGATTTTGTAGATGGTCACTACCAAAGCGTCACAAGCTGACACATTTCTTGTAGTGCCACTGCCCTTGTTATTGTTATTGTTACCAAAGTTCTTGTTCCGGGGTTTGAACTCTAGATTGGGTTTAGGTTTACTTGCCTGAATTCTCTTGGTTTCCTTCTTGGCTCTCTTCCTCCTATCCTCTTGGACATTCTTATAATCATCTTCGAAAGTAATGGCTGCATCTAGCAACTGCTGATAAGTTTGCTTATTAGCTAACCTTAGCTGCATTTTGACAAATGGGTTTAACCCACGCAGGAAACGTTTCTTCCGCTTCTCTTCCGTGTTAACATCCTGCTCAGCATAACGAGATAGTTAACTAAACTCCCGGATATACTTCATGACACTAGTATATCCTTGCTGAAGCTCCTCAAATTCTCTCCGCTTCAACTCCATAACACTTTCCAGAACATGATATTCACGGAATCTCTGCTTGAACTCCTCCAAGGTGTCCCTTCCTGGTTGTTGCATGGCCAACTGATTCTCCCACCATGATGTTGCAGGTATAGTCAGAAGATGAGTTGCATACCTCAATTTCTCCTCATCATTCCAACCTACAGTCTTCAGTTTTCTTTATGTATCTGCTAACCAATCTTCTGCATCCATTGGTTCAGGAGCTGATGCAAAAGGTAACGGCCTTGCATTCTGGAAGTCAGATAGACTCACTCCTCCACCTTCAGGTGCCCTCTGATATGCTCATCCCAGCAACTCTTCCATGAACTTGTTCTGGGTCTCTTGCATCATTTGCATACACTGCATGAAGTTCTGCTCCATTAACGGCCTCATTGGTGGTGGTGGTGGCAATGCTCCCTGATTTTCTGCATCTGCATCGGCCTTATCCTTGGCCTCTTGTTCCATACGCTGCTGCGCAGTTTCGATTTCTACACCCGTATCCATGACCCTCTAGTCCTGCAACATAAAGCGAATACTCATAATTACATCATGCATATGTGTTCTGAGCTCTACTTTACGCACAAAACTAGTCACACAATGAAGATCCAAAGAAAATCCAAATATGCATTTCACATATTATACATAATATCATAATAATACAAAGTCATTACAACATATACCATATAGGTATAATCACAACACTACCTTATTTATCTAACTATCTTATTTCTTGGAGTACAATACACGGTACTTGATATTGCTAACTAGTTGCCTACTTCTAGTAGCAACTATGCTCATCATACATGCCTGATGTCCAACCGTGATGGCGTGTTGTCCGTTGCACAGTTTGTGGAACAAATGGCCTTCCAGAAGGAACATAGTCAGTATCAGAAGTGTCAGGACTTGACTCATTACTCAATCTGAGCACATTGACTCCCTCTAGCTCAGCTGAAAATTCTTCATAAATATATTCAACATTATCTCCCGCTTGCATCTCCTGAGCTTCATTCCTTGAGTTGTCAATAGGATACGCACAGGTGCTCCTTTGGGCAAGATAGTTAAACACTGGATAGTGTATATTCCCTAGGTTTGGAGAAGATGTTGATGATTCAAACACTCTCTCCTCAGGATCTTCTTCTTCATCCTGATTATCTATCGACGTGGCATTTCTACTACTGATACTAGGGTTAATTCTTGAACCCACCTAGCTAGATTGTCCAACATTTCTGTCAGACCCATCTGTGGACATCTGGTGTTCATGAGATCCTTCATATGATCCCCTTCTCCAACCATCATAATTCTCAATAGGAAGTTCTGAATCAGAACCATCCTCTGAGCATTGTGGTACTGCATACCTCATATCCATAGTAGGATCATGTATAGGTTCAAGACTTGGTGAATAAGGATATGGTATAAAAGATTCAGGATCTATAGGTATATCCTTAAAGATAGGTGTTGCACTACTACTTGCTTCCTTCTCTAATTGGAATGCTAACTGCTTCCTCCTTTCCGGATCAGTTAGATCCTCTAACATGTCATTTTTATCTTCGACAATCACTTGATGTATCTTATAAAAAGAAGCAACGAGTGTTTGGTATCTATCCATAAACTTGGAAGCTAACTTAGGATGCTTCTTAACCAAAGTAAGATGATTCGGTATAGGCTCCGAGTCTACAGAATCATGAGGTATCACAGAGAATGTGCTACCTTCTAACTCCTTGGCTTTATGCTCCCGGATATTAGCTATCCCCTCCACAACAGCAACATGATATGATGCTAAGTGACTCCTACCTTCACCTATAGGTAGGTCGTGATATAATCCAAGCTCCTCAGGGAGTTGGATACTCACACGATACATGGATAACATCCGGCCATCACAATAGGTTATAGTGTTCACTGGAATTCTAGTTGGACAACTAAAAATCTTTAAAAGTCAATGAAGTTGGTCTATGAATGATCCTTGATAATCATCAAGAGTATCCTCTTTCCTTACCAAAGTCTGTTTTGGAAACTTTGGTGCCATAGCTCTGTATATCAAAAAAATAGTTTTGATTAGTAACCAATAGTAGATTGCATCCTAACAAAGAATTATCGCACTAAAACATATAACGGAATATTCTCATTTGAATACCCATTATATTACTTTTAGAGAATTCTTTATCGTTGCTACACTCTTCTACAGGTAATACCCTTTACTAGGTTTCCAACCTAAGGTCAAAGCAATTCGCTCTGATACCAACTGCGGTGACCCAGCATACCACTGCATGTGTAGTACACTATAGTCGTTGACATGACATCCACGGAACACTATTTCGTAAATATCACATCCATCATAGTGGTACAACAGAAACATTGCGGGTCCATATTACAAACATTCACACATTATTATTATTACAATACCAGAAATTCAAGACTTCAAAAGGTTTCAACTTACAAACCAAAATATAAAGTGTTTCAGCGGAATTTAAAAGTAGCAACTCCAACTAGGAGTTGAGTTCAGCAGTTTATTCTATAGAGTTCATGCTGCTCGGCTCCGTTGGTTACTACTAACTAGGATACTTAGTTGGACTCGTTATCGTCAACACCATAGAGGATTTCGTAATCCACTCCTTCAACACCTCCTGACAGGTCAGGCTCCTCGTAGAACACATCTTCTTGACATTCGGCTGCATACATTGGCACGTCTTCGGGATCATCATAGTCTAAGAAAGGGATCAAAGGAAAGGATGAGTAACAGCGTTACCCAACAAGTTCATTATATGCAAGGTGGTAAGTTTGATGTTCTATCTACCACCTCGGACTATAAGTCCTTGGTACTATGCAGTTTTCATAAATCTTTCTTCAAAGATTGATTTTATTATGAAAATCTATGACCATCAGCCTTCACAGGTTGACCAGAACTTTCATGGAGTTCCTTTCCTACCGTGTTCGTAGCTCCTTCCCGGAATAGGGAGTAACAAGTTACAATTCTTACACTCTGTAGAGGTGCGTTACTTTATCCATGAGAGATTAACTCCTTGTTGCATAACCGGGCGTACTTTCCCGTCCACAATTCCATGATGTGGGGCCCAATAGTTGGTCCAAGCCAATCACTGCCCCCTTCGCGACCTCGCATGCCTCCTTGGTGTACACCATGCCCACATAATGAATTACGGCAATGGTTTGTACAAACCGTTAGATGCCAGAACTCTCGTGGGATGTTGAGGGTTCCCACCCATATGCTGCATATCCTCTACGAATTACCAATTAATATGCATGCTATGAGGATAACAACCATGACCTGCACATCTGGCTTCATGCGAGAGGAAGAAGATACAGCTGACTTCTCTGTCCCATTACAAATCTCATGGCTAACGCGTAATATACGGCGCTAGAACCACTGATGTCAGGGTTATTAAGTTCCTAATTGATCATTATTGTTGGAAATAGAACCCTAATTTCTATTGCTCCATTATATCATCACTTAGGTTGACATCTATGATTTCTTTATTTGTGAAAATAATATTTTCTTTCTTTGGAATATATATATATATGATAACACACAATTTGCAAATACTTTGGTAGAGACTCTTCAAAGGATATGAGCAAGTGATGAACTTGCCTTGTGATGGCAAGGTAGTGAACTCTGATGCTTGCACTGGACCTTGAGCTTCTATGTCTACAAAGACATCATTATTGCCCGGTAAAAACAATATTTAAAGAAGCAAAATGATTATGCAAAGTAATGTAATGCATCATTTAGCTTTATATGTATTCTTCCCCATTTATTTAAATTATAAAAAGTCTTTTAGTGAGAAAGAATTTATAAATATTAATTTTTAATATTTATTGAATATTGTATTCTTTTATTTTATTTTAGTTTATTTGCTTTTTATTTAATTAATAATTCCTGTAAGGATTATCATTAAATACCAAAAATTGACATTAAATATTTGTTTAGTATTTTTCTAAAATACTATAATATTAATATATAATGAAAGTGATTTTTATTTATTTTTATCAACTTTCAATAATTTTGTAAAATTCCATAAGGAATATATAAATTACAAAATGCTTAATAAAATTTATATGTTAAAATTTTTATTTTTTAATTTATTTAGATAGTTTGGATTATTATGAATCCAAAAATATTTTATTATAATTTTTGGACTTTTATCTTAATTTCTAGAATTTATTTAAGTTCAGGGGCATTTTGGTCTTTTTCCAATTATTAAAACACGCTCTAAATGATTTGGGCTGGCTATTTGATTTTATTGGGCCCTTGTGGCCCAGTAGGGAAAAGGCAAAACAACACCCCGAAGGGGTATTGGCCCATTCTAGCCCATCACTCTCTGTCTCTCTCGAGCTCACCTCTCTCCTTCTCCTTCCCCGACCCCGTGGTCAGCGGTGCTATCGCCGGCGATTCACGCCGTCATGGACCTTCCTGGCCACTGTCGTGGTGCAGAATGAGGTTGTCGGCCCCGCTCTTCCTTCCTGTCCAGTTGGATTTGGACCTGGAGCCCTCCCACGATGTCGTCCTGAACCCTAGGGTTTGGGGTTGGTGTTGATCTGATGCCGCAGCTGCTGTTGTGTGCTGTGGAGATGATCCCCGCCCCCAGGCGTGGCTATGGTCGCCGCTGTGGCGTTGCGTGGGTTGCAGCGCCCCCTTGGGGGTGCTCCCCGTGCCGCCGTGGTCGTCGGCCTCATCTGCTACCTCTTCTAATCTACAGCGAGGACCTTCAGTAAGTTATTCCTCTCCCTCTCATGCTCTCTATGCTAGGCCATCCCATGCTAGCTATTGGTAGTGACCTTTCTGGTTACTGTCTTGTCTTGATTAAGATGATTTGTTCTACTTAGGGTTCATACCCTGTTGTGGATTAGATATTTGATGAATTGGATCATGTATTGATGATCCATGAATCTGTTGAGTGTGACTTGTGATGGATTATTGCTGATGGTTAGCTGTGGAATGCTAGTGGTTTATCAGATGATTCTATGGATTAAATTTTAGATGATTCACATGGTGAAGTTGCTCTAGAGGAAACTCTTGGGAAATCTAGTGGTTTTAATAACTCACCACTGTCATTACTTGATTAATGACAGTGAGTGTTGTGTGATTGAATCACTGTATTAGTTTTGTTGGCTTAAGAATTCATCTATAACTTGAGATCAAATTGGTCTCTTATAGTGAAGACATATATATATCAATATCCTGTTTATGATTCCTGTGTTTAAGAACAGGAAAATGATTTATAATTGATTGATTGTATCTGTGAAGATTGGATGCTTAACCTGCTTAGTTTAGAACTGTTCTTGTGACACCATGTTTGTATGGCACACAAAACTAGATTCTCTAACTTGGTTTGGTCTTGTTCAAGCTTAGAATTGATTTGGCATTATAGATAAGTGGAATTCTCTTTCCTTGCATCCCTAGAATCAATGATGTTGGTCTGAGGTTTAGGGATTTAGACCTCTGTCTTGTTGATTCACATGGATTGGTTCTGGTAGTGATACCAGCTACTGTTTCTTAAATCAAAGTTGGGGAAAGATGCTTCTAAGCTTGATAACTTATATAGATCCATAAGATTAAATCCTAAGGTGCTACTCTAATTGAAGAGATGTGCCTAGAGGTTTAGTTATTGGCTATATTCATTCTTGAATTGAAATATAGTTTAATAGCTTAGATCAATGATGTTGTCCTGAGATCTAAGTTGGATCTTTATAGTTTTCTGATTGCTTTTAGTGTTTAAAGTTCAGTGATGGATTCACCCCACTTGGGTGTTTTCTGAGAATCTGAGTAAAAGACAGATCATGTATGCTTGTCTAATCTTAGACAGATAGATCATGTGATGGTCTATTTTACTCACCATTGTCACTTGATGTTGGGGTTTCCTGTAGTTGATCTTGTGCTAACTTGATCTGGTGCTCTCCTGGTATTTCCAGCTCCTAGCTTGTCCTTGATCCAGCACTTCACCTCCTGGTCCTGATGGCTTGATCTTGGTCTTGCTATCCACCTGATCTACCCCCTCCTTATGTCACCATTTTGGTGGTGTGATCCAAGGTTTTGTTTGGTGTGATTTAGCTTGGCTTTGGCTGGGTTTAGCTGTTGGCTGCTGTTCTTGGTGTGTATGAACAAGAAAGTGATGTGGGGTGTATTCCCACGGCTGTGCTGATGGTTTTGTTTGCTTGTGCTATTGTTGTGGTGCTGACAGCACACACCATGCAGTTTGGTGTGTGTGTTGCTTGTGTGCCTGCTGCATAGTTGTGGATATGTTCCTAATTTTGAGAGTTACTGTTATCAGGTTACCTTTTACCTGGCTGGTGAAACTTGCCCCTCCTTGCTGTTTATTTGACTTATGGCTTAAAATTATGAAAGATATATTCTTTCATATTGGTGAAACTTTCGCCTTAAATACTTAATGATGAAAAAGTGAACATTGCACTTCACTGTCAACTCTGAGAGTAAAATAATTCTAATCCTAACTTTCTTTTTCTTTTAAGTTTCTTTTTATTTTGCAGGTACCAGAGTTGAAGATCAAGATTTTAGTTTAGGCTTTTATTTTTCTTTATAGAATAATCACTTGTAATAACTCTCATATTCAATTGTAATCTTTAATTTATTCTTTTGTACTCTTTATTTTTATTCCTTTGTAATAAAGATTGTTCTATTATTCAATAAAGAAGTATTATTCTTCTATTTAATGATTATTGTAAAGATTGTTGCTCATTTCCATAAGTTACATTTTGTAACTCATTATTGAATGAAGTTTTGGAATATTCATTTTATTAATTGTCTTCTTTCATTTATAGTTTAAGTTATTATGGTTAATTCTTAAATTAAATCAATACTCAAACATCATTCAAAAATTATTTTGAATTATAATTCAAACACTCAAGTTTTAAATTCAAATTTCATTTACCAAAACACATAAGTCCACAAAGATCATATCAAAGTCTATAACAATCATCCTTCAAGACTATACCTAATCTCAAAGTATGAAAGAAACCTTGATCACTTTAGGTTTTTATTTGGCGAAAAATTTACCCACATTTTCACAGATGAATGCATGCAATATCACAAATTTCTGAATCTACCCTTCGTTAGTTCCTAAATGTTGGGATGTTACACACGGTTCTGCTAATTCCCAACTTATAAGTCCAGGCATATACAACATAGATGACAAAATGGTTCAAGTTTATTAGGGGCAAGAAAAATAAAGTGTGCCATCAAGTTTGTAAGAGCTTTAATCACTAATTTTCACATAACAAGTTTAATTTGGAAGATAGATAAAACAAGAATATAATTGGAATGGTGTAACACACCATGCATAGGAATTTATAGTGGACACTTTGGAATAACTTGGTTTCTTGGGGGTTGGATGCATGAGTAGAGCTTACTTAATACAAGTGGAGGCTAGCAAAATACTAGGAGCGGCCAACTAAGAGAGAAATAATGGCCATAATCATGCAGAGCGACAAAACATTACTGATCAAATCATAAAGTGGTATCACAAGTCAAAAACTAAATGATCATAAAGGCTAAGGTGACTGGTTCATAGTCATAACATGGTGTGAGTATGTGCCAAGTCAACCCAAACAAAGCATTAAAGGAGAATACCACAATACTATGCTTTTGTATGCTAAAATAATGCATGATTCTTTCAAGGCACATTAAGCAATCCAATTGTTTGGAACAATTCATGCTATAGCAATAATCACTAAGCATAAAGTCAAAACAACATCTTGAAGGGTTTCGCAGCATAGTAAATCAAAAATTTCTACGGAAGCGAACAGAGGGAAAGCCAAGATCTAATCTAGGAGATGCAAACAACGAGAGAGATTGGATTAGATCTTCATACCCTTGAAGATTCGCACAGCGGAACGTTCGTCGGAACGTGGGTGATGTAGTCGTACTCGCTTCTCCTCCTCGCGATCCGATCCGATCTAGCACCACAAGTGGCGGTGCCTCCGTGAGATGCACACGTGCGGCACCTCAACGTCTCCTCCTTCCTCGGACCAGCAAGTATGGTGGAGAGATAGATTGGATCTACAGCACGACGGCGTGGTGTATATGGTGGAGAATTTCTGCCGCAGGGCTTCGCCTACAAAGAGTCGGGAGGGAGAGAGGAAGGGCAGCAGGGCAACTGGGTTTGGAGGAAGGTGTAAGGGTGTGTGAGAGGGGGCGCACCAGCCCTCTATATATAGAGGGGGGTGCGGCCAGCCCTAGCCTCTCCTCCAAGCCTATCTCTAGTTTAAACAATTTAAACTTTCCCTTATCCAGAAACCCTATCTCTAGTTTAAACGATTTAAACTTATCCCTTATCTAGAAATTCTATCTCTAGTTTAAACGAGTTTAAACTTATCTAGAATCGGCTGGGCCCTATGGGGCCTTGTGCCCCTGGACCAATGCGGCCAGGACACTCCCTCATAGGCCCATGCCCCCTCCCGGAAGGTGGGACCACGTTGGCCCCCTTCCGGAAGGTTCTAGAAGCTTCTGGTACAATACCGATTAATCCGGAACAATTCCGAACTCCAAAAACTGCACTGCCTTATATGAATCTTATTCTCCGGACCACTCCGGAACCTCTCGTGATGTCCCGGATCCCATCCGAGACTCCGAACAAAAATTCATAAACTAAGTATCCAATCTATCCTAGCGTCGAGACACGTTAAGTGTGTGACCCTGCGGGTTCGAGAATATGCAGACATGATCTTCTATCAATAATCAACAGCGGGGTCTGGGCACCCATATTGACTCCCACACATTCATCGATGATCATATCGGATGAACCACGATGCCAGGATTCAATCAATCCCATATATATATTCCCTTCGTCTCGCGATATTTTACTTGCCCGAGATTCGATCGTCGGTATCGTCATACCTAGTTCAATCTCGTTCACAGCAAGTACTTTACTCGTTCCGTAATCCGATATCACTTTGTGATTAACTCCTTAACCACATGCTTGCAAGCGGTGTTGATATCGATTACCGAGTGGGCCCGAAGTATATCTCTCCGACTTGGGAGGGACAAATCCCATCTCGATACATACAACCCAACAGATTCTTTCCGATTACCTGAGAGACACCTTTATGATCACCCTCTCATAGGATGACGTTTGATGACCTCAAAGCTTTCTTCCGATACCAGGGAGTTGTATTATCTCATGGTCTAAGGAATACAATATTTGACATAAGAAAAACTTCGCAAATACGAACACGATGACACGATCTAATTGCTTCGCTTAGTTTGGGTCTATCCACCATATCATTCTCCAATGATATGATCTCATTATCAATTGACAACTCATGTCTATGGTTAGGAAACCTTAACCATCATTGATCAATGAGCTAGTCCATAGAGGCGTACTAGGGACACGGTGTTGTTCACAAACCACACAAGTATTAATGTTTCCGCTTAATACAATTCTAGCATGGAATATAAACTTTATCATGAACAAGAATTATAATAATAACATCTTTATTATTGCCTCTAGGGCATAATTCCAACAGTCTCCCACTTGCACTAGAGTCAATAATCTAGTTTACATTTGGCAACAATCTCACACCCATGGCACTGAGGTGCTGATCATGTTTTACACGTGGAAGAGGTTTAGTCAAAGGATCTGCGACATTCAGATCTGTATGTACTTTGCTGATCTTCAGATCTCCATCTGCTATATAATCTCGGATTATATGAAACTTGCGGTTGATATGCTTGGTCTTTGGATGATATCTTGGTTCCTTAGCAAGTGCTATGGCGCCAGTGTTGTCACACAATATCTCCGGTGGGTCCAATGCACTTGGAACCACGCCAAGCTCAGTGATGAAGTTCCTGATCCAAACTCCTTCACTTGACGCTTCTGCAGCAGCCATGTATTCCGCTTCTACTGTAGATCCCGCGATCACGCTTTGCTTGCAGCTTATCCAGCTCACAGCTCCTCCATTCAAAATATACACGTATCCTGTCTGAGATTTAGAATCATCCTTGTCGGTGTCGAAACTAGCATCGACGTAACCTTTTACGACGAGCTGTTCATCACCCCCATAGACTAAGAACATTTCTTTAGTCCTATTTAGGTACCTTAGGATATTCTTCACGGCTGTCCAGTGTTCCACTCCTGGATCACTTTGATATCTGCTCGTCAAACTAAGAGCATTGGACACATCCGGTCTAGTACACAGCATGGCATACATGATGGAACCTATAGCCGAGGCATAAGGCACTTTGCTCATAGCTTCCCTATCATTTACCGTAGCTGGACACTGAGCCTTGCTCAATATCTTACCTGACAACATAGGCACTGAACCTTTCAATGCCTTATCCATTCTGAACCTTTTCAGAACTTTGTCTAGGTATGTACTCTGGCTTAAAGCTATCAGGCGTCTTTGTCTATCTCTATAGATTTTGATGCCCAATATATAAGCAGCTTCACCTAGGTCTTTCATTGAAAAACACTTTTTCAAATAACTCTTCACATCGTTAAGCATGTCGATGTCATTTCCAATAATCAATATGTCATCCACATATAGTACCAGAAACGTCACCGAGCTCCCACTCACTTTCTTGTAGATGCAAGCTTCGTAGCAATTTGGAACAAATCCAAAGCTCTTGATCACTTGATCAAAACGAAGGTTCCAACTCCGAGATGCTTGCTTCAGTCCATAAATGGAACGCTGAAGTTTGCATACTTTATCAGCATCCTTAGGATCGACAAAACCTTCGGGTTGCATCATATACAACTCTTCATCAATGTTGCCATTGAGGAAGGCAGTCTTGACATCCATTTGCCATATTTCATAATCATGAAACGCAGCAATTGCTAATAAAATCCGAATGGACTTAAACATCGCTACGGGAGAGAAAGTCTCATCGTAGTCAACACCTTGAACTTGTCGAAAACCTTTCGCAACAAGCCGTGCTTTATAGACGGTAACATTACCATCCGCGTCCGTTTTCTTCTTGAAGATCCATTTGCACTCAACGGCCTTTCGGTCGCTAGGAGGGTCCACCAAAGTCCATACTTGGTTTTCGCTCATGGATCCCAATTCGGATTTCATGGCTTCTAGCCATTTCTCAGAGTCTGGGCTCATCATCGCTTCCTCATAGTTCGTAGGTTCACTGTCTTCTACTAACAAGACAGTCAAGACAGGGTTGCCGTACCACTCAGGAGGGGCACGCGACCTTGTCGACCTGCGACGTTCAGTAGCAGCATCGTCCTAAGCTTCATGATCCTTGTCATTAGCTTCCTCTATCGTTGGTGCAGGCGGCACTGGAACAATTTTAGGTGCTGCGCTACTCTCCAATTCAAGAGAAGGTTCAATAACCTCGTCTAGCTCTACTTTCCTCCCACTCACTTCTTTCGAGAGAAACTCCTTCTCAAGAAAGAAACCGTTCTTTGCGACAAACACTTTGCCTTCGGTTCTGTGATAGAAGGTATACCCAATAGTTTCCTTAGGGTATCCTATGAAGACGCATTTCTCCGCTTTGGGTTCGAGCTTGTCCGGCATCAACTTCTTGACGTAAGCTTCGCATCCCCAAACTTTAAGAAACGACAACTTAGGTTTAGCACCAAACCACAGTTCATACGGTGTCGTCTCAACGGATTTAGATGGAGCCCTATTTAAAGTGAATGCAGCGGTTTCTAATGCATAACCCCAAAATGATAACGGCAAATCAGTAAGAGACATCATCGATCGGACCATATCTAATAGGGTTCGATTCTGGCGTTCAGACACACCATTGCGCTGTGGTGTTCCGGGTGGCGTGAGTTGTGAAACGATTCCACTTGCTTTGAGATGCGTGAGAAAATCATAACTCAAATATTCGCCCCCACGATCGGATCGTAGAAACTTAATCTTTCTGTTACGATGGTTCTCCACTTCATTCTGAAATTCTTTGAACTTTTCAAACGTTTCAGATTTATGTTTCATTAAATAGATATACCCATATCTACTTAAGTCATCGGTAAAAGTGAGAAAATAGCGATATCCACCGCGCGTCGAAACACTCATCGGTCCGCATACATCGGTATGTATGATTTCCAACAAGTCTGTTGCTCGCTCCATCATACCGGAGAACGGGGTTTTGATCATCTTGCCCATGAGGCATGGTTCGCATGTGTCAAATGATTCAAAATCAAGAGACTCCAAAAGTCCATCAGAATGGAGTTTCTTCATGCGCTTTACACCAATATGACCTAGACGACAGTGCCACAAATAAGTAGTATTATCACTGTATACTTTGCATCTCTTAGCCTCAATGTTATGGATGTGTGTTTCATCCCTTTCGAGATTTAGAAGAAATAAACCATTCACAATAGGTGCATGACCATAAAAGATGTTACTCATATAAATAGAACAACCATTATTCTCCGATTTAAATGAATAACCGTCTTGCAATAAACACGATCCAGAAATAATGTTCATGCTCAACGCAGGCACATAATAACATTTATTAAGGTGTAAAATTAATCCCGAAGGTAAAACTAAGGAGAGCGTGCCGACGGCCATCACATCAACTCTTGATCCGTTGCCAACGCGCATCGTCACCTCATCCCTCGCAAGCCGCCGTCTATTCCGTAGCTCCTGTTTCGAGTTACAAATATTAGCAACTGAACCAGTATCAAATACCCAGGCACTACAACGAGGGCTAGTGAGGAAAACATCAATAACATGTATATCAAATATACCTTTGATGGTGCCAGCCTTCTTGCCCGCTAAGTACTTCGGACAGTTGCGCTTCCAGTGACCCTTGTCCTTGCAATAGAAGCACTCAGTGTCCGGCTTGGGACCAGACTTGAGCTTCTTCTCAGCAGGGGCAGTGCGCTTGCCGCCGCCCTTCTTGAAGGGCTTCTTTGCACCTTTACCTTTATTAAAGGAGGGCTTGTTGACCATCAACACATGATTATCCTTCTTGATGTCCACCTCCGCAGCCTTCAGCTTTGCGAAGAGCTCGGTGATCGTATCAGTGGAACCAATCTGATTATGAGTCACTACAAAACTTTTGTAGCTGGGAGGGAGTGATTGCAGAACCCTGTCAATCTTGAGCTCCTCTGGAATCTTGCAGTCCAGTTGCTCAAGGCGTTGAGTGTAGCCCGACATGTTAATTGCGTGCTCACTAACGGAACTCTCTTTCTCCATCTTGCAGTTAAAGAACTTCTCAGAGATCTCATATCTCTCAGAACGGGCCTGAGTCTGAAACATGGTTTTCAGCTCTTCGAGAATCTCAAAGGGCCCGGGATAGTTTTCAAAACGATTTTGAAGTTCCGGTTCCATAGCAAACAACATGGTGCTCTTAATCACACCATAATCATCTTTGTGCGACTGATAGACAGCTTTCTCATCAGCCGGCGCAGTTGCAGCAGGGGGTTTACCTAACGCTTTCTCAAGGACATAGTCCTTTTGTCCGCCATACAGAATGATTCTTAGATTGCGTAACCAGTTGGTGAAGTTAGACCCATTGTTTCTAAGCTTTTCTTTCTCAGCAAAAACGTTGAAGTTGAAGTTGGACTTGGCCATGTGATCTACAGTATTTGAAAGTACAATTTAGACTATGTTCATGATAAATAGTTCAACTTAATCAAATTACTAGATGAACTCCCACTAAATTCAACATCCCTCAAGTTGTTTAGTGAACACGATCCAAATTCACCACACCTAATCCGATCTTCACGAGAAGAGATGTGGTTTCAATGGTGGACAACGAAGTGTCGATCATATCATTCATATGACTCGTGCTTAACCTTTCGGTTCATGTGTTCCGAGGCCATGTCTGTACATGCTAGGCTCGTCAAGTTAGACCCAAGTATTTCCGCGTGTGCAAAACTGGCTTGCACCCGTTGTATGTGAGCGTAGAGTCTATAGCACCCGATCATCACGTGATGCTTGGACACGACGAACTTTCGCAACGGTGCATACTCGGGGAGAACACAATTTTTATCTTGATCTTTAAGTGAGGAATCATCTTATAATGCTACCGTCGCGATCTAAGCATAATAAGATACATAAAAGGATAAACATCACATGCATATAACTTTATGTGACATGGTATAGCCAATCTTCGCGCAATGATCTCCATCTTGTGCGTTCCGGCATGATCTCCATCACTCCACCATGATTGCCTCCACCACGAATAGCAACTACAACTATTGCTAACTACTTAGCGATAAAGTAAAGCTATTACATGGCGTATAAGAAGTTGACTCGCAGGTCATACACAATTATAAAGACAACCATATGGCTCCTGCCGGTTGTGTACTCATCGACATGCAAGTCATGAAACATTACAAAACATGATCATCGCATACAATATACACATCACATCTTGGGCCATACCATATCACAGAAAACACTCCCTGCAAAAACAAGTTAGACGCCTCTACTTTGTTGTTGCATGTTTTACGTGGCTTATGGGAGTAGATGCTAAGAACGATTCTTACCTACGGAAAGCCACAACGGTGATATTATGGTTGCCAAACTCCGGTGTTAATCCCATGACAACTATAGTGAGAGAAACTGACATCCACTAGCCGCATGTGTGGAACAAGCCACACGTCAAGTGCGGAGCCGGTCTCGCGAACGACGTCGCGTAAGGTTGGCCTGGACCGCTTCAATCTCACTATCCCCCGTCATAAGAAGAACACAAACAAGAGGCTTGCAACAGAAAACATCAACGCCCGCAACAACCATGTTGCGTTCTACTCGTGAAACACATCTACGCATAGATCTAGCTCTGATACCACTGAAGGGTTTCGCAGCATAGTAAATCAAAAATTTCTACGGAAGCGAACAGAGGGAAAGCCAAGATCTAATCTAGGAGATGCAAACAACGAGAGAGATTGGATTAGATCTTCATACCCTTGAAGATTCGCACAGCGGAACGTTCGTCGGAACGTGGGTGATGTAGTCGTACTCGCTTCTCCTCCTCGCGATCCGATCCGATCTAGCACCACAAGTGGCGGTGCCTCCGTGAGATGCACACGTGCGGCACCTCGACGTCTCCTCCTTCCTCGGACCAGCAAGTATGGTGGAGAGATAGATTGGATCTACAGCACGACGGCGTGGTGTATATGGTGGAGAATTTCTGCCGCAGGGCTTCGCCTACAAAGAGTCGGGAGGGAGAGAGGAAGGGCAGCAGGGCAACTGGGTTTGGAGGAAGGTGTAAGGGTGTGTGAGAGGGGGCGCACCAGCCCTCTCTATATATAGGGGGGGTGCGGCCAGCCCTAGCCTCTCCTCCAAGCCTATCTCTAGTTTAAACAATTTAAACTTTCCCTTATCCAGAAACCCTATCTCTAGTTTAAACGATTTAAACTTATCCCTTATCTAGAAATTCTATCTCTAGTTTAAACGAGTTTAAACTTATCTAGAATCGGCTGGGCCCTATGGGGCCTTGTGCCCCTGGACCAATGCGGCCAGGACACTCCCTCATAGGCCCATGCCCCCTCCCGGAAGGTGGGACCACGTTGGCCCCCTTCCGGAAGGTTCTAGAAGCTTCTGGTACAATACCGATTAATCCGGAACAATTCCGAACTCCAAAAACTGCACTGCCTTATATGAATCTTATTCTCCGGACCACTCCGGAACCTCTCGTGATGTCCCGGATCCCATCCGAGACTCCGAACAAAAATTCATAAACCAAGTATCCAATCTATCCTAGCGTCGAGACACGTTAAGTGTGTGACCCTGCGGGTTCGAGAATATGCAGACATGATCTTCTATCAATAATCAACAGCGGGGTCTGGGCACCCATATTGACTCCCACACATTCATCGATGATCATATCGGATGAACCACGATGCCAGGATTCAATCAATCCCATATATATATTCCCTTCGTCTCGCGATATTTTACTTGCCCGAGATTCGATCGTCGGTATCGTCATACCTAGTTCAATCTCGTTCACAGCAAGTACTTTACTCGTTCCGTAATCCGATATCACTTTGTGATTAACTCCTTAACCACATGCTTGCAAGCGGTGTTGATATCGATTACCGAGTGGGCCCGAAGTATATCTCTCCGACTTGGGAGGGACAAATCCCATCTCGATACATACAACCCAACAGATTCTTTCCGATTACCTGAGAGACACCTTTATGATCACCCTCTCATAGGATGAAGTTTGATGACCTCAAAGCTTTCTTCCGATACCAGGGAGTTGTATTATCTCACGGTCTAAGGAATACAATATTTGACATAAGAAAAACTTCGCAAAGACGAACACGATGACACGATCTAATTGCTTCGCTTAGTTTGGGTCTATCCACCATATCATTCTCCAATGATATGATCTCATTATCAATTGACAACTCATGTCTATGGTTAGGAAACCTTAACCATCATTGATCAATGAGCTAGTCCCTAGAGGCGTACTAGGGACACGGTGTTGTTCACAAACCACACAAGTATTAATGTTTCCGCTTAATACAATTCTAGCATGGAATATAAACTTTATCATGAACAAGAATTATAATAATAACATCTTTATTATTGCCTCTAGGGCATAATTCCAACACATCTAGCATGACATGATAAAGTCTAAGTCACAGTCGAAGCAAGCTCCTTCTTGTACCTATAAGCATAAAACTTTCTACTCCTTTCCAACACCAATCAACTTATTTGAAACAACACAGTGAAAGTGGGGGTCCAACTACTTTATTCAAGCAAACTAAGCAAACAAAAACCAAAAACGAAAACTAAGATGCTCCAAGAACAACACAACTGTGCATGAAACAATAAAAACGAAGTGTCTAGAAAGACCTGAGATTTTTATTGATGAAGAAGGGGATGCCTTGGGCATCCCCAAGCTTTTACGCTTGTACCTCTTGAATATTTCTTGGGAATAAATGGGGTGGCATCCCTAAGCTTGAGATTTTGTCCATTCTTCATCTCATTATATCATTATTCCCTTACACCTAAATTTTTTTCCTTCATACAAAACTTCACACAATCTTCATTAGCAATGTTGGTGCATTCAAAAAGTAATAGATCTTTAGGTTTAGTTTCAAAACAGAAAAACTTTCATTAAAAACACAATCTTCTGTAGCAATCCCTTCAAAAATCTCAATTTACCAAAGAGAACTCCAAAAGAAATCGATAAACATGCAAATGCAAATAATGGCAGAAATCTGTCAAAACATACCAGCAGGTGAAAACCAATTTTTTCGAAGACCTTCTGTTGCTCAAATAAAAAAGTGTTGAACTAACTAAAGTTATCTAACAACCTGGGGGATTTATTCAGAAAATTACAGCTTAATCCGACAAACAGAGATGTTTCAAGAATTTTTACAGTGAAGCACAAAAATCTGTTTCGATACAACAACTTCCCCAAATCTTACTTCCCTCTCATTAGAGGTTATTCTTGGCACAAAAATCAAACAAAAGGGATAAGGAGAGGTTATTACAGAAGTAATAACTTCCAAGACTCAAGAAAACTATTGGGTTATCTCCCAAGAAGTACTTTTATTTAACGCCTTTAAGTTAGGCACAAGAAGCAAGAATCAAGTATTTTCAAATGAAGAAGCATTGACATCAAATTTTGCTTTAAAAGGAGGAGCAAAAGGTAAATTATCTCGAAGTGTTCAATACCTTTCTTTAATGAGAATTGATATTTAATGGTGCCTTCTTTCATATCAATGATGGCACCAACAGTTCTAAGAAAAGGTCTTCCCAAAGTAATAGGACAAGAAGCATTGCATTCAACATCCAAAACATAGAAATCAACAGGTACATATGCATTGTTAACCATAATAAGAACATCATTAACACTCCCCATGAGTTTCTTTTTAGCATTATAATCAAGTGGTACATCCAAATAGCAATCTTCCAAAGGTGGCAAATCAAGCATTTCATAAATCGTTTTAGGCATAATAGAGACACTAGAACCAAGGTCACATGAAGCTTTGAGATCAAAGTCATTCACTTGCATATTAATGATGGGTTCCCAACTATCTTCTACTTTCCTAGGAATAGAAGCTTTGTGTTTCAATTTTTCTTCCTTAATTTTAATGAGAGCATCTGTAATGTGTTTGGTGAAAGCCATATTCATAGCACTAGCATTAGGACTTCTAGCAAGCTTTTGTACGAACATAATCACTTCATAAATATTGCAACCATCAAGATCAAAATCAACCTTAGTATCACATGTAGTAGACTTATTGGGTGTAGGCATTGTTGTAGGAGGAATGAGGACTTCTTGTGGTTTGCTAGCATCAATATTGGTGGTGGTAATAGTACAAATACTATTGTTTCTAGCAATTTCAGCTTCTCTTTCCCACTTAGCATGTAATTTAGCTAACGGTCTAACATTTTCATCAGTAGTAACTTGTATGGCATGAGTAGCAGCAAAGGTACTTTCCAAGGTTTCAGGTTTAACAGCCATTTTATTAATCAAAGAGGATTGCGCTTCAGACAAAGATGAAATATTTTTCTCAACATTCAAAAGCTTTTCCTCACAGTCTTGTTGAAAGTAGTTTGTTTACCAATAAAGTCTTTAAGCATGACTTCAAGTTCAGAGGGAGCACTTCTATTGTTATTGTAGGAATTTCCATAAGTATTACCATTATTGGGAGGATAAGGCCTATAATTATCATTACCAAAATTATTCCTATAGGCATTGTTGTTGAAATTGTTGTTTCTAATGAAGTTCACATCAACATTCTCTTCTTGAGAAACCAAAGAAGCTAAAGGAACATTATTTGGATCAATATGAGCTTTTCCATTAACAATCATAGCCATGATAACATCAATTTTATCACTCAAGGAGGAGGTTTCTTCAACAGAATTTACCTTTTTACCATGTGGAGCTCTCTCAGTGTGCCATTTAGAATAGTTGACCATCATATTATCAAGGAGCTTTGTTGCAGCTCCCAATGTAATGGTCATAAAGGTACCTCCTGTAGCAGAATCCAACAGATTTCTTGAAGAGAAGTTTAACCATGCATAAAAAGTCTTGATAATCATCCAAGCAGTCAGTCCATGAGTGGGACAATTCTTTACCAAAGATTTCATTCTTTCCCAAGCTTGAAGAACATGTTCATTATCAGGTTGTTTAAATTTCATTATTTCACTTCTCATATATATAATCTTAGCAGGAGGATAGTATTTTCCAATAAAAGCATCTTTGCATTTAATCCAAGAATCAATACTATTTCAAGGCAAGGATAGCAACCATTCTTTAGCTTTTCCTCTCAAGGAGAAAGGAAACAATTTGAGCTTAATAATACCTCCATCTACATCCTTATAGTTTTGCATCTCACAAAGTTCAACAAAGTTATTGAGGTCAGCAGCAGCATCATCAGAACTAGCACCAGAAAATTGCTCTTTCATCACAAGATTCAACAAAGCAGGCTTAATTTCATAAAAGGTAGCATCAGGAGCAGGTGGTGCAATAGGTGTACTTAGGAAATCATTGTTGTTTGTGCTAGTGAAGTCACACAACTTGGTGTTCTAAGCATAATTCATTTTTGCAAAGGTGGAGCAAGCCAACTGTAGCATCAACTAGAGCCGGAACTAATTTTTTTGTGTTTTTGAAAAGACAAGGCAAACCAAACGAAACTATTTTTTTGTAATTTTTGATAAAAATAAGCAATAAAAACAAAACAAAAGAAACTAAGCAACACAAAAATAAAGTAAAGATAATCGTTGTGAAGGACTCCCCTTGTGAAGCTGTCCTTAACTCCCCGGCAACAGCGCCAGAAAAATCCTTGACGTGGCTTAATAGTAGAGCTTCGTTGGGAGACCCCAAGAGGAAGGTATGATCAGCATGTTGGAGATATTCCCTAGAGGCAATAATAAAAGTGGTTATTATTATATCTTTGTGTTTATGATAAATGTTTACATTCATGCTATAACAGTATTAAACCGGAAACATTAATACTTGTGTGATTTGTAAACTAAATTAGAGTCCCTAGTAAAAGCCTCTTTGTAATACTAGCTTGTTGGTTAATATATGATTGTGGTTTCCCGATCATGAACATTGAGATGTTGTTAACAACAAGACCATATCATTAGGAGAATGGTATGATGGACATACTCCTATAGATAAGCGTAGCATAAAGATCAAGTCATTTCAATAGTTCATTTGCTATAAGCTTTCTGATACATAGTAACCTAATTCCTTCGACCATGAGATCATGCTAATCACCATCACCGGAAGGATGCTTTGATGACATCAAACACCACACCGTAACTGGGTGTCTATAAAGGTGGCATTGAGTGTTCGGAAAGTATGTGTTGAGGCACATGGATCAAGAGTGGGATTTGTCCATCCATATGACGGATAGATATACTCTGGGACCTCTCAGTGGAATGTCATCCAATTGGCTTGCAAGCATGTGACTGTCTCACAAGGGATCACATATCACGAGAACGAGAAAATAGTACTTATCGGTAACGAGGTTGAACTAGGTATGCAGAAATACCAACGATCAAAACCTCGGATAAGTAAACTATCGTGAGACAAAGGGAAGTTGGTATCATATGTAAGTGGTTCATTCGATCGCAAAGTAATTGTAGAAATATGTGGGAGCCGTATGAATTTCCAGATTCCTCTATTGGTTATTGATCGGAGAAGTGTCTCGGTCATGTCCGCATAATTCACGAACCGTAGGGAGACACACTTAAGGATTCGATGTTGTTTATTAGATATGGAATGTTAGTAGGGATACTGAATGTTGTTCGGAGTCTCGGATGGGATCCGGGATATCACGAGGAGATCCGGAATGGTCCGGAGAATAAGATTCATATAAGGAAAGTCTGATTCTGGAGTTCGGGAAAGATTCCGATGTTTTCATCGGAGAGGTTCTAGAAGGTTCACCGGACCGGAAGGGGAATGGACCATGAATGTGTCATGGATAAGTGGAATGATTGGATAATATCCTAGGTCACTTGGTTTGGGCATTTGCAATAGAGAATTAAAGCTCTAAATTAAAAGTCAAACTGGAACAATGGTTTCCTAGTGGAAGAAGGAAAGAGTCCTTCTCTCCATCCTACTTGGGTTTGGGTTTGGATTCAAACCCACCCCTCCCAAAGGCTGCCCCTCTCATAAATAGAGGGGGAGGGCTACCCCAAAAGCCAAGCCCTAGCCCTCCCACACCCGCGCCGCCGCCGCCAAGCCGCCGCCGCGCCACCATCGCTTGGCGCCGCCGCCGACCTGTCGCCGTCGCCCTAGTCACCGCCTACGTATCCTCCTCCTCCCAGTCTTCTAAATCCTAGATCACCGGGAAACCCTAGATCCACCATAACTCGCACCGGCTTAGGCGAAGCCCTGCGGGATCTTCCCTCTACTTCCGACACCACGCAGTCGTGCTGCCGGAATCGCGAGGGGAGAACTACAACCTCCGCTGCCTGCTGGAACAAGGGAGAGGAAGGTCTTCATTGAATACCGAACGTGTGATCGACTGCGGAAGCGCTGCCGGAACGTAGCGCCAGAAGGATCGTCTATGCGATCTTGAGATAGGCAAGTGTATGACTACATCACCCACGAGAATCTGCTCTCGTTAACCGCTTTGGAATCTTCGAGGGTGAGTGCTTCTATCGACTCGTTGCTACAATCTAGTAGATAGATCTTGGCTTGTTTGTGTGCATGTTGTAGAGTTTTTTTGTTTTCCATGCTATGAACCCCTACAGTGGTATCAGAGCCGTGTCTATATGTAGATCTGTTGCACGAGTAGAACACGATGGTCATTGTGGCGGTGGTGCTTTTATTATCAATTGCTTTTTGTGTACTTTGCATCTTGCGGTATGATGGGATGAAGCGGCCCGGGCTAACCTTACATGACATCGTTCATGAGACTTGCTCCATGCTTAACATGCAACTTGTATTGCATAAGTGGCTTTGCGGGTGTCTGTCTCTCCCATCATAGTATAGATTCAATTTACAACGGGCACTTGATAGATCAAGCATCAACGTTGTGGTTCTTGTTCGTAAGTTAGAACGACAATTATTGAAAGCCCCAAACCACATAAAATATGCAAAATTAGAGGCGTCTAACTTTGTTTTGCAGGGGTGTGCTGTGATGTGATATGGCCATGATTGTGATTATATATGATGTATGCAATGTTCCTTATTGTAAGTCGGCAACCGGCAGGAGCCATATGGTTGTCTTTTAATTCCGTTAAGACCTATGTGTCTATTCAAAGTAGTTGTAATAGTTGATGCTGGTGGACGACAACCATGAAGCGGCGCCATTGACCTTGACGCCATACCGGTGATGATGGAGATCATGTCCGTGCTTGAAGATGGAGATCAGAAGCACAAGAAGAAAGGCCATATCATATCACATATTATGAATTGCATGTGATGTTAATCCTTTTATGCATCTTGTATTGCTTAGTTAGCGACGGTAGCATTATAAGATGATCCCTCAAGCACAAAAATTTCAAGATATAAAGTGTTCATCCTTAGTAAGCACTGTTGCTAAAGCTCATTGTTTCGAAGCACCACGTGATGATCGGGTGTGTTAGATTCTGCGAGTGTATACAACGTGAGCAAGCCAGATTTGCTCATGCGGAAGCTAAGTTTTGATCTTGAAGAGCCTAGCATGTACATACATGGTCTTGGAACACGGATCACGGAAAGGTAAAGCATGAGTCATACAGTAATGTTGAACATGTTGATTGTTCGCCATTGAAGCTACATCAACTCTCGTGATGATCGGTTTTGATGTGGTGGATTTGGTTCGTGTGATCACTAAAGCAATGTGAGGGATATTGTTTCGAGTGGGATTTCACCTAGATTAATTTAACTATTAATTAGAACTCAATTTGTCACAAACTTAGTCTAAACTATTGCAAATATGTTGTAGATCAATGGAGCCCCCTACCATTAATTTTAATGCGTTCCTAGAGAAAGAAAAGTTGAAAAACAATGGAAGCAACTTCGCGAATTGGTTCCACAATTTGAGGATTGTCCTCAATGCTAGTAATTTGACCTATGTGCTGGATGCACCGCTGGGTGACCCACCTGCAGCTAATGCTACCGATGAGGTAAAGAATGTTTCCTCACTCGGAAGAATTAGTACTCCACAGTTCAGTGTGCTATCTTGTATGGTTTGGAATCAGAGCTTCAGAAAAGGTTTGAGAACCATGACCCACATGATATTGTCTGTGAACTTAAAATGATATTTGAGGCTCACGCGGCAGTTGAGAGTTATGAGGCTTCTGAAAAGTTCTTTAACTGCAAGATGGAAGAGGGCAGCTCCATCAGTGAGCACGTGCTTAAGATGACTGGGCACGCAAGGAAGCTTCAAAGCTTAGGTATAGTGATTCCTAATGCTTTGGGTATTCACCGTGTCCTCCAATCACTACCACCAAGTAACAAGAACTTTGTGATGAACTACAATATGCAAAACATGGACGTTGTCAGAACTCTTCTCCATGTTGAAGTCTACAGAAGTGGAGATCAACAAAGAGCACCAAGTGTTGATGGTCAATAAGACCACCAAATTCAAGAAGCAAGGCAAGTCTAAGAAAAAGGGAAACTTCAAGAAGGGCGGTAAGAAAGTTACCGCGCCGGCAAAGAAGACCAAGGCTAGGCCTAAGCCTGATACTAAGTGCTTTTACTGCAAGGGAGAAGGTCACTTGAAGCGGAATTGCCCTAAGTACTTGGCGGATTTGAAGAAGGGCAACATCAAGAAGAAAGGTATATCTGATATACATGTTATTGATGTGTATCTCACTAGTACTCGTAGTAGTGCCTGGGTATTTGATGCTGGTTCGGTTGCTCATATTTGTAACTCGAAACAGGTGCTGCAGAATAGACGGAAGCTAGCGAAGAACAAGGTGACGATGCGCGTTGGAAATGGATCAAAGGTTGATGTGATCGCGGTCGGCATGCTACCTCTTCATCCACCATCGAGATTAGTTTTATACTTAAATAATTTTTATTTGGTTCCTACCTTGAGCATGAACATTATATCCGGATCATGTTTATTGCAAGACGGTTACTTGTTTAAGTCCGAGAATAATGGTTGTTCGATTTATATGAGTAATATGTTTTATGCACAGGCACCTTTGATAGATGGTCTATTCTTATTGAATCTCGATTGTGGAAATACACACATTAATAATATTGAAGCTAAACATTTGAAATTGAGCGATAACTCGACCTATATGTGGCACTGTCGTCTTGGTCACATTGGAGTGAAGCGTATGAAGAAACTCCATTCTCATGGACTTCTTGAATCACTTGATTTCGAATCACTTGAAAGATGTGAAGCATGTATGATGGGTAAAATGACTAAGACTCCATTTTCTGGTATGATGGATGTAGCACCCCGGGTAAATCCACTACTAGAAAATTGTTGTTGTTTTTATTATGTGCCTCATAATGACATCATCATGCATCTATTTGCCAAAAACTATTTAAGAAAAGCCTTATTTTGTTTCTACAAATAGTCCCCTCTCTATTTCAAATGTAAAACCCCAATCGACCCAGATCTGTTATTTGTGTAACAACGATTTACAAAAGTATTTTTAAACTAAATCAAATAAATAAATATTTTTTTGTTCCGGGGAGGCCGCCACCGGCCAGGCCCAAAGGGGCCAGCTGGCAGCAGCCTACTACCCGGACCAAACTAGACAAACCCTAGACCTAACCCTAAACCTACCTATTCCCACCCGCACACACGCCAACACACACCCATCGAACGCGACCCAGCACACACGCACACAACACGCAGCAGCCAACACCGCGTGGCCCCACCCTGTAGCCCCACGACCGCCACGAACCCCACGCCTTCGATCCTATCGCTCCGTACCCCGCTCCTCACCTCCCTCTCGTCTAGATACCCGCCGCTAGAGCCGCATCGCCCGCCTCCGGCTTTCCCTCCCTCTCCTCTGCTCAACGGCGTCGCCACCCCGCTGCCCTCACACCATCCTCTGCTGCGTCCGACCACCGTCCCACCTCTCCCCAAAGCGGCCGCCCTCTCCTCACTCCTCGCTTCCCAGAGCTCTGCCGGGCCTCGACGTCGACAACCTCGGCCTCTCGCGTCGTTCTCGTGCCTCCCTCTGGTCGCGACCCAAGCCTCCGCAGTAGCGGGGCTCCCTGTCCTCTGCGCCTCGCACGAGCAGAGCCCGTCACCTGTCGTGCATCCCGTCCGTCGCCTCTGCCATGATTCTCGGCAACCGCCGCCGCCAGAGGTCCTCCCCGCGACGCGCGCACCTTCCTGCCTCGCATCCTCGCCCTCTCCCCAAATTCCGCCGCCGCCTCCTTCTCTCGCAGGCACGAAGCCGCCGCCGGTGCAGCGGCCTCCCTCTCCGCGCTCGCTGGTCGTGCCGCCTCCTCGTTGATGGCCACCTCCAGTCGGAGCCTCGTCGCACCGCCTCTGCAACCGCCCCGGCCTTCCTCCGCTCCGCCCATCCTCCAGGCCGTCGCCCCTCCTCGGTATCAGGCCGGCGCCGCCGCTCACCAAGGTCGCCCTGGCGCTCTCTGTCTCGCGCGATACTGCGAGCTTCCTTCATGTTTCTCTGCAGTGCCCGACCCTCCCGGTTCTGGCTTTTTGTCGCACATCGTCTGGGCAGGGCATTGTTGGTGCTATTCTGCCACATTGTTTTCTTTTGTTGCAATCGCTTGAACCAAGCAGCGGATTTCAGAGATTGTCATAACAGGAGGCGATGAAGTGATGTGATGTTTAATCGAGATCTCCCGGTGGACGAGAATGAGAAGTTGGACAAAGTCATTGGTGTCGTCGACAAGACCTTCCGATGACCACCGGAGTTGATTCAAGATCTCCATCGACAACAAAATCGCCCACAAGGATTCGAATATCCCAAAGACCTTTCCGAAGACCAAACCCAGAAAACTGAAGCCCCGATGTCCCGATCCGAAGACCGGTCATGGACCCTCGGTGAACCCTAAGATCTTCGCAACCCAATGTGTGACCCTTTTTCTGAGCCCCATATTTTTATAATATATAATATATTCCTGTTGCATATAATTTATTCATCTCGCATACATATTGTGTGGTTTGGGGGCACTATGCCGATTCACCTCATAATTAAATATGGAGATCATATATGGACTATTTTAGTCTTAGTTTGTCTCCATTTAAATTTGTGTAGCGAACCGGTGACCTATTTTGCCTTGTTAATACAACATTTAAATTGCGGGGTTTCTAAACAACATAAGTCACCTAATTAAATGTCGGGACCCCGGTTCCGCTTAATATGGCCAAATTGCATCGCACCTTTGCCATGTCATACATCATACATGCATCATGCCCGATCTTCTGCCTTAGTATTAAATAGTGCATCCAGTGTTTCTTCTAGTGCTTTGCTTCTTCACGGATTAGGCCGATGAGTTGATGCGAGTGTCGACCCGATCTTCGGATGGACCTTCGGCAATATTTTCAGGCGAGCATTCTCCCCCTTTCTACCTATTTTTACATTTATAGTCTTTATTTCCTCATGTTGATCTATTGCTATCTGTGATGCGATGCTGTAGAATCCGTACCCCGTTATACTTCCCTGCAGCCCCCTTATATTGCCATGGACACGTCCTATTATCTGTTGTTTGGTAGATAGTCGGCCTTGCGAGTCGTAGTTGCTTGCGCAGGTGATGTGTCGCGCCGTCAATGTTCCACAGTTGTTGGAGTAATGCCGCATGTTTAATGTTGGAGATGATTATAACTTTAATTACTGTTTAATAACTAGAATTGAAGTAGGTAAATAATGCAGAGGCACAGGTGGGCAATAGATGTTATTTGGTTTTTAACCGTCCACTTGTGTCCCGTAGGACCCCGAGTACTTGATACCTGTTCTTTGAATATTCGCACTATCCACATGTGGGACCATGAATCCCCCTAGACAGAGCTTGAGTCATATCTTATTTCTTGGGGCCACAAGTAGTTTGGGGATTTATTACTATCCTATACTTATGCCATGCTTTACTGCTTTATTTATGATTGCGCGTGGAGCGCCTGTACTGTTTTGGAACCCCGTGCCACATTTTCGCGGTATCGACAAGCCCAGTCACACTTTCGGGTTCCCAGTCGTTTACAACCGTCGTCACAAACCTCTGGGTCCGTTTCGGAGCTGGCCAACTTCGTCGCGGGTAGCTTGGTGGGGTGGCCCCCTGAAATTTATATGAATCTTGCAATTGCTCTGTCGTGATGCCTCATTGGGTTTCATTTGGTTTTTCTCGAGGTTGATCGTGCGTGTGTTGCTATTTGTGCCCCCTGCAGGGTAAAACTTTCTGAAAGCCGTGTCCGCGGTTATGGACGACTTGGAGTACAGTATCTCGATCATAGACAACTATAACTAAAGTAGTGCTATAAATTTGACTTTATAATGACTAGTAATTAGCTTCACTATAATGGAATGGCTAAATAAAAGTGCCAACAATTGCTTGTTTGGGTTGTCACCTGTTACCATTGTATCTGACTAGTAAGTATTGCAACTACAACGGAATGGATAAATAAAAGTACCAACAACTGCTGGGTTTTGGGATACCTCATGCTATATGTATCTGACTAGTAAGTACTACAACCACAATTGGAATGGTTAATTAAAACTGCCCACTGCTTATTATATCAGGATGACTCATGCTATTTATATCTGACTAGTAATTGCCGCAACTATAACAAAATGAATAAAACTGCCAACTGTGTGAGTTCCTCGGTTGACTTCCTCGTTTGGTCTCGAGGGGGAAATACCAGGATGGGTATGCTTGGTGATAGTTTTAGGTTGGATCCGAATAGGTATTTCTTATCCCTATCTGATAGCCGCCAGCTGTATTGAGTCTCTATAGGTTGTTTAGTGCATGCTGCGCTGCCGCTTCAGTCCACCATACCTATGTAGGCGAGGACCGCCGAATTCTAGTCTCGCCGTGTACTGGCCTCAGTATTAACCACTCTCTTTTTCCCTTTGCCCTTTGTCAGCACCCCTTTTGTTTAAGCAGGTTTTGAGATCGACGTCGTTAGCAGGGTTACCCTTCCGGCTTGGCCTAGGCAGGGTTATGGACGCCATTGGTTATTCTTCAGGGCTCTTAGCTCAATTTGCATCTTGTCCGTACTTGGACGCTATATCGTTTTGAAGGTGATTTGGATCTTTGTATTGTATATCTGTATTCTTGACTCTTTGAGTCGCTATTGTATATATCTGTTTTGTGGGTTCCATCGCGGACTATTGTGTAATGATATTACTTCATTTTCCACCCGCACGAAAGTGCCTGGTGGGCACCTTTGAATCGTTTCTATGCGGGTTTGGCGGGGATAGCTGAAACTTGCATAGGGCCGATTCTGAGGGTGTTACAATGGAGCGAGCTACAGACTTATTGGAAATCATACATACCGATGTGTGTGGCCCAATGAGTGTAGCATCGCGCGGTGGTTATCGTTATGTTCTTACCTTCACGGATGATTTGAGTAGATATGGGTATATATATTTCATGAAACATAAGTCCGAAACTTTCGAGAAGTTTAAGGAATTTCAAAGTGAGGTAGAGAATCAACGTAACAAGAAGATTAAATTTCTACGATCTGATCGCGGAGGTGAATATCTAAGTTACGAGTTTGGCGAGCATTTGAAGAAATGCGGAATACTTTCACAATTGACACCGCCGGGAACACCACGGCGTAATGGTGTGTCCGAACGTCGTAATCGAACTCTCTTAGATATGGTTCGTTCTATGATGTCACTTACAGATTTACCGCTATCGTTTTGGGGTTATGCATTAGAAATAGCCGCATTCACTTTAAATAGGGCACCATCTAAATCCGTTGAAACGACACCGTATGAATTATGGTTTGGGAAGAAACCCAAATTGTCGTTCCTTAAAGTTTGGGGTTGCGAAGCTTATGTAAAGAAGTTACAGCCCGACAAGCTTGAACCCAAAGCGGAAAAATGCGTCTTCATAGGATACCCGAAGGAAACTATTGGGTATACCTTCTATCATAGATCCGAGGGCAAAATCTTCGTTGCCAAGAATGGATCCTTTCTAGAGAAGGAGTTTCTCTCGAAAGAAGTGACTAGAAGAAAAGTAGAACTCGGCGAGGTTGTTGAACCTTCTCTCAAACTTGCGAGTAGCGCAACACCGGAAGTAGTTCCTGTGGCGCCTACACAAATAAGAGAGGAATCTAATGATGTTGATCATGAAACTTCGGTTGAAGTTACTACGAAACCTCCCAGGTCAACGAGAACTCGTACCACTCCTGATTGGTATGATCCCGTTATGAGTGTCATGTTGGTGGACAACACCGATGACCCTGCGACATATGAGGAAGCAATGATGAGCCCAGATTCCAATAAATGGCAAGAAGCCATGAAATCCGAGATTGGATCCATGTACGAAAACCAAGTATGGACTTTGGTGGACTTACCGGATGGCCGGAAGGCTGTCGAGAACAAATGGATCTTCAAGAAGAAAACAGATGCTGATGGTCATGTTACTGTCTATAAAGCTCGACTTGTCGCAAAAGGGTTTCGACAAATTCAAGGAGTTGACTATGATGAGACTTTCTCACCAGTAGCGAAGCTAAAGTCTGTGAGGATTATGTTAGCAATCGCTGCATATTATGATTATGAGATATGGCAGATGGATGTCAAAACGGCGTTCCTCAATGGAGACATTGATGGAGAGTTGTATATGATGCAACCCAAAGGTTTTGTCGATCCTAAAGATGCTAACAAGGTATGCAAACTTCAACGGTCCATTTATGGATTGAAGCAACCATCCTGAAGTTGGAATCAACATTTTGATAAGGTAATCAAAAGCTTTGGTTTTATACAAACTTATGGAGAAGCTTGTATTTACAAGAAAGTGAGTGGGAGATCTATAGCATTCTTAATACTATATGTAGATGACATATTATTGATTGGGAATGATGTAGACATTCTTAATAGTGTCAAGGATTATTTGAATAATAGTTTTTCAATGAAAGATCTTGGCGAAGCAGCTTACATATTAGGCATAAAGATTTATAGAGATAGATCAAGACGCCAAATATCATTGTCACAAAGTACATATTTGGACAAAGTTCTAAAGAGGTTTGGAATGGAAGATAGCAAGAAAGGGTTCTTGCCCATGTTGCCCAATACGACCTTGAGTAAAACTCAAAGTCCGGCAACGGCAGAAGATAGAGAAAGGATGAGTAAGACTCCCTATGCCTCAGCCATAGGATCTCATATGTATGCCATGCTATGTACTAGACCCGATATTGCATATGCTGTTAGTTTGACTAGCAGATATCAAAGTGATCCAGGAGTGGATCATTGAACAGCGGTCAAAAACATCCTTAAGTACTTGACAAGAACTAAGGATATGGTTCTTTCTTATGGAGGTGATGAATAGCTCGTTGTTAATGGTTACACCAATGCTAGTTGGAACACCGATCCGGAAGATTCTAAATCTCAATCTGGATACATATTTACTTTGAATGGTGCATCAGTTAGCTGGAGGAGTGCAAAGAAAAGCGTTGTGGCGAGATCTTCAACTAAATCGGAATACATAGCTGCTTCAGAGGCTTCACAAGAAGCTGAAGCATACCAAGCTACGTTTTCACGCTATTCGAGAGCATGTCCAAGATGGTGACATAAAGATTTGCAAAGTACACACAGATCTGAATGTGGCGGATCCGTTGACTAAACCTCTCCCGAGGGCAAAACATGACCAACACCAAACCGCCATGGGTGTTCGGTATATTACCATGTAATCTATATTAGTTGACTCTAGTGCAAGTGGGAGACTGTTGGATATATGCCCTAGAGGCAATAATAAATATAGTTATTATTATATCTTTGTGTTTATGATAAATGTTTACATTCATGCTATAATAAGTATTAACCAGGAAACATTAATACTTGTGTGATTTGTAAACTAAATTAGAGTCCCTAGTAAGGCCTCTTCATAATACTAGCTTGTTGGTTAGTAAATGATTGTGGTTTCCCTATCATGAACATTGAGATGTTATTAACAACAATATCATATCGTTAGGAGAATGGTATGATGTACATACTCCTATAGATAAGCGTAGCATAAAGATCAAGTCATTTTAATAGTTCAATTGCTATAAGCTTTCTGATACATAGTAACCTAATTCCTTCGACCATGAGATCATGCATATCACCATCACCGGAAGGATGCTTTGATGACATAAAACACCACACCGTAACTAGGTGGCTATAAAGGTGGCATTGAGTGTTCGGAAAGTATGTGTTGAGGCACATGGATCAAGAGTGGGATTTGTCCATCCATATGACGGATATATATATACTCTGGGCCCTCTCGGTGGAATGTCATCCAATTGGCTTGCAAGCATGTGACTGGCTCACAAGGGATCACATATCACGGGAACGAGAAAAGAGTACTTATCAGTAACGAGGTTGAACTAGGTATGCAGAAATACCGACGATCAAAACCTCGGATAAGTAAACTATCTTGAGACAAAGGGAAATTGGTATCGTATGTAAGTGGTTCATTCGATCGCAAAGTAATCATAGAAATATGTGGGAGTCGTATTAATTTCCAGATTCCTCTATTGGTTATTGATTGGAGAAGTGTCTCGGTCATGTCCGCATAATTCATGAACCGTATGGAGACACGCTTAAGGATTCGATGTTGTTTAGTAGATATGGAATGTTAGTAGGGATACCGAATGTTGTTCGGAGTCTCGGATGGGATCCGGAATATCACGAGGAGATCCGGAATGGTCCGGAGAATAAGATTCATATAAGGAAAGTCTGATTTCGGAGTTTGAGAAAGATTCCGATGTTTTCATCGAAGAGGTTCTAGAAGGTTCTAGAAGGTTCACCGGACCGAAAGGGGAATGGACCATGAATGTGTCATGGATAAGTGGAATGGTTGGATCATATCCTAGGTCACTTGGTTTGGGCATTTGCAATAGAGAATTAAAGCTCTAAATTAATAGTAGAAATTTTTGTTTTCCATGCTACGAACCCCTACATAGCACGGCAGTAAGTTTTCCCTGAGTTATGAAACCAAGGTTATCGAACCAGTAGGATCAAGTAAACAACTCCAAGGTGTTGCTGACAACTTGGAATCCTGGACAACACGAACTCAAGACTTTGCCCCAACTTATAGTGAGGTTGTCAATCTCACTGGTTTGCTAAATACAAAGGATTAAATGTATGGTGTGGAAGGTAATGGTTACTTGAAGAAAGTAAATAGTAACAGTAGATGATGTAACAATGGTAAAGATTGGACCAGGGTCCACAGTTCACTAGAGGTGTTCTCCTTAAGATAAACAACATAACATGCTGGGTAAACAAATTACAGCAGGGGCAATTGACAGGACAGAGCAAGGCAAAACAATGCAATACTAGACATTCAAGACCCTATGAGATTTGATTGGGCATTCCAACAATATACATGGACCGCCATCCAACTGCATCTATGACTAGTAATCCACCTTCAGGTTATTATCCGAACCCCCTCAAGTATTAAGTTGCAAGCAACGGATAACTTCATTAAGCAATGTGTGTAAAGTAAACGATACAATTGTTCCATGAACAAGAGATTGTTGTTTTATCCCTAGTGGCAATAACACATCTACAACCTTAGAGATTTCTGTCACTTCCCCAGATTCAATAGAGGCATGAACCCACTATCGAGCATAAATACTCCCTCTTGGAGTCACTAGCATCTACTTGGCCAAGATAGCTACTAGAAACGGAGAGCATGCAAGATATCAAACAACACGGACATGATAGAATCAATAATCATAAGACATGATAGAATCAATAATCAATCTGACATAGTAATCTCAATATCTATCGGATCCCCGCAAACACAACATTCATGATTACAAATAGATGATCTTGATCATGAACGAAGCTCACAAGATCTAAACATGATAGCACAAAGGAGGAGAAACAATCATCTAGCTACTTTATGGACCCATAGTCCAAGGTGGAACTACTCATGCATCATACTGGAGGCTGGCATGGTGATGAAGAAGGCCTCCGGGGTGATCTCTCCCCTTGGGAAGAGTGCCGGGAAGAGCTTCAGATCCTCCCGATCTAGGGACGATGGTGGCGGAGGCTACAGACTGTTTCGTGGAGATCTGATCGGGTACTTAGGGTTTTGGCATTGGGGGGTTTATATAGGCGAAGAGGCGAGGCAGGAGGGCGGCCAGGGGTCCCACACCCTACCTAGGCACGGCCCAGGGTGGGCTCGCGCGTGGGGGGGTGCGGACACCCTGTGGCTCCCCTCCGGTCGCCCTTCGGTCTCTGTGTTCGTCTCGGTGAAATATTGACTTCGACTTTTGTCCCGTCCAATTCCGAGAATATTTTCTTACTAGCTTTTCTAAAATAAAAACAACAGAAAATAGGCAACTGGCACTGCGGCATCTTGTTAATAGGTTAGTCGCAGAAAATGTATAAAAATACCTTAAAGTGTAGACAAAGCAAAGCAAAGTGGATACTAAACAAGTATGGAACATCAAAAATTATAGATACGTTTACGACGTATCAGTAGCCCGTCCTTTTGACGTTACTCTATCTACTACGCCAAGTCCCCCAAGTGGACCAATGACCCTTGCTCGAGCCAAGCTCCTACATGATAAGGTGAACTCGCTTCTCTCTATGTGTGACTTTGACTCTCCTTTGAATGACCTGCTACTTCATATAATACTTTGTGTATCCTCAGCTATGAACCCCAAGAGAAGAAGCCAAGTACACACAAGAGTGAGCACTACTAAAGTCAGCGCCACCTCTGGTCCATCGGAATCCTAGCCGAAATCGCCAAGACCACCCACCCGGCGCCCGAACCGGTTCGCCGGAATGCTCCGCCGCCTGCAAGAACTATGAGGACATATACTGGCATGCTCTATGAAAGCATGTTATGACTCATCATCCGCATACCACTAGAAGCTACATAGTGTAAAAATATTAGTAGAGATGAACTACAACTGCAAAAAAGGACGAATACGAGCATCCAAAAATGTAAAAACAGGAAAATAAAAGAACACACGGGTAGATACTTACCGTGCGAGATGAGAAGAAGCCTGAGGAAGGAGAGAACCCTATGTTGCTTCAAACAAAAATAATTAGAAGGCATTTCCATACCTAGAAAACAAAAGTAAGTGTACTTGATAAGCTTCCTGCTGATAATGATGCCCTGTCGCGTTGATAGTCTATGCCAATTGCCGGAGCCACGTCGTGTGATGATCGAAATCTAGAGCGTGGTAGCACTCGCTATAGCCGTCGACTTCGCGTCGCGAGCGAGATAACCTCATCGAGAAAAGCTTCAGATGCAATGGACGAACCATTCCCACGCTCTCCACAGCGCAAAATGCGCGCTGAAGAGCACGACGACAGTTCGACCCTAACACCCAAAGCGGATGCGCCTGCTTCGATAGTCGGCTATGAGAAACCATGACAGAGGACAAGCGATGTAGGGTAAAGAAACTATGTCTATGGGAGTGCAAGCCGTACGATGTGGCTAAGCGAGAGGCACGATTTATAGATGAGCGCCGCTCACAGCGCAGAATGCATGTTGAGTTAATGGGTAAGATGAATGGCGTAAGAGTGTTTGGCGCATGGGGCCTATCCTGCCAAAAACGGCTTCTCGCAACATGGAGTCCATTGTTTTCAGCGCGTACGGACATCGCATGTGAGAAGTTATCTCGCATAGCGAAAGGACGCTCGCCGCGAGAACCCGCGCATGGCAAGGGATAACGCTACCAGCTCGACCGTCGACCGAGAGAACGTTCAAATGGTGAGATAACGCTGCAAAGTCTACTCTATTCGGGACACAATATATGGCCTTGCCGCGAGAAGCCACGGCCGGCTAGAGCCTACGATGCCAGCATGACCATCCTTCACGAGAACCCGCGTCCGCCCATGCCATCGGATGCCATCTGCACTGCCAGCTCAGGTTTCCGCCACGAGACACCGCGTCCGTTGAGGGTCCACCGCGCCACGTTGGCTCTAGACGGGTCCCATGTCCGCGAGAATCCGCGGCCGACATGGACTTACGGCGCCATGTCGTCTCTCGGCGGGCCCCATGTCCGCGAGAAACCATGACCGACATGGGATCACGACGCCATGTCGGCTCTCAGAGGGCCCCACCGCCCGGTGTGCACAAAGGCGTGTCGTGCCGGGAACGCCTCTCGCAGAACTCGGTCCTGCCCACATACGCTGACGGAAAGCACATGGCGCTTGTGGTCCACCATCTGGCGAAGCGACACACATACGTGGCAATGAATCTTTTACCCTAGCCCACAGCAGGGCCCGCCTCCCAGAACAACAGGGGTCTATAGCAATGTCGCCGCGTGTCCTTTCCAGCGTCCATCTCACGATCAAAAAGAATCAGGACGATGTGGATAACAATTTAGGCTCAAACATTCTACTATATTATTTACTCTGATAAACTACAACATACATACATTTCTGATATATAAGAGTCATATGCGATCTTGCCTCTACTCTCAAATCGAGTACCTTCGTGCACCATGACGGGCATTCCGCCTCAACACCTGTGGCCTTTGCCTAGCGACGCCCTCCGAAGTGGCGAGGGAAGAGGTAGTGATAGGAGAGGTTCTTTACCACAAATTTTGGGGGCGTGTTTGGTTGGCCCGATTGCCGTTTCTTGCACCGGGCCAGAAGAAATAAGATGGCTCGCACAGTTTAAAGCACCTCTCTCATCGCTTCGGAGGAACGCCAAAATAGAGTGTTTCCACTAGGAAAGGCCCTGGCGAGCGCAAGGGGAGAAACTGCGTGCGCAGGAAGGCGGCGGGGAGATGGCGGGATCCGAAAGAATCGTAGCGCCAGATGGCGCGAAAAGTAGGCTCACCTCCCTCTTATGCTGCCACCTCCTGCCGGAAGAAAAACTCCTCCCCATTTTCCTCTTGTGTGGCGGCGGTGGCGATTTAGATCTCCCGCTGCAGCTGCTAAGCACACTCCGGCACCGGCTGGCGTCTACAGCCTGACTCTGGCATCTGCTGGCTCACAGATCTGTGGCATTGGTTACTCCCATGTGTTCTTCTCCACCTGCGGCGGGTCCTCGACAGCCACCAGCATGAAGGTAACAACCATGACTCCTCTCTATCTTTTTTACCAAGGTAGTTAGCTCGACATTAGGGTAGTACGTACACCATGTTTACGTATTGCCACTCCGTTTAGGGCTAGCAACTAAAGCTTATCATCCAACCAGCTGCTCTAGTCGATGTGGTTTAGGCATGGATGTTCATGATCTACAGAAGAGCGGCTGCTAGGCATAACATGCCGGCCGTGAAGTATGGTCCCCTGATGCAGCGCGACAAAGAGAGATGGAAAATCTGAACTACATCTACAACAACAGCGAAGTGGAGGCTAGCACCGTGCTCAGGATGAGAAGAGCCTCGTTTAACCATCTTGTGCAGACTTTCAGGTCTAGAGGGCTGCCCAAGGACACCATCAACTGCTGTATCAAAGAGCGGGTGGCTCTGTTTCTTCATGTTCTAGGCCATAACCATAGATTCTGAGTGATCCACAACGCATGGAGGAGATCAAACCGAGACAATTTCCCGATATTTCAATTAGGTGTTGTATGATGTTGGAGAAAGAGGAGATGATCAAGCCACCATATGGTCAAACCCCCGCGAAGATACATGGCAACAGTCGATGGTTCCCCTTTTTCAAGGTGAGCAACTCTAGCATGTTATTCTTTGGATGATTTTATTGGACAGCCGGCTAACATTCTTGTAATTCCAGGATTGTATTGGAGCAATTGATGGCACTCATGTGATGGCTAGAGTGCCGAAATCTTAGCGGGCTGCATATAGGGGGAGGAAGCACTACCCCAGTCATAATGTGCTTGCTATCGTTGATTTCTACATGAAATTCACATATGTGCTTGCCGGGTGGGAAGGATCTGCCCACGATGCGACGATTCTGGCAGACAACCTTAGCATACCTGATGGCATGAAGCTCCCCGAAGGCAAATTCTACCTTGCAGATGTCGGGTATGCCTGCCGGCCTGGAATTCTGCCACCCTTCAGATCAATAAGCGGTTCCATCTTAATGAGTTCTCTGCTAGGAACTACCCAAGGACTCCGGAAGAACTTTTCAATCTTAGTCACTCTAGCCTTAGAGTTAGGGTTGAGAGGGTCTGTTTTGTAGAACAGGTTTAAGATCCTTGGTCAGAAGCCTTTACACTCTTTCCCCATCCAAGTTAAGCTTGTTCTTGCCTGTTGCATTTTGCACAACTGGATCCTGCAATTTCGCGCCGATGAGTACTTTTCGAAGGAGGAAGATGTCATTCCTAATGACAATGACACTAATGGTGGTCATGGTGTTGCCCATAACGATTGTGCTGCTTGGAAGAGCAGTAGACAACAGTGGAAGCTCGAGATGTGGGCGACAAGAGGCAACTACAGGATCTGAAGAAGATGGTTTGTTGAAATGCTGCCCTTGTGTTTCATGAACAACCCCTGATACAGGTGTAAAACATTCATTCGTAGTAGCTAGGTAATATTATGATGAACTGTCATTTGCTAGTAGCTAGGTAATATTATCGTAAACTCATGTTTGCTAGTAGTTAGGGTGGTAATTTGGTACCGCGAGTTTCATTTGCTGCCTTCTTAAAACTACTAGTTCAGTTTGTTATCTATATTGTTACGTGGTAACATCACCAGCTGGGAGAAGTGGTGAGCACATCACTATAGCATGAGCAACCAGACATGCAGAAATTTGCATCAAACGACACAAAAATCAGTTATCTTGGCAACTAAATAACTTGCCAAAATTATAGAAATACTAGATATGGGTAACCAAACGAACTGTCTAACTTGGCCCAAACCCAATCTTTCCTTATGCAGCATCCACCGGACCAAGTAGAAAAAATAAAAAAATTATGCCCGAGCAACCAAATACGCTCTAAGTGTCTCGGTCCGGCCCTTCAAGCTGCACGGGATCTAGATCCATATCTGCGTGTGGTAACTTCTTAATAAATACTATGGACTAGCTCAGTGCTCGTGTATTTTCATGAACTATCATTTTTCTCACAATTGTGAATATGTACGAGTCGACAAGAATGGTGCACATTTTTGGTTCCGGTCAACCAATAACCACCGCTCTTTGAAGGTGAGTGACTCACATAGTGCCGCCTTCAGGTAGACCCAGCAGTCCAGCTCTTTGAAGGTGAACGCAAGTCCTCCAGTACATATGGCGATCTTGGTGTTATCACATATGTCAACCTGTCTTTTTTTTTCATGACGATTCGTGTTTTTGTTCTGTAGAGAAAACCTTGAGTTGTTTTTTTATCAGGAGGCGTTGTTGTATCGCTCTTGACGTCACGGATATCTTTTTTGTGGATGCATGTATGCGCTGGAGTTGCTGTCTTTTTTTACTTTTTTATTAATCTCTCACGTATAATGTTGGTCACCTGTCATGTGTGTATATATGTGATTTTTTTTGTTGTACGGGTGTGTGTATACACTTTCGGTCAACGAGTAAACCATAGCCAAAAACGATTTGGCTACGTGCTCTACTTGGACACAAACGGTTAGGAGCACGCATAACCAAGAACGA
Source organism: Avena sativa (assembly GCA_916181665.1). Classification (NCBI taxonomy): domain Eukaryota; kingdom Viridiplantae; phylum Streptophyta; class Magnoliopsida; order Poales; family Poaceae; genus Avena; species Avena sativa. The sequence goes on from OV702293.1 coordinate 282,171,725, forward strand.
CTGACACATGTGTACCCTACTGAACTAAAATTCGTCCCTCTAAGTCCAAGAGCTAGCACGAGTCGAACACAAACGTGTTGGACTCTGTCGCACGATGTATGTTTTCTGATCACGTGGCTCATCCGTGTGTGGATGTGTAGAATGCGGTGAGATTAGTTTGGAAAGGTAAAATCAAGTTACCCATAATTTTGCATATTTGTTTTGTGCGGTAGTTTTGAGATGTTGCTTTCCCGTGATTCTAATGATCCTTTATTGTTTGTATATAATGTAGTTTTCTAGTTATTGGTTACTTAGTTTTGACACACACGAGAAATTAGAATCGAAATACTGAAGAAGATAAACCATGATTGCTTTTTAGTTTAGTTTGTTGAGGAAAGGAAGGAAACCTCATTTGCTTTCCAATTCCTTTTAGTTGCCGTGATTGTGACGACCCTGTAATTGTTAGACGTAATAAACTTATCTAATTGTTGGTTACCATAACGTGCAAGGTAGTGGGCGATCTAATGGTTACGATTCTTCCAATGTTTAATGATTATATTTAACGATTCAAATTCTTGTAATGTTTTTTCTTCTCCAAAAGCTAACAAACGCGCGCGCGTTCCTGTCTGATCAAGCGGCCTCACGCGCGCCGTCCGTTTCGCGTGGTGATTCGTGTTGTGTTTCCAGGTGGTTTTATGTCCGCGCCCGCACCTCCCGCAGTTACTGTAGCAATTCCCCACTTCCGTTTCGCTCGCTCTTCTCCGCGCTCGTCGCTCTCGCATTTGTCGCCGGAGGTCTGCGGGTGCTAGAGCAGGACCGCACGGCGCGCGCGACGCCGGTACTACCCCACTTCCGTTTCGCTCGTCGCACTCACCATCTTCGTCGCGCTTGTCGCTCTCGATTTGTCGCCAGGATTCGGAGGTCTGCGGGTGCTGTCGCCGGGATTCGGAGGTCTGCGGGTGCTGGAGCAGGACCGCACGGCGTGCGCGACGCCGGTACTACCCCACTTCCGTTTCGCTCGTCGCACTCGTCATCTTCTCCGCGCTCGTCGCGCTCGTCGCTCTCGATTTGTCGCCGGGATTCGGAGGTCTGCGGGTGCTCGATCAGGGCCGCACGGCGCGTGCGACGCCGGTACTAGTCTCTGGTGAGCCACCGCTCTCTTCATCTTCTCCACCACCTTCGCATTCTCCGCTCGATTTGCCGCCGCTCTCGATTTGTCGCCGGGATTGGGAGGTCAGTATCGGGTGCTGGAGCAGGGCCGCACGGCGCGAGCATCCGTAGGCGCATCCTCTACCTGGCGACGCTTCTCCCTGCCTTAAGATCCAGCAGCGTGGCCGTCCCCATCTCCTGCATCGTGCATCTCTCTGCCGTAGTGGGTGCTGGTGGGTCAGAGATGGAGGCACATTGGAGCAGCCCCCATCCCCTGCATCGTGCATACCTCGGCCTGTACAACTCCGACCTAGTTTGATTGCTAGGATTCGAGGTGGGATGACTTTCATGATCAGGAAGAAAGAACACGAGAGAGAGAGAGAGAGGACAGAGTTTAGTTTCCTTTGTCATTTCAGTCATAATCCGAATAATCGCTGAGCCCGTGGCCTTATACTCGACACACGACCCAGACAGCTGTCACACACTTTACACGCACACACCGCCACCACGTCACAACCAACTCGTGGTGGTACACACAACCTAAGATGTAGACCCAGTCGTGACACGGCCGTAGTGGGTGCTGATGGGGCAGAGATGGAGGCAGATTGGAGCAGCAGCAGACGCGACTCATCCCAACGGCCTGCCGGCGACGCATCTGAGGGGGAATTGAGGAAAGTGATCGGTGGTTGGTAGGAGCAACGACGGCATCGGGTGGTTTGTGGCGTCGCTTGGGAAGGGAGAAGGTGTCGGCAGCGTCCTGGGGAGCGGATGACCACCTATGGGCTGGGCTCGACCACGACCTCGAGCTGCAGGTAGAGGAGGGGCGCTTGTCTAGGCCGATGCGCGCCTATGCTAAATTGTAGGCAATTTAGAACAAGTAGGCAAATTATGTGAATAGGCATGCATCAGTAACCCTTCTGTAAGGATGCATGAGCATTATCCATAAGGATGTAGATGGGGCACTTTATTGATGCCGAGATGTTTATTAACAGCAGAAAAATGACCTTTCTGTGTTTTTTTCCTTTTTCTGCATGCATGTTTTCTTCTTCGACATAAGGGGAAGCAGTCATGTCTGACTTTTCGGGACAAGACACCCGGCAGGTTATCCTTCTATATTAACAATGTAGGAAGTATGATAAGTTTGTCCGAAGTTTATCCTAGGCAATGTGGGCAATATATTGTTAGTGCTTGCGATCTGTTTTGCAACTAGTGTACCAATGCAGGCAATTATTTGATGTTAATTGTACTAAGTAGGCAATATGTGTAGCAATCCAGGCAATTATCTAATTAATCCAGACAAATATATGCTACTACGGGTTAATGAAATTTAGAACAAGTAGACAAATTATGTAGAAATCCACACAATTATCTTATAAATCCAGGCAAATATATGCTACTATGGGTAAATGAAATTTAACACAAGTAGCCAAATTATGTTCAGTACTATTTTTACAGGCAATTCTGAGTCACATATAGGCAAATGTTCAGTACTGTTTTTATGTTCAGTATGATTTTTTGAGATTCTTATTTTTGTTTGCTTTCGTTTGGTAAGGGAGGTGGTCCAGATGAAGTGTTGATGGCCAATATGGAGAAGAATGCTGGACAAGGTAGGAACAGAGCTTCACCAGCAAGGATTATGAAGCTAAATGATAACCTCAGCCTTGCCTATAGAGAGTTAATTGCCAGTTATGGACTTGGTGGACTTTTGAGGATTGCTGCCTTGACACTGCCAGCAGAGTATAGCAAATGGATTTTGCAGCATGTGGACCCAAATAAGAGAAGCATAGTTATTGAAGGACATGGTTCTATCCCTGTAACTGCGGATGGTGTAATAGAAGTTCTAGGGCTACTAAACAAAGGGGATGATGTTTTCTATGGGTGTGATCCTGAAGCGACTAAGTTTATGATGAATCTTTATGGATTCGAGAAAGGATCAGCACCCAACGTTACCACTTTTTGCAAGATGATCGAAGACATGAAGGGGAGGACTGATGATGACTTCATGCGTGCTTGGATCACCCTAATGGTCAACTGTTTTCTATGCCCTACCACTGGTCTGACCATCAGCCCTCGATGCTATCCTATTGTTGTGGACCTGAAAAGAGTAAAGAGGATGAACTTTGCAAAGTTTGTAGTTGACCAAATAATGAAAGCTGTTAGCGAAATGGGAACTAAGAAAAAATCTATCGTGTGCTGTGTACACCATCTAGTGGTTAGATAGTATCCCCTGCTTTAACCTGGGTTTATTTTTTGTTTTTTTATTGTTTCACTCACAGATTGTTTCATCTTTTATGGGTTTTTTCTATGGAAAACAGGTTAAATATGTAGATTCACTGGTCGTTGAAATGCTTGTTCCAAATTGCAAAGTTCGGGCGGAGGCTTGGGACAGCAAGCTCGTAGGCAAGGTAGTTAAAGCTGACAAGAAGCCAGGTGGTGGGTTCGGGCATCTCAAAGTGAAGCCTAGCGTCTTGCAAAAACCTGGCGGTGAACTATTTGTGAGTTATGAAGAGACCGAACGTTTTGTATCATCAAAGTTGCCAGCTAATTTCAACAAAAGTGTATGTGTGCCTTTTCTCTCTATCATTTTTGTTATCTGTTTTCTCACACTTTTTCTACCGCCAACTAACTAGGGGCATTTTGACATGTTTCTTATGATGCAGAACAAAAGAAAATTGGCTGCAATGGTAACTGAGCTATGCAGAGGTATATCATTACAGATTGGTACGTTCCTCGAGGGTGTTGGCAACCTAGATTGTCAAGAGGAAATTCAGGGATCAACAAAAAGAAGAAAACAAGATGCAGGTGTCCATATGAGCAGCAAGAACTTAGATAAAGACACTGTTGCAGGAGTTGGGGCAAGCGTACAAGCGGACTCAGCGAAGATTCTGATTCTGATGCATTCGTCCCAATAAAAAGGTGCAACTGCAAAAAAGTTGCAGGGAGATCCATGGTACAAAAAGCAAACACATCAAAGCCTGAAAAATACATTGCATCAACCCAACTTGTACCAAACAGTAGCAAGGCGGTAGGGGTTGCCGAAGATGTCCAAACAAAGGAGCCTCTAGTGATGGTCTCCAACATTGCAAAAAGCACCCCTATGGAAAGCGATGGTCAACAAGCATCTCAGTGTGTGTCAAAAGTACAAATCCCAGAAGTTGACATACTTCCCAATGCATCAGTCCTACCTGCAAATTTGGTACTGCATGGAACAACAATTCATGAGGCACCCCCAACATTTGACAGAATTCCGGGTGGAACCTCTCGTGAGGTAGCTTTACACTCAGACCAAGCAGTTGTTTTGCAGGCAAATTCAAACAGAAGTGCGGATGGAACCTCTCCGGATGTATTCCAGGCAAATTCAAACTCAAACAGAAGTGCGGATGGAACCTCTCTGGATGTATTCCAGGCAAATTCAAACTCAAACAGAAGTGCGGATGGAACCTCTCCGGATGTATTCCAGGCAAATTGAAACTCAATTCAGGCAACTATTTGGCCAGAAGCATCAGTTGAAAAAACACCTGCTGCTGTTCACCCTGATCAGGCAACATTACATGAAAACCAGGCAAGTCCAACCCCAGTACAAGCAATTGTTTTGCCAGCACCAACTTTTGACAGAACACTTATTGCCAACTCCTTTGAGGCAACTATTCAACCAAATCAGGCAATATTCCATGGAAACCAGGCAAGTTCAAACTCAAATCAGGCAAGAATTTGGACAACACCAACTTTTGACAGAACACCTGCTGGGAACTCCCTTGAGGCAACTATTCAACCAATCCAGGCAATATTCCATGGAAACCAGGCAAGTTCAAACTCAAATCAGGCAAAAATTTGGACAGCACCAACTTTTGACAGAACACCTGCTGGGAACTCCCTTGAGGCAACTATTCAACCAATCCAGGCAATATTTCATGGAAACCAGGCAAGTTCAAACTCAAATCAGGCAAAATTTGGACAACACCAACTTTTGGTAGAACACCTGCTGGGAACTCCCTTGAGGCAACTATTCAACCAATCCAGGCAACTATTTCACTAGTCCCACTGTCAATAGTTCTAATGTTGGAAAAAAAAGATCCAAGCCATACATCGGCGACTTAAAAAACTTGTCCTCCTCCAGTGCCTATACAAACTGGGACAGTAGGATCGTCTTGCAAGCCCTTGAAGAACAGGTTACAGTTGCCTGTAACGTCACCGGACAAGTCAAATAATGGCGAACAGGCATTAGTTGGGTCTGGTTCAGGCCTTCAAAGCAATGGTAGACGAGTGACAATTGTAGACAAAATGATCAACCTTAACTCCCACCTGCAGGATACAGTTGAAAGTGAAATCAGGCCAAAAAATCTAGAAGTTTCATTTGACACGGGAGAATAGGAATGGGACATGTCTCTTCTTAGTCAAGCAGAGGCTGATGCCAAAAGAGTAATTGGTGAGATGCGTAAATGCAACTGAACAGCAAAACACTAGAAGATGTGAAAACTCCAAGATCTAACATAGAACCAGCCAAAGATGCTCCAGGTAGCAGCTCATCAAAAACTCCACAAGATGCTAGGCATGAACGAAGAGTTTCACGGGTAGCACCTGCTGTCAGGTCACCTTATGTAGATCCTGATAACACGGACCCTTTCTTCTGTTCAGAAGAAGTAAACAAAATATACAATGTTGTCTGTTAGTACAAACGTAGGAGGTCTCGGAGCCAAGCTAAGGAGACAAGGTTAGTGTACTTCATTCCATAATACTGATTTTCTTCACAGTTTCATCTCAGTTCTATGCCCCTCATTAATTTTATTCCTCCTGTTTTTCTTTGTTCCTCTTGTCTCCATAGCAAACCAATAATCAACTACGATGAATTCTTCATCTCGGGCGAGGAACTTGCATCTTCAGTAGCTGATGGTAGCAAGTTTGAAGCTTGCGTTGTAGAAATAGGAATTGTTGCTTTGAGAACAATAGAGATGTGTCCAAAGAAAAGATACATGCCAATAAGGATCACTGTAAGCACCTTTTTTCTTCATTGTTATACCTGATTAGTTTTTCTTAGGCAATTATTATGATCAAGGAGGCAAAATATGTTGCAATACAGGCAATTTTTATGTTTGTAATTCAAATAGTCCTACTAATCTGATTTCCCATCTAGGAGTAGGCAATTAATATGAGTCATGTACCAACATAAGTAGCAATGCAGGCAATTTTTGTTAGTAGACAGTTAGTACTGAACATGTATATCAGTTTTTTAACTTTCGACTTTTCCCTCATGCGTGGTGTCTTCAGACTTTCTTCCAAAATGGTAGTTTCATCCGAAGTGAAGTCGACAAGTGGTTCAACTACCATACCATGAGGCTGAGCCGTTGTGAATTGGTAAGTAATACCTTGCTGATTTGTTTTCTAAATTAGTGGTCACTTTGTTTTCTGACCCTTTAAAGCCGTGAATTAGGTTGCCTTTCCAACTCCAGAAGTACTTGATCTTGAAAGACCAAAAGAGACAGGGCACTATTGGCTCCTAGTGCTGAATTTAAGGGATGAGCGATTCGAACTGTTAGACTCGCTTAGGACTCTAAAAGATAAAAGTTGCTTAAAACCGCAAAGATCATTATTGAAGGGATTGTAGCAAATTGGGAGAAGCATTATAGCAAGTCAAGCAAGCAAGTTAAGCGGGACTGGCCTATTATTGATGTCAACAGCGCCAAACAAGACGATGGGTCAGTAATTTTTCCTTGTGCTTTTTTCGACTACCTTTTTTGTTTTTAATTACATCAAACTGATTAGCTCTTATTATCTTACTTGCATAAAAAATCTCTAGTTGTGGCATTTACATGTTGCACAACGCTGAGAAGTGGGAGGGAAGTGTTGTACCAGTTCTTAATTCAAAGGACGTACCGAAGCTCAGGAAGTTGATGACTGTGAAATGGCTAAATAGCCATCACAATGATGTAAATTGGAGGAGCATGTTGAACATCAAAAAGGTGTGCCCAACAAATTTTAACCTTGTTTTTACCACTTCTTTTTGTCTCTTTTCTGTTTTTTCAGTGTACAAGCAGCAACTCCCCTCCTCACCTCCCTAGTTCTTTTGCATGGTTGTTGTCGAGCAAATTTAGGACGGTAGCATACAAATGCAAGAAAGGCAGCTAGCTGAAAACATGATGTCTTTTTAATCTCAACTTTTACTGAATCCAAGTATTACAAAACCATTACAGCCATCTCATAAAACAACTACTACTAACACAATAGGAAACTAGTACTAACTTGATATTTTTCCCAGAAAACAAGCTGGGTTTCTCAAACACTTTGGTTCAATCTCGTGCTGCAAGTAGCAGCATTGTGTCCTTGCTGGTCACAAAGTGCACATTTCACACTCCTCTTAGGATGCAATTCAAGTGCTGAACCGAGGGCTTTATCTTTCTTGCATCCTTTTGTCGATGACTTCAGTGGATTCTTCACACGGGAAGGACCTGCACCTGGTTCACCAGCAGATGCCTGTGTAGCTGCAGAGGGTGTATGTCGTTCTTGCTTCTTTTTTTCTCTTCCTAAGCACTTTATCCATCTGCCCAACCTCGGTCTGCATTGCTCGGATGTGCGCATTGCAAATAGCAACACCCTCATCAGACCGACAAGCAACTTTAGCAACCTTAGCAAAGTCTGTACACAAGTTTGCATGTCTGATCATTTTGATCGCATCGGGAGACATGACATCAGGCACCTGTTCAACAGCTGGTGCAACACCATCTGCAATTGCTTTCTGTGTCCACCTGGCAAGTATGTACCGAGAAGGTATCTCGTCTATACCCAAATGAGTGAAAACCTTCAAGATATGCATGCAAAGAATCCCATCTTTGTAGAATTTGCAGCACTCACATTCATATTCCTGGAGGTCGACCAGAGCGGTGACTGTGTACGACCTACTCCCATAGTTGCCCACATAGGTGTTGTTAGGAACAAGAAGGTACATATTCCCTGGTTGCGGCCTTACATTGTACCTACCAATCATCTCAAACTCATGTTGAAACCTGTAGTATATGTCCCGTGTATACACAGCTAAAGCTTGCTTCTCAATTGGGAAGGGAGACCATGTCCTCAAAACCAGTTCATCAGTCCGGAAGTCATTTCCTTCCTCCCTAACGATAATCTTGTCGTTTATCTTCTCATATTGCTGGACGAAGTTCATCACAGAGTTTTGTGGGTTCACATACCGTTTCAAAACAGAATTGAAACCCTCACTCCTCTGGGTAGACTGAAGAAAGGGGAAGAAATTCTTTCTGAAGTAGCATGGAACCCATGACTCCCTAATATCATACAAGTCTGCGAAGTGCTTGTTGCCTGCCACATTGTAATTCTGGAGCATAGCAGACCAGTTAAACTTAAACTCCAAGGGAGTCATGCTCATGTCTATGCACTCATTAAAAATTCTTGCCAACTCTGGATTCCTACCTAGGAATGCACCAAGATATGATTGAGCTTTTTTGATTATGTGCCACCTGCAATTTCGGTGACATGTGTTTGGAAACATTTTGTCTATGGACTTCGCCATTGCAAAATCCTGATCAGTTATAATATTAAGTGGCGCCAAACCATTCATCGCTAGTAGAAAGCTTTCAAAGAGCCAATCAAAACTAGTTGCTAGTTCCTGTCTCATGAAACCACAGCCCAACATGAAGGACTGCCCATGCCTGTTGATACCTATGAAAGGTGCAAATGGCATATTGTACATGTTTGTACAGTATGTCGTATCAAAGGAGATACAATCATGGTATGCCTTAGTGTATGCTTCTCGAGCTTTTCCATCAATCCAGAACAAGTTAACAACCCTTTCATCAGAATCCAAATCCATTCTAAAGTAGAAATTGGTATCCTCCTCTTTCTTTGCTTGAAAGTAGGCAATAGTAGCAGGCATGTCACATCCTTTTGTCTCTGTTTGCCGGATACTAGTTCTCAAATTGCTTATCTTTTTTGTCGTGTACGGCACAAGTTTTGCACAACTATAGAATCCATACATCACTGACATCATGCGCCCTGTCTCCAAGTTGCAGTGATGTAGAGTAGTAAGAAATTTTTGCTCCTCCCTTGGTATACCCTGGTGAGAACGAAGGTACTTAGTCAGCGATGGTTTATTGATCAGATCATGGTTGTGTTCAGGTATAAAAGTTGTCACTTCAAACTTGTTGTCAATCAGCTTAACCCTCATGCTTGCTCTGCAATTTGTTTGCTTTATTGATTCCCTCCTCCTTTTCTTCCCAATCTTGCCTGAACTCCCTTTTTTCTTGCTCGATGTTCTCTGGACACCTTCCCCTCCTTCGTCATCAGTATCAGATTCTGAACTTGGACTCTCAGGTAACGGAACAGCAGGGACATCATCTGTTTTTGGTTTCCTATTTTTGTTGCAACAGAATTGTTGCTTTTCTAGAACCTTGGTGAATGCAGACCTCCTGGAGGTGTTAGACTTGACTGAGAACCCAAGCCTTTTTGCATAAGCATTGTAATGCAACTTTGCTTCTTCAAGTGTGTCGAATCTCATACCAACATATGGTTCTTCAGGGGTCGATCGCACCTCTGTCTCATCGTCACCTTCAACAACTAAGTGAACATTTGTTGCATCAAAAGTAGGCAAGTTCTCAATCCCACTGGGAAGAGTTGCAGCAACGGGATCAACATTACAGTCTGTATCCATAGCATCAGATCCACCAGTTGCTGCACTGACAGTTATATGGATTTTTGCACCCAACACTTCATGCGTCCTAGAAGCATTCACCTGACCAAGCAAGTTCGGGGACTCGCCCACCCCTTCAATTGAGGCATAGCCTCCAGCCGGCGGAATCTGTGTACAGAACAATGGTTGTGCTTCATTATTCCCGTCGCCTTCATCCAAAAACATGTCTTCAGGCAACATGTTCAAGTCCAGGCCAGACATTAGTCCTGCACATCAAACAAACAACAGTTGTAGGCAACTGTTAACAGAAATCATACAAAATAAACAGAAATCATGGATACACAACTGTTCCAGCTTGCTTTGTGTGCCTTTTCCTAATAGTCAAGTTGGTTGTTTTTCAATGCAAGCAAGTTAATTTACTCAATCTTTATCACTTTTGAAACTAATTCATTTTTTATTTTCTTCTACGGACTAGGTGCAAGCAAGCAAAGGTCAACTGATCCATGGTTCTACAATCAATCAACACAGGAACATGCATGTACAGGTGTGAGGCATTATGGGGGTAGGGGTAGAAATCTGGGGAGAAGTAAACTTGTGAAAGGAAGCAATTTTATTTGCTTTTTGTTTTGGTCAGAAGCAACTTCAATTGCTGATTAGTAATAGTAGTAAGAATCTTCCACTGCAACTTACAAGCAAGTTATTCTGTTTCTGGGGGGAAGTTTTATGACAAAAACAAAAAACAACAAGGACTGGTAAGAAGATATCTCAGCTATGATGGTCGTTTTACCTGTTTTGAGGGTGGCAGATTTGTGCCAAACAATCTGGACAACTTTGTTATCTCCTTGTTTTTTGGATCTGCTTCTTGTGCTTCATGTAATTTTTCTTGCCTGGGATTTTCTTGCACAGCCCGATACTGGATCGGCGGCGCTGGGTGGGAAACCCTTGCGATGGGGAAGAAGAAGAAATCGGGGGAGGAAGAAAGAAGCCCTGAAATCGGGTTGTGTTGTCCGATTGGTTGTTTTTTATACAGCTGGCGATGGGCTGTGTTGGGAGCACGCGGTGGGAGGGGGGACCAGGTTGTTTCTTTTTTGGACAGCAGCGGGTCGGTAGGATCGTAACTTTCCTAAAACGGGAGGCCGCTTGATCGCACAAACCACCAGCCGGCCGCTGCCTAGTCCTATCCTTTTTCTTTTTGGAAATCCCAATATTTGATGTCTAAAATGACACTATCGTCAACTCATATTTAATACTCTTACCGTCCTAAATTAGATATCTCAACTTTACATAAATTCATATGTATTTTAGTATGTAAATACATGTGTATATAGATAAAGTTGGGACGACTAAAGACCGATGAAATAGTAAAGATGGGTTCATCGATACAGAAACTGGATATCCATTTCGGAAAGAAAAATATTCGCTACTATTCCAGTGATTAGAAAATTTTAGACATTTCTGCAATCTTACAAATAATATATCTACATCGGACTGTCACGACAAATTCAATGACTCGCCATCATTTTACTCAGTTGCATCGAGTAGTGTGAGAGAGCATCCAAGGTTTTTGTTTGGCCTTGTCTCTCTCTCTCGCCTCCCACCCACCCCCTTCTCCACAGGGTTTGTCGTTGTTAGTAGGAAGTGGAGGCAGAGCGAGCAAGAACAACAGCGGCGGGCAGGCAGACAGGCAGCCACAAAGAGCTGCTGCCAACCCTGCACAGCCTGTGCTCTGATAATTGACTGATACAAACCCAGCTATCACCTTCCCTTTTTATAATTTTTAGCATATATATAATCCCACCCATCCCTGTACTTATTTCTTGGTTCTTGGCACCTTTCTGTCTTTTCTAGATTTCACTGGATTCCATATAGGCCACCACCACATTCATTTGCTTTGATAGCTACCCAGCCTGTTTGCTCCTCTCCTTCTTCTTGATCTCTTGGCTCCCTGGGCTCTCCCCTGCCCCCAAAGATCGCAATCTTGTAGAGTTCTTGTTTGGATTCCCCGTTTCTGTGAGGAGCCAAGCCATGGATGAGAGGATACCGCCACCCCCTTTCTTCCAGTATTCACCATCTGGTGTCCATTCTTCCCCTCGCCACCACAATCCCATGAGGTCGTCTGCCTCCGAGAGGGACAGGTCTGTGCCTGTTCTGCCTTGCCTTCCGTGAACTGCTGTAAAGTTTTCATTTTTTTAATCTTCGCGTCAGTCTCTATAGCTTGCAATCGTCGCCAGAGTGTGGGATTTGACTCCGGTCGTGCGAGATTTGTGCTTAATCTGGACCATCTTGGCGTGACTTTGCCGTTGATCAAATCATGTCCCGACGCTCTAGTGACCTACCAAGTTGAGGATTGCCTTGCTAATGGTAGATTTGTGCCTGCAGTTAGGAATAGATTGAGCATGATAACCACGACTGAACTCTGATAGATGCAATGGTCAATTTGCATGATACCTTCAGTCGATCTTACTAATGAGATTGTTTCCTTTGCAGATACATTGCTGAGTTACTTGCTGAAAGACAGAAATTAGTTCCGTTCTTGCAGGTTCTTCCATTTTGTAACAGGCTTTTAAATCAAGGTCCGTTTCCTTTTCTATTTTTCTTGTGTGTTTTGCGTATTACACAAATACTATGTATGTAGTTAATAATTTTAGATATTAGTTGCTATTAGTGTGTTAAATTTACACGATTGCTATTTTTAGCTATCTTTGCTGCTTGTTAGAGGAAATTGCTATTCTTCTTGGTACAATCATGCATGTCTGCACTTTTTGATATGAAAAGTTGCTCATCAGATTTTTTCTTAGATTTTTCTGTTGCGAAGGTGTTTGTCACGAGTCTTGTTAGGGTTTCTGAATCATTTCACTTGAAGGATATATCGACTCATTTGTCCTACACTACACATTTATGTTTTTTTGTGAAGAACACATATATAACCGCCGGAGATTGAATAAAGGACAGAAACTAACCAGTTGAACACCATGAAGTTCTTTGGTCATATATTTCAGTTGACATGCTCATTTTCCACTTATGTATCATAATGTAACCGTTACATAACTTTAATGGCGATTCCTACACTAACATCTAGTTCGTTCCAGGTTACAGACAAATGTCTAGCATGGGCATTTTATCCCTGATTTAAAGTAACAACAAAATGAACTAACAGATCTCATACTGACTTGTTTTCTTCAATGCAGAAATTTTGCGGGCATCTTCTTTGCCACCTAACCCAAATTTTGTTGAACCCGAGAGAATCGATTACAGTAGCCCATTAAGATTAGTTGGCCACCCTATGAATGGCCAACCAATGGAATTGGAGGGATGGACAGGAATGCAAGCAGAGGTTGTGCATCATATATCTCCTGATTATTGGCTTTACAAGTTCTAACTACCTAAGGTTTTATATAGCTTCTAGGGAAACACCAGCATGCAGATATCTCTCTCTATCTTCTCTTCTTCTAATACGTCCGTTTCAAATTGGCGTAATCTCTACCAGGGCTGCTAACTTTTGCATGCTACCATGTAGCTTTCTCATAAACTAGCACAAACCAATTAACCAATCCAGGGCCAAGTCTTGATCAGCTGTGCAGTTCATTAACATGGAATAAAAAGGCTCGCTATACATAATGATACTGATAAGAATGGTTTCAAAAGCAAAGCCAATCAGCCATTTTTAATTCAATATACTAATAACTTCCGATACTTAAGAATGGCATATTTCAAGTTTTTCCCTTTTGAACAACTGACAACATTTCTTCTAGTTCACTGATGATTTTCATCTAAATCTTGGATGTGAAATGATTCCTGTGAGATTTAAGTGATTAGAAATAACAGGTTCTACCCATAAAGATAATATTTAAACGATAGCAGCTTGATACAAGGTTAAACCTCATTCAGTCATTCTGGTAGCCAATGTTTATAACCTGTCAGGAATTTCATCTTCCCATGAAAACGGTAATTCAACAACTCACAGTATGGAAAACACTTTTTTTTAATATGTATGGAAACCACTTGGGTTTTGTTAAGGAAGTTATTCATATTTTTTTCTTAGTATTATCACTAAGACTCTTGTATAATTTGTTCTTATCATACTATGTAATACCAGCTATCTCTGAATGACAAATATAATCACTTTTTAATATCCTTTATTTTCTTTCTTATATTAGAATGCCTTTCTTCAGCATATGGGGGTACAGCAATCACCATCCATGGGCTGGAATGGTGCTCCTGGAGTTGTTGGCAGCCCTGCTGTGAAGAAAATTGTCAGGATAGATATTCCTGCTGACAAGTATCCAAATGTATGTATGAGTTATACCCCATGTTTGTTGGATAAAATATTTTAACTTTTTTTACATGTATGCTGAATACTAATCATCCACAATCTTGTTTTATAATTAGTTCAACTTTGTTGGTCGTTTGTTGGGGCCACGAGGAAACTCCCTGAAAAGAGTTGAAGCTACAACGCAGTGTAGAGTCTATATTCGTGGACGTGGTTCGGTGAAAGATACAGTTAAGGTAATTACATAGAGATTAGAACATTTTATATTTGTCTGTTAAGGTAAATCTATGCTTGGAACGTCTTAGGACCATTTGTGTTCTATTGTGATACTTGTTATGCACATCAATATACATATAGAATGTCTGACTGTTAACTAATATAAGCTATGTATATAAAAACCAAGGCCGGTCCTAAATTGTTCTGGTTGATGTGAAAATACCTGTGTTTCAGAGAGGACATTATGCCTTTCACAGTAAAATGCTGATAGATGTTGAAGTAGTAGTGGACAGTATTGATATTAATTGAAGTTTGGAAAATTGTTCCAGTTCAGCTCAGCTATTTATTATGTTCTAGTGTCCTAAGTTCAATCTACGGCCGTTAAGCTGAACTATCTAGTAATTTGCTCACAAATGAGACATAGTCCAAACAGAACTTCTAGGACCTATGCTTGATGCACCCATGTTATCTCGCCCTGTAACATTTGATACTATTGTTTGCATTGGTTCGACTAGTGGTGCATGTATTAGGCATATAGAGCTGTCAGTTAAAATGTAATCTATATTCTCATGTTTGTTTCTTGTATAGTATGGGGTGATGAATTTCCACTACATGCATGTTGTGTTTGCATCCCTTTTGAAAGCATGCACTTTTGCTTGTGCATCTCTAGTTGGCCATAACTATGTAACTTCTTTCTCTGTTTCTAAATATAAGACATTTTTGAAGGTCAATTTGAGCTGTCAAAACATCTTATATTTAGGAATGGAGGGAGTACTTATGAGTAGTGACTAAAATCTCTTATTTTTTAAGAAATGCATAACATAATAACAATTTCTGTTATATCCTGACAATTAAAAATTATTGACGAGGTTCTGAAAAAAATGATTATTTTTTACTGAATAGGAAAACAAGCTTAGGGATAAGCCTGGCTATGAGCACTTAAATGAACCACTCCATTTACTTGTCGAGGCCGAGTTCCCAGCGGGTATCGTGGATGCCCGATTAAACCAAGCTGTGGCCATACTGGAGGATCTTCTGAAACCAGTAGTACGCATCCCTTCTATCTCTTTCTACAATTTTCATTTTTCCTTTGAAGTCGGCATTACCTCTCTTTGCTGACGGTATTATCATCAGGATGAATCCATGGACTACTTCAAGAAGCAACAGCTGAGAGAACTGGCAATACTGAATGGCACTCTGAGGGAGGGAAGCCCAAGCCCCCAACTCAGTTCCAGTGTATCACCCTTCAACTCCACCGGGATGAAACGTGCGAAAACGGGCCGGTGATCGTACTTCTGAATACGAATTTGCCTAAGGTGGCCATGATTTGAACAGATTGCAAACCTCGTGTACTACTGGAAATGATTCCTGGTGCATACAAGGGGCAAGCATGACGCCTTCAGGCTCGGTCATGTCGTGATATGCGCTTCACCGCAGATATGCCATTGGACAGACGTTCGCTTTTGAAAAATATGTGTGGTCGCGAAGTCAGGGATTTCAGTTCGGTCTTATTGATTATTCTTTATGTATCTGACTCCCAATGTTAACATTTTTGGTCTGTGGTGCTCCGCAGTAGTCTTGGTTAGTTCTGGACAATACTAATAAGGTTTTTGTATGTCAAGGGGTTGATGTTCTTGTGGACAGCCATGGTTCTCAATAAGATTTATTGTATTGGTGTTTACCCCGGAATCTCCAAATTGGCGACCAGGCTCAAGGGAGCCATTTATTTTCAATAATTCCAAAAAAAAAATCATATTTTAAAGTTTTTTTTTGAAAAAGGTCCGGATGTAGTCAATGATGTCCTACAAGCATGAAAAATCTTAATGTGAAATAGTCTTTATATTCTAGGCTACACACCAAAAAAATGAGAAGAGTGTGGATCTGAGCACAGTGAACAATGCACATTCCAAAACTCTGAAATTTGTCAGATTTTGTTATTTTTGTGTAGCTTGGATATACTGAGATATTGATGCTTATAGGTTATATAATTGATTGCATCCAGTTTTTTTCTAAGATTTTTTCTAAGACTTGCAAATATGATTTTCAAATTTTAATAATAGCGGGCTCCATTTCTCCACTCTATTTTACCTTCCTATATCTCTCATTTTCACAGGCATGTCCGGTAAAGATCAGTTAAATGCCAGTTCAGTCGTTTGGATAAGCTAAGCTGAGCGAAGTAGTCCCAGCAAACGTATAGACTGCAGTACATGCCTTTATTGGCATGTCCCATGAACTGCGCTATAATGTCCTGTGACAAACTTTGCTCCTCCAAGGATCCATGATGGCTGCCCGCCATCATTTCATTTCACTTCATGATGCCTAAGGACAGATCCTGCTCCCAAATTCACTTCATATCACGGATTCACGTGGGAGTTGATGCAACCTTTTCAATCTGACAACTAAATAAAGATAAGTACAAAGTATATGCTGTCACAATCTATGGGTGACTTAATTCAATGGTACTATATAAATAATTTTCTCGATTTCTTGTGTAGCATCCTGTCCCCTTCGCCTTTTACGGCACACCTTTTATCGCAGATTCATGTGGGAGTCGATGCAACATTTTCAATCTGACCACTAAATAATACGGAGTACTACTATATGCTATCACAAGCTACGGGTGACTTAATTCAAAATGGTATATAAATAATTTTCTCGATTTCCTGTGTAACATCCTCTGTCCCCTTCGCCTTTTATTTGAGACGAAATTGTCGTGTATCTTAAGAAAGCGAAACTCAAACATACTTAATTTTCAGTCTGACCATTAAATAAAACAGAGTAGGAGTATATGCTATCACAATCTATGGGTTACCTAATTCAACGGTATATAAATAATTTTCTCGATTCCTGTGTAATACATTGTCCCCTTCGCCTTTTATTGCATGTCTTTTTTCAGACGAAATTGTCACATATCTTAAGAAAGCGAAACTCAAACATACATAAATTTTAGTCTGGCCATTAAATAAAACGGAGTAGGAGTATATGCTATCACAATCTACGGGTTACTTAATTCAATGGTATATAAATAATTTTCTCACTTTCCTGTGTAATAGCCTGTCCCCTTCGTCTTTTATCGCATATCTTTTTTGAGACGAAATTGCCGCGTATCTTGAGAAAGCGAAACTCAAACATATTTAATTTTCATTCTGACCATTAAATAAAACAAAGTAGGAGTATATGCTATGACAAGCTACAGGTTATGTAATTCAATGGTATATAAATAATTTTCTCGGTTTCCTGTGTAATACATTGTCCCCTTCGCCTATTATTGCATATCTTTTTCAGACGAAATTGTCGCGTATCTTAAGAAAGCCAAGCTCAAACATATACTACTTACTTTTCATTCTGACCATTAAATAAAACGGAGTAGGAGTATATGCTATCACAGGCTACGAGTTACTTAATTCAATGGTATATAAATATGTGTGATAGGCTGTCCCTTTCGTCTTTTATCGCATATCTTTTTTGAGACGAAATTGTCGCGTATCTTAAGAAAGCGAATGTCAAACATGTGACACGAAAATCAGAGGTCGGGAGTATAATACTTAAAAGTCTCTGTACATAGATTGATGCAGAGGTCGGATGCTTATCCCCATTTTGGGAAAAGGAAACATGTGATTTCATCGATTATGTTGACCGATTCTTGAGATTCTGCGCAAATTTAATGCCTGTAGTTAAGAAACGCCTGATTTGCCCCACCATGTGCTATGATCCCAAACAAAGCGATCAGAAGTTGACCGCTTCTCGTTAAATTACTCCGCAGGATCGTGGTTCTAAATCCTGTAGAGAATGCTTGTGTAGCATGGCCATGTCCATTGTTGTATTATACACTCGTGTCACTGTCGCCCTGCATTGCTTGTCTGACTCTGACCGTGCTGTTTGTAGTTTACTCTTGAAAACACATGCCACTCCAATGACGGCTTGCAAAATGTATCCTTGCTTGATGAGTATGCATCCTTGCGAAGCAAAGCCCCAATGATTCTCTGCCATGGTATGGTAGAAGTAAAGTTCTCCTGTCAGCATGTCATGATAAGCTTAGTCTGAATTCAGCAGCCAGTTACTTGAGAAAGAAGCACTTGGCTTGCTAATTAAGGCTAGAAGCTTAGTGGAGCTGCGTGCAAATAAAGTGTTTTATCACAAACGAGGGGAGCGAAATCATGTGGCCTTAGCACGTAGACTTTGAGTACACCAAGAAATAAAGACAAAATTTGGATTTCCTTTGAACTCATCAACTGAAAAGCGAATGTCTTTTCCCAAAATGGGGATAAGCACCCGACCTCTGATTTTTAAACTGTAATACTGTCTTTCGTGGCAACCGTGCATGTGCTTCAAAAGAGAAGTTCACTCCCTTGGGATTTTCAGCCTTTCCAGCCCGATTTAAGCTAGATTGCATCTAGTAACCCAACGAATTTGTACTCTCCATAAATAATAATCAGAAAAGCAAGAGTAGGGTTTTCTCCACGAGGGCCTGAACCTGGGTAAATCTCGCCTCCCTTGTTTGTCTGATAAGCCGATGGAATCACCATCACTCCCCTTTTCCCCGAAACCCAAGTCCGTTACAATGGGCATTGCCGAGGTTATCCCTCATTAGTCGTCGATCGAGATGTCGCGCAGAGGTCCTACGGGTTCTACTTTGCATCATGAGGACGCTTAGGGCAGAGATCCTGGATTTGGTGGCGGTAGGCATCTTTTACATCAAAGGTGGTCGGCCTGAGGCTGGTTTGGCGGATCTCGGGATCCGTCATATATTCCCGACAGCGAGGCGAGGATACCTAGGTGCCGGTGAAAACCAAGCCATTGGCGGGTGATGGCGGTGTTACCACGTTGTTACCTTGATGAAGAAATCGTCGTGCACCTACTGTTGACCTCAATCGTACTACTCCAGGAGAAACCCTAAGATATTCGGGTCGGGCGATGGCGGCGCTACTGTAGAGGACCCAACCTGATAAGGTAGAGATCCCTATGTTTATAGTGCTAGTCCCTAGATCGAATAGTTAGCACCCACAGTTTAAGATGTAATATCCAGAAACCAAGGTCATATTACAACTCATAATCAAGAATAAAATAGTTCATTACAACTTACTTAGCTCATATGGCTATCTTATTACAAAGCAGTAGATATAACTATAAGGCATGGAGTCCTTCATCTTCATATTCCACAGGCAATCATGTTGGTTGCAGACCTGTAATTCCTATTCAACAAACTTCACTAACATCAAACAAACCTGCAACATAATAAGTTACAGCCACAAGGGTCAATACATTTGAATTGTATTGGCAAGTGATATCATATTGATATGGAGAATCTAACATCTACATGAATATATGGCTAAGTGGAGTTTTGGCTGGCCTTTGCGTAAAATAAGTTTTTCCTATCCTTTGTAAAATAGGTTTTCTCTTTTTCAAAACACTTCATCAAACATTGGCATACTGGATACACACCGGGTTCTACCCTTGTTCAACACAACAAGTTTTAACTTAGAGAAATTGGAATGATGAGATCTTTGATTCTACTTCAATGTCTTGAGGCTCAAAATTGTACATAACCGGGGACACGGCTAAGTACTTAGGTTTTAACCTCTCGAAAGGTGGTGCACTTTTCCCACAAGACTCGACATGCATCGAGACAAGACTTTTTAGAAGCAATCCCTTAGATCACCACAGACGCGTTCCCTCCTATCATCACTACCACCTTCTGTTTGTCCATGTGAGTTCTTACAACTTAGTTGGTCAAGGTAGAGCCCATATGCCATGTGGCTGCACTGGAAGTGTCAACACCCGAATTTTTAATCCCAGATGCCTGTTATGCCATACATCGCAATACCAGGATTACCATTTTTGTGAGACATAACAGATTGGATATCACAGCACATCATCCATTACAAGCCATAATATTGGTCTTACAAATAAAGGATCTCATGATCCAGTCTTAGTACAATCAAAGCAGCGGAATAACGTAATAATAGTAGCATGGGCGAGGCTCCATCTTCATGGTCACAGGAAATGCTGACGATGGGAGATGATCCTAGTTATCGTAACCTTCATGCGGTCCATCATCCTGATAGTCCTCTTCATAATCTGGCCACGGGAATAGCCAAGGACAAAGCCATGAGTACTCTTTAAGTACTCGCAAACTATCACTACTCCCTCCGTCCAGGTTTATTAGGCTATTAGCCCTGTGCAGCGCAACCAAGACGGTTAGTTATTAGGCTGAAAATTTGCCATTTTAGCAAGTTGCTAGTGCACGTTTCTGCGGTCATAATGGCGAGTAGGTGAACAGGCAATCGCATGCAGCCGTAGATGGGATCGCTCGGCACTGATCTGGGGGCATACACGCAGTACTCCCGCATCATGCAAACAAATCCTGTGAGCATTAATTGAGAAGAGAAAACGAGAGAAGTAATTGACGGCAATTAAAACTGCTATTAGCCCAATTTTTCCGTCCAACTTCAAAATGGCTAATAGCCTAATAAACCTGGACGGAGGGAGTAGCAAGTAAAGAGGTTTCAAGTAGGAATACTAAGCTCTAGGTTGTTTTGCAAAAAGCCAGATTTATCTCTAACTGAGTTTTGAAGTAAATAAAACTAGTTTAATGTTTTTAACACCTAAGTGGGAACTTGAGTTTTCATATCACAACCATGTTGTGGTCAAGTCAAAGTCATGATTCATTTCATAGGTCATTTTGAAAACATCTGACGACGGAACAGTATGACCACTCCAACTGTCCATAACCGCGGACGCGGCTATTCGAATAGTTTGACACTCTTTAGAGGTGGTATACTTTCACCACAACATTCGATACATCCGTCAGGAACAATCCTGAATTCACCATACTCAGTATGCGGATAATCAATCCTAACCTTTCAATTACACACCCTAGTATAGGCACCTCTCCTATGAGTTTGGCCTCCCAACCATGACCATATGTCATCTTGAGAACTGCACATGTGGACAATCATCACGAGGTAGCCTTAGCTCAAACCTCGGCCGCAAGGGAACCCATACTAAGATATATAAACTTCCAGTCAAGCCCTATCCAAATTCGGGTATTGTGGTTGTACGGTAAAATTGGAATGGTATCGCATCCAGACACAACCATTAGTTTTATAAAGGGCTAAGGCTCATGCCTCAACATTTCCATCATCAAAATCACCTTGTGTTCACTAACACATGTCAAAAAAATTCAGTAGAATGACTCATCATTCTAAGGTTTTCATAACCATCTTCACCAAGTATTCCCATCTAAAGTGATCAAGTGTTATGCTTAGCACTAGCCACTAAAGTTGGGGGTAAACACTAATAAGGGGTGGTGATCAAGTGTGACTTATCTAAGTATAATCTCATGCCTCAGGATGACATCAATATCTACCTAACTTAGGCCAAGTTTTATGCTCTTTATGCTACCTTTAAAAATCTTTCCAAAACTTCACAAGTCATTAAGTAAACATAAACAAAAAACTTTGATAAAAAATAAAGAATAAAGCTTGCAAGTAAAACTGGTATTTGGTATAATAAAGGGGTATAAGAAAATATGCCTAATGCATCTTGCATAAGTTATCTAGCTTGCACAGTTGCAAGTGTTAGCTTGCTAAGTTAATTTGTATGGTGGGGCTTGCTTAGTTAGTAGCTTGTCTTGGGCAGTGAAGTGGTTGAAGTTCTCCTCGACTTCTTCGTAGTAGTAGTCTCCTTCCTCTTTGTATCCTTGGTCGGTACTAGCGTCTATAAATAAATACGAAGTACACAATCACCAAACAATACTTAACTACTTCTATTTAACACATAAGGGTTTTCACTAGATGATCTAGCATCATCACAAGCATTAAGGCAATAGTTTTATTTATTTTGTTTTAGAAAAGTAATTTATACTCATTGAAAACTACTTAAGATTTAATATTCTCCAATTAAAACATGGGATCATGTTGACACATGTCATCATGACATATTTCAGTACTTGGCAATGTGATTTAAAGTGGTGTCACAATTTAATAAGGTTTTACCTTTTTATTTTAATTAATTAAAGTGACTAGAAATGCCTATGGGGCATTATTTTATTACTTTTCCATTATTGCTGCAAGTAAACCTATATATTTTTATGTATTCAGAAAGGCCTTATCAAATGTGATTTTTTGAGAGTTGGAATCAACTCAAAAGCAGTTATGGTTGAATTTTGAAAAATGTTTGAATGCAGAAAAATCTCTGTCTTGTTATTTTTACTATAGGTGATCTATAATTCTAAATGGTTTGAATCCAATGGGCTTGGATTAAGAATTTCCATACCTTTCTAATAAAATTGGTTTCATGCAATTTGGCTCAGTGAAACTCTCTGAATCGATTATTGAATCTACTGCCAGAACTAGGTTTGAAAATCTAAATTCAAACTATTGGGTCGCGCGGGAATGCTAATTGGGTCGGCCCACTGCGCACAGCGTGCATGCACGCGGGCTAGTTAAGTGGTTGTCCCCACTAGTTAGTGAGACAGGGATGCGAAGGGGTACAGGCTAACTACGACCGTAGGATTAGATCGAGGATCAACGACTCACGGCCATCGTCCTCGTCGAACAGAACACGACGGGCTCGAACCCTAGCGCGGCTAGTGGGGGTCTGTGGCGGCTCACCGGAGCTCAGGCGATGGTCGGTGATGGGGGCGAATAATGAAGTCGACGACGACGGTTCTCCTGGTACTGACGGATCCTCCTAGGGTGGCTCCAATCGACGACGCCCTTCTCCTCCAGCAGCGGCAGGCTCCGGCGAAATTCCGGCAATGCTGCGCTCTCCTTGCTCCGGGAAGAGGTGGGAACAATCAGTGAGAGGTGGGGAGTGAGATGGTGTGACGAAAATGAACGAGGAAGGCCTCTATTTATACTGCGACGAGGGGACTTAAGGGTGAGGGCAGAGCTCGTCGGGGTCGGTGTTACAGCGAGCTACGGGTATGGTCGATGGTAGGGGACGGTGTGCGGTCTCCTGGCAGTGCTCAATGTCTTGATGGCGCGGCAAGGGGCGGTGCGGTTTGGTCGGAATGCACGGGTGCTCTGAGCGACACCGGCGGCATTTTTTATGACGCATGGGCGCTCCTGGTCGTGCGGCGGCGAACGGGGTTGTCTGGGACGTTCCTGGGATGGTGGTGATCACGTAGACGGGCGACGAAGGCGGGGCACGGTATGTGTGAGCATGTCGAGTGCGGCGAGCTGGCGCGCTCTGGACATGGCAGAGACAAAATGGGCGTGCATGTTCTTGGTGGTCCATGGCTTGGCAAGGGTCGAGGGATGGCCAAAGGGTGGCGGTGGACGGTGGCGTGCTTTCTGGACACGGTGGCTAGGCGCAGCGATGGCTCTAGCTAGGTTGCCATGGTCGACTGGCCGGGGTTGGCTCGGGCATGCTCGGCATGGTGCATTGGGTAGGGGCTAGGTTGATTCAATGCACTAGTTCGCACTGGGGGAGACAAGGGTGATCAATGGGGAACAAAGTTTGGGGTGATCACTGCTCAAAACAGTGAAGTTTGGCCAAATTTGTTTTCTATCTCCAAGTGTTTGATGAAATGGACGCAAGAATTTCATATTTGAATTTTTGGATAAACTCGGTGAGTGTACTGGTCAAACACTAGGTAGTCTCTGGTTGATTGGATTTGTCAAGGTGCACTGGTTTGGTTGGGTTTTGAGAAATGGTGATCTTCCCATATGGACTAGATTCAATTTTCAAATGTCATTTGAATAGGGTTGCCAAATGTTTCTATGGGTTTGCAAGGTGGGCTTGGGTTCACTTTCACTTGGTCTAGCAAGGGGTAAAAATAAATGGATTTGTTTTTGTTAGAAATCTTGGACTAGAAACACTCAAAGTGGTCTAGTGAGCAAGATTGGAAAAAATTGCCATTAGCTTATTTTGTTTGTTTTTGAATTTGTCTTGATTTGATTCTGCATGGAAATGATTTAGATGATGTTGTTTTCATCTTTAAACCAATCCTTGCCATTCATAACAATCACACAAGTCCATTCATGCATTCATCACATACACACATGCATTCATATTGATTTAATTAACAAAAAGTTTTTGTTAACCCTAAATTAGGGTGATTGGAATTGATAACCTTGATTAATATTTTTGGGAACCTTCCCCCCTTAAACAAAATCTCGTCCCGAGATTTGAGAAAAAATAAAACTAGGATTTAAAGAGATCTAGAAACTCCGTCCTAATGTAGTCTTCTCACTCTGAGGTAGCTTCTTCTTCAGTGTGGTTACTCCACTGGATTTTGAGAAACTTGATACTTCGGGTCCTGGTGGTTCTAAAAGCTTCCTCCAAAATACGGATGGGTACTTCGGGATATGTCAGGTCATCGTGATCTCTATGGTTCGGTGATCAATATTTTTGAAAACTTCGGTCTTCTCCGGGATTTCTAGGCATTTGCGAAGTAACGAGATGTGAAACACATTATGCATGGCTGACATCTCCTCTGGCAGTTCCAGTTGATATGATACTTATCTTCGACGATCCAGAATCTTGAAGGGTCCTATATATCTAGGGGCTAACTTTCCTTTGAGCTGGAAACGTTGCATTCCTTTCAAGGGTGATACTTTGAGATACACAAAATCTCCGATATTGAAGGCTATGTCTCGACGTCTCTTGTCGGCATAACTCTTCTGTCTGGATTGGGCGGTCTTAAGATGCTCATGGATCTTGTGAACTTTATGTTCTGCTTCTTGTAGGATGCTGGGTCCAAAAATATGACTCTCTCCTACTTCCGACCAATTCAAAGGGGTACAACACTTCCTTCCATACATAAATTCAAATGGGGCCATTTGCAAACTAGCTTGATAACTGTTGTTGTATGAAAATTCTGCGAAAGGAAGATAGTCTTCCCATTTAGATCCATATTCCAACACACAGGCTCTCAACATATCTTCGAGTATTTGATTTACTCGCACTATTTGTCTATCAGTCTGAGGGTGCTAAGCTGTGCTGAAATCTAGTCTTGTCCCTAATCCTTCTTGGACTTTCTTCCAAAATCTTGAGGTAAACTGAGTTCCTCGATCCGACACAATGTTCTTGGGGACTCCGTGCAAACTGACTATTCTAGCAATATACAACTCTGCTAGCTTCGAACTTTGATAAATGGTCTTGACAGGTAAGAAATGGGCGACTTTGGACAGTCTATCAACTATGACCCAAATAGAGTCATTTCCCCTACTAGTTGATAAAATCCATTCCAACTGAATCCCATTTCCATTCCGGAATTTGCAATGGTTGCAAAATTCATGCGGGTCTCTGATGTCCCGCCTTGACTCTCTGACAAATATCACACTTGGCTATGTAACTTCTGATTTCTCTCTTCATCTTATGCCACCAAAATTGCTCCTTCAAATCCTGATACATCTTCGTTCCTCCGGGGTGGATAGAATAAAGAGTATCATGAGCATATTTCAGAATAGCTTGCTTCAACTCTGAATCTACTGGCACACAGATACGTCCTTTGTACCAAAAAAATCCTTCTTCATCTTTGGTGAATCCTGGTACCTTTCCTGTACCGATACGACGTTTGATTCCGTCGATACTAGCATTTCCTTTCTGCGTCTCCTTAATCTCACTGATCAAATTGGGTTGAAGTTCTATGCTAGCCAAAAATCTTTCACTTACTAGCTCCATTCTGAAATCCTCCATCTCCTTGTGCAAACTTGGTTGCTCCTTCAGAATCATGGAGTTCAAGCGGCACAGCAATCTGCTACCACATTGGCTTTACCGGGGTGATAGTGGATGTCCAGGTCATAGTCCTTGATTAGCTCTATCCATCTCCTTTTCCTTATATTCAGCTCCTTCTGAGTGAAAATATACTTCAGGCTCTTGTGATCTGAATAAATTTCACAACGGTTACCCATAACATAATGCCGCCATGTCTTCAAGGCTAAAACTACGACTGCTAGTTCAAGGTCATGGGTTGGGTAATTCTGCTCATGTTGCTTCAGTTGTCGGGATAGATAAGATATAACTTTGCCTTCTTACATCAACACACATCCAAGACCAATCTTGGATGCGTCATAATACACATCAAAAGGCTTCATGATATCCGGCATGATCAAGATTAGGGCTGAGATCAATCTCCTCTTGAGTTCTTGAAAACTCGCTTCACATTTGTCCGTCCATTCAAACTTCTTATCTTTCTTCAACAATTGGGTCATGGGTCTTGCGATGCTCAAAAATCCTTCTACGAACTTGCGGTAATATCCCGCTAATCCGATAAATGCAAAAACTTGGGTTTGAGTGGTTGGGGCTTGCCATTATTCAACATCCTTAACCTTGGCTAGGTCAACGGCAATTCCTCCGGCAGACACAATATGTCCGAGGAATCCTACTTCCTGTAACCAGAATTCACATTTGCTAAACTTGGCATACAACTGATGCTCCCTAAGGGTTCCAAGGACGGTCCTCAGGTGTAGCTCATGTTCTTCTTATGATTTGGAATATATCAGAATGTCATCGATGAAAACAATGACAAACTTATCCAGGAAGTCCATAAAAATCTAATTCATGAGGTTCATGAAATAAGAGGGGGCATTGGTTAATCCAAAAGACATGACAGTGTACTCATACAATCCATATCTAGTGGTAAAGGCGGTCTTTGGAATATCCTCTGCACGAATCTTGAGTTGATGATAACCAGTTCTAAGATCAATCTTAGAAAACACTTTGGCACCAGTCAACTGGTCAAACAGATCTTCTATCTTTGGCAGTGGGTACTTGTTCTTGATGGTGACATCATTTAGTTTTCGATAATCCGTACACAAAAGGTTACCTCCATCTTTCTTGTCCACAAACAAAACAGGTGATCTCCATGGCGATGCACTTGGTTGAATCAATCCGATCTCCAGCATAGTATCCAATTGCTTCTTCAGCTCCACTAATTTAGATGGGTTCATACTATACAGTCTCTGGGCTATGGGTCCGGTTCCAGGGATTAGTTCAATGATAATCTCGATATCCCGATCTAGGGGCATACCGGGCAAAACATCTAGAAATACGTCGGGGTATTCACAGACTACTCTGACTTGGTCAAGGGTTGGTTGGGCTAGACTCTTGTTGCACTTGAATTGACGGGGCAAGGTTTCAGATACATGCTCTACTGATACTCTAGAGGTACTAGTCATGGTTATGGCTTTCTATGTTTCGACATCCAATCCATTCTTAGTACTACTTCCAAACCTTTGATTCCGAGTACTATTAGATTCTGATAGGTACGGCCTTGCAAATTTTTCTAGCCTTGGTGGTTGAACCAGGTATTTGAACTATCATAACATGCTTCAATTTTGTCGGTTGAATCTTACTAGTGCATGCAAATTCTTCCGTAACAAACGAGTGCGATGCTCCAGAATCAAACAACACTCTTGCAAGTACTGAGTTAACAGAAAGCATACCCAGCATGACATCTGGTGCTTCTTAGGCTTCTTCAGCATTCATGTGAAACAGACGGCCATTGCGGTTGAGCGAATTCCCTGGGGAAATTCTTCTTCTAGGCTGAACACGACGATGTTGCTGAGCTAGGGCATTCACATTGGGGGCTACTGCAAGCTTCTTGGGGCACTCATTGGAATAGTGACCATTGGTTCCGCATTCATAACAAGTCACCTGAGACTTGTCCTTTCCTGCAACAGGCACAACATTGCTTCCAGTCCTTGGGGAAGTATTGGTGTTGGTGGCAACATTGTTGTTGTTGAACTTGGGCGGTGCACGGTTGAAATTGTTGGGGTTGCCGGGGTTGTTGTTGTGTTTTCCTACGGGCCTTGGGTTTCCTCCTCCACGGTTGGGGTAGGTTGGACGGTTCGTCAGGGGTCTATTGTTTCTTAGGGCAAATCCTGTAGATGGGTTGGGGCGATACTTTGGGGTATGGTGGGTTCCTGGTTGATGCATCATTCTACGCTTGCGGTTCTCATTGGCTTGGTTGATCTTGCCTTCCATCTGAATGGCAGAATCCACTAATGCTTCAATGTCAGCAAACGGGATATTGAATAACACTGTCTGCATCTCATCATGCAGACCATTCAATAATCTCTCCTTCTTCTTGGCTTCTATGTCAATCTCATCTGGTGCATATCTAGCTAAGGACAGAAATTTGTCACGGTACTCAACTACTGTCATCCTCCCTTGCTTCAATTCTCTGAATTCATCTCTCATCCTCTTGATCAAACCCGGTGGCACATGGGTTTGGATGAACTTGAGTTTGAATTCATCCCAAGTCATCATTTGTCCTCCAGTCATGGCGCGAACGTTGTTCCACCAAGCTCTTGCATCTCCTGCCAGATAATGGGTGGCAAACAGTACTTTCTCGTTGGCCTCCACTCCTGCAACTTCTAAGTTGTTCTCCATGGTCTGCAGCCAATCATCTGCATCTAGGGGCTCTTCAGACTTACTAAAGACGGGTGGATTGGTATTTTGAAAGTTCTTGAGCTTGGATCCATGGTTGTCCTGGTTTCCATGGCCTTGATTTTTGTTGGCCATCTGAGCTATGTGTTGAACGGTGGCTAAGTTGGCTTGACGTTCGGCTTTTTCAGCTTCACGGTCAGAAACCAACATTTGCAAGATTTGCAGCATTGGGTCTAGGGATGAAATGTTTCCTCCGCGAGGCATCTGAAGATTGAGATAGATCATGAGAAAAGAGGGAAATTTCTAAGGTTCAGGGGTTTTGTTTTTGAAAAGTTTTTAAACTTTGAGTTTGACTCAGGTTTCGCTGACTAGCAACTTGCTTTTCATTCATTCATAGCACACAATACAAATACACACCACAACAAGGAAACAAATGGTTTTAAGAACCATTCTGTGAAACTACGATACAGTGGGACCGGATGTGGGAATCGGTGGCTTCATAATCATCATCATCAATGAAGGCTAAGTCATCCTCATCGGTGAAAAATTACATGGCTTGATCCTCCAGGAAGTCATCATCATCACTGAGATAGGAGTAGGGGTCTCCACGGATATCCTCCCTGCATTCTCCCTCTCCTCAAGCTGCATGTCCCTCTCGTGGACGGTCTCCTCCAAGTTTGTCACTCTATGACGAAGGCGAGCAATAATGCAATCCTTCTTGTCAAGCTGACGGCGATGAGACTGGCGATCCTTCACAAGCATGGAAATGGTCTGGTCCTTCTTGACTGTGATGGCATGGTTGTGGTTGTCATAGGCGCGTGCATTGTCTAATTCCTTCTGTCGGTCATACATCATGAAGCTGAGGTGGTCCACTTGATGCTTCAGCTCCGGGTGATATGGTGCCTCTAGTGGCTGTCCCATAACATCACGCCTTGGATAGAACTCAAAGTACATGCCCTTGATCTGATTGATGCTTTGACCACATAGACGGGCAAGAGCTTCCTGCATGTCCCATCTAGCCAGTTGTTCTCTCTTAAAGTGAACTGGATTCCTTTTGAGGTGGGGGCTTCAATCTTCCCTCAGAGACTTGCAACAATCATCCATTGAAATTCTCCTCCTTCCTGATCGTTGAGCTGAGCTCCGAAGAACTCGAGATGTAGGTGCTCCAGAAGTTCCGAGAGTTGGTCCAAATCACGCTCAAAGATGAGATCTCCTCCATTTACCAACTGATAGAACTTGCTATACTTCACGTCCATCTATAAGAATATAGGATGAGTAAGTTAGTAGAGTGATCAAGTGTGTCAAATTTTATGTAAGTTTGCAAGAGTTTTTGAGGAACATGGATTTTCATGAAAGAATTAAAGTGGTAAGAATGAGAATAGGTTTTCATAAATACTCACTTCTTTTGTTTTGAAACTAAGTTTTTGGTTCAAGCGTCCATTCTAAACTAGGGTCTCCTATGGTCAGGATGGCTCTGATACCAACTTGTCAACACCCGGATTTTTAATCCCAGATGCTTGTTATGCCATACATCGCAATCCCAGGATTACCATTTTTACGAGACAAAACAGATTGGATATCGCAGTACATCATCCATTACAAGCCATAATATAGGTCTTACAAATAAAGGATCTCATGATCCAGTCTAAGTACAATCAAAGCAGCGGAATAACGTAATAATAGTAGCGTGGGCGAGGATCCATCTTCATGGTCATAGGCAATGCTGATGATGGGAGATGATCCTAGTTGTCGTAACCTTCATGCGGTCCATCATCCTGATAGTGCCAGGGACAAAGCCATGAGTACTCTTTAAGTACTCGCAAACTATCACTAGCAAGTAAAGAGGTTTCAAGTAGGAATACTAAGCTCTAGGTTGTTTTGCAAAAAGCCAGATTTATCTCTAACCGAGTTTAGAAGTAAACAAAACTACTTTAATGTTTTTCAACACCTAAGTGGGAACTTGAGTTTTCATATCACAACCCTGTTGTGGTCAAGTCAAAGTCATGATTCATTTCACAAGTCATTTTGAAAACATATGACGACGGAACAGTATGGCCACTCCAATTGTTCATAACCGCGGATGCGGCTATTCGAATAGTTTGACAGTCTATAGAGGTGGTACACTTTCACCACAACATTCGATACATCCGTCAGGAACAATCCTGAATTTGCCATACTCAGTATGCGGATAATCAATCCTAACCTTTCAATTACACACCCTAGTATAGGCACCTCTCCTATGAGTTTGTCCTCCCAACCATGACCATCTGTCATCTTGGGAACTGCACGGGTCACTTTGAGTGTTTCTAGTCCAAGATTTCAAATAGAAACTTTCCCAATTCTTTTCACCCCTTGCTAGAACAAGTAAAAGTGAATCAAAGCCCACCTTTCAAACTTACAGAAACATTTGGCAACCTTATTCAAATCACATTTCAAAATTGAATCTTTATCATATGTGAAGATCACCCATTTTCAAAACCCAACCAAACCAGTGCCCCTTGACTAATCCAACTAACCAGACACTCCCTAGTATTGCCTAGCAAACCCACCAAGTTTAAATCCAAAATTCAAATTTGAATCTCTTGCGGCCATTGTATCAAACACCTTGCAGATACAAATCAAACAAACATCAAACACTATAGTGTGCAGTAATTTTGGCCTAACTTGTTCCCTATCAACCTCACTCTACACCCTCAGTAGATCATATAACTTGTTTAACCCCTCTAGCTCACTGTAAACCAGACCATGCCATTAATGGCAAGCATGCCGAGCCTCACCTTGCCACCCCATTGTCGACAGCAAGCTAGGAGCAGCACCAAGCCCAGAAATCTTGTCTAGCAGGCACTCCACCGTCCATGGTCACTCCCTGTCCCAGCCCCGAGCACTGCCAGCCCCTGGACCACACGACAGGACCATGCCAAACCTCTCTGTGTGCGAGCTGCGAGCGCACCAGTGCGCCACCCTCGACCAGCATCCACAGACCGCGCGACGCCCTTGCCGCGTGCGTGCGTGATCACCACCGCCCCAGCAACCCCGCAGACATGCCCGTTCGCCGCCGCACGGACCACGCACGTTGTGCGCCATTAAAATCGATGTCGGACCCGCCCAGAGCATCGACGCGTTCTGACCGATCAGCACCACCCCACTCCTCGCCACCATGCCTTTGAGCTTCACCAGGGATCACGGCACCGCCCTCTACCGTCGCCCATGCCAGTAGCACTCTGTGCTGTCGACCACGACGAGCTCAGCCCGCGCCCGGCGGTCCCCTTCAGCCACTATAAATAGAGGCCTCCACCGCTCGTTTTCTTCACACCAGTTCACTCCCCTATCCCTCGGAACCACCCCACCTCACTCCCGGAGCAAGGCGAGCAGCGCATCGTTGGAATTTGGCCAGAGCCCACCGCTGCTGGAGGAGAAGGGAGCCATCAATTGGAGCCGCCCAAGGAGAAGCTGTCGGTACCAGGAGAACCGCCATCGTCGTTCGCCCCCATCGCCGACCATCGCCGGAGCCCAGATGAGCCCCCACGACACCCACCTGCCGTGCTAGGGTACTGTCTCGCCGGTGCTGCCCGACGTGGATGATAAACCAGAGCCATTCGATTAAAACTAGATCTCACGGTCCACATTGCCCCGTACTGCTTCGCCCCTCACCGTCTCACTGACGCGTGGGAACATCCACTTAACCAGCCCGCGCGTGCGCTATGCGTAGTGGGCTGGCCCAGTTAACCGTCTCGCGTGACCAAACAATTCAAATTTACTTTTATTCATTTATTTTCAAACACAGTTATGTACCTAGATTCAAAAATCAACCCAAATCGATTCACTGAACCAAAATGCATGAAACTAATTTTGTTAGAAAGGTACTGAAAAGCTTAATCCAATCCTGTTGGATGCATACCATTTAGATTTATAGATCACCCCTGGTAAAAATAACAAGGCGGAAGCTTTTCTGCATTCAAACATTTTTCAAAATTCAACCATAAAAGCTTTTGAGTTGATCCCAACTCTCAAAAATCACATTTGACCATACCTTTCAGAATATATAAAAATATATAGGTTTACTTACAGAAATAATGATCAAGTAATAAAAGAATGTCACATAGGCATTTCTAGTCACTTTAATTAAATTAAATAAAAAGGTTAAACCTTATTAAATTGTGACACCACTTTAAATCACATTCCCATGTACTGAAATATGTGGTGATGACATGTGTCAACATGATCCCATGTTTGAGTTGGAGAATATTAAATCTTAAGTAGTTTTTCAATGAGTAGAAATTACTTTTCTTAAATAAAATAAACGAGACAAGTGTTTTAATCCTTGTAATGTTAGTGATGATGATAGATCACCTAGTGTGAACCTTTGTGTGATGATTAGCAGTAGTTAAGTATTGTTTGGTGATTGTGTACCTCGTATTTATTTATAGACGCTAGTACCGACCAAGGATACGAGGAGGAAGGAGGATACTACGAAGAAGAAGCCAAGGAGAACTTCAACCACTTCTCTGCACAAGGCAAGCTTATACTTGCAACCTTGCAAGCTAACACTTGCAAGATACCCTACTTATGCAAGCTACTACTTGCTTGTTACTATGCCAGCTATATGCATTAAGCATACATGATTATACCCACTTGACACACCAGCCTAGTTTTACTTGCAAGCTTAGTATTTTATTTTCTTTATTAAAAGCTTTCTATCAAAAGTTTACTTAGTGACTTGTAGATTCTAGAAAGATAATTGAAGGTAACATAAAGAGCATAAAACTTGGCCTAAGTTAGATAATCTTAATGTCATCCTGAGGCATGAGATTTACTTAGATAAGATACACTTGTTTATTACCCACCATTAGTATTTACCCCCACTTGTAGATGCTAGTGCTAAGCATAAAACTTGATCAACTTTAGATGGGAATACTTGGTGAAAATGGTTATGAAAACCTTAGAATGATGAGTCATTCTACTGGAATGTTTTGACATGTGTTCTTGAACACCAGATGATTTTGATGATAAAAATGTTGAGGCATGAGCCTTAGCCCTTTATAAAACTGATGGTTGTCTGGATGCGATACCATTCCAATTTTACCATACAACCATAATACCAGAAAATTGGGTAGGGCTTGACTGGAAATTTATATACCTTAGTATGGGTTCCCTTACGGCCAAGGTCTGAGATGAGGCTACCTTGTGAAGATTGTCCACCTGTGTAGTACCCAAGATGACAGTTGGTCATGGTTGGGAGGCCAAACTCACAGGAGAGGTGGCTATACTAGGGCGTATAATTGAAAGGTTAAGATTGATTATCTGCATACTGAGTATGGTAAATTAAAGATTGTTCCTGATGGATGTATCAAATGTTGTGGTGGAAGTGTACAATCTCTGCAGAGTGTCAAACTATTCGAATAGCCGCGTCCGCCGTGATGGACAGTTGGAGTGGCCATACTGTTCCCCCGTCAGATGTTTTCAAAATGACTTGTGAACTGATTTTTGACTTTGACTTGACCACAACAGAGTTGTTATATGAAATTCAAATTCACACTTAGGTGTTATAAAACTTTCAACTAGTTTTCTTTGATTTTGAACTTAGTAGAGGTAAATCTGGCTTTTTGCAAAACAACCATAGAGCTTAGTATCCTACTACAAAAAACCCCCTTAACTTGTTAGTATTATTTTGCGAGTACTTAAAGAGTACTCATGGCTTTGTCCCTGGCTATTCCCGTGGCCAGACTATGAAGAGGAGTATTAGGATGAAGGACCGCGGGAAGGTTATGACAACTAGGATAATCTCCCATCGTCAGCATTGCCTATGACCCCAAAGATGGAGCTTCGCCTACGCTATCGTTATCTTTACGTTATTCCGCTGCTTGAGTTGTATTAATAACTGGATCATGAGATCCTTATTTGTGTAAGACCTTATGTATGTTTTGTAATGGATGATGTACTGTGATATCCAAATCTGTTATATCTCACAAAAATGGTAATCATGGGATTGCGATGTATGGCATAACAGGCGTCTGGGATTAAAAATCTGGGTGTTGACACCCGGGTGGGCTGCTTGTTGGGCTAGGGTGTTAGGCTGGCTGGGCAGGTAGCTTCTCTTCCCTTTTTTTTCTTCGAAACCTTTTCCTTTTTCTTTTTCTTTTCCTGTTTTCTGTTTTTATTCAAAATAATTGATTCAAACTTCAATTTGAATTCAAAACTTCTCTAATATTTTCGGTAGGTTTTATACCGAATATAAGTGTATTATTTAGTCCAATTCAAATATTTTTTATCACTTAATATTTATTTAAAATTAAGTGAGGCATGTTGGTATTTATTTAAATAAAATTTGAATATGGTTCATAAGCCCATAAAATTTTATTTAAATAAACTTTTATCCTTTTATATTATTTAAATTACTTTTATTCCATTTGATTATAGATTAGCCAAGGTTTAAATTGTATTTGCAATAATTCTTATTTATTTAATTCTTTCTTTGTCTTATAAAATTCATATCTTTTTATTTATAGCTCCAAAAATAGTGATTCCAATTTGTATAATTTTATTTAATATTTATTTATCTATTTAAATCCTATTAGGATTACTTTGTTCACAATTAAGTGTTGATTTTAGTTATGAGCTTTATTAGCCTTGGAATATTTTCTTTTATCTCATAAAACTCATAAGTTTTTATCCATGGCTCCAAATGGAGTGAAATCAATTCCCATGGTTTTATAATATTTTTGTTTACCAATATTGATTATTTAGAAATGTTGTTGCTAATTTTTATATGGAACAAATCCATAGTCTTGGAATGATCTTGATGGTGATTTCTCTTATTAGGGTTTAGGGTCTAGGTTTATCCTTTTCAAGTGTTCAAAATAAAGATACATTCCATGCATGAATGCATTTGATTTATTTGAAAATTTGTTTCTTGCTTTCTCATTCAAATTTTGTTCAAGTAGGGTTTTGATGTTTCCATTTAGAAACAAAAAGTTTCTTTTCCTCCTAAATTTCAACATTTGTTTCTTTTGTTTGTTTATTTTTCACATTTCAAAATTTGCAAAATTTTGGGACGAGGAGCAGCCCTCATATTCAAGGGACATGAGATTGCCAACTTATACTTTGTCAAGCATATACTCCATAGTTTGTTCACTTTAACCTTAATCACTTCAAGATGCTTATGATAGGGGCAATGAGGGCTGATAGCTAACATGTACCATAATTTTTGGAAGCTCTTTTTGAAACTTGAAATCCCTGCTTCCCTTTATGAAGGGCCTTTCTTCCACTATTATATTGAGTCTCCACCTTCTACCTTTAGGCACCAGTTAAGAGAGCATAGTTGCCACTCTTAGTTCTATGTGCATTGTCCCAAAACTTATTGATTGATGCATATTGTTGATATTACTTGTTCTTGTGCTATTTGTATCTAGTCACTCTTATGAAATTCGAAGGTGTCCTATGCATCTGATTGCTACTCTATGAGGGACAAGCTGATTGCCACTATGCTATGTTTTCTATATGTGAAACAAATAAACATTTTTCAATGCATGTTATTCATGATCTTTGTTTGTATCCCTTCATGTTGCATGCATAGTTACTTTGTATTATTGTTAGGACTCCATCTTTCATGCACATGTTTAGAGTTCTT
Organism: Avena sativa; assembly: GCA_916181665.1. Classification (NCBI taxonomy): domain Eukaryota; kingdom Viridiplantae; phylum Streptophyta; class Magnoliopsida; order Poales; family Poaceae; genus Avena; species Avena sativa. The sequence goes on from OV702293.1 coordinate 282,207,944, forward strand.
TGATCCCAGCTTTCAATGCTTACAAATGGTTTGATCTTGGTTTTGATGGTGCATGTCACCTCAAAAATTATTTTTTTATCACTTACCTACTCGAGGACGAGCAGGAGTTAAGTTTGGGGATGCTTGATACGTCGTAAATGTATCTATAATTTTTTATGTTCCATGATTGTTTAGTATCCACTTTGCTTTGCTTTGTCTACACTTTGAGGTGTTTTTATATGTTTTCTGGTACTAACCTATTAACAAGATGCCACAATGCCAGTTGCCTGTTTTCTTCTGTTTTTGGTTGCAGAAAATCTAGTAAGGAAATATTCTCGGAATTGGATGGGACAAAAGCCAAAGTCAATATTTCACCAAGGATAACACGAAGTCCAGAGGAGAAACAGAGGGGAGCCACAGGGCGGCAGCACCCCCCCAAGTGCGGGCCCACCCAAGGCCGCGCCTGGGCAGGGTGTGGGCCCCCTGGCCGTCCTCCTGCCTCGCCTCTTCGCCTATAAGAAGCCCCTGATGCCTAAACCCTAAGCACCGGATCAATATTCCACGAAACCGTCTGTAGCCGCCGCCACCATCGTCCCTAGATCAAGGGGATCTGAAGCTCTTACCGGCACCCTGCCGGAGGGGAGATCATCTCGGAGGCCTTCTTCTTCATCATGCCAGCCTCCGGTATGAAGCGTGAGTAGTTCCACCTTGGACTATGGGTCCATGTAGTAGCTAGATGGTTGTATCTCCTCCTTTGTGCTTTCATGTCTAGATCTTGTGAGCTTCGTTCATGATCAAGATCTCATTTATTTGTAATCATGCATGTTGTGTTTGTGGGGATCCGATGGATATTGAGATTACTATGTCAGATTGATTAATGGTTTTGTCTTATTGATTCTATCATGTTTGTGTTGTTTGCGATCTTGCATGCTCTCCGTTGTTAGTAGGTACCTTGGCCAAGTAGTTGCTAGTCACTCCAAGAGGGGGTATTTATGCTCAATAGTGGGTTCATGCCTCTATTTAATCTAAGGGAAGTGACAGAAATCTCTAAGGTTGTAGATGTGTTGTTGCTACTAGGGAGAAAACAACAGTCTCTTGTTCATGGAACAAGTGGATTGTTTACCTTACACACTTTGCTTAAAGCAGTTGTATGTTGCTTGCAACTTAATACTGGAGGGGGTTCGGATGATAACCCAAAGGTGGACTTCTAGCCATAGATGCAGTTGGATGGCGGTCTATGTATCTTGTTGTATTGTCCAATCAAATCTCATAGGATCTTTATGTCTAGTATTGCATTGTTATGGCTTGCTCAGTCCTGTCAATTGCCCTGTTGTAATTTGTTTACCCAACATGCCATGTTTGTTTATCTAAGGAGAACACCTCTAGTGAACTATGGACCCCAGTACAATCTTTACCATTGATACATCTTCCACTATTACTGTTTACTTGCTGCAAACCATTATCACCTTCCACACCATACCGTTTATCCTTTGTTACAACAACCGGTGAGATTGACAACCTCAATGTTCGTTGGGGCAAAGTCTTGAGTTTGTGTTATGCAGGTTTCCAAGTTGCTTGCAAAACCTTTGAGACGTTTCCTTCCTCCTACTGGTTCGATAACCTTGGTTTCTTACTGAGGAAAAACTTGCTGCTGTGATGCTTCATACCTTGCTCTTGGGGTTTCCCGATGAAGCGCTCCATATCAACGAAGCGCCATCATTAAGGTTTTCTGGCGTTGTTGCCAGGGAGGCTAAGGACTTCTTCACAAGGGGAGTCCTTCTCAACCTTTCTCTTTACTTTGTTTTGGTTTGCTTAGTTTCTTTTGCTAGGTTTTGTTTGCCTCTTTTTATCAAAAATCCAAAAAAAATACTTTAGTTTGGTTTGCTTTCTCTTATCAAAAACACAAAACAATTAGTTCCCGCTCTAGTTGCTACTATGTCTGGTTTTGGTCCAATCCCTGTGTCACCTATGGAAAGTATCTTTACTTTCAAGCAAGGAAGTGGAGAGAGTTTTAAAGAAGCTTGGTCTAGAATCTGTGCTTTACAAAGGGAAACTGAGCCTAAGATGAGTCTTAGCTTGGTTATTAATAGTTTCTACCACGATATTACTCTTTGTTATAGATATGCTTTGGATGTTGTGGCTGAGAAAGATATTTTCCGTTGTACTCAGGATGAAGCTTTAGATGCTATAAAGAGATTGACTATAATTTATAATATGCCTGGCAAGTCTGATTCTTCTTTTATAGACATTTATGCTAGGTTAAACACTCTTGAGTCCAGTACTGCTGCTTTGAACAGTTGCTATCACACACTTAGAGAGCACCATGGTTATGTTCCAATAAACTCCGAGCCTTCAAAGTGGTTTCCTACAACCAAAGTCTCTATAAATAGTGCAACTTTTGATGCTCGTTGTAATATCATGTCTGAATTTTGCCTTATGCCTAAAGATATTTATGAGTCTTTGAGTCTTTGGGGACTTTCTAAAGGAGGATAAGAGATATTTATTACCAACAATGCAACTTTACTACCCATTGGAATAGCTAAAGGTGTTTTTACAGAAATCTCAGGGAAAATGGTGTCTACTGATTATCTTGTTATTGAATGTGTAGGAAAAGAACAGATTACACTCGAAAGAATCCTGCTGAAACACCTTGGAGCAATAAGAGATGTGGGAAGGGCATTATGAATTTTTCTCCTCCAGTAAGCAACCATATATTCCCTAAAGATAAGAAGAAAGGTAAGAAAGTTAGGAGCAAGAGAGTTGATGTTAATGCTTCTTCATTTGAAAATACTTGATTTATTGCTTCTTGTGCCTAACTTAAAGGCGTAAAAGAAAAGTACTTGTTGGGACATAACCCAAGAGTTTTCTTGAGTCTTGGAAGTTATACTTCAGTAATGACCTCTACTTATCCTTTTTGTTTAATTTTTGTGCCAAGAATGACCCCTAATGAGAGGGAAGTAAGATTTGGGGAGTTGCTGTCCCGAAACAGATTTTTATGCTCCAACATAAAAGTTTGTGAGGAATCTCTGTAAGTCTGATTAAGCTTAAAATTTACGAATAAATCCCCCAGTATGTTATATAACTTTCTCTAGTTCAACACTTTTTTATTTGAGCAACAGAAGGTCTTATAAAAAATCAGTTTCTACCTGCTGGTCTGTTTTAATAGATTTCTGCCATTATTTGCATTTGCTTCTTATTGATTCCTTTTTTTTTGGAAATTGAGCTTTTTGAAGGAATTGCTATAGTATCTTGTGTTTTTAGTGAAAAAATTTGTTGTTCTAAATCTAATAAACTTGAACCATTGTGTCATCTATGTTGTATATGATTGCACTTATACGTTGGAATTAGCAGAACCGTGCTGTCATGGGGAACACTTTCAACATTGCACATGTACTTTGTACACAGTTGATATCATGCTCTTTTGTCTATAGATGTCGTCTGTGTGAAATAAAAGGGGAGCTTGTAAGTCCATGGAGTTATGTATTTTGTGTTGGAGAAACGCCTGGGTCGCTAGCCTAAGCTATGCCTAATCATGGTGGAAACTTGGAGCATCACCATAATGAGCAATCTATGAAGCATCCTCAATAAAAAACTATGCAAATAGCAAATAAAAATATCGCTGAGATGCTCATTGTCTGCTTGCCTTGTCATTTTGGTTATGGGATAGCTCATGTACCATGTGCAAGGGGTACCCCGCTGGCAGTTCTCTATGATACGCATATACTTACTATGACAAGAACTTGCAAGTAACTAAAGTTGAGTAGCATGAGGAGCGGCCCTCATATTCAAGGGATATGAGATTGCCAACTTATACTTTGTCAAGCATTGTAGAGGTCCCAACCTTTAATAAGGTAGAGATCCCTGTGTTTACAATGCTAGTCCCTGGATCAATAGCTAGCATCCACAGTTAAGATGTAATATCAAGAAACAAAGGTCACAATATAACTTTATGACTAGGAATAAAATAATTCATTACATCTTACATAGCTCATTTGGCTATCTCATTACAATGCAGCAGAAATAACTATAGCATGGAGTCCTTCATCTTCAAAGTGCCACATGCAATCATGTTGGGTATAGACTTGTAATCCTAATCAACACACTTCACTAACATCAAACAAACCTGCAACATAATAAGTTACAGCCACAAGGGTTAATTCATTTGAATTATATTGGCAAGTGATAACATGGTAGAGTAGTGGTATCTATCATCTATATGCAATTTGGATAAGTGGAGCTTAGGCTTGCTTTGCTCAAAATAGATTTCCTTATCATTTGAAAACACTAAGTTTTTGTTTGGCAAAAATCACCCAAGGCATCTATCAATCAAATATTGAAGATCCTTTAACCCTTGTTCAACCACAAGTTTTTAACTTAGAAATTGGGATGAGGATATCCTTGATAGCTTCCATGTCTTAATGCTCAAATTGTCCATTGACGGGGACTGGGCTAAGTACTTAGATTTTACTCTCTCGAGAGGTGGTGCACTTTCCCCACAAGACTCGACATGCATCGAGACAAGATCTTTCAGAAGCCTTCCCTTAGACCAAAATGGACGCATTCCCAAACCTATCATCCCCTACCACCAACTGTCCATCTGGCTAAGTTATTGCAACCTATATGATCCAGGCAGAGCCCATAATGCCAAGTGGCTGCACTTGAAGCTTCTCAACATTTGAGATCTCAAATATCTTTGTTCTTGGGTGGCTTTCCACAAGTGAGATACACTAGGGTAGACCATAAATATGGGCCCTATGTAGGGGTTCGTAGCATGGAAAACAAAAAAATTCTACCGCATGCACACAAACAAGCTAAGATCTATCTACTAGATTGTAGCAACGAGTCGATAGAAGAACCCACCCTCGAAGATTCCAAAGCAGTTAACGAGAGCAGATTCTCGTGGGTGATGTAGTCGTACACTTGCCGATCTCAAGATTGCGTAGACGATCCTTCCGGCGCTGCGTTCCGGCAGCGCTTCCGCAGTCGGTCACACGTTCGGTACTCGATGAAGACCTTCCTCTCCCTTGTTCCAGCAGGCAGCGGAGGTTGTAGTTCTCCCCTCGCGATTCCGGCAGCACGGCGGCATGGTGTCGGAACTAGAGGGAAGATCCCGCAGGGCTTCTCCTAAGCCGGTGCGAGTTATGGTGGATTAGGGTTTCCTAGAGATCTAGGGTTTAGAAGTCCGGGAGGAGGACAAGGTGTCGGAGGCAGCTAGGGCGGCGGCGACGGACCGGCAGCGGCGCGAGGCGGCGGCGACGCGGCACTAGTGGCGGCGCTGCGGCGGGTCGGCGGCGGCGGGTCGGGTGGAGAGGGGCTAGGGCTTGTGGTGTTGGGGCATCCATCCCCCTATATTTATGAGAGGGAGGGGCAGCCTTGGGAGGGGTGGGTTTGAATCTAAACCCAAAACCCAAGTTGGATTGAGAGAAGGACTTGTTTCTTCTCCCACTAGGAAACCATTGTTCCAGTTTGACTTTTCAAACTTTCCGTTTGAGTTTCAATTTAGAGCTTTATTTCTCTCTTGCAAATGCCAACACCAAGTGACCTAGGATATGATCCAATCATTCCACATATCCATGACACATTCATGGACCATTCCCCTTCCGGTCTGGTGAACCTTCTAGACCCTTCTAGAATTTCTCCGATGAAAACATTGGAATCTTTCCTGAACTCCGGAATTAGACTTTCCTTATATGAATCTTATTCTCCGGACCATTCCGGATCTCCTCGTGATATCCCGGATCCAATCCGAGACTCCGAACAACATTCGGTATCCCTACTAACATTCCATATCTACTAAACAACATCGAATCCTTAAGTGTGTCTCCCTAAGATTCGTGAATTATGCGGACATGATCGAGACACTTCTCTGATCAATAACCAATAGAGGAATCTGGAAATTCATATGGCTCCCACATATTTCTACGATTACTTTGCGATCGAATGAACCACTTACATACGATACCAATTTCCCTTTGTCTCACGATTGTTTACTTATCCGAGATTTTTATCGTCGGTATCTACGCATACCTAGTTCAACCTCGTTACTGATAAGTACTCTTTTCTCGTTCCCGTGATATGTGATCCCTTGTGAGCCATCACATTCTTGCAAGCTAATTGGATGACATTCCACCGAGAGGGCCCAGAGTATATCTAACCGTCATATGGATGGACAAATCCCACTCTTGATCCATGTGCCTCAACCCATACTTTCCGAACACTCAATGCCACCTTTATAGCCACCCAGTTACGGTGTGGTGTTTGATGTCATCAAAGCATCCTTACGGTGATGGTGATTAGCATGATGTCATGGTCGAAGGAATTAGGTTACTATGTATCAGAAAGCTTATAGCAAACGAACTATTGAAATGACTTGATCTTAATGCTACGCTTATCTATAGGAGTATGTCCATCATATCATTCTCCTAATGATATGATACTGTTGTTAACAACATCTCAATGCTCATGATCGGGAAACCACGATCATCTATTAACCAACAAGCTAGTATTACAAAGAGGCTTTACTAGAGACTCTAATTTAGTTTACAAATCACACAAGTATTAATGTTTCCAGTTTAATATTGTTATAGCATGAATGTAAACATTTATCATAAACACAAAGATATAATAATAACCACTTTTATTATTGCCTCTAGGGCATATCTCCAACAGTCTCCCACTTGCACTAGAGTCAACTAATCTAGATTACATGGTAATATACCGAACACCCATGGCGGTTTGGTGCTGGTCATGTTTTGCCCTCGTGAGAGGTTTAGTCAACGGATCCGCCACATTCAGATCTGTGTGTACTTTGTAAATCTTTATGTCACCATCTTGGACATGCTCTCGAATAGCATGAAAACATAGCTTGATGTGCTTCATCTTCTTGTGTGACCTTGGTTCTTGTGCATTGGCTATGGCGCCCATGTTATCACAGTAGATAGACATTGGGTCCAGCGCACTTGGAACCACACCGAGCTCTGTAATGAACTCCTTAATCCATATCGCCTCTTGTGAAGCCTCCGAAGCAGCTATGTATTCTGATTCGGTTGAAGATCTTGCCACAACGCTTTGCTTTGCACTCCTCCAGCTAACTACTACACCATTCAAAGTAAATACGTATCCAGATTGAGATTTAGAATCATCCGGATCGGTGTTCCAACTAGCATCGGTGTAACCATTAACAACGAGTTGTTCATCACCTCCATAAGAAAGAACCATATCCTTAGTTCTTCTCAAGTACTTAAGGATGTTTTTGACCGCTGTCCAATGATCCACTCCTGGATCACTTTGATATCTGCTAGTCAAACTAACATCATATGCAATGTCGGGTCTAGTACATAGCATGGCATACATAAGAGATCCTATGGCTGAGGCATAGGGAGTCTTACTCATCCTTTATATATCTTCTGCGTTGCAGGACTTTGAGTTTTACTCAAGGTTGTATTGGGCAACATGGGCAAGAACCCTTTCTTGCTATCTTCCATTCAAAACCTCTTTAGAACTTTGTCGAAATAAGATCTTGCCCTCGGATCTATGATATAAGGTATACCCAATAGTTTCCTTCGGGTATCCTATGAAGACGCATTTTTCCACTTTGGGTTCAAGCTTGTCTGGTTGTAACTTCTTTGCATAAGCTTCGCAACCCCAAACTTTAAGGAACGACAATTTAGGTTTCTTCCCAAACCACAATTCATACGGTGTCGTTTCAACGGATTTAGATGGTGACCTATTTAAAGTGAATGCGGTTGTTTCTAATGCATAACCCCAAAACGATAGCGGTAAATCTGTAAGTGACATCATAGAACGAACCATATCTAAGAGAGTTCGATTACGACGTTCGGACACACCATTACGCTGTGGTGTTCCCGGCGGTGTCAATTGTGAAAGTATTCCGTATTTCTTCAAATGCTCGCCAAACTCGTAACTTAGATATTCACCTCCACGATCAGATCGTAGAAATTTAATCTTCTTGTTACGCTGATTCTCTACCTCACTTTGAAATTCCTTAAACTTCTCGAAAGTTTCGGACTTATGTTTCATGAAATAGATATACCCATATCTACTCAAGTCATCCGTGAAGGTAAGAACATAACGATAACCACCGCGCGATGCTACACTCATTGGGCCACACACATCGGTATGTATGATTTCCAATAAGTCCGTAGCTCGCTCCATTATACCAGAAAATGGAGTCTTAGTCATTTTACCCATCAGACATGCTTCGCATCTTTCAAGTGATTCGAAATAAAGTGATTCAAGAAGTCCATCGGAATGGAGTTTCTTCATACGCTTCACTCCAATATGACCAAGACGACAGTGCCACATATAGGTCGAGTTATCGCTCAATTTCAAACGTTTAGCTTCAATGTTATTAATGTGTGTATTTCCACAATCGAGATTCAATAAGAATAGACCATCTATCAAAGGTGCATGTGCATAAAACATATTACTCATATAAATCGAACAACCATTATTCTTGGACTTAAACAAGTAACCGTCTCGCAATAAACATAATCCAAATATAATGTTCATGCTCAATGCAGGCACCAAATAACAATTATTTAAGTATAAAACTAATCCCGATGGTAGATGAAGAGGTAGCGTGCCGACCGCGATCACATCAACCTTTGATCCATTTCCAACGTGCATCGTCACCTCGTTCTTCGCTAGCTTCCGTTTATTCTGCAGTACCTGTTTCGAGTTACAAATATGAGCAACCGAACCAGTATGAAATACCCAGGCACTACTACGAGTACTAGTGAGATACACATCAATAACATGTATATCGGATATACCTTTCTTCTTGATGTTGTCGTTCTTCAAATCCACCAAGTACTTTGGGCAATTACGCTTATAGTGACCTTATCCCTTGTAGTAAAAGCACTCAGTATCAGGCTTAGGCCCAGCCTTGGTCTTCTTCGCCGGCACGGTAACTTTCTTACCGCCCTTCTTAAAGTTTCCCTTTTTCTTAGACTTGCCTTGCTTCTTGAATTTGCTGGTCTTATTGACCAACAACACTTGGTGCTCTTTTTTGATCTCCACTTCTGCAGATTTTGTAACATCCCTAAAATCATGTTTTCAAAGATTTCATATTATGCATGCATGCATATCATTTAGATATCAAATTCAAACTCATTTTGAAAGAAAACAGAACTTGGGAACTATGATTTTATGTGATCAACATTAAATCAAATGCTACTCTCCAATGAGAGATTATTTGTTCAAAACCAATCCTTGTTGCTCTCAGATTGTTTTGCTTGATTGCTAGTATTCAAACCAAAATTTACAAAACAAGAATGGGTTTAAAAACCATTTTCAAAATTTGTTCAAATCAAATGCTATGTCACTGCTTATTTTGTTTGAACAAAAGGACCAAGCTAATACAGGGAGACCACATGATTTTATGCTCAAAAATGTGAGTGTTGCACTCTACAAAAATCCAGAACAAATTTGAATTCAAATGGCTTTTGAATTTATTTGAAATTGCTTCCAAAAAATTGAAAACAGAAATAGAAAAGGAGTAAAGAAAAGGAAAAGGGTCGGCGCCACTATTCTAGCCCAACAGCGAAACCAGCCCACAAGCCCACCCGGGTCGTTTCCCCCTCTTCCCCATTTTCTACCCCGCACCCGCGTACCCACTCACTGACGTCTGGGCCCTCACTGCCATGTCACCCCTTCGTCCTCAATCAACGCCGACGACCACCTCGCCGCTGCCGTTTCCCGCACTGATGCCGCGCTTAATTGCATTGATTCGGCGAGTGATTTCCGCCCCGCTCTGGCTACTTAAACCCCTCCCCCTCATGGCCATTTCCCCCAACAAAGCTAGCCAGAAGCGCCACCAAGCTGCTAGAATTTGCCCTCACACCGCCGCGGTACCGACAGACTCCGGCGACCGATTGTGGTAAGCTTCGTGCGCACCTCCGTCTCTGGCTCACACGAGCTGCTTCGCAACCATCTTGCGCTCCTTCTGACACCCTTAGTTCGTATTATACTGCCCCAGGTCGTCGACTCCAACGAGCACCGCAAACTCCCGACGCCGTCCCCAACTCCGGCAAGAAAATTCGGTGAGATTCGACCGCCCCGTGCTTTCCCTTTGACTCTATCTTGTTCGCTTGATCGATGCGCACACGGTGATGCCCTCCATTTGTGTTAGGGCGGATCAGATCGTCGCCAACGTCGCCGTCCACCTAAGCCCGACGCTGTCCTCGACTCCGACGAGCTCCCACGGCCACAGCAGCACGCCCCTTCGCCAACCGAGCACACGTTGAGCATCTCCTCGTGACGGCGATTCTGGTGAGCAACCTCCCACCTCCCCGGGCGACCTAGTTCGCTGGCTCCGCCACTGACAGAGTGTGCCGCCGCCAGTCGCCGCCGCTAGCGCCGCCAGTCTTTGGTAGGTTGATCGAGCGCCGTAGGATCTAGATCTGACGCATAGGATAGATCACTTAACGAAGGGGTAAGTTTAGATCTGGTCCGCGCATTTTAGTTAGATCTGACGGTTCATAGACGCGATCCAGCCGCGAAGCGGTACCAGCCAATCAGATGCCGCCGCGTGTCAGTGAGTTAGATTTAAAATCAGAAATTTGATCTATTAAAATTTTAAACTTGTTAAATTCATAACTTTTGATTCCCACGTCCAAATTTGACAAATTTTATATCAATGGAATCAGGAGAGGAATCCCTTTCCATTTATGCAATGTGTTTAATGTTTTGCTTCTGTTAAAATGGGTGTTTTTGCATAAACATGTATAGGCATAATTAGGATATAATAATTGTTTGAGAAATGATTTAATGTTCAAATAAAGTTTGTTTGGCAAGTTTTGAACTTGTTTATGAATCAGTACTGTGCACTTGTCTTGTTGAGTATAGGAAATCATCACATATAAATTTGCATGCATCCATATATTTTTGCTTGTATTTATTTTGTATGTGATTTGGTGCTATCATTTTATGTGTAGATTTTGGTGCAAATAGTGATTGTGATTGTGAGGATTGTAGCTACTCTCCAAACTACCAAGGCAAGTGGTGCTTCATGATTTTATCCTTATGTTTTTAACTTTGCATTAGAAATATTTTGCTAGTCTTGCAAGATTATTTTTGATCTATATGCTATGCTTGGGAAATCCTAGTAGTTGTAGAATTGCTAGAAATATTTCTAAGTCTTATCAATGCCATGCTTAGCCTAGCTAGTAGCAACCAAGGGTGGTTATATATTCATGCTATGAGTAAATATTTCTAAGTCTTTGGACTATGTTTTTGCTTAATAAAACAACTAAGTAAATGAAACACCTGGGTGGAATGGGAAGATTGGGTTATGTTGAGTGGTTACACAAGGCTCTCAAGGACCTCATGGTTGCCATGGGAATACATGGTGCAGCTGTGTACAAAGGTTTTCATGTGATGGATGAAGGAGTTGAGTACTGGTGGGTGCAACTTCACTTGTATAAAAACAAGGAAGACAACCACAAGGACTCAGGATTCTGCATGGTCACCAACACAATGATGCACACCATATTCTTTGATTCAGCAAGGGATGCAGCTTGGAGGGCCATCAAAGAACTTGGTGATAGAATCAAGTGCAGAATGCTTAACACCCAGAATGATCTTAGGGAAGAAAAGAATCATACCCAAGAGTTAGAGGCTACCAACCGAAGCTTAAGGAAGGACATCATAGACTTAGCAATGGAGCCTTGTGATCTAGACAAACAGATTGCCTCTAGGGATGACCTGTTAGCCAACTTAGCAAGTGAGATGGGATTGTAAACGTACTTCGTTAGTTGGACCACCACACTTATCATTTTATTTCCCAAATGTTGTTTAAAATAAGTTGAACCTTGGTTGTTTGTAATGAATCCATGTATGCCATGACTTGTGTGTTTTGATTTCCAAAGATATGCATGTGATGCCTTGTCTTGTGATTTGTCTTAAATTGTGTTGATTCTAACTTTTTTTCTATCTTATTAAATAGATTCCTAATGTTACTATCAGCACGGCTGAAGAGTTCAAGGGAACTTGTTTTGGCCCTCGTATTATTGAGCTCACTAGTTTGCTAAATCTCCCTCTTCCTACCATCATGGTGCTTCCCCTCACCAAGTTTGAGAGGAAAGATCTTTGGGACTTCAAGGTTAATCAGCCCAGACGCCAGACTGAGCCAACCACGGAGGCAATCATCTTCAAGCTCATGCACGATGACAAGAAGAGAGGCCTAGAGGTAGTCATGCAGGACTTGATTGGACGTCTGTTAGGGAGACACTCTCGACAGGTTAGAGGTACTCACTTCCACACCTTCGGTAGACGTGATGAGGATGGTGAGGCCATTGACTTCGAGGATACTTCGAGGGAGACAGCAGAGCCGATTCGTCTATACCTCCAGGACTTAGAGGTTCTTCTTAGGCACGTAGACACTGATAGGACCAACGTCATGCTCAGCAATGACGAACTCCAGGTGTAGCTTCGTGAGAAGGAAAAGCTCTTCGCGGAGCAAGATGAGATAGTCAAGGAAATGGAGGCCAAGTTTGAGAGTCAGGACAGAAAGTTCAAGAGTCAAGAGAAGCGAGTCCAAGATAGGAACAAGAGGATTCGAGACATGACTGCAGAACTGGAGGCCAAGGACTTCGAGCTAAAGCATCAGCAGACTGTGATTGAGAGGCTTCGCTCACAGAAGAGGGCTCTCAAATCCAAAGTAGAGACCTTGACCACCAATGTCGAGGAATACAAGACCGCTATGGAGAATGCAGGTCTTACATTTGTTTAGGAGGAGGTTGATGCCGAGGAGTAGTGATGACTACTCATTTACCTTTATTTATCATGTCTTTGATTATTGAGTCGCAATGACCATCCAACATGTGGATAGCTTGCTATTGGTGTGTTTACTTTGCAAACTTGTTGTCTATGTTGTTGAACTTTTATTATTATGATGCATGTTTAGTGAATGTTTATGTGATGTATTGTGCATGTTAGCATCTATGGGTATCTCATTCTTATCTCTATTGAACAAACCACAGATGCCTCCCCGACGTGCCAATCCCAACCCCAACAACAACAACATCACTCCTGAGATGCAGCAAATGATGACAGCTCAGACTCAGCTGATGCAAATGATGACTACGTTCATCCAGAACCAGAACAACAACAACAACAACAACAACAACAATAACAACAACAACAATCAGAACAAGCCACCGGGTTTTGACATGCTTACCAGGTTCTTGAGACTGAGGCCAGCAAAGTTCTCAGGAACTACTGATCCTATGGTAGACAATGATTGGCTACGCTCTGTGAACAAGGACTTGGTAACTGTTGGCTGTACTGATGAAGAAAAAGTCAGATTTGCAGCTCACTTGTTGGAAGGACCAGCAGCCACTTGGTGGGATAACTTCCAAATCACCACTCCCATTGAGGATGTGACATGGGCTATCTTTGAAGATGGTTTCCGTACTGCTCACATCTCATCCGGAGTGATGAGTCTGAAGAAGAAAGAGTTCCATAACCTGAAGCAGCGCCACCACGGCGTGGCTGAATATATTGAAGAGTTTAACAATCTGGCGCGTTATGCACCGGATGAAGTTGACACTGATGCTAAGAGGAAGGAAAATTTCCTTGAAGGGTTGAATGATGAACTGAACCTGCAGTTAGCTGTGGCCTATGTTCCCACATACCAGTCTCTTTGTGACAAGGCTGCTATTTTGGAGAGCAAAATGAAACAAGTGGAAAGCAGAAAGAGAAAGCACTCTGACAAGCACAGCTCGGGATCGTCTCACAAGCGTTCCCATTATGATGACAGTGGGAGTTCTGGACCCCACAAGCATGGGAAGTTCAACAAGCACCACAACCACAACCGTTATCATGACAACAAGCACGATCGTAGTCATGACAATGATAAGTACAAGAACCACAAGAGTGGATATAAGAGCCACCATAGTGGAAATGGTAGTGGCAGTGGAAGCCAGCCTGTCAAGAAGGATCTTAGTCAGGTTGAGTGTTTCAAGTGCAAGAAGATGGGGCATTATGCAAATGAATGCCCAGAAAATAAAGTTGAAGGACCCAACAAGCCCAACCCTTTTCAAAAGGAACAAGTGAACCACATCAATGTGGAGGAAATTTATGAGGAACCTGATGCTGTTGCTGGTAAGTTCAAACTCAATTCTATTCCAGCATTTGTTCTCTTTGATACTGGTGCATCTCATTCATTCATATCAAGAGCATTTGTTGAAAGAAACGAACTACCGGTAGAAACTATTGGGTGTCCTATAAAAGTAAGTTCTCCTGGCGGAGAAATTATAGTGAATTCAGGATGTCACGATCTAGTCATAGAGTTTGGGAAGTACAAGTTTCCCGTTAATCTGATAATCCTAAATTCCCAAGGTTTGGATGTCATTTTGGGAATGGACTGGATGACTAAACACAAGGGAGTGATAGATTGTGCCAATCATACTGTCTCACTCACAACTCCAGAAAATAAGAGGATCAGATTCAAGACCAACTTTGAGGCAAAAAGGAGTAAGCTAAATTCTCTTAAGGGGGTTAGCATGGACAATGCGCCCATTGTGAGTGAGTATCCGGATGTGTTTCCGGAAGAATTTCCGGGAATGCCACCAGATAGAGATGTGGAATTTCTTATTGATTTGCTACCAGGATCTGGGCCAATAGCAAAGAGACCGTACAAGATATCAGTGGATGAGTTGAAAGAACTCAAGAAACAACTTGGAGAACAGTTGCAGAAAGGATTTATCCAACCAAGTTCTTCATCTTGGGGAGCACCAGTTTTGTTTGTAGAAAAGAAAGATAGAAGTCAAAGGTTAGGCACAGATTACCGTTCACTCAATGAGGTGACTATCAAGAATAAATACCCTTTGCCAAGAATCAATGACTTGTTTGATCAGTTATAAGGAGCTTGTGTGTTCTCAAAGATTGAACTCCGGTCAGGTTATTTCCATCTCAAGATAAGGGAACAAGACATACCTAAGATAGCTTTCACCACTAGGTATGGATTGTATGAGTATACCGTGATGCCATTTGGTTTAACCAATGCACCAGCATACTTCATGAATATGATGAACAAAGTGTTCATGGAGTTCCTTGACAAGTTTGTTGTCGTATTCATCGATGACATTCTAATCTACTCCAAGAGCAAGGAAGAGCATGAAGGACATTTATGTTTGATACTTGAGAAGCTTAGACAGCATAAGCTCTATGCCAAATTCAGCAAGTGTCAATTTTGGTTAAATGAAGTTGGATTTCTTGGACACGTTGTGTCAGGAGATGGTGTAGCAGTTGATCCTGCTAAAGTTTCAGCTGTAACTGAATGGGAATCTCCCAAGACAGTGAAAGAGGTTCGTAGTTTCCTTGGCTTAGCAGGTTACTACAGAAGGTTTATTGAGAATTTCTCCAAGGTAGCTAAACCTGTGACAAAATTGCTAAAGAAAGACAAGAAGTTTGCTTGGTCTGAAGGTTGTGAACTCAGCTTTCAAGAATTGAAGAAGAGACTAGTGACAGCACCAGTTTCATGTTTACCAGATTTGGAGAAAGATTTCCAAGTATATTGTGATGCATCTCATCATGGATTAGGTGCAGTACTTATGCAAGAAGGGAAAGTTGTGGCTTATGCCTCGAGACAACTCAAAACTCATGAAGTAAATTACCCTACTCATGATTTAGAGTTAGCCTCTGTTGTTCATGCACTCAAAACATGGAGACATTATCTTTTGGGAAAGCGATGTGAAGTGTTCACAGATCACAAGAGTTTGAAGTATATCTTCACCCAGAAGGAAATTAACATGAGACAAAGAAGATGGCTAGAACTCATCAAGGACTATGACCTGAGTTTGCAATACCACCCCGGTAAAGCAAATGTTGTAGCGGATGCTCTAAGCCGTAAGGTTTTTGTGAATGGCCTTACTAAGGGAGAATTGCCAGATGATCTGTGTGCCCAATTTAGAGATCTTAGATTGGAGATTGTGCCTGAGGGACATCTCATGTCTTTGGATGTTCAACCCACTTTGTTGGACAAGATCAAATAAGCCCAAAAGGCAGATAAGGAAATTGAAGAGATTAAGGAAAAGATTGGCAAAGGAAAAGCCAAAGGATTCCATGAAGACGAACAGGGTACTTTATGGCATGGAAAACGTATTTGTGTTCCACAAGATCTGGAGCTTCGGAAACTGATTTTACAAGAAGCACATAACTCACCATATTCTATTCATCCGGGTAACACCAAAATGTACATGGATATGAAGGAAAGATTTTGGTGGAATAATCTCAAGAAAGACATCGCCGAACATATTGCTTTGTGTGATGTATGTAGTAGAGTGAAAGCGGAACACCAGAAACCAGCAGGATTGCTTCAACCACTACCTATTCCTGATTGGAAGTGGGACAAGATTGGTATGGATTTCATTACCGGATTGCCAAGGACCCGGTCAGGATATGATTCTATTTGGGTAGTAGTGGATCGCCTAACTAAAGTGGCTCATTTTATACCCGTGAAGACAACTTATACAAGTGGTAAGTTAGCCAAGATCTATATGAGCAGAATTGTATGTCTACATGGAGTACCCAAGAGTATTGTGTCTGATAGGGGAACCCAATTCACTTCTCATTTTTGGAGGCAGCTACATGAGTCATTGGGAACGAGGTTGGAATTCAGCACTGCATTTCATCCTCAAACTATTGGACAAACAGAAAGGACTAATCGAATTCTTGAAGATATGTTGAGAGCATGTGCTCTAGACTATGGAGCCAGTTGGGATGAAAGTCTGCCTTACGCAGAATTTTCTTACAATAACAGCTATCAAGCCAGTATTGAGATGGCACCATTTGAGTTTCTCTATGGGAGAAAGTGTACCACCCCATTGCTATGGAATGGTGTGGGAGAAAGAAGTTTGTTCGGACCAGAACTCATCAAAGAGGCTAAAGAGAAAGTCAAGTTGGTTAAGGACAGATTGAAGATAGCACAGTCCGGATAAAAGAGCTACGTAGATCCAAAGCGTAGAGAAGTCACCTATGAAGTAGGTGATAGAGCTTATCTTAGAGTGTCACCACTTCGTGGAGTGAAGAGGTTTGGTGTCAAAGGTAAATTGACCCCAAGATATGTTGGACCATTCAAAATTCTGAGTCGAAAATGAGAAGTAGCTTATGAAATTGAATTGCCAGAGTCACTGTCTGTTGTTCATAATGTGTTTCATGTGAGTCAGCTTAAGAAATGTCATCCAGAGATGGAAGAGACTTCTTTGAAGGATACTATACCATTGGAGGAAGTCCAATTGTAAAGTGATCTCACTTATGAGGAGAAACCTATCAAGATTCTTGAGACTGCAGAAAGAGTTACTCGGACTAAGACTATCAAATTCTGCAAAGTTCAATGGAGCCATCATTCCGAAGAAGAAGCGACATGGGAAAGAGAAGATGATCTTCGGAAAAACCACCCTCACCTATTTGCTAGCCAACCCGAATCTCGAGGGCAAGATTCACCTTAAGGGGGTTAGATTTGTAACATCCCTAAAATCATGTTTTCAAAGATTTCATATTATGCATGCATGCATATCATTTAGAGATCAAATTCAAACTCATTTTGAAAGAAAATAGAACTTGGGAACTATGATTTTATGTGATCAACATTAAATCAAATGCTACTCTCCAATGAGAGATTATTTGTTCAAAACCAATCCTTGTTGCTCTCAGATTGTTTTGCTTGATTGCTAGTATTCAAACCAAAATTTACAAAACAAGAATGGGTTTAAAAACCATTTTCAAAATTTGTTCAAATCAAATGCTATGTCACTGCTTATTTTGTTTGAACAAAAGGACCAAGCTAATACAGGGAGACCACATGATTTTATGCTAAAAAATGTGAGTGCTACACTCTACAAAAATCCAGAACAAATTTGAATTCAAATGGCTTTTGAATTTATTTGAAATTGCTTCTAGAAAATTGAAAACAGAAATAGAAAAGGAGTAAAGAAAAGGAAAAGGGTCGGCGCCACTATTCTAGCCCAACAGCGAAACCAGCCCACAAGCCCACCCGGGTCGTTTCCCCCTCTTCCGCATTTTCTACCCCGCACCCGCGTACCCACTCACTGACGCCTGGGCCCTCACTGCCATGTCACCCCTTCGTCCTCAATCAACGCCGACGACCACCTCGCCGCTGACGTTTCCCGCACTGATGCCGCGCTTAATTGCATTGATTCGGCGAGTGATTTCCGCCCCGCTCTGGCTACTTAAACCCCTCCCCCTCACGGCCATTTCCCCCAACAAAGCTAGCCAGAAGCGCCACCAAGCTGCTAGAATTTGCCCTCACACCGCCGCGGTACCGACAGACTCCGGCGACCGATTGTGGTAAGCTTCGTGCGCACCTCCGTCTCTGGCTCACACGAGCTGCTTCGCAACCATCTTGCGCTCCTTCTGACACCCTTAGTTCGTCTTATACTGCCCCAGGTCGTCGACTCCAACGAGCACCGCAAACTCCCGACGCCGTCCCCAACTCTGGCAAGAAAATTCGGTGAGATTCGACCGCCCCGTGCTTTCCCTTTGACTCTATCTTGTTCGCTTGATCGATGCGCACACGGTGATGCCCTCCATTTGTGTTAGGGCGGATCAGATCGTCGCCAACGTCGCCGTCCACCTAAGCCCGACGCTGTCCTCGACTCCGACGAGCTCCCACGGCCACAGCAGCACGCCCCTTCGCCAACCGAGCACACGTTGAGCATCTCCTCGTCACGGCGATTCTGGTGAGAAACCTCCCACCTCCCCGGGCAACCTAGTTCGCCGGCTCCGCCACTGACAGAGCGCGCCGCCGCCAGTCGCCGCTGCTAGCGCCACCAGTCTTTGGTAGGTTGATCGAGCGCCGTAGGATCTAGATCTGACGCATAGGATAGATCACTTAACGAAAGGGTAAGTTTAGATCTGGGCCGCGCGTTTTAGTTAGATCTGACGGTTCACACACGCGATCCAGCGCGAAGCGGTACCAGCCAACCAGATGCCGCCGCGTGTCAGTGAGTTAGATTTAAAATCAGAAATTTGATCTATTAAAAGTTTAAACTTGTTTAATTCATAACTTTTGATTCCCACGTCCAAATTTGACAAATTTTATATCAATGGAATCAGGAGAGGAAGCCCTTTCCATTTATGCAATGTGTTTAATGTTTTGCTTCTGTTAAAATGGGTGTTTTTGTAGAAACATGTATAGGCATAATTAGGATATAATAATTGTTTGAGAAATGATTTAATGTTCAAATAAAGTTTGTTTGGCAAGTTTTGAACTTGTTTATGAATCAGTACTATGCACTTGTCTTGTTGAGTATAGGAAATCATCACATATCAATTTGCATGCATCCATATATTTTTGCTTGTATTTATTTTGTATGTGATTTGGTGCTATCATTTTATGTGTAGATTTTGGTGCAAACAGTGATTGTGATTGTGAGGATTGTAGCTACTCTCCAAACTACCAAGGCAAGTGGTGCTTCATGATTTTATCCCTATGTTTTTAACTTTGCATTAGAAATATTTTGCTAGTCTTGCAAGATTATTTTTGATCTATATGCTATGCTTGGGAAATCCTAGTAGTTGTAGAATTGGTAGAAATATTTCTAAGTCTTATCAATGCCATGCTTAGCCTAGCTAGTAGCAACCAAGGGTGGTTATATATTCATGCTATGAGTAAATATTTCTAAGTCTTTGGACTATGTTTTTGCTTAATAAAACAACTAAGTAAATGAAACACCTGGGTGGAATGGGAAGATTGGGTTATGTTGAGTGGTTACACAAGGCCCATTTCTATGGTTTACCTTGTGTATCTCACTTGTGGAAAGCCACCCAGGAACAAAGGGATTTGAGAGGCCAAATGTTTAGAAGCTTCTAGTGCAGCCACTTGGCAATATGGGCTCTACCTGGATCACATAGGTTGCAATAACTTAGCCATTTGGACAGTTGGTGGTAGTGGGATGATAGGTTGGAACGCGTCCATTTGGTCTAAGGGAAGGCTTCTGAAAGGTCCTGTCTTGGTGAAAATCAAGTCTTGTGGGGAAAGTGCACAACCTCTGCAGATGGAAGAATCTAAGTACTTAGCCATGTCCCTGGTATTGGACAACTTGAGCATCAAGACATGGAAGCTATCAAGAATCTCCTCATCCCAATTTCTAAGTAAAAACTTGTGGTTGAACAAGGGTGAAGGACCCCAATGTCTATTGGTGGTTCCTTGGAAAAAAATTGACAAAGAAAAACTTAGTGTTTTCAACTAATAGGCAAAACCTATTTTGAGCAAAGTAAGCCTAAGCTACACTTAGCCAAAATGCATATAGTATTTAGTCCAACAATATTCTACTAAGGTATCACTTGTCAATACTATTCCAATGTATTGACCCACTGTGGCTGTAACTTGTGATGTTGCAGGTTATTCTGATGATGATTAGGAGTCATGAGTCTACACTCAACATGCTTGCCTGTGGCACATGAAGATGAAGACTTATTTATCTTATTACATATTTAAAACTCTTGTACTAGGTATGTGGCCATGGAGTTGTAACGACTATGTTTGTCTCTGGAATGACTTGTAATAATGACCTTTGTTTCTGTGTACTTCATCTTAAACTGTGGATGCTAGCATTGATCCAGGGACTAGCATTGCAATCACAGGGATCGTTTCATTTACAAAGGAGGGATCTTACATGTTTCAACATGGAGAAGAGTTCTGGCAATGACTTTTCCATGTTTTGCATATTGTAGTTCATCACAAAGTTCTTGTAACTTGGTGGTAGTGATTGGAGGACACGATGAATCCCCAAAGCATTAGGAATCACTATTCCCAAGCTTTGAAGCTTGCTTGCGTGCCCAGACATCTTAAGCACATGCTCACTGACGGAGCTGCCCTCTTCCATCTTGCAGTTAAAGAACTTTTTAGAAGCCTCATAACTCTCAGCTGCCGCGTGAGCCTCAAATATCATTTTGAGTTGACGGACAATATCATGTGGGTCATGATTCTCAAACCTTTTCTGAAGCTCCGATTCCAAACCATACAAGATAGCATAGTGAACTGT
The DNA here is from genome assembly GCA_916181665.1 of Avena sativa. Lineage (NCBI taxonomy): Eukaryota > Viridiplantae > Streptophyta > Magnoliopsida > Poales > Poaceae > Avena > Avena sativa. The sequence goes on from OV702293.1 coordinate 282,228,955, forward strand.
GGAGTACTGATTCTTCCGAGCGAGGAAAACATTCTTTCCCTCATCGGTAACATCAGCTGCAGGCGGGTCACCCAACGGTGCATCCAGCACATAGGTCAAATTACCAGCATTGAGGACAATCCTCAAATTGCGAAACCAATTCGTGAAGTTGCTTCCATTGTTTTTCAACTTTCTTTCTCTGGGAACACAATAAAATTGATGGTAGGGGCCGCCATTGATCCACAAAATATTTGCAATAGTTTAGACTAAGTTTATGACAAATTTAGTTCTAATTAATAGTTAAATTAATCTAGGTGAACTCCCACTCAAAACAATATCCCTCAAATTGTTTTAGTGATCACACGAACCAAATCCACCACATCAAAACCGATCATCACAAGAGTTGATGTAGCTTCAATGGCAAACAATCAACATGTTCATCATATCTACTATATGACTCATGCTTTACCTTTCAGTGATCCGTGTTCCGAGACCATGTCTGTACATGCTAGGCTCGTCAAGATCAAACCTTAGCTTCCGCATGAGAAAATCTGGCTTGCTCACGTTGTATACACTCGCAGAATCTAACACACCCGATCATCACGTGGTGCTTTGAAACAACGAGCTTTAGCAACAGTGCTTACTAAGGATGAACACTTTAAAACTTGCAATTTTGTGCTTGAGGGATCATCTTATAATGCTACCGTCGCAAACTAAGAAATACAAGATGCATAAAGGATTAACATCACATGCAATTCATAATATGTGATATGATATGGCCTTTCTTCTTGTGCTTCCGATCTCCATCTCCAAGCACGAACATTGTATACATTATCACTGGTATGGCGTCAAGGTCAATGGTGCCATTTCATGGTTGTCGTCCACCAGCTTTAACTATTACAACTACTTTGAATAGACACACAGGACTTAACGGAATTTAAAAGACAACCATATGGCTCCTGCCGGTTGCCAACTTACAATAAGGAACATTGCATACATCATATATAATCACAATCATGGCCATATCACATCACTGCACACCCCTGCAAAACAAAGTTAGACACCTCTAATTTTCTTTGCATATTTTACGTGGTTTGGGGCTTTCAATAAGTGTCGTTCTAACTTACGAACAAGAACCACAATGTTGATGTTTGAACTATCAAGTGTCCGTTGTAAATTGAATCTATACTATGATGGGAGAGACAGACACCCGCAAAGCCACTTATGCAATACAAGTTGCATGTTGAGCGTGGAGCAAGTATCATGAACGATGTCATGTAAGGTTAGCCTGGGCCGCTTCATCCCATCATACCGCAAGATGCAAAGTACACAAAAAGCAATTGATAATAAAAGCACCACCGCCCACAATGTCCATTGTGTTCTACTCGTGCAACAGATCTACATATAGACATGGCTCTGATACCACTATAGGGGTTCATAGTATGGAAAACAAAAAAATTCTACCGCATGCACACAAACAAGCCAAGATCTATCTACTAGATTGTATCAATAAGTCGATAGAAGCACTCACCCTCGAAGATTCCAAAGCGGTTAACGAGAGCAGATTCTCGTGGGTGATGTAGTCGTACACTTGTCGATCTCAAGATCGCGTAGACGATCCTTCCGGCGTTGCGTTCCGGCAGCGCTTCCGCAGTCGGTCACACGTTCGGTACTCGATGAAGACCTTCCTCTCCCTTGTTCCAGCAGGCAGCGGAGGTTGTAGTTCTCCCCTCGTGATTTCGGCAGCACGACGGCGTGGTGTCGGAAGTAGAGGGAAGATCCCGCATGGCTTCTCCTAAGCCAGTGCGAGTTATGGTGGATTAGGGTTTCCTGGAGATCTAGGGTTTAGAAGTCCGGGAGGAGGAAAAGGTGTCGGAGGCAGCTAGGGCGGCGGCGACGGACCGGCAGCGGCGCGAGGCGGCGGCGACGCGGCGGCGGCGGCGGCGGGTCGGCGATGGCGGCTCGGGTGGAGAGGGGCTAGGGCTTGTGGTGTTAGGGCAGCCCTCCCCCTCTATTTATGAGAGGGAGGGGCAGCCTTGGGAGGGGTGGGTTTGAATCTAAACCCAAAACCCAAGTTGGATTGAGAGAAGGACTTGTTTCTTCTCCCACTAGGAAACCATTGTTCTAGTTTGACTTTTCAAACTTCCTGTTTGACTTTCAATTTAGAGCTTTATTTATCTCATGCAAATGCCAACACCAAGTGACCTAGGATATGATCCAATCATTCCACATATCCATGACACATTCATGGACCATTCCCCTTCCGGTCTGGTGAACCTTCTAGACCCTTCTAGAATCTCTCTGATGAAAACATCGGAATCTTTCCCGAACTTCGGAATCGGACTTTCCTTATATGAATCTTATTCTCCGGACCATTTCGGATCTCCTCGTGATATCCCAGATCCAATCCGAGACTCCGAACAACATTCGGTATCTCTACTAACATTCCATATCTACTAAACAACATTGAATCCTTAAGTGTGTCTCCCTACGGTTCGTGAATTATGCGGACATGATCGAGACACTTCTCTGATCAATAACCAATAGAGGAATCTGGAAATTCATATGGATCCCACATATTTCTATGATTACTTTGTGATCGAATGAACCACTTACATACGATACCAATTTCCCTTTGTCTAACGATTGTTTACTTATCAGAGGTTTTGATCGTCGGTATCTCCGCATACCTAGTTCAACCTCGTTACTGATAAGTACTCTTTTCTTGTTCCCGTGATATATGATCCCTTGTGAGCCAGTCACATGCTTGCAAGATAATTGGATTACATTCCACCAAGAGGGCCTAGAGTATATCTATCTGTCATATGGATGGACAAATCCCACTCTTGATCCATGTGCCTCAACCCATACTTCCTGAACACTCAATGCCACCTTTATAGCCACCCAGTTACGGTGTGGTGTTTGATGTCATCAAAGCATCCTTCCGGTGATGGTGATTAGCATGATCTCATGGTCGAAGGAATTAGATTACTATGTATCAGAAAGCTTATAGCAAACGAACAATTGAAATGACTTGATCTTAATGCTATGCTTATCTATAGGAGTATGTCCATCATATCATTCTCCTAATGATATGATCATGTTGTTAAAAACATCTAAATGCTCATGATCGGGAAACCACGATCATCTATTAACCAACAAGCTAGTATTACAAAGAGGTTTTACTAGGGACTCTAATTTAGTTTACAAATCACACAAGTATTAATGTTTCCAGTTTAATACTATTATATAATAATAACAACTTTTATTATTGCCTCTAGGGCATATCTCCAACACCCTGTGTAACCACTCAACATAACCCATTCTTTCCATTCCACCCAGGTGATTCATTCACATGGTTGTTTTATTAAACAAAACACAAGTCCTTGACTTAGAAATATTCCATAGCATGAATATAATCCACCCTTGTTTTCTACTTGCTAGGCTAAGAATGATAGTAGTAGGAATCTTAACTTAGGGAAAATTCTACTAAGGTTTCATCGACTAGGATTTCCCATGGCATAGTTAACACATAGAAAATTCCATGTGAGTCCTACTTAGAAATATCACTAATGCATAGTGAAAATAATGGGACAAAGGTATGAAGCACCACTTGCCTTTTGGTAGAGAATATAATTTCACTCTTTGATCTTGCAATAGTCATACTCTTCAAATTTCACTACAATTCAATCAAGCAAGGCACAAATTCAAATATAACATTCAAACAATTCATCACATAAAAAAATAAAAACAAAGCAATGCATGCAAGCATTCCAAAGATTGTTTTATTTGGAAAAGTGGTTTCTAGTAGGTTATAAACATTTTAAAACACGTATTGGTCATTTATAAAAGTGGTAAGGTCATTTGAAAACAAGTTAGTGAAAATGGCCACTTTAAGTCATTTTTGTTTTGCTAGAATTGATTTAAATCAAGGTAATAATTTCTAGTGTTTGCTAAATATATTTTTAAACACAAATGTTAGTGTTTTAGGGTCAAGTGTTTAATATTAAACCATTTGCAAAATGTTTCATCTAAAAACCATTTTTAAATCAAAGCAATATTTTATTTTGTTGGAATTGCCTTTAAACAAAGTAATATCTTACTAGGGTTTATCAAATATATTTTTAATTCCCAAAACTTGGTGTTTAGGATCAGAGAGTTTAATTTAACCCATTTTCAAAAGGTTTTACTCAAAAATATTTTTAAACCATAATCTATATTTTTATTTAACTAGAAATGCTTTTATTCAAAGATTTATTCCTTAGCATCACAAAATATACTTTTAAATCTACAAGCTGGTTTTTATGGTCAATAGGTTCAAAACAAACCTTTTACAAAAGATTTTACCCTAAAAAACATTTAGAATGAATTTTATACTCAACATAGGCCTACACATGTTTCTGCAAAAACAACCAATTTTACAGAAGCAATTCATTAAACAAAGGGCATGGTTGCAAAGTATTCTTTTTCCTTATTCCAATTATATAAAATTTGCAAATTTTGGACATGTAGATTAAAAGTTATGAATTTTATAAAATCAAACATCTAATAGAACATTTCTGTTTTTAAAACATAAGCCTAGACATGTGTCTGTTTCTTATTGGTGCATACCGGTTCGCGCGGATCACGTCATGTGGATCGTTAGATCTAAAGTGCATCGCACGGCTCTGATTGAGCATAACGGTTTTCTTTAAGTCAATCTATCGCAACGCTTCGATTGAAATCTAACGGCTCAGACGGTGGCGACCACAGATGGGCGGCGCTGCGACGGTGGCTGGCGGCGGCGCGCTCAGACGGTGACGGTGCCGGAGATACAGGAAGCGAGAGATCGAGGGGGAATCTCACCAAGTTCGTCGAAGCTTGCTGATGCTCGAGGTTGTCTTTGTTGGCGAAGGGGCGTTTGAGGACGTCAGGGATTTCTCGCCGGAATTCCTTCTGGCGACGGTTGCGTCTTCGCGTCGTTGGAGGGGACGATGTAGAGTGTGCTAGGACAAACCAAAGGCTCCGTTAGATGCGCAAGAGGTTCGCGAGCCTGGGAGCATCAAAGAGAGGGAAAGGCTCGGTCGGGGTTTACCTGGAGAGCTCGTCGGAGAAGTGACAGACGGTGGCGACGTGCTATCGTCGAGGTTGCCGACGATGTGGAGCGCGCGCAGGCGAATGGATACTATGGGTAGATGCGTAGGGAGATTGGGATCACGCTCGTGGGATCTGGGAGGCAAGGGGAGGCGAGGCTTGGACGGAATTATGGCCGGAGCATCGTCCGAGCAGCGAGGGTATGAGCTGCGATTCGAGCAGCCTAGGGGCAGAGGTAGAATGGCGTCTGGGGGAAACAGGAGAGGAGACCTGAGCGATTAAGAGGGCACAGTCGCGGCGAGGGATTACTGCGGCGTTATGGAAAATTAAGCCTGCAGAATTACACCCAGAAACGGCGAGGAGGGGGATGAACTGGTTGCGGTGGGGAAGATGGTGACGAGGCAGTGGGGTCGTTCTATCAGCGAGAGAGAGGGTTCAGGTGGGGTCGTCTCGTCAGTGGCAGCGGGTGAGAGTTTGAGTGGAAGAAAACGTTTCGAGGGAGAGTGAGAGTGGGCTCGTTGGGCTTAGTGGGCTGGGCTGCTTCTTCTCTATTTTTTTTCTTCTCTGTTTCTTTTTCCTTTTTCTTTTCTGTTTTGTTTTGATTCAAATGATTCTTTTAAGTTAATTAGATAACTTTTTAATCCACTTTGGTAAATTCCTATTCATTACTTTCTCATGATTTAATAATCATTTACCTAAGGGATTTTGTCTTTATTAAATATAATTTGAATATGGTTTAATCCCATATACTTTTATTTGAATATTCTGTATCCCTTCATTTTATTTGGGTTTGGATTATCTTTATTCCATTTGCTTTGGATTTAATTTAATTTGTCTTCTAAATAATTTCTTTGGGATTTATTATTTAGTTTAGGCAATTTGTATTTATTTAAATAAAATTGGATATTGTTCAATCCTTATGATTTTATTTAAATAATCTTTTATTCCTTTCTATTATTCAATAAACTTTCATTTCATTTGTTTGGCCAAGATTTAATTTGGCTTTTAAATATTCCTTATTTATTTATTCCTTTCCTTATCTTATAAAATCCATATCTTTTTATTTATAGATCCAAAATTAGTGATTCCAATTTGTATATTTTTATTTAATATTTGTTTATATTTTTAAATCCCTTTAGGATTATTTGCTCATAATTTTGGTATGGATTTTAGATAGGGGCTTTATTAGCTTTGGAATTTAATTTCTTTATCTTATTAAATTCAGAAGTTTTTATCCATGGTCCTAAATTGAATGGAATCAATTTCTATAGTTTTTTTAATATTTTTATTTATAATTCTTGATTATTTATAAATGCTTGTTGCTAAATTTTTATATGGATCACATCCTTACTCTTAGAGAGATCTTGGAAATGATTTATTAGTTTAGGGTTTATGGTTTTGGTTTAACTTTTCCAAGTGTTTGAATTTCAAGATTCATTCATTGATGAATGCATTTCACTTGATTTGAATTTTGTTGGATTCCTTTTTATTCAAATTTTATTCAGGATGGGTTTTTGATGTTTCCATTTTAAAACAAAAAGTTTCTTTTCACCCTAAATTTCAACAATTATTTATTTTGTTTATTTATTTTTCACATTTCAAAATTTGGAAAATTTTGGGATGTGACAAGCATATACTCCATAGTTTGTTCACTTTAACCTTAATCACTTCAATATGCTTATGATAGGGGCAATGCGGGCGGAAAGCTAACATGTACCTTAATTTTTGGAAGCTCTTTTTGAAACATGAAATTCCTGCTTCCCTTTATGAAGGGCCTTTCTTCCACTATTATATTGAGTCTCCACCTTCTACCTTTAGGCACCAGTTAAGAGAGCATAGTTGCCATTCTTAGTTCTATGTGCATTGTCCCAAAACTTATTGATTGATGCATATTGTTGATATTACTTGTTCTTGTGCTATTTGTATCTAGTCACTCTTATGAACTTTGAAGGTGTCCTATGCATCTAATTGCTACTCTATGAGGGACAAGCTGATTGCCACTATGCTATGTTTTCTGTATGTGAAACAAACAAACATTTTTCAATGCATGTTATTCATGATCTTTGTTTGTAGCCTTTCATGTTGCATGCATAGTTACTTTGTCTTATTATTAGGACTCCATCTTTCATGCACATGTTTAGAGTTCTTTGATCGCAGCTTTCAATGCTTGCAAATGGTTTTGATGGTGCATGTCACCTAAAAAAAATTATCACTTACCTACTCGAGGACGAGCAGGAGTTAAGCTTGGGGATGCTTGATACATCATAAACGTATCTATAATTTTTGATGTTCCATGCTTGTTTAGTATCCACTTTGCTTTGCTTTGTCTACACTTTGAGGTGTTTTTATATGTTTTCTGGTACTAACCTATTAACAAGATGCCACAATGCTAGTTGCATGTTTTCTTCTGTTTTTGGTTCCAGAAAAGCTAGTAAGGAAATATTCTCGGAATTGGACGGGACAAAAGCCGAAGTCAATATTTCACCGAGGAGAACAAGGAGTCCAGAGGAGAGACAGAGGGGAGCCACAGGGCGGCCGCACCCCTAGGAGCGGGCCCACCATGGGCCGCGCCTAGGCAGGGTGTGGGCCCCCTGACCGCCCTCCTGCCTCGCCTCTTCGCCTATAAGAAGCCCCCGACGCCTAAACCCTAAGCACCAGATCAATATTCCACAAAATCGTCTGTAGCCGCCGCCACCATCGTCCCTAGATCGAGGGATCTGAAGCTCTTCCCGGCACCCTGCCGAAGGGGAGATCATCCCGGAGGCCTTCTTCTTCATCATGCCAGCCTCTGGAATGAAGTGTGAGTAGTTCCACCTTGGACTACGGGTCCATGTAGTAGCTAGATGGTTGTATCTCCTTCTTTGTGCTTTCATGTCTAGATCTTGTGAGCTCCGTTCATGATCAAGATCTCATCTATTTGTAATCATGCATGTTATGTTTGCAGGGATCCGATGGATACTGAGATTACTATGTCAGATTGATTAATGGATTTGTCTTATTGATTCTATCATGTTTGTGTTATTTGTCATCTTGCATGCTCTCCGTTGTTCGTAGCTATCTTGGCCAAGTAGTTGCTAGTGACTCCAAGAAGGGGTATTTATGCTCGATAGTGGGTTTGTGCCTCTATTTAATCTAAGGGAAGTGACATAAATCTCTAAGGTTGTAGATGTGTTGTTGCTACTAGGGAGAAAACAACGGTCTCTTGTTCATGGAACAAGTGGATTGTTTACCTTACACACTTTGCTTAAAGCAGTTGTGTCACATCCCAAGATTTTCCAAATCTTGTAATGTGAAAAATAAATAAACAAAATAAATAATTGTTGAAATTTAGAGTGAAAAGAAACTTTTGTTTCTAAATGGAAACTTAAAATCCCATCTTGAACAAATTTTGGTTAATGTATGAATCTAAAAAAAATCAAATCAAGTGGATTACATTCCTCATAAATGCATCGGGAAATTTAAACACTTGGAAATTAAACCAAAATCCTAAAACCCTATTGGAAGAAAAACATTCCCAAGTTACCTCTAAGACTATGGATTTGATCCATATAAAAATTGGTCAAACAAACTTTTCAAATGACCAAGAATGACAAAGGGAAATATTATAAAACCATATAAATTGGTTTCACTTAGTTTGGAGCCATAGATAAAATCTTATGAATTTAATAAGATAAAGAAATTGAATTTCCAAAGCTAATAAAGCCCTTTTATAAAATCCATGTGGTGAGCAAATAATCCTAAAAGGATTTAAAAAGATAAACAAATAATAAATAAAGTTATAATAGTTGGAATCACTATTTATGGATCTATAAATAAAAAGATATGTATTTTATAATATAAAGATAGGGAATATTTAAAGACCAAATTAAATCTTGGCCTAATCCATAAGCAAATGGAATGTTTATAATCCAAATACAAATAAAATAATGGATAAAGAGATTTCAAATTAATTAAAATGGCATTAACCAAATTCAATTTGAATAAAGACAAATCCAATTTTAAATGATTATTATATCTTATTAAAAGCATTTCCAAATAATTCAAGGTGAATTATTTGACACCCTATTAATTGAATAAAACTTACTGAAAAAGTTTTGTGGCAGAATGAAATTTAAATAAGGATTAAAAATATTTTAAATCTTATTTGAAGTAATGCAAAGGCCTATTTTTAAATAATTAAAGGACCCTAAAAAGAATAAATTATTTATTCTAATTTTGACTTCAAAATGTGTTATTAAACAGTGTTGGATTACACACAAAGTTTGAGAGAAATTTGAATTCAAATGAATGCTTAAATGGATTAATCAAAATCAAAACAGAATATTAGAAATAGAAAAAGGAAAAACAAAGCAGTACAAAAAAAGATCTAAGCGGCCAGCCCAGTCCAGGCCCAGCAGCCCAACTAACCCCTCTCCCCCCGAAACGTTTTTCTCACCACAATCAGAACCCGCAAAGGCACTGACAAGCAGGCCCCATCTCACCCCTCTCTATCTCGCTGACACCAGGCCCCACTGCCACCTCGCCATCGTCTCCACCCACGCGAAGACCACGCCCCTGGCCGTTTTCTGCCGCTGATTTCTCGCGATTAATTCTCCTTAATGCCGCGTTTAATCCTCGCCGTGACCATGCAGTATTAATCGCCATGCTCTCTTCTTCTTTTCCCCCCAATCCTCACACCACCAGAGCCCCTAGGCTGCTTGTATTGCTTGCGACATCGCCTCTGTCTCCGACGGCTTCTCCGGCCGATTCTGGCGAACCCAAGCTGTGCCTCGCCTCCTCGACCATGCGAGCCTGCTCCCCTCTTCCATACGCATCTCCCAGTGGCATCAGCTCGCCCCCGCGCGCCCCAGAACCTCGGCAACGATGACCATCGAGCGCGCCGCCGTCTGCTTCCACTCCGGCGACACTTCTCTGGTTGGTAATGACCACCCCTCTCTTTGTTTTTCCCGCATGCATCCTCGCTACGTCCTTGCGCATCTAACCATACCCTCCTCTCCCTCTGGAGTGCACCGAAGCCTCGCCACCGTCTCCGACAGAGAGCAACCATCGCCAGAGAGAACTCCGGCGAGGAATTTCGACTACACCCGTGCGCCCCTTCGACCAACGCGAGCAGGTTGAGCATCCCCGTGCCACAGCGATCTCGGTGAGCTACCCCTCTACCTCCCTTGCTTCCTTTTTCGCCAGCTCTGCCGCCGTCTGACCGCGCCGCCACTCGCTGTCGCCCAGCGCCGCCCATCTGTGGCCAAGCTGTTGTAAACCGTAGGATCTTGATCAGAGGGTTGCGATAGAACGTAAACGAAAGGGTAAGCAGTGCTCTGAGCCGTGTGATGTCACTTACATCCAACGGCTCACATCTGTCGATCTGCACGAAGCGGTACAGACCAATCGCAGCACGACGCGTGGCCTGTGATTGTTTTAAAAACCAGAAACTTGTCTATTAGATGTTCCAATTTGAAAAATTCATAACTTTCAAACCACACATCCAAATTTTGCAAATTTTATATCAATGGAATCAGAAAGACAAGTACTTTCTGACCATGCACTTTGTTTAGTAAAATGCTTCTGTTAAATTGATTGTTTTTTCAGAAACTTGTGTATGCATGTTTAGAATATAAAATTTGTTCTAAAATGATTTTTGAGATAAAAACCTTTGGCACATAGGTTTGTTTTGAAACTACTGACCATAGAAATCAATTTGTGGTTTCAAAAATATATTTGGTGAAGCAAAAGAATAAACTTTTGATTTAAACCATTTCTAGTCAAATAAAAAATAATGTTTATTTATTAAAAATGCTTTTGGGAGAAAATCTTTGGGAAATGTTTTGGAATAAACTCTCTGACCCCAAGTACCAAGTTTTATGATTTAAAAATGTATTTGGTGAACCATATAAAAAATGTTACTTTTGCTAAAGGCATTTTCAACCACATAAAATATTGATTTTGTTCAAAAATGGTTTATAGGTAAAATCTTTTGCAAATAGTTTTGCCACTTTATAAAATGACCAATAAGTGTTTTATAATGTTTATAACCTATTATAAAACACTTTTGTAAATAAAACAAAGTTTGGCAGGCTTGCATGCATTGTTTTGTTTCTATTATTTTATGTGATGTTGCTTGAATGGTAGATTGAAAATATTGCTTGCTTGATTTAATTGTAGTGATTTGAAGAGTGTGAACATTGAGAAGATCAAGGAGTGAACTTATATTCTCTACCAAAAAGGCAAGTGATGCTTCATACTTTTGTCCCATTATTTTCACTATGCATTAGTGAAATTTCTAAGTAGGACTTGCATGGAAATTTTGCTAAGTATAAACTATGCCATGGGAAATCCTAGTAGATGAAACCTTAGTAGAAATTTCCTAAGTTAAGATTCCTACTACTATCATGCTTAGCTTAGCTAGTAGAAAACAAGGGTGGAATATATATTCATACTATGGAATATTTTCTAAGTCAAGGACTTATGTTTTGTTTAATAAAACAACTAAGTGAATGAATCACCTGGGTGGAATGGAAGGAATGGTTTGTGTTGATTGGTTCACAAGGCCCATTTCTATGGTTTTCCTTGTGTATCTCACTTGTGGATTGCCACCCAGGAACAAAGAGATTTGAGATGTCAAATGTTGAGAAGCTTCAAGTGCAGCCACTTGGCATTATGGGCTCTGCCTGGATCATATAGGTTGCAATAACTTAGCCAAATGGACAGTTGGTGGTAGGGGAATGATAGGTTGGAACGCATCCATTCTGGTCTAAGGGAAGGCTTCTGAAAGATCTTGTCTTGGTGAAACCAAGTCTTGTGGGGAAAGTGCACCACCTCTGCAGAGTGAAAAATCTAAGTACTTAGCCATGTCCCTGGTAAAGGACAATTTGAGCATCAAGACATGGAAGCTATCAAGAATCTCCTCATCCCAATTTCTAAGTTAAAAACTTGTGGTTGAACAAGGGTTGAAGGATCACCAATTTCTATTGGGAGATGCCTTGGGTGATTTTTTACAAGCAAAAACTTAGTGTTTTCAAATGATAAGGAAAATATATTTTGAGCAAAGCAAGCCTAATCTCCACTAGCCAAATGCATATAGATGATAGACTCCACTATTCTACCATAGTATCACTTGCCAATACAATTCAAATGTATTGACCCTTGTGGCTATAACTTATTATGTTGCAGGTTTGTATGATGTTAGTGAGATGTGTTGATTAGGATTACAAGTCTACAACCAACATGTTTGCCTGTGGCACTTTGAAGATGAAGGACCCCATGCTATTTTTATATTCTGCTGCATTGTAATGAGATAGCCAAATGAGCTATGTAAGATGTAATAAATTATTTTATTACGGGTTATAATGTTGTATTATGACCTTTGTTTCTTGATATTACATCTTAACTGTGGATGCTAGCTATTGATCCAGGGACTAGCATTGTAAACACAGGGATCTCTACCTTATTAAAGGTTGGGAACCTTACAAGTTGTCTGTTGCTTGAAACTTAATACTAGAGGGGGTTCGGATGATAACCCAAAGGTGGACTTCTAGTCATAGATGCAGTTGGATGGTGGTCTATGTATCTTGTTGTATTGCCCAATCGAATATCATAGGATCTTGATGTCTAGTATTGCATTGTTATGCCTTGCTTAGTCCTATCAATTGCCTTGCTGTAATTTGTTTACCCAGCATGCCATGTTTGTTTATGTAAGGAGAACACCTCTAGTGAACTATGGACCCCGATCCGATCTTTACCATTGATACATCTTCCACTATTACTGTTTACTTGCTGCAAACCATTATCACCTTCCACACCATATAGTTAATCCTTTGTTATAGCAACCAGTGAGATTGACAACCTCACTGTTCGTTGGGGCAAAGTCTTGGGTTTGTGTTGTGCAGTTTTCCAAGTTGCTTGCAACACCTTTGAGAAGTTTCCTTACTCCTACTGGTTCGATAACCTTGGTTTCTTACTGAGGGAAAACTTGCTGATGTGATGATTCATACCTTGCTCTTGGGGTTTCCCGACGAAGCGCTCCATAACAATGAAGCGCCATCATCAGGATGTGACAGGCTACCACCCTTAAAAGTAATCTCGTCCCGAGATTCGGGGAGGCTAGAAGAAACAAGTTGGTTACAAGACAACTAGGGTACTACCACCATTAAAAGGATTTTAACTATATTGCATCTTGGCTTACTTGGTGTCTTGATGTAAATTCTCTAGACAATTGTTTGCATAGTGTCCCTTATTAACACATTTAAAACATGTGACAAGGTTGAGGTCCTTTCCAAGTTTGTTTGTCTTGTTCTTCTCCTTTTATGGACAATTTGATGCATAATGGCCCAGCTCTTTGCATTTGTGGCACATCACCTGGCTAATATCCCTCTTCATATTTGGTATCACTATCTCTTGTTTTTTGCCTTGGCCCTTCTTATTTTCTGGGCATTCATTAGCATAGTGTCCCATCTCCTTGCAATTGTAACATTGCATCTCGCTAATGTTTTGCTTGCTGGGGTTGGGGCGTTTCTTCTTGTTCTTGGGTTTCTCTAAGGCTAGGTGGTCTCTTAGTTCATGTTCTTCATAATTCACTACAAATGTAGGAAAACTTCCTCGGTTCTTAGAACGGTTCCTAGGATAACGTCCATGTTTCCTCTTTTGCTCACCAAAGTTGGTTACATTGTATGGAGGTGCATACTGAGATTTGATTTTGTCTTCATCATTCTTGGTAGAAGTTGCACCTTCATGGGTGTTTCCAATGACTTGATATATTCTATCCTTAGCTTGATGTTTCATCTGTTGAACTATAGGATAGATGTGGCATTGGACAGGGACATGATCATTTCCTTCACACAGGAAACAGGTAACTTGATATGTGGGGCATTTTCTAGCTGGATGGTTCTCATCACAATTTGGGCACTGGTCAATATGCTCTTTATAAGTATGTCCTATGTCTCCACAGATTTTGCAGGCTTGAGTTCCTTCCATAATATCATCCTTGAAATCATTGTTCGCACAATCTCTTTGGGAAAGGTTGCTTCTCATGTTGATCATTTGATTGGTCATCCTTTGCAAAAATTGGGATTGGGATTCCAAGAAATTTAGCATGGTTGGGTCTAACTCAATGTTGGTGTGGTTGTTGGCTAAAAACTGGGTTGTCACTTGATTCAACTTAGTTTGGGTTGCTAGCAGTTGTACTGTCATGTGCATCTCGAGGTTGTTGTTGTCATCATCCTTAATGTTGGAGTTGTGGTCTCTTGGAGAAGTCATCTATTTGGGTTGGGTTGGGATTAGAATAGACAAAAGGTTTCTAGGGAAAGAATTCTACTCATACACAACAAATCACACAAAGCAATAGCAATCATGCACTCCACTCAATCAACAAGGTTCAAGCATAATTTTAGGCAACAAAATATTATTGTCACACCACATAGGTTGGTATGACCAATAATTCGATTTAAACTAAACACTAGTATGGTGGTCCAACTATAGGGTATCACTTTAGATCATTCCATCCTTCTTTTTAGCTATTACATCAGGAACAAGATCATGTTTTCCTTGGGAGAAATTGTTGTATCTTGGTCACAAAGTTCAAAGGTGATGTCCAAGTTGAATTCCTTGGTGAAACTAAAGCTGGAGTCCTTTGAGATGTTTAAGCTAAAGTCATTGGAGATGTTGAAATCCTTGCTCATGTTGAAGTCTTTGTCCATCAAGTTGGAAAAGGGAGAGACGTAGAATAAAAACAAAATACTAAGGAAAGTGTTTACAAGATTGTTTGTAAATAAGTTAGAACAAATACAAGTCCTATTTTTTAAGGGGTTTTGTCCAATTCTAGGGTTACAATCCTACAGGCAACATAGTGCTCTGATACCATCTGTAGAGGTCCCAACCTGATAAGGTAGAGATCCTTGTGTTTATAGTGCTAGTCCCTGGATCGAATAGCTAGCACCCACAGTTTAAGATGTAATATCCAGAAAGAAAGGTCATATTACAACTCATAATCAGGAATAAAATAGTTCATTACAACTTACATAGCTCATATGGCTATCTTATTACAAAGCAGCAGATATAACTATAAGGCATGGAGTCCTTCATCTTCATATTCCACGGGCAATCATGTTGGTTGCAGACTTGTAATCCCTACTCAACAAACTTCACTAACATCAAACAAACCTACAACATAATAAGTTACAACCACAAGGGTCAATACATTTGAATTGTATTGGCAAGTGATATCATATTGATATGGAGAATCTAACATCTACATGAATATATGGCTAAGTGGAGTTTTGGCTGGCCTTTGCATAAAATAAGTTTTTCTATCCTTTGTAAAATAGTTTTTCTCTTTTTCAAAACACTTCATCAAACATTGGCACACTGGATACACACCAGGTGCTACCCTTGTTCACCCAACAAGTTTTAACTTAGAGAAATTGGAATGATGAGATCTTTGATTCTAGTTCAATGTCTTGAGGCTCAAAATTGTCCATAACCGGGGGCACAGCTAAGTACTTAGGTTTTACCCTCTCGAGAGGTGGTGCACTTTCCCCACAAGACTTGACATGCATCGAGACAAGACTTTTTAGAAGCAATCCCTCATATCACCACAGACGCGTTCCATCCTATCATCACTACCACCTTTTGTTTGTCCGTTTGAGTTCTTGCAACTTAGTTGGTCAAGGCAGAGCCCATATGCCATGTGGCCGCACTGGAAGCTTTCGTGACAAGAATGTATCCAATCTGTTTGTTCCTGGGTGGCCATCCACAAGTGAGATACACCAGGGTAAACCATAGAAATGGGCCCTGGGTAACCACTCAACAAAAATCCATCCATGCAATTACCATTTCCACCCAGGTGTTTCATTAACAAGTTGTTTTCTTAATCCAAAAACACATAGGCATAACCTTTCTATAATATCATAACATGAATTTCCACCCTTGAATTCTAATAGCTAGGTTAAGCTTACTAGCATAACATGTCTATTAACTTAGGAAAATTTCTACCAATATATATTCTATAGGATCTAATATAGCATAGCATAATAATATACAAAATAGTCCTATCATGCACACTACAAAAATATTACTAATGCAATATTGAAACGATAGGACTTTTGATGACCAAAATATCAGTTGCATTTTTAGTAGAAAATCTAGGTACTCTCCTTGATCTTGCAATTGTCACACTCCTCAAAGTTCACTACACATAATCAAGCAAGCACACATTCAAAACTAGCACTCAAACAAATAACAAAACAAAACAAGAAAACAAAGAAATGCATGCAAGCATGCAAAAGGTCATTTTATTGAAAAATTAGTTTCTAACAAGGTTCTAAACATTTCAAAACATCTAATGGTCTTTAATAAAAGAGGAATTTCATTTGACATCAAGTTAGTGAAAATAAGTCATTTAAATCATTTTTCTTTTGTTAGAAAAGCTTTTATTCATAGGAATAATTTCTAGTGTCAACAAAACATATTTTAAATTTCAAATGTTAGTGTTCATGGTCAGATGGTTCAAAACAAAACCATTTGTAAAAAGATTTGCTCAAAAATAATTTTTAGAACAATTTTTATACTCAAAATAGTCCTAAACAAGTCTCTGCATGAAACTCTATTTTTTCAGAAGCAAATGACCAAAGTAAGGCCGTATATCCAAGGTTCTCATTTTAATGAATCCATAGACACCTAATTTTTATTCTTTGGATTTACAGAACAAAAGTTATGAATTTTGCAAGTTAATTCATCTAATAGACAAAAATTTAGATCTTAAATCGAAAACCCTGGCATGCGGCTTGTTCTGATTGGTGCGTACCGATTCGCGCGAATCACGCATGCGAGCCGTTGGATATAAGTGAAAACGCTTGGCACAGATCGAACCATAACCCTTCGCTAAGTGAACTAATCCTAACCGCGGGATTCAGATCCAGTGGATCATAGCGTGATGGTCAGGAACTGGAGGCGCTACTGGCGACTACGGCGGCGGCGCGTCGGGTTATGGTGGTCTGGCGGCGCTAGGGGGTAAGAAAGGGGTGCATGGCGTTACCAGGGTCTCCGTGGTGAGGTGAGCTCGGGGGTGGTCTTGGTTGAAGCAGGGGCGCACAGATTGGGCTAGGGTTCCTCGCTGGAGTTTGTGTTGGCGTCGGTGGTTGCAGAGGTTGACAAAGTCGAGCACCTAGGGTGCACGCAAGCAAAAAAAAAGGCATCAGGGAGATGCGCACGAGTACAAGGGTCACGGCGGAACCTACCAAAGGGCAAGGGGTGCACGGAGTCATCGATAATCTCTCGCCGGAGTTGCGCTCTCCGTCGGTTGCTTGCAGGTGTTGTCGTTGTCGAGCGTCTGGTGCACGAGAAAGCAAGCGGCTAGTGTCAGTAGATGCGCTCGACAATGGCGATCAATATAGCATGAACCAGAGGGCAAAGGGAGGTCTGCGCTCACCGTATTTCTTGCCGGAGTTCACCGGAGATAGCGGCAGTGTGAGCTGAATTCAGCGCAGCCTGGGGGCTCTCTGGTGTGGGTAAGTGAGGGGAAACGGAGAGGAGGGAGAGGTGGTTAAGAGGGCGAGGTCGGGGGAGAGAATTATGTCGGCAGTTAAGCGAATTAACTCAAATGAATTTGAGCAGAAACGGCGAGGAGGAGGGACGTGTTCAACGCGTGGTGAGGACGACGATGCTGATGAGGCTGGTGAGAAAAGAATCTGGAGGGGAGAAGGAGAGTGGTCCGGGTGGGCTGCTTGTTGGGCTGGGGTGTTGGGCTGGCTGGGAAGGTAGCTTCTCTTCCCTTTTTTTGAATCTTTTTTCCTTTTCCTTTTTCTGTTTTCTGTTTTTATTCAAAACAATTGATTCAAACTTCAATTTGAATTCAAAACTTTTCCAATATTTTTAGTAGGTTTTATACCAAATATAAGTGTATTATTTAGTCCAATTTAAATATTTTTTGTCACTTAATATTTATTTAAAATTAAGTGAGGCATATTGGTATTTATTTAAATAAAATTTGAATATGGTTCTCATACGTCGTAAACGTATCTATAATTTTTGATGTTTCATACTTGTATAGTATCCACTTTGCTTTGCTTTGTCTATACTTTGAGGTGTTTTATATGTTTTCTGGTACTAACCTACTAATAACATGCCACAGTGCGATTTGCCTGTTTTCTTTTGTTTTTGGTTCCAGAAAAGCTAGTAAGGAAATATTCTCGAAATTGGACCGGACAAAAGCCAAAGTCAATATTTCACCGAGGAGAACAGGGAGTCCAGAGGAGAGACGGCGGGGAGCCACAAGGCAGCCACACCCCCCACCCCCAGGCGCGGGCCTACATTGGGCCGCGCCTGGGCAGGGTGTGGGCCCCCTGGCCGCCCTCCTGCCTCGCCTCTTCGCCTATAAAAATCCCCCAATACCTAAACTCTAAGCACCCGATCAATATTCCACGAAACCGTCTGTAACCACCGCCATGATCGTCCCTAGATCGGGGGGATCTGAAGCTTTTCTCGGCACCCTGCCAAAGGGGAGATCATCCCGAAGGCCTTCTTCTTAATCATGCCAGCCTCCGGCATGAAGCGTGAGTAGTTCCACCTTGGACTACGGGTCCATGTAGTAGCTAGATGGTTGTATCTCCTCCTTTGTGCTTTCATGTCTAGATCTTGTGAGCTCCGTTCATGATCAAGATCTCATCTATTTGTAATCATGCATGTTGTGTTTGCGGGGATCCGATGGATATTGAGATTACTATGTCAGATTGATTAATGGTTTTGTCTTATTGATTCTATCATGTATGTGTTGTTTGTGATCTTGCATGCTCTCCGTTGTTAGTAGCTATCTTGGCCAAGTAGTTGCTAGTGACTCCAAGAGGGGGTATTTATGATCAATAGTGGGTTCATGCCTCTATTTAATCTAAGAGAAGTGACAGAAATCTCTAAGGTTGTAGATGTGTTGTTGCTACTAGGGAGAAAATAACGGTCTCTTGTTCATGGAACAAGTGGATTGTTTACCTTATACACTTTGCTTAAAGCAGTTGTCTGTTGCTTGCAACTTAATACTAGAGGGGGTTCAAATGATAACCCAAAGGTGGACTTCTAGTTATAGATGAAGTTGGATGGCGGTCTATGTATCTTGTTGTATTTCCCAATCGAATCTCATAGGATCTTGATGTCTAGTATTGCATGGTTATGCCTTGCTCAGTCCTGTCAATTGCCCTGTTGTAATTTGTTTACTCAGCATGCCATGCTTGTTTATCTAATGAGAACACCTCTAGTAAACTATGGACCCCGGTCCAATCTTTACCATTGATACATCTTCCACTGTTACTGTTTACTTGCTGCAAACCATTATCACCTTCCACATCATACAGTTAATCCTTTGTTACAGCAACCAGTGAGATTGACAACCTCACTGTTCATTGGGGCAAAGTCTTGAATTTGTGTTGTGCAGGTTTCCAAGTTGCTTGCAACACCTTTGGGACGTTTCCTTCCTCCTACTGGTTCGATAACCTTGGTTTCTTAGTGAGGGAAAACTTGTTAATGTGCTGCTTCATACCTTGCTCTTGGGGTTTCCCGACGAAGCGCTCCATATCAACAAAGCGCCAACATCAGGTTTATAAGCCCATAAAATTTTATTTAAATAAATTTTATCCTTTTATATTATTTAAATTACTTTTATTTCATTTGAATATGGATTAGTCAAGGTTTAAATTGTCTTTGCAATAATTCTTATTTATTTAATTCTTTCTTTGTCTTATAAAATTAATATCTTTTTATTTATAGCTCCAAAATTGTGATTCCAATTTGTATAATTTTATTTAATATTTATTTATCTCTTTAAATCCTTTTAGGATTACTTTGTTCACAATTAAGTGTTGATTTTATCTATGAGCTTTATTAGCCTTGGAATATTTTCTTTTATCTCATAAAAATCATAAGTTTTTATCCATGGCTCCAAATGGAGTGAAATCAATTCCCATGGTTTTATAATATTTTTGTTTACCAATATTGATTATTTAGAAATGTTGTTGCTAAATTTTTATATGGAACAAATCCATAGTCTTGGAATGATCTTGATGGTGATTTCTCTTATTAGGGTTTAGGGTTTAGGTTTATCCTTTCCAAGTGTTCAAAATCAAGATACATTCCATGCATGAATGCATTTTATTTATTTGAAAATTTGTTTCTTGCTTTCTCATTCAAATTTTGTTCAAGTAGGGTTTTGATGTTTCCATTTAGAAACAAAAAGTTTTTTTCCTCCTAAATTTCAACATTTGTTTCTTTTGTTTGTTTATTTTTCACATTTCAAAATTTGCAAAATTTTGGGATGTGACACCTACGGTATTGCGTTCTCTCTTGAGAGCATCCCTTGTGGAGCAGCGCTGGATGGAAGAGGCAGGAGAGGTGGTGTGGCTTTGTCTTGCACGGAGCTTCAAAGGAGATGTGTTGGGGAGGTGACCTCGGATAGGGTCAACACAGGGGAAGATAAAGGAGTCTCCCTTGTCACATGCTGAGTTACTGTTTATATTGGCCGAATCATGAAAAGGTCGGCCGAGATAAGCATGGCCATGACACCTACGGAAGGAGCGATACCTTACCCGGTCGACATACGAGTTAAGTCGGCCGAGTAAGCCCGAATAACTTGAATGCAGGTGAAGGCCGAGCCGAGTTACACGAGACAGGGCCGAATAACATGAAGCTTGCAGGAGAAGGAGGTGCCTATAGTCAAACCCAAGTCACGGGCTAGGAAGAATCTGAACAGAGCCAAGCACAAAGGACAAGGAGCAGAGCAGCAGAAGGGCAGAAGGAGGTCACGGAGGTGACAGTCATGGAGACCGAGGCGCGCAGGTGGGGTTCTCTAGAACCTTGCCGTCGTTAGAAGGGGACACGGAAAGGAGGTCGCCGAGTTACTATATTGGGACAAGCATATTCCTCGAATATGCTTGCCACATCAACCCTAGAGGAGCCAAGGCACCCCTTTATAAGGGGCGACGTGGGATCCTGAGGAAGAGGAGATTCATTCAAGGCCGTTAGGCTCGTGTATTAGCTCTCTTCTTCCTACATACAGCTCGAGGAGCACTTGTAACCCAACAAGAAGAGAAATAAAGATCTGCATGTTAGCCATTTGAGTGTAGAAATAACTTCATTTTCCCTCCTCGGATCCCACTAGCATCCATTGGCCCCATACTTTAGCCTACCCATGGCATCTGTCGTGCCACCACCACGACAGTTGGCGCCCACCGTGGGTCGAGCAGCGGTGCTAGCTGGAGTCAAGATCCGGACGGGAAACTTCATCCACACCGGCGAGCGCGTTGTCTCTGGCTTGGTCCAGAGATTTAATCTCTGTGACTATGTCAGCGATAACGCGGGCAGCTTCAGGAGAAAGCTCCTCCGCGCAACGGCGTCTTCATCAACTTGGGCATGCACCATATCTACGTCGGCATCGACACATCCTGCATTTATCCTCACCAAGTTATTGATGCAGGAGATCCTCCCCTCAGTGCCGCAAACGGTCCGCGTGGGGAACGCCCCGTCAGCAGCGTCGAGGTGATGGTCGCGGCCGGGGTACAGGCGGCAGCAGCAGGCGCCGAATCAAGCAAGGACCCAACGGTGGGAGGATAGGTGGCCACGAAGCAGGCAGCTCCACAGCCTACCGAGGTAGATCCGTCCGCAGCCAAACAAGCCGAGGTACAGGAGACAACCCCTAAGGCAACAAGGGTAAGATGGCCACCACTGGAAAGACCAGAAAATATTCTCCAGGCCACTATAGATAATCTGACCACGCCTGTAGGGCCGATACTTGATCCGGCTAATGCTCAGGCTGAGTTAGAAGAGACTAGGAAGAAAGTACTGGTAGAGGCAAAAAAGGTGTCGGCCTTGCGGTAGTCCCTGAACAGGACCCTGTGAGAATATGCCAAGGCAAATAAACTAGATGTTGCCCCCGAGCGGGTAGATGAGTTAAGATTGAGAGGAAAAAACCTCATAAATGATATCAACAAAGAGCATGAGACTCACAAGGCAGATTCTGTTGATCTAGGTTTGCCGAGGTATAGCACCCCGGCAAAGAACCTAAGGGCGGCAAATGCCGCTGCATTGGAGTTAGAAGGATTAACCGGCGAAGCCCGGCAGAAACAACAAGAAAGAGTGAATGAGCTGGTACGCATTGCGAACCAGCAGAATAAAGAAATGCTTAGGGCTGACCCGGCAAGACCGGGAGCCTCGCGCATGGTTCATTCGGCTGGAGCATCACCCGCCCTGTCAGTGGCAGCAGCATCCTCACCCGGAAAAAACGCGCGAAAAGATAGAGCAGTAACTTCAGGAAAAATAAATAAGCAAATTGTTCCGTATAATCCGGCAGTAGCCGGAAAAGTCAATGAGAACAGAGGCAATGGGAGCCGAGGTAACAGTGGCGAAAGAAATCCTGGCCGTGCCAACAAAGGCAACGGAAGCCGAGGTAATGGAGACCTCGGAAGAGGAAATCATGAGAACAACAACCCGGCGGAAGGAAGAAGAGACCCACCGCCCGATCCTCGGCAGAGGTATGAACCTCGGCAAGAGCGAGAAGTGAGACCATCTCACCATAATCAGGCAAACGAGAGATACAATGATGGTTACTCATATATGGAATATGTAGGGAATGGTGGAAATAACCATTATGGAATGCAGGAGATAATCTTGTACAGAAACTTGCCATCAAATGATGCAAGATTAAAACTGGACAGGTTGTATCGATCCGAGTTGTTAGAAGAGCAGGGTCCGCCCGGTCCGGCATGTTTTGGGCCTTGGATCATGGGCGAGCCACCAGTGCCAAACTTTCAGCTGGCAAGGGGCACGAAAACATACAATGGGAGCACCAAACCACAGGATTGGTTGATTGACTATGCTACTGCAGTAAAGATAGCTGGTGGAAACTTGCGATGGGCGGTAAGATATGTCCCGTAGATGCTGGAAGGACCAGCCAGAGTATGGCTGAACAATCTGCCAGCAGGCAGTATCAACTGTTGGGTAGATTTCGAAGAGATGTTTGTCAGCAACTTCACCAGTACTTACAAAAGACCAAACAGGCCACAACAACTTGCTATGTGCAAGCAGAGGCCGAATGAGACAGATAGAGAATTATTGACTCGGTGGTGTAACCTTAGAAACTCATGTGAAGGAGTTATAGAATCTCAAGCGATAGCTTGGTTCGCTCAAGGCTGCCGATACGCCAGTGTTTTGTGGCAGAGGTTGCAAAGAGATATGCCGACCACCTTGGCAGAAACCATCAGGATAGCGGATTCGTATGCATTGGGCAATCTGACACAACCAGAACTAATGTCGGCAGAGCATCGGGAGCATCAGGATCAATATGCAAGAGATGCAGCCGGATCATCGAGGCGCAATGAGTTCAGAAGTAGAAGAAGAGAGGAAAGACCGGATTTACAGATATTCCTCCAATCAGGTGGCAGCGGTAGTGCAAGATCAGCCGAGTCACGAAAACAGTCAGCGGCAGAAAAATGGTCCTCAGCAAAGGACACCAAGGAATGAAGGGAAAAGACAGTGGACACCAGAACAGAAAAAGCAGTGGCAGGAAAGACCGAAGTACACGTTTGAATCCATGTTGGACTAGCCGTGTAAGTTTCATACTCCAAACTCGGCCAATCCGGCTAATCATACGACTCGGCAATGCACCTGGATGAAAAATGCAATGGGGAACCCGGCGGGAATGCAAGCGCCTTCTCATCAAGCGCATCAGCAGCAACAGCCACAGTTGACTGGGGCGAATGCACAACAGTTAATGTTACCCCCTCCTCCCCCGAGGTATGATAACTCGGACCGGAGAGATGCAGTGCACCAAGTAATAAACCAAGGTCAGGATGGAAGGACAAACCCTGGAAATAATGGACGTAACGATTACAGGGAACATCATCAATCATATTGCGTGTTCACAACAGAACAGCAAGACAGACAAAGTGTACAGCACCGGCATATGGAAGTGAATGCAGTTATGCCGGCGGTACCAAGATATGTACCTTGGTCAGACCAAGAAATAACTTGGAGCATAAAGGATCACCCAAAAATAATTCCGAATCCAGGGTCGTACGCACTCGTACTAGATCCGACATTTGTCGGGCCCAGCATTAATGTGAAATTTTCAAAAGTACTCATTGACAATAGGAGCAGTATCAATATCATGTACAAGGATACGATGCATAAACTCGGAATAGCGCAGAATATGCTGCAATCCACAAGAACCACGTTCCATGGAATAGTGCCGGGACTTTCATGCGAACCCATTGGGAAGGTCCGAGTTGATGTATTATTCGGCACGAGGGAGAATTGCAGAGCAGAAAATTTGGAGTTTGAAGTGGTGTACCTGGAAAGTTGCTATCATGCCTTACTTGGACGGTCGGTGTTGGCCAAATTCATGAGCAGCTGCCGCATCACTTACTTGAAAATGAAGTTACCCGGACCACAAGGGGTGATAATAGTAGCAGGAGATTACAGGAAGTCAATGGAATGTGCTTTAGCCGGATCAAACCTGGCCGAGTCATTAGTGATCGCAAGAGAAAAAATAAGGATTCAGGAGGTAGCGGCTCTCGCTCAGTCGGCACAGCTGAATATGCCAGCACTATCCAACCCGCATGGAAGTGTTTCTTTCCAGCCAACTAAAGAGACAAAAAAGGTCCAGATAGATGAGCAGTTCCCAGAGCGCACCATCACGATTGGTGCCGGCCTAGATGCCAAATAGGAAGGCGAGCTCACCAACTTCCTCCGTGAGAATCGGGACATCTTTGCCTGGTCAACTCAAGACCTGCAAGGTGCGCCGAGGGAGTTGGCTGAGCACTGTTTACATGTAAGGCCAGGAGCAAGGCCGGTGAAGCAACCTCTTCGCCGCTTCGCCGAAGACAGAAGAAAAATAATAGGGGATGAGATAGCTCGGCTCCTGGCGGCCGGATTCATCATGGAAGTGCTTCATCCGGATTGGCTATCAAATCCAGTATTAGTAGAAAAGAAAAAGGATGACCCAAATGTAGCCGTCGTATGGCGAATGTGTATTGATACACGAACCTAAACAAGGCGTGTCCCAAAGATCCTTTTCCTTTACCTAGGATAGACCAAGTCATTGATTCGACTGCTGGTTGTGAGTTGTTGTCATTTGTAGACGCGTATTCTGGTTTCCACCAGATACCGTTAAATCCGGCCGATCAAATAAAGACTGCGTTTATTACCCCGTACGGGGCTTATTGCTATCGCACCATGTCATTCGGCCTGCGTAATGCAGGAGCAACTTATTAGAGATGCATGCAAAAGTGTCTACATGACCAGATAGGAAAAAATGTACAAGTATATGTAGACGACGTGGTTATAAAAACCAAAGAGAGCAAAACACTACTGGACGATATTCGGCAGACGTTCGCAAACCTGAGAAGGTTCCGAATGAAGCTTAACCCGGAAAATTGTACCTTTGGTGTACCGGCTGGGAAATTACTCCGTTTTCTTGTATCCAGCCGAGGTATAGAAGCAAATCCAACTAAAATACAAGCAGTTGAAAGAATGGAATTGCCCAGGTGTTTAAATGATGTACAAAAATTCACAGGCTGTCTAGCTTCACTGAGTCGATTTGTATGTCGGCTGGGAAAAAAAGCATTACCTCTATATCAACTGATGAAAAAGTCCGATAAGTTCATTTGGACACCGCAAGTAGATAATGCATTTCATGAACTGGAAAAGATGTTGGTCACAGCACCAATCCTGGCCTCTCCATTGTCAAAAGAGCCTATGTTACTTTATGTAGCTGCCACAAATAGAGTGGTAAGTGCGGTGGTTGTTATGGAACGGAATGAAGATGATAAATTAATACAAAGGCCGGTATATTACCTAAGCGAGGTACTATCGGCCTCCAAACAAAACTGCCCACACTACCAGAAAATGGCCTATGGAGTATACATGTCGGCGAAAAAACTTAAACATTACTTTGAAGAACATCCGATCAAAGTGATCTGTGAAGCGCCCATAGCCGAGATATTGAGCAACAAGGATGCAAGCGGCCGAATAGCAAAATGGTCAATCGAATTATCACCTTATGCTCCGCAATTCGATAGGCGAGATGCAATCAAATCTCAGGCAGTGGCCGACTTCTTTGTGGACTGGGCCGAGGTACAATATGAACCACCGTTACCAGATCCGAATTATTGGATAATGCATTTCGATGGATCCAATCTAAGAAATGGCTTGGGAGCAGGATAGTGTTGACCTCACCGAAAAAAGATCAGCTGAAATATGTACTGCAAATACATTTCGCTGCATCAAACAATGTAGCCGAATATGAAGCACTTGTCCATGGATTAAAGGTGGCAAAACAAATTGGTATACGTCAGTTCCTATGCTACGGGGATTCCGATTTGGTAGTACAACAAGTATCGGGCAATTGGGACGCACTAGATGCGAATATGACCCTATATAGGTTCCATGTCCAAAAAATAAGTGGATACTTCGATGGATGCGAGTTTCATCATATACCTCGGGCGGAAAATGACGCTGCAGACACATTGTCAAAACTCGGATCAACTAGGCAGTCAATTCCCCCAGGAATCGCCCTAGAGCACCTGAGAAAACCATCGATTATACCGTCACCAGAGTCCGAATCCATTCATATCTCGGCAGAATTAAAAGAAGGGAGTGTGCCAATGGAAATTGACAAAGAGTGCAACCCAGGCTCTCTGAAAGTGAACCTGGCCATCGCACGAATAAATACAGAAGGATTCAAAGCTGTTATGTCGGCAGAAAACATGGAAATCGACAGTGAAATTGTCCCAGAGAAAACCATACCGACATGGGCACAACCCATATTCTCCTTCCTCAAGGATGCAATCTTGCCGAGTAATGAGATACTGGCTAGACAGACAATAAGAAGAGCAAAAGCTTACACAATCATAAACAATGAGTTGTACAAGCGAAGCGTCACAAGCGTACTGTAGAGATGTGTTGACTCAGCAGAAGGCCAGGAAATACTCCTGGATATACACCAGGGAGAATGCGGGCATCACGCATCGTCTAGAACATTAGTAGCCAAGGCATTTAGGCATGGATTTTATTGGCCGACGGCGTTAAAGGAGGCAAAGGAGCTAGTAGAAAAATGTAACGGTTGCCAAAGATACGCCAGCAAGATACATATGCCATCATCCGAATTAAATACAATACCAATCACTTGGCCATTCTCTGTATGGTGCTTAGATATGGTAGGCCCGTTCAAGTCAGCCCGAGGCGGAATGACGCACATTCTAGTCATGGTGGATAAATTCACAAAGTGGATCGAGGTAAAACCTATAAGAAAATATGATGCACAAACAGCAGTGAAATTCCTCAAAGATATCATCTTGAGATATGGTTATCCACACAGTGTTATTACGGACAACGGCACAAATTTTGCTGAAGGAGCCTTTGCTAGGTTCTGCCAAGAGAAGCACATAAGACTAGATGTTGCCTTGGTGGCTCACCCGGCATCAAACTGGCAAGTAGAAAGATCAAATGGACTGGTATTGTCCAGAATAAAACCCCGGCTCGTTGAACCTTTGCAAAGGTCGGCAGGATGTTGGATCGAGGAACTGCCAGCAGTACTGTGGAGCCTCAGGACTACACCGAACAGGTCGACATGGTATACTCCATTCTTTCTGGTCTATGGGGCAGAAGCTGTTCTTCCAGCCGACATAATGCATGATTCGCCACGGGTGACCCAGTACACGACTGCCGAGGTAAATGAGGTAGCTCGACAAGACGACGTCGATTTACTAGAGGAGGCAAGGGAATTGGCACTATCAAGATCAGCTATTTATCAGCAAGACCTACGACGATATCACAGCAAGAAAGTCAATCCAAGAGTCTTTAAAGAAGGAGATTTGGTTCTTCGGCTAGTGCAGTGCACATCCAGCATGCACAAACTATCACCCCCATGGGAAGGACCATTCATCGTGAGTAAAGCATTGCACAATGATGCATATTACCTAATCTATGCTCAGTCACCAGAAAATAACAAGGCAAACAAAGTCGGTGACGAATCGAAAAGACCATGGAACATAGCTTTACTTCGCCCATTCTACTCTTAGGAGCCATATATGGTGTGTTGTAATATGACGCTTCAAGTCGGAGTATCAAGCATGTATTGAACCTCGGCACCTCGAGAAACGACTCGAGGATTGCACAATGTTATCTTTATTCTTTAGTACTATGTAGTAAACCTCAGCACCTCGAGCACTGACTCGGGGACTGCCCTATGTTATTTCTTGTTCTGAGTTATGTATTAAAAACCTCGGCACCTCGAGCAGTGACTCGGGGACTGCCCTATGTTATTTCTTATTCTGAGTTATGTGTTAAACCTCGGCACCTATAGCAGTGACTCGGGGACTATACCGTGTTATTTATTATTCCTGAATTATGTGTTAAGTTTCAAGACCTCGAGCAGGGACTCGGGGACTGCACCGTATTATCCCTTATCTCGGATCATGCATTAAAACCTCGATACCTTGAGCAAAGACTCAGGGACTGCTTCGTGATTATCTCTTGTTCTAAACACACGTATTGAACTCTGGCACCTTGAGCAATGACTCAGGGATTACCCCGTAGTATTCTCTGCATTAACCCATGAAATATATTTCGGCAACTCGATTTATAACTCGGAGACGACCACATGGTCCAAGGTAATTCTTTGAGCACACGCAAGAACTCGATAACCAAAGTGATAACTCGGGGACTAGTTGGTATAATCGACTATTTGTCGCCAGACACATAAAAGTTCCATAGCACAGCACATGAAGATCTCTAAGGGTAATGCAAAGTAATAATGATTACCATCATCCATGCCTTAGCGGCAAAAGGCAAAAAAGGTTCGCATCATAAGCCAGAAAATTGTTCCATAGACATCATACGCCCGGCATACCGGGGACTGGAAATAACTTAAGAGGTTTTTTGAACATAAACGGTGAAAAGGGCTGGAGCACCCTTAAGGGGCAACAGCATGATCAGGGGCATCAGGAGCGGCTATCTCGGATGATGGCGGCGCGACCTTGGTCTCCTGTGCAGGGGCATCTTCAGGAACGGGGCGCTCCGAGGTGGACGGCGCCTCGGCCGAAGTTACTTCGCCTTTAACAGAAGCGATAGTAGCCTCGGGGGAAATCCTGAGCTGCTGAGAAACATTAGTTTGAGCTTGAGAGTGCCCAGTCCCTTTAGAAGATGATCGCGCACCATCGTCCCCATCCGAGCTCGCATTGGAATCACGGGAGTTGTCCGAGTCACCCTCCGCCTCATCCTGGCTGGCTGAATCATCATCAGAGGCGTCCTCAATCTCGACGTCATCCACCGGGTTAGAAAGAAAACTCGGCCCTTCAATCCAATTATGCACATCAGCGTACTCAACCAGCTGGAAGGCACGAGCTTGGCGGCGAGCGACGAATTCTGGATTCTCAACCCAACGAGAGCCAGTACGCAAGTTTATCAAGGTATCGAGTGAAATGTCCTTGTACCAAGATAGAACAGCTGTAAGTGCCATGTCAGCACCAGCCCTTCCAGCGGATTCCCTCCAGAGATTTAACCGGGTCTGGGATGCCATTAATCTCTCCACAAGTATCTTAATCTCGTCAATATCAGGAGTTCCAGAAGTATTCGACCAGAGAACATGGTAGGCCCGAATGGCTGCTTGCACCAAATCCCTGCCCATAATCTTCATTGGCCCAATAGCAGCGCCAACGGCAATCAAGTAATCTTCCATTGAATATTCTGGACTAGAATTTGCGGGGACACCTCGGCGCTGACGAGCAGAAATCACTGCTTTAGAGCTCACGGGTCTAGCTTCTAGAAAATGATCTACGTGAAATAAAAGTATATCAGTTAAAAGTAAGAAAGAGAAGAAGATAACTCGGCCACGGTCGGAAACTTACGATGAATATAACTCAACATTTCTGGAGATCCTGGGTCCAGTCAGCCTTAGTCTTCTCAAAGCGAGTGATTTTCTTGCTCATCGTCCAATTCTTCAGCTCGGCAGCCTCGAGGAGTTCTTTATCTTTATGCAGTTGCAGACTCAACCGATTCTTTTCTTCAGAGAACTCCTGATCAACTTTCTCCAACTCGGGTTTCTGAGAAAGCTTGAGAGACTCAACCTCGGC
Organism: Avena sativa; assembly: GCA_916181665.1. Taxonomy (NCBI): domain Eukaryota; kingdom Viridiplantae; phylum Streptophyta; class Magnoliopsida; order Poales; family Poaceae; genus Avena; species Avena sativa. Next base: position 282,259,104 of record OV702293.1, read on the forward strand.
ATGTAACCAGGTTATCTCGTCATCTTTCTCTTTTAGTTGCACCGAATGAGTGGCGGCTTGCTCTAAAAAATGCAGCATCATATCAGGCATGGGTATGCATTCTTGATGCGACGCTGCAAGTGTTTGTAACTCGGCTATACCAAGGTTATAAGAAACCCAGGATAAGTCTCGAACAAAAAATCAATAGAGGAAAAGAATAACTAACCTTCCAGAGTTTGACCTTCTTGGTAAGGCGGATATTAAGATTATTGATGCTAGCTGCACACCAGCAAGGAATGAATTAGCACACCAAGTCGAAAATATTAAGAACTTAAGGAACAATACAAAGGTTTATTAAATTACCAGTTTTCTTCACCACAGGGAGAACTTTCTCATATTTCTCCTCCAACTTCTTGTGTGCAAAGAGCAACCTTTGAAATTAGGATGTCCGCGGATCATGGGCAACCTAAGTATCAAAATGAATTACACGGCTGGATATTTAAAGCTAGGACATATCCGAATCAAGTAAAACTTAACTCGGATCTAGGTGGCTGGATATTCAAAGCTAAGACAGATCCGAATCAAGTAAAACTTAACTCGGATCTAGGTGGAAGGATATTCAAAGCTAAGACAGATCCGAATCAAGTAAAACTTAACCCGGAACTAGGTGGCTGGATAACCGAAGCAGAAATAGATCCGGATAAAGCAACGCTTAATTCGAAATATGGATGAACAACGATCAATCCAAGGTATACAAGAAATAAACTTAGCAAATAATGCATTTGAAGCCTAGCAAAGCTTCCAAACGAACAAGTTATTCGGTTGCAAGCTTCAGGGACTAGTGTATATATACTATCATTTGAATAACATACAAAATATCAACAGAAACGCTTACCTCGTTCATCTTATCACTTTCAAGAACAATCTTAGCAGCCATATGCAAATGACTGCTGATGTCGGAGAGCTAAAACGGCTGATTACTCGGATTGCCCTCAAGCTGATCGGCGGCATTCCAGTTGTTGGCATATTCCACCAGAGAGCCGAGGTTGTTCCCACTCTCAGTACGGGTCAGCACTTTGCCTCGGACCTATTGTGTAACCACCGCCGCCGCATGACTCTTGTGGAGAGTAAGCTGAGTATCAGCGGCCGGGGTGACAGCTGGTTTAACAGAGGAAGCCCCCTTACAGAGTACATCAGTGATGGTGGGTTGAGAAGAGCTTGTCGGCCCCTTCTGAGATGCTGAAGGTTTGGTGACAACGACCTTCTTAGCCTTAGAAGAGGTGTCGGCAGGGGCAGCAACCTCGGCACTAGAAGCGGCATCCTTGGAGGCAGGAGGAACTATGGTTTCCGAGGGGGCCGAGATGGTGATATCCTCGGCTGGAATTGGAGTCGCAGTTGGGATTGTGGGGGTCAAAGGAATTTCGGGGGAAACTTCGGGGGTCGTAACAGAGGCAACAGGTTCGGTAGGATGATCTACCGACGGAGTTATGTCGGCGTCAGCAGTGGAGGCTGTGGGTACATCTTGCCGAGGTGATGTCTGAGTCGGCGCAGGAGGAGAGTCAACGCGAGCGGGACTAGGGGCCCGAGTATCTTCAGGGGGCGGAGGAGAAGGCAGCCGAGTTGTATGACTCGTCATACTCGGACCGCTTGGCTTGGCAGAGAGAGGAGCGCTGCAAAAGCACAAAAAGTTGAATCAAAAGACAGAAAGAGAGAAGCAAGAAATACAAATGAAAATGAACTCACCCAGTAAATCCGAGCATGGTTTTACGCTTCGGAAGATGCTGGGCTGACTTCTTGGTTCGCTTCTTGGGAGCAGCTTCGGAGGGACCTGCCGAAGCAGTGCGCTTCCTCGAGGTAGCAGGAGGTTGGGAGGCGAGAGGCTCGGCGTCGTGCACCTGACCGGCCTGATTAGATGGGAAAGTAGAAGCCGGAAATGCATAAGAGATAGTCATTGCGGCGACTACCTCAAGAATTTGGACGTCGTCCGAGTCACCTTCCTCCCCGTGGGCCGAGGTCTTGCCACGAGCGCGAGCCAGAGCGACGTCCGACTTAGGAAAAAACTACTCCGAGTTAGGTTCCCCGCTGTCCGGGGTGTTCCGATCTGCGGTCCATGGAAGGGCCAGAACCTAGGCATCCTCGATCTTTTGCTCCACAAACCTCTGCAAGAAAAGAAACAAAGTGGAGTTAGCAAAAGGAGTCACAAACGCAATTAGGAAGCAAATACACATGCGTAAATTTACCTCGGGAGGGGGATTCCCGCGAGTGAATGGCTTCAGCACCCATGTCCAGTCCTCCGGCATATCAGTCTTGAAGATAGCTCGTACACACTTGTAAATGAGATAGTTGTCGAGCTCAACCGTCGAAACTCGGCTAGGATCGAGAGGACCGCTCATGTAGCAGAGCTTGTGCGAGCGAAGCTGTAAAGGGCAAATCCGGCTGCTGACAAATGTGGTCATCAAATCCTCACCGCGGAGCTCGGCGCGGATCAACTCCTTCAGCCGAATCTCGAAGGCCTCGGCCAAAGCATGGCTCTTCCTGGGGTTGTAGTTCCAGTTCTTCTTGGAAGGGGGGCCGATAGAGAAGGCAGGGAGCCGAATCTTGTCTTCCTTTCCAGTGTTTTTGACATAGAAAAACGATCTATGCCACTTCTTGCAATATTCGAGGCCAGCGACACGAGGGAACTCGGATTTTCTCCGAGGTGTGATGGACGCGGCTCCACACTGGGTAAGCAACTTCTCAGAGGGGTGAAGGGATTTGTCTGGAACGACGTTGGATCGGATCTGGAAAAATTTGGACCAAACGGACACAGAAGGCCAAAGGATGAAATATCCCTCCGAGGCCGAGATATAAGCCGATAGGGAGGCGATGGCATTAGCCGGAAGATGATGCGGCTGAAGGCCAAAGTAACCAAGGAATTCCCTAGCAAAATCGCTAAGGGGAAGGCCAAACCCACGAGCAAATTGAGACATGAAAACAACGTACTCGCCTTCGTTGAGTACATGAGACGATTCGCTGTCGGGTAAGCGACAGCTTACCTCGGCAGGAATCCGGCGAGTCCTAATTAGCCACTCAATCTCACGACGAGTGACGGAGGAACCTTGCCAGGAGCCCCGCTCTGGGCCGGAAGCTACGGCGTCTTCGACGAGCGCACCACTAACTGAACTAGACATAGGGTCGTCGAAGGAATCAACGGACCAAGGGCTAGCGGCGAAGATAGGCTTAGAGGCGCAAGGCCCCGTCGTGGTTCTAAGCGAGCACGGCGACGGAATAGAAACGAGTCGTCGCAAGAATCTAGAAAACAGCAGATGCGCCTAGGGAAGGAGCCTAGCGACGAGACTGAAGAAAAACTCACCGGCGGCGGCGCCGGAGCGCGCACGGCGATGAGGTCATCGGAGCGGAAGAACGGCAGCGTCGCCGTCAAGAAGATCGACGATGGCGAGAGCACCGGAACGCGCAGAAGAGCGGCGGCGCGAGGAAGAAGATGAGGGAGAGCAGAAGGGGAAAAGTGAACTGCCCAAACCCCTCTCCCCTCTTCATAACCACGCCACGGTAACCGTGGTGAGATCATGGCTGCGCCACAGTAACCGTGGTGAGATCGTGGCTGCGCAACATTAACCATGGCGAGATCGTGGCTACGCCACGATACCCACATAACCGCGTGTATCGCGAAACCGTGAACAGCTAGTGGAGCCACACCCCAGGCCACACAGCACAGGAGAGGATCGGGCATACTGCCCAATGCGGTACTCGAGGCGTCACTGCGCCGACGCGACAAGCGCGATAATCACTGTAACTTGTCAGTGGGCACTGTAGAGGAACAAAAAAATAGGGAAATAATGATGAGTGTTACACGTAGGACGAGGCGTGCACGAGAAGCTGCGCGGAAACCTCGGACAGAAAAGAGTAACTCGGAAGTGAGGAGAAATGAATATTGGGAAACTGATGTGGCCCGGCCAAGGTTACGAGCAGGCCCACACCAGCTTCAAGGACTAATGTTGGGGAGGTGACCCCGGATAGGGTCAAGACAGGGGAAGATAAAAGAGTCTCCCTTGTCACATGCCGAGTTACTGTTTATATCGGCCGAATCATGAAAAGGTCGGCCGAGATAAGCACGGCCATGACACCTACGGAAGGAGCGATACCTTACCCGGCCGACATACGAGTTAAGTCGGCCGAGTAAGCCTGGATAACTTGAATGCAGGCGAAGGCCGAGCCGAGTTACGCGAGACAGGGCCGAATAACATGAAGCTTGCAGGAAAAGGAGGTGCCTATAGTCAAACCCAAGTCACAGGCTAGGAAGAATCTGAACAGAGCCAAGCACAAAGGACAAGGAGCAGAGCAGCAGAAGGGCAGAAGGAGGTCACGGAGGTGACAGTCATGGAGCCCAAGGCGCGCAGGTGGGGTTCTCTGGAACCTTGCCGTCGTTAGAAAGGTGACACGGAAAGGAGATCGCCGAGTTACTATATTGGGACAAGCATATTCCTCGAATATGCTTGCCACGTCAGCCCTAGAGGAGCCAAGGCACCCCTTTATAAGGGGAGACGCGGGATCCTGAGGAAGAGGAGATTCATTCAAGGCCGTTAGGCTCGTGTATTAGCTCTCTTCTTCCTACATACAGATCGAGGAGCACTTGTAGCCCAACAAGAAGAGAAATAAAGATCTGCATGTTAGCCATTTGAGTGTAGAAGTAACTTCATTTTCCCTCCCCGGATCCCACTAGCATCCATTGGCCCCATACTTTAGCCTACCCATGGCATCTGCCGTGCCACCACCACGACAAGATGCCAAGTTATGCTTGACCGATAGGTGCTACGCTGAGTCATGCTTGTTCGGAAGGTGCTACACACGAGAGATTCTCCGAAGACTTTAAGTTGTGTTTGCTAGTGGTACTTGGCGGCATGGTGCCGCCGGGTATCTGTGGCAACCGCGACGTTCCTTGGAGATAATGTACAGGGAGGTTGTGCTACTTGGCACCATGGTGGTATCTGTGGCTGGTGTGGAGAGAGTCTACACATCGATATACATGTTAATGATGGTTCAGTGGAAGATAGTAGAGGCTGCGACATCCGAAGCATGTGCGTGGGCGCCGTTTCGTGGATAGTCTGGGTGGATCTGGGTTCCTGGAGTGTATGAGGCAGCTAGGTGTTTGCTACATATTGTTGAAGAGCTAATGATACGGTTGCTCGGCGTCTTAGTATGGCGGTTCCGGTTTATATGATATTTCAAATATTTGTAATTGCTTTTGCCACATTTTGTTGTTCTAATAAATAAAAGTTGTGTGCATCACTTGATGCGGAGGCTAGGGCTTCGCTCCCCATTTCGAAAAAAAAAACTGTGAACTATCTTGTGCCATATGTAAACATATATTTCCACACTAATTCTACAAGAAAAATATTCATGTATTTGAGAAACAAAAATGAAATCTAAGAAATCATAAAATCAACTAATAAAAGCAAAATTATAAAAGAAAATAAACATGCAAGAAGAAAATCAAAATAAAATCAACGGTAAATCTTGAAGATAACTGAAAATAGAATAAAAAATAAATGAAAATAAATCACCACACCAATGGGGCAGACCCGAAAAGAGGCTATAAGGGGAGGGCTGCTTTTCCTCGCGAGGAACCGGGAATAGGAAATGCGAGCAACTGGGACCGACTGGGCTTGAGTTTCAGAAAGGCCTGGCCAGCGGCCTTCTTTGTTTGAGAATCTTTTTCTCTCCCTTTTCGTTCTTATTTCTGCTGTAACTGAGATACATTCACTCATGTTTCAACTAAGCAACAATTGTTTCCTAAAGCATCAAATGGAAATGAAACAGTATAAAGACCGCCTCACACGACGCACTCAATAGTATAGAACGTATATGGTCACACGAGAGGTCAGAGTTGCACCACAGCCAGCCAGCACGGGGCATAGGTACAAAGGCGTGCACAAGAGAAATCTTCACCTCAAACTGTGTGACACGAAATAATAAAGAACCGCCTCGAAACATTGCCCTAACCTCAATCTTGTTCACAAGAAAAGGTATCCCCCAAGTGCTATGGAAAATGATGGACCTAACGTTGCAGCCAGCTCACTGATTAAACCAAAGGTTAAAAAGAACAGCTTATTAATGCAGCTCACTGCTCCACTTCTCGACCAGCTTGCACAACAAAATCCTTGTAAGCTGTACCTGCTACTAGTTCACAAGAAAGAAAGAAAAAAAGAGAAAGTTGCTCAAGATTTTCTTCAGACTTGTCCACTACGTCTCAGAATATCCAAAACCGAGCAGCTGGGAATTGCGCTAGCATGGCATTGGTCAGCGTCGCGTGCTCCATCTCATCCTATGCCAGGTCAGCGTCTCCCCACCGCCAACCATGCCGGTGAGCATGGGCGACCAGTCGAACAAATGCACGGCCTCTAGGTAGCAGGAAAAATCAAATGGCAAAAGAGCCTAAATTCTTTCGTTTTCGCCGAATTTTTTCGACAAGGACTGGTATAAAGATTGGGTGGTGCCCGAAAACTCGGCCATTGAATTTGCTATTTGATGATCGTTTTAAAGTACATCATGACAAGAAGAGCAGGACGTGGAGACATGTAGCGCGAAATGTCTCTACTTCCTGCGAGTGACACAGTGATAAATTGTACTGTAGTTATATGCAAAAAAGGTATCCGTCTTTATATCTACTTCCTGCCATTGAATTTTATATACAAAAAGTCTCTACTTCCTGCGACATTTTGGGGTTTAACATTCATCCTTGTAAAAAAGGTATCCGTCTTTATAGGATTTTTTGCTGAACTTTTTGAAAATAAAAAGCAATAGAGTCATCTGCACATGTTTCAACCAGAAAAAACGGCAATGATGGATAATGTTGGTTGTGTGCTCCGGTTGGTGCATTTCTGAATTATTCACAACGAAAGTTCCATTTGCTGTGTATACAATACCTCTGTTTCTAAATACTCTCTCCGTTCCAAAATAAGTGTCTGAGTTCAAAAAGAGAATAAATATTGCCACAATTGATAAGGTACCATTTCCATTGATTTGTCGAGATTTGTATGCATCTAAACACGTTTTAGTGTGTAGATACATAAGAATTTAGATAAATTCAAATCACTTATTTTAGGATGGAGAGAGTATGATATGTTCGGGAGTTGTAATTGAACTCTCAAAATGTCTTATATGTAGAAATGGAGAGAGAGATATTTATTCATTACAAGACAATTTTGGCTAAAAGTCTGAAGATTGTTTTGATTAATTATAGTCAGATTGACTAAATTTTGTGTTCCCACTAAATACAACTACTCCCTTCGTTTACTTTTTTTCAGAAACACTCACTCCTATGAATACACGCACACACATCCTGTCCATATGAGCACCTTCGAGGGACTGAGCCAGCGGGTCTTGAGATTGACGAAGTCACCGTAAGCGTCTCGCTATCGTCGAAAACGTCGTCTCCCACTGAAAGAATATTTCACCTTTATGAGACACCAAAGCGCCAAACCTGAGGTTTAAACTCTAGTGGCTTGGGGTACCACTGTCATCCTAACCATCCAACCACATGTTGGTTCTCTACTCCCTAACGTAAGACCTTTTAGATGTTTTAAATTGGGTTAGATACACTTTAAAATGAGTGAACCTACACACTAAAACATGTCTATATATATGTTTAATAAAAAGGCTAGAAGGTTTTATGTTAGTGAACAGAGGGAGTAGTTTTTTAAAAATGATCTTTCTTCTTTGATTAGGTACAGACTTACGGTTACAACGTAGAAATGTGGATACATACTAATTTGATCACTTTTGCTTTCGGTGACCTTCCTCCCTAAAACTTTAGCAAACATAAAGGTATGAACGTCTAAGATTGCACGGTACTGTTTCGGTTCGAAGACCATATCAACCCAAAGGCCGTACAGCCTGCTTGAACGTACACAAATGATACAACGGGTGTACATGTACAGATATACACCGGTCAAAAGTCCAGATGCATATAACAACATCGTTCGCATTGCCTAGATATGGGAACACGAAATATACCCTACTCTACCTCATACTGATGCACGTGTATACATGGTATGGATTTGGGTTTTGCCAGGCCAAAAAACTTACCAGGGCAAACTTCTATGTTCAGGTTTCAGTGGTGGGTGGAGAGAGAGGACATCGAACCAAGCCTCCTAATTTGATAGCTTCCCGAAACGTCTGATATTTGTTTGTTGTTCGGATCTGCTCGTGCTGAGCTTTCAGTTATTAATGACAAAATTGGTACTCTGGCTCACTATCAATTGTATCAGTCAATTACAGAAATTCTCTAGTGATCAGATTAGTACCGTACATTATTAGTAGGATGGGTGCACTTCAAAATATGTTTCATTGTCATTACAATAAAATCAAATTCATATATGCATATGGTGGCGCCTGTGTGGTTTGTTATCGTTCAAAGTTGAAGTATTATACCCGCAAAAAAAAAGTTGAAGTATTATAATTCACAAAAAAAAAATTGAAGTATTATAGATATCATCTATGTTTCAGAAATGGACTGATTGACTTAGGTCTACCATACCCAATGAAGTTAAACGGAATATTTTGCCGTCTGCTATGGATCATGTGGTTCAGACTCTTTTGTCCATCTTTCCTATCAAGGATCTTGGCCGTCTAGAGTATTTTTTGCTATTGATGCTACCCATAAACCTCAGGGGATGGTTCTCACTCAATACAAGTATGGATTTATTGCACCGCGCCGATATAGAGCATGGTCGTGCTGTCACCACTCTCATGTCTTCTACAGACAAGCTCTCGCGTGTTGATGGTGATTCACTCAGTTCTGATGATGCTTTTCGGTACCATAGTCTAGTGGTGGTTTGTAGTATCTCATGCTTACCAGGCCTGATTTGTCTTTTGATGTGAACAAGGTTTGTTAGTACTTGTCTCAGCCCACGACTGCTCATTATGAGGCAGTCAAGCGGATCCTTGGGTTTGTGAAAGGCACTCTTTCCACTGGTCTACCTATTCAGCCTTTGCCCTCCATAGTAGATATGTACAAATGATGATTGGGTGGAATGTCCGGAAGATCGTGGCTCTACATGTGGCTTTGCTATTTTTCTTAGAGGAAATCTGATCTCATGGAGTTCTCGCAAACAGCCCACGATATCTCGCTCCAGTAACGAGACTGAATATAAGGCACTGGCTAATGGAACCGTTGAAGCGGTCTGGATTTAGTTTGTTCTCAATGAACTTGGTGTTCATCAGTCTCGGCCGCCTATTTTGTTGTGCGACAACCTTAGCGCTACATACTTGTCCGCGAACCCTGTCTTCCACACTCGCACCAAACACATCGAAATCGATTTTCATTTTGTTCGTGAAAAGGTTGATTTGGGAGCTCTTCATGTCCGCTTCATCGCATCTGCAGATCAGACTGCCGACGTCTTCACCAAACCAGTTACACAGCTAATACTCTGTAAATTTTGGTCCAATCTCAACCTTGTACACGACGGTTTAGATTAAGGAAGGCCGTTAAAGATAGGATCGGTTTAGGTGATATTTTCCTGTCTATACATATTGTGTATATCTCCATTATTGATAGGATCGGATCGGTTCTGATCCTCCTATTCATTGGCAGATCATTTGTGATCAATGTCCTGTACGTTGTACATGTATTTTGTTAGTATATATAAGGAGGCCCCACGATGGGGATTGACACAGGCAAAATATTCTGTTTAACTAATGAGTAGTAGAGTTTAGCTAGTGGCGTGCTCAACGCTGAAGAAAGGAGCAAAGCAATCACCCAAACACCGACACACCACCCTCCTTCATCGAAAGCATCTAGTTTAACTTGGTCCCTCTCTCAAGAAACAAAAGAAAAAAATGTTTGCTCAGCCAACCCAAGAATTTGACCCATATAATCTCCTACTGGGCGGCCTGCTTTTCTCTCCAACTAATCAGACAAAATCAATGCCCAATATTTGCGCCAGGCGATGAGCCAAGGAGATACTAGTACACCGATTAAGAAGCTAGCGTGTTTGACTGCTTGTGTTTGTCCAAGAGAAAGTGAGCCAGAGGCCCGGCCGGCCGGTGCCATCGCAGAAACAGAGTAAAAATTGACGCTAGCTTGCCATCGCAGAAACAAAGTCACAATGCGTTGGATCTTCTTGGTCGTACTCCATTTTTCCATATTCATAGATATAGTCTGGGTCATGCTCCAATCCAACGTCATACTCCTCTGGCTCGGCTTGCATTTCTTTCTAGCACCAGTGAAATTTCTTTTCGCCACGTGTTGTGCTCTGTTTAGGCACGACTGAGATCGACCGGCCATGTTTGCCCAAAAGAAAAAAGAGACTGGCCAGTCATCGAGAAGCACTTCAACTGTTTCAACAGCTAGCTGTTTGTTTATCAACTGGGTGACAAAATGCTGACTAGATTCATGAACCTGGAAGTCCACAGCGGTGTAGACTAGTATACTGATAATTTGGTGGGATGCGCTAATGATACGCGGAAGACTGGAACTAACATTGTTTTTCTTTGAGGTGGGTCGTTAGTTGTCCTCTTAACTTAGTACTGCTACTATAAACAGACTCTAGATTTCACACCAAGACTCAAGTTTACCGATGGTGAAATGTGTTTTGCTGAATTCTTTTTATAACCTGTCATGAAAAATGGCCACAACAATAGGTGAAAGCTGATTTCCAAAAAAAAAAGGAAATGGTTTGCCGAAAAAGTAGATACCACTAGAGTCATAATGAAATTTACTATCGTTTACTAGTACATTGATATTTATATGTTAATATCTTCTATATACTTATTAGTCAAATTTTACCAATTTTCATTTTGACAAACTTATATGCAATTGATCGAGAAACTAAGGGGAATATGAACATCTCCAACTTTAGCAATCTCTCTCACTCTCATTCTCACACACATATTACTAGAAAGTGGTAAATTTTATGTTGACTCAATATATAGAGCTTTGGTCCAACCTGATATCCTGGTCGATGATAATAGTAAAATTTAAAAAATGAAAATACCCCTTAAGACGAAGATATTTGCATGGTATCTATGTAAAGGTGTAATTCTCACAAAAGATAATCTTGCAAAGAGGAATTGGCATGAAAGTGCACAACATGTTTTTGGTCATCACGATAAGACAATTCGTCATTTATTATTCCATTGCAAATTTGCTCGCTCTATATGGTCATTCATCCAAATAGCTTCTGGTTTATCTCCTCCATGTTCAGTAACCAATGTTTTTGATAATTGGTTGCATGGAGTAGTTGATAAGTACAGAACTTTGTTTAGGATGGGAGTGTTTGCCATTATATAGTCGCTATGGCTTTGTAGAAATAACAAAAAAATTAATAATATTGTGTCTTCTCCTCTGCATGTTATTTATCGAGCCACGGCTATCTTTCGATTATGGACTATTCTCTAACGCGTGGAGTTTCGCGACTTATTTGTGGAGGGATGTACGCGATTGGAGGACACATCGAGAGATATTTTCTCCTGACATGGATGGCCGTGTGATTTGAGGATTGATCTATCTTAGATTGAAGACATTTTATTTCGATAGTGCCTTTTTGTAATGTTTGTCAACTTTTTATTTCCTAGTTCTGTTGTTCGTGTGACTGTGTGTATCTTAGTTATGCAGAGGCCGGTGTAAACATTAAACATTCTACGTTAATAAATGCGCCCATTTCCAAAAAAATACCCGGACGGCAGGCGCACACACACCTGCATACACTCATTTTACTAGGAGAAGTTCTCAAGCACACATGCATCCAAATCAACGCTTTCTTGGTGGTGTTCCTCGAGCACCGAATCATGATTTTTAGGGTGAAAACCAAAGGTCTGGACTTTGTTGGTTCTACCTGGAAGTGGTCTTGTTGAAGGCATTATTTTGGAAACACGGTCTTTCTCCAGAGAAAAAACCTAAGATCTTTGATCGAACAACAACAACGCTTATGCTTTGTTTCCTTCTAAAAAGCGTTTCTTTTGGAGAACCTTCTTTATAGCCTAGGTGTTGTCTTTGGTGGTGGTTAGAGTGTTGATGTGAGGTAACTGATCACCGGGGTATTTTTTCTCCTTTTATTTTCTTTTTTGGCTATGTGCATCCTGAATGTGTTTAAATATTTTATTAGTGCAGAGGCGGAGTATAATTGGTATCCGCGTGATATTAATATATTCCCTTTATCGAAAAATACATCTAAATCAAAAGAAATGTCTGCATTTCAAAATGTCCCCAAAACGGATTCTACATGTGTGTATGTGAGCGGGGGTAATATGTTGAATATCATTTTTTGCAAAGTAATCCTTTTTTTGGCGGAAATTATGCTCAAACATCAGTCGTTCAATTCCTATCTTTTTTTTACTTCTACTCTTTCCTTCTCCGATATACTCTAGGAACATAACATGTGCTAATTTCTTCCATTCAGATTTCTTGACATTATTTATTCATTTATGGCCTTGGGGCATTGTGAATCAACTAACACAAAAGAAAAACTGCAACTATTTTCAAAATTTCCCTGACAGGTGTTCCGTGTTACGTGATAAAATCTACATTCAATACTTTACAGTGAGTAAAATACAAAAGAATAGAGGATTTTTCCTTGAAAATGATCCACGACGTTTTCATGTCACCGGACTCTTGATGTACCAGGACTGGCCCTGCGGAAGATGTCTTGGATCTTAAGATCTCCACATCCGTCAGTCAAAAGCTCATATGTGCTACCCAACGGTATATGCTACTGGATCAAGCTCCTTTCGGATTTTGGATAGGACCGGGGGAAATTACTCATAATTGTTTGGTGAAGCTCAAGATTAATGAGACACATCGTCCCTACCTCCTGTTGAACACATACTAGTTCTAGAGGTGCCATGGTACTAGCTTCCTCTCTGGTGTTGTCGATTTCCTAGTTTGCCATCTTGGTCTATGTGGTAGCTTGAAACATTTTTCAATTTTACTGTTACTTTCATGTGGAATAGGACGTGTTTGTTTGTGTATGCCACATGCTATTACTCTGGTCCATGATGCAGTAGATGCCGAGGGATAGATCGACCTTCTCTTTTTCTACATAAGATAGTTGAAAAAACTGGACTATCATAATCCACCCTAGTGTTCTAACTTATGCCAAGTGTATCTTATTAAAGACAAAATATTATTGGTGTGAAAACGATATTTTTGTTGGTACTAAGACGCATGTAGTTACTTCGTCAATTTTGAAGCACCCCAACTTTAGTCGTGTTAGATGTTGTGCAGGTGAGTGTGCATAGTGAGATAGGTATGCGTATGTTTATATATGTTGTATTCAATCTTTCTTAAACAAAAGATGGAAGCTGGCCAATGCGCTAGGCAAGCGAGGTAAAAGAACATGGTGATGTCTTGGATCTTATGATCTCCCTACCTCTTGGTTTTTTGGAAAGGACCGGGGAGAATTACTCATAATTGTTTGGTGAAGCTCAAGATTGATGAGACCCGTCGTCCCTACCTCTTGTTGAACACATACTAGTTCTAGAGGTTCCATGGGCATCAATACCAGCTTCCTCTCTGGCATTGTCAATTTCCTAGCTTGTGGTATTGGTCTATATGTCGTAGCTTGAAACATTTTCCTAGTTTACTGTTACTTTCATGTGGAATAGGACATGCTTGTCTATATATGCTACATGCTATTACTCTGTTTCCATGATGTTGTAGTAGATGCCGAAGGAGAGATCGACCTTCTCTTTTTATACATAAGATAGTCGAATAAATGGACTATCATAATCCATCCCAATGTTCAAACTTACTCCCTCCGTTCCGCAAATAAGTGTACTTCTGGATTTTGCTTTGGGTCAAACTTTTTGGCATTTGACAGATTTTGTAGAAAAATTTGGCAGCATATATACAATAAAATTGGTAGATTGTGAATCTACATTTCAAAACAGATCTAACGATACTAAGTAAGTATCATAAATATTACTCCTTTTTTTAGTAAAATTGATCAAATTTTGTTAAGTTTGACTTAAGACAGAGACTAAAAGTACACTTAAGACAGACTGAGGGAGTATGCAAGTGTATCTTATTAAAGACAAGATATTATTGGTGTGAAAACAATATTTTTTGTTGGTACTAGGACGCATGTAGTTACTTCGTCAAAATCTGAAGCACCGCAACTATAGTCTTTGTGTAGATGCAGTGCAGGTGAGTGTGCGTAGTGAGATGGGTATGTGTATGCTTGTATATGTTGTATTCAATCTTTCTTACACAAAACATGAAAGCCGGCCAATGCGCTAGGCAAGCGAGGTCAAGGAAACAAATGGGCGCACTTCTTTTCTAGTCGTCTTTGCAGGCCGAGACAAGGAGATGGCAACGAAAGTCATCAAGGAAAATAGCAACCTAGAAAGCTAAACAAATCATAACTTAATTGATCTGGTTGCGTTTATGCTCACCGGGAACATAATCAACGTGTTTCCGGTGGCTGGAAAGGGAGAGGCCTTCATTAGCACACCGATCAGACGATCAGTGCTAGTGGCTCCGTCGCTGTCGGCATGGGCACACCGAGCGATCGTCGCGATCAAAATGAACCGTGAACATGGTGGCTGGAAGCGAAGTCTTCGAGTCATACCAAAAATGCGCGGCGGCAACGCATCGGCCGACGTCAGAGATGGAACTAATGGGGCATCAAGCCGAGCGCGTAATACGGTTGGTCCGGATTGCCGTCGGTATGGCTGCAGGTGAGCGAGTGACAGTGCCATCTGAGGTCGATCGATCCGTGTCTCTGTCTCTGTGTTTCGCGTGTAGCAGAGCAGACACCCCAAATTCCCAGCTCTTTCTCAGCGATCCGGATGAAATTTAGGGAGATTGATTCTGCGGCAGCTACGCATAGCATTTTTGTTACTACTAGTACAAGATAAACGCAGACGCGGTACCACGACGCCGGGTACGACGCGCCTGCGAGCCGTCCAGCGTCGACGAGGCTGGCCGGCAGGTAGCAGCTAGCAGCAGCAAACGCGGACACGGAGCCAACCTGCGGCCATAGAAATTACGGAGCCCGACAGCGACGCGCGGGTGGCAGATGGACGGTGAACCCAGTGAAAAGTTTTCGGCGTCCGCACCGCACGAAAAAAGGGCGAGAGGTGATCTGGACGGGGAGAAAGAGTCGTCGCCAAAGCGCGCGCAGCGTTAATTCCGAGTGGGTGCCGGCCGTGCCCACGCGTGGCCGGTCGGCGCGCGTCTGCCGCACAGTTGGGCGGGCGGGCGGGTGGGCAGCACGCCACGGCGTGGCATGGGTCCTCGCCGACGCCGGGAGTCTCTCTCGAGCGCGCGCGCGTCCGGACGTCGTCGTCGATCGGGGAGTGGTGGCGGCGCCCACCAACCAGCCAGGCAGCCACTACCCGGTCGATTTCGAAACGCTCGCGCTCACGATCCTGCGGAATCTGCACGAAAGGGAAACGTACGTGGCTCGGCGCTTTGCTTTCTCGTGATTTTCGTGGCTAGTATAAGATACCAGTGGGGATTTGCTGGGATTTTTCGATGAGTCAGTTCGTGTGGTGGTGTGGATTTTGGCCTAGAAGAAGTGTCTGCTATAAAAATGATTTATGTATTAATATGTTGATATTTGACGCACGGTCCCTCCTATTCCTGCACCACCACACACCCCCCCCCCTCCTCCTCCTCCCACACCCACGCGGCGGCGTCGCGCCGCGCCGGGCGGCCTCCCCTCCCCGCCGAGCCCTCCCTCATGTGTCCTCTCCTCCTCGCCGTCGTAGTCCGGATCGTCGTCAGGCAAAGACCTAGGGGCGTGGCGGCGGCGACGTCCGTCTCGACTGGTTTGGCGATGGTGTTGTGGCGAGCGGCGGACGGTAATCCTCGGTCCAGATGGCGGCAGCCGACGGCGGGGATCTGGGCCTAGCCGCGATTTGTCCCGTCCGTTGGCCTCGACGCCGGTGCCCAGGCGATTCGGGCCTTGTCCACGACACTAGGGCGCTTGGGGCATCTGCCCCCGGCATGATGGTGATGGCCTCCTCCGTCGAAATGGTCGGCCGGGTGGTCTTGCCGTCTTGCGGCGGATCCTGCTAGTTTCCGGCGGATGGCGTGGGGGCTGCTGGCTTGGTTTCTATAAAGGAGGTGGTCCTGGATCCCTCTCACGCCAAGACGATGATCTGACGGATGTTGGTCTCCATTGATCTGGTTTCTGTGTCGTGTTCCGGAAGGCTCCGCCGGCGAACTTCATAAGTGCTATCATGTCATGAGTTTGCTGGAAGGATTGAATTCGGTCGTTCGCACCCATGTTTTACTCTGCCCGTATGGTTTCAGAGGATGTGCTTCGAAGCTTTGTTGGTTGTTATTATCATGGGGCATGTTCTCGTTCCATGATGCTGACGGTGAAAGTTATGGAGACCGAGATTTGAGGACAGACAATGGTGGTGATGAGGAATTGGTTAGGTGACTTGTGAATTGGAGCAGTGTCATGCAAGTGGGGGCGACTGCACAGAAGAGGTTCATGGTTCTACCTCTTAGGGTGAAAACCTAGGATCTGGCCTTAATTGATTGTGTCTGGCAATGGCCTTGTTGAAGGTATTGTTTTGAGAGCGTGGACTTTTTTCAGGGTGAAAACCTGGATCTTTGATCGGACGACGACGGTGTTTGTGCATTGTTTCCTTCTTGAAAGCGTCGTTTTTATAGAAGATGGATTTCTGATGCTGTCTTGGTGGTGGTAGTACTGTTGTTTCAATGAATGAGTCACTGTAGTAGGACTTTTCTTTTTTATAATTTTTTTTCTTTTTGACTGTGTGCATTCGTGTGGCTGCTAGGACAATGCGTTGTTGCAGAGGCTGGATGTAATTGGTATCCTCTAATATTAGTATATGTTTTTTTTAAAAAAAATATGTTGCATGCAAGGTTGAATCTCCGTGTTATCTGAATCCACAAGATGCTTTGGGCTGTGTACAAATCGATCCATGAGGCATGTATGCTCTCTGCCTCTCTGTAAAGAAAACCAGACAAAAAATATTTCAGCAAAATATATGGCAATGACACATCATAATGCGAGCTTGTTGTGCATGTGCATCGAAAAAAACGCAATACAAGTTCTAGAAAAGGGAGAATTGTACCATGATCTATATGACAATAGTCTACATGTATCATTCGCAAGGTTGGACCTTCATGTTATCTCAACCCTCAATATGTTGTGGGCTATGTATAAAGAATGTAAGAGCCGCACATCCATGCCTCTCTACAAAGGAAAACAAGGATTACACTATTTTTAAGAAGTAGGTGATGTATAGACAAATGTATCTCGATGACACGTCATACCATGAAAATGTTGTTTTTTTGCACAAGAAAAATAAACAAAAACCAGAACACGAGTTTTAGAAAAGGGCGAATATTGGCAAAATCAATGACCGAATTATATGTGTGTTTATATGTCGCATTGATAAGTTTAGATCCACATGTTTTATCAATCCATGAGATAGATGCTTCAGGTTCTCTCCAAAGAAACCAAAGAGCCACACATCGTCTTAGTCTCTCTGACGTAAACCAAGGAAAATAATATTTCACTGTATTTTACAAAAGTAGTCGACGTATCGACAAGATGTATGTCAGTGACACGTCATACCGTGAGCTTACCATGTTTGTGCATGGAGAATAAACCAAACCCACAAGAAAAGTTATAGAAAAGGCTGAATCGTGCAACGGTCCATTACAAAAGGCTTGGTGTATTATTAGCAATGTTGGATCCTCGTGTTATCTCGGCATATGATATGCTCGGGGCCATGTACAAAGAATCCAAGATCCAATATATTATGTCTCTATATAAAATATAAAAAAACAGGGTGATATTTTTTATGACGAGGGAATACCAAATGGACAGACCTACAAGAAGGGCACGACCCACAAGACCAGGAAGGCCCATGTCTGGCTTATAGCCGTCCTACTGACTTTCAACTAAGTTGGTTTAGCCCAAGTCCGGGAGAAAGATGGTGTGGTCAACTTGACGTAAAGACAAAGTAGAGGAAGTCGGCTTCTAGGAGGACTCTGACTCATGGATTGATTGATAAACGCGAAACACACACAATCACACAGAAGCACACAAGTATTTTACTCAGGTTCAGGCCGCACACCGTACGCCCTGCAACTATGGTGTATATGGTGGACGATGAACCGGTTAGAGATGTTGTTCCCGAGGAAGAATCTGATGGTTCCTTCCCTTTTAAGCTAGCTAGTTTTTCTCTGAGTTGACCCCCTTCCTTCGATCGGCTCTGACCTCGTCTTATAATGGTGAGGGGCCATTGCAAGTACGGGCACCACGTGTCACGGTGCTCGGTGCATGGTCACAACGTGGCGCTGTTGCTCAGAGCACTCAGGTGTTAGGTCAGTGCACAAGCACATGTTCACCAGGATCGCCTGGTCTTGTCTTATCACTTTGGCCCTAGGCCCAAGTCATGTATGAGTAGGGCAAGGGCATCCTGACGGGTGGTGACTCCTAATCTTACCGAGAGGAGCATGATACGTTGGAAACGTATCTATAATTTTTGATGCTCCATGCTTGTTTAGTATCTACTTTGCTTTATTTGTCCACACTTTGAGGTGCTTTTTACATGTTTTCTGGTACTAACCTACTAACAAGTTGCAACAGTGTCAGATGCCTGTTTTTTGCTGTTTTTAGTTTCAGAAAAGTTAGTAAAGAAATATTCTCGGAATGGGACGGGACAAACGTCAAAGTCAATTACTTTTCGTGGGGAACAAGAAGTCCAGAGGGTAGCCGGAGGGGCCAGCCAGGTGGACCATACCCACCCCCACGCGCTATGGGCCCGCGCCTGGCTAGGGTTTGGCCATCTTGGCCGCCGCCTAGGCCTCCCCCTTCACCTATAAGAAGCCCCCGATGCAGAAACTCTGAGTACCCGATCAAATATCCACGAAACCGTCTGTAGCCGCCGCCACCATAGTCCCTAGATCGGGGGATCTGAAGTTCTTCCTGGCACCCTGCCGGAGGGGAGATCATCCAAATGCCTTCTCTCCAGTATGATGCGTGAGTAGTTCCACCTTGGACTATGGGTCTATATAGTAGCTAGATGGTTGTATCTCCTCCTTTGTGCTTTCATGTATAGATCTTGTGAGCTCCGTTCATGATCAAGATCTAATCTATTTGTAATCATGCATGTTGTGTTTGCGGGGATCCGATGGATATTGAGATTATTATGTTGGATTGATTAATGGTTTTGTCTTTATGATTCTATCATGTATGTGTTGTTTGTGATCTTGCATGCTCTCCATTGTTAGTAGATATCTTGGCCAAGTAGTTGCTAGTGACTCCAAGAGGGGGTATTTATGCTCGATAGTGGGTTCATGCCTCTAGTTTCCAAGGGAAGTGACAATAATCTCTTCGGTTGTAAATGTGTTGTTGCTACTAGGGAGAAAACAATGGTCTCTTGTTCATGGAACATGTGGACTATTTACCTTACACACTTTGCTTAAAGTAGTTGTCTGTTGCTTGCAACTTAATACTGGAGGGGGTTTGTATGATAACCTGAAGGTGGACTTCTAGTCATAGATGCAGTTGGATAGCGTACTATGTATCTTGTTGTATTGCCCAATCGAATCTCATAGGATCTTTTCGATTAGTAATTGCATTGTTATGCCTTGCTCAGTTCCTGTCAATTGCCCCGCTATAATTTGTTTACCCTTCATGCCATATTGTTTATCTAAGGAGAGCACCTCTAGTGAACTATGAACCCCGGTCCAATCTTTACCATTGATACATCTTCCATTGTTACTTGTTTACTTGCTGCAAACCATTACCTTCCACACCATACGTTTAATCCTTTGTTACAACAAACCGGTGAGCTTGACAACCTCACTGATTCGTTGGAGCAAAGTCTTGAATTTGTGTTGTGCAGGTCTCCGCATTGCTTGCAACACCTGTGTGACGTTTGTTTCCTTCTACTGGTTCGATAACCTCGGTTTCTTACTGAGGGAAAACTTGCTGATGTCCTGCTTCACACCTTGCTCTTAGGGTTCCCAACGAAGCGCTCATACACAAACTCAGCGCTGCATCAGAGCACATTTCTTGGAGATCCCTATCGAGATGGGAGGGGTCTTGGATTCCTTGGACGAGGTGCATTGTGGTACTCCTGGCCTACCGATGTACTCACCGGGTGTGACGTAGAGCGGTCCACACTTAGGCGTCTCCACGGGGACCCTGGTTTTCCCGGAGACGACAATAGCCCCTGAGCATGGGGCTGATTTCCCGTACCTAGAGTCGATGTCGGGCCTTAACATGGAGTAGGGGCTAGGACATGCTGCTATCGGCTAGGGCCACCGGACCTGCCCCGAGTTAACGTGGGCTATCTTCTGTTGGCGCCAAGGGTCACCTTAAATTTTCTCCGCCTTTGATTCCCAGAAAAGAGGGCGCCCACGGGAGCGGTGCGGCTATTAAAGCATCCCTGACAATCGAAATGCATTGCAAGGGTTCAGCTGGTCTTCTTCTTCCTGCGTTGCTAGGGCACCTTTGCTACCGGCAAGGTGATGGTGCTTGACGTGGAGCACTTCGTTGGAAACCCCAAGAGCAAGTTGTGATGAGCACAGCAGCAAGTCTTCCCTCAGTAGAGACCGAGATTATCGAACCGGAAGGAGAAAGGAAACATCACATAGGTGTTGCAAGCAACACGAAGACCTGCACAACACAAACTCAAGACTTCGCCCCAACGAATCAGTGAGGTTGTCAAGCTCACCGGTTTGCTGTAACAAAGGATTAAACGTATGGTGTGGAAGGTAATGGTTTGCAGCAAGTAAACAAGTAACAGTGGAAGATGTATCAATGGTAAAGATTGGATCGGGGTCCATAGTTCACTAGAGGTGCTCTCCTTAGATAAACAACATGGCATGAAGGGTAAACAAATTACAGCAGGGCAATTGATAGGAACTGAGCAAGGCATAACAATGCAATTACTAGTCAAAAAGATCCTATGATATTCGATTGGGAAATACAACAAGATACATAGACCACCATCCAACTGCATCTATGACTAGAAGTCCACCTTCAGGTTATCATCCGAACCTCCTCCAGTATTAAGTTGCAAGCAACAGACAACTGCTTTAAGCAAAGTGTGTAAGGTAAACAGTCCACATGTTCCATGAAAAAGAGACCGTTGTTTTCTCCCTAGTAGCAACATCACATCTACAACCGAAGAGATTATTGTCACTACCCTTGGAAACTAGAGGCATGAACCCACTATCGAGCATAAATACCCCGAGTCACTAGCAACTACTTGTCCAAGATAGCTACTAACAATGGAGAGCATACAAGATCATAAACAACACAGACATGATAGAATCATAAAGACAAAACCATTAATCAAACCAACATAATAATCTCAATATCCATCGGATCCCCGCAAACACAACATGCATGATTACAAATAGATTAGATCTTGATCATGAACGGAGCTCACAAGATCTATACATGAAAGCACAAAGGAGGAGATACAACCATCTAGCTACAACATGGACCCATAGTCCAAGGTGGAACTACTCACGCATCATACCAGAGAGAAGGCCTCCGGGATGATCTCCCCTCTGGTAGGGTGCCGGGAAGAACTTCAGATCCCCCCGATCTAGGGACGATGGTGGTGGTGGAGGCTACAGACAGTTTCGTGGATATTTGATCGGGTGCTTAGGGTTTCTGCATCGACGGTTTCTTATAGGCGAAGGGGAAGGCCGAGGAGGCGGCCAGGGGCCCCACACCCTGCCTAGGCACGGGCCCACCCTGGCCGCGCCTAGGGGGGTCTGGGATGCCCTGGCATGCCTCTCCGTCTCCCCTCTGGACTTCTTGTTCCCCACAAAAAGTTATTAACTTTGGCTTTTGTCCCGTCCAATTCCAAGAATATTTCCTTACTAGCTTTTCTGAAACCAAAAACAGCAGATAACAGGCAACTAGCACTGTGGCAACTTGTTAATAGGTTAGTACCAGAAAACATGTAAAAATCACCTCAAAGTGTGGACAAAGCAAAGCAAAGTAGATACTAGCAAGCATGGAACATCAAAAAATTATAGATACGTTTCCAACATATCAAGCATCCCCAAGCTTAACTCATGCTCGTCCTCGAGTAGGTAAGTGATAAAAGAATAATTTTTGAGGTGACATGCACCCTCACAATAAAGATCCAACCATTTGCAAGCATTGAAAGCTGGGATCAAAGAACTCTAAACATGTGCATAAAATATGGAGTTCTAACAATAGGACATAGTAACTATGCATGCAACATGAAAGGCTACAAACAAAGATCATGAATAACATGCATTGAAAAACATTTGTTTGTTTCACATACAAAAAACATAGCATAGTGGCAATCAGCTTGTCCCTCATAGAGTAGCAATATAGATGCATAGGACACCTTCAAAGTTCACAAGGGTGACTAGAAACAAATAGCACAAGAACAAGAAATATCACAATATGCATCAATCAATAAGCTTTGGAACAGTGCACAAAGAATGACAACTATGCTCTCTTAATGGTGCCTAAAGGTAGAAGGTGGAGACTCAATAATGGTGGAAGAAAGGCCTTTTTGTAAAGGAAGCAGGGATTTCAAGTTTCAAAAAGAGCTTCCAAAAATTATGGTACTTGTTAGCTTTCAGCCCTCATTGCCCCTATCATAAGCATCTTGAAATGATTAAGGTTAAAGTGAACAAACTATGGAGTATATGCTTGATGACGTATAAGTTGGCAATCTCAAGTCCCTTGAATACGAGGGCCACACCTCATGCTACTCAACTTAAGTCACAGATAAGTTCTTGTCATTGTAAGTATTTGCATATTATAGAGAACCGCCAACAGTGTACCTGTTGGGGATATGCTATATGGGTATCCTTATAGCATGTCTCTTATCCGGATAACCCGGGTGGCCCACAGTTGGTAGCATGGCCCATGGCCTGTTGGGCGACCCAGTTAGATGGATCCAGAAGGGAGGCCCATGCCGGATAAAGGAAGGCTACGAAGGAGTCACCGACATACTCGAAGCCTTGGAGTGCAAGACACGCTAGACTAGTAATAGACGGTGTAGGACTCTATAACTTGTCCGGCTAGGACTCTTCCCTGTAACCCTAGGACCTGGCGACTATATAAGTCGGGCCTATGAGAGACTTTAGAGCACAACCTCAGACAATCGTAGACGATCTAGTGTCGACTACGACGCACCTCGCACAGCGAACCAATCCCTATAACTCGACATATTGCCATTATAGTGATTTATAGCAGGAGTGGGATTCCGCCACCGTCATGGGATCTGAACCTGGGTAAGTTGTGTTACCTCGTACCCGTCAACCGTCCGCCTTCCCCCACGTCTCTAAACACGCACTGTGAGGACCCCCTCCATGGCGTACTCGTCGGCAATACCACGACAGTTGGCGCCCACCGTGGGGCAAGAGGCGCTTCAGGATCTTCAGCGGGTGAGGACCAAGATCTTCGCGGGAATCAGCGAAACCGTAGCCATCGGTCGCGTTCTCTTCTCCGACAATATTTCGATCGTCCCTCCCAATGAGTTATGGATCACGGCAAAGACGAACCCTACGCGGTGTTCAATCGTTCCTATCGGAGACATCCACCTCTTCATTGGCGAAACGGACTCGGGCACTAGTTCCCTGGGAGTCGGAGGAGCATCAAGACTCGCGCGGACCGCCTACGGGCAGGATACGTTCGTGGAAGGATCGATGTCGGATCTCTATTCAGAGTTTGCCGGCAAAGATCGGAAAAATTCAAGGCCCACCCAAACCGCCCCTGTGCAGGATATAACGGTGGAAGATCACTTCAAGTCCGCCGGATTCGTCCGTGCATCTGGACAGCAGATATCCAAGTTCGTCGGCGTGGTTACCATCTTCGATCTGGCGCGTTGCGTTCAGAGAGAGGACGAAAACCCCCGCGATTACCTTGCCAGGTGGCTCCGTATACGAGCCAATCTGGCCCACTACCCCAATGATGATGCTATGTATCAGTTTGTGGAAGGACTAGACCAGGGAACGCTTCTCCGGCATTCTCTAAGGCGGCAGCAAGCTTCATGACGCATCACCTTCGAAAGCATGGTGAACACCGTCAACAGCTACGCGGAGGCCGAGGAGGCAGCTCAGGCGGATCTTGCGCTCATTGGCGGAGCGTCGCCACCTCAGCAACAGCCACCACCGCCTCCGGCCACCATCGCCGCTGCTGCGCCACCATCTCCAGTCATCATCGCTGCTATTGCACCTCCACCCCCCGTCATCGAGGAATCCCTGGCATCCTCCGACTCTATGATTGGCGCGCTATATGCCGACTTCAGTGCAGATTCAGAGGAGATAGATTTCAGTCCAGAGGAGCTAGAATCCACCATGCAGGAGATGGAGAGGAGTACATGCGCGACGAGCAAGCCAACACCGCCGTCACGTCTTGAGAGGTGTTCGTCACCATTGGGACGGCGATGGATGAAGATCAGCCCAGACGAGCTCCGCCTACAGCTCTGGAAAAAGGGAAGGGACCACCTGTTGCTGCCGACAATGATCGCGCAAAGGTCATGCCCCCGCCGCCTAGCCTAGTGCAACAGCCGCAGGAATTCGGTACCGGCCCGAACAACAACAACAACAACAACAACAACAACAACAAAAAAAAAAAACACCGCAAACTTGCCGCCTCCAGCATCTATGTCTGCTGCTGCCCAAGTTACCCCAGCTGATAGAGTGATGTACGGCAATCTCCTCGTCGAGCCACTGACCGTAGCTCATATCCGTAACGTGACCCAGCTTGACGAGAAGCGCTAGCAGCTGCTGGAGGAAGCGCAGGCCATCGCGGAGCAAGGCGCAAAACTAGATCAAGATCTGGTCAATGCACAAAAATCCATAGAGAAAGCTAGAGAAATGGAGGCCGAGTACAAGACTCTACTGCAGCAGAAGAAGGCCAAGAAAGCTCCAGCTCGCGTCATCAACGATCCTGGTGTACGGCGAAACCTAGGATGGGCTCCCCCGAAGCCGTCACAAGCCAAGCCATACATTGACAGTGAAGGCAGACAGGTGGTGCCCACTCCTCTCCTCAACCTCGCCGTCGCCAAGACCCTTCTGGAGCAGGATAGATCGCTTGAGGCGGTGGACCAGGTCTATGACCTAGTGGCCAAGGCGGTAAAACAGCAGGAACAGCCCACCTCTTAGAGGCTTGAGTCTGACCCAGTGCTTTGCTAGTCTAGCCAGTATAAGGCGCCAAGGGACAGATCTCCTCTTGATGTCGGGTCTCAGACGGGTTCATCAGAACAAAGACGGAGGGATGCACGCAACAGGAAGGATGCTATCCCCATATCCTCCAACCACGGAGGTTAGGCCCAACCTCGTCGCCCATCGCCATCGCCCCTTTCACCCCGACATCACGAAGACACCAAGGCTCACTGTCGTACGGATATGCCCCCGCCAAGGCAGGGCGGCATCGTCATCCGCGATAACACGGAGCAGACCCGTCATGACTGAGAGCGCAACCAGGGACACAAGAGCAGGTCGTGCCATGACCCTCTGTGTCCGACAAGCAACCGCGACAAGCGCGAGGCATCGCAGGAGGGTAACAGCAAGAAGGCTAACCCACCGCCACCTCCGCCTCCGTCGCCACCTAGCAGTCACCATGGCGGAGGGGGCCCGCGTCGTTCACGCAACCCACCCCCTATTGACAAGAAGAAAAGAATCCCAGAGCCATACGACGCACGTTCGCGGATAGACAAGATCCACGAGGCCCGGGAAGGACCATACCTGGGACCACGTTGCTTTGGACCTGTGATACGGTCCGCAACTTACCCCAAGGGTTTCCGGATTGACAAGACCATCAAGCCCTATGACGACACCGCTAAGCCAGCTACATGGTTGCAGGACTATGACAACGCGGTGGAGATCGCCGGGGGTAACCCCAACGTTTCCGTCAAGTATCTCCCATTGCTGTTAGCAGGCACAACCCGTCAATGGATTGATGACTTGCCGGAGAAATCCATCTGCAATTGGTTGGACATGCAAGAAGTGTTCACCAAGAACTTCGAGGGTACGTACAAACATCCCTGCACTGTTGGCGATCTACAACGGTGCGTGCAAGAGAAAGACGAGACATCTCGCGCCTATCTCTCCCGCTAACTAGATATGAAGAATTCATGCGCAGGAGTGCACGCTCAGACCGCCATGGCAGCCTTCATCGATAGGTTGGAAAGGGGCACGTTACTCCGACATAAGCTGAAGTGCTTGTAGGACAATCACCAGCTAGACTTGAATTAGGTGATTCAGTTGGCCAGTGAGTTCGCAACTGCCGATGACGATGCTCGCGGCTCTCTGCCGGCAACGGCCGTTCCAACTCAAGCTCGGAGGAACAGCAGCACAAAGCGAAAAAACGCTCCAGAAGAAAAGCAAACTCCCGACATGGTCGCTATGACCTTTGCAGGACGAGGTGATGGGGGACAACGTGGCCGAGGACGGGGAGCTGGTCGTGGGCAGCATCGAGAAAGTGAAACTACCTCGGCAACGCTCCGTGTTCCCCAAACCTACGAAGAGCATCGCGATATGTCGTGCCTCGTACACCTCGATGTCAACGGTAAGGCCACCCATACCAATCACCACTGCAAGTTCGTCAACGACCTCAAGGAGGACCCGGAGTCCAGCTACAAGCAAAGTCGGAAGAACAGACCGTGAGGAAAGGGCAAGGGGAAGAAGGAGGAGGAGTCCAAGGATTCACGTGACATGGACGAGGACGTTGACCCCAAGCACGCCGCCAAGAGCGACGGCAAAGGCAAGAACCCCTTCGAGAAGAAGGCGACAGTTTCCATACTTTCCTTGGCACCCCCACCGTTCGACAACAGAAGACCTCTATGAGGATACTGATGGCTACTCTATCTCTAGTCCCCCAGTTCCTGCGCTGGTCGGAGATTCCAATTACTTGGGACAGGAAGGATCACCCAGACCTCATCCCTACGGAGAACCAATACGCCATGGTCATCAACCCTTTGATTGACGGCAATGAGTTCACCAAATGTATGGTGGATAGTGGAAGCAGCATCAACATCATGTACCTGGATACACTGAAGAAGATGAACTTGACGGAGGCAAACCTAAGGCGGACCAACACCATCTTCCATGGCATAGTTCCTGGTCGGGAGGCTCGGTCCCTTGGGTGCATCACACTTCAGGTAGCCTTTGGCGATGTTAATAATTACCGCCAAGAGCGCATGACCTTTGAGGTGGTCCCCTTCAAGAGCGTGTACCACGTCATATTCGGACGCGACATATTCCACACCTTCATGGCCAAGCCATGCTTCGTCTACAACAAACTCAAGATACCCGGACCAAACGGTGTCATCATCGTATCCGGAAGCTTTGCCAAAGATAGGGACTGCGAGATTGGAGAAGCAGCCTACGCGGAAGCTGTCCTCTACAGCGAAGAATTCAAGGATATCCAGAGCAAGGTCGATGCCTCAGAGATGCCCGCGTCGAAGAAACAGATTTCCGACTCCGCTCCAGCATTCAAGGCCGCCATCGAGACCAAGCTGGTGGAACTTGTGGTAGGCGATTCCTCCAAGACCACCGCCATTGGGACGAACCTGGATCCCAAATAGGAAAGCACGCTCGTCGAGTTCCTCCGTGAGAACAGGGACATCTTTGCCTGGCAACCTGCCAACATGAAAGGTGTACCTAGGGAACTTGCCGAGCACATCTTAAACATTGATCCAAAATGCAAACCAGTGAAGCAACCTCTACGACGCTTTGGAGATGAGAAAAGATGCGCCATAGGCAAAGAGATAGCTAGGTTACTTAAGGCTGCTTTTATCCGAGAAGTCCTTCACACCCAATGGGTGGCCAATCCCGGACTTGTCCCCAAAAAGGGAACCAAAGAATTAAGAATGTGTGTTGATCACACCGGCTTGAACAAAGCATGCCCCAAAGATCTGTTTGCTTTGCCTTGCATTGACCAAGTCATTGACTCGGCGGCTGACTTAGAACTTTTGTGTTTTCTCGATACATACTCAGGATACCACCAGATCAAGATGAGGAAGTCGGACCAATTGGCCACTTCGTTCACTACTCCCTACAACACGTTTTGCTATGTTATGATGCCCTTTGGGCTGAAAAACGCAGGTGCTACGTACCAACGCACAATGCAACGTTGCCTACATGATCAAATTGGTCGGAACTTTCACTCCTATGTGGACGATATAGCGCTGATGTCTAAAAAGTCAAATGACTTAATCTCCGACTTAAAAGAAACCTTTGATAATATCCGGAAATACAATATGATGCTTAACCCTAAGAAGTGCGTCTTCAGGGTTCCAGCCGGCAAATTGTTGGGCTTCATGTTTCCCAGCGTGGAATCGAGGTCAACCCAGAGAAAATCAAGGCCATCTTAAACATAAACCGTCCGACATGCCTAAAGGGCATTCAACGACTAACAGGTTGTGTTGCAGCAGTTAGTCGGTTCGTCAGCCGACTTGGAGAGAAGGCTCTGCCGCTATA
Source organism: Avena sativa (assembly GCA_916181665.1). Lineage (NCBI taxonomy): Eukaryota > Viridiplantae > Streptophyta > Magnoliopsida > Poales > Poaceae > Avena > Avena sativa. The sequence continues at coordinate 282,287,512 of OV702293.1, forward strand.
CAAGTTGCTGAAGAAGGCGGACAAATTCACGTGGACGGACAAAGCAGATGCAACATTGAAGCAGCTCAAGGAGATTCTTTCCTCAGCGCCTATCCTTGCAGCACCCGAGCCTGGAGAACCCATGTTAATTTACATGGCAGCCACCAACCGGGTAATCAGCATCGTCGTCGTGGTAGAGCGGAAGGAACCAGGCTATGAGCACGGAGTTCAATGACCAGTTTACTATATAAGCGAGGTCTTGACGGAGTCTAAGCAGTGTTACCCGCACTACCATAAGATATCTTATGGAGTATTCCTTGCTTCTCGGAAGCTGAGGCACTATTTCCAGGAGCACCCCATCACAGTGGTGAGCAAAACTCCACTGTCTGACATCATCAACAACAGTGACGCTACGGGAAGGGTCACGAAGTGGGGCATTGAACTTGCCGCCTTCGAGATCACCTACAAGCGACGCGACGCTATCAAATCACAAGCCTTGGCGGATTTTATCGCAGATTGGACGGAGATGCTAGATGCTACCCCATTGCCGGAACCAGAATACTGGGTGATGCTCTTTGATGGATCAAAGCTGCTCAACGGCTCGGGGGCTGGTGTACTGCTATAGTCACCAACTGGCCACAAGCTACACTACGTTCTCTAGATCCACTTCGAGGCTACGAACAACATGGCAGAGTATGAAGCACTCATTCACGGATTACGCGTAGCCAAGGATATTGGCATCAAGCGCATAGTTTACTGTGGAGATTTCGACTTGGTTGCCCAGCAGGTGGCTGACACCTGGAATGCGCGGAACCCTATAACGGCGACATATCGAGACAAAGTGGACGAGATAGCCAAGAGCTTCTTGGGCTACGAGGTCAAGTATGTACCTACGGAGCAAAACGAGGCGGCTGATCTGCTATCTAAGCTTGGATCAGGGTGCAAGAGAATTCCGCCAGGAGTTTTCCTAGAGCATCTACGGACAACATCCGTGAAGGGAGCAGACATCGACAACCCAGACAGAGTAGACTCTTTCGTCCACATCATGGCAAAGGTCCCTCCGGCTTGGACAAAACCGTCCATGGAGTATCTCGAACACGGAACTTTGCCCGACGACAAAGTCGAAAGACGACAAATAGTACGTCGAGCAAAGGGCTATACCATAATCAATGGACAACTCTACAAAAGAAGCACTACTGGTGTATACCTTAAGTGAGTTTACCAGTAAGAAGGTATTGAAATCCTACGCGAAATCCATCTCGGAGATTGCGGGCATCATGCCGCTCCCCGATCTTTGGTCGCGAAATCCTTCCGGCAAGGATTCTACTAGCTGACCGCGAAGGTGGACGCCAACAAGCTGGTGGAGACATGCATAGGATGCCAGTATTATGCCCGACAACCACATGTTCCTATTGAAGAATTGTGAACAATACCAATAACTTGGTCGTTTGCAGTATGGGGGCTGGACATGGTTGGTCCGTTGCAAACGACACCATGTGGGTTTATGCATTTGCTAGTAGCAGTTGATAAATTCACTAAATGGATAGAAGCTAAACCCATTAGAAAGCTCGATGGGGCAACTTCCCTTTGGTTTGTCCGGGATCTAGTGGTGAGGTTTGGTCTCCCACATAGCATTATCACCGACAAAGGCAGCAACTTGTCACTTGGAGAAGTGGAGGCTTATTGTTGGGAGAAGGGCATCCGACTTGAACTTGCATCTATGGCACAGCCACAATCCAATGGTCAGGTTGAGCGAGCCAATGGATTAATTCTGCATGGAATAAAGCCACGTCTTGAGGCACCGCTGCATAGATAAGATGGAGCCTGGGCAGAAGAATTGCCATCTGTGATGTGGAGTTTACGAACTACACCCAACAGATCCACCGGCTACACCCCTTACTTCATGGTATATGGAGCAGAAGCCATCCTGCCTTCTGACATCCTTCATGATGCACCAAGAGTCGCCGCCTACGACAAAGATGACGCTGAAGAATCCAGACGCCTAGATGTGGACCTTCTCGAGGAGGAGCGTGTTTTGGCATGCCAAAGATCCGCTATCTACCAGCAGAAGCTACGCAGCTACCATAGTCACCACGTCCAACATCGCTCGTTTAAAGAGGGGGATCTGGTGCTCTGACTTAAGCAGAAGAAGTCACACAAATTATCCCCGCCATGGGAAGGACCGTTCATCATAAGCAAGGCGCTACTCAATGGGTCTTACTACCTCGTTGACAATCGTGAACTGAAGGATAGACCAAATGAGGATCATAAGCGTAAGCGACGTGACCCGGATGATGACTACCCGGAGCTTGATCGGCCATGGAAAATAGCACAGCTACGTCCTTTCTACACTTAGCATTTTTTTATCTAATTGTGTACCTCTTATATGATCAATGAAATAAAGCTCTCTGGTTCACTCATATTTCTGAGTCTTTTACCTCCTTTAGTGTTCATTTTTGGATCATCTAAAACCTTTATGCATAAGTTTTGCGATTGCACTTGTGAAAATTCCGCCTACGGGCGTTAGTTTAAGTTTTCTGGTCTACACGTTCTTTTTCATTTTTATGTGGATTCTGGAGTAGTGACTTTCGGCACTTATTGCCGGCGATTTTGTGCTTAGGTTATTGATGGTGCCATTTGGGCATCATCGCCTGAGCGCATGGTTCCGACAACAAGTCTTCCGACTCACGAAAAGTCAAGCATAAAAACCAAAGTAATGGATAAGCCAATACTTGCTTAAAAAATATATACATGCTGGAACCAGTTCTTGAGTAGCAGGAATTAACAACCATTGTTTTCCTCCTTAAGTTAACACATAGTTTTTCCGCATACACATTACAGAGGAAACAAATATTACAAATGTTTTTTATTCCTCTGGCGCAGGCGACTTGGAAGCAGCATCGTCGGCAGCAGGAGAGTCACCTTCCTCGAAGTCGGCAGTGTTGAGGGACTCGGAGGAGCTTTGGTTGCCGCCATCGATGGTTTTCATGGGCACAAAGACATTAACGTCGACCAACTCGACAACTCTGGTGTCATAACCCACGAGTGACGCCAAGATATATTCGTGGTTTATCTTTTGGCCTTTGTCATCTATGTCGGGGATACCGGAGGTTACCGTGTCGATGTCGGCATTTTCGTAATGTGCCTTGACCATGGACAGCGCCATCCTTGCACCGGCCCGTGCACATGAAGCTTTCCATCTTGCGATACGCTCGAGGGCTCAGCGCAGAATCTCCGAGAACTTCGCCATAGAGTCTGATGCCTTGATGTTAATCTGGAGGGGCTTGGCTATCTCCTTGGCTTTCTTGATGGCAGTGTTGATAAATTTGCCGGCAAGGACCATGCATTCCTTTGGCGGAGGAGGCAATCGGGTTAAACCCATAGGAGCTGCAAATTTTCGATAAAGGAGCACATGAGTTCAAAAATTCAGAGTATTCAGATTATAGAAGTCCAAGACGGAAAATCACTTACTGAAGATGCTAGTCTCAGCCTATTGGAGAGTATCCACCATGGAGTCCCGTTCTTGTCGGAGGATCCTGTACGCTTCAAGATGGCACTGATTTTTTTCATCAGCGTCTTTCTTTTGCTCTTCCAGGATAGCGATTTCCTACTTTAAGCGGTTCATCTCCTCGCTGGCGGAGTCTTGTAGGGCTTTCATTGAATCTTCATGCATCTTCAGCATGCCCTTCCTCTCCTGCTTAAGGATCTTGTTTTCGCTATCCAGCTGCTGAATGTGTTTGGATTGCTCGACAATATCCTTAGCCTTGGAAATGGTTTCTGCAAGTCGGAGAAAGAAAAGTACACAGTGAGTACTCGGAGAATACACAAGACCAAGTCGGAATACGAAAAAGAAAGGAAAAAACATACGCTTGCTCTTGATGATCTGTTCCTTCAAGAAGGCAGTTTTACCCTTTTTTAGCTTCCAAGTCCGCACGCATCTTCTGGTACTTGTCGTTGGTGACACCCCTCCGATCATTCTCATTCTATGGAAAGAAGAAAAGTTAAACGTTGTTTGGTCTACTTGGAGCATATAGCCGGAAAATTTCCACCTAGAAGCTCGGGGGCTACAGCGAGAGTTTTTAACTTAACAATATGTTTGGTCTTTCTTTAAGCATCTAGTCGGAACTAATTCAGTTTTCACCTAGAAGCTTGGGGGCTACAGTATAAAGTTTTTAACTCAGTCATATGCTTAGCTTCTCTTTAAGCGTCTATCGAAACTAATTCAGTTACAACTAGAGGCTTGGGGGCTACAATATTGAAATTTATAAACACTGCGTCTGCTACTCTGAAAGCATCTAGTCAGAATAATTCATTCAAACTATATGCTTGGGGGCTACAGTGAGAAGTTTTCTAGCTTAGTCACTCTTAGAGCATTTAGATGCAAAGACCTATGGTTTTCCGTTTAAATCCTCAGGGGCTACAGTGGGATACTCATATGAAAAGCAAAAGGCAAATAAAACTTACAAGCACAATGATCTTGAGGTTTGTACACTCTCAGCAAGCAACTTGCCAAAGGACAAACTGTTTCCTTGCAAGATTTATGCTTGCCGGAGAAGCTCCTCAAGGCCGCACGTTGGAGATGTTAGCGCCGCACCAGGAACCAGAGCAGTGCTACCCGGCGTTAGTACCGGATAGACTATCTTAGGGAACTCTATGGTCTTCTTGGGTGCAGAGGTGCCGCCTTTGGCAGATGTACCACCTTCCACCACCGCCTTACCGCTACCGATGGCATCCTTAGCCGGAGCTTCAGCCATTTGGTGTGCGACACTTTCCTGCGTAGCCTGTTCGCCGACTATAGCGACCTCGGTGGAGGCACCTGAGTCCACTTCCATGGCAGAAGGGCTAGATGCTTCTTTAGCTTGAGAGCTTGACGGAGCGGATGCAGGTTTGACGATGGGAGTGACAGGGGCGAGGGCGGGAGATGCGTGGGGAGAAACGTCACGATGCAACATGTCCTTGATGGTTCTAGAAGCCCCCAGAGTCTTGGAGGTCTTCTTCAAACTGGTTGTGGCTTTCTTCCTGAAACGCACAAAGAGTATAAGTACAGAAATAAGACAAGCAATGGACAATGTCGGAGGGAAAGAAGCTTACACAAGAGGGGTGCTTTGGCAAAGGGGATCCCTGTAATCTTTCTTTTATCCGCCTCCAGGGCGGCGGTAGTCTTCTTGGAGGCTCCACCCTCCGTCTTCTTCTTCTTGCCTCCGTCGGCAACGTCAGCGGTGGAGTTCTTCCGCTTTCGCACCAACGGAGCATTGTCGTTGGACACGACGGTGACTTCCTTCATCTTTGGATCATAGATTTGAGGAGCCATGCTATCCTCATCTATGTCGCTGAGATGTTAAGTGAAGAACCACCGTATTAGATGATATGGTAATGGCTAGACAGAAGAACTAGAGTATATGTCATACACGGGAAATAAACAGTTACCTTTGGCACTTGCTCTCTACGAACATGTTGTAGGTGATGGTGAAGCCACGCTTCTTATCCTTCACCTTGACGATGTCCTTGATGCGGAGCTTGACGGAGTCGCTCGAGAAGTTGTCCTTGGAGATACGGAGGCTATCCCTTGTATCGTTGGAATACTCGTGCATCAGCTTCAAGCGGTGCTACAGAGGCTGGATCCGCCTGATGAACCAGCACATGGCTAGGTCCAATCCGGTTAGACTCGTCTCTACGAACCACTCTATCCGCCTTATAGCGCGGGAAGCGTCGATGTCGGAGGGAAGGGAGGCATGGGATCTCCATGTCGAGGCTTCGGTGGCGACTCCATCAACAAAGTCTGAGTATGTTACTTCTCGTCCAGCCAGAGGGATATCTGGGGTGTAGAAGTACGTACGCTACTAGTTCTTGCAGGACTCGTGGCCGACGATGTCGGGGAAGCGCCGGCCAGGCCGTATCTTAAAACTAATGGTACCACAATTTCTAAGCTCGTCCTTGCCGGCTCCGGCTTCGCGCTTGACGGTGAAGAAATAAATAAAGAGGTCTAGCCTAGGACTAATCCCTAGATAACCCTCGCAAAGCGCCGCGTAATTGCTAAGCGCTAAGATGCTATTGGGGGAAAGGTTCCGAGGCTGTACTCGGTAATGATTCAGGACAGCAAGGAAAAAGTTGGAGATGGGCAGGGAGACGCCGCGTACCAGTTGCGCTTTGAGGTACACTTTTTCTCCGGCTTGGGGAGAAGGTGTGACCTCGTCGGCCGACGCCGCCCGCCAGGCGAGCCCCTCCGTCGCAGGAAGGTAGCCCTTGATGATCATTTATTTGATATCGCGGTCCGTGATATCTGAACCGCGCCAATCGCCCTTGTGGGAGTTATACTCCTCCTCCAGTAGGTCCAGCGTCGCTAGATTATGGTCGCCGACGGTGGCTTCGACCACCGCGGACTTGGGGATAATCAGACCCTCTGGAGGCACGACGACGGAGCTCGCCGACTTTGTTGCGGCTTCGCCTGACACCGCCATGGAGGGAAAGGAGTTGCTGCTGGCCATTGGGTGTGTTAGGTGGTGACTAGGAGAGATTGGGGAGCTAGGGTTTTTCGCACGTTGCGCAGAGAGCTCGAGGAGGCGCTCGCTGGAGGAAGAAGACGATGCATAGGAGAATGAGGTGAAAAGTAAATTTTCCACCGCAGTTACTATTTATAACCTCCGGCATCAAGATTCGTGCAACATGATCGAACGGTTGTCGCGTAGGCGACGTGTGCGGGGACGTGCGCGGAAATTTCGCCACGTTACCAACCGTCGCCGCCAACGGTTCGTATCTCTCGCGTGGGAAAAACGGACATGATTGCGTTCTCTGCATGTGTAATTTACGAGGCGTTGCTGACCTATGTCTACATCACCCTAGCTGTCATAGGCAGATGAGCCGTCACATCGAAAGATTTCGGCATAGACGGATCCAATCCGGCTACAGAAGAGTACGATAGAAGATTCAGCAATTCTCCGGCTTACAAGTTGAAGACGAAGAAAACCTTGCAGGGTTCTTTGGGAGGACTACAAGATGTTGCTTGACAATTTGCCGACATCCATCTAGACGGAGCATTCAACCTGAAGAGGCAATACGGCGCAAGATCTCGGAGTTCTCCGGGGGCTACTGTTGGGGACATGCTATATGGGTATCCTCATAGCATGTCTCTTATCCGGATAACCCGGGTGGCCCACCGTTGGTAGCATGGCCCATGGCCTGCTGGGCGGCCCAGTCAGATGGATCAAGAAGGGAGGCCCATGCCGGATAAAGGAAGGCTACGAAGGAGTCACCGACGTACTCGGAGCCTTGGAGTGCAAGACACGCTAGACTAGTAATAGACGGTGTAGGACTCTGTAACCTGTCCGGCTAGGACTCTTCCCTGTAACCCTAGGACCTGGCGACTATATAAGTCGGGCCTATCGGAGCCTTTAGGGCACAACCTCAGACAATCATAGACGATCTAGTGTCGACTACGACGCACCTCGCACAACGAACCAATCCCGTAACTCGGCTATTGCCATTATAGTGATTTATAGCAGGAGTAGGATTCCACCACCGTCGTGGGATCTGAACCTGGGTAAGATGTGTTACCTCGTACCCGTTAACCGTCCGCCTTCCCCAACTTCTCTAAACACGCACTGTGAGGACCCCTCCATGGCGTACTCATCGGCAATACCACGACAGTACCCCTTGCACATGGTACATGAGCTTTCCCATAACCAAAATGACAGGGCAAGCAGACAATGAGCATCTCAGCGATCTTTTTATTTACTATATGCATAGTTTTTTATTGAGGATGCTTCATAGATAGCTCACTATGGTGATGCTGGAAGTTTCCACCACGATTAGGTATGGCTTAGGCTAGCGGCCCAGGCGTTTCTCTAACACAGAATACAAACTCCATGAACTTACAAGTTTCCTCTTTATTTCACACCGGTGACATCCATAGACAAAAGAGCATGATATCAACTGAGTACAAAGTACAAGTGCAAGTTGAAAATGTTCTCTGTGACAGCACGGTTCTGCTAATTCCAACGTATAAATGCAAGCATATACAACATAGACGTCACAATAGTTCAAGTTTATTAGGGGCAAAGAATATAAAGTGTGCCATCAAGTTTGTGAGGGCTTTAATCACTAAGTTTTCACATAAAAAATAGTTTTTAATTAGAATATAGCTGAAAACAAGAATATACTTGGAATGGTGTAACACACCATGCATAGAAGTTTATAGTGGACACTTTGGAATAACTTGGTTTCTTGGAAGTTGGAAGCATGAGTAGAGCTTACTCATACAATTGGAGGCTAGCAAAAGACTGGGAGCAACTAACTAAGAGAGCATAATGGCCATAATCATGCAGAGCAACAAAGCATTACTAATCAAAGCATATAGTGGTACTACAAGTCAAGGACTACATGATCATAAAGGCTAATGGTGACTTGTGAGAGTCATAACATGCTGTGAGCATGTGCCAAGTCAACCCAAACAAAGCATTAAAGGAAAATACCACAACACTATGCTTTTGCATGCTAAAAAATGCATAATTTCTTCAAGGCACACTAAGCAATCCCAATTGTTTGGAACAAGACATGCTACATCAATAATCACTAAGCATAAGGTCAAAATAACACCTAGCATGTCATGCTAAAGTCTAAGTCATAGTCAATGCAATCCCCTCTTGCACTTACAACCAAGAACTTACTACTCCTTTCGAACACCAAGCAACTTATTTGCAAAACAACACAGCGAGAACGGGGGTCCAAACTACTTTATTCAAGCAAACTAAACAACCTAAGCAAAGCAAACGAAAACTAAGATGCTCCAAGAACAACACAGTTGTGCATGAAACAATAAAAACGAAGTGTCTAGACAGACCTGAGCTTTTTATTGATGAAGAAGGGGATGCCTTGGGCATCCCCAAGCTTTGACGCTTGTACCTCTTGGATATTTCTTGGGGTGTCACCATGGTGGCATCCCCAAGCTTGAGCTTTTGTCCATTCTTCATCTCATTGCATCATTCTCTCTCTACACCTGAAATTTTTCCTTCGTACAAAACTTCACACAATCTTCATTGGCAACATTAGTTTATTCAAAAGATATTAGATCTCTGACAAAGCTTTGGAACAGCAAGGATTTTCACTAAAAACACAAGCTACTGTAGCAACTCTTTCAAAAAGCTCAATTCCCCAAAAGACAACTCAAAAAGGAATCAATAAGAAGAAAATGCAAATAATGGCAGAAATTTGTCAAAACAGACCAGCATGTAGAAACCAATTTTTCGAACATTATTCTATTGCTCAAATCAAAAAGTGTTGAACTAACAAAAGTTAGCTAACATACTAGATTTATTCGTAAATTTTGAGCTCAATCGAAGTTATAGAGACTCCTCACGATTTTTTTTGGTGAAGGACAGAAATCTGTTTCGAGACAACAACTCCCCAAAACTTACTTCCCTCTCATTAGAGGTCATTATTGGCACAAAAAGCAAACAAAAAGGATAAGTAGAGGTTATTACTGAAGTAATAACTTCCAAGACTCAAGAAAACTCTTGGGTTATCTCCCAACAAGTACTTTCTTTAACGCCTTTAAGTTAGGCACAAGAAGCAAGAAGAATCAAGTATCTTCAAATGAAGAAGCATTAACATCAAACGTTGCTTTCAAAGGAGGATCAAAAAGCAACCTCTATCTCCTCATAGGGAAGTGTTCAATACCTTTCTTGAATGGAAAATGATATTTAATGGTGCCTTCTTTCATATCAATGATGGCTCCAACTGTTCTAAGAAAAGGTCTTCCCAAAGTAATAGGACAAGAAGCATTGTATTCAACATCCAAAACATAGAAATACACAGGGACATAATCATTGTTAACCATAATGAGAACATCATTAATACTCCCCATGAGTTTATTATTAGCATTATCATTGAGTGGGAGATCTAAATAACAATCTTCTAATGGTGGCAAATCAAGCATTTCATAAATCTTCCTAAGCATAATAGAGACACTAGAACCAAGATCACATGAAGCTTTGAGATCAAAGTCATTCACTTGCATATTAATAATGGGTTCACAACTATCTTCAACTTTCCTAGGAATAGAATCTTTGTGTTTTAGCTTCTCTTCATTAATCTTAACAAGAGCATTTGTAATGTGTTTAGTGAAAGCAACATGCATATCACTAGCATTAGGACTTCTAGCAAGCTTTTGTAGGAACATAATCACTTCAGAAATATTGCAACCATCAATATCAAAGTCAAACTTAGCATCACTAGTAGTAGGCTCAATAGGCTTAGGCATAGTAGGAGAAGGAATAGGGACTACTTGTGGTTTAGTGGTGATGGTGCACACACTATTGTTTCTATCAATTTCAGCTTCCCTTTCCCACTTAGCATGGAGTTGAGCTAACACCCTAACATTTTCATCAATAGTAACTTGTATGGCATGAGCGGTAGCAAAGGTGTTTTCCATAGTTTCAGGTTTAGCAGCCATTTTATTAATCAAGGAAGATTGAGCTTCAGACAAAGAGGATATATTTTTCTCAACAGTTAAAAGCTTTTCCTCTATAGTCTTATTGAAAGTGGTTTGTTTACTAATAAAGTCTTTGAGCATGACTTCAAGTTCAGAGGGGCACTTCTAGCATTATTGTAAGAGCTTTCATAGGAATTGCCATTATTAGGAAGATAAGGCCTATAATTGTTGTTGTTACCAAAATTATTTCTATAGGCATTATTGTTGAACATGTTGTTTCTAATGAAGTTCACATCAACTTGCTCTTCCAGAGCAACCAAAGAGGCTAAGGGAACACTATTAGGATCTAAAGGAGCTTTCCCATTAACAAGCACAAACATGATCAATCTTATCACTCAAACAGGAAGCTTCCTCAACAGAATTTACCTTCTTACCATGTGGAGATCACTCAACATGCCATTCAGAGTAGTTAACCATCATATTATCAAGGATCCTTGTTGTAGCACCCAAAGTGAGGCCCGTGAAGGTACCTCCAGCAGCTGAATCCAACAGATTTCTTGAGGAGAAGTTCAAACCTGCATAAAAAGTCTGGATAATCATCCAAGCAGTGAGTCCATGAGTGGGGCAATTCTTAACCAAAGACTTCATTCTTTCCCAAGTTGGAGAAACATGTTCACTATCAAGTTGTTTAAATTTCATAATATCACTTCTCATAGATATAATCTTAGCAGGAGGATAGTATTTTCCAATAAAAGCATCTTTGCACTTAGTCCAAGAATCAATACTATTTTTAGGCAAGGAAAGCAAGCATTCTTTAGCTTTTCCTCTCAAGGAGAAAGGAAAAAACTTGAGCTTAATAATATCTCCATCTACATCCTTATACTTTTGCATCTCACAAAGTTCAACAAATCTATTGAGATGGGCAGCAGGATCATTAGAACTAGCACCAGAAAATTGCTCTCTCATCACAAGATTCACCAAAGAAGGCTTAATTTTATAAAAGGTAGCATCAGGAGCAGGTGGAGTAATAAGAGTGCTTAGGAAATCATTGTTGTTTGTGCTAGTGAAGTCACACAACTTGGTGTTCTCAGCAGAGTTCATTTTGGCAAAGGTCAGCAGCTAGAGCAGGAACTAACTTTTTTGTGTTTTTGAAAGAGGCAAGCAAACCAAACTAGACTAATTTTTTGGGTTTTTTTGGAAAGAGGCCAACAAAACCAAGCAAAAGAAACAAAGCAAACTAAAAACAAAGTAAAGAGAAAGGAAGTGAAGGACTCCCCTTGTGAAGACGTCCTTGGCCTCCCCGGCAACGGCGCCAGAGAACTTGTTGATGGTGCTGACGTGGAGCACTTCATTGGAAACCCCAAGAGCAAGGTGTGATGAGCACAACAGGAAGTCTTACCTCTATAGAGACCGAGGTTATCGAACCAGAAGGAGGAAGGAAACGTCACACAAGTGTTTCAAGCAACGCGGAGACCTACACAACACAAACTCAAGACTTTGCCCCAACGAATTAGTGAGGTTGTCAAGCTCACCGATTTGTTGTAACAAAGGATTAAACGTATGGTATAGAAGGTAATGGTTTGCAGCAAGTAAACAAGTAACAGTGGAATATGTATCAATGGTAAAGATTGGACCGGGTCCATAGTTCACTAGAGGTGCTCTCCTTAGATAAACAACATGGCATGAAGGGTAAACAAATTACAACAGGGCAATTGATAGGAACTGAGCAAGGCATAACAATGCAATTACTAGTCAGAAAGATACTATGAGATTCTATTGGGCAATACAACAATTTATATAGACCGCCATCCAACTGCATCTGTGACTAGAAGTCCACCTTCAGGTTATCATCCGAACCCCCTCCAGTATTAAGTTGCAAGCAACAGACAACTACTTTAAGCAAAGTGTGTAAGGTAAACAGTCCACATGTTCCATGAACAAGACACCGTTGTTTTCTCCCTAGTAGAAACATCACATCTTTAACCAAATAGATTATTGTCACTTCCCTCGGAAACTAGAGGCATGAACCCACTATCGAGCATAAATACCCCCTCTTGGAGTCACTAGCAACTACTTGGCCAAGATAGCTACTAACAATGGAGAGCATGCAAGATCACAAACAACACATACATGATAGAATTATGAATACAAAACCATTAATCAAACCAACACAATATCTCAATATCCATCGGATCCCAGCAAACACAACATGCATGATTACAAATAGATTAGATCTTGATCATGAACGAAGCTCACAAGATCTATACATGAAAGCACAAAGGAGGAGATACAACCATCTAGCTACTACATGGACCCATAGTCCAAGGTGGAATTACTCACGCATCATACCGTAGAGAAGGCCTCCGGGATGATCTCCCCTCCGGCAGGGTGCCGGGAAGAACTTCAGATCTCCCCGATCTAGGGACGATGGTGGCCGTGGCTACAGACGGTTTCATGGAGATTTGATCAGGTGCTTTAGGGTTTCTGTATCGTGGGCTTATTATAGGCGAAGGGGGAGGCCAAGGAGGCGGCCAGGGGCCCCACACCCTGCCTAGGCGCGGGCCCACCCCTGGCCGCGCCTAGGGGGGTCTGGGCTGCCCTGGCACGCCTCTCCGTCACCCCTCTGGACTTCTTGTTCCCCACGGGAAGTTATTGACTTTGGCTTTTGTCCCGTTCAATTCCGAGAATATTTCCTTACTAGCTTTTCTGAAATCAAAAATAGCAGAAAACAGGCAACTGGCACTGTGGCAACTTGTTAATAGGTTAGTACCAGAAAACATGTAAAAAGCACCTCAAAGTGTGGACAAAGCAAAGCAAAGTAGATACTAGCAATCATGGAACATAAAAAATTATAGATACGTTTCCGACGTATCAAGCATCCCCAAGCTTAACTCCTGCTCGTCCTCGAGTAGGTAAGTGATAAAAGAATAATTTTTGAGGTGACATGCACCCTCACAATAAAGATCCAACCATTTGCAAGCATTGAAAGCTGGGATCAAAGAACTCTAAACATGTGCATGAAAGATGGAGTTATAACAATAGGACATAGTAACTATGCATGCAACATGAAAGGCTACAAACAAAGATCATGAATAACATGCATTGAAAAACGTTTGTTTGTTTTACATACAGAAAGCATAGCATAGTGGCAATCAGCTTGTCCCTCATAGAGTAGCAATATAGATGCATAGGACACCTTCAAAGTTCACAAGGGTGACTAGAAACAAATAGCACAAGAACAAGCAATATCACAATATGCATCAATCAATAAGCTTTGGAACAGTGCACAAAGAATGACAACTATGCTCTCTTAATGGTGCCTAAAAGTAGAAGGTGAAGACTCAATAATGGTGGAAGAAAGGCCTTTTTGTAAAGGAAGCAGGGATTTCAAGTTTCAAAAATAGCTTCCAAAAATTATGGTACTTGTTAGCTTTCAGCCCTCATTGCCCCTATCATAAGCATCTTGAAGTGATTAAGGTTAAAGTGAACAAACTATGGAGTATATGCTTGACGAAGTATAAGTTGGCAATCTCAAGTCCCTTGAATACGAGGGCCACACCTCATGCTACTTAACTTCAGTCATAGGTAAGTTCTTTCATTATAAGTATTTGCATATCATAGAGAAGCGCCACCGGGTACCCCTTGCACATGGTACATGAGCTTTCCCATAACCAAAATGACAAGGCAATCAGACAATGAGCATCTCAGCGATCTTTTTATTTACTATATGCATAGATTTTTATTGAGGATTCTTCGTAGATAGCTCACTATGGTGATGCTACAAGTTTCCACCATGATTAGGCATGGCTTAGGCTAGCGGCCCAGACGTTTCTCTAACACAGAATACAAACTCCATGGACTTACAAGTTTCCTCTTTATTTCACACCGGTGACATCCATAGACAAAAGAGCATGATATCAACTGAGTACAAAGTACAAGTGCAATGTTGAAAACGTTCTCCGTGATAGCATGGTTCTGCTAATTCCAACGTATAAATGCAAGCATATACAACATAGACGTCATAATGGTTCAAGTTTATTAGGGGCAAAGAATATTTCTTGGTGTGTCACCATGGTGGCATCCCCAAGCTTTATTCTTGTACCTCTTGGATATTTCTTGGTGTGTCACCATGGTGGCATCCCCAAGCTTGAGCTTTTGTCCATTTTTCATCTCATTGCATCATTCTCTCTCTACACCTGAAATTTTTTCCTTCATACAAAACTTCACACAATCTTGATTAGCCACATTAGTTTATTCAAAAGATATTAGACCTCAGGCAAAGCTTTGGAACAGCAAGTCTTTTCACTAAAAACACAAGCTACTATAGCAACTCCTTCAAAAAGCTCAATTCCCCAAAAGAGAACTAAAAAAGGAATCAATAAGAAGCAAATGCAAATAATGACAGAAATCTGTCAAAACCGACCAGCAGGTAGAAACCGATTTTCTCGAACATATTCTGTTGCTCAAATCAAAAAGTGTTGACCTAACGAAAGTTAGCTAACATATGGGGGATTTATTCGTAAATGTTGAGCTCAAGCCGAGTTACAGAGACTCCTCACGAATTTGTTTGGTGAAGGACAGAAATCTGTTTCGGAACAGCAACTCCCCAAATCTTACTTCCCTCTCATTAGAGGTCATTATTGGCACAAAAAACAAACAAAAAGGATAATGAGAGGTTATTACTGAAGTAATAACTTCCAAGGCTCAAGAAAACTCTTGGGTTATCTCCCGACAAGTACTTTTTTAACGCCTTTAAGTTAGGCACAAGAAGCAAGAAGAATCAAGTATTTTCAAATGAATAAGCATTAACATTAAACCTTGCTTTCAAAGGAGGAGAAAAAAGCAACCTCTCTCTCCTCATAGGGAAGTGTTCAATACCTTTCTTGAATGGAAAATGATATTTAATGGTGCCTTCTTTTATATCAATGATGGCTCCAACTATTCTAAGAAAAGGTGTTCCCAAAGTAATAGGACAAGAAGCATTGTATTCAACATCCAAAACATAGAAATCCACATGGACATAATCATTGTTAACCATAATGAGAATATCATTAATACTCCCCATGAGTTTCTTTTTAGCATTATCATTGAGCGGGACAACTAAATCAATCTTCCAATGTTGGCAAATCAAGCATTTCGTAAATCTTCCTAGGCATAATAGAGACACTAGAACCAAGATCACATGAAGCTTTGAGATCAAAGTCATTCACTTGCATATTAATAATGGGTTACCAACTATCTTCTATTTTCCTAGGAATAGAATCTTTGTGTTTTAGCTTCTCTTCCTTAATCTTAACAACAGCATCTGTAATGTGTTTAGTGAAAGCAACATGCATATTACTAGCATAAGGACTTCTAGCAAGCTTTTGTAGGAACATAATCACTTCAGAAATATTGCAACCATCAATATCAAAGTCCAACTTATCATCACTAGTAGTAGGCTCAATAGGCTTAGGAATAGTAGGAGAAGGAATAGGGACTACTTGTGGTTTAGTGGTGATGGTGCACACACTATTGTTTCTATCAATTTCTGGTTCCCTTTCCCACTTAGCATGGAGTTGAGCTAACAACCTAACATTTTCATCAATAGTAACTTGTATGGCATGAGCGGTAGCAAAGGTGTTTTCCATAGTTTCAGGTTTAGCAACCATTTTATTAATCAAGGAAGACTGAGCTTCAGACAAAGAGGATATATTTTTCTCAACAGTTAAAAGCTTTTCCTCTATAGTCTTATTGAAAGTGGTTTGTTTACTAATAAAGTCTTTGAGCATGACTTCAAGTTCAGAGGGGCACTTCTAGCATTATTGTAAGAGCTTCCATAGGAATTGCCATTATTAGGAGGATAAGGCCTATAATTTGTAACACCCCCGGTCACTCTGGACCGACGTCTGTCACTTCTGGCAGCTCAATAGGATCTCTAGACTAACCCCACAGACCAACACTAGTCTTTTCTGCGCACTTTGTCCTCACTCGTGCGCACCCGGTACCCACTTCCCGGTCGGTCACCCATCCTAGAATTGCTCTAGGCCAAGCACGCTTAACCTTAGAGTTCTTTTCAAATGAGCTTCTAGAAAAGAAGTTGCAACTTGTTTGTATGGGTTTCCTATCAATCCTATTGAACCATGCGCCAGGGTCTCACATACACCTACCCTTAGAAGATCGACGTCCTCGTCGATCAGCCACAAGCCAGGATGGTTTCCTCTTAGCACACGTTTGTGCGTCCAGTGTCGGCACATGTGCCATGTCGTGTCCACTCCGGGACACACGCACAATGCACCACATGTCCACCACTAACCTGCACACGCCCATGTAACCGCGAGGGTCGGCTCTGATACCACTCTGTAACACCCCCGGTCACTCCGAACCGACGGCTGCCACTTCTGGCATCTCAATAGGATCTCTAGACTAACCCCATAGACCAACACTAGTCTTTTTTGCGCACTTTGTCCTCACTCGTGCGCACCCGGTACCCACTTCCCGGTCGGTCACCCATCCTATAATTTCTCTAGGCCAAGCACGCTTAACCTTAGAGTTCTTTTCAAATGAGCTTCCGGAAAAGAAGTTGCAACTTGTTGGTATAGGTTTCCTATCAATCCTTGATGGGGGAATACCAATCGGGCTATACCCACGAAGCGGATTCGCCAGCTGGATCGAGCCGACTGAAGCCTAGCCCTGAGCGGGTCGACTCGCCCAACTCGGCGACTGGCGCATGCTGGACCCAGACGAGTGGCTCCGACTAGAGGCCCAAGACGACGACTTCAATACAAAGCCCACCAAATACTTGTAAACCCTAACTGGCTGCATATATAAAGCCACCAGGGGCACCCCCACGGGACACCTTCTTCCACATCTCATTAGGTCTAGCCTCTCCCTCCGCCTACGGCGGCTCCCATGTAAACCAATCTATGATCATATACTGGATTGACAGCAGGACATAGCGATCCTCCACCGAGGGGACGTGAACCTGGGTACATCGTGTGCTAATCTCGCTCCCGGATTCTCCTACGTCGCCTTGCTCCCTCTACGTAAGCTACCCCCAGTAGCATCTGCCGTGCAATACCACGACAATCCTATTGAGCCATGCGCCAGGGTCTCACATAATTGTTGTTGCTACCAAAATTATTTCTATAGGAATTGTTGTTGAAATTGTTGTTTCTAATAAAGTTTACATCAACTTGCTCTTCGTGAGCAACTAAAGAGGCTAAGGGAACACTATTAGGATCTAAAGGAGCTTTCCCATTAACAATCATAGACATAATGACACCAATCTTATCACTCAAAGAGGAAGCTTCCTCAATAGAATTTACCTTCTTACCATGTGGAGATCACTCAACATGCCATTCAGAGTAGTTAACCATCATATTATCAAGAAGCCTTGTTGCAACACCCAAAGTGAGGCCCATGAAGGTACCTCCAGCAGCTGAATCCAACAGATTTCTTGAGGAGAAGATCAAACCTGCATAAAAAGTCTGGATAATCATCCAAGCAGTGAGTCCATGAGTGGGGCGATTCTTAACCAAAGACTTCATTCTTTCCCAAGCTGGAGCAACATGTTCACTATAAAGTAGTTTAAATTTCATAATGTCACTTCTCATAGATATAATCTTAGCAGGAGGATAGTATTTTCCAATAAAAGCATCTTTGCACTTAGTCCAAGAATCAATACTATTTTTAGGCAAGGAAAGCAACCATTCTTTAGCTTTTCCTCTCAAGGAGAAAGGAAAAAGCGTGAGCTTAATAATATCTCCATCTACATCCTTATACTTTTGCATCTCACAAAGTTTAACAAATCTATTGAGATGGGCAGCAGAATCATCAGAACTAGCACCAGAAAATTGCTCTCTCATCACAAGATTCAACAAAGCAGGCTTAATTTTATAAAAGGTAGCATCAGGAGCAGGTGGAGCAATAGGAGTGCTTAGGAAATCATTGTTGTTGGTGCTAGTGAAGTCACACAACTTGGTGTTCTCAGCAGAGTTCATTTTGGCAAAGGTGGGCAAGCCAAAAACAGCAGCAGCAGCTAGAGCAGGAACTATTTTTTTTGTGTTTTTGAAAGAGGCAAGCAAACCAAACTAGACTATTTTTTGGGGTTTTTTGGAAAGAGGAAAACAAAACCAAGCAAAAGAAACAAAGCAAACTAAAAACAAAGTAAAGAGAAAGGAAGTGAAGGACTCCCCTTGTGAAGACATCCTTGGCCTCCCCGGCAACCGCGCCAGAGAACTTGTTGATGGTGCTGACGTGGAGCACTTCGTTGGAAACCCCAAGAGCAAGGTGTGATGAGCACAACAGCAAGTCTTCCCTCTATAGAGACCGAGGTTATCGAACCAGAAGGAGGAAGGAAACGTCACACAGGTGTTGCAAGCAACGTGGAGACCTGCACAACAGAAACTCAAGACTTTGCCCCAACGAATCGGTGAGGTTGTCAAGCTCACCGGTTCGCTGTAACAAAGGATTAAACATATGGTATAGAAGGTAATGGTTTGCAACAAGTAAACAAGTAACAGTGGAAGATGTATCAATGGTAAAGATTAGACCGGGTCCATAGTTCACTAGAGGTGCTCTCCTTAGATAAACAACACGGCATGAAGGGTAAACAAATTACAGCAGGGCAAGTGATAGGAACTGAGCAAGGCATAACAATGCAATTACTAGTCAGAAAGATCCTATGAGATTCGTTTGGGCAATACAACAAGATACATAGACCGCCATCCAACTGCATCTATGACTAGAAGTCCACCTTCAGGTTATCATCCGAACCCCCTCCAGTATTAAGTTGCAAGCAACAAACAACTGCTTTAAGCAAAGTGTGTAAGGTAAACATTCCACATGTTCCATGAACAAGAGACCGTTGTTTTCTCCCTAGTAGCAACATCACATCTACAACCGGAGATATTATTGTCACTTCTCTTGGAAACTAGAGGCATGAACCCACTATCGAGCATAAATACCCCCTCTTGGAGTCACTAGCAACTACTTGGCCAAGATAGCTACTAACAACGAAGAGCATGCAAGATCACAAACAACACAGACATGATAGAATCATAAAGACAAAACCATTAATCAAACCAGCATAATAATCTCAATATCCATCGGATCCCCGCAAACACAACATGCATGATTACAAATAGATTAGATCTTGATCATGAACGAAGCTCACAAGATCTATACATGAAAGCACAAATGAGGAGATACAACCATCTAGCTACTACATGGACCCATAGTCCAAGGTGGAACTACTCACGCATCATACCGTAGAGAAGGCCTCCGGGATGATCTCCCCTCCGGCAGGGTGCCGGGAAGAACTTTAGATCCCCCGATCTAGGGACGATGGTGACGGCGGCTACAGACAGTTTCATGGAGATTTGATCGTGTGCTTAGGGTTTCTGCATCGGGGGCTTCTTATAGGAGAAGGGGGAGGCCGAGGAGGCGGCCAGGGGCCCCACACCCTACCTAGGCGTGGGCCTTCCCCTGGCCGCGCCTAGGGAGGGTTTGGGCTGCCCTGGCATGCCTCTCCGTCTTCCCTCTGGACTTCTTGTTCTCCACGGAAAGTTATTGACTTTGGCTTTTGTCCCGTCCAATTCCGAGAATATTTCCTTACTAGCTTTTCTGAAACCAAAAATAGCAGAAAACAGACAACTGGCACTGTGGCAACTTGTTAATAGGTTAGTACAAGAAAACATATAAAAAGCACCTCAAAGTGTGGACAAAGCAAAACAAAGTAGATACTAGCAAGTACGGAACATCAAAAATTATAGATACGTTTCCGACGTATCACAAGGTTAGATCCTCGTGTCAACATGTCCTACTGGCAAGGTTGGATCCTCGTGTTATACCAATCCTATGACATAGTTTCGTCTTTGTATCAAATAATGTAGAAAAAAAATCCAAGAACCACCCATGCTAATGATCTCTATAAAGGAAAACACAGTGATAACATTTCTCCAACTTTTCAAAAGTAAGTGACATGTCAATAAAAGATATGTCATTGACACACCGTACCTTAGGAGTGCCACATTTGTACATCATAAGAATAAGCAAACCCGGAACATAATCCAAGAAAAAGGTGAATCACAATATAGTCAATGACAAAGAGATACACGTATATAAACATATCACATAGTAAAGGTTGGATTCTCGTGTTATCCCAATCCTATGACACGCTTTGGGTTTTGTACCCGATAAAGCATGAAAGAAAATTTAAGAACCACACATTCTAGACCTCTATATAAAGGAAAACGAGGATATGCCGTTTCACTATTTTTTTTCCAAAAATATACCAAAAAGTGTATGTTAATGACACGTCATACCGTAAAGCGTGTCGCGTATGCACATAAATATAACAAACCCGTAACACAAGTACTATAAAAGAGTAAATCATGATATAGTATATCAACGATGTCAGCATCGGCGCCCATGGTGAGTGGGGTCCTATGCCTTGAGGAGGTGGATGGAATAAGGTGGAGCTACGTCGTCGATAGCCCTGCGTCATCCGCTAGGACCCAGACGAGGAGGGTCAGCTCCAGGCCCAAAAACACGTCAACAGGCACCACCTTCAAGGTCGTGCCGCTCTAGTGTTTGCTGCCGCCCGCCGAGGTGAGTTCTAGCATCGAGGTGTGACCTGTCTTTTATTGGATTGGCGGTTGCCAATTTGCTATGCCCATGTGTGTGAATGTTGCTAGATACCCAAATCTCATACAAATGAAAGAGGTTTAGGTCCTTCGTGTTGGTGTTTGGGCGATAGTTTCATTTCTTCATGACGAAATTGATTGTTTCGGAGGCTTACACGTATGAGGCCTTTGTAGACCAGATGAGATGCGAATGCTGTTTTAGATGTTGTTTAACATTACTCTAGAATTGTTACTATTATTGGATCTAGAATTGTAGGATGTGCGGTGTTATCGTGAAAAAGGGAGTATGTTAGTGACACGACATACCGTAAGTGTGTGGTGTATCTGCATAAATATAACAAACCGAAAACACATGTTCTAGAAAAGGGTAAATTCTGATATAGTTGATGACAAAGAGCTGGGTGTATAATTATGTCGCATCTGAAAGGTTGAATGATCCTCGTGTTATCGCGGTGCCATGATATGGTTTGAGCTTCGTATCAGTACAAAACCAAGAACTACATGTGTTACATTTTTTCTATAAAGGAAAAGAAAAAATATAATATTTGACGAGTACTATTTTTTCGAAAAAAGTGGTGTATGGACAAAGTGTATGTCAGTGGCACGTCATATCGTGAGCATGCCATGTTCGTGCATCAAAGAATAAAAATTCCTAAATATGAATTCTAGAAAAAAGGTGAGTCATGAGATAGTCGATTGCAAAGAGCTACGTGCATCCATATCTCACAAGGCTAAGGTTGGATCCTTGTGTTATCTTAGCCTTACATATTATATTCCATATGAAGGAAACAATGATATACTATTTTAGTAAATTTTCCGAAGAAACATCCATATAATTAATGTATGTTAGTGACAACTATACTATGAGCATGCCATGTGGAGTGCATGAATATAGCAAATCTGAAACACAATTTTCTATATATAGTTGATGATAAAGATCTACGTGTATAAAAATGTCACATCGACAAGTTGAAAATTCTCGTGTTATCTAGCCCCATGACATGCTTTGACTTTGTATCCAATACAACAAGGAAAAACAACCCAAGAACCACATGTGGTACTTCTCTTTATAAAGGAAAACAAAGATATAATATTTTAATAATTTCCTAATAAGTATCGACAAAATATGTGTTACTAACATGGAAGCGTGTCATGTTTATGCATAAATAAAACAAACTGAAAGAAAGTTTCTACAAAGAGGCAATCATGATATAGTCGATGACAAAGAGCTACGTGTATAAACATGTCGCATCTACAATGTTAGGTCCTCGCATTGTCCCGGTGCCATGATATGTTATGGGCTTTGTATCTAGTAAAAAAGAATCCAAGAACCACACTTATTACACCTCTCTATAAAGGAAAACATGAAATAATATCTCGCTACTTTCTAAAAAATAGGTGATGTATCGACAAAAAAGCGTGCCGTGTATGTACATAAATATAACAAACCCGAAACACAAGTACTATAAAAGAGTAAATCATAATATAGTATATCAACGATGTCAGCATCAGCGCCATGGTGAGCGAGGTCCTATGCCTTGAGGAGGTGGACGGAATAAGGTGGAGCTACGTCGTTGATGGCTCCGCATCATCCGCCGGGACCCAGACGAGGAGGGTTAGCGCCAGGCCTAGAAACACGTCAGTGGGCACCACCTTCAAGGTCGTGCCGCTGCAGTGTCCGCTGCCGCCCGCCGAGGTGAGTTCTAGCATCGGGTTGTGAACTATCTTTTATTGGATTGGCGGTTGCCAATTTGCTATGTCCATGCGTGTGAACATCGCTAGATACCCAAATCTTATACATATGAAAGAGGTTTAAGTCCTTCGTGTTGGTGTTTGGGCGATAGTTTTGTTTCAGAATTGATTGTTTCGGAGGCTTCTACGTATGAGGACTTGGTAGACTAGATGAGATGCAAATGTTGTTTAGGATGTTGTTTAAAATTACTCCAGAATTGTTACTATTGTTGGATCTAGAATTGTAGGATGTGCGGTGTTATCTTGAAAAAGGGAGTATGTTAGTGGCACGACATACTGTAAGTGTGTGGTGTATCTGCATAAATATAACAAATCCAAAACATATGTTCTAGAAAAAGGGTAAATCATGATATAGTTGATGACAAAGAGCTACGTGTATAATCATGTCGCATCTGTAAGGTTGGATGATCCTCGTGTTATCGCGGTGCCATGTTATTGTTTGAGCTTTGAATTAGTACAAAACCAAGAGCTACATGCGTGACACCTTTCTATAAAGGAAAACAAAGAAATAATATTTTACACCTTTCTAAAAAGGAAAACAAAGAAATAATATTTTATAAGTACTATTTTTTCAAAAATAGGGTGGTGTATGGACAAAATGTATGTTGGTGGCACGTCATATCGTGAGCGTGCCATGTTAAAACGTGCATCGAAGAATAAAAAAATCACAAATATGAAATTAGAAAAATGTGAGTCATGAAATAGTCAATGACAAGAAGCTACGTGCATCCATATCTCAGAACGCTAAGGTTGGATCCTCATGTTATCTTAGTCTTACATATTACTCCCTCTGTTTCAAATTACTCCGCCGGCACGCTTATGTAGGTAAACTAATACTCCTTCATTTTTCATTCAAAAAAATCCTCGAATTTTTGAAATAGATAGTATGAAATATGTACTACGTATACCAAAAATTTTAAGAATTTTTTGATGAAAAATGAGAGAATACTAGGCCACATAGGTAAGCGTGCGCGCAGAGTAATTTGAAACAGAGGGAGTATATTCTATACGAAGGAAATAATGATATATAATTAGGAAAACATCTACAGATAGACAAATATTATATGACATATATCTATGACCATGCGCACGACCTAAGATGCGCCACGGATGTTTGAGAATTTTATGGCACATAATATGCGCCACATAAGTATAATTTAGTGGCGTGGTATCAGTGACGCATCTGATATACACCACAGAAATCCAAAAGACGTGCGTCACAGATAGCTGTTTTCCTAGTAGTGATACTATTTCGCTAAGTTTTTCAAAGAAGCATCAATAGAATTAATGTATGTTAGTGGCACACCATACCATGAGCATGCCATGTACGAGTGCATGAATATAGCAAACCCGAAACACAATTTTCTAGAAAAGGACGAATCATGATATAACTGACGACAAAAAGCTACAAGTTTAAAAATGTCGCATCGACAAGTTGAATCCTCGTGTTATCTAGTCCCATGACATGCTTTGGTTTTGTATCTGGTACAACCGAAAAATAACCAAAGAACCACACATGTTACTCCTCTTTATAAAGGAAAACAAAGATATAATATCTCAATAGTTTTATGATAAGTATCAACAGAATGTCTGTCACTGACTCGTCATATTGTAAGCGTGTCATGTTTGTGCATAAATAAAACAAATCGAAACAAAGTTTCTAGAAAGAGGTAATCATGATATAGTCAATGACAAAGAGCTACGTGTATAAACATGTCGCATCTTGCATTGTCCCGGTGCCATGATATGATATGGGATTTGTATCTAGTAAATAAAAACCCAAGAACCACCACTTATTACACATTACGGTTTGAGTGATGTATCGACAAAATGTATGTTAATGGCGCGTCATACCGTGAGCGTGTTGTGTTTGTGCATCGAAGAAGACACAACTTTTTTTTTAGAAAAGTGTGAATCACCATGTCATAGCCGATTACAAGGAGCTAGGCGGATTGGTATGTCGTGCTACCTCAGCCCCATGATTTGCTTTAAGATTC
Source organism: Avena sativa (assembly GCA_916181665.1). NCBI lineage: Eukaryota > Viridiplantae > Streptophyta > Magnoliopsida > Poales > Poaceae > Avena > Avena sativa. Next base: position 282,312,294 of record OV702293.1, read on the forward strand.
GCAATCCATAGCAGCCAAAAATCCAAACAACGCACATGTTGTGTCTCTCTATACTCTTATTATTATTATTATTATTATTCAATTTAGAACAGTCACACATGGTCTGTCGATTGTTGACAGCAGCGTCCCAAATATCATATCGCCCTGACGCCACGAAAAATCTGAAAGGAAGAAAATAAGAAACCACAAGCCATAAGCCAGGGCTCCACCATTTCCTCCCTCCCTCTATTCCAAGTCCAACGGTTCACCAGCCAACCGCCCACCTCTCGTCCCCACGAGGCCACAAACATCCGTTGCCCTATGACACATGGGCCCCGTAACTCATCTGGTCCCACGGTGCTGCCTTGACAGCGGTACGCGTAGCAACTTGCGCAAGCTGGCACCAGCAGCCGACCACCCATCCGCACCGCACCATCTCACCGCCCAATCACTTCCAACCCTCTGACAGCCGGTCTCCACTTCAGGTGGACCTACCTCTCAGTGAGAGAGTACAAAGAGGGTTCGCGTAGCGTGTGTGCATGTGGCCGATTGGCAAGTATAAGAATAGGCCCGGGAGGCGAGGCCCGGGTATAAGATCGTTTCTCTCTCCCCGTGGCGAAACTGCCTCGCTGTATCGCTCACCACTCGCAAACCCATCTAAATCTCACCCCCTAGCCACCCACCCCCCACCACCGCGCCGCATGGCTTCGGCGATGGGGCTCAAGCGGGCGGGGGCGGCGGCGACGGCCACACAGACCATCTCCCTGCCCACGCCGGCAAGGGATGTGGTGCGCGTCGCCGTGCCCGACTCCGAGGCTCCCCCGAGGGCGCCGGCGGCGTCGGCGCCGGCGGCTGCGGTGGGCGGGGCCCTGTGTCTCGAGGAGGTGGACGGGAGGCGGTGGAGCTACGTCGTCGAGGGCCCTGCGTCCTCCGCGGGGGTCCAGACGGGGAGGGTCAGCGCCAGGGCCAGAAACGCGTCGGCGAGCGCCACGCTCAAGGCCGTGCCGCTGCAGTCTCCGCTGCCGCCCGCCGAGGTGATTTCTAGCATCCGTTTATGGACTCTATTTTACTGGATTGGCGATTGCCAATTTGCCATGCCCCCATGCGTGTGACCGTCGCTAGATGCCTAGATCCGAGACAGATGTGAACTTTTTTTTTAGGTCTCTTTTGTTGTTGTTTGGGACATAGTTTCGGTTCTTCATGGAGGAATTGACTGTTTCGTAGGCTTCTATGTTTGTAGACCCGATGAGATGCAAATGCTGTTTAGAATGTTGGTTAATAGTGTTTGTTTCCTAATGCTACTATGTTGGATCCGGCTGTTATTCCTTAAAAAGAGGAGTCTGTAGCTTTTTTGTTGGTTGATTCTGTCTCTCTTTGGTAGTTGTTTAAACTAGTTTAATTGGCAAGTTATGCTGGTGGATATGGCAACGACTGGTTCAGCTCTTGGTTCTTTTGTGATACTCCCTGATCCGGGTGTAATGCACAATTTGAATTCCATTCAGTGATCACTTTTGTCTCTATTTCGTTCGCTTCTAGTTATCCTACATTTGACATTTGACTGATTTGAAGCTATATACTCTAGTGCCTTTGCTCAGGAGCAAAGTTGCAATAGTCAGACAAAGTCATACACATGTCTCTTGGAAGCAAGCAATTGCTTGTTAGATGGTGCTAAACACTTTGATATTTTATTTAATTACTGCTGCTAGGTACATATTGGCTTTTGAGTCTCGTTGACTGACCATGAGACTAAATATGATGAACTACAATAACGATGTTGTGCTATTGCAGGAAATTATGAACTTCATACGATCATATGTTGTGCCTGAAGGTTTCCCAGATAGTGTGACCCCTTCATATGTTCCATACATGACATGGAGAGCACTGAAGGTATGTTCTTCAGAATTATGTTCAGTTGCGTCGCTTACTGGATTTGAATATACCCAGCTAAATCTTGCTTTCCACTTTTCAGCATTTCTTTGGTGGAGCAATGAGTGTATTTACAACAAGAGCCTTGTTGAACTCCGTGGGAGTCTCACAAAGCAGGGCTACATCTGGTGCGGTGGCTATTAACTGGATACTCAAGGTAAAATGTTTTCCCATTGCTGGTGTGGTCATCCTGAACTATTTAGTAGTTTCATTATTGTCTGACAGTTATATTTTTTCTTTGTTACTATAGGACGGTGCTGGGCGTGTCGGAAAAATGCTTTTTGCACGTCAAGGGAAGAAATTCGACTGTGACCTAAAGCAGGTGCAATATTTGAAACCAATACTTTGCAGCAGTTCTGAATTTGTTTTGCTCTATTCAGTAGACTCATCCAATTCAAAAATTTACTACAGCTCCGCTTTTCTGGTGATCTCATGATGGAATTAGGAGCTGGGATAGAGTTGGCTACTGCCGCATTCCCTCAACTTTTCCTGCCGTTGGCTTGCATGGCAAATGTTGTCAAGGTTTGACCTTGTGCCTTACTGCACAGTTTATGGCAATACAGCCTATTATTCAATTACTTGCAAATGGGTTGATAGATTAGTTTTTTTGTTTTCAGAATGTTGCTGCTGTTACATCAACCTCAACCCGCACACCAATCTACAAGGCGTATGCGAAAGGAGAAAATATTGGAGATGTTACTGCTAAAGGAGAAAGTGTTGGGAACATTGCTGATCTGGTAACCATTTATGTTTTACATGTGCTCCTGTTTTTTATATTCATATACTGTGCTGACCGTTGTACTAAATTTTCTGTTGCATTGTTCTGAATTTTACTGATCTAGTATGCAAATATACATACAGTAGTTATCTTATTTTTTTTCTTATTGCCTGTTTTGTGAAGTTGGTGGATCAAATATGTAAAAATACATATGCTAGTTATCTAATTTTTATTTTATTATCTCTTTTGTGAAGTTGGGTACTGGTATGAGCATTCTAATCTCCAAGAGGAATCCATCATTGGTGGCTTCATTTGCAGTCTTGTCATGTGGATATCTCCTTAGTTCATATCAAGAGGTTTGCTTCTGATTTTTGTTTGCTTCTGTTATGGTCAAATCTTTCTGATAAACTTATCAGCTAATAAGATATATATTGTTTATGTCACCAGGTGAGGTCTGTTGTGCTGAATACGCTAAATACGGCAAGGTTCACTGTGGCAGTGGATTCCTTCGTAAAGACTGGTAAGTGAGCAGTGTCTGTTATAAACTCTCCTGGTCAGAATTTTTATGGTTTGTTTGAAAAAAAGGACATTGCACTTTTTTCTCTAATATAGTGCAAGCATCACATCAAATCAATCATATTTCATTAATACACAAACTGAACATTGTTGAGTTCTAATGGGTCGAATTAAAGTGTGGAGCTTCTTAAATAATATAGTATAACGATTATATTGTAGTGTGGAGTTATTTATAAAATCCATGAAAGGTTGGAGTATAGTCTAAAATATTTGAGTCTCTGATTTTCCCAATGCAGGACATGTTCCTTCACTGAAGGAAGGAAACTCAGAGGAGACAGTATTCAATCCGCCTTGGAGACATCAACCAGTTGCGATAGGTTTGGAACTATGATCATATTTATTTGGGGATGAATTTGGACTGTACCTTTTTAATGACCTGTTTCAATTTCACAGGTTCAAGATTTGGGGAGGCGTTTCAGGAACCTGCTTCCTTTGTTGCTACAAGGCCTTTGTTCGAGGTACTATCTTGTTCACTCCATTGGGAGTGTTGTCCTCCATCATGGTGTTTTCTTTCCTTTTAGTTATATCAAAGATTAGTATGTGAAGTTGTGATGTATATGATTACAGGATGAGAGGTACATCGTTACATATAACCCTACAAAGGACAGAGTTTATGCTTTGCTCAAGGACCAAGCAAAGCAAGATGACGTTCTCAAAGCCGCCTTCCATGTAAGCAGTGATTGTTAATAACTTCTGTAATATTGCATGATTTGGGATTGGTTACAATTATTTACTTTTTTTCGAATGTATTACAGGCACATGTGTTGCTGCATTTTATTCATGCATCACATGCTAATCTGAAAGCACGGAAGCACATGAACTCCAAACAAGGTTCACACCAGTATGTAAACCCAAACCCACTGAACATGGACTTTCTGCCACACATTGAAGAATCTTGCAAGATTGTTACATCGTCATATGGAATATTCAAGAGGAAAGCAAGAGAACAGGTGCCGCATTCTTTCCTAAATTTATGCCTCATAGTATGGTTATTTTTCTAATGGGCATATAGCCAGATCCCACGACATTACTTTAGTGTCATGCGAATTAACAACTCCAGTTTTTTGGTTTCACAGGGATGGATAATGTCAGAGTCACTGCTTAACCCTGGCAAAGCTCGTCTGTTTGGAGTAGTACCACAATGATACAAGTACCATTTGTGGCGACCAACAAGATGAGATAGTTCTTTTCATACATTGGAGTCTGGGCCTATGTGAGTCAGCAAGTTCTTGACAAAAATCTTCCTCATTCAAGTACTTGTCATGCACCAAATTGAGGTGATGTTGGAAGGAATAGTACCTAGTTTGCAGCTGGATATCATCTCAACTCTTAGAGGGGTATGCTGACTCATGAAAGAACTGGCGAAGGAGCCTGTAACTAACTGAAAAAACCCACTAACAAGTTGTATATGCGTCTGGTGTATAATGGAGACAGATATCCGACCTATTTGTAGCAGGGTCTATAGGTGTTCGTCGGTTGAGTTCTTGTGTCAAGTATGACTAGTTTGTTTCCCAGTAACTTTGCAGTGCTGTGGTTTCTTGCTGTTTCTGTGACTGCGGTTGCTGTAAATGCCAGTTTTACCTAAAGAAGAGCTCTGTTTGATTTTCACTTCTCGGAAATTTCAATCTTCCTTGTGATTGGACCTTGACCAGCTGCTTCTGTTATGTTAGAAAACAAAATCCCACTATTTGCTTAATTATCTAGACGTATGTCTGGGAGCTAGCTCTTGTACCGTCTGTCACTTGACCTTGCATCCCAAACAAGAATTAATATGTATAGGCTTTATAAAGGCAGTCTGCATACGTGCAAGTGAATAAAGTGCATTGGAGGTACTATGCTTGTTTCACATTAGTGCAATAGGTCCTATCGTTTATTGTGGCCGAACCAGTGTTGACCTGCATGATTGGTGACTGCCTCCACACAGGCTGAGTGTCCAGTAGGCTAATTGAACCGTACACAGCTCGATCGATGTTCAGAGGCAGGCAGGGTGGCAGAGAGGATAGAGGGGCACCAGGGTGGAAGAGAGTGGAGGTGGTCGGCAGATAGGTGGAGGCGGTCCGCAGATATAGATGATAGAAGTAGGAGGATGAGGAAGCTTCTGTGATGATAATTTTACACGTCTTCTATTGGGAGCGGACATATGGCTCCGGGAAGCCTGGAATTTTCAAAAAGTGAAAATCAGTATTTAAATGTTTCGAAAAGTATGATTATTATTTGCAGAAGAGGTGCATAAAGATGATTCAACAGACCTGCATGATTTCGTTGAGTAATACTCCCTCCGTTTCGAAATATTAGATGTTTTAGTTTTATGAAGCAAATGTATCTATACTACTTTTAGTATGTAAGTTTACTATAATTTGCACTGAATCTTGACACTAAAAGAAGTCTAGATATATTTTTTCACAAACCTAAAACATCTTATATTTTAAAATGGAGGGAGTATGTTGCATTTTGTGGTACACAAAAGGTATTTAAAATTCATTTTTGGTCTTCACATTTGTTATTTTTGTTTAGGTTGCATATGAACGTACAACTCAATGAATTGCCGCAGGTAAATAAGCAAAGATGCGATATTTTCACGTAACATACCCATCACGTACAGAAGCAATCCAACCGGCCGGGAAGAGTTTTTTTTAGGATAAACAGCACTTTATTGATCAAATCAAATTATTACACAGGGCCTCACGGATGCACTCCGAACCCCATCACGAAAAATCGAGAAGATAAAAGTTTCAGACCTACGCACTAAAATGTGTGCTGTTTCATTAAGCAATCTACTAACATGACGAAAGGTGACCGAGGAGAAGCCTGACACCATAGCCTTGACGTCTTGAATCATCACACCAATCCCGGTCCGGTCCATCGTGGGTGCTTTGATGCGTTGAATGACAGATAAACAATCCGAAGCTAAGATGATCCTGTCAAAACGTTCCTCCCGAACAAGGGCCAATGCATGCCTCACAGCAAGTGCTTCTGCTAATTCCGGCACCGTAACCTTATTAAGGACCTGGCTGCAAGCAACCAAGCATGTTCCGATGTGGTTCCCGATCACGACAACTATCCCCATCCGCGACGAAGACGAAAACAGAGTTGCGTCTATAATAACAAGCACGATTCCCTCTGGCGGCGGTGACCATTTTGGTGAGGAAATGGCTACACGTCTTTGTTTGGAACCAGGCTCTAGCAGATGCAATTCAATCATCTCAACATAAGCTTTAATTTTATTTGCCAAGCTGTTTGTATTCTTCAGGCTTTCTCCATTGTGAATTCCATTGCGTATGTCCGAGAGATGCCAGATCGTCACAGCTAGCTGAGACAGATCAATATCCCGGCCTCTACCAAGAAAATCGAACACCCATTCCTTCGAGCTTGTAAATCTCTTACGCATCAGCCGAACATGGTAGATTTTCTTTAACCCAAGTGCTAAAAAGTGCACGGAGGCTCGTTAGGTCTTCCGAGCCATCGATTGTTGTCCGTCGGATGAAGCATGATGAAGGCCCGCGATAACGATCCTTCCGACAGCGATTTGGAAAGCGAGAGCGGTGGCTGCCTCCCGTAATCCCCATTTCCGTCATCTCTCTCCCGATTACCACGAACAGCACCTCTGCCGCCGGCCTCCACCTGCGCCGCCACCGGCCCTTCTTCCCCAACTCCGTCGCGTCCCCCACCTCAGTTCCTCCCCCTCCAGGCTCCTGCACCCTCCTCACTCTCGCGCCCCACACTCCCCGGCGTCTAACACCTACCCGCAGACAATCCCCTTTCTCATCCCCTTAATCAATTCATCTGAGCACCGCAAACCTAGCCTCATCGGCAGGCCCCTCCGTCGGCTGCATGAATACTTATAAGGAAGGGAGCAGCACCAGGGGATTCGAAACCCTAGCATATCACGACGCAGGGGCTAGGGCATGGCGCTCGGCGATGGGAGAGCGGTGCAGATAGAGTTGCAGTTATTGATTTGTCGGTTCCTTCATCATTTAGAGCTCTATTGTCGTTGCATTCTGCATGATCTGCTGATCCTTATGCTGTTGCATTCTTTTCTCCCACTGAGGTAAGAATTTCTTCCATAATCTGACTCCATTCACACCAATTATAAACTTTGCATAAGAATCCTAACATGGTGCTGGCAGTGTGTCTATTACTTGATAACATGCATTTGCTGTAGGGGTTCGTAGCATGGAAAACAAAAAATTTCTACCGCATGCACACAAACAAGCCAAGATCTATCTACTAGATTGTAGCAACGAGTCGATAGAGGAACTCACCCTCGAAGATTCCAAAGCGGTTAACGAGAGCAGATTCTCGTGGGTGATGTAGTCGTACACTTGCCGATCTCAAGATCGCGTAGACGATCCTTCCGGCGCTGTGTTCCGGCAGCGCTTCCGCAGTCGGTCACACGTTCGGTACTCGATGAAGACCTTCCTCTCCCTTGTTCCACCAGGCAGCGGAGGTTGTAGCACTCTCCTCGCGATTTCGGTAGCACGACGGCGTGGTACCAGAAGTAGAGGGGAGATCTCGCAGGGCTTCGCCTTAAGCCGGAGCGAGTATGGTGGACTATGAGAGAGCCCTCGGCGATCTAGGGTTTAGACACACCGAGGAAGAGGTGCTAGGGCCGACGGCTAGGGCTTGGAGGTGCCCAAGTCGGCGGCTAGGGGAGAAACCCTAGGGGGCGGCGGCGGCTATGGAGGGCGGCGGCTGCTAGGGTTTAGAGGTGGGGATCTTGTGTGCTAGGAGGGGAGCCCTGCCCCTCCTCTTATAGGAGGAAGGCGCCGGCCAAGGGGAGGGGAATCCCTCCCCAACTCGGATCCCAAGTGGGCCGGCGGTGGAGGAGGGACTCCTCCCCAACTCGGTTTCCACCTCCCTCTCCACTTCCCAAAAATAGCCGTTTGACTTTCAAAATTGGCGTTTTGACTTTTCAAACAAGGATTTGATTAAACCCTCTATTTTGTTCAGCGATGACACTTAGTACATGATGCAATCATACCAACTTGATATAACACATTCATGTACCCTTCCCCTTCGGAGTGTCGGACATTCCGGAACCTTCTAGAACATTCCCGATGAAAACACCGGAACCATTCTCCAACCCCGAAACAGGACTTTCCTTATATGAATCTTATTCTCCGGACCATTCCGGATCTCCTCGTGATATACCGGATCCCATCCGAGACTCCGAACAACATTCGGTCTCTTACTCATCATTCCATAACTACTCAACAACATCGAATCCTTAAGTGTGTCTCCCTACGGTTCGTGAATTATGCGGACATGATCGAGGCACTTCTCCGATCAATAACCAATAGAGGAATCTGGAAATTCATATGGCTCCCACATATTTCTACGATTACTTTGCGATCGAATGAACCACTTACATACGATACCAATTTCCCTTTATCTCACGATAGTTTACTTATCCGAGGTTTTGATCGTCGGTATCTCTGCATACCTAGTTCAACCTCGTTACCGATAAGTACTCTTTTCTCGTTCCCGTGATATGTGATCCCTTGTGAGCCAGTCACATGCTTGCAAGCTAATTGGATGACATTCCACCGAGAGGGCCCAGAGTATATCTATCCGTCATATGGATGGACAAATCCCACTCTTGATCCATGATCCTCAACCCATACTTTCCGAACACTCAATGCCACCTTTATAGCCACCCAGTTACGGTGTGGTGTTTGATGTCATCAAAGCATCCTTCCGGTGATGGTGATTAACATGATCTCATGGTCGAAGGAATTAGGTTACTATCTATCAGAAAGCTTATAGCAAATGAACTATATTAAATGACTTGATCTTTATGCTACGCTTAACTATAGGAGTATGTCCATCACATCATTCTCCTAATGATATGACCCTGTTGTTAATAACATCCCTATGTTCATGATCAGGAAACCATGATCATATATTAACCAACAAGCTAGTTTAACAAGAGGCTTTACTAGGGACTCTTTTATGTTTACAAATCATACAAGTATTAATGTTTCCTTTTAATACAATTATAGCATGGTATGTAAACATTTATCATAAGTATGAAGATATGATAATAACCACTTTATTATTGCCTCTTGGGCATATCTCCAACAGTCTCCCACTTGCACTAGAGTCAATAATCTAGTTTCAAACCTTTGTGTATTCAACACCTATGGCTTTCTGGTGTCGTATGTACACGATTGCTAGTGGTCAACTGATCTCCGGATCTGACACTTCCAGGTCTGTGTGTAATTGCATGTCTTTGCGTCTCTACGCATCACTCATTCTCTAATGAGATGGCTTTTGTATAAATTTGGTCCTTTGGTGAGACCTTTAGTTCTTTGGGGTTAAAACATGTTGATAATATTGTCGTACAATATATCTTCATAGTATTATCCCGCTGTGAACTACACCTAGTTTGATAACAAACTACTTGACACAAATGCCCTCTTTAGCTGCTATTATAGCAGTCATATACTTAGCCTTTTGCTGTAGTATCTGTCACAATGTCTTAATTTTGGAACTCATCCAAATCCATTATGGAACTTACTTTCCATTATATTGTGCCACCGTTTAGTTTAGATTGAGATAAACTTAATTTGTACTTTGTGACAAAACTAGTATCAATGTAATTCATTTACAATGAACTAACCATCTATTTGTCATTTCTACAAAATAATATATTCTTAGTTCTTTCATAAGAATATCTTTACTATCGTCCAATGATTATCTTATGAATTATTCTGGTATATGCTCATAACATTTAGTGCATAGGACATATCTGGATTTGTACATATCACAGTATGATTAATATAAATACTCTTTGTGATTTCATACATCAAGTATCAATCTATACTTGAATCTTTGTTTCACTTACCAAGTGTCAATACACTTGAATATATCATCAATATGAACTCATTCAATCCTTTCTATGCGACAAGAACTTTTCTTGTAGTTTCTATATTGAACTCATTCAATATCTCGTCTATGTACTTCTGGCACAACCATATCGGCGTTTATTGATGCCAAACATTTGGGTTTTGCCTAAGTCTTTCATCGGGATGAAATTCTTAATATGTGTTAATAAAAGATACATCATTTTTAATCAACAATATGTCTTCCACATAATGTATTAGAAACATGTCTTAGCGCTCCCACTTAATTTCTTGCAAATGCAAGCATCTTCATTGTCTCTGATGAAATTAAACTCTTTTAACAGTTTCATCATAGTGAAGATTCCAACTCCGCGATGCTCACTTCAACCATTGAAGTTTGCATATGCTTTTAGCATCCTTTGAATTAACATAAACCCTATGGACCGTGTTATGCACATGTCCTAGGTAACAATTCTATTAGAAGAATTTTGTTTTGTTTATCCAACTACCACATAACAAAATTATATGTAGTGGTTGCTACATTAATCCGTCTAGACTAAATATCGCTATGAAAGATCAAAATCTTGTCATAGTCAACCTTTGAACATTGTTGTGAACTCTGTAGGGGTTCGTAGCATGGAAAACAAAATTTTTCTATCGCATACAAACAAACAAGCCAAGATCTATCTACTAGATTGTAGCAACGAGTCGATAGTGGAACTCACCCTCGAAGATTCCAAAGTGGTTAACGAGAGCAGATTCTCGTGGGTGATGTAGTCGTACTCTTTCCGATCTCAAGATCGCGTAGACGATCCTTCCAGCGCCACGTTCCAGCAGCGCTCCCGCAGTCGGTCACACGTTCGGTACTCGACGAAGACCTTCCTCTCCCTTGTTCCAGCAGGCAGCGGAGGTTGTAGCACTCTCCTCTCGATTCCGGCAGCACAACGGCGTGGTACCGGAAGTAGAGGGGAAATCCTGCAGGGCTTCGCCTTAAGCCGGTGCGAGTATGGTGGAGCTTATGAGAGAGGCTATTAGTGGTCTAGTAATTAGACACACCAATTAGAAGGCTCTAAACCAATTAGAAGGCTCTAAACCGAATAGCTCTAAACCGGGGTCTAGATCTAGGGTTTAGTTTAGAGGATAGGAAACTTGTGTGTGCTAGGAGGGAGCCCTGCCCCTCCTTATATAGGTGGGAGGGCTGGCCGGCCAAGGGGAGGAGAGTCCCTCCCCAAGTCGGCTTGGTGGGGCGCCGGCCAAGGGAGGAACCCTCCTCCAATTCGGCCTCCACCAATCCTCCTCTCTTCCCACTTCCCAAAATTGCCGTTTGACTTTCAAACTAGCCGTTTGACTTTTCAATTTAGGATTTAAATAAACCCTTTATTTTGGACAGCAAGAACACCTAGTACATGATGCAATCATTCCAACTTACAATGACACATTCATGTACCCTTCCCCTTCCGGAGTGCCGGACAATCCGGAACCTTCTAGAATATCCCCGATGAAAACACCGGAATCATTCCCGAACTCCGAAACGGGACTTTCCTTATATGAATCTTATTCTCCGGACCATTCCGGATCACCTCGTGATATCCCGGATCCCATCCGAGACTCCGAACAACATTCGGTCTCTTTCTCATAATACCATAACTACTCAAACAACGTCGAATCCTTAAGTGTGTCTCCCTACGGTTCGTGAATTATGCGGACATGATCGAGACACTTCTCCGAACAATAACCAATAGAGGAATCTGGAAATTCATATGGCTCCCACATATTTCTACGATTACTTTGCGATCGAATGAACCACTTACATACGATACCAATTTCCCTTTGTCTCACGATATGTTACTTATCCGAGGTTATGATCGTCGGTATCTCTGCATACCTAGTTCAACCTCGTTACTGATAAGTACTCTTTTCTCGTTCCCGTGATATGTGATCCCTTGTGACCAAGTCACATGCTTGCAAGCTAATTGGATGACATTTCACCGAGAGGGCCCAGAGAATATCTATCCGTCATGTGGATGGACAAATCCCATTCTTGATCCATGTGTTTCAACCAATACTTTCTGAACACCCAATGCCACTTTTATAGCCACCCTGTTACGGTGTGGTGTTTGATGACATCAAAGCATCCATCCAGTAAAGGCAATATGCATGATCTCATGGTCGAAGGAATTAGGTTACTATGTATCAGAAAGCATATAGCAATTGAACTATTGAAATGACTTGATCTTTATGCTACGCTTATCTATAGGAGTATGTCCATCACATCATTCTCCTAATGATATGATCCTGTTGTTAATAACATCTCTATGTTCATGATCAGGAAACCATGATCATATATTAACCAACAAGCTAGTTTAACAAGAGGCTTTACTAGGGACTCTTATTTTAGTTTACAAATCACACAAGTATTAATGTTTCCGTTTAATACAATTATAGCATGGTATGTAAACATTTATCATAAGTGTGAAGACATGATAATAACCACTTTATTATTGCCTCTTGGGCATATCTCCAACAGTCTCCCACTTGCACTAGAGTCAATAATCTAGTTTCGAACCTTTGTGTATTCAACACCTATGGCTTTACGGTGTTGTATGTACACGATTGCTAGTGGTCAACTGATCTCCGGATCTGACACTTCCAGGTCCGTGTGTAATTGCATGTCTTTGCGTCTGTACGCATCACTCATTCTCTAATGAGATGGCTTTGTATAAATTTGGTCTTTCGGTGTGACCTTTAGTTCTTTGGGGTTAAAACATGTTGACAATATTGTCGTACAATATATCTTCATAGTATTATCCCGCTGTGAACTACACCTAGTTTGATAACAAACTACTTGACACAAATGCCCTCTTTTGCTGCTATAATAGCAGTCATATACTTAGCCTTTTGTTGTAGTATCTGTCACAATGTCTTAACTTTGGAAATCATCCAAATCCATTATGGAACTCACTTTCCATTATATTGTGCCACCCTTAGTTTAGATTGAGATAAACTTAATTTGTACTTTGTGACAAAGCTAGTATCAATGTAGTACTTTTACAATGAACTAACCATCTATTTGTCACTTCTACAAATATTATACTCTTAGTTCTTTCAGAAGATCATAAGAATATCCTTACTATTGTCCAATGATCATCTTACGAATCATTCTGGTATATGCTCTCAACATTTAGAGCATAGGACATATCTGGATTTGTACATATCACAGTATGATTGATATAAATACTCTTTGTGATTTCATACATCAAGTATCAATCTATACTTGATTATTTGTTTCACTTTACCAAATGTCAATACACTTGAATATATCATCAACATTGAACTCATTCAATCCTTTCTGTGCGACAAGAACCTTCTCTTGTAGTTTCTATATTGAACTCATTCAATATCTTATCTATGTACTTCTGGCACAACCATATTAGCGTCTATTGATGCCAAATATTTGGGTTTTGCCTAAGTCTTTCATCGGGATGAAATTCTTAATATGTGTTAATAAAAGATACATTATTTCCAATCAACAATATGTCTTCCACATAATGTATTAGAAACATGTCTTAGCGCTCCCACTTAATTTCTTGCAAACGCAAGCATCTTCATTGTCTCTGATGAAATTAAACTCTCTTAACAGTTTCATCATAGTGAAGATTCCAACTCCGCTATGCTCACTCTAACCATTGAAGTTTGCATATGCTTTTAGCATCCTTTGAATTAACAAAACCCTATGGACCGTGTTATGCACATGTCCTAGGTAACGATTCTATTAGAAGAACTTGTTTTGTTTATTCAACTACCATATAACAAATTATATGTAGTGGTTGCTACATTAATCCGTCTAGACTAAATATCACTATGAAAGATCAAATCTTGTCATAGTCAACCTTTGAACATTGTTGTGAACTCTTTCCCAACATGTCGACTAGATGTGAAACATCCATGTCTATTTCTTTATAGATCCAGACACAACTATAAGGTCTTACACCTTTCTCGAGGGTCCTTCAAGTTCAAAACTTGATTTCTCGTGTATGGAACTATCACGGATTTTATGGCTTCAAGCCATTTTACGGAGTCAGGGCCCATCATCGCTTCTCTGCATGTAGTCGGTTCATTATTCTCAAATAATGATTCAACCCTCAAATCTTGGTATTTGATTGTTCATCCGACCTACTTGTTTCAATAGGAACTTGGATCTCCGTGACCACAACCTTTGAGGTACGTGAACCATGAGCATTGTTGCTGCCTCCGAAACACTTTTCGGCGCTGCGCAACTCTGCACATATAGCTAAGGTTCTTTTAACCTTATCAAAGTTTCTATTGTCCTCCCACTTAACTTTTCACGAAAAATTCCTTCTCAAAGAAACTTGACGTTTTAAGTGACAAATACTTTTGTCTCCGATGTTATGGAGGAGTATTTAACAGTTATTCGAAATAACATACAGAGACAGGTTCATCCGACTTTGGTTGCAAACATCTTTCTCATGCATAGCATACCAATGTTTAAGAAAGGACAACTTGGGTTTTATCCCAAACCATAACCTTATATGGTGTCATTTCAACGGATTATGATGGAGCTCTTTTCAGTGGAAAAACGGTAATCTCTAAAGCTTTTAATCTTTAAAATACAATGGCAGTTTTATGAATTACACCTTTCGATCTTACCATGTCAAACAAGGTTTAATTACATATCTCGAACGCTCCATACTCTTATGGTGTTTCGGGAAATGCAAATCCACGGAACGATTCTTTAAATCTTAGGTATTATGCTAAACTTGTAACTCAAATATCTTCCTTTATGATCTTTATCATAAACTGTTTATATTCTTGTTACAATGATTTTGCACTTCATCTTGAAAGTCTTTGAACTTTTCAAATGTTTCATACTTCATCCTTATTAAGTAAATATTCATATATTCACTCAATTTTTTTGGAGAAAGCATATGAAGTTGAAATCCATCGCTCTTGACTACACATAACGGACTTCGTACAACAATATGTACAAGTTCCAATAAGCTAGTCATTCGTTCCCTTTTGGCCTATGAACGAAGTTTTAATTATCTCTAGGAAAGTTTCACAAGCGTCATATGATCAAAAATCAGAAGACTCCAAAATTCCATCAACATGGAGTTTCTTCATGTTTTCTTTCCAATATAATTCAAACAGCGATGTCACTTCCTAAGTGATCTTTCAATCAATTTGTCTTTCGACATTTTAGCACTAGTTTTATGGATGTGATTTCTCCAACGAGATTTGTGAATCATCCATCTTTTATGGATTACGGCAATTATTTGAACAACCCTTTTGTTCTCATAATACCTGATAAAACAAATCTTGAAGGCAAGCTTTGATGTTTTAACGAGCAACATAATAACCCTTTATTTGTTCTCGATGAACATCATCACATATTCTTTTGCTAGTTACTTAGGCCATTGTAGTTCATGAATTCTGTTGTTTCGTATGACGATTCATACCAACAAATTCAGTATCAAATACTTAAGAACCACATTGTTTAATAAGCAAAGAATATAGCCATAACATGTATATCATCTATATACTTAAACTGAACAATTCCAGTCTTTTCTTTTCTGCCATATATTTATGAGATTCTCTTTCAGTATCTCCTTTTCTGTTTGAAAGAATCTATCAATATCAATAGTGGAGTCATACATATGACACATAGTCCAAAGCGTGTATAGTTAAATACCAATGTCTTTGGACTTGCACTTTGAAGTAGATCACCATCATCAAATGTTTGGTGTTCTTTCAAATTCCTTTCTTTAGTAATCTCTTGGTGTAGTAAACATTTCACCTACATCAAATATTCACCCTTATCATGGAATCGTCCATGATCAAGCTACTTTTAGCTTATAACGATGAATTATGAGTATAATGTTGCTATCCAAAACCTTTTGGAGGATTAGGACAACAAGTGTCTCCAACCCTTTTGCAAATTCTCATCAAATATGAGAACATGACTTTTGCCATATTATACTCTATCATGTTGCAACCAAAACTTCGTTTCAGATATCACAATATCTTCCACACATCATGGTTTCTGAAACAACTCTTTCAGATCCTAGATAACCTTGATATTAAGGGAATCCTTTGAATATCAAGAATCATGGATACAAACATGATACTTATATACTAACACTTGGAATTGTTACTCTTGATTTAATACTAATTATTAAACTTCATGGAGTAACCGGAACTTACTGAAAGTTTGCAATAGGACTTTTAAACTTTTAGATTAACACTTAAAACAATACGATACCAGTTCGTAAAGTATCTAACCAGAATTCTATAGTTCTATCATCTCAATTATAACTAAGCGCAAGGTGGTAAACGGATGCCAATGACTACAACAACTATGCAAATTCACTTTGATTTAGTTTATGACAAATTGAGTTCAAATTAATTAATGAAATTAAACTAGGTGAACTCCCACTCAAAACAATATCCCTCACATTGTTTTAGTGATCACACGAACCAAATCTACCACATCAAAACCGATCATCACGAGAGTTGATATAGCTTCAATGGCGAACAATCGACATGTTCATCATATCTACTATATGATTCATGCTTTACCTTTCGGTGATCCGTGTTCCTGAGGCCATGTCTGTACATGCTAGGCTCGTCAAGACAAACCTTAGCTTCCGCATAAGCAAATCTGGCTTGCTTACGTTGTAGTCACCCGCGGAATCAAAGACACCCGATCATCACGTGGTGTTTCGAAGCAGCAAGCTTTGGCAACGGTGCATACTAAGGGTGAACACTTTAGAACTTGAAATTTATGTGTATGAGGGATCATCTTATAATGCTACCGTTGTCTACTAAGCAATACAAGATGCATAAAGGATTAACATCACATGCAATTCATAATATGTGATATGATATGGCCTTTCTTCTTTGTGCTTCCGATCTCCATCTTCAAGCACGAACATGATCTCCATCATCACCGGCATAGCATCAAGGTCAATGACGCTTCTTCATGGTTGTCGTCCACCAGCTTCAACTATTACAACTATTTTGAATAGACACGCAGGTCTTAACAGAAATTAAAGACAACCATATGGCTCCTGCCGGTTGCCAACTTACAATAAGGAACATTGCATACATCAAATATAATCACAATCATGGCCATATCACATCACTGCACACCCCTGCAAAACAAAGTTAGACGCCTCTACTTTCTTTGCATATTTTACGTGGTTTGGGGCTTTCAATAAGTGTCGTTCTAACTTACGAACAAGAACCACAACATTGATACTAGCATTGTTGATCACCCGTTGTAAATTGGATCTTTACTATGCTAGGAGAAACAGGCACCCGCAAAGCCACTTATGCAATACAAGTTGCATGTTAAGCGTGGAGCAAGTCTCATGAACGATGTCATGTAAGGTTAGCCCGGGCCGCTTCATCCCAACATACCGCAAGATGCAAAGTACACAAAAAGCAATCGACAATAAAAGCATCAACGCCCACAATGACCATTGTGTTCTACTCGTGCAACAGATCTACATATAGACACGGCTCTGATACCACTGTAGGGGTTCGTAGCATGGAAAACAAAATTTTTCTATCGCATACAAACAAACAAGCCAAGATCTATCTACTAGATTGTAGCAACGAGTCGATAGTGGAACTCACCCTCGAAGATTCCAAAGTGGTTAACGAGAGCAGATTCTCGTGGGTGATGTAGTCGTACTCTTTCCGATCTCAAGATCGCGTAGACGATCCTTCCAGCGCCACGTTCCAGCAGCGCTCCCGCAGTCGGTCACACGTTCGGTACTCGACGAAGACCTTCCTCTCCCTTGTTCCAGCAGGCAGCGGAGGTTGTAGCACTCTCCTCTCGATTCCGGCAGCACAACGGCGTGGTACCGGAAGTAGAGGGGAAATCCTGCAGGGCTTCGCCTTAAGCCGGTGCGAGTATGGTGGAGCTTATGAGAGAGGCTATTAGTGGTCTAGTAATTAGACACACCAATTAGAAGGCTCTAAACCAATTAGAAGGCTCTAAACCGAATAGCTCTAAACCGGGGTCTAGATCTAGGGTTTAGTTTAGAGGATAGGAAACTTGTGTGTGCTAGGAGGGAGCCCTGCCCCTCCTTATATAGGTGGGAGGGCTGGCCGGCCAAGGGGAGGAGAGTCCCTCCCCAAGTCGGCTTGGTGGGGCGCCGGCCAAGGGAGGAACCCTCCTCCAATTCGGCCTCCACCAATCCTCCTCTCTTCCCACTTCCCAAAATTGCCGTTTGACTTTCAAACTAGCCGTTTGACTTTTCAATTTAGGATTTAAATAAACCCTTTATTTTGGACAGCAAGAACACCTAGTACATGATGCAATCATTCCAACTTACAATGACACATTCATGTACCCTTCCCCTTCCGGAGTGCCGGACATTCCGGAACCTTCTAGAATATCCCCGATGAAAACACCGGAATCATTCCCGAACTCCGAAACGGGACTTTCCTTATATGAATCTTATTCTCCGGACCATTCCGGATCACCTCGTGATATCCCGGATCCCATCCGAGACTCCGAACAACATTCGGTCTCTTTCTCATAATACCATAACTACTCAAACAACGTCGAATCCTTAAGTGTGTCTCCCTACGGTTCGTGAATTATGCGGACATGATCGAGACACTTCTCCGAACAATAACCAATAGAGGAATCTGGAAATTCATATGGCTCCCACATATTTCTACGATTACTTTGCGATCGAATGAACCACTTACATACGATACCAATTTCCCTTTGTCTCACGATATGTTACTTATCCGAGGTTATGATCGTCGGTATCTCTGCATACCTAGTTCAACCTCGTTACTGATAAGTACTCTTTTCTCGTTCCCGTGATATGTGATCCCTTGTGACCAAGTCACATGCTTGCAAGCTAATTGGATGACATTTCACCGAGAGGGCCCAGAGAATATCTATCCGTCATGTGGATGGACAAATCCCATTCTTGATCCATGTGTTTCAACCAATACTTTCTGAACACCCAATGCCACTTTTATAGCCACCCTGTTACGGTGTGGTGTTTGATGACATCAAAGCATCCATCCAGTAAAGGCAATATGCATGATCTCATGGTCGAAGGAATTAGGTTACTATGTATCAGAAAGCATATAGCAATTGAACTATTGAAATGACTTGATCTTTATGCTACGCTTATCTATAGGAGTATGTCCATCACATCATTCTCCTAATGATATGATCCTGTTGTTAATAACATCTCTATGTTCATGATCAGGAAACCATGATCATATATTAACCAACAAGCTAGTTTAACAAGAGGCTTTACTAGGGACTCTTATTTTAGTTTACAAATCACACAAGTATTAATGTTTCCGTTTAATACAATTATAGCATGGTATGTAAACATTTATCATAAGTGTGAAGATATGATAATAACCACTTTATTATTGCCTCTTGGGCATATCTCCAACAATTCGGTTTCCTCCTCTCCTCCCACTTCCCAAAAACTGCCGTTTGACTTTCAAACTAGCCGTTTGACTTTTTCAATTTAGGATTCAATTTAATCCTTTATTTGGGACAGCAAGAACACTTAGTACATGATGCAATCATTCCAACTCCGGACCATTCCGGATCACCTCGTGATATCCCGGATCCCATCCGAGACTCCGAACAACATTCGGTCTCTTTCTCATAATACCATAACTACTCAAACAACGTCGAATCCTTAAGTGTGTCTCCCTACGGTTCGTGAATTATGCGGACATGATCGAGACACTTCTCCGAACAATAACCAATAGAGGAATCTGGAAATTCATATGGCTCCCACATATTTCTACGATTACTTTGCGATCGAATGAACCACTTACATATGATACCAATTTCCCTTTGTCTCACGATATGTTACTTATCCGAGGTTATGATCGTCGGTATCTCTGCATACCTAGTTCATCCTCGTTACTGATAAGTACTCTTTTCTCGTTCCCGTGATATGTGATCCCTTGTGACCAAGTCACATGCTTGCAAGCTAATTGGATGACATTTCACCGAGAGGGCCCAGAGAATATCTATCCGTCATGTGGATGGACAAATCCCACTCTTGATCCATGTGTTTCAACCAATACTTTCCGAACACCCAATGCCACTTTTATAGCCACCCTGTTACGGTGTGGTGTTTGATGACATCAAAGCATCCATCCAGTAAAGGCAATATGCATGATCTCATGGTCGAAGGAATTAGGTTACTATGTATCAGAAAGCATATAGCAATTGAACTATTGAAATGACTTGATCTTTATGCTACGCTTATCTATAGGAGTATGTCCATCACATCATTCTCCTAATGATATGATCCTGTTGTTAATAACATCTCTATGTTCATGATCAGGAAACAATGATCATATATTAACCAACAAGCTAGTTTAACAAGAGGCTTTACTAGGGACTCTTATTTTAGTTTACAAATCACACAAGTATTAATGTTTCCGGTTAATACAATTATAGCATGGTATGTAAACATTTATCATAAGTGTGAAGATATGATAATAACCACTTTATTATTGCCTCTTGGGCATATCTCCAACAGTCTCCCACTTGCACTAGAGTCAATAATCTAGTTTCGAACCTTTGTGTATATAACACCTATGGCTTTCCAGTGTTGTATGTACACGATTGCTAGTGGTCAACTGATCTCCGGATCTGACACTTCCAGGTCCGTGTGTAATTGCATGTCTTTGCGTCTCTATGCATCACTCATTCTCTAATGAGATGGCTTTGTATAAATTTGGTATTTCGGTGTGACCTTTAGCTCTTTAGGGTTAAAACATGTTGATAATATTGTCGCACAATATATCTTCATAGTATTATCCCACTGAGAACTACACCTAGTTTGATAACAAACTTCTTGACACAAATGCCCTCTTTTGCTGCTATAATAGCAGTCATATACTTAGCCTTTTGTTGTAGTATCTGTCACAATGTCTTAACTTTGGAAATCATCCAAATCCATTATGGAACTCACTTTCCATTATATTGTGCCACCCTTAGTTTAGATTGAGATAAACTTAATTTGTACTTTGTGACAAAGCTAGTATCAATGTAGTACTTTTACAATGAACTAACCATCTATTTGTCACTTCTACAAATATTATACTCTTAGTTCTTTCAGAAGATCATAAGAATATCCTTACTATTGTCCAATGATCATCTTACGAATCATTCTGGTATATGCTCTCAACATTTAGAGCATAGGACATATCTGGATTTGTACATATCACAGTATGATTGATATAAATACTCTTTGTGATTTCATACATCAAGTATCAATCTATACTTGATTATTTGTTTCACTTTACCAAATGTCAATACACTTGAATATATCATCAACATTGAACTCATTCAATCCTTTCTGTGCGACAAGAACCTTCTCTTGTAGTTTCTATATTGAACTCATTCAATATCTTGTCTATGTACTTCTGGCACAACCATATTAGCGTCTATTGATGCCAAATATTTGGGTTTTGCCTAAGTCTTTCATCGGGATGAAATTCTTAATATGTGTTAATAAAAGATACATTATTTCCAATCAACAATATGTCTTCCACATAATGTATTAGAAACATGTCTTAGCGCTCCCACTTAATTTCTTGCAAACGCAAGCATCTTCATTGTCTCTGATGAAATTAAACTCTCTTAACAGTTTCATCATAGTGAAGATTCCAACTCCGCTATGCTCACTCTAACCATTGAAGTTTGCATATGCTTTTAGCATCCTTTGAATTAACAAAACCCTATGGACCGTGTTATGCACATGTCCTAGGTAACGATTCTATTAGAAGAACTTGTTTTGTTTATTCAACTACCATATAACAAATTATATGTAGTGGTTGCTACATTAATCCGTCTAGACTAAATATCACTATGAAAGATCAAATCTTGT
The DNA here is from genome assembly GCA_916181665.1 of Avena sativa. NCBI lineage: Eukaryota > Viridiplantae > Streptophyta > Magnoliopsida > Poales > Poaceae > Avena > Avena sativa. The sequence continues at coordinate 282,334,262 of OV702293.1, forward strand.
CATAGTCAACCTTTGAACATTGTTGTGAACTCTTTCCCAACATGTCGACTAGATGTGAAACATCCATGTCTATTTCTTTATAGATCCAGACACAACTATAAGGTCTTACACCTTTCTCGAGGGTCCTTCAAGTTCAAAACTTGATTTCTCGTGTATGGAACTATCACGGATTTTATGGCTTCAAGCCATTTTACGGAGTCAGGGCCCATCATCGCTTCTCTGCATGTAGTCGGTTCATTATTCTCAAATAATGATTCAACCCTCAAATCTTGGTATTTGATTGTTCATCCGACCTACTTGTTTCAATAGGAACTTGGATCTCCGTGACCACAACCTTTGAGGTACGTGAACCATGAGCATTGTTGCTGCCTCCGAAACACTTTTCGGCGCTGCGCAACTCTGCACATATAGCTAAGGTTCTTTTAACCTTATCAAAGTTCTATTGTCCTCCCACTTTAACTTTTCACGAAAAATTCCTTCTCAAAGAAACTTGACGTTCTAAGCGACAAACACTTTTGTCTCCGGTGTTTTGGAGGAATACTTAACAGTAATACAAAGACAGGTTTATCCGACTTTGGTTGCAAACATCTTTCTTATGCATAGCATACCAATGTTTAAGAAAGGACTACTTGGGTTTTATCCCAAACCATAACCTTATATGGTGTCATTTCAACGGATTATGATGGAGCTCTTTTTCAGTGGAAAAACGGTAATCTCTAAAGCTTTTAATCTTTAAAATATAATGGCAGTTTTATAAATTATACCTTTGATCTTACCATGTCAAACAAGGTTTAATTACATATCTCGAACGCTCCATACACTTATGGTGTTTCGGGAAAATGCAAATCCACGGAACGATTCCTTAAATCTTAGGTATTATGCTAAACTTGTAATTCAAATATCTTCCTTTATGATCTTTATCATAAACTATTCATATTCTTGTTACAATGATTTTGCACTTCATCTTGAAAGTCTTTTGAACTTTTCAAATATTTCATACTTCATCCTTATTAAGTAAATATTCATATATTCACTCAAATTTTCGGAGAAAGCATATGAAGTTGAAATCCATCGCTCTTGACTACACATAATGGACTTCGTACAACAATATGTACAAGTTCCAATTAGCTAGTCATTCGTTCCCTTTTGGCCTATGAACGAAGTTTTAATTATCTCTAGGAAAGTTTCACAAGCGTTATTTGATCAAAATCAAATAGACTCCAAAATTCCATCCATATGGATTTTCTTCATGTTTTCTTTCCAATATAATTTAAACGGCGATGTCACTTCCTAAGTGATCTTTCAATCAATTTGTCTTTCGACATTTTAGCACTAGTTTTATGGATGTGATTTCTCCAACGAGATTTGTGAATCATCCATCTTTTATGGATTACGGCAATTATTTGAACAACCCTTTTGTTCTCATAATACCTGATAAAACAAATCTTTGAAGGCAAGCTTTGATGTTTAACAAGCAACGCAATAACCCTTTATTTGTTCTCGATGAACATCATCACATATTCTTTTGCTTGTTACTTAGGCCATTGTAGTTCATGAATTGTGTTGTTTCGTATGACGATTCACACCAACAAATTCAGTATCAAATACTTGAGAACCACATTGTTTAATAAGCAAAGAATATAGCCATAACATGTATATCATCTATATACTTAAACTGAACAATTCTAGTCTTTTCTTTTCTGCCATATATTTATGAGATTCTCTTTCAATATTTCCTTTTCTATTTGAAAGAATCTATCAATATCAATAGTGGAGTCATACATATGACATATAGTCCAAAGCGTGTATAATTAAATACCAATGTCTTTGGACTTGCACTTTGAAGTAGATCACCATCATCAAATATTTGGTGTTCTTTCAAATTCCTTTCTTTAGTAATCTCTTGGTGTAGTAAACATTTTACCTTCATCAAATATTCACCCTTATCATGGAATCGTCCATGATCAAGCTACTTTTAAGCTTATAGCGGTGAATCATGAGTATAATGTTGCTTTCCAAATCCTTTTGGACGATTAGGACAACTAGTGTCTCCAACCTTTTGCAAATTCTCATCAAATATGAGAACATGACTTTTGCCATATTATACTCTATCATGTTGCAACCAAAACTTCGTTTCAGATATCACAATATCTTCCACACATTATGGTTTCTGAAACAACTCTTTCAGATCCTAGATAACCTTGATATTAAGGGAATCCTTTGAATATCAAGAATCATGGATACAAACATGATACTTATATACTAACACTTGGAATTGTTACTCTTGATTTAATACTAATTATTAAACTTCATGGAGTAACCGGAACTTACTGAAAGTTTGCAATAGGACTTTTAAACTTTAGATTAACACTTCAAAACAATACGATACCAGTTCGTAAAGTAACTAACCAGAATTCTATAGTTCTATCATCTCAATTATAACTAAGCGCAAGGTGGTAAACGGATGCCAATGACTACAACAACTATGCAAATTCACTTTGATTTAGTTTATGATAAATTGAGTTCTAATTAATAATTAAATTAATCTAGGTGAACTCCCACTCAAAACAATATCCCTCACATTGTTTTAGTGATCACACGAACCAAATTCACCACATCAAAACCGATCATCACGAGAATTGATATAGCTTCAATGGCGAACAATCAACATGTTCATCATATCTACTATATGACTCATGCTCTACCTTTCGGTAATCCGTGTTCCTGAGGCCATGTCTGTACATGCTAGGCTCGTCAAGATCAAACCTTAGCTACCGCATAAGCAAATCTGGCTTGCTTACGTTGTATTCACCCGCGGAATCAAAGACACCCGATCATCACGTGGTGCTTCGAAGCAGCAAGCTTTGGCAACGGTGCATACTAAGGGTGAACACTTTAGAACTTGAAATTTATGTGCATGAGGGATCATCTTATAATGCTACCGTCGTCTACTAAGCAATACAAGATGCAAAAAGGATTAACATCACATGCAATTCATAATATGTGATATGATATGGCCTTTCTTCTTTGTGCTTCCGATCTCCATCTTCAAGCACGAACATGATCTCCATCATCACCGGCATAGCATCAAGGTCAATGACGCTTCTTCATGGTTGTCGTCCACCAGCTTCAACTATTACAACTATTTTGAATAGACACGCAGGTCTTAACAGAAATTAAAGACAACCATATGGCTCCTGCCGGTTGCCAACTTACAATAAGGAACATTGCATACATCAAATATAATCACAATCATGGCCATATCACATCACTGCACACCCCTGCAAAACAAAGTTAGACGCCTCTACTTTCTTTGCATATTTTACGTGGTTTGGGGCTTTCAATAAGTGTCGTTCTAACTTACGAACAAGAACCACAACATTGATACTAGCATTGTTGATCACCCGTTGTAAATTGGATCTTTACTATGCTAGGAGAAACAGGCACCCGCAAAGCCACTTATGCAATACAAGTTGCATGTTAAGCGTGGAGCAAGTCTCATGAACGATGTCATGTAAGGTTAGCCCGGGCCGCTTCATCCCAACATACCGCAAGATGCAAAGTACACAAAAAGCAATCGACAATAAAAGCATCAACGCCCACAATGACCATTGTGTTCTACTCGTGCAACAGATCTACATATAGACACGGCTCTGATACCACTGTAGGGGTTCGTAGCATGGAAAACAAAATTTTTCTATCGCATACAAACAAACAAGCCAAGATCTATCTACTAGATTGTAGCAACGAGTCGATAGAGGAACTCACCCTCGAAGATTCCAAAGCGGTTAACGAGAGCAGATTCTCGTGGGTGATGTAGTCGTACTCTTTCCGATCTCAAGATCGCGTAGACGATCCTTCCAGCGCCGCGTTCCCGCAGCGCTCCCGCAGTCGGTCACACGTTCGGTACTCGACGAAGACCTTCCTCTCCCTTGTTCCAGCAGGCAGCGGAGGTTGTAGCACTCTCCTCGCGATTCCGGCAGCACAACGGCGTGGTACCGGAGGTAGAGGGGAAATCCCGCAGGGCTTCGCCTTAAGCCGGTGCGAGTATGGTGGAGCTTATGAGAGAGGCTATTAGTGGTCTAGTAATTAGACACACCAATTAGAGGGCTCTAAACCAATTAGAAAGCTCTAAACCGAATAGCTCTAAACCGGGGTCTAGGTCTAGTTTCTAGTTTAGAGGATAGGAACTTGTGTGTCTTGTGTTGTGTTGGGAGGGGAGCCCTGCCCCTCCCTTTATAGGTGGGAGGGCTGGCGCGCTAGGGGAGGGAGGGAGTCCCTCCCCAACTCGGCCTAGGGCTGGCCGCCGGCTTGGGGAGGAGGACTCCTCCCCCAATTCGGTTTCCTCCTCTCCTCCCACTTCCCAAAAACTGCCGTTTGACTTTCAAACTAGCCGTTTGACTTTTTCAATTTAGGATTCAATTTAATCCTTTATTTGGGACAGCAAGAACACTTAGTACATGATGCAATCATTCCAACATGCAATGACACATTCATGTACCCCTTCCCCTCCGGAGTGCCGGACATTCCGGGAACTTCTAGAATGTTCCCGATGAAAACACCGGAACCATTCCCCAACTCCAAAATGGGACTTTCCTTATATGAATCTTATTCTCCGGACCATTCCGGATCACCTCGTGATATCCCGGATCCCATCCGAGACTCCGAACAACATTCGGTCTCTTTCTCATAATACCATAACTACTCAAACAACGTCGAATCCTTAAGTGTGTCTCCCTACGGTTCGTGAATTATGCGGACATGATCGAGACACTTCTCCGAACAATAACCAATAGAGGAATCTGGAAATTCATATGGCTCCCACATATTTCTACGATTACTTTGCGATCGAATGAACCATTTACATACGATACCAATTTCCCTTTGTCTCACGATATGTTACTTATCCGAGGTTATGATCGTCGGTATCTCTGCATACCTAGTTCATCCTCGTTACTGATAAGTACTCTTTTCTCGTTCCCGTGATATGTGATCCCTTGTGACCAAGTCACATGCTTGCAAGCTAATTGGATGACATTTCACCGAGAGGGCCCAGAGAATATCTATCCGTCATGTGGATGGACAAATCCCACTCTTGATCCATGTGTCTCAACCAATACTTTCCGAACACCCAATGCCACTTTTATAGCCACCCTGTTACGGTGTGGTGTTTGATGACATCAAAGCATCCATCCAGTAAAGGCAATATGCATGATCTCATGGTCGAAGGAATTAGGTTACTATGTATCAGAAAGCATATAGCAATTGAACTATTGAAATGACTTGATCTTTATGCTACGCTTATCTATAGGAGTATGTCCATCACATCATTCTCCTAATGATATGATCCTGTTGTTAATAACATCTCTATGTTCATGATCAGGAAACCATGATCATATATTAACCAACAAGCTAGTTTAACAAGAGGCTTTACTAGGGACTCTTATTTTAGTTTACAAATCACACAAGTATTAATGTTTCCGGTTAATACAATTATAGCATGGTATGTAAACATTTATCATAAGTGTGAAGATATGATAATAACCACTTTATTATTGCCTCTTGGGCATATCTCCAACAGTCTCCCACTTGCACTAGAGTCAATAATCTAGTTTCGAACCTTTGTGTATATAACACCTATGGCTTTCCAGTGTTGTATGTACACGATTGCTAGTGGTCAACTGATCTCCGGATCTGACACTTCCAGGTCCGTGTGTAATTGCATGTCTTTGCGTCTCTATGCATCACTCATTCTCTAATGAGATGGCTTTGTATAAATTTGGTATTTCGGTGTGACCTTTAGCTTCTTTAGGGTTAAAACATGTTGATAATATTGTCGTACAATATATCTTCATAGTATTATCCCGCTGTGAACTACACCTAGTTTGATAACAAACTACTTGACACAAATGCCCTCTTTTGCTGCTATAATAGCAGTCATATACTTAGCCTTTTGTTGTAGTATCTGTCACAATGTCTTAACTTTGGAAATCATCCAAATCCATTATGGAACTCACTTTCCATTATATTGTGCCACCCTTAGTTTAGATTGAGATAAACTTAATTTGTACTTTGTGACAAAACTAGTATCAATGTAGTACTTTTACAATGAACTAACCATCTATTTGTCACTTCTACAAATATTATACTCTTAGTTCTTTCAGAAGATCATAAGAATATCCTTACTATTGTCCAATGATCATCTTATGAATCATTCTGGTATATGCTCTCAACATTTAGAGCATAGGACATATCTGGATTTGTACATATCACAGTATGATTGATATAAATACTCTTTGTGATTTCATACATCAAGTATCAATCTATACTTGATTATTTGTTTCACTTTACCAAATGTCAATACACTTGAATATATCATCAACATTGAACTCATTCAATCCTTTCTGTGCGACAAGAGCCTCTCTTGTAGTTTCTATATTGAACTCATTCAATATCTTGTCTATGTACTTCTGGCACAACCATATTAGCGTCTATTGAAGCCAAATATTTGGGTTTTGCCTAAGTCTTTCATCGGGATGAAATTCTTAATATGTGTTAATAAAATATACATTATTTCCAATCAACAATATGTCTTCCACATAATGTATTAGAAACATGTCTTAGCGCTCCCACTTAATTTCTTGCAAATGCAAGCATCTCCATCGTCTCTGATGAACTTTTAAACTCCTTTAACAGTTTCATCACAGTGAAGATTCCAACTCCGCTATGCTTACTTCAACCATTGAAATTTGCATATGCTTTTTAGCATCCTTTGAATTAACAAAACCCTATGGACCGTGTTATGCACATGTCCTAGGTAACGATTCTATTAGAAGAACTTGTTTTGTTTATTCAACTACCATATAACAAATTATATGTAGTGGTTGCTACATTAATCCGTCTAGACTAAATATCACTATGATAGATCAAATCTTGTCATAGTCAACCTTTGAACATTGTTGTAAACTCTTTCCCAACATGTCGACTATTTCATAGATGTAAAACATCCATGTCTATTTCTTTATAGATCCAGACACAACTGTAAGGTCTTACACCTTTCTCGAGGGTCCTTCAAGTTCAAAACTTGATTTCTCGTGTATGGAACTATCACGGATTTTATGGCTTCAAGCCATTTGACGGAGTCAGGGCCCATCATCGCTTCTTTGCATGTAGTCGGTTCATTATTCTCAAATAATGATTCAACCCTCAAATCTTGGTATTTGATTGTTCATCCGACCTACTTGTTTCAATAGGAACTTGGATCTCCGTGACCACAACCTTTGAGGTACGTGAACCATGAGCATTGTTGCTGCCTCCGAAACACTTTTCGGCGCTGCGCAACTCTGCACATATAGCTAAGGTTCTTTTAACCTTATCAAAGTTTCTATTGTCCTCCCACTTAACTTTTCACGAAAAATTCCTTCTCAAAGAAACTTGACGTTTTAAGTGACAAACACTTTTGTCTCCGATGTTATGGAGGAGTATTTAACAGTTATTCGAAATAACATACAAAGACAGGTTCATCCGACTTTGGTTGCAAACATCTTTCTTATGCATAGTATACCAATGTTTAAGAAATGACAACTTGGGTTTTATCCCAAACCATAACCTTATATGGTGTCATTTCAACGGATTATGATGGAGCTCTTTTCAGTGGAAAAACGGTAATCTCTAAAGCTTTTAATCTTTAAAATGCAATGGCAGTTTTATGAATTCGATCTTACCATGTCAAACAAGGTTTAATTACATATCTCGAACGCTCCATACTCTTATGGTGTTTCGGGAAATGCAAATCCACGGAACGATTCTTTAAATCTTAGGTATTATGCTAAACTTGTAACTCAAATATCTTCCTTTATGATCTTTATCATAAACTGTTTATATTCTTGTTACAATGATTTTGCACTTCATCTTGAAAGTCTTTGAACTTTTCAAATGTTTCATACTTCATCCTTATTAAGTAAATATTCATATATTCACTCAAATTTTTTGAGAAAGCATATGAAGTTGAAATCCATCGCTCTTGACTACACATAACGGACTTTGTACAACAATATGTACAAGTTCCAATAAGCTAGTCATTCGTTCCCTTTTGGCCTATGAACGAAGTTTTAATTATCTCTAGGAAAGTTTCACAAGCGTCATATGATCAAAAATCAGAAGACTCCAAAATTCCATCAACATGGAGTTTCTTCATGTTTTCTTTCCAATATAATTCAAACAGCGATGTCACTTCCTAAGTGATCTTTCAATCAATTTGTCTTTTGACATTTTAGCACTAGTTTTATGGATGTGATTTCTCTAACGAGATTTGCGAATCATCCATCTTTTATGGATTACGGCAATTATTTGAACAACCCTTTTGTTCTCATAATACCTGATAAAACAAATCTTGAAAGCAAGCTTTGATGTTTTAACGAGCAACATAATAACCCTTTATTTGTTCTCGATGAACATCATCACATATTCTTTTGCTAGTTACTTAGGCCATTGTAGTTCATGAATTCTGTTGTTTCGTATGACGATTCATACCAACAAATTCAGTATCAAATACTTAAGAACCACATTTTAATAAGCAAAGAATATAGCCACAACATGTACATCATCTATATACTTAAACTGAACAATTCTAGTTTTTTCTTTTCTGCCATATATTTATGAGATTCCCTTTCAGTATTTCCTTTTCAGTTTGAAAAGAATCTATTAACATCAATAGTGGAGTCATACATATGACATATAGTCCAAAGCGTGTATAATTAAATACCAATGTCTTTGGACTTGCACCTTGAAGTAGATCACCATCATCAAATGTTTGGTGTTCTTTCAAATTCCTTTCATTAGTAATCTCTTGGTGTAGTAAACATTTTACCTACATCAAATATTCACCCTTATCATGGAATCGTCCATGATCAAGCTACTTTTAGCTTATAACGATGAATTATGAGTATAATGTTGCTATCCAAAACCTTTTGGAGGATTAGGACAACAAGTGTCTCCAACCTTTTTGCAAATTCTCATCAAATATGAGAACATGACTTTTGCCATATTATACTCTATCATGTTGCAACCAAAACTTCGTTTCAGATATCACAATATCTTCCACACATCATGGTTTCTGAAACAACTCTTTCAGATCCTAGATAACCTTGATATTAAGGGAATCCTTTGAATATCAAGAATCATGGATACAAACATGATACTTATATACTAACACTTGGAATTGTTACTCTTGATTTAATACTAATTATTAAACTTCATGGAGTAACCGGAACTTACTGAAAGTTTGCAATAGGACTTTTAAACTTTAGATTAACACTTAAAACAATACGATACCAGTTCGTAAAGTAACTAACCAGAATTCTATAGTTCTATTATCTCAATTATAACTAAGCGCAAGGTGGTAAACGGATGCCAATGACTACAACAACTATGCAAATTCACTTTGATTTAGTTTATGATAAATTGAGTTCTAATTAATAATTAAATTAATCTAGGTGAACTCCCACTCAAAACAATATCCCTCACATTGTTTTAGTGATCACACGAACCAAATCCACCACATCAAAACCGATCATCACGAGAGTTGATATAGTTTCAATGGCGAACAATCGACATGTTCATCATATCTACTATATGATTCATGCTTTACCTTTCGGCGATCCGTGTTCCTGAGGCCATGTCTGTACATGCTAGGCTCGTCAAGACAAACCTTAGCTTCCGCATAAGCAAATCTGGCTTGCTTACGTTGTAGTCACCCGCGGAATCAAAGACACCCGATCATCACGTGGTGTTTCGAAGCAGCAAGCTTTGGCAACGGTGCATACTAAGGGTGAACACTTTAGAACTTGAAATTTATGTGTATGAGGGATCATCTTATAATGCTACCGTTGTCTACTAAGCAATACAAGATGCATAAAGGATTAACATCACATGCAATTCATAATATGTGATATGATATGGCCTTTCTTCTTTGTGCTTCCGATCTCCATCTTCAAGCACGAACATGATCTCCATCATCACCGGCATAGCATCAAGGTCAATGACGCTTCTTCATGGTTGTCGTCCACCAGCTTCAACTATTACAACTATTTTGAATAGACACGCAGGTCTTAACAGAAATTAAAGACAACCATATGGCTCCTGCCGGTTGCCAACTTACAATAAGGATCATTGCATACATCAAATATAATCACAATCATGGCCATATCACATCACTGCACACCCCTGCAAAACAAAGTTAGACGCTTCTACTTTCTTTGCATATTTTACGTGGTTTGGGGCTTTCCATAAGTGTCGTTCTAACTTACGAACAAGAACCACAACATTGATACTAGCATTGTTGATCACCCGTTGTAAATTGGATCTTTACTATGCTAGGAGAAACAGGCACCCGCAAAGCCACTTATGCAAAACGAGTTGCATGTCAAGCGTGGAGCAAGTCTCATGAACGATGTCATGTAAGGTTAGCCCGGGCCGCTTCATCCCAACATACCGCAAGATGCAAAGTACACAAAAAGCAATCTACAATAAAAGCATCAACGCCCACAATGACCATTGTGTTCTACTCGTGCAACAGATCTACATATAGACACGGCTCTGATACCACTGTAGGGGTTCGTAGCATGGAAAACAAAAATTTTCTATCGCATACAAACAACCAAGCCAAGATCTATCTACTAGATTGTAGCAACGAGTCGATGGAATAACTCACCCTCGAAGATTCCAAAGTGTTTAACGAGAGCAGATTCTCGTGGGTGATGTAGTCGTACTCTTCCCGATCTCAAGATCGCGTAGACGATCCTTCCAGCGCCGCGTTCCCGCAGCGCTCCCGCAGTCGGTCACACGTTCGGTACTCGACGAAGACCTTCCTCTCCCTTGTTCCAGCAGGCAGCGGAGGTTGTAGCACTCTCCTCGCGATTCCGGCAGCACAACGGCGTGGTACCGGAGGTAGAGGGGAGATCCCGCAGGGCTTCGCCTTAAGCCGGTGCGAGTATGGTGGAGCTTATGAGAGAGGCTATTAGTGGTCTAGTAATTAGACACACCAATTAGAGGGCTCTAAACCAATTAGAAGGCTCTAAACCGAAACAGCTCTAAACCGGGGTCTAGGTCTAGTTTCTAGTTTAGAGGATAGGAACTTGTGTGTACTAGGAGGGGAGCCCTGCCCCTCCTTATATAGGTGGGAGGGCTGGCTGCGCCATGGGGAGGAGAGTCCCTCCCCAAGTCGGCTTGGTGGGGCGCCGGCCAAGGGAGGAGTCCTCCCCCAATTCGGCCTCCACCAATCCTCCTCTTTTCCCACTTCCCAAAATTGGCAGTTTGACTTTCAAATTAGCCGTTTGACTTTTCCAATTTAGGAATTAAATAAACCCTTTATTTTGGACAGCGAGAACACCTAGTACATGATGCAATCATTCCAACTTGCAATGACACATTCATGTACCCCTTCCCCCCCGGAGTGCCGGACATTCCGGGACCTTCTAGAATGTTCCCGATGAAAACACCGGAACCATTCCCCAACTCCGAAATGGGACTTTCCTTATATGAATCTTATTCTCCGGACCATTCCGGATCACCTCGTGATATCCCGGATCCCATCCGAGACTCCGAACAACATTCGGTCTCTTTCTCATAATACCATAACTACTCAAACAACGTCGAATCCTTAAGTGTGTCTCCCTACGGTTCGTGAATTATGCGGACATGATCGAGACACTTCTCCGAACAATAACCAATAGAGGAATCTGGAAATTCATATGGCTCCCACATATTTCTACGATTACTTTGCGATCGAATGAACCACTTACATACGATACCAATTTCCCTTTGTCTCACGATATGTTACTTATCCGAGGTCATGATCGTCGGTATCTCTGCATACCTAGTTCAACCTCGTTACTGATAAGTACTCTTTTCTCGTTCCCGTGATATGTGATCCCTTGTGACCAAGTCACATGCTTGCAAGCTAATTGGATGACATTTCACCGAGAGGGCCCAGAGAATATCTATCCGTCATGTGGATGGACAAATCCCACTCTTGATCCATGTGTTTCAACCAATACTTTCCGAACACCCAATGCCACTTTTATAGCCACCCTGTTACGGTGTGGTGTTTGATGACATCAAAGCATCCATCCAGTAAAGGCAATATGCATGATCTCATGGTCGAAGGAATTAGGTTACTATGTATCAGAAAGCATATAGCAATTGAACTATTGAAATGACTTGATCTTTATGCTACGCTTGTCTATAGGAGTATGTCCACCATATCATTCTCCTAACGATATGATCTTGTTGTTGATAACATCTCAATGTTCATGACAAAGAAACCACATCATCAATCAACCAACAAGCTAGTGAAGTATAGAGGCCATACTAGGGACTTCAAATTAAGTTTACAAATCACACAAGTATTAATGGTTTCCTTGTTAATACTATTATAGCATGAATGTAAACATTTATCATAAACACAAAGATATATAATAATAACTACATTTATTATTACCTCTAGGGCATATCTCCAACAGTCTCCCACTTGCACTAGAGTCATCTAATCTAGATTACATGGTAATATACCGAACACCCATGGCAGTTTGGTGTTGGTCATGTTTTGCCCTCGGGAGAGGTTTAGTCAACGGATCCGCCACATTCAGATCTGTGTGTACTTTGCAAATCTTTATATCCCCATCCTGGATATGTTCTCGAATAGCGTGGAAACGCAGCTTGATATGCTTCAGCTTCTTGTGTGACCTTGGTTCTTGCGCATTGGCTATGGCGCCCATGTTATCACAGTAGATAGACATTGGGTCCAGCGCACTTGGAACCACACCCAGCTCTGTAATGAACTCTTTCATCCATATCGCTTCTTGTGAAGCCTCCGAAGCAGCCATGTATTCCGATTCAGTTGAAGATCTCGCCACAACGCTTTGCTTTGCACTCCTCCAGCTAACTGCTGCACCATTCAAAATAAATACGTATCCAGATTGTGATTTAGAATCATCCGGATCGGTGTTCCAACTAGCATCGGTGTAACCATTAACAACGAGCTGTTCATCACCTCCATAAGAAAGAACCATATCCTTAGTTCTTCTCAAGTACTTAAGGATGTTTTTGACCGCTGTCCAATGATCCACTCCTGGATCACTTTGATATCTGCTAGTTAGACTAACAGCATATGCGATGTCGGGTCTAGTACATAGCATGGCATACATTAGAGATCCTATGGCTGAGGCATAGGGAGTCTTACTCATCTTTTCTCTATCTTCTGCCGATGTCGGACTTTGAGTTTTACTCAAGGTCGTATTGGGCAACATGGGCAAGAACCCTTTCTTGCTATCTTCCATTCCAAACCTCTTTAGAACTTTGTCCAAATATGTACTTTGTGACAATGATATTTGGCGTTTCGATCTATCTCTATAAATCTTTATGCCTAATATGTAAGCTGCTTCGCCAAGATCCTTCATTGAAAAACTATTATTCAAATACTCTTTGACACTATTAAGAAGGTCTACATCATTCCCAATCAACAATATGTCATCCACATACAGTATTAAGAATGCTACAGAGCTCCCACTCACTTTCTTGTAAATACAAGCTTCTCCATAAGTTTGTATAAAACCAAAACTTTTGATTACCTTATCAAAACGTTGATTCCAACTTCGGGATGCTTGCTTCAATCCATAGATGGACCGTTGAAGCTTGCATACCTTGTTAGCATCTTTAGGATCGACAAAACCTTTGGGTTGCATCATATACAACTCTTCATCAATGTCTCCATTGAGGAATGCTGTTTTGACATCCATCTGCCATATCTCATAATCATAATATGCAGCGATTGCTAACATAATCCTCACAGACTTTAGCTTCGCTACCGGTGAGAAAGTCTCATCGTAGTCAACTCCTTGAATTTGTCGAAACCCTTTTGCGACAAGTCGAGCTTTATAGACAGTAACATTACCATCAGCATCTGTTTTCTTCTTGAAAATCCATTTGTTCTCGACAGCCTTACGGCCATCCGGTAAGTCCACCAAAGTCCATACTTGGTTTTCGTACATGGATCCAATCTCGGATTTCATGGCTTCTTGCCATTTATTGGAATCTGGGCTCATCATCGCTTCCTCATATGTCTCGGGGTCATCGGTGTTGTCCACCAACATGACATTCATAACGGAATCATACCAATCTGGAGTGGTACGAGTTCTCGTTGACCTCCGAGGTTCTGTAGCAACTTCGACCGAAGTTTCATGATCAACATCATTAGCTTCCTCTCTTATTGGTGCAGGCACCACAGGAACTTCTTCCGGTGCTGCGCTACTCGCAATTTCGAGAGAAGGTTCGACAACCTCGTCGAGTTCTACTTTCCTTCCAGTCACTTCTTTCGAGAGAAATTCCTTCTCTAGAAAGGATCCATTCTTAGCAACGAAGATTTTGCCTTCGGATCTATGATAGAAGGTATACCCAACAGTTTCCTTCGGGTATCCTATGAAGACGCATTTTTCCGCTTTGGGTTCAAGCTTGTCCGGCTGTAACTTCTTTACATAGGCTTCGCATCCCCAAACTTTAAGGAACGACAATTTAGGTTTCTTCCCAAACCATAATTCATACGGTGTCGTTTCAACGGATTTAGACGGTGCCCTATTTAAAGTGAATGCGGCTGTTTCTAATGCATAACCCCAAAATGATAGTGGCAAATCTGTAAGTGACATCATAGAACGAACCATATCTAAGAGAGTTCGATTACGACGTTCAGACACACCATTACGCTGTGGTGTTCCCGGCGGTGTCAACTGCGAAAGTATTCCACATTTCTTCAAATGCTCGCCAAACTCGTAACTTAGATATTCACCTCCACGATCAGATCGTAGAAATTTAATCTTCTTGTTACGTTGATTCTCTACCTCACTTTGAAACTCCTTAAACTTCTCGAAAGTTTCGGACTTATGTTTCATAAAATAGATATACCCATATCTACTCAAGTCATCCGTGAAGGTAAGAACATAACGATAACCACTGCGCGATGCTACACTCATTGGACCACACACATCGGTATGTATGATTTCCAATAAGTCTGTAGCTCGCTCCATTATACCAGAAAATGGAGTCTTAGTCATTTTACCCATCAGACATGCTTCGCATCTTTCAAGTGATTCAAAATCAAGTGATTCAAGAAGTCCATCGGAATGGAGTTTCTTCATACGTTTCACTCCAATGTGACCAAGACGACAGTGCCACATATAGGTCAAATTATCGCTTGATTTCAAACGTTTAGCCTCAATGTTATTAATATGTGTATTTCTACTATCGAGATTCAATATGAATAGACCATCTATCAAAGGTGCATGTGCATAAAACATATTACTCATATAAATCGAACAACCATTATTCTCGGATTTAAACAAGTAACCGTCTCGCAATAAACAAGATCCCGATATAATGTTCATGCTCAACGCAGGCACCAAATAACAATTATTTAAGTATAAAACTAATCCCGATGGTAGATGAAGAGGTAGTGTGCCGACCGCGATCACATCAACCTTTGATCCGTTTCCCACGCGCATCGTCACCTCGTTCTTCACTAGCTTCCGTTTATTCTGCAGCTCCTGTTTCGAGTTACAAATATGAGCAACCGAACCAGTATCAAATACCCAGGCACTACTACGAGTACTAGTGAGATACACATCAATAACATGTATATCAGATATACCTTTCTTCTTGATGTTGCCGTTCTTCAAATCCGCCAAGTACCTTGGGCAATTCCGCTTCCAGTGACCTTCTCCCTTGCAGTAAAAGCACTCAGTATCAGGCTTGGGTCCAGCCTTGGTCCTCTTCGTCGGCGTGGTAACTTTCTTACCACCCTTCTTGAAGTGTCCCTTCTGCTTAGACTTGCCTTTCTTGAATTTGGTGGTCTTATTGACCATCAACACTTGGTGCTCTTTCTTGATCTCCACTTCTGCAGATTTTAACATAGCAAATAGTTCTGGCAACTCTTTGTTCATGTTCTGCATGTTGTAGTTCATCACAAAGTTCTTGTAACTTGGTGGTAGTGATTGGAGGATGCGGTAAACTCCCAAAGTATTAGGAATCACTATACCCAAACTTTGAAGTTTATTTGCGTGCCCAGACATTTTAAGCACATGCTCACTGACGGAGCTACCCTCTTCCATCTTGCAGTTAAAGAACTTTTCAGAAGCTTCATAACTTTCAATTGCCGCATGAGTCTCAAAGATTAATTTGAGATCCTCGACAATATCATATGGATCTGACTCTTCAAACCTTTTCTGAAGCTCCGATTCTAAACCATACAAGATAGCACACTGAACTATGGAGTACTGATTCTTCCGAGCGAGGTAAACATTCTTTACTTCATCGGTAGCATCAGCTGCAGGTGGGTCACCTAGCGGTGCATCCAGCACATAGGTCAAATTACCAGCTGTGAGGACAATCCTCAAATTGCGGAACCAATCCGCGAAGTTGCTTCCATTGTTTTTCAACTTTTCTTTCTCTAGGAACGCATTAAAATTGATGGTAGGGGCTGCCATTGATCTACAACATATTTGCAATAGTTTAGACTAAGTTTATGACAAATTGAGTTCAAATTAATTAATGAAATTAAACTAGGTGAACTCCCACTCAAAACAACATCCCTCACATTGTTTTAGTGATCACACGAACCAAATCCACTACATCAACACCGATCATCACGAGAGCTGATATAGTTTTAATGGCGAACAATCATCATGTTCATCATATCTACTATATGATTCATGCTTTGCCTTTCGGCGATCCGTGTTCCTGAGGCCATGTCTGTACATGCTAGGCTCGTCAAGATCAAACCTTAGCTTCCGCATAAGCAAATCTGGCTTGCTTACGTTGTAGTCACCCGCGGAATCAAAGACACCCGATCATCACGTGGTGCTTCGAAGCAGCAAGCTTTGGCAACGGTGCATACTAAGGGTGAACACTTTTAGAACTTGAAATTTATGTGCATGAGGGATCATCTTATAATGCTACCGTCGTCTACTAAGCAATACAAGATGCATAAAGGATTAACATCACATGCAATTCATAATATGTGATATGATATGGCCTTTCTTCTTTGTGCTTCCGATCTCCATCTTCAAGCACGAACATGATCTCCATCATCACCGGCATAGCATCAAGGTCAATGACGCTTCTTCATGGTTGTCGTCCGCCAACTTCAACTATTACAACTATTTTGAATAGACACGCAGGCCTTAACAGAAATTAAAGACAACCATATGGCTCCTGCCGGTTGCCAACTTACAATAAGGATCATTGCATACATCAAATATAATCACAATCATGGCCATATCACATCACTGCACACCCCTGCAAAACAAAGTTAGACGCTTCTACTTTCTTTGCATATTTTACGTGGTTTGGGGCTTTCCATAAGTGTCGTTCTAACTTACGAACAAGAACCACAACATTGATACTAGCATTGTTGATCACCCGTTGTAAATTGGATCTTTACTATGCTAGGAGAAACAGGCACCCGCAAAGCCACTTATGCAAAACGAGTTGCATGTCAAGCGTGGAGCAAGTCTCATGAACGATGTCATGTAAGGTTAGCCCGGGCCGCTTCATCCCAACATACCGCAAGATGCAAAGTACACAAAAAGCAATCTACAATAAAAGCATCAACGCCCACAATGACCATTGTGTTCTACTCGTGCAACAGATCTACATATAGACACGGCTCTGATACCACTGTAGGGGTTCGTAGCATGGAAAACAAAAATTTTCTATCGCATACAAACAACCAAGCCAAGATCTATCTACTAGATTGTAGCAACGAGTCGATGGAATAACTCACCCTCGAAGATTCCAAAGTGTTTAACGAGAGCAGATTCTCGTGGGTGATGTAGTCGTACTCTTTCCGATCTCAAGATCGCGTAGACGATCCTTCCGGCGCCGCGTTCCCGCAGCGCTCCCGCAGTCGGTCACACGTTCGGTACTCGACGAAGACCTTCCTCTCCCTTGTTCCAGCAGGCAGCGGAGGTTGTAGCACTCTCCTCGCGATTCCGGCAGCACAACGGCGTGGTACCGGAGGTAGAGGGGAGATCCCGCAGGGCTTCGCCTTAAGCCGGTGCGAGTATGGTGGAGCTTATGAGAGAGGCTATTAGTGGTCTAGTAATTAGACACACCAATTAGAGGGCTCTAAACCAATTAGAAGGCTCTAAACCGAAACAGCTCTAAACCGGGGTCTAGGTCTAGTTTCTAGTTTAGAGGATAGGAACTTGTGTGTACTAGGAGGGGAGCCCTGCCCCTCCTTATATAGGTGGGAGGGCTGGCTGCGCCATGGGGAGGAGAGTCCCTCCCCAAGTCGGCTTGGTGGGGCGCCGGCCAAGGGAGGAGTCCTCCCCCAATTCGGCCTCCACCAATCCTCCTCTTTTCCCACTTCCCAAAATTGGCAGTTTGACTTTCAAATTAGCCGTTTGACTTTTCCAATTTAGGAATTAAATAAACCCTTTATTTTGGACAGCGAGAACACCTAGTACATGATGCAATCATTCCAACTTGCAATGACACATTCATGTACCCCTTCCCCCCCGGAGTGCCGGACATTCCGGGACCTTCTAGAATGTTCCCGATGAAAACACCGGAACCATTCCCCAACTCCGAAATGGGACTTTCCTTATATGAATCTTATTCTCCGGACCATTCCGGATCACCTCGTGATATCCCGAATCCCATCCGAGACTCCGAACAACATTCGGTCTCTTTCTCATAATACCATAACTACTCAAACAACGTCGAATCCTTAAGTGTGTCTCCCTACGGTTCGTGAATTATGCGGACATGATCGAGACACTTCTCCGAACAATAACCAATAGAGGAATCTGGAAATTCATATGGCTCCCACATATTTCTACGATTACTTTGCGATCGAATGAACCACTTACATACGATACCAATTTCCCTTTGTCTCACGATATGTTACTTATCCGAGGTCATGATCGTCGGTATCTCTGCATACCTAGTTCAACCTCGTTACTGATAAGTACTCTTTTCTCGTTCCCGTGATATGTGATCCCTTGTGACCAAGTCACATGCTTGCAAGCTAATTGGATGACATTTCACCGAGAGGGCCCAGAGAATATCTATCCGTCATGTGGATGGACAAATCCCACTCTTGATCCATGTGTTTCAACCAATACTTTCCGAACACCCAATGCCACTTTTATAGCCACCCTGTTACGGTGTGGTGTTTGATGACATCAAAGCATCCATCCAGTAAAGGCAATATGCATGATCTCATGGTCGAAGGAATTAGGTTACTATGTATCAGAAAGCATATAGCAATTGAACTATTGAAATGACTTGATCTTTATGCTACGCTTGTCTATAGGAGTATGTCCACCATATCATTCTCCTAACGATATGATCTTGTTGTTGATAACATCTCAATGTTCATGACAAAGAAACCACATCATCAATCAACCAACAAGCTAGTGAAGTATAGAGGCCATACTAGGGACTTCAAATTAAGTTTACAAATCACACAAGTATTAATGGTTTCCTTGTTAATACTATTATAGCATGAATGTAAACATTTATCATAAACACAAAGATATATAATAATAACTACATTTATTAT
Organism: Avena sativa; assembly: GCA_916181665.1. NCBI lineage: Eukaryota > Viridiplantae > Streptophyta > Magnoliopsida > Poales > Poaceae > Avena > Avena sativa. The sequence continues at coordinate 282,353,877 of OV702293.1, forward strand.
TACCTCTAGGGCATATCTCCAACAGTCTCCCACTTGCACTAGAGTCATCTAATCTAGATTACATGGTAATATACCGAACACCCATGGCAGTTTGGTGTTGGTCATGTTTCGCCCTCGGGAGAGGTTTAGTCAACGGATCCGCCACATTCAGATCTGTGTGTACTTTGCAAATCTTTATATCCCCATCCTGGATATGTTCTCGAATAGCGTGGAAACGCAGCTTGATATGCTTCAGCTTCTTGTGTGACCTTGGTTCTTGCGCATTGGCTATGGCGCCCATGTTATCACAGTAGATAGACATTGGGTCCAGCGCACTTGGAACCACACCCAGCTCTGTAATGAACTCTTTCATCCATATCGCTTCTTGTGAAGCCTCCGAAGCAGCCATGTATTCCGATTCAGTTGAAGATCTCGCCACAACGCTTTGCTTTGCACTCCTCCAGCTAACTGCTGCACCATTCAAAATAAATACGTATCCAGATTGTGATTTAGAATCATCCGGATCGGTGTTCCAACTAGCATCGGTGTAACCATTAACAACGAGCTGTTCATCACCTCCATAAGAAAGAACCATATCCTTAGTTCTTCTCAAGTACTTAAGGATGTTTTTGACCGCTGTCTAATGATCCACTCCTGGATCACTTTGATATCTGCTAGTTAGACTAACAGCATATGCGATGTCGGGTCTAGTACATAGCATGGCATACATTAGAGATCCTATGGCTGAGGCATAGGGAGTCTTACTCATCTTTTCTCTATCTTCTGCCGATGTCGGACTTTGAGTTTTACTCAAGGTCGTATTGGGCAACATGGGCAAGAACCCTTTCTTGCTATCTTCCATTCCAAACCTCTTTAGAACTTTGTCCAAATATGTACTTTGTGACAATGATATTTGGCGTTTCGATCTATCTCTATAAATCTTTATGCCTAATATGTAAGCTGCTTCGCCAAGATCCTTCATTGAAAAACTATTATTCAAATACTCTTTGACACTATTAAGAAGGTCTACATCATTCCCAATCAACAATATGTCATCCACATACAGTATTAAGAATGCTACAGAGCTCCCACTCACTTTCTTGTAAATACAAGCTTCTCCATAAGTTTGTATAAAACCAAAACTTTTGATTACCTTATCAAAACGTTGATTCCAACTTCGGGATGCTTGCTTCAATCCATAGATGGACCGTAGAAGCTTGCATACCTTGTTAGCATCTTTAGGATCGACAAAACCTTTGGGTTGCATCATATACAACTCTTCATCAATGTCTCCATTGAGGAATGCTGTTTTGACATCCATCTGCCATATCTCATAATCATAATATGCAGCGATTGCTAACATAATCCTCACAGACTTTAGCTTCGCTACCGGTGAGAAAGTCTCATCGTAGTCAACTCCTTGAATTTGTCGAAACCCTTTTGCGACAAGTCGAGCTTTATAGACAGTAACATTACCATCAGCATCTGTTTTCTTCTTGAAAATCCATTTGTTCTCGACAGCCTTACGGCCATCCGGTAAGTCCACCAAAGTCCATACTTGGTTTTCGTACATGGATCCAATCTCGGATTTCATGGCTTCTTGCCATTTATTGGAATCTGGGCTCATCATCGCTTCCTCATATGTCTCGGGGTCATCGGTGTTGTCCACCAACATGACATTCATAACGGAATCATACCAATCTGGAGTGGTACGAGTTCTCGTTGACCTCCGAGGTTCTGTAGCAACTTCGACCGAAGTTTCATGATCAACATCATTAGCTTCCTCTCTTATTGGTGCAGGCACCACAGGAACTTCTTCCGGTGCTGCGCTACTCGCAATTTCGAGAGAAGGTTCGACAACCTCGTCGAGTTCTACTTTCCTTCCAGTCACTTCTTTCGAGAGAAATTCCTTCTCTAGAAAGGATCCATTCTTGGCAACGAAGATTTTTGCCTTCGGATCTATGATAGAAGGTATACCCAACAGTTTCCTTCGGGTATCCTATGAAGACGCATTTTTCCGCTTTGGGTTCAAGCTTGTCCGGCTGTAACTTCTTTACATAGGCTTCGCATCCCCAAACTTTAAGGAACGACAATTTAGGTTTCTTCCCAAACCATAATTCATACGGTGTCGTTTCAACGGATTTAGATGGTGCCCTATTTAAAGTGAATGCAGCTGTTTCTAATGCATAACCCCAAAATAATAGCGGTAAATCTGTAAGTGACATCATAGAACGAACCATATCTAAGAGAGTTCGATTACGACGTTCAGACACACCATTACACTATGGTGTTCCCGGCGGTGTCAATTGTGAAAGTATTCCGCACTTCTTTAAATGCTCGCCAAACTCGTAACTTAGATATTCACCTCCACGATCAGAACGTAGAAATTTAATCTTCTTGTTACGTTGATTCTCTACCTCACTTTGAAACTCCTTAAACTTCTCGAAAGTTTCGGACTTATGTTTCATAAAATAGATATACCCATATCTACTCAAGTCATCCGTGAAGGTAAGAACATAACGATAACCACCGCGCGATGCTACACTCATTGGACCACACACATCGGTATGTATGATTTCCAATAAGTCCGTAGCTCGCTCCATTATACCAGAAAATGGAGTCTTAGTCATTTTACCCATCAGACATGCTTCGCATCTTTCAAGTGATTCAAAATCAAGTGATTCAAGAAGTCCATCGGAATGGAGTTTCTTCATACGTTTCACTCCAATGTGACCAAGACGACAGTGCCACATATAGGTCAAATTATCGCTTGATTTCAAACGTTTAGCCTCAATGTTATTAATATGTGTATTTCTACTATCGAGATTCAATATGAATAGACCATCTATCAAAGGTGCATGTGCATAAAACACATTACTCATATAAATCGAACAACCATTATTCTCGGATTTAAACAAGTAACCGTCTCGCAATAAACAAGATCCTGATATAATGTTCATGCTCAACGCAGGCACTAAATAACAATTATTTAAGTATAAAACTAATCCCGATGGTAGATGAAGAGGTAGCGTGCCGACCGCGATCACATCAACCTTTGATCCGTTTCCCACGCGCATCGTCACCTCGTTCTTCACTAGCTTCCGTTTATTCTGCAGCTCCTGTTTCGAGTTACAAATATGAGCAACCGAACCAGTATCAAATACCCAGGCACTACTACGAGTACTAGTGAGATACACATCAATAACATGTATATCAGATATACCTTTCTTCTTGATGTTGCCGTTCTTCAAATCCGCCAAGTACCTTGGGCAATTCCGCTTCCAGTGACCTTCTCCCTTGCAGTAAAAGCACTCAGTATCAGGCTTGGGTCCAGCCTTGGTCCTCTTCGTCGGCGTGGTAACTTTCTTACCACCCTTCTTGAAGTGTCCCTTCTGCTTAGACTTGCCTTTCTTGAATTTGGTGGTCTTATTGACCATCAACACTTGGTGCTCTTTCTTGATCTCCACTTCTGCAGATTTTAACATAGCAAATAGTTCTGGCAACTCTTTGTTCATGTTCTGCATGTTGTAGTTCATCACAAAGTTCTTGTAACTTGGTGGTAGTGATTGGAGGATGCGGTAAACTCCCAAAGTATTAGGAATCACTATACCCAAACTTTGAAGTTTATTTGCGTGCCCAGACATTTTAAGCACATGCTCACTGACGGAGCTACCCTCTTCCATCTTGCAGTTAAAGAACTTTTCAGAAGCTTCATAACTTTCAATTGCCGCATGAGTCTCAAAGATTAATTTGAGATCCTCGACAATATCATATGGATCTGACTCTTCAAACCTTTTCTGAAGCTCCGATTCTAAACCATACAAGATAGCACACTGAACTATGGAGTACTGATTCTTCCGAGCGAGGTAAACATTCTTTACTTCATCGGTAGCATCAGCTGCAGGTGGGTCACCTAGCGGTGCATCCAGCACATAGGTCAAATTACCAGCTGTGAGGACAATCCTCAAATTGCGGAACCAATCCGCGAAGTTGCTTCCATTGTTTTTCAACTTTTCTTTCTCTAGGAACGCATTAAAATTGATGGTAGGGGCTGCCATTGATCTACAACATATTTGCAATAGTTTAGACTAAGTTTATGACAAATTGAGTTCAAATTAATTAATGAAATTAAACTAGGTGAACTCCCACTCAAAACAACATCCCTCACATTGTTTTAGTGATCACACGAACCAAATCCACTACATCAACACCGATCATCACGAGAGCTGATATAGTTTTAATGGCGAACAATCATCATGTTCATCATATCTACTATATGATTCATGCTTTGCCTTTCGGCGATCCGTGTTCCTGAGGCCATGTCTGTACATGCTAGGCTCGTCAAGATCAAACCTTAGCTTCCGCATAAGCAAATCTGGCTTGCTTACGTTGTAGTCACCCGCGGAATCAAAGACACCCGATCATCACGTGGTGCTTCGAAGCAGCAAGCTTTGGCAACGGTGCATACTAAGGGTGAACACTTTTAGAACTTGAAATTTATGTGCATGAGGGATCATCTTATAATGCTACCGTCGTCTACTAAGCAATACAAGATGCATAAAGGATTAACATCACATGCAATTCATAATATGTGATATGATATGGCCTTTCTTCTTTGTGCTTCCGATCTCCATCTTCAAGCACGAACATGATCTCCATCATCACCGGCATAGCATCAAGGTCAATGACGCTTCTTCATGGTTGTCGTCCGCCAACTTCAACTATTACAACTATTTTGAATAGACACGCAGGCCTTAACAGAAATTAAAGACAACCATATGGCTCCTGCCGGTTGCCAACTTACAATAAGGATCATTGCATACATCAAATATAATCACAATCATGGCCATATCACATCACTGCACACCCCTGCAAAACAAAGTTAGACGCTTCTACTTTCTTTGCATATTTTACGTGGTTTGGGGCTTTCCATAAGTGTCGTTCTAACTTACGAACAAGAACCACAACATTGATACTAGCATTGTTGATCACCCGTTGTAAATTGGATCTTTACTATGCTAGGAGAAACAGGCACCCGCAAAGCCACTTATGCAAAACGAGTTGCATGTCAAGCGTGGAGCAAGTCTCATGAACGATGTCATGTAAGGTTAGCCCGGGCCGCTTCATCCCAACATACCGCAAGATGCAAAGTACACAAAAAGCAATCTACAATAAAAGCATCAACGCCCACAATGACCATTGTGTTCTACTCGTGCAACAGATCTACATATAGACACGGCTCTGATACCACTGTAGGGGTTCGTAGCATGGAAAACAAAAATTTTCTATCGCATACAAACAAACAAGCCAAGATCTATCTACTAGATTGTAGCAACGAGTCGATGGAATAACTCACCCTCGAAGATTCCAAAGTGTTTAACGAGAGCAGATTCTCGTGGGTGATGTAGTCGTACTCTTTCCGATCTCAAGATCGCGTAGACGATCCTTCCGGCGCCGCGTTCCCGCAGCGCTCCCGCAGTCGGTCACACGTTCGGTACTCGACGAAGACCTTCCTCTCCCTTGTTCCAGCAGGCAGCGGAGGTTGTAGCACTCTCCTCGCGATTCCGGCAGCACAACGGCGTGGTACCGGAGGTAGAGGGGAGATCCCGCAGGGCTTCGCCTTAAGCCGGTGCGAGTATAGTGGAGCTTATGAGAGAGGCTATTAGTGGTCTAGTAATTAGACACACCAATTAGAGGGCTCTAAACCAATTAGAAGGCTCTAAACCGAAACAGCTCTAAACCGGGGTCTAGGTCTAGTTTCTAGTTTAGAGGATAGGAACTTGTGTGTGCTAGGAGGGGAGCCCTGCCCCTCCTTATATAGGTGGGAGGGCTGGCTGCGCCATGGGGAGGAGAGTCCCTCCCCAAGTCGGCTTGGTGGGGCGCCGGCCAAGGGAGGAGTCCTCCCCCAATTCGGCCTCCACCAATCCTCCTCTTTTCCCACTTCCCAAAATTGGCAGTTTGACTTTCAAATTAGCCGTTTGACTTTTCCAATTTAGGAATTAAATAAACCCTTTATTTTGGACAGCGAGAACACCTAGTACATGATGCAATCATTCCAACTTGCAATGACACATTCATGTACCCCTTCCCCCCCGGAGTGCCGGACATTCCGGGACCTTCTAGAATGTTCCCGATGAAAACACCGGAACCATTCCCCAACTCCGAAACGGGACTTTCCTTATATGAATCTTATTCTCCGGACCATTCCGGATCACCTCGTGATATCCCGAATCCCATCCGAGACTCCGAACAACATTCGGTCTCTTTCTCATAATACCATAACTACTCAAACAACGTCGAATCCTTAAGTGTGTCTCCCTACGGTTCGTGAATTATGCGGACATGATCGAGACACTTCTCCGAACAATAACCAATAGAGGAATCTGGAAATTCATATGGCTCCCACATATTTCTACGATTACTTTGCGATCGAATGAACCACTTACATACGATACCAATTTCCCTTTGTCTCACGATATGTTACTTATCCGAGGTCATGATCGTCGGTATCTCTGCATACCTAGTTCAACCTCGTTACTGATAAGTACTCTTTTCTCGTTCCCGTGATATGTGATCCCTTGTGACCAAGTCACATGCTTGCAAGCTAATTGGATGACATTTCACCGAGAGGGCCCAGAGAATATCTATCCGTCATGTGGATGGACAAATCCCACTCTTGATCCATGTGTTTCAACCAATACTTTCCGAACACCCAATGCCACTTTTATAGCCACCCTGTTACGGTGTGGTGTTTGATGACATCAAAGCATCCATCCAGTAAAGGCAATATGCATGATCTCATGGTCGAAGGAATTAGGTTACTATGTATCAGAAAGCATATAGCAATTGAACTATTGAAATGACTTGATCTTTATGCTACGCTTGTCTATAGGAGTATGTCCATCACATCATTCTCCTAATGATATGATCCTGTTGTTAATAACATCTCTATGTTCATGATCAGGAAACCATGATCATATATTAACCAACAAGCTAGTTTAACAAGAGGCTTTACTAGGGACTCTTATTTTAGTTTACAAATCACACAAGTATTAATGTTTCCGGTTAATACAATTATAGCATGGTATGTAAACATTTATCATAAGTGTGAAGATATGATAATAACCACTTTATTATTGCCTCTTGGGCATATCTCCAACAGTCTCCCACTTGCACTAGAGTCAATAATCTAGTTTCGAACCTTTGTGTATATAACACCTATGGCTTTCCAGTGTTGTATGTACACGATTGCTAGTGGTCAACTGATCTCCGGATCTGACACTTCCAGGTCCGTGTGTAATTGCATGTCTTTGCGTCTCTATGCATCACTCATTCTCTAATGAGATGGCTTTGTATAAATTTGGTATTTCGGTGTGACCTTTAGCTCTTTAGGGTTAAAACATGTTGATAATATTGTCGCACAATATATCTTCATAGTATTATCCCACTGAGAACTACACCTAGTTTGATAACAAACTTCTTGACACAAATGCCCTCTTTTGCTGCTATAATAGCAGTCATATACTTAGCCTTTTGTTGTAGTATCTGTCACAATGTCTTAACTTTGGAAATCATCCAAATCCATTATGGAACTCACTTTCCATTATATTGTGCCACCCTTAGTTTAGTTTGAGATAAACTTAATTTGTACTTTGTGACAAAGCTAGTATCAATGTAGTACTTTTACAATGAACTAACCATCTATTTGTCACTTCTACAAATATTATACTCTTAGTTCTTTCAGAAGATCATAAGAATATCCTTACTATTGTCCAATGATCATCTTACGAATCATTCTGGTATATGCTCTCAACATTTAGAGCATAGGACATATCTGGATTTGTACATATCACAGTATGATTGATATAAATACTCTTTGTGATTTCATACATCAAGTATCAATCTATACTTGATTATTTGTTTCACTTTACCAAATGTCAATACACTTGAATATATCATCAACATTGAACTCATTCAATCCTTTCTGTGCGACAAGAACCTTCTCTTGTAGTTTCTATATTGAACTCATTCAATATCTTATCTATGTACTTCTGGCACAACCATATTAGCGTCTATTGATGCCAAATATTTGGGTTTTGCCTAAGTCTTTCATCGGGATGAAATTCTTAATATGTGTTAATAAAAGATACATTATTTCCAATCAACAATATGTCTTCCACATAATGTATTAGAAACATGTCTTAGCGCTCCCACTTAATTTCTTGCAAACGCAAGCATCTTCATTGTCTCTGATGAAATTAAACTCTCTTAACAGTTTCATCATAGTGAAGATTCCAACTCCGCTATGCTCACTCTAACCATTGAAGTTTGCATATGCTTTTAGCATCCTTTGAATTAACAAAACCCTATGGACCGTGTTATGCACATGTCCTAGGTAACGATTCTATTAGAAGAACTTGTTTTGTTTATTCAACTACCATATAACAAATTATATGTAGTGGTTGCTACATAAATCCGTCTAGACTAAATATCACTATGAAAGATCAAATCTTGTCATAGTCAACCTTTGAACATTGTTGTGAACTCTTTCCCAACATGTCGACTAGATGTGAAACATCCATGTCTATTTCTTTATAGATCCAGACACAACTATAAGGTCTTACACCTTTCTCGAGGGTCCTTCAAGTTCAAAACTTGATTTCTCGTGTATGGAACTATCACGGATTTTATGGCTTCAAGCCATTTTACGGAGTCAGGGCCCATCATCGCTTCTCTGCATGTAGTCGGTTCATTATTCTCAAATAATGATTCAACCCTCAAATCTTGGTATTTGATTGTTCATCCGACCTACTTGTTTCAATAGGAACTTGGATCTCCGTGACCACAACCTTTGAGGTACGTGAACCATGAGCATTGTTGCTGCCTCCGAAACACTTTTCGGCGCTGCGCAACTCTGCACATATAGCTAAGGTTCTTTTAACCTTATCAAAGTTTCTATTGTCCTCCCACTTAACTTTTCACGAAAAATTCCTTCTCAAAGAAACTTGACGTTTTAAGTGACAAACACTTTTGTCTCCGGTGTTTTATGGAGGAACAGTTTATACAAAGACAGGTTCATCCGACTTTGGTTGCACACATCTTTCTTATGCATAGCATACCAATGTTTAAGAAAGGACAACTTGGGTTTTATCCCAAACCATAACTTTATATGGTGTCATTTCAACGGATTATGATGGAGCTCTTTTCAGTGGAAAAACGGTAATCTCTAAAGCTTTTAATCTTTAAAATACAATGGCAGTTTTATGAATTACACCTTTCGATCTTACCATGTCAAACAAGGTTTAATTACATATCTCGAACGCTCCATACTCTTATGGTGTTTCGGGAAATGCAAATCCACGGAACGATTCTTTAAATCTTAGGTATTATGCTAAACTTGTAACTCAAATATCTTCCTTTATGATCTTTATCATAAACTGTTTATATTCTTGTTACAATGATTTTGCACTTCATCTTGAAAGTCTTTGAACTTTTCAAATGTTTCATACTTCATCCTTATTAAGTAAATATTCATATATTCACTCAAATTTTCGGAGAAAGCATATGAAGTTGAAATCCATCGCTCTTGACTACACATAACGGACTTCGTACAACAATATGTACAAGTTCCAATAAGCTAGTCATTCGTTCCCTTTTGGCCTATGAACGAAGTTTTAATTATCTCTAGGAAAGTTTCACAAGCGTCATATGATCAAAAATCAGAAGACTCCAAAATTCCATCAACATGGAGTTTCTTCATGTTTTCTTTCCAATATAATTCAAACGGCGATGTCACTTCCTAAGTGATCTTTCAATCAATTTGTCTTTCGACATTTTTAGCACTAGTTTTATGGATGTGATGTCTCCAACGAGATTTGCGAATCATCCATCTTTTATGGATTACGGCAATTATTTGAACAATCCTTTTGTTCTCATAATACCTGATAAAACAAATCTTGAAGGCAAGCTTTGATGTTTAACAAGCAACACAATGACCCTTTATTTTGTTCTTGATGAACATCATCACATATTCTTTTGCTAGTTACTTAGGCCATTGTAGTTCATGAATTCTGTTGTTTCGTATGACGATTCATACCAACAAATTCAGTATCAAATACTTAAGAACCACATTGTTTAACAAGCAAAGAATATAGCCATAACATGTATATCATCTACATACTTAAACTGAACGATTCTAGTCTTTTCTTTTCTGCCATATATTTATGAGATTCTCTTTCAGTATTTCCTTTTCAGTTTGAAAGAATCTATCAACATCAATAGTGGAGTCATACATATGACATCTAGTCCAAAGCGTGTATAATTAAATACCAATGTCTTTGGACTTGCACTTTGAAGTAGATCACCATCATCAAATATTTGGTGTTCTTTCAAATTCCTTTCTTTAGTAATCTCTTGGTGTAGTAAACATTTTACCTACATCAAATATTCACCCTTATCATGGAATCGTCCATGATCAAGCTACTTTTAGCTTATAACGATGAATTATGAGTATAATGTTGCTAACCAAAACCTTTTGGAGGATTAGGACAACAAGTGTCTCCAACCCTTTTGCAAATTCTCATCAAATATGAGAACATGACTTTTGCCATATTATACTCTATCATGTTGCAACCAAAACTTCGTTTCAGATATCACAATATCTTTCACACATCATGGTTTCTGAAACAACTCTTTCAGATCCTAGATAATCTTGATATTAAGGGAATCCTTTGAATATCAAGAATCATGGATACAAACATGATACTTATATACTAACACTTGGAATTGTTACTCTTGTTTTAATACCAATTATTAAACTTCATGGAGTAACCGGAACTTACTGAAAGTTTGCAATAGGACTTTTAAACTTTAGATTAACACTTCAAAACAATACGATACCAGTTCGTAAAGTAACTAACCAGAATTCTATAGTTCTATCATCTCAATTATAACTAATCGCAAGGTGGTAAACGGATGCCAATGACTACAACAACTATGCAAATTCACTTTGATTTAGTTTATGATAAATTGAGTTCTAATTAATAATTGAATTAATCTAGGTGAACTCCCACTCAAAACAATATCCCTCACATTGTTTTAGTGATCACACGAACCAAATCCACCACATCAAAACCGATCATCACGAGAGTTGATATAGTTTCAATGGCGAACAATCGACATGTTCATCATATCTACTATATGATTCATGCTTTACCTTTCGGCGATCCGTGTTCCTGAGGCCATGTCTGTACATGCTAGGCTCGTCAAGACAAACCTTAGCTTCCGCATAAGCAAATCTGGCTTGCTTACGTTGTAGTCACCCGCGGAATCAAAGACACCCGATCATCACGTGGTGTTTCGAAGCAGCAAGCTTTGGCAACGGTGCATACTAAGGGTGAACACTTTAGAACTTGAAATTTATGTGTATGAGGGATCATCTTATAATGCTACCGTTGTCTACTAAGCAATACAAGATGCATAAAGGATTAACATCACATGCAATTCATAATATGTGATATGATATGGCCTTTCTTCTTTGTGCTTCCGATCTCCATCTTCAAGCACGAACATGATCTCCATCATCACCGGCATAGCATCAAGGTCAATGACGCTTCTTCATGGTTGTCGTCCACCAGCTTCAACTATTACAACTATTTTGAATAGACACGCAGGTCTTAACAGAAATTAAAGACAACCATATGGCTCCTGCCGGTTGCCAACTTACAATAAGGAACATTGCATACATCAAATATAATCACAATCATGGCCATATCACATCACTGCACACCCCTGCAAAACAAAGTTAGACGCCTCTACTTTCTTTGCATATTTTACGTGGTTTGGGGCTTTCAATAAGTGTCGTTCTAACTTACGAACAAGAACCACAACATTGATACTAGCATTGTTGATCACCCGTTGTAAATTGGATCTTTACTATGCTAGGAGAAACAGGCACCCGCAAAGCCACTTATGCAATACAAGTTGCATGTTAAGCGTGGAGCAAGTCTCATGAACGATGTCATGTAAGGTTAGCCCGGGCCGCTTCATCCCAACATACCGCAAGATGCAAAGTACACAAAAAGCAATCGACAATAAAAGCATCAACGCCCACAATGACCATTGTGTTCTACTCGTGCAACAGATCTACATATAGACACGGCTCTGATACCACTGTAGGGGTTCGTAGCATGGAAAACAAAAATTTTCTATCGCATACAAACAACCAAGCCAAGATCTATCTACTAGATTGTAGCAACGAGTCGATGGAATAACTCACCCTCGAAGATTCCAAAGTGTTTAACGAGAGCAGATTCTCGTGGGTGATGTAGTCGTACTCTTTCCGATCTCAAGATCGCGTAGACGATCCTTCCGGCGCCGCGTTCCCGCAGCGCTCCCGCAGTCGGTCACACGTTCGGTACTCGACGAAGACCTTCCTCTCCCTTGTTCCAGCAGGCAGCGGAGGTTGTAGCACTCTCCTCGCGATTCCGGCAGCACAACGGCGTGGTACCGAAAGTAGAGGGGAGATCCCGCAGGGCTTCGCCTTAAGCCGGTGCGAGTATGGTGGAGCTTATGAGAGAGGCTATTAGTGGTCTAGTAATTAGACACACCAATTAGAGGGCTCTAAACCAATTAGAAGGCTCTAAACCGAAACAGCTCTAAACCGGGGTCTAGGTCTAGTTTCTAGTTTAGAGGATAGGAACTTGTGTGTCTTGTGTTGTGTTGGGAGGGGAGCCCTGCCCCTCCCTTTATAGGTGGGAGGGCTGGCGCGCTAGGGGAGGGAGGGAGTCCCTCCCCAACTCGGCCTAGGGCTGGCCGCCGGCTTGGGGAGGAGGACTCCTCCCCCAATTCGGTTTCCTCCTCTTTTCCCACTTCCCAAAATTGGCAGTTTGACTTTCAAATTAGCCGTTTGACTTTTCCAATTTAGGAATTAAATAAACCCTTTATTTTGGACAGCGAGAACACCTAGTACATGATGCAATCATTCCAACTTGCAATGACACATTCATGTACCCCTTCCCCCCCGGAGTGCCGGACATTCCGGGACCTTCTAGAATGTTCCCGATGAAAACACCGGAACCATTCCCCAACTCCGAAATGGGACTTTCCTTATATGAATCTTATTCTCCGGACCATTCCGGATCACCTCGTGATATCCCGAATCCCATCCGAGACTCCGAACAACATTCGGTCTCTTTCTCATAATACCATAACTACTCAAACAACGTCGAATCCTTAAGTGTGTCTCCCTACGGTTCGTGAATTATGCGGACATGATCGAGACACTTCTCCGAACAATAACCAATAGAGGAATCTGGAAATTCATATGGCTCCCACATATTTCTACGATTACTTTGCGATCGAATGAACCACTTACATACGATACCAATTTCCCTTTGTCTCACGATATGTTACTTATCCGAGGTTATGATCTTCGGTATCTCTGCATACCTAGTTCAACCTCGTTACTGATAAGTACTCTTTTCTCGTTCCCGTGATATGTGATCCCTTGTGACCAAGTCACATGCTTGCAAGCTAATTGGATGACATTTCACCGAGAGGGCCCAGAGAATATCTATCCGTCATGTGGATGGACAAATCCCACTCTTGATCCATGTGTTTCAACCAATACTTTCCGAACACTCAATGCCACCTTTATAGCCACCCTGTTACGGTGTGGTGTTTGATGACATCAAAGCATCCATCCAGCAAAGGTGATATGCATGATCTCATGGTCGAAGGAATTAGGTTACTATGTATCAGAAAGCATATAGCAATTGAACTATTGAAATGACTTGATCTTTATGCTACGCTTGTCTATAGGAGTATGTCCACCATATCATTCTCCTAACGATATGATCTTGTTGTTGATAACATCTCAATGTTCATGACAAAGAAACCACATCATCAATCAACCAACAAGCTAGTGAAGTATAGAGGCTATACTAGGGACTTCAAATTAAGTTTACAAATCACACAAGTATTAATGGTTTCCTTGTTAATACTATTATAGCATGAATGCAAACATTTATCATAAACACAAAGATATAATAATAACTATATTTATTATTGCCTCTAGGGCATATCTCCAACAGTCTCCCACTTGCACTAGAGTCATCTAATCTAGATTACATGGTAATATACCGAACACCCATGGCAGTTTGGTGTTGGTCATGTTTTGCCCTCGGGAGAGGTTTAGTCAACGGATCCGCCACATTCAGATCTGTGTGTACTTTGCAAATCTTTATATCCCCATCCTGGATATGTTCTCGAATAGCGTGAAAACGTAGCTTGATATGCTTCAGCTTCTTGTGTGACCTTGGTTCTTGCGCATTGGCTATGGCGCCCATGTTATCACAGTAGATAGACATTGGGTCCAGCGCACTTGGAACCACACCCAGCTCTGTAATGAACTCTTTCATCCATATCGCTTCTTGTGAAGCCTCCGAAGCAGCCATGTATTCCGATTCAGTTGAAGATCTCGCCACAACGCTTTGCTTTGCACTCCTCCAGCTAACTGCTGCACCATTCAAAATAAATACGTATCCAGATTGTGATTTAGAATCATCCGGATCAGTGTTCCAACTAGCATCGGTGTAACCATTAACAACGAGCTGTTCATCACCTCCATAAGAAAGAACCATATCCTTAGTTCTTCTCAAGTACTTAAGGATGTTTTTGACCGCTGTCCAATGATCCACTCCTGGATCACTTTGATATCTGCTAGTTAAACTAACAGCATATGCGATGTCGGGTCTAGTACATAGCATGGCATACATTAGAGATCCTATGGCTGAGGCATAGGGAGTCTTACTCATCTTTTCTCTATCTTCTGCCGATGTCGGACTTTGAGTTTTACTCAAGGTCGTATTGGGCAACATGGGCAAGAACCCTTTCTTGCTATCTTCCATTCCAAACCTCTTTAGAACTTTGTCCAAATATGTACTTTGTGACAATGATATTTGGCGTTTCGATCTATCTCTATAAATCTTTATGCCTAATATGTAAGCTGCTTCGCCAAGATCCTTCATTGAAAAACTATTATTCAAATATTCCTTGACACTATTAAGAAGGTCTACATCATTCCCAATCAACAATATGTCATCCACATACAGTATTAAGAATGCTACAGAGCTCCCACTCACTTTCTTGTAAATACAAGCTTCTCCATAAGTTTGTATAAAACCAAAACTTTTGATTACCTTATCAAAACGTTGATTCCAACTTCGGGATGCTTGCTTCAATCCATAGATGGACCGTTGAAGCTTGCATACCTTGTTAGCATCTTTAGGATCGACAAAACCTTTGGGTTGCATCATATACAACTCTTCATCAATGTCTCCATTGAGGAATGCTGTTTTGACATCCATCTGCCATATCTCATAATCATAATATGCAGCGATTGCTAACATAATCCTCACAGACTTTAGCTTCGCTACCGGTGAGAAAGTCTCATCGTAGTCAACTCCTTGAATTTGTCGAAACCCTTTTGCGACAAGTCGAGCTTTATAGACAGTAACATTACCATCAGCATCTGTTTTCTTCTTGAAAATCCATTTGTTCTCGACAGCCTTACGGCCATCCGGTAAGTCCACCAAAGTCCATACTTGGTTTTCGTACATGGATCCAATCTCGGATTTCATGGCTTCTTGCCATTTATTGGAATCTGGGCTCATCATCGCTTCCTCATATGTCTCGGGGTCATCGGTGTTGTCCACCAACATGACATTCATAACGGAATCATACCAATCTGGAGTGGTACGAGTTCTCGTTGACCTCCGAGGTTCTGTAGCAACTTCGACCGAAGTTTCATGATCAACATCATTAGCTTCCTCTCTTATTGGTGCAGGCACCACAGGAACTTCTTCCGGTGCTGCGCTACTCGCAATTTCGAGAGAAGGTTCGACAACCTCGTCGAGTTCTACTTTCCTTCCAGTCACTTCTTTCGAGAGAAATTCCTTCTCTAGAAAGGATCCATTCTTAGCAACGAAGATTTTGCCTTCGGATCTATGATGGAAGGTATACCCAACAGTTTCCTTCGGGTATCCTATGAAGACGCATTTTTCCGCTTTGGGTTCAAGCTTGTCCGGCTGTAACTTCTTTACATAGGCTTCGCATCCCCAAACTTTAAGGAACGACAATTTAGGTTTCTTCCCAAACCATAATTCATACGGTGTCGTTTCAACGGATTTAGATGGTGCCCTATTTAAAGTGAATGCAGCTGTTTCTAATGCATAACCCCAAAATGATAGTGGCAAATCTGTAAGTGACATCATAGAACGAACCATATCTAAGAGAGTTCGATTACGACGTTCAGACACACCATTACGCTGTGGTGTTCCCGGCGGTGTCAACTGCGAAAGTATTCCACATTTCTTCAAATGCTCGCCAAACTCGTAACTTAGATATTCACCTCCACGATCAGATCGTAGAAATTTAATCTTCTTGTTACGTTGATTCTCTACCTCACTTTGAAACTCCTTAAACTTCTCGAAAGTTTCGGACTTATGTTTCATAAAATAGATATACCCATATCTACTCAAGTCATCCGTGAAGGTAAGAACATAACGATAACCACTGCGCGATGCTACACTCATTGGACCACACACATCGGTATGTATGATTTCCAACAAGTCTGTAGCTCGCTCCATCATACCAGAAAATGGAGTCTTAGTCATTTTACCCATCAGACATGCTTCGCATCTTTCAAGTGATTCAAAATCAAGTGATTCAAGAAGTCCATCGGAATGGAGTTTCTTCATACGTTTCACTCCAATGTGACCAAGACGACAGTGCCACATATAGGTCAAATTATCGCTTGATTTCAAACGTTTAGCCTCAATGTTATTAATATGTGTATTTCTACTATCGAGATTCAATATGAATAGACCATCTATCAAAGGTGCATGTGCATAAAACATATTACTCATATAAATCGAACAACCATTATTCTCGGATTTAAACAAGTAACCGTCTCGCAATAAACAAGATCCCGATATAATGTTCATGCTCAACGCAGGCACCAAATAACAATTATTTAAGTATAAAACTAATCCCGATGGTAGATGAAGAGGTAGTGTGCCGACCGCGATCACATCAACCTTTGATCCGTTTCCCACGCGCATCGTCACCTCGTTCTTCACTAGCTTCCGTTTATTCTGCAGCTCCTGTTTCGAGTTACAAATATGAGCAACCGAACCAGTATCAAATACCCAGGCACTACTACGAGTACTAGTGAGATACACATCAATAACATGTATATCAGATATACCTTTCTTCTTGATGTTGCCGTTCTTCAAATCCGCCAAGTACCTTGGGCAATTCCGCTTCCAGTGACCTTCTCCCTTGCAGTAAAAGCACTCAGTATCAGGCTTGGGTCCAGCCTTGGTCCTCTTCGTCGGCGTGGTAACTTTCTTACCACCCTTCTTGAAGTGTCCCTTCTGCTTAGACTTGCCTTTCTTGAATTTGGTGGTCTTATTGACCATCAACACTTGGTGCTCTTTCTTGATCTCCACTTCTGCAGATTTTAACATAGCAAATAGTTCTGGCAACTCTTTGTTCATGTTCTGCATGTTGTAGTTCATCACAAAGTTCTTGTAACTTGGTGGTAGTGATTGGAGGATGCGGTAAACTCCCAAAGTATTAGGAATCACTATACCCAAACTTTGAAGTTTATTTGCGTGCCCAGACATTTTAAGCACATGCTCACTGACGGAGCTACCCTCTTCCATCTTGCAGTTAAAGAACTTTTCAGAAGCTTCATAACTTTCAATTGCCGCATGAGTCTCAAAAATTAATTTGAGATCCTCGACAATATCATATGGATCTGACTCTTCAAACCTTTTCTGAAGCTCCGATTCTAAACCATACAAGATAGCACACTGAACTATGGAGTACTGATTCTTCCGAGCGAGGTAAACACTCTTTACTTCATCGGGAGCATCAGCTGCAGGTGGGTCACCTAGCGGTGCATCCAGCACATAGGTCAAATTACCAGCTGTGAGGACAATCCTCAAATTGCGGAACCAATCCGCGAAGTTGCTTCCATTGTTTTTCAACTTTTCTTTCTCTAGGAACGCATTAAAATTGATGGTAGGGGCTGCCATTGATCTACAACATATTTGCAATAGTTTAGACTAAGTTTATGACAAATTGAGTTCAAATTAATTAATGAAATTAAACTAGGTGAACTCCCACTCAAAACAACATCCCTCACATTGTTTTAGTGATCACACGAACCAAATCCACTACATCAACACCGATCATCACGAGAGCTGATATAGTTTTAATGGCGAACAATCATCATGTTCATCATATCTACTATATGATTCATGCTTTGCCTTTCGGCGATCCGTGTTCCTGAGGCCATGTCTGTACATGCTAGGCTCGTCAAGATCAAACCTTAGCTTCCGCATAAGCAAATCTGGCTTGCTTACGTTGTAGTCACCCGCGGAATCAAAGACACCCGATCATCACGTGGTGCTTCGAAGCAGCAAGCTTTGGCAACGGTGCATACTAAGGGTGAACACTTTTAGAACTTGAAATTTATGTGCATGAGGGATCATCTTATAATGCTACCGTCGTCTACTAAGCAATACAAGATGCATAAAGGATTAACATCACATGCAATTCATAATATGTGATATGATATGGCCTTTCTTCTTTGTGCTTCCGATCTCCATCTTCAAGCACGAACATGATCTCCATCATTACCGGCATAGCATCAAGGTCAATGACGCTTCTTCATGGTTGTCGTCCGCCAACTTCAACTATTACAACTATTTTGAATAGACACGCAGGCCTTAACAGAAATTAAAGACAACCATATGGCTCCTGCCGGTTGCCAACTTACAATAAGGATCATTGCATACATCAAATATAATCACAATCATGGCCATATCACATCACTGCACACCCCTGCAAAACAAAGTTAGACGCTTCTACTTTCTTTGCATATTTTACGTGGTTTGGGGCTTTCCATAAGTGTCGTTCTAACTTACGAACAAGAACCACAACATTGATACTAGCATTGTTGATCACCCGTTGTAAATTGGATCTTTACTATGCTAGGAGAAACAGGCACCCGCAAAGCCACTTATGCAAAACGAGTTGCATGTCAAGCGTGGAGCAAGTCTCATGAACGATGTCATGTAAGGTTAGCCCGGGCCGCTTCATCCCAACATACCGCAAGATGCAAAGTACACAAAAGGCAATCTACAATAAAAGCATCAACGCCCACAATGACCATTGTGTTCTACTCGTGCAACAGATCTACATATAGACACGGCTCTGATACCACTGTAGGGGTTCGTAGCATGGAAAACAAAAATTTTCTATCGCATACAAACAAACAAGCCAAGATCTATCTACTAGATTGTAGCAACGAGTCGATGGAATAACTCACCCTCGAAGATTCCAAAGTGTTTAACGAGAGCAGATTCTCGTGGGTGATGTAGTCGTACTCTTTCCGATCTCAAGATCGCGTAGACGATCCTTCCGGCGCCGCGTTCCCGCAGCGCTCCCGCAGTCGGTCACACGTTCGGTACTCGACGAAGACCTTCCTCTCCCTTGTTCCAGCAGGCAGCGGAGGTTGTAGCACTCTCCTCGCGATTCCGGCAGCACAACGGCGTGGTACCGGAGGTAGAGGGGAAATCCCGCAGGGCTTCGCCTTAAGCCGGTGCGAGTATGGTGGAGCTTATGAGAGAGGCTATTAGTGGTCTAGTAATTAGACACACCAATTAGAAGGCTCTAAACCAATTAGAAGGCTCTAAACCGAAACAGCTCTAAACCGGGGTCTAGGTCTAGTTTCTAGTTTAGAGGATAGGAACTTGTGTGTACTAGGAGGGGAGCCCTGCCCCTCCTTATATAGGTGGGAGGGCTGGCTGCGCCATGGGGAGGAGAGTCCCTCCCCAAGTCGGCTTGGTGGGGCGCCGGCCAAGGGAGGAGTCCTCCCCCAATTCGGCCTCCACCAATCCTCCTCTTTTCCCACTTCCCAAAATTGGCAGTTTGACTTTCAAATTAGCCGTTTGACTTTTCCAATTTAGGAATTAAATAAACCCTTTATTTTGGACAGCGAGAACACCTAGTACATGATGCAATCATTCCAACTTGCAATGACACATTCATGTACCCCTTCCCCCCCGGAGTGCCGGACATTCCGGGACCTTCTAGAATGTTCCCGATGAAAACACCGGAACCATTCCCCAACTCCGAAGGAGAATACAAACTACATTTATTATTAGCCTGTAGGGGTTCGTAGCATGGAAAACAAAAATTTTCTATCGCATACAAACAACCAAGCCAAGATCTATCTACTAGATTGTAGCAACGAGTCGATGGAATAACTCACCCTCGAAGATTCCAAAGTGTTTAACGAGAGCAGATTCTCGTGGGTGATGTAGTCGTACTCTTTCCGATCTCAAGATCGCGTAGACGATCCTTCCGGCGCCGCGTTCCCGCAGCGCTCCCGCAGTCGGTCACACGTTCGGTACTCGACGAAGACCTTCCTCTCCCTTGTTCCAGCAGGCAGCGGAGGTTGTAGCACTCTCCTCGCGATTCCGGCAGCACAACGGCGTGGTACCGGAGGTAGAGGGGAGATCCCGCAGGGCTTCGCCTTAAGCCGGTGCGAGTATGGTGGAGCTTATGAGAGAGGCTATTAGTGGTCTAGTAATTAGACACACCAATTAGAGGGCTCTAAACCAATTAGAAGGCTCTAAACCGAAACAGCTCTAAACCGGGGTCTAGGTCTAGTTTCTAGTTTAGAGGATAGGAACTTGTGTGTACTAGGAGGGGAGCCCTGCCCCTCCTTATATAGGTGGGAGGGCTGGCTGCGCCATGGGGAGGAGAGTCCCTCCCCAAGTCGGCTTGGTGGGGCGCCGGCCAAGGGAGGAGTCCTCCCCCAATTCGGCCTCCACCAATCCTCCTCTTTTCCCACTTCCCAAAATTGGCAGTTTGACTTTCAAATTAGCCGTTTGACTTTTCCAATTTAGGAATTAAATAAACCCTTTATTTTGGACAGCGAGAACACCTAGTACATGATGCAATCATTCCAACTTGCAATGACACATTCATGTACCCCTTCCCCCCCGGAGTGCCGGACATTCCGGGACCTTCTAGAATGTTCCCGATGAAAACACCGGAACCATTCCCCAACTCCGAAATGGGACTTTCCTTATATGAATCTTATTCTCCGGACCATTCCGGATCACCTCGTGATATCCCGGATCCCATCCGAGACTCCGAACAACATTCGGTCTCTTTCTCATAATACCATAACTACTCAAACAACGTCGAATCCTTAAGTGTGTCTCCCTACGGTTCGTGAATTATGCGGACATGATCGAGACACTTCTCCGAACAATAACCAATAGAGGAATCTGGAAATTCATATGGCTCCCACATATTTCTACGATTACTTTGCGATCGAATGAACCACTTACATACGATACCAATTTCCCTTTGTCTCACGATATGTTACTTATCCGAGGTCATGATCGTCGGTATCTCTGCATACCTAGTTCAACCTCGTTACTGATAAGTACTCTTTTCTCGTTCCCGTGATATGTGATCCCTTGTGACCAAGTCACATGCTTGCAAGCTAATTGGATGACATTTCACCGAGAGGGCCCAGAGAATATCTATCCGTCATGTGGATGGACAAATCCCACTCTTGATCCATGTGTTTCAACCAATACTTTCCGAACACCCAATGCCACTTTTATAGCCACCCTGTTACGGTGTGGTGTTTGATGACATCAAAGCATCCATCCAGTAAAGGCAATATGCATGATCTCATGGTCGAAGGAATTAGGTTACTATGTATCAGAAAGCATATAGCAATTGAACTATTGAAATGACTTGATCTTTATGCTACGCTTGTCTATAGGAGTATGTCCACCATATCATTCTCCTAACGATATGATCTTGTTGTTGATAACATCTCAATGTTCATGACAAAGAAACCACATCATCAATCAACCAACAAGCTAGTGAAGTATAGAGGCCATACTAGGGACTTCAAATTAAGTTTACAAATCACACAAGTATTAATGGTTTCCTTGTTAATACTATTATAGCATGAATGTAAACATTTATCATAAACACAAAGATATATAATAATAACTACATTTATTATTACCTCTAGGGCATATCTCCAACAGTCTCCCACTTGCACTAGAGTCATCTAATCTAGATTACATGGTAATATACCGAACACCCATGGCAGTTTGGTGTTGGTCATGTTTTGCCCTCGGGAGAGGTTTAGTCAACGGATCCGCCACATTCAGATCTGTGTGTACTTTGCAAATCTTTATATCCCCATCCTGGATATGTTCTCGAATAGCGTGGAAACGCAGCTTGATATGCTTCAGCTTCTTGTGTGACCTTGGTTCTTGCGCATTGGCTATGGCGCCCATGTTATCACAGTAGATAGACATTGGGTCCAGCGCACTTGGAACCACACCCAGCTCTGTAATGAACTCTTTCATCCATATCGCTTCTTGTGAAGCCTCCGAAGCAGCCATGTATTCCGATTCAGTTGAAGATCTCGCCACAACGCTTTGCTTTGCACTCCTCCAGCTAACTGCTGCACCATTCAAAATAAATACGTATCCAGATTGTGATTTAGAATCATCCGGATCGGTGTTCCAACTAGCATCGGTGTAACCATTAACAACGAGCTGTTCATCACCTCCATAAGAAAGAACCATATCCTTAGTTCTTCTCAAGTACTTAAGGATGTTTTTGACCGCTGTCCAATGATCCACTCCTGGATCACTTTGATATCTGCTAGTTAGACTAACAGCATATGCGATGTCGGGTCTAGTACATAGCATGGCATACATTAGAGATCCTATGGCTGAGGCATAGGGAGTCTTACTCATCTTTTCTCTATCTTCTGCCGATGTCGGACTTTGAGTTTTACTCAAGGTCGTATTGGGCAACATGGGCAAGAACCCTTTCTTGCTATCTTCCATTCCAAACCTCTTTAGAACTTTGTCCAAATATGTACTTTGTGACAATGATATTTGGCGTTTCGATCTATCTCTATAAATCTTTATGCCTAATATGTAAGCTGCTTCGCCAAGATCCTTCATTGAAAAACTATTATTCAAATACTCTTTGACACTATTAAGAAGGTCTACATCATTCCCAATCAACAATATGTCATCCACATACAGTATTAAGAATGCTACAGAGCTCCCACTCACTTTCTTGTAAATACAAGCTTCTCCATAAGTTTGTATAAAACCAAAACTTTTGATTACCTTATCAAAACGTTGATTCCAACTTCGGGATGCTTGCTTCAATCCATAGATGGACCGTTGAAGCTTGCATACCTTGTTAGCATCTTTAGGATCGACAAAACCTTTGGGTTGCATCATATACAACTCTTCATCAATGTCTCCATTGAGGAATGCTGTTTTGACATCCATCTGCCATATCTCATAATCATAATATGCAGCGATTGCTAACATAATCCTCACAGACTTTAGCTTCGCTACCGGTGAGAAAGTCTCATCGTAGTCAACTCCTTGAATTTGTCGAAACCCTTTTGCGACAAGTCGAGCTTTATAGACAGTAACATTACCATCAGCATCTGTTTTCTTCTTGAAAATCCATTTGTTCTCGACAGCCTTACGGCCATCCGGTAAGTCCACCAAAGTCCATACTTGGTTTTCGTACATGGATCCAATCTCGGATTTCATGGCTTCTTGCCATTTATTGGAATCTGGGCTCATCATCGCTTCCTCATATGTCTCGGGGTCATCGGTGTTGTCCACCAACATGACATTCATAACGGAATCATACCAATCTGGAGTGGTACGAGTTCTCGTTGACCTCCGAGGTTCTGTAGCAACTTCGACCGAAGTTTCATGATCAACATCATTAGCTTCCTCTCTTATTGGTGCAGGCACCACAGGAACTTCTTCCGGTGCTGCGCTACTCGCAATTTCGAGAGAAGGTTCGACAACCTCGTCGAGTTCTACTTTCCTTCCAGTCACTTCTTTCGAGAGAAATTCCTTCTCTAGAAAGGATCCATTCTTAGCAACGAAGATTTTGCCTTCGGATCTATGATAGAAGGTATACCCAACAGTTTCCTTCGGGTATCCTATGAAGACGCATTTTTCCGCTTTGGGTTCAAGCTTGTCCGGCTGTAACTTCTTTACATAGGCTTCGCATCCCCAAACTTTAAGGAACGACAATTTAGGTTTCTTCCCAAACCATAATTCATACGGTGTCGTTTCAACGGATTTAGACGGTGCCCTATTTAAAGTGAATGCGGCTGTTTCTAATGCATAACCCCAAAATGATAGTGGCAAATCTGTAAGTGACATCATAGAACGAACCATATCTAAGAGAGTTCGATTACGACGTTCAGACACACCATTACGCTGTGGTGTTCCCGGCGGTGTCAACTGCGAAAGTATTCCACATTTCTTCAAATGCTCGCCAAACTCGTAACTTAGATATTCACCTCCACGATCAGATCGTAGAAATTTAATCTTCTTGTTACGTTGATTCTCTACCTCACTTTGAAACTCCTTAAACTTCTCGAAAGTTTCGGACTTATGTTTCATAAAATAGATATACCCATATCTACTCAAGTCATCCGTGAAGGTAAGAACATAACGATAACCACTGCGCGATGCTACACTCATTGGACCACACACATCGGTATGTATGATTTCCAATAAGTCTGTAGCTCGCTCCATTATACCAGAAAATGGAGTCTTAGTCATTTTACCCATCAGACATGCTTCGCATCTTTCAAGTGATTCAAAATCAAGTGATTCAAGAAGTCCATCGGAATGGAGTTTCTTCATACGTTTCACTCCAATGTGACCAAGACGACAGTGCCACATATAGGTCAAATTATCGCTTGATTTCAAACGTTTAGCCTCAATGTTATTAATATGTGTATTTCTACTATCGAGATTCAATATGAATAGACCATCTATCAAAGGTGCATGTGCATAAAACATATTACTCATATAAATCGAACAACCATTATTCTCGGATTTAAACAAGTAACCGTCTCGCAATAAACAAGATCCCGATATAATGTTCATGCTCAACGCAGGCACCAAATAACAATTATTTAAGTATAAAACTAATCCCGATGGTAGATGAAGAGGTAGTGTGCCGACCGCGATCACATCAACCTTTGATCCGTTTCCCACGCGCATCGTCACCTCGTTCTTCACTAGCTTCCGTTTATTCTGCAGCTCCTGTTTCGAGTTACAAATATGAGCAACCGAACCAGTATCAAATACCCAGGCACTACTACGAGTACTAGTGAGATACACATCAATAACATGTATATCAGATATACCTTTCTTCTTGATGTTGCCGTTCTTCAAATCCGCCAAGTACCTTGGGCAATTCCGCTTCCAGTGACCTTCTCCCTTGCAGTAAAAGCACTCAGTATCAGGCTTGGGTCCAGCCTTGGTCCTCTTCGTCGGCGTGGTAACTTTCTTACCACCCTTCTTGAAGTGTCCCTTCTGCTTAGACTTGCCTTTCTTGAATTTGGTGGTCTTATTGACCATCAACACTTGGTGCTCTTTCTTGATCTCCACTTCTGCAGATTTTAACATAGCAAATAGTTCTGGCAACTCTTTGTTCATGTTCTGCATGTTGTAGTTCATCACAAAGTTCTTGTAACTTGGTGGTAGTGATTGGAGGATGCGGTAAACTCCCAAAGTATTAGGAATCACTATACCCAAACTTTGAAGTTTATTTGCGTGCCCAGACATTTTAAGCACATGCTCACTGACGGAGCTACCCTCTTCCATCTTGCAGTTAAAGAACTTTTCAGAAGCTTCATAACTTTCAATTGCCGCATGAGTCTCAAAGATTAATTTGAGATCCTCGACAATATCATATGGATCTGACTCTTCAAACCTTTTCTGAAGCTCCGATTCTAAACCATACAAGATAGCACACTGAACTATGGAGTACTGATTCTTCCGAGCGAGGTAAACATTCTTTACTTCATCGGTAGCATCAGCTGCAGGTGGGTCACCTAGCGGTGCATCCAGCACATAGGTCAAATTACCAGCTGTGAGGACAATCCTCAAATTGCGGAACCAATCCGCGAAGTTGCTTCCATTGTTTTTCAACTTTTCTTTCTCTAGGAACGCATTAAAATTGATGGTAGGGGCTGCCATTGATCTACAACATATTTGCAATAGTTTAGACTAAGTTTATGACAAATTGAGTTCAAATTAATTAATGAAATTAAACTAGGTGAACTCCCACTCAAAACAACATCCCTCACATTGTTTTAGTGATCACACGAACCAAATCCACTACATCAACACCGATCATCACGAGAGCTGATATAGTTTTAATGGCGAACAATCATCATGTTCATCATATCTACTATATGATTCATGCTTTGCCTTTCGGCGATCCGTGTTCCTGAGGCCATGTCTGTACATGCTAGGCTCGTCAAGATCAAACCTTAGCTTCCGCATAAGCAAATCTGGCTTGCTTACGTTGTAGTCACCCGCGGAATCAAAGACACCCGATCATCACGTGGTGCTTCGAAGCAGCAAGCTTTGGCAACGGTGCATACTAAGGGTGAACACTTTTAGAACTTGAAATTTATGTGCATGAGGGATCATCTTATAATGCTACCGTCGTCTACTAAGCAATACAAGATGCATAAAGGATTAACATCACATGCAATTCATAATATGTGATATGATATGGCCTTTCTTCTTTGTGCTTCCGATCTCCATCTTCAAGCACGAACATGATCTCCATCATCACCGGCATAGCATCAAGGTCAATGACGCTTCTTCATGGTTGTCGTCCGCCAACTTCAACTATTACAACTATTTTGAATAGACACGCAGGCCTTAACAGAAATTAAAGACAACCATATGGCTCCTGCCGGTTGCCAACTTACAATAAGGATCATTGCATACATCAAATATAATCACAATCATGGCCATATCACATCACTGCACACCCCTGCAAAACAAAGTTAGACGCTTCTACTTTCTTTGCATATTTTACGTGGTTTGGGGCTTTCCATAAGTGTCGTTCTAACTTACGAACAAGAACCACAACATTGATACTAGCATTGTTGATCACCCGTTGTAAATTGGATCTTTACTATGCTAGGAGAAACAGGCACCCGCAAAGCCACTTATGCAAAACGAGTTGCATGTCAAGCGTGGAGCAAGTCTCATGAACGATGTCATGTAAGGTTAGCCCGGGCCGCTTCATCCCAACATACCGCAAGATGCAAAGTACACAAAAAGCAATCTACAATAAAAGCATCAACGCCCACAATGACCATTGTGTTCTACTCGTGCAACAGATCTACATATAGACACGGCTCTGATACCACTGTAGGGGTTCGTAGCATGGAAAACAAAAATTTTCTATCGCATACAAACAACCAAGCCAAGATCTATCTACTAGATTGTAGCAACGAGTCGATGGAATAACTCACCCTCGAAGATTCCAAAGTGTTTAACGAGAGCAGATTCTCGTGGGTGATGTAGTCGTACTCTTTCCGATCTCAAGATCGCGTAGACGATCCTTCCGGCGCCGCGTTCCCGCAGCGCTCCCGCAGTCGGTCACACGTTCGGTACTCGACGAAGACCTTCCTCTCCCTTGTTCCAGCAGGCAGCGGAGGTTGTAGCACTCTCCTCGCGATTCCGGCAGCACAACGGCGTGGTACCGGAGGTAGAGGGGAGATCCCGCAGGGCTTCGCCTTAAGCCGGTGCGAGTATGGTGGAGCTTATGAGAGAGGCTATTAGTGGTCTAGTAATTAGACACACCAATTAGAGGGCTCTAAACCAATTAGAAGGCTCTAAACCGAAACAGCTCTAAACCGGGGTCTAGGTCTAGTTTCTAGTTTAGAGGATAGGAACTTGTGTGTACTAGGAGGGGAGCCCTGCCCCTCCTTATATAGGTGGGAGGGCTGGCTGCGCCATGGGGAGGAGAGTCCCTCCCCAAGTCGGCTTGGTGGGGCGCCGGCCAAGGGAGGAGTCCTCCCCCAATTCGGCCTCCACCAATCCTCCTCTTTTCCCACTTCCCAAAATTGGCAGTTTGACTTTCAAATTAGCCGTTTGACTTTTCCAATTTAGGAATTAAATAAACCCTTTATTTTGGACAGCGAGAACACCTAGTACATGATGCAATCATTCCAACATGCAATGACACATTCATGTACCCCTTCCCCCCCGGAGTGCCGGACATTCCGGGACCTTCTAGAATGTTCCCGATGAAAACACCGGAACCATTCCCCAACTCCGAAACGGGACTTTCCTTATATGAATCTTATTCTCCGGACCATTCCGGATCACCTCGTGATATCCCGGATCCCATCCGAGACTCCGAACAACATTCGGTCTCTTTCTCATAATACCATAACTACTCAAACAACGTCGAATCCTTAAGTGTGTCTCCCTACGGTTCGTGAATTATGCGGACATGATCGAGACACTTCTCCGAACAATAACCAATAGAGGAATCTGGAAATTCATATGGCTCCCACATATTTCTACGATTACTTTGCGATCGAATGAACCACTTACATACGATACCAATTTCCCTTTGTCTCACGATATGTTACTTATCCGAGGTCATGATCGTCGGTATCTCTGCATACCTAGTTCAACCTCGTTACTGATAAGTACTCTTTTCTCGTTCCCGTGATATGTGATCCCTTGTGACCAAGTCACATGCTTGCAAGCTAATTGGATGACATTTCACCGAGAGGGCCCAGAGAATATCTATCCGTCATGTGGATGGACAAATCCCACTCTTGATCCATGTGTTTCAACCAATACTTTCCGAACACCCAATGCCACTTTTATAGCCACCCTGTTACGGTGTGGTGTTTGATGACATCAAAGCATCCATCCAGTAAAGGCAATATGCATGATCTCATGGTCGAAGGAATTAGGTTACTATGTATCAGAAAGCATATAGCAATTGAACTATTGAAATGACTTGATCTTTATGCTACGCTTGTCTATAGGAGTATGTCCATCACATCATTCTCCTAATGATATGATCCTGTTGTTAATAACATCTCTATGTTCATGATCAGGAAACCATGATCATATATTAACCAACAAGCTAGTTTAACAAGAGGCTTTACTAGGGACTCTTATTTTAGTTTACAAATCACACAAGTATTAATGTTTCCGGTTAATACAATTATAGCATGGTATGTAAACATTTATCATAAGTGTGAAGATATGATAATAACCACTTTATTATTGCCTCTTGGGCATATCTCCAACAGTCTCCCACTTGCACTAGAGTCAATAATCTAGTTTCGAACCTTTGTGTATATAACACCTATGGCTTTCCAGTGTTGTATGTACACGATTGCTAGTGGTCAACTGATCTCCGGATCTGACACTTCCAGGTCCGTGTGTAATTGCATGTCTTTGCGTCTCTATGCATCACTCATTCTCTAATGAGATGGCTTTGTATAAATTTGGTATTTCGGTGTGACCTTTAGCTCTTTAGGGTTAAAACATGTTGATAATATTGTCGCACAATATATCTTCATAGTATTATCCCACTGAGAACTACACCTAGTTTGATAACAAACTTCTTGACACAAATGCCCTCTTTTGCTGCTATAATAGCAGTCATATACTTAGCCTTTTGTTGTAGTATCTGTCACAATGTCTTAACTTTGGAAATCATCCAAATCCATTATGGAACTCACTTTCCATTATATTGTGCCACCCTTAGTTTAGTTTGAGATAAACTTAATTTGTACTTTGTGACAAAGCTAGTATCAATGTAGTACTTTTACAATGAACTAACCATCTATTTGTCACTTCTACAAATATTATACTCTTAGTTCTTTCAGAAGATCATAAGAATATCCTTACTATTGTCCAATGATCATCTTACGAATCATTCTGGTATATGCTCTCAACATTTAGAGCATAGGACATATCTGGATTTGTACATATCACAGTATGATTGATATAAATACTCTTTGTGATTTCATACATCAAGTATCAATCTATACTTGATTATTTGTTTCACTTTACCAAATGTCAATACACTTGAATATATCATCAACATTGAACTCATTCAATCCTTTCTGTGCGACAAGAACCTTCTCTTGTAGTTTCTATATTGAACTCATTCAATATCTTATCTATGTACTTCTGGCACAACCATATTAGCGTCTATTGATGCCAAATATTTGGGTTTTGCCTAAGTCTTTCATCGGGATGAAATTCTTAATATGTGTTAATAAAAGATACATTATTTCCAATCAACAATATGTCTTCCACATAATGTATTAGAAACATGTCTTAGCGCTCCCACTTAATTTCTTGCAAACGCAAGCATCTTCATTGTCTCTGATGAAATTAAACTCTCTTAACAGTTTCATCATAGTGAAGATTCCAACTCCGCTATGCTCACTCTAACCATTGAAGTTTGCATATGCTTTTAGCATCCTTTGAATTAACAAAACCCTATGGACCGTGTTATGCACATGTCCTAGGTAACGATTCTATTAGAAGAACTTGTTTTGTTTATTCAACTACCATATAACAAATTATATGTAGTGGTTGCTACATAAATCCGTCTAGACTAAATATCACTATGAAAGATCAAATCTTGTCATAGTCAACCTTTGAACATTGTTGTGAACTCTTTCCCAACATGTCGACTAGATGTGAAACATCCATGTCTATTTCTTTATAGATCCAGACACAACTATAAGGTCTTACACCTTTCTCGAGGGTCCTTCAAGTTCAAAACTTGATTTCTCGTGTATGGAACTATCACGGATTTTATGGCTTCAAGCCATTTTACGGAGTCAGGGCCCATCATCGCTTCTCTGCATGTAGTCGGTTCATTATTCTCAAATAATGATTCAACCCTCAAATCTTGGTATTTGATTGTTCATCCGACCTACTTGTTTCAATAGGAACTTGGATCTCCGTGACCACAACCTTTGAGGTACGTGAACCATGAGCATTGTTGCTGCCTCCGAAACACTTTTCGGCGCTGCGCAACTCTGCACATATAGCTAAGGTTCTTTTAACCTTATCAAAGTTTCTATTGTCCTCCCACTTAACTTTTCACGAAAAATTCCTTCTCAAAGAAACTTGACGTTTTAAGTGACAAACACTTTTGTCTCCGGTGTTTTATGGAGGAACAGTTTATACAAAGACAGGTTCATCCGACTTTGGTTGCACACATCTTTCTTATGCATAGCATACCAATGTTTAAGAAAGGACAACTTGGGTTTTATCCCAAACCATAACTTTATATGGTGTCATTTCAACGGATTATGATGGAGCTCTTTTCAGTGGAAAAACGGTAATCTCTAAAGCTTTTAATCTTTAAAATACAATGGCAGTTTTATGAATTACACCTTTCGATCTTACCATGTCAAACAAGGTTTAATTACATATCTCGAACGCTCCATACTCTTATGGTGTTTCGGGAAATGCAAATCCACGGAACGATTCTTTAAATCTTAGGTATTATGCTAAACTTGTAACTCAAATATCTTCCTTTATGATCTTTATCATAAACTGTTTATATTCTTGTTACAATGATTTTGCACTTCATCTTGAAAGTCTTTGAACTTTTCAAATGTTTCATACTTCATCCTTATTAAGTAAATATTCATATATTCACTCAAATTTTCGGAGAAAGCATATTACATATCTCGAACGCTCCATACTCTTATGGTGTTTCGGGAAATGCAAATCCACGGAACGATTCTTTAAATCTTAGGTATTATGCTAAACTTGTAACTCAAATATCTTCCTTTATGATCTTTATCATAAACTGTTTATATTCTTGTTACAATGATTTTGCACTTCATCTTGAAAGTCTTTGAACTTTTCAAATGTTTCATACTTCATCCTTATTAAGTAAATATTCATATATTCACTCAAATTTTCGGAGAAAGCATATGAAGTTGAAATCCATCGCTCTTGACTACACATAACGGACTTCGTACAACAATATGTACAAGTTCCAATAAGCTAGTCATTCGTTCCCTTTTGGCCTATGAACGAAGTTTTAATTATCTCTAGGAAAGTTTCACAAGCGTCATATGATCAAAAATCAGAAGACTCCAAAATTCCATCAACATGGAGTTTCTTCATGTTTTCTTTCCAATATAATTCAAACGGCGATGTCACTTCCTAAGTGATCTTTCAATCAATTTGTCTTTCGACATTTTTAGCACTAGTTTTATGGATGTGATGTCTCCAACGAGATTTGCGAATCATCCATCTTTTATGGATTACGGCAATTATTTGAACAATCCTTTTGTTCTCATAATACCTGATAAAACAAATCTTGAAGGCAAGCTTTGATGTTTAACAAGCAACACAATGACCCTTTATTTTGTTCTTGATGAACATCATCACATATTCTTTTGCTAGTTACTTAGGCCATTGTAGTTCATGAATTCTGTTGTTTCGTATGACGATTCATACCAACAAATTCAGTATCAAATACTTAAGAACCACATTGTTTAACAAGCAAAGAATATAGCCATAACATGTATATCATCTACATACTTAAACTGAACGATTCTAGTCTTTTCTTTTCTGCCATATATTTATGAGATTCTCTTTCAGTATTTCCTTTTCAGTTTGAAAGAATCTATCAACATCAATAGTGGAGTCATACATATGACATCTAGTCCAAAGCGTGTATAATTAAATACCAATGTCTTTGGACTTGCACTTTGAAGTAGATCACCATCATCAAATATTTGGTGTTCTTTCAAATTCCTTTCTTTAGTAATCTCTTGGTGTAGTAAACATTTTACCTACATCAAATATTCACCCTTATCATGGAATCGTCCATGATCAAGCTACTTTTAGCTTATAACGATGAATTATGAGTATAATGTTGCTAACCAAAACCTTTTGGAGGATTAGGACAACAAGTGTCTCCAACCCTTTTGCAAATTCTCATCAAATATGAGAACATGACTTTTGCCATATTATACTCTATCATGTTGCAACCAAAACTTCGTTTCAGATATCACAATATCTTTCACACATCATGGTTTCTGAAACAACTCTTTCAGATCCTAGATAATCTTGATATTAAGGGAATCCTTTGAATATCAAGAATCATGGATACAAACATGATACTTATATACTAACACTTGGAATTGTTACTCTTGTTTTAATACCAATTATTAAACTTCATGGAGTAACCGGAACTTACTGAAAGTTTGCAATAGGACTTTTAAACTTTAGATTAACACTTCAAAACAATACGATACCAGTTCGTAAAGTAACTAACCAGAATTCTATAGTTCTATCATCTCAATTATAACTAATCGCAAGGTGGTAAACGGATGCCAATGACTACAACAACTATGCAAATTCACTTTGATTTAGTTTATGATAAATTGAGTTCTAATTAATAATTGAATTAATCTAGGTGAACTCCCACTCAAAACAATATCCCTCACATTGTTTTAGTGATCACACGAACCAAATCCACCACATCAAAACCGATCATCACGAGAGTTGATATAGTTTCAATGGCGAACAATCGACATGTTCATCATATCTACTATATGATTCATGCTTTACCTTTCGGCGATCCGTGTTCCTGAGGCCATGTCTGTACATGCTAGGCTCGTCAAGACAAACCTTAGCTTCCGCATAAGCAAATCTGGCTTGCTTACGTTGTAGTCACCCGCGGAATCAAAGACACCCGATCATCACGTGGTGTTTCGAAGCAGCAAGCTTTGGCAACGGTGCATACTAAGGGTGAACACTTTAGAACTTGAAATTTATGTGTATGAGGGATCATCTTATAATGCTACCGTTGTCTACTAAGCAATACAAGATGCATAAAGGATTAACATCACATGCAATTCATAATATGTGATATGATATGGCCTTTCTTCTTTGTGCTTCCGATCTCCATCTTCAAGCACGAACATGATCTCCATCATCACCGGCATAGCATCAAGGTCAATGACGCTTCTTCATGGTTGTCGTCCACCAGCTTCAACTATTACAACTATTTTGAATAGACACGCAGGTCTTAACAGAAATTAAAGACAACCATATGGCTCCTGCCGGTTGCCAACTTACAATAAGGAACATTGCATACATCAAATATAATCACAATCATGGCCATATCACATCACTGCACACCCCTGCAAAACAAAGTTAGACGCCTCTACTTTCTTTGCATATTTTACGTGGTTTGGGGCTTTCAATAAGTGTCGTTCTAACTTACGAACAAGAACCACAACATTGATACTAGCATTGTTGATCACCCGTTGTAAATTGGATCTTTACTATGCTAGGAGAAACAGGCACCCGCAAAGCCACTTATGCAATACAAGTTGCATGTTAAGCGTGGAGCAAGTCTCATGAACGATGTCATGTAAGGTTAGCCCGGGCCGCTTCATCCCAACATACCGCAAGATGCAAAGTACACAAAAAGCAATCGACAATAAAAGCATCAACGCCCACAATGACCATTGTGTTCTACTCGTGCAACAGATCTACATATAGACACGGCTCTGATACCACTGTAGGGGTTCGTAGCATGGAAAACAAAAATTTTCTATCGCATACAAACAAACAAGCCAAGATCTATCTACTAGATTGTAGCAACGAGTCGATGGAATAACTCACCCTCGAAGATTCCAAAGTGTTTAACGAGAGCAGATTCTCGTGGGTGATGTAGTCGTACTCTTTCCGATCTCAAGATCGCGTAGACGATCCTTCCGGCGCCGCGTTCCCGCAGCGCTCCCGCAGTCGGTCACACGTTCGGTACTCGACGAAGACCTTCCTCTCCCTTGTTCCAGCAGGCAGCGGAGGTTGTAGCACTCTCCTCGCGATTCCGGCAGCACAACGGCGTGGTACCGAAAGTAGAGGGGAGATCCCGCAGGGCTTCGCCTTAAGCCGGTGCGAGTATGGTGGAGCTTATGAGAGAGGCTATTAGTGGTCTAGTAATTAGACACACCAATTAGAGGGCTCTAAACCAATTAGAAGGCTCTAAACCGAAACAGCTCTAAACCGGGGTCTAGGTCTAGTTTCTAGTTTAGAGGATAGGAACTTGTGTGTCTTGTGTGTGTTGGGAGGGAGCCCTGCCCCTCCTTATATAGGTGGGAGGGGCTGGCCGGCCAAGGGGAGGGAGTGGAGTCCCTCCCCAACTCGGCCTAGGTGGGGCGCCGGCTTGGGGAGGAGGACTCCTCCCTCAAGTCGGTTTCCTCCTCTCCTCCCACTTCCCAAAAACTGCCGTTTGACTTTCAAACTAGCCGTTTGACTTTTTCAATTTAGGATTCAATTTAATCCTTTATTTGGGACAGCAAGAACACTTAGTACATGATGCAATCATTCCAACATGTAATGACACATTCAAGTACCCTTCCCCCTCCGGAGTGCCGGACATTCCGGGACCTTCTAGAATGTTCCCGATGAAAACACCGGAACCATTCCCGAACTCCGAAACGGGACTTTCCTTATATGAATCTTATTCTCCGGACCATTCCGGATCACCTCGTGATATCCCGGATCCCATCCGAGACTCCGAACA
Source organism: Avena sativa (assembly GCA_916181665.1). Taxonomy (NCBI): domain Eukaryota; kingdom Viridiplantae; phylum Streptophyta; class Magnoliopsida; order Poales; family Poaceae; genus Avena; species Avena sativa. The sequence continues at coordinate 282,389,406 of OV702293.1, forward strand.
ACATTCGGTCTCTTTCTCATAATACCATAACTACTCAAACAACGTCGAATCCTTAAGTGTGTCTCCCTACGGTTCGTGAATTATGCGGACATGATCGAGACACTTCTCCGAACAATAACCAATAGAGGAATCTGGAAATTCATATGGCTCCCACATATTTCTACGATTACTTTGCGATCGAATGAACCATTTACATACGATACCAATTTCCCTTTGTCTCACGATATGTTACTTATCCGAGGTTATGATCGTCGGTATCTCTGCATACCTAGTTCATCCTCGTTACTGATAAGTACTCTTTTCTCGTTCCCGTGATATGTGATCCCTTGTGACCAAGTCACATGCTTGCAAGCTAATTGGATGACATTTCACCGAGAGGGCCCAGAGAATATCTATCCGTCATGTGGATGGACAAATCCCACTCTTGATCCATGTGTTTCAACCAATACTTTCCGAACACTCAATGCCACCTTTATAGCCACCCTGTTACGGTGTGGTGTTTGATGACATCAAAGCATCCATCCAGTAAAGGTGATATGCATGATCTCATGGTCGAAGGAATTAGGTTACTATGTATCAGAAAGCATATAGCAATTGAACTATTGAAATGACTTGATCTTTATGCTACGCTTGTCTATAGGAGTATGTCCACCATATCATTCTCCTAACGATATGATCTTGTTGTTGATAACATCTCAATGTTCATGACAAAGAAACCACATCATCAATCAACCAACAAGCTAGTGAAGTATAGAGGCTATACTAGGGACTTCAAATTAAGTTTACAAATCACACAAGTATTAATGGTTTCCTTGTTAATACTATTATAGCATGAATGCAAACATTTATCATAAGTGTGAAGATATGATAATAACCACTTTATTATTGCCTCTTGGGCATATCTCCAACAGTCTCCCACTTGCACTAGAGTCAATAATCTAGTTTCGAACCTTTGTGTATATAACACCTATGGCTTTCCAGTGTTGTATGTACACAATTGCTAGTGGTCAACTGATCTCCGGATCTGACACTTCCAGGTCCGTGTGTAATTGCATGTCTTTGCGTCTCTACGCATCACTCATTCTCTAATGAGATGGCTTTGTATAAATTTAGTCTTTCGGTGTGACCTTTAGCTCTTTGGGGTTAAAACATGTTGACAATATTGTCGTACAATATATCTTCATAGTATTATCCCGCTGTGAACTACACCTAGTTTGATAACAAACTACTTGACACAAATGCCCTCTTTTGCTGCTATAATAGCAGTCATATACTTAGCCTTTTGTTGTAGTATCTGTCACAATGTCTTAACTTTGGAAATCATCCAAATCCATTATGGAACTCACTTTCCATTATATTGTGCCACCCTTAGTTTTAGATTGAGATAAACTTAATTTGTACTTTGTGACAAAGCTAGTATCAATGTAGTACTTTTACAATGAACTAACCATCTATTAGTCACTTCTACAAATAATATATTCTTAGTTCTTTCAAAAGATCATAAGAATATCCTTACTATCGTCCAATGATCATCTTATGAATCATTCTGGTATATGCTCTCAACATTTAGAGCATAGGACATATCTGGATTTGTACATATCACAGTATGATTGATATAAATACTCTTTGTGATTTCATACATCAAGTATCAATCTATACTTGATTATTTGTTTCACTTTACCAAATGTCAATACACTTGAATATATCATCAATATTGAACTCATTCAATCCTTTCTGTGCGACAAGAACCTTCTCTTGTAGTTTCTATATTGAACTCATTCAATATCTTGTCTATGTACTTCTGGCACAACCATATTAGCGTCTATTGATGCCAAATATTTGGGTTTTGCCTAAGTCTTTCATCGGGATGAAATTCTTAATATGTGTTAATAAAAGATACATTATTTCCAATCAACAATATGTCTTCCACATAATGTATTAGAAACATGTCTTAGCGCTCCCACTTAATTTCTTGCAAATGCAAGCATCTCCATCGTCTCTGATGAACTTTTAAACTCCTTTAACAGTTTCATCACAGTGAAGATTCCAACTCCGCTATGCTTACTTCAACCATTGAAATTTGCATATGCTTTTTAGCATCCTTTGAATTAACAAAACCCTATGGACCGTGTCATGCACATGGCCTAGGTAACGATTCTATTAGAAGAACTTGTTTTGTTTATTCAACTACCATATAACAAATTATATGTAGTGGTTGCTACATTAATCCGTCTAGACTAAATATCACTATGATAGATCAAATCTTGTCATAGTCAACCTTTGAACATTGTTGTAAACTCTTTCCCAACATGTCGACTATTTCATAGATGTAAAACATCCATGTCTATTTCTTTATAGATCCAGACACAACTGTAAGGTCTTACACCTTTCTCGAGGGTCCTTCAAGTTCAAAACTTGATTTCTCGTGTATGGAACTATCACGGATTTTATGGCTTCAAGCCATTTGACGGAGTCAGGGCCCATCATCGCTTCTTTGCATGTAGTCGGTTCATTATTCTCAAATAATGATTCAACCCTCAAATCTTGGTATTTGATTGTTTACCCGATCTACTTGTTTCAATAGGAACTTAGATCTCCGTGACCACAACCTTTGAGGCACGTGAGCCATGAGCATTGTTGCCGCCTCCGGAACACTTTTCGGCGCTGCGCAACTTTGCACATACAGCTAAGGTTCTTTTAACCTTATCAAAGTTCTATTGTCCTCCCACTTAACTTTTCACGAAAAATTCCTTCCAAAAGAAACTTGACGTTCTAAGCAACAAACACTTTTGTCTCCGGTGTTTATGGAGGAATACTTAATAGTCATACAAAGACAGGTTCATCCGACTTTGGTTGCAAACATCTTTCTTATGCATAGCATACCAATGTTTAAGAAAGGACAACTTGGGTTTTATCCCAAACCATAACCTTATATGGTGTCATTTCAATGGATTATGATGGAGCTCTTTTCAGTGGAAAAACGGTAATCTCTAAAGCTTTTAATCTTTAAAATATAATGGCAGTTTTATAAATTATACCTTTGATCTTACCATGTCAAACAAGGTTTAATTACATATCTCGAACGCTCCATACACTTATGGTGTTTCGGGAAAATGCAAATCCACGGAACGATTCCTTAAATCTTAGGTATTATGCTAAACTTGTAATTCAAATATCTTCCTTTATGATCTTTATCATAAACTATTCATATTCTTGTTACAATGATTTTGCACTTCATCTTGAAAGTCTTTTGAACTTTTCAAATATTTCATACTTCATCCTTATTAAGTAAATATTCATATATTCACTCAAATTTTCGGAGAAAGCATATGAAGTTGAAATCCATCGCTCTTGACTACACATAATGGACTTCGTACAACAATATGTACAAGTTCCAATTAGCTAGTCATTCGTTCCCTTTTGGCCTATGAACGAAGTTTTAATTATCTCTAGGAAAGTTTCACAAGCGTTATTTGATCAAAATCAAATAGACTCCAAAATTCCATCCATATGGATTTTCTTCATGTTTTCTTTCCAATATAATTTAAACGGCGATGTCACTTCCTAAGTGATCTTTCAATCAATTTGTCTTTCGACATTTTAGCACTAGTTTTATGGATGTGATTTCTCCAACGAGATTTGTGAATCATCCATCTTTTATGGATTACGGCAATTATTTGAACAACCCTTTTGTTCTCATAATACCTGATAAAACAAATCTTTGAAGGCAAGCTTTGATGTTTAACAAGCAACGCAATAACCCTTTATTTGTTCTCGATGAACATCATCACATATTCTTTTGCTTGTTACTTAGGCCATTGTAGTTCATGAATTGTGTTGTTTCGTATGACGATTCACACCAACAAATTCAGTATCAAATACTTGAGAACCACATTGTTTAATAAGCAAAGAATATAGCCATAACATGTATATCATCTATATACTTAAACTGAACAATTCTAGTCTTTTCTTTTCTGCCATATATTTATGAGATTCTCTTTCAATATTTCCTTTTCTATTTGAAAGAATCTATCAATATCAATAGTGGAGTCATACATATGACATATAGTCCAAAGCGTGTATAATTAAATACCAATGTCTTTGGACTTGCACTTTGAAGTAGATCACCATCATCAAATATTTGGTGTTCTTTCAAATTCCTTTCTTTAGTAATCTCTTGGTGTAGTAAACATTTTACCTTCATCAAATATTCACCCTTATCATGGAATCGTCCATGATCAAGCTACTTTTAAGCTTATAGCGGTGAATCATGAGTATAATGTTGCTTTCCAAATCCTTTTGGACGATTAGGACAACTAGTGTCTCCAACCTTTTGCAAATTCTCATCAAATATGAGAACATGACTTTTGCCATATTATACTCTATCATGTTGCAACCAAAACTTCGTTTCAGATATCACAATATCTTCCACACATTATGGTTTCTGAAACAACTCTTTCAGATCCTAGATAACCTTGATATTAAGGGAATCCTTTGAATATCAAGAATCATGGATACAAACATGATACTTATATACTAACACTTGGAATTGTTACTCTTGATTTAATACTAATTATTAAACTTCATGGAGTAACCGGAACTTACTGAAAGTTTGCAATAGGACTTTTAAACTTTAGATTAACACTTCAAAAACAATACGATACCAGTTCGTAAAGTAACTAACCAGAATTCTATAGTTCTATCATCTCAATTATAACTAAGCGCAAGGTGGTAAACGGATGCCAATGACTACAACAACTATGCAAATTCACTTTGATTTAGTTTATGATAAATTGAGTTCTAATTAATAATTAAATTAATCTAGGTGAACTCCCACTCAAAACAATATCCCTCACATTGTTTTAGTGATCACACGAACCAAATTCACCACATCAAAACCGATCATCACGAGAATTGATATAGCTTCAATGGCGAACAATCAACATGTTCATCATATCTACTATATGACTCATGCTCTACCTTTCGGTAATCCGTGTTCCTGAGGCCATGTCTGTACATGCTAGGCTCGTCAAGATCAAACCTTAGCTACCGCATAAGCAAATCTGGCTTGCTTACGTTGTATTCACCCGCGGAATCAAAGACACCCGATCATCACGTGGTGCTTCGAAGCAGCAAGCTTTGGCAACGGTGCATACTAAGGGTGAACACTTTAGAACTTGAAATTTATGTGCATGAGGGATCATCTTATAATGCTACCGTCGTCTACTAAGCAATACAAGATGCATAAAGGATTAACATCACAGGCAATTCATAATATGTGATATGATATGGCCTTTCTTCTTTGTGCTTTCGATCTCCATCTTCAAGCATGAACATGATCTCCATCATCACCGGCATAGCATCAAGGTCAATGATGCTTCTTCATGGTTGTCGTCCACCAGCATCAACTATTACAACTATTTTGAATAGACACGCAGGTCTTAACAGAAATTAAAGACAACCATATGGCTCCTGCCGGTTGCCAACTTACAATAAGGAACATTGCATACATCAAATATAATCACAATCATGGCCATATCACATCACTGCACACCCCTGCAAAACAAAGTTAGACGCCTCTACTTTCTTTGCATATTTTACGTGGCTTGGGGCTTTCAATAAGTGTCGTTCTAACTTACGAACAAGAACCACAACATTGATACTAGCATTGTTGATTACCCGTTGTAAATTGGATCTTAACTATGCTAGGAGAAACAGGCACCCGCAAAGCCACTTATGCAATACAAGTTGCATGTCAAACGTGGAGCAAGTCTCATGAACGATGTCATGTAAGGTTAGCCCGGGCCGCTTCATCCCAACATACCGCAAGATGCAAAGTACACAAAAAGCAATCTACAATAAAAGCATCAACGCCCACAATGACCATTGTGTTCTACTCGTGCAACAGATCTACATATAGACACGGCTCTGATACCACTGTAGGGGTTCGTAGCATGGAAAACAAAAATTTTCTATCGCATACAAACAAACAAGCCAAGATCTATCTACTAGATTGTAGCAACGAGTCGATGGAATAACTCACCCTCGAAGATTCCAAAGTGTTTAACGAGAGCAGATTCTCGTGGGTGATGTAGTCGTACTCTTTCCGATCTCAAGATCGTGTAGACGATCCTTCCAGCGCCACGTTCCGGCAGCGCTCCCGCAGTCGGTCACACGTTCGGTACTCGACGAAGACCTTCCTCTCCCTTGTTCCAGCAGGCAGCGGAGGTTGTAGCACTCTCCTCGCGATTCCGGCAGCACAACGGCGTGGTACCGGAAGTAGAGGGGAGATCCCGCAGGGCTTCGCCTTAAGCCGGTGCGAGTATGGTGGAGCTTATGAGAGAGGCTATTAGTGGTCTAGTAATTAGACACACCAATTAGAGGGCTCTAAACCAATTAGAAGGCTCTAAACCGAATAGCTCTAAACCGGGGTCTAGATCTAGGGTTTAGTTTAGAGGATAGGAAACTTGTGTGTGTTGGGAGGGAGCCCTGCCCCTCCTTATATAGGTGGGAGGGGCTGGCCGGCCAAGGGGAGGGAGTGGAGTCCCTCCCCAACTCGGCCTAGGTGGGGCGCCGGCTTGGGGAGGAGGACTCCTCCCTCAAGTCGGTTTCCTCCTCTCCTCCCACTTCCCAAAAACTGCCGTTTGACTTTCAAACTAGCCGTTTGACTTTTTCAATTTAGGATTCAATTTAATCCTTTATTTGGGACAGCAAGAACACTTAGTACATGATGCAATCATTCCAACATGTAATGACACATTCAAGTACCCTTCCCCCTCCGGAGTGCCGGACATTCCGGGACCTTCTAGAATGTTCCCGATGAAAACACCGGAACCATTCCCCAACTCCAAAACGGGACTTTCCTTATATGAATCTTATTCTCCGGACCATTCCGGATCACCTCGTGATATCCCGGATCCCATCCGAGACTCCGAACAACATTCGGTCTCTTTCTCATAATACCATAACTACTCAAACAACGTCGAATCCTTAAGTGTGTCTCCCTACGGTTCGTGAATTATGCGGACATGATCGAGACACTTCTCCGAACAATAACCAATAGAGGAATCTGGAAATTCATATGGCTCCCACATATTTCTACGATTACTTTGCGATCGAATGAACCATTTACATACGATACCAATTTCCCTTTGTCTCACGATATGTTACTTATCCGAGGTTATGATCGTCGGTATCTCTGCATACCTAGTTCATCCTCGTTACTGATAAGTACTCTTTTCTCGTTCCCGTGATATGTGATCCCTTGTGACCAAGTCACATGCTTGCAAGCTAATTGGATGACATTTCACCGAGAGGGCCCAGAGAATATCTATCCGTCATGTGGATGGACAAATCCCACTCTTGATCCATGTGTTTCAACCAATACTTTCCGAACACTCAATGCCACCTTTATAGCCACCCTGTTACGGTGTGGTGTTTGATGACATCAAAGCATCCATCCAGTAAAGGTGATATGCATGATCTCATGGTCGAAGGAATTAGGTTACTATGTATCAGAAAGCATATAGCAATTGAACTATTGAAATGACTTGATCTTTATGCTACGCTTGTCTATAGGAGTATGTCCACCATATCATTCTCCTAACGATATGATCTTGTTGTTGATAACATCTCAATGTTCATGACAAAGAAACCACATCATCAATCAACCAACAAGCTAGTGAAGTATAGAGGCTATACTAGGGACTTCAAATTAAGTTTACAAATCACACAAGTATTAATGGTTTCCTTGTTAATACTATTATAGCATGAATGCAAACATTTATCATAAGTGTGAAGATATGATAATAACCACTTTATTATTATGCCCCAACAGTACTGTTGGAGATATGCCCAAGAGGCAATAATAAAGTGGTTATTATCATATCTTCACACTTATGATAAATGTTTGCATTCATGCTATAATAGTATTAACAAGGAAACCATTAATACTTGTGTGATTTGTAAACTTAATTTGAAGTCCCTAGTATAGCCTCTATACTTCACTAGCTTGTTGGTTGATTGATGATGTGGTTTCTTTGTCATGAACATTGAGATGTTATCAACAACAAGATCATATCGTTAGGAGAATGATATGGTGGACATACTCCTATAGACAAGCGTAGCATAAAGATCAAGTCATTTCAATAGTTCAATTGCTATATGCTTTCTGATACATAGTAACCTAATTCCTTCGACCATGAGATCATGCATATCACCTTTACTGGATGGATGCTTTGATGTCATCAAACACCACACCGTAACAGGGTGGCTATAAAGGTGGCATTGAGTGTTCGGAAAGTATTGGTTGAAACACATGGATCAAGAGTGGGATTTGTCCATCCACATGACGGATAGATATTCTCTGGGCCCTCTCGGTGAAATGTCATCCAATTAGCTTGCAAGCATGTGACTTGGTCACAAGGGATCACATATCACGGGAACGAGAAAAGAGTACTTATCAGTAACGAGGATGAACTAGGTATGCAGAGATACCGACGATCATAACCTCGGATAAGTAACATATCGTGAGACAAAGGGAAATTGGTATCGTATGTAAATGGTTCATTCGATCGCAAAGTAATCGTAGAAATATGTGGGAGCCATATGAATTTCCAGATTCCTCTATTGGTTATTGTTCGGAGAAGTGTCTCGATCATGTCCGCATAATTCACGAACCGTAGGGAGACACACTTAAGGATTCGACGTTGTTTGAGTAGTTATGGTATTATGAGAAAGAGACCGAATGTTGTTCGGAGTCTCGGATGGGATCCGGGATATCACGAGGTGATCCGGAATGGTCCGGAGAATAAGATTCATATAAGGAAAGTCCCGTTTTGGAGTTGGGGAATGGTTCCGGTGTTTTCATCGGGAACATTCTAGAAGGTCCCGGAATGTCCGGCACTCCGGAGGGGGAAGGGTACTTGAATGTGTCATTACATGTTGGAATGATTGCATCATGTACTAAGTGTTCTTGCTGTCCCAAATAAAGGATTAAATTGAATCCTAAATTGAAAAAGTCAAACGGCTAGTTTGAAAGTCAAACGGCAGTTTTTGGGAAGTGGGAGGAGAGGAGGAAACCGACTTGAGGGAGGAGTCCTCCTCCCCAAGCCGGCGCCCCACCTAGGCCGAGTTGGGGAGGGACTCCACTCCCTCCCCTTGGCCGGCCAGCCCCTCCCACCTATATAAGGAGGGGCAGGGCTCCCTCCCAACACACACAAGTTTCCTATCCTCTAAACTAAACCCTAGATCTAGACCCCGGTTTAGAGCTATTCGGTTTAGAGCCTTCTAATTGGTTTAGAGCCCTCTAATTGGTGTGTCTAATTACTAGACCACTAATAGCCTCTCTCATAAGCTCCACCATACTCGCACCGGCTTAAGGCGAAGCCCTGCGGGATCTCCCCTCTACTTCCGGTACCACGCCGTTGTGCTGCCGGAATCGCGAGGAGAGTGCTACAACCTCCGCTGCCTGCTGGAACAAGGGAGAGGAAGGTCTTCGTCGAGTACCGAACGTGTGACCGACTGCGGGAGCGCTGCCGGAACGTGGCGCTGGAAGGATCGTCTACACGATCTTGAGATCGGAAAGAGTACGACTACATCACCCACGAGAATCTGCTCTCGTTAAACACTTTGGAATCTTCGAGGGTGAGTTATTCCATCGACTCGTTGCTACAATCTAGTAGATAGATCTTGGCTTGTTTGTTTGTATGCGATAGAAAATTTTTGTTTTCCATGCTACGAACCCCTACAGTGGTATCAGAGCCGTGTCTATATGTAGATCTGTTGCACGAGTAGAACACAATGGTCATTGTGGGCGTTGATGCTTTTATTGTAGATTGCTTTTTGTGTACTTTGCATCTTGCGGTATGTTGGGATGAAGCGGCCCGGGCTAACCTTACATGACATCGTTCATGAGACTTGCTCCACGTTTGACATGCAACTTGTATTGCATAAGTGGCTTTGCGGGTGCCTGTTTCTCCTAGCATAGTTAAGATCCAATTTACAACGGGTAATCAACAATGCTAGTATCAATGTTGTGGTTCTTGTTCGTAAGTTAGAACGACACTTATTGAAAGCCCCAAGCCACGTAAAATATGCAAAGAAAGTAGAGGCGTCTAACTTTGTTTTGCAGGGGTGTGCAGTGATGTGATATGGCCATGATTGTGATTATATTTGATGTATGCAATGTTCCTTATTGTAAGTTGGCAACCGGCAGGAGCCATATGGTTGTCTTTAATTTCTGTTAAGACCTGCGTGTCTATTCAAAATAGTTGTAATAGTTGATGCTGGTGGACGACAACCATGAAGAAGCATCATTGACCTTGATGCTATGCCGGTGATGATGGAGATCATGTTCATGCTTGAAGATGGAGATCGAAAGCACAAAGAAGAAAGGCCATATCATATCACATATTATGAATTGCCTGTGATGTTAATCCTTTATGCATCTTGTATTGCTTAGTAGACGACGGTAGCATTATAAGATGATCCCTCATGCACATAAATTTCAAGTTCTAAAGTGTTCACCCTTAGTATGCACCGTTGCCAAAGCTTGCTGCTTCGAAGCACCACGTGATGATCGGGTGTCTTTGATTCCGCGGGTGAATACAACGTAAGCAAGCCAGATTTGCTTATGCGGTAGCTAAGGTTTGATCTTGACGAGCCTAGCATGTACAGACATGGCCTCAGGAACACGGATTACCGAAAGGTAGAGCATGAGTCATATAGTAGATATGATGAACATGTTGATTGTTCGCCATTGAAGCTATATCAATTCTCGTGATGATCGGTTTTGATGTGGTGAATTTGGTTCGTGTGATCACTAAAACAATGTGAGGGATATTGTTTTGAGTGGGAGTTCACCTAGATTAATTTAATTATTAATTAGAACTCAATTTATCATAAACTAAATCAAAGTGAATTTGCATAGTTGTTGTAGTCATTGGCATCCGTTTACCACCTTGCGCTTAGTTATAATTGAGATGATAGAACTATAGAATTCTGGTTAGTTACTTTACGAACTGGTATCGTATTGTTTTGAAGTGTTAATCTAAAGTTTAAAAGTCCTATTGCAAACTTTCAGTAAGTTCCGGTTACTCCATGAAGTTTAATAATTAGTATTAAATCAAGAGTAACAATTCCAAGTGTTAGTATATAAGTATCATGTTTGTATCCATGATTCTTGATATTCAAAGGATTCCCTTAATATCAAGGTTATCTAGGATCTGAAAGAGTTGTTTCAGAAACCATAATGTGTGGAAGATATTGTGATATCTGAAACGAAGTTTTGGTTGCAACATGATAGAGTATAATATGGCAAAAGTCATGTTCTCATATTTGATGAGAATTTGCAAAAGGTTGGAGACACTAGTTGTCCTAATCGTCCAAAAGGATTTGGAAAGCAACATTATACTCATGATTCACCGCTATAAGCTTAAAAGTAGCTTGATCATGGACGATTCCATGATAAGGGTGAATATTTGATGAAGGTAAAATGTTTACTACACCAAGAGATTACTAAAGAAAGGAATTTGAAAGAACACCAAATATTTGATGATGGTGATCTACTTCAAAGTGCAAGTCCAAAGACATTGGTATTTAATTATACACGCTTTGGACTATATGTCATATGTATGACTCCACTATTGATATTGATAGATTCTTTCAAATAGAAAAGGAAATATTGAAAGAGAATCTCATAAATATATGGCAGAAAAGAAAAGACTAGAATTGTTCAGTTTAAGTATATAGATGATATACATGTTATGGCTATATTCTTTGCTTATTAAACAATGTGGTTCTCAAGTATTTGATACTGAATTTGTTGGTGTGAATCGTCATACGAAACAACACAATTCATGAACTACAATGGCCTAAGTAACAAGCAAAAGAATATGTGATGATGTTCATCGAGAACAAATAAAGGGTTATTGCGTTGCTTGTTAAACATCAAAGCTTGCCTTCAAAGATTTGTTTTATCAGGTATTATGAGAACAAAAGGGTTGTTCAAATAATTGCCGTAATCCATAAAAGATGGATGATTCACAAATCTCGTTGGAGAAATCACATCCATAAAACTAGTGCTAAAATGTCGAAAGACAAATTGATTGAAAGATCACTTAGGAAGTGACATCGCCGTTTAAATTATATTGGAAAGAAAACATGAAGAAAATCCATATGGATGGAATTTTGGAGTCTATTTGATTTTGATCAAATAACGCTTGTGAAACTTTCCTAGAGATAATTAAAACTTCGTTCATAGGCCAAAAGGGAACGAATGACTAGCTAATTGGAACTTGTACATATTGTTGTACGAAGTCCATTATGTGTAGTCAAGAGCGATGGATTTCAACTTCATATGCTTTCTCCGAAAATTTGAGTGAATATATGAATATTTACTTAATAAGGATGAAGTATGAAATATTTGAAAAGTTCAAAAGACTTTCAAGATGAAGTGCAAAATCATTGTAACAAGAATATGAATAGTTTATGATAAAGATCATAAAGGAAGATATTTGAATTACAAGTTTAGCATAATACCTAAGATTTAAGGAATCGTTCCGTGGATTTGCATTTTCCCGAAACACCATAAGTGTATGGAGCGTTCGAGATATGTAATTAAACCTTGTTTGACATGGTAAGATCAAAGGTATAATTTATAAAACTGCCATTATATTTTAAAGATTAAAAGCTTTAGAGATTACCGTTTTTCCACTGAAAAGAGCTCCATCATAATCCATTGAAATGACACCATATAAGGTTATGGTTTGGGATAAAACCCAAGTTGTCCTTTCTTAAACATTGGTATGCTATGCATAAGAAAGATGTTTGCAACCAAAGTCGGATGAACCTGTCTTTGTATGACTATTAAGTATTCCTCCATAAACACCGGAGACAAAAGTGTTTGTTGCTTAGAACGTCAAGTTTCTTTTGGAAGGAATTTTTCGTGAAAAGTTAAGTGGGAGGACAATAGAACTTTGATAAGGTTAAAAGAACCTTAGCTGTATGTGCAAAGTTGCGCAGCGCCGAAAAGTGTTCCGGAGGCGGCAACAATGCTCATGGCTCACGTGCCTCAAAGGTTGTGGTCACGGAGATCTAAGTTCCTATTGAAACAAGTAGATCGGGTAAACAATCAAATACCAAGATTTGAGGGTTGAATCATTATTTGAGAATAATGAACCGACTACATGCAAAGAAGCGATGATGGGCCCTGACTCCGTCAAATGGCTTGAAGCCATAAAATCCGTGATAGTTCCATACACGAGAAATCAAGTTTTGAACTTGAAGGACCCTCGAGAAAGGTGTAAGACCTTACAGTTGTGTCTGGATCTATAAAGAAATAGACATGGATGTTTTACATCTATGAAATAGTCGACATGTTGGGAAAGAGTTTACAACAATGTTCAAAGGTTGACTATGACAAGATTTGATCTATCATAGTGATATTTAGTCTAGACGGATTAATGTAGCAACCACTACATATAATTTGTTATATGGTAGTTGAATAAACAAAACAAGTTCTTCTAATAGAATCGTTACCTAGGCCATGTGCATGACACGGTCCATAGGGTTTTGTTAATTCAAAGGATGCTAAAAAGCATATGCAAATTTCAATGGTTGAAGTAAGCATAGCGGAGTTGGAATCTTCACTGTGATGAAACTGTTAAAGGAGTTTAAAAGTTCATCAGAGACGATGGAGATGCTTGCATTTGCAAGAAATTAAGTGGGAGCGCTAAGACATGTTTCTAATACATTATGTGGAAGACATATTGTTGATTGGAAATAATGTATCTTTTATTAACACATATTAAGAATTTCATCCCGATGAAAGACTTAGGCAAAACCCAAATATTTGGCATCAATAGACGCTAATATGGTTGTGCCAGAAGTACATAGACAAGATATTGAATGAGTTCAATATAGAAACTACAAGAGAAGGTTCTTGTCGCACAGAAAGGATTGAATGAGTTCAATATTGATGATATATTCAAGTGTATTGACATTTGGTAAAGTGAAACAAATAATCAAGTATAGATTGATACTTGATGTATGAAATCACAAAGAGTATTTATATCAATCATACTGTGATATGTACAAATCCAGATATGTCCTATGCTCTAAATGTTGAGAGCATATACCAGAATGATTCATAAGATGATCATTGGACGATAGTAAGGATATTCTTATGATCTTTTGAAAGAACTAAGAATATATTATTTGTAGAAGTGACTAATAGATGGTTAGTTCATTGTAAAAGTACTACATTGATACTAGCTTTGTCACAAAGTACAAATTAAGTTTATCTCAATCTAAAACTAAGGGTGGCACAATATAATGGAAAGTGAGTTCCATAATGGATTTGGATGATTTCCAAAGTTAAGACATTGTGACAGATACTACAACAAAAGGCTAAGTATATGACTGCTATTATAGCAGCAAAAGAGGGCATTTGTGTCAAGTAGTTTGTTATCAAACTAGGTGTAGTTCACAGCGGGATAATACTATGAAGATATATTGTACGACAATATTGTCAACATGTTTTAACCCCAAAGAGCTAAAGGTCACACCGAAAGACTAAATTTATACAAAGCCATCTCATTAGAGAATGAGTGATGCGTAGAGACGCAAAGACATGCAATTACACACGGACCTGGAAGTGTCAGATCCGGAGATCAGTTGACCACTAGCAATTGTGTACATACAACACTGGAAAGCCATAGGTGTTATATACACAAAGGTTCGAAACTAGATTATTGACTCTAGTGCAAGTGGGAGACTGTTGGAGATATGCCCAAGAGGCAATAATAAAGTGGTTATTATCATATCTTCACACTTATGATAAATGTTTGCATTCATGCTATAATAGTATTAACAAGGAAACCATTAATACTTGTGTGATTTGTAAACTTAATTTGAAGTCCCTAGTATAGCCTCTATACTTCACTAGCTTGTTGGTTGATTGATGATGTGGTTTCTTTGTCATGAACATTGAGATGTTATCAACAACAAGATCATATCGTTAGGAGAATGATATGGTGGACATACTCCTATAGACAAGCGTAGCATAAAGATCAAGTCATTTCAATAGTTCAATTGCTATATGCTTTCTGATACATAGTAACCTAATTCCTTCGACCATGAGATCATGCATATCACCTTTACTGGATGGATGCTTTGATGTCATCAAACACCACACCGTAACAGGGTGGCTATAAAGGTGGCATTGAGTGTTCGGAAAGTATTGGTTGAAACACATGGATCAAGAGTGGGATTTGTCCATCCACATGACGGATAGATATTCTCTGGGCCCTCTCGGTGAAATGTCATCCAATTAGCTTGCAAGCATGTGACTTGGTCACAAGGGATCACATATCACGGGAACGAGAAAAGAGTACTTATCAGTAACGAGGATGAACTAGGTATGCAGAGATACCGACGATCATAACCTCGGATAAGTAACATATCGTGAGACAAAGGGAAATTGGTATCGTATGTAAATGGTTCATTCGATCGCAAAGTAATCGTAGAAATATGTGGGAGCCATATGAATTTCCAGATTCCTCTATTGGTTATTGTTCGGAGAAGTGTCTCGATCATGTCCGCATAATTCACGAACCGTAGGGAGACACACTTAAGGATTCGACGTTGTTTGAGTAGTTATGGTATTATGAGAAAGAGACCGAATGTTGTTCGGAGTCTCGGATGGGATCCGGGATATCACGAGGTGATCCGGAATGGTCCGGAGAATAAGATTCATATAAGGAAAGTCCCGTTTTGGAGTTGGGGAATGGTTCCGGTGTTTTCATCGGGAACATTCTAGAAGGTCCCGGAATGTCCGGCACTCCGGAGGGGGAAGGGTACTTGAATGTGTCATTACATGTTGGAATGATTGCATCATGTACTAAGTGTTCTTGCTGTCCCAAATAAAGGATTAAATTGAATCCTAAATTGAAAAAGTCAAACGGCTAGTTTGAAAGTCAAACGGCAGTTTTTGGGAAGTGGGAGGAGAGGAGGAAACCGACTTGAGGGAGGAGTCCTCCTCCCCAAGCCGGCGCCCCACCTAGGCCGAGTTGGGGAGGGACTCCACTCCCTCCCCTTGGCCGGCCAGCCCCTCCCACCTATATAAGGAGGGGCAGGGCTCCCTCCCAACACACACAAGTTTCCTATCCTCTAAACTAAACCCTAGATCTAGACCCCGGTTTAGAGCTATTCGGTTTAGAGCCTTCTAATTGGTTTAGAGCCCTCTAATTGGTGTGTCTAATTACTAGACCACTAATAGCCTCTCTCATAAGCTCCACCATACTCGCACCGGCTTAAGGCGAAGCCCTGCGGGATCTCCCCTCTACTTCCGGTACCACGCCGTTGTGCTGCCGGAATCGCGAGGAGAGTGCTACAACCTCCGCTGCCTGCTGGAACAAGGGAGAGGAAGGTCTTCGTCGAGTACCGAACGTGTGACCGACTGCGGGAGCGCTGCGGGAACGCGGCGCCGGAAGGATCGTCTACGCGATCTTGAGATCGGAAAGAGTACGACTACATCACCCACGAGAATCTGCTCTCGTTAAACACTTTGGAATCTTCGAGGGTGAGTTATTCCATCGACTCGTTGCTACAATCTAGTAGATAGATCTTGGCTTGTTTGTTTGTATGCGATAGAAAATTTTTGTTTTCCATGCTACGAACCCCTACAGTGGTATCAGAGCCGTGTCTATATGTAGATCTGTTGCACGAGTAGAACACAATGGTCATTGTGGGCGTTGATGCTTTTATTGTAGATTGCTTTTTGTGTACTTTGCATCTTGCGGTATGTTGGGATGAAGCGGCCCGGGCTAACCTTACATGACATCGTTCATGAGACTTGCTCCACGTTTGACATGCAACTTGTATTGCATAAGTGGCTTTGCGGGTGCCTGTTTCTCCTAGCATAGTTAAGATCCAATTTACAACGGGTAATCAACAATGCTAGTATCAATGTTGTGGTTCTTGTTCGTAAGTTAGAACGACACTTATTGAAAGCCCCAAGCCACGTAAAATATGCAAAGAAAGTAGAGGCGTCTAACTTTGTTTTGCAGGGGTGTGCAGTGATGTGATATGGCCATGATTGTGATTATATTTGATGTATGCAATGTTCCTTATTGTAAGTTGGCAACCGGCAGGAGCCATATGGTTGTCTTTAATTTCTGTTAAGACCTGCGTGTCTATTCAAAATAGTTGTAATAGTTGATGCTGGTGGACGACAACCATGAAGAAGCATCATTGACCTTGATGCTATGCCGGTGATGATGGAGATCATGTTCATGCTTGAAGATGGAGATCGAAAGCACAAAGAAGAAAGGCCATATCATATCACATATTATGAATTGCCTGTGATGTTAATCCTTTATGCATCTTGTATTGCTTAGTAGACGACGGTAGCATTATAAGATGATCCCTCATGCACATAAATTTCAAGTTCTAAAGTGTTCACCCTTAGTATGCACCGTTGCCAAAGCTTGCTGCTTCGAAGCACCACGTGATGATCGGGTGTCTTTGATTCCGCGGGTGAATACAACGTAAGCAAGCCAGATTTGCTTATGCGGTAGCTAAGGTTTGATCTTGACGAGCCTAGCATGTACAGACATGGCCTCAGGAACACGGATTACCGAAAGGTAGAGCATGAGTCATATAGTAGATATGATGAACATGTTGATTGTTCGCCATTGAAGCTATATCAATTCTCGTGATGATCGGTTTTGATGTGGTGAATTTGGTTCGTGTGATCACTAAAACAATGTGAGGGATATTGTTTTGAGTGGGAGTTCACCTAGATTAATTTAATTATTAATTAGAACTCAATTTATCATAAACTAAATCAAAGTGAATTTGCATAGTTGTTGTAGTCATTGGCATCCGTTTACCACCTTGCGCTTAGTTATAATTGAGATGATAGAACTATAGAATTCTGGTTAGTTACTTTACGAACTGGTATCGTATTGTTTTTGAAGTGTTAATCTAAAGTTTAAAAGTCCTATTGCAAACTTTCAGTAAGTTCCGGTTACTCCATGAAGTTTAATAATTAGTATTAAATCAAGAGTAACAATTCCAAGTGTTAGTATATAAGTATCATGTTTGTATCCATGATTCTTGATATTCAAAGGATTCCCTTAATATCAAGGTTATCTAGGATCTGAAAGAGTTGTTTCAGAAACCATAATGTGTGGAAGATATTGTGATATCTGAAACGAAGTTTTGGTTGCAACATGATAGAGTATAATATGGCAAAAGTCATGTTCTCATATTTGATGAGAATTTGCAAAAGGTTGGAGACACTAGTTGTCCTAATCGTCCAAAAGGATTTGGAAAGCAACATTATACTCATGATTCACCGCTATAAGCTTAAAAGTAGCTTGATCATGGACGATTCCATGATAAGGGTGAATATTTGATGAAGGTAAAATGTTTACTACACCAAGAGATTACTAAAGAAAGGAATTTGAAAGAACACCAAATATTTGATGATGGTGATCTACTTCAAAGTGCAAGTCCAAAGACATTGGTATTTAATTATACACGCTTTGGACTATATGTCATATGTATGACTCCACTATTGATATTGATAGATTCTTTCAAATAGAAAAGGAAATATTGAAAGAGAATCTCATAAATATATGGCAGAAAAGAAAAGACTAGAATTGTTCAGTTTAAGTATATAGATGATATACATGTTATGGCTATATTCTTTGCTTATTAAACAATGTGGTTCTCAAGTATTTGATACTGAATTTGTTGGTGTGAATCGTCATACGAAACAACACAATTCATGAACTACAATGGCCTAAGTAACAAGCAAAAGAATATGTGATGATGTTCATCGAGAACAAATAAAGGGTTATTGCGTTGCTTGTTAAACATCAAAGCTTGCCTTCAAAGATTTGTTTTATCAGGTATTATGAGAACAAAAGGGTTGTTCAAATAATTGCCGTAATCCATAAAAGATGGATGATTCACAAATCTCGTTGGAGAAATCACATCCATAAAACTAGTGCTAAAATGTCGAAAGACAAATTGATTGAAAGATCACTTAGGAAGTGACATCGCCGTTTAAATTATATTGGAAAGAAAACATGAAGAAAATCCATATGGATGGAATTTTGGAGTCTATTTGATTTTGATCAAATAACGCTTGTGAAACTTTCCTAGAGATAATTAAAACTTCGTTCATAGGCCAAAAGGGAACGAATGACTAGCTAATTGGAACTTGTACATATTGTTGTACGAAGTCCATTATGTGTAGTCAAGAGCGATGGATTTCAACTTCATATGCTTTCTCCGAAAATTTGAGTGAATATATGAATATTTACTTAATAAGGATGAAGTATGAAATATTTGAAAAGTTCAAAAGACTTTCAAGATGAAGTGCAAAATCATTGTAACAAGAATATGAATAGTTTATGATAAAGATCATAAAGGAAGATATTTGAATTACAAGTTTAGCATAATACCTAAGATTTAAGGAATCGTTCCGTGGATTTGCATTTTCCCGAAACACCATAAGTGTATGGAGCGTTCGAGATATGTAATTAAACCTTGTTTGACATGGTAAGATCAAAGGTATAATTTATAAAACTGCCATTATATTTTAAAGATTAAAAGCTTTAGAGATTACCGTTTTTCCACTGAAAAGAGCTCCATCATAATCCGTTGAAATGACACCATATAAGGTTATGGTTTGGGATAAAACCCAAGTTGTCCTTTCTTAAACATTGGTATACTATGCATAAGAAAGATGTTTGCAACCAAAGTCGGATGAACCTGTCTTTGTATGTTATTTCGAATAACTGTTAAATACTCCTCCATAACATCGGAGACAAAAGTGTTTGTCACTTAAAACGTCAAGTTTCTTTGAGAAGGAATTTTTCGTGAAAAGTTAAGTGGGAGGACAATAGAAACTTTGATAAGGTTAAAAGAACCTTAGCTATATGTGCAGAGTTGCGCAGCGCCGAAAAGTGTTTCGGAGGCAGCAACAATGCTCATGGTTCACGTACCTCAAAGGTTGTGGTCACGGAGATCCAAGTTCCTATTGAAACAAGTAGGTCGGATGAACAATCAAATACCAAGATTTGAGGGTTGAATCATTATTTGAGAATAATGAACCGACTACATGCAGAGAAGCGATGATGGGCCCTGACTCCGTAAAATGGCTTGAAGCCATAAAATCCGTGATAGTTCCATACACGAGAAATCAAGTTTTGAACTTGAAGGACCCTCGAGAAAGGTGTAAGACCTTATAGTTGTGTCTGGATCTATAAAGAAATAGACATGGATGTTTCACATCTAGTCGACATGTTGGGAAAGAGTTCACAACAATGTTCAAAGGTTGACTATGACAAGATTTGATCTTTCATAGTGATATTTAGTCTAGACGGATTTATGTAGCAACCACTACATATAATTTGTTATATGGTAGTTGAATAAACAAAACAAGTTCTTCTAATAGAATCGTTACCTAGGACATGTGCATAACACGGTCCATAGGGTTTTGTTAATTCAAAGGATGCTAAAAGCATATGCAAACTTCAATGGTTAGAGTGAGCATAGCGGAGTTGGAATCTTCACTATGATGAAACTGTTAAGAGAGTTTAATTTCATCAGAGACAATGAAGATGCTTGCGTTTGCAAGAAATTAAGTGGGAGCGCTAAGACATGTTTCTAATACATTATGTGGAAGACATATTGTTGATTGGAAATAATGTATATTTTATTAACACATATTAAGAATTTCATCCCGATGAAAGACTTAGGCAAAACCCAAATATTTGGCATCAATAGACGCTAATATGGTTGTGCCAGAAGTACATAGATAAGATATTGAATGAGTTCAATATAGAAACTACAAGAGAAGGTTCTTGTCGCACAGAAAGGATTGAATGAGTTCAATGTTGATGATATATTCAAGTGTATTGACATTTGGTAAAGTGAAACAAATAATCAAGTATAGATTGATACTTGATGTATGAAATCACAAAGAGTATTTATATCAATCATACTGTGATATGTACAAATCCAGATATGTCCTATGCTCTAAATGTTGAGAGCATATACCAGAATGATTCGTAAGATGATCATTGGACAATAGTAAGGATATTCTTATGATCTTCTGAAAGAACTAAGAGTATAATATTTGTAGAAGTGACAAATAGATGGTTAGTTCATTGTAAAAGTACTACATTGATACTAGCTTTGTCACAAAGTACAAATTAAGTTTATCTCAATCTAAACTAAGGGTGGCACAATATAATGGAAAGTGAGTTCCATAATGGATTTGGATGATTTCCAAAGTTAAGACATTGTGACAGATACTACAACAAAAGGCTAAGTATATGACTGCTATTATAGCAGCAAAAGAGGGCATTTGTGTCAAGTAGTTTGTTATCAAACTAGGTGTAGTTCACAGCGGGATAATACTATGAAGATATATTGTACGACAATATTGTCAACATGTTTTAACCCCAAAGAACTAAAGGTCACACCGAAAGACCAAATTTATACAAAGCCATCTCATTAGAGAATGAGTGATGCGTACAGACGCAAAGACATGCAATTACACACGGACCTGGAAGTGTCAGATCCGGAGATCAGTTGACCACTAGCAATCGTGTACATACAACACCGTAAAGCCATAGGTGTTGAATACACAAAGGTTCGAAACTAGATTATTGACTCTAGTGCAAGTGGGAGACTGTTGGAGATATGCCCAAGAGGCAATAATAAAGTAGTTATTATCATGTCTTCACACTTATGATAAATGTTTACATACCATGCTATAATTGTATTAAACGGAAACATTAATACTTGTGTGATTTGTAAACTAAAATAAGAGTCCCTAGTAAAGCCTCTTGTTAAACTAGCTTGTTGGTTAATATATGATCATGGTTTCCTGATCATGAACATAGAGATGTTATTAACAACAGGATCATATCATTAGGAGAATGATGTGATGGACATACTCCTATAGATAAGCGTAGCATAAAGATCAAGTCATTTCAATAGTTCAATTGCTATATGCTTTCTGATACATAGTAACCTAATTCCTTCGACCATGAGATCATGCATATCACCTTTACTGGATGGATGCTTTGATGTCATCAAACACCACACCGTAACAGGGTGGCTATAAAGGTGGCATTGAGTGTTCGGAAAGTATTGGTTGAAACACATGGATCAAGAGTGGGATTTGTCCATCCACATGACGGATAGATATTCTCTGGGCCCTCTCGGTGAAATGTCATCCAATTAGCTTGCAAGCATGTGACTTGGTCACAAGGGATCACATATCACGGGAACGAGAAAAGAGTACTTATCAGTAACGAGGATGAACTAGGTATGCAGAGATACCGACGATCATAACCTCGGATAAGTAACATATCGTGAGACAAAGGGAAATTGGTATCGTATGTAAATGGTTCATTCGATCGCAAAGTAATCGTAGAAATATGTGGGAGCCATATGAATTTCCAGATTCCTCTATTGGTTATTGTTCGGAGAAGTGTCTCGATCATGTCCGCATAATTCACGAACCGTAGGGAGACACACTTAATAGCCTCTCTCTTGAGCCTCTCTCATGAAATAGACTTGGGGAGGGACTCTCCTCCCCCAATTCGGTTTCCTCCTCTCCTCCCACTTCCCAAAAACTGCCGTTTGACTTTCAAACTAGCCGTTTGACTTTTTCAATTTAGGATTCAATTTAATCCTTTATTTGGGACAGCAAGAACACTTAGTACATGATGCAATCATTCCAACATGCAATGACACATTCATGTACCCCTTCCCCTCCGGAGTGCCGGACATTCCGGGAACTTCTAGAATGTTCCCGATGAAAACACCGGAACCATTCCCCAACTCCAAAATGGGACTTTCCTTATATGAATCTTATTCTCCGGACCATTCCGGATCACCTCGTGATATCCCGGATCCCATCCGAGACTCCGAACAACATTCCGGAGGGGGAAGGGTCCCGGAATGTCACCTTTATAAGGTCCCATTTCGGAGAGGCTCAAGAGAGAGGCTCAAGAGAAAGTCTATTAGAGGTCCCGGAATGTCCGGCACTCCGGAGGGGGAAGGGTACTTGAATGTGTCATTACATGTTGGAATGATTGCATCATGTACTAAGTGTTCTTGCTGTCCCAAATAAAGGATTAAATTGAATCCTAAATTGAAAAAGTCAAACGGCTAGTTTGAAAGTCAAACGGCAGTTTTTGGGAAGTGGGAGGAGAGGAGGAAACCGACTTGAGGGAGGAGTCCTCCTCCCCAAGCCGGCGCCCCACCTAGGCCGAGTTGGGGAGGGACTCCACTCCCTCCCCTTGGCCGGCCAGCCCCTCCCACCTATATAAGGAGGGGCAGGGCTCCCTCCCAACACACACAAGTTTCCTATCCTCTAAACTAAACCCTAGATCTAGACCCCGGTTTAGAGCTATTCGGTTTAGAGCCTTCTAATTGGTTTAGAGCCCTCTAATTGGTGTGTCTAATTACTAGACCACTAATAGCCTCTCTCATAAGGATTCGACATTGTTTGAGTAGTTATGGTATTATGAGAAAGAGACCGAATGTTGTTCGGAGTCTCGGATGGGATCCGGGATATCACGAGGTGATCCGGAATGGTCCGGAGAATAAGATTCATATAAGGAAAGTCCCATTTCGGAGTTGGGGAATGGTTCCGGTGTTTTCATCGGGAACATTCTAGAAGGTCCCGGAATGTCCGGCACTCCGGGGGGGAAGGGGTACATGAATGTGTCATTGCAAGTTGGAATGATTGCATCATGTACTAGGTGTTCTCGCTGTCCAAAATAAAGGGTTTATTTAATTCCTAAATTGGAAAAGTCAAACGGCTATTTTGAAAGTCAAACTGCCAATTTTGGGAAGTGGGAAAAGAGGAGGATTGGTGGAGGCCGAATTGGGGGAGGACTCCTCCCTTGGCCGGCGCCCCACCAAGCCGACTTGGGGAGGGACTCTCCTCCCCATGGCGCAGCCAGCCCTCCCACCTATATAAGGAGGGGCAGGGCTCCCCTCCTAGTACACACAAGTTCCTATCCTCTAAACTAGAAACTAGACCTAGACCCCGGTTTAGAGCTGTTTCGGTTTAGAGCCTTCTAATTGGTTTAGAGCCCTCTAATTGGTGTGTCTAATTACTAGACCACTAATAGCCTCTCTCATAAGCTCCACCATACTCGCACCGGCTTAAGGCGAAGCCCTGCGGGATCTCCCCTCTACCTCCGGTACCACGCCGTTGTGCTGCCGGAATCGCGAGGAGAGTGCTACAACCTCCGCTGCCTGCTGGAACAAGGGAGAGGAAGGTCTTCGTCGAGTACCGAACGTGTGACCGACTGCGGGAGCGCTGCGGGAACGCGGCGCCGGAAGGATCGTCTACGCGATCTTGAGATCGGAAAGAGTACGACTACATCACCCACGAGAATCTGCTCTCGTTAAACACTTTGGAATCTTCGAGGGTGAGTTATTCCATCGACTCGTTGCTACAATCTAGTAGATAGATCTTGGCTTGGTTGTTTGTATGCGATAGAAAATTTTTGTTTTCCATGCTACGAACCCCTACAAATGTTCTATCGCATACCACTTTATTATTACCTCTAGAGGTAATAATAAATGTAGTTATTATTATATATCTTTGTGTTTATGATAAATGTTTACATTCATGCTATAATAGTATTAACAAGGAAACCATTAATACTTGTGTGATTTGTAAACTTAATTTGAAGTCCCTAGTATGGCCTCTATACTTCACTAGCTTGTTGGTTGATTGATGATGTGGTTTCTTTGTCATGAACATTGAGATGTTATCAACAACAAGATCATATCGTTAGGAGAATGATATGGTGGACATACTCCTATAGACAAGCGTAGCATAAAGATCAAGTCATTTCAATAGTTCAATTGCTATATGCTTTCTGATACATAGTAACCTAATTCCTTCGACCATGAGATCATGCATATTGCCTTTACTGGATGGATGCTTTGATGTCATCAAACACCACACCGTAACAGGGTGGCTATAAAAGTGGCATTGGGTGTTCGGAAAGTATTGGTTGAAACACATGGATCAAGAGTGGGATTTGTCCATCCACATGACGGATAGATATTCTCTGGGCCCTCTCGGTGAAATGTCATCCAATTAGCTTGCAAGCATGTGACTTGGTCACAAGGGATCACATATCACGGGAACGAGAAAAGAGTACTTATCAGTAACGAGGTTGAACTAGGTATGCAGAGATACCGACGATCATGACCTCGGATAAGTAACATATCGTGAGACAAAGGGAAATTGGTATCGTATGTAAGTGGTTCATTCGATCGCAAAGTAATCGTAGAAATATGTGGGAGCCATATGAATTTCCAGATTCCTCTATTGGTTATTGTTCGGAGAAGTGTCTCGATCATGTCCGCATAATTCACGAACCGTAGGGAGACACACTTAAGGATTCGACATTGTTTGAGTAGTTATGGTATTATGAGAAAGAGACCGAATGTTGTTCGGAGTCTCGGATGGGATCCGGGATATCACGAGGTGATCCGGAATGGTCCGGAGAATAAGATTCATATAAGGAAAGTCCCATTTCGGAGTTGGGGAATGGTTCCGGTGTTTTCATCGGGAACATTCTAGAAGGTCCCGGAATGTCCGGCACTCCGGGGGGGAAGGGGTACATGAATGTGTCATTGCAAGTTGGAATGATTGCATCATGTACTAGGTGTTCTCGCTGTCCAAAATAAAGGGTTTATTTAATTCCTAAATTGGAAAAGTCAAACGGCTAATTTGAAAGTCAAACTGCCAATTTTGGGAAGTGGGAAAAGAGGAGGATTGGTGGAGGCCGAATTGGGGGAGGACTCCTCCCTTGGCCGGCGCCCCACCAAGCCGACTTGGGGAGGGACTCTCCTCCCCATGGCGCAGCCAGCCCTCCCACCTATATAAGGAGGGGCAGGGCTCCCCTCCTAGTACACACAAGTTCCTATCCTCTAAACTAGAAACTAGACCTAGACCCCGGTTTAGAGCTGTTTCGGTTTAGAGCCTTCTAATTGGTTTAGAGCCCTCTAATTGGTGTGTCTAATTACTAGACCACTAATAGCCTCTCTCATAAGCTCCACCATACTCGCACCGGCTTAAGGCGAAGCCCTGCGGGATCTCCCCTCTACCTCCGGTACCACGCCGTTGTGCTGCCGGAATCGCGAGGAGAGTGCTACAACCTCCGCTGCCTGCTGGAACAAGGGAGAGGAAGGTCTTCGTCGAGTACCGAACGTGTGACCGACTGCGGGAGCGCTGCGGGAACGCGGCGCCGGAAGGATCGTCTACGCGATCTTGAGATCGGAAAGAGTACGACTACATCACCCACGAGAATCTGCTCTCGTTAAACACTTTGGAATCTTCGAGGGTGAGTTATTCCATCGACTCGTTGCTACAATCTAGTAGATAGATCTTGGCTTGGTTGTTTGTATGCGATAGAAAATTTTTGTTTTCCATGCTACGAACCCCTACAGTGGTATCAGAGCCGTGTCTATATGTAGATCTGTTGCACGAGTAGAACACAATGGTCATTGTGGGCGTTGATGCTTTTATTGTAGATTGCTTTTTGTGTACTTTGCATCTTGCGGTATGTTGGGATGAAGCGGCCCGGGCTAACCTTACATGACATCGTTCATGAGACTTGCTCCACGCTTGACATGCAACTCGTTTTGCATAAGTGGCTTTGCGGGTGCCTGTTTCTCCTAGCATAGTAAAGATCCAATTTACAACGGGTGATCAACAATGCTAGTATCAATGTTGTGGTTCTTGTTCGTAAGTTAGAACGACACTTATGGAAAGCCCCAAACCACGTAAAATATGCAAAGAAAGTAGAAGCGTCTAACTTTGTTTTGCAGGGGTGTGCAGTGATGTGATATGGCCATGATTGTGATTATATTTGATGTATGCAATGATCCTTATTGTAAGTTGGCAACCGGCAGGAGCCATATGGTTGTCTTTAATTTCTGTTAAGGCCTGCGTGTCTATTCAAAATAGTTGTAATAGTTGAAGTTGGCGGACGACAACCATGAAGAAGCGTCATTGACCTTGATGCTATGCCGGTGATGATGGAGATCATGTTCGTGCTTGAAGATGGAGATCGGAAGCACAAAGAAGAAAGGCCATATCATATCACATATTATGAATTGCATGTGATGTTAATCCTTTATGCATCTTGTATTGCTTAGTAGACGACGGTAGCATTATAAGATGATCCCTCATGCACATAAATTTCAAGTTCTAAAAGTGTTCACCCTTAGTATGCACCGTTGCCAAAGCTTGCTGCTTCGAAGCACCACGTGATGATCGGGTGTCTTTGATTCCGCGGGTGACTACAACGTAAGCAAGCCAGATTTGCTTATGCGGAAGCTAAGGTTTGATCTTGACGAGCCTAGCATGTACAGACATGGCCTCAGGAACACGGATCGCCGAAAGGCAAAGCATGAATCATATAGTAGATATGATGAACATGATGATTGTTCGCCATTAAAACTATATCAGCTCTCGTGATGATCGGTGTTGATGTAGTGGATTTGGTTCGTGTGATCACTAAAACAATGTGAGGGATGTTGTTTTGAGTGGGAGTTCACCTAGTTTAATTTCATTAATTAATTTGAACTCAATTTGTCATAAACTTAGTCTAAACTATTGCAAATATGTTGTAGATCAATGGCAGCCCCTACCATCAATTTTAATGCGTTCCTAGAGAAAGAAAAGTTGAAAAACAATGGAAGCAACTTCGCGGATTGGTTCCGCAATTTGAGGATTGTCCTCACAGCTGGTAATTTGACCTATGTGCTGGATGCACCGCTAGGTGACCCACCTGCAGCTGATGCTACCGATGAAGTAAAGAATGTTTACCTCGCTCGGAAGAATCAGTACTCCATAGTTCAGTGTGCTATCTTGTATGGTTTAGAATCGGAGCTTCAGAAAAGGTTTGAAGAGTCAGATCCATATGATATTGTCGAGGATCTCAAATTAATCTTTGAGACTCATGCGGCAATTGAAAGTTATGAAGCTTCTGAAAAGTTCTTTAACTGCAAGATGGAAGAGGGTAGCTCCGTCAGTGAGCATGTGCTTAAAATGTCTGGGCACGCAAATAAACTTCAAAGTTTGGGTA
Organism: Avena sativa; assembly: GCA_916181665.1. Classification (NCBI taxonomy): domain Eukaryota; kingdom Viridiplantae; phylum Streptophyta; class Magnoliopsida; order Poales; family Poaceae; genus Avena; species Avena sativa. The sequence continues at coordinate 282,417,566 of OV702293.1, forward strand.
TAGTGATTCCTAATACTTTGGGAGTTTACCGCATCCTCCAATCACTACCACCAAGTTACAAGAACTTTGTGATGAACTACAACATGCAGAACATGAACAAAGAGTTGCCAGAACTATTTGCTATGTTAAAATCTGCAGAAGTGGAGATCAAGAAAGAGCACCAAGTGTTGATGGTCAATAAGACCACCAAATTCAAGAAAGGCAAGTCTAAGCAGAAGGGACACTTCAAGAAGGGTGGTAAGAAAGTTACCACGCCGACGAAGAGGACCAAGGCTGGACCCAAGCCTGATACTGAGTGCTTTTACTGCAAGGGAGAAGGTCACTGGAAGCGGAATTGCCCAAGGTACTTGGCGGATTTGAAGAACGGCAACATCAAGAAGAAAGGTATATCTGATATACATGTTATTGATGTGTATCTCACTAGTACTCGTAGTAGTGCCTGGGTATTTGATACTGGTTCGGTTGCTCATATTTGTAACTCGAAACAGGAGCTGCAGAATAAACGGAAGCTAGTGAAGAACGAGGTGACGATGCGCGTGGGAAACGGATCAAAGGTTGATGTGATCGCGGTCGGCACACTACCTCTTCATCTACCATCGGGATTAGTTTTATACTTAAATAATTGTTATTTGGTGCCTGCGTTGAGCATGAACATTATATCGGGATCTTGTTTATTGCGAGACGGTTACTTGTTTAAATCCGAGAATAATGGTTGTTCGATTTATATGAGTAATATGTTTTATGCACATGCACCTTTGATAGATGGTCTATTCATATTGAATCTCGATAGTAGAAATACACATATTAATAACATTGAGGCTAAACGTTTGAAATCAAGCGATAATTTGACCTATATGTGGCACTGTCGTCTTGGTCACATTGGAGTGAAACGTATGAAGAAACTCCATTCCGATGGACTTCTTGAATCACTTGATTTTGAATCACTTGAAAGATGCGAAGCATGTCTGATGGGTAAAATGACTAAGACTCCATTTTCTGGTATAATGGAGCGAGCTACAGACTTATTGGAAATCATACATACCGATGTGTGTGGTCCAATGAGTGTAGCATCGCGCAGTGGTTATCGTTATGTTCTTACCTTCACGGATGACTTGAGTAGATATGGGTATATCTATTTTATGAAACATAAGTCCGAAACTTTCGAGAAGTTTAAGGAGTTTCAAAGTGAGGTAGAGAATCAACGTAACAAGAAGATTAAATTTCTACGATCTGATCGTGGAGGTGAATATCTAAGTTACGAGTTTGGCGAGCATTTGAAGAAATGTGGAATACTTTCGCAGTTGACACCGCCGGGAACACCACAGCGTAATGGTGTGTCTGAACGTCGTAATCGAACTCTCTTAGATATGGTTCGTTCTATGATGTCACTTACAGATTTGCCACTATCATTTTGGGGTTATGCATTAGAAACAGCCGCATTCACTTTAAATAGGGCACCGTCTAAATCCGTTGAAACGACACCGTATGAATTATGGTTTGGGAAGAAACCTAAATTGTCGTTCCTTAAAGTTTGGGGATGCGAAGCCTATGTAAAGAAGTTACAGCCGGACAAGCTTGAACCCAAAGCGGAAAAATGCGTCTTCATAGGATACCCGAAGGAAACTGTTGGGTATACCTTCTATCATAGATCCGAAGGCAAAATCTTCGTTGCTAAGAATGGATCCTTTCTAGAGAAGGAATTTCTCTCGAAAGAAGTGACTGGAAGGAAAGTAGAACTCGACGAGGTTGTCGAACCTTCTCTCGAAATTGCGAGTAGCGCAGCACCGGAAGAAGTTCCTGTGGTGCCTGCACCAATAAGAGAGGAAGCTAATGATGTTGATCATGAAACTTCGGTCGAAGTTGCTACAGAACCTCGGAGGTCAACGAGAACTCGTACCACTCCAGATTGGTATGATTCCGTTATGAATGTCATGTTGGTGGACAACACCGATGACCCCGAGACATATGAGGAAGCGATGATGAGCCCAGATTCCAATAAATGGCAAGAAGCCATGAAATCCGAGATTGGATCCATGTACGAAAACCAAGTATGGACTTTGGTGGACTTACCGGATGGCCGTAAGGCTGTCGAGAACAAATGGATTTTCAAGAAGAAAACAGATGCTGATGGTAATGTTACTGTCTATAAAGCTCGACTTGTCGCAAAAGGGTTTCGACAAATTCAAGGAGTTGACTACGATGAGACTTTCTCACCGGTAGCGAAGCTAAAGTCTGTGAGGATTATGTTAGCAATCGCTGCATATTATGATTATGAGATATGGCAGATGGATGTCAAAACAGCATTCCTCAATGGAGACATTGATGAAGAGTTGTATATGATGCAACCCAAAGGTTTTGTCGATCCTAAAGATGCTAACAAGGTATGCAAGCTTCTACGGTCCATCTATGGATTGAAGCAAGCATCCCGAAGTTGGAATCAACGTTTTGATAAGGTAATCAAAAGTTTTGGTTTTATACAAACTTATGGAGAAGCTTGTATTTACAAGAAAGTGAGTGGGAGCTCTGTAGCATTCTTAATACTGTATGTGGATGACATATTGTTGATTGGGAATGATGTAGACCTTCTTAATAGTGTCAAAGAGTATTTGAATAATAGTTTTTCAATGAAGGATCTTGGCGAAGCAGCTTACATATTAGGCATAAAGATTTATAGAGATAGATCGAAACGCCAAATATCATTGTCACAAAGTACATATTTGGACAAAGTTCTAAAGAGGTTTGGAATGGAAGATAGCAAGAAAGGGTTCTTGCCCATGTTGCCCAATACGACCTTGAGTAAAACTCAAAGTCCGACATCGGCAGAAGATAGAGAAAAGATGAGTAAGACTCCCTATGCCTCAGCCATAGGATCTCTAATGTATGCCATGCTATGTACTAGACCCGACATCGCATATGCTGTTAGTCTAACTAGCAGATATCAAAGTGATCCAGGAGTGGATCATTGGACAGCGGTCAAAAACATCCTTAAGTACTTGAGAAGAACTAAGGATATGGTTCTTTCTTATGGAGGTGATGAACAGCTCGTTGTTAATGGTTACACCGATGCTAGTTGGAACACCGATCCGGATGATTCTAAATCACAATCTGGATACGTATTTATTTTGAATGGTGCAGCAGTTAGCTGGAGGAGTGCAAAGCAAAGCGTTGTGGCGAGATCTTCAACTGAATCGGAATACATGGCTGCTTCGGAGGCTTCACAAGAAGCGATATGGATGAAAGAGTTCATTACAGAGCTGGGTGTGGTTCCAAGTGCGCTGGACCCAATGTCTATCTACTGTGATAACATGGGCGCCATAGCCAATGCGCAAGAACCAAGGTCACACAAGAAGCTGAAGCATATCAAGCTGCGTTTCCACGCTATTCGAGAACATATCCAGGATGGGGATATAAAGATTTGCAAAGTACACACAGATCTGAATGTGGCGGATCCGTTGACTAAACCTCTCCCGAGGGCGAAACATGACCAACACCAAACTGCCATGGGTGTTCGGTATATTACCATGTAATCTAGATTAGATGACTCTAGTGCAAGTGGGAGACTGTTGGAGATATGCCCTAGAGGTAATAATAAATGTAGTTATTATTATATATCTTTGTGTTTATGATAAATGTTTACATTCATGCTATAATAGTATTAACAAGGAAACCATTAATACTTGTGTGATTTGTAAACTTAATTTGAAGTCCCTAGTATGGCCTCTATACTTCACTAGCTTGTTGGTTGATTGATGATGTGGTTTCTTTGTCATGAACATTGAGATGTTATCAACAACAAGATCATATCGTTAGGAGAATGATATGGTGGACATACTCCTATAGACAAGCGTAGCATAAAGATCAAGTCATTTCAATAGTTCAATTGCTATATGCTTTCTGATACATAGTAACCTAATTCCTTCGACCATGAGATCATGCATATTGCCTTTACTGGATGGATGCTTTGATGTCATCAAACACCACACCGTAACAGGGTGGCTATAAAAGTGGCATTGGGTGTTCGGAAAGTATTGGTTGAAACACATGGATCAAGAGTGGGATTTGTCCATCCACATGACGGATAGATATTCTCTGGGCCCTCTCGGTGAAATGTCATCCAATTAGCTTGCCCTCCCAACATGTCGACCATTTCATAGATGCGAAACATCCATGTCTATTTCTTTATAGATCCAAACACAACTGTAAGGTCTTACACCTTTCTCGAGGGTCCTTCAAGTTCAAAACTTGATTTCTCGTGTATGGAACTATCACGGATTTTATGGCTTCAAGCCATTTTGCGGAGTCAGGGCCCATCATCGCTTCTTTGCATGTAGTACGTTCATTATTCTCAAATAATGATTCAACCCTCAAATCTTGGTATTTGATTGTTTACTCGACCTACTTGGTTCAATAGAAACTTTGACCTTCGTAACCACAACCTTTGAGGCACGTGAGCCATGAGCATTGTTGCTGCCTCCGGAACACTTTTCGGCGCTGCGCAACTTTGCATATATAGCTAAGGTTATTTTAACTTTATCAAAGTTCTATTGTTATCCCACTTATCTTTTCACGAAAAATTCCTTCTCAAAGAAACTTGACGTTCTAAGTGACAAACACTTTTGTCTCCGATGTTATGGAGGATTACTTAACAGTTATTCGAAATAACATACAAAGACAGGTTCATCCGACTTTGGTTGCAAACATCTTTCTTATGCATAGTATACCAATGTTTAAGAAAGGACAACTTGGGTTTTATCCCAAACCATAACTTTATATGGTGTCGTTACAACAGATTATGATGGAGCTCTTTTCAGTGGAAAAACGGTAGTCTCTCAAGCTTTTAATCTTTAAAATATAATGGCAGTTTTATGATTTACACCTTCGATCTTACCATGTCAAACAAGGTTTAATTACATATCTCGAACGCTCCATACTCTTATGGTGTTTCGGGAAAAATGCAAATCCACGGAACGATTCCTTAAATCTTAGGTATTATGCTAAACTTTGTAACTCAAATATCTTCCTTTATGATCTTATCATAAACTATTTATATTCTTGTTATAATGATTTTGCACTTCATCTTGAAAAACTTTGAACTTTTCAAATGTTTCATACTTCATCCTTATTAAGTAAATCTTCATATATTCACTCAAATTCGGAGAAGACATATGAAGTTGAAATCCATCGCTCTTGACTACACATAATGGACAACAATATGTACAAGTTCCAATAAGCTAGTCATTCGTTCCCTTTTGGCCTATGAACGAAGTTTTAATTAGCTCTATGAAAGTTTCACAAGCGTCATTTGATCAAAAATCAAAAGACTCCAAAATTCCATCCACATGGAGTTTCTTTTTCTTTCCAATATAATTTAAACGGCGATGTCACTTTCCAAGTGATCTTTCAATCAATTTGTCTTTCGACATTTTTAGCACTAGTTTTATGGATGTGATTTCTCCAACGAGATTTGTGAATCATCCATCTTTTATGGATTACGGCAATTATTTGAACAACCCTTTTGTTCTCATAATACCTGATAAAACAAATCTTGAAGGCAAGCTTTGATGTTTAACAAGCAACACAATAACCCTTTATTTGTTCTCGATGAACATCATCACATATTCTTTTGCTAGTTACTTAGGCCATTGTAGTTCATGAATTGTGTTGTTTCGTATGACGATTCACGCCAACAAATTCAGTATCAAATACTTAAGAACCACATTGTTTAATAAGCAAAGAATATAGCCATAACATGTATATCATCTATATACTTAAACTGAACAATTATAGTCTTTTCTTTTCTGCCATATATTTATGAGATTCTCTTTTAGTATTTCCTTTTCTGTTTGAAAGAATCTATCAACATCAATAGTGGAGTCATACATATGACACATAGTCCAAAGCGTGTATAATTAAATACCAATGTCTTTGGACTTGCACTTTGAAGTAGATCACCATCATCAAATGTTTGGTGTGCTTTTAAATTCCATTCTTTAGTAATCTCTTGGTGTGGTAAATATTTTACCTACATCAAATATTCACCCTTATCATGGAATTATTCATGATCAAGCTACTTTTAGCTTATAAATATGAATCGCGAGTATAATGTTGCTATCCAAAACCTTTTGGTGGATTAGGACAACTAGTGTCTCCAACATTTTGCAAATTCTCATCAAATATGAGAACATGACCTTTGCCATATTATACTCTATCATGTTGCAACCAAAACTTCGTTTCAGATATCACAATATCTTCCATACATCATGGTTTCTGAAACAACTCTTTCAGATCCTAGATAACCTTGATATTAAGACAATCCTTTGAATATCAAGAATCAGGAAGATAAACATGATACTTATATACTAACACTGGAATTGTCACTCTTGATTTAATACCAATTATTAAACTTGATGAAGTAACCGGAACTTTACTGAAAGTTTGCAATAGGACTTTTAAACTTTTAGATTAACACTTCAAAACAATACGATACCAGTTCGTAAAGTAACTAACCAGAATTCTATAGTTCTATCATCTCAACTAAAACTAAGCGCAAGGTGGTAAACGGATGCCAATGACTACAATAACTATGCAAATTCACTTTGATTTAATTTATGATAAATAGTGTTCAAATTTTAACCATATTGCCGTTGAACTCCCACTCAAAACAATATCCCTCACATTGTTTTAGTGATCACACGAACCAAATCCACCACATCAAAACCGATCATCACGAGAGTTGATGTAGCTTAAATGGCGAACAATCAATATGTTCATCATATCTACTATACGACTCATGCTTTACCTTTCGGTGATCCGTGTTCCGAGACCATGTCTGTACATGCTAGGCTCGTCAAGATCAAACCTTAGCTTCCGCATGAGCAAATCTGGCTTGCTCACGTTGTATACACTCGCAGAATCTAACACACCCGATCATCACGTGGTGCTTCGAAACAACGAGCTTTAGCAACGGTGCTTACTAAGGATGAACACTTTAAAACTTCAAATTGTGTGCTTGAGGGATCATCTTATAATGGCACCCGCAAAGCCACTTATGCAATACAAGTTGCATGTCAAGCGTGGAGCAAGTCTCATGAACGATGTCATGTAATGTTAGCCCGGGCCGCTTCATCCCACCATCCCGCAAGATGAAAAGTACACAAGAAGCAATCGACAACAAAAGCATCAACGCCCACAATGACCATTGTGTTTTACTCGTGCAACAGATCTATATATAGACACGGCTCTGATACCACTGTAGGGGTTCGTAGCATGGAAAACAAAAAATTTCTACCGCATGCACACAAACAAGCCAAGATCTATCTACTAGATTGTAGCAACGAGTCGATAGAGTAACTCACCCTCGAAGATTCCAAAGCGGTTAACGAGAGCAGATTCTCGTGGGTGATGTAGTCGTACACTTGCCGATCTCAAGATCGCGTAGACGATCCTTCCGGCGCTGCGTTCCGGCAGCGCTTCCGCAGTCGGTCACACGTTCGGTACTTGATGAAGACCTTCCTCTCCCTTGTTCCAGCAGGCAGCGGAGGTTGTAGCACTCTCCTCGCGATTCCGGCAGCACGACGGCGTGGTACCGGAAGTAGAGGGGAGATCTCGCAGGGCTTCGCCTTAAGCCGGAGCGAGTATGGTGGACTATGAGAGAGCCCTCGGCGATCTAGGGTTTAGACACACCGAGGAAGAGGTGCTAGGGCCGGCGGCTAGGGCTTGGAGGTGCCCAAGTCGGCGGCTAGGGGAGAAACCCTAGGGGGCGGCGGCGGCTATGGAGGGCGGCGGCTGCTAGGGTTTAGAGGTGGGGATCTTGTGTGCTAGGAGGGGAGCCCTGCCCCTCCTCTTATAGGAGGAAGGCGCCGACCAAGGGGAGGGGAATCCCTCCCCAACTCGGATCCCAAGTGGGCCGGCGGTGGAGGAGGGACTCCTCCCCAACTCGGTTTCCACCTCCCTCTCCACTTCCCAAAAATAGCCGTTTGACTTTCAAAATTGGCGTTTTGACTTTTCAAACAAGGATTTGATTAAACCCTCTATTTTGTTCAGCGATGACACTTAGTACATGATGCAATCATACCAACTTGATATAACACATTCATGTACCCTTCCCCTTCGGAGTGTCGGACATTCCGGAACCTTCTAGAACATTCCCGATGAAAACACCGGAACCATTCTCCAACCCCGAAACAGGACTTTCCTTATATGAATCTTATTCTCCGGACCATTCCGGATCTCCTCGTGATATACCGGATCCCATCCGAGACTCCGAACAACATTCGGTCTCTTACTCATCATTCCATAACTACTCAACAACATCGAATCCTTAAGTGTGTCTCCCTACGGTTCGTGAATTATGCGGACATGATCGAGGCACTTCTCCGATCAATAACCAATAGAGGAATCTGGAAATTCATATGGCTCCCACATATTTCTACGATTACTTTGCGATCGAATGAACCACTTACATACGATACCAATTTCCCTTTATCTCACGATAGTTTACTTATCCGAGGTTTTGATCGTCGGTATCTCTGCATACCTAGTTCAACCTCGTTATCGATAAGTACTCTTTTCTCGTTCCCGTGATATGTGATCCCTTGTGAGCCAGTCACATGCTTGCAAGCTAATTGGATGACATTCCACCGAGAGGGCCCAGAGTATATCTATCCGTCATATGGATGGATAAATCCCACTCTTGATCCATGATCCTCAACCCATACTTTCCGAACGCTCAATGCCACCTTTATAGCCACCCAGTTACGGTGTGGTGTTTGATGTCATCAAAGCATCCTTTCGGTGATGGTGATTAACATGATCTCATGGTCGAAGGAATTAGGTTACTATTTATCAGAAAGCTTATAGCAAATGAACTATATTAAATGACTTGATCTTTATGCTACGCTTAACTATAGGAGTATGTCCATCACATCATTCTCCTAATGATATGACCCTGTTGTTAATAACATCCCTATGTTCATGATCAGGAAACCATGATCATATATTAACCAACAAGCTAGTTTAACAAGAGGCTTTACTAGGGACTCTTTTATGTTTACAAATCACACAAGTATTAATGTTTCCTTTTAATACATTTATAGCATGGTATGTAAACATTTATCATAAGTATGAAGATATGATAATAGCCACTTTATTATTGCCTCTTGGGCATATCTCCAACATTTGCTTATGTAGGAATATCACTCGTTTCTTACCTTGGTTCTTGTGATATACTTGATGGGCAAAGTTCAATTTTGTTGCTGATAAAATGAGTGTGGAAGTTATTCTGAAAAATGTTGTGTCTCTTGTGTCAGGGAGGAAGCTACCTTCATGCTAGATGCGTGCCCGTGCATCACGTTATTAAGCATGTCACAGTGAGTGCTTCCTTAAGGTCTTTAATTTGATTGTTTGTTCCTATAAGAAGCATTGGAAGTGAAACATGGGTGTACGGAGAACTCTATTTTGATTATGTAGGAGCACGCTGATAAGGCATTGAAGTACTTCATCAGTGTTGAGCCCGGTAAAGCACTTCCTCTGTTATTGGTGAGTTGTAGCAAATATTGGTTGTTTATTATTTGCAAAACAAATTAGTTGTTTCTCATGCCAACTACCTTGCTGAATCGAGAGTCATTTTGTCAAACCTTGACACTTCTGCAATTTTGTACAACCTTATGAATAACCAATATTTGCATTTGTTGCTTATCAATGACTAATACGTTGCTGCAGGGTAATTGACTAGTTAAAATCGATCATTTCATTGCCTTCAATAAGCTTCTTATAACGTACATTGATAGATACGAGAAGAAAACCCTTATCCATTAGTACTATAAATGCCAGAAGCGTGCCAATTTAGTAAAGTTGCTTATCCCCAAAAATCAAGTTGCTTATACCGTCAACTAAGTTGTTTACTGTTCATGATTAAGTTTGTTTTTTGCATATCCATGGACCATGGTTGCTGTACTGCTTCACTAGGTAATGATCTAACTAATCAGTTCTAGGTACGGGAAGAAAATCCTCATTCGTTACTAATACAATGTCAGGAGCTTTCTACTTTAGTTAAGTTGCTTATACCCATAAATCAAGTTACTTGTAATGTTAAGTAAGTTGTTTACTGTTTATAATTAAGTTTTGTTTTTCCAAATCCTGGACTAGGGTTATTTTTACATTTATTACTTTGTTGATTCACACATAGGATGAGTAGGTATACCTTGCTAATTAAGTTGCTTATTGTTTATTGATTTGTTTCAGCATACTCGTAAGTGGTTTTATACATCATACTTGGTTGTTTACATCATTTAATGTAAGTTTTTTTGCTTATAGTCAAATGCCCCCAAGTAGTGTATTGATTTAATTAAGTTGCTTTTTTCCATATCACTAAATTGTTTTTATGAAAATTAAGTTGTACACTGACATTTTAAACTAACTTTCTTTTTTATCATCCCCTGAGTTGTATACTGATTCTAATAAGTTGTTTTATCTAGCATACTTAAGTTATTTCCATCATTTAATCTCACGGTGGCCAGTTTGTCTTAACGAGACACCATTTTCTGGCCGTTTGATCGACTCGATCAAGACCCTGTGTCCCGATGTCACGACAATACACACGATCCCCACCTACCTCACCTCCAGTCCCCATCGCGCGCCGCCCCCACACTCCACTTTCTCCGACACCGGCGACCTCCTAGCAACCCGCACCTCTGACCCCCTTCCCTCCAGATCTGCCAGCGCCGACGCATCTCCTCCTTACCCTACCTCGAGCTACACCGGCATCAGCCCTCCTTCCCCATCGTCAGCGTAGCACGGAACTGCCGCCGACAGCACCATACCTACACCTAGCGCCGCCTGGTGCTCCCACCTCCACCTCATGTCATCGGGTGCCCCCACCTCCACATGGCGATGTTGGAGCCCCACCTCCAACCTCCATCCTGCAGCGCGGGCGCGCAATTCACGACCCGCCCCTCCCAACCTTCTCTCCTTCTCGCCGATGCGGTCCATCGCGCTCTGTCCTTCTCTTTGGCACCCCCTTCCCCGTGCCCTCGTCCTGGTCACAGAAGTTGGACGCTCCACCCCTGTCTTTTCTTGACCACCTGTGTCCCTGCCTAGAATCCACCACGCCGTCGCCCAGACTCTCTCCTCCACTCCGCGCCACGGGGGACGCCTCCCCTTGGTGGAATCCTACTTGCGGCGCTCTGGACTTTCCCGAGCACCCCCTCTGTCCAGGCCTCTTCGGTGCTTCCACTACAATCCCTAGACACCACTAGCGTCCTCTCAAGTGCTAGCTTGCATGATTGAACTGTGCACCATCTTCACTCTCGTGGTTGATTTGCCACCCCTCACAATTCTCCATTGTTGCCTCTTCAACCACCTCCCCTAGAGGTGGCGGAGAGTTGTGGTGTTAGACGGTGTGGGGGTGTGATCATCTAGGGCGCTTTATGTATGCGAGGATGTTCATCCTCCAATCCCTGCAGTGACAGCCATGGCGGCTGTGTGTGCAAGGAGGAGCATCTTCGTCCACTACAGCGACAACCATGCATGGTGGATGATTTGTGACACACGGATCCGTACCCATGGTATGACACAGCGCCTCCCGGGTTCCATCATGCCTCTTGGTTCGGCCACCGTCGACGCAACAATCACCATCTACACCGGAGGCCGGAGGGCGAGACAAGCCTGTGGGCTGCCACATCGACACCTACGTCATCGACAACCTCTGTTCAGGATGTCACATCAAGTGCGCCTGCACTGGTCATCAGACCTTCTAGTATGGCTCCAAAGAGTAAGTTGGGTGTGTCCTGCAGTTTATCTTGGCATGCATCAGGTGTTCGTCGAATTGTCTTGCCTGATAGTCTAAATGCATAAAATTTGCACCTTGTTGAGTTATTGTGCTAGTGTCCTTTATATATGAAACTTCATACTTAGTTTAGATGATTTGGTGATACTTTATCCCTACTTTATATTGTTGGTGTTGCTATGTTGTGGCCAACTTGTTCGATGAGCAACGTTGGATGCTTTTTTGGCGAACATTCTGAAGAGTTGCATGGAACGGGAGCAAAAAAAGGGCAGTGAGCAATTTGATTTTCTTATGATCTTGACGATCACAATATGACTAGTTCATTAAGTTTTCCATTAGTACGTTATGTAAATAGCATTGCGATTATCCAATTCAAGTTGCCTGGCTAAGTAGTATATTGATTAAATTAAGTTGTTTTTTGCCATCTCACTAAGTTGTTTTTAATTAAAATTAAGTTGTACACCGACAATTTTAAACTAAGTCGTCTTTTATCACCCCCTCAGTTGTATACTGATTCTAATTAAGTTGTTTTATCTAGTATACTTAAGTTGTTTCCATCATAAGTTTTTGCTTATAGTCAAACGCCACCCAAGTAGTGTATTGGTTTATTGAAGCTGCTTTTTTTTCCATGTCACTAAGTTGTTTTCATGGAAATTAAGTTGTACACTTACGATTTTGAACTAAGTTTTTTTTCATCCCCTCAGTTGTATACTGATTCTAATAAGTTGTTTTATCTAGCATACTTAAGTTGTTTTCATCATTATATTCAAATCCCCCTATGAGTAGTATACTGATTTAATTGAGTTGCCTTTTCACCTCTCACTAAGTTGTTTTCATGAAAATTAAGTTGTACACTGATGATTTTAAACTAAGTTGCTTTTTTCGTCCCTTAAGTTGTATACTGATTCCAATTAAGTTGTTTCATCTAGAATACTTAAGTTGTTTCCATCATTTAATCTAAGTTTTTTACTTAATCAAATCCCCTCCTAAGTAGTATACTGATTTAATTAAGTTGCCTTTTACCATTTCACTAAGTTGTTTTACATGAAAATTAATTTGTGCACCGAATATTTTAAAATAAGTTTCTTTTTTCATCCCCTGATTTGTATATTGATTCTAATTTAGTTTTTTTATTCGGCATATATACTTATTCATGTTGATCATATTCCTTCGAGGGGATCACTGTTAGCTCAATTATCCACCAATCTGTGAAGACACCTATGCATTTATGGTGATCCTAGGAGGAAGAAGGGGACATATGCGCGTAGATGGGAGGAAGAACGAAGGGAAGGGACCTGCTAGTGCAAGCGCATGCTGGTGGGTGCAATTTCCGATGCGGTCGGGAGTGCCGCATGAAGCACCTCTCAGTGGAGGGCTTTTCCCAACGAGGTTCGTTTGGTCGCACACACTTTTCATATCCGTGTAGTGTGCTCCTTTGGACTATTGGCCAACGATTTTTACCTAGGCGTGCCCATTTCTTACTAAGTTGTTGTACAGCCAGGGAATAAGTTGCATTTTTTTGTCATCCGACAACATGTTTAAGTTGCTTAGACAATTTAATTAGGCTACTTACTATCCATTTATTAAGTTGTTTCTACCCATCTATAGTTACTTGCTCTTCCTTAGACATACCCTTTTCTTATTAAGTTCTTGTACATCCAGGGATTGAGCCGTTGTAATTTTTGTCATCCTATGAGGAAATCATCAACATGTTTAAGTTGTTTAGCCCATTTAATTAGGTTACTTATTGTCCATCTATTGTTGTTTCTGGCCATCTAATGTAGTTACTTGCTCTTATTAAGTTGTATACATAGAGGGGGTTAGGTTCTTTGTGTGTTTTAGCCGTATTTTTAAGTTTGTTGTTTGTTGCATGCACTTTGGATGTTAGGAACAAAAGGATTTTGTCAAGGGCTTCATGTCAAACAGGTTTGGTGAAATGTGAACCCACCATTTCCAGATTATGTTAGAATATTATCAACAATTTGGTGCTAGGTACTGTAATAAAAGGTGGTTCTGCTTCATGACCTTTGACAAAATACATTTCCAGTGCATGGTTTGCTTCTTCTATTTTGTTTGATCAAAAGTTAGAAGTAGTTCTCTTTAAAATATCGAACCGTTAAATTATCATCTGCAATTATCCTTTTTAAGCTCTAGTCTCGGACACAAAACATATGAAAGGAGTTACCATTGGATATATGGTCTGCAACAAGGAACTGGTTGGGGTATTCAGTATTTCGGATTCTTGCTGAACTGGATTAGCTGTAGTCATCAAGGAGTTGAGATCACTGGGCATCAATTATGTGATGCTTATTGGTGATGGTACTGCCATTGCCACATTTGAATAGAACCAGGTAAACAATTTTTTCCGAGAATATGTTCATCTTATTGCCGTGTATTTTCTTTCTCTAGTGGATACAAGTACGATCAATTCTCATATTCCTACTTCTGTTACCTTTCTGGCAGCTAGGAAGCCTCCTTACTGAAGTTCACTCTGAACTTCCGCCAGAAAACGAAGTGAGAATTGTTGATGAACTGAAGTCAAAAGATGGCCCTACATAGATGATTGGTGATGGCATGAATGCTGGATAAAACTAAGTTGCATGCACCTGTATTTTCTGAAATCTATCTAAGTTGATTTAGGTTTGTTTACTGTTGCATGTCCTGGGACCTCTGAATCTATGTGGCTGCATGTATTGTTGCCTTTGTTGCACCCAACGTTATGTGAAATCTATCCAAGTTGCTGCAGGTTTGTTGTTTTGTTGTACGCACCTAGAACTTCAGAATATGTTCAAAGTTGATGCCTTTTATTCTCATTGTGTTCTAAAATCGATAAGTTGCTCCAAGTTCTCCTTGGGTTGTTGCATGATCTTGGTTTCTCCTGATGGATCTAAACCAGGTCTTATTTGACCTAAGATTTAATGAGTGATGGAGGAGGGAAGGGGCCAAAGGGGTGTGGTAAACTTTTAGCTGATTTATTCCCTGATTTTTTCAAGTGGTGATCAGTGAAGGCGATCCTAGAGAAGGAAAGGGGTACGCTATGGTGCAAGCAACAACGGACCAGCTAAGCACCTGATGGAAACCAGGAAAGGGATAAACTGCATGGTGGGGACGCTATTGCGCTGCTACCCGCGCGGGATCGGGACGGTAGTCCGAAAATAGAAAACACCATGAGATGGGACTTTCCTAATTGGGCGAGTGCTCGATCGTACTATCGAGCCCACGATGGCTCCCTAGATGCTCCCTTTCTTTAATTCCTTCCAAACTTCTCGGGCATACGGACAGAACAGGAAAACATGCTCCACCCGTTCCTCCTGCCCGCAGAACACACACCCATCAGTGCATGGAATGTGGCGATGGCGAAGTTGATGAGCAGTAGGAAGGCAGTCATGAACGAACCTCCATAGGGTAATAACCATTTTACCAGGAGCTTTAATACCCCATAGTTTCTTCCAGCAGCTCGCTTCCTCCGGTAATGCTGAGACTGATCCACGCCCAGGTGCACTGCGGAACAACATAAAGCTGGTCATAGTGGAGAGTAATATAGACTAGTAACATGCATAAGTTACTAGTCTTGTTACTACCTTCATAGTGGGTAGTAACTTGTGACTAGTATCATGCAAGGTCTTCATAGCTAGTTATCACAAGACTCTCTTTCATCATTTAATGACATGCCACATCACCAAATTGCCTAGTTGGCACTGCATATAGATGCATGTTACTACCTATGTTACTCCCACTATGACCAGCCTAAAGCCCTTGGCTCTCGCCAGATTGTAACCCGACCTCACGGTATACTCCCCGAGACTTTGAGAAAGGCCATGAAGCGAAATCAGCACCTCCATGCTGGCTCACCGGTACCTGCTGGATGTGCGCAGCTATGTCTTCATCAAAGATTGTTCTGACAATGTTCGGATCCCAGCAGCTTGTCTCTCCATCCACCAGAAAATTAACAGTCATGCACTTTCAGGGATCTGACTTCGTGCCTTCATTTGGAAAGGGAAGATACCAGGCACCCAGTTGTCAGTCATCAGTCTAGTTGTGCGACCATCACCAATACCCTAGCATAGCCCCTTCTAAAGCAACTCCTTTCCGAAGAGAATGCTCCGCCATGTGTATGAAGCAGAGCATGGTGTAGGAGCTTCCCAGAAACTGCCTTTGTGGTGCCACACGGCAAAAGCACGACCGCCATTGAAAGGAAGCATAGTCACAATTGGTCAGTGGCATGTCACATGTGAAGGAAGAACGAAGGTAGCAAGGACGCCATATGAAGGAAGCATGGACGCTAAAATTGAAATGAAGCGCGTCCACCAATGGAAGGAAGCATGTTCACCATCGCCCGGTGGCATTTGCATTGTGCCTAGATGGCCAAAACCTTATCCCTATATATGTGTCCCTATTTGTTGCATGGGATCAAATATGGAGCAAGGAGGAAGCAAGTAGCATTACGAATAGAAATATTTGACAATAGTTATTGCTGATCTAATAATAAAATATGTTTCACCGAGGGCAGCGGCATGCAAGCATCGTGCAGGTTGTAGGGATGCATGAAGCAAGTACGGAACTCAAAAATGTGATTTCAAATCGATTATTTGTCCATGGAAGCAAGTTCATTTTATAATTTAAGCCTTTTTAATACTCCTATCGAATGAAGAATTTAAACTGTTCAATAGGAGTACTAAGCAGATCCCAATTCTAGCGGCAATCATTTAATTTGAACTATTAGAAAGGCTTGCATTCAGATCCCAAATCATTTGAAGCATGCATATGATAGTTAAAATAATTTTATTATTGTTGGAAATAAATTTATATTACATTGAAAGCAGGTTTAGTTGATGGAAACGGTCCTAGTTGATTTTCAAACAATTTGTTCTTAAGAGAAATATTTATATGAAATTGCAGACACTATGGAAGCACAATGTTGTTGGTACGGTGTCTGCAAATATCCAACGTGACAGTCATAAGGAAAGGCTGACGTGTATTGTACGTGTCCTTAGTAATTATTAAACTCAAATAGCAAGAAACAATTTTCCTCTAAAAAAAGCAAGAAACAAGATTTGATTCGTAATAAAATCTGAAATTAGTTTCCGAAAATACGACAGAGAAATAAAATCGGAGTGGCTAAGGCCGAATCCCAGGTAATTAGGGTTATTGCCACAAAACAAATGGGTAGTTAATGCTGAATCCCACGTTACCAGGAAACAAATCGCTACGTCCGGACTACCTAGGTTAGGCGATGCGTCTTCTGTGAATCAAATAGATCTCGGTTCTTCCAGTTTTCCAGTCGTCGATGGAGTCCATCACCGCGGGCGCGTCGCCGTCCGGTTCCGGCGTCACGGCCAGGATCGCGGCCGCCGCACGCCCATGGGCCCACCTCTCGCCGGACCTCCTCCTCGACGTTTCCAACCGCCTGGACGACGCCGCCGACTTCGTACGGTTCCACGCCGTCTGCACGCAGTGGCGTGGCGCGGCGCCGTCGCTCTTCTCCCCCGCGGCAGCCTGCCCCGCGTTCTCGCCGTGGCTGCTCGCCCTGTGCGGAGGCCAGATCGTGCGCTCAACTGTCAGCTGTTCTTCTTCCGAGGAGGCGAGCGACGGCCGCAGCCATGGTGGCGGCGACGGCGTGCTCGCGGAGCCACCGTTGGGCGAGCCCTCCACGGGCGCCGGAGACAGGAACTGGGTGGCCTGCGCGGGCGGCACGGCGGCGTGGATCTTCGCCGCGAGTCCAGAGCCAAGGCTCGTCGACGTCCTCGCCGGATCCGTCACCCCGCTGCCTGGTTTCCCGGAAGACGACGAGGTCAGGAAGCCGATGGAGAACGCTCGCGGCATTGTCTACGGCGACGGTACGGTGTTTCTGTACAGGTTCTCGTACGAGAGTTCGACGTCCAGGTTCACGGCGGCGATCCTGCGTCCTGCCGATGCGGCGTGGACGATCATGAAGAGGGTTTTGGAGGTCCCAGCAGGCCCCGGTTCGGATCCAGGCGCAGTGTATCGCGATGGCAAGGTGCTGATATGCGTGGGCGAGTACTTCTGGACTATACTGACGAGACGTGACTTCCGCGGCGGCGCCGGGCTCCGGTCAAGGTGGAGCCAGAGCGAGGAGAGAAAGTATTCTCGTGGATACAACTACGTCCTGGAGTCCCGGAGCGAGCTGCTGTGGGCGTCCGTCCTGGTCAAGCGTGACTGGCTCCGCGGCCACGCCCAGGGTGACCTCAGGTCCGCGCTGTCGGTGACGGTGCACGCGTGGGCGAAAGAAGCCGGCGGTGCGATGCGATGGATGGTGAGGGACGGAGGGAGCTTGGGCGACCGAGTGCTGTTCCTCGGGTCCCCTGCCAGCTTCGCCGTGGACGCACACCAGCTGGGCGTGCGCGGCGGATCCGCCTATTTTGCTTTCAAGAGTTGCGTGTTCCGGCATGGTCTTGCTGACGGCGAGACCGAGCTCGTAAAGAAGCTGCGGCGCGGATGGGCTACCGGCGGGGCACACGTGTGGATATGGCCCCATCCAACCATTGCACCAATCCGAGAAATTCAAGAAGGTTTGGGGCTCTATCCAAACAAGAAAACAAAAATATGTGACTGATTGGATGTATTGGCGAGTTGGGGATTTAAACAATAGATTGATGAAGTTCTATCTCAAAAATATTCGGAACAGTTTTACCTTATTTCAATATCATCAGAGCATTATATATTGTTTCATTTCTGTGTCCTCTTTGAAGGAATCTACTGCAGGCACAATGCCCACCTGAACCATTATTAAAAAAGATGTTAAAAATTCTTCACATATCCGAAAAAAGAAGTCTGCAGAGGCCCACCTGCTGTGTGCCC
Source organism: Avena sativa (assembly GCA_916181665.1). NCBI lineage: Eukaryota > Viridiplantae > Streptophyta > Magnoliopsida > Poales > Poaceae > Avena > Avena sativa. The sequence continues at coordinate 282,436,170 of OV702293.1, forward strand.
TAGTATTTTTTGTTCTCTGTATTAGGCCTTGTTTGATTTGTAGGAATAGCAAAGAATTTTCATGAGAATGGAATCCTATGAATTTTTTCCTACGGCTGTCATTTGATTTGTAGGAACAGAACCTGTAGGATTTTTTCCTATGACACCTCCCCTAGTCTATTTCATAGGAAAATTTGCATTAGATCATAGGCTCTTGGAAAAATTCCTGTGAAGGAAAGGAAACATGGAGGATTTCACTGGACATGCCATATCAATCCTACGGTTTTCCTATCCCTTCAGTTTTACTATCCTGCAAATCAAACAAGCCCTTAGCCCAAGGAGAATTACTCACACATAAAGATGAAATCAACAATCATAAGTATTGTAATGGAAATCATGAGATTGATAGCAAATAGTCTTACAATGGCCCCAATTAGAGAAGAGATCTACTATTACAAGTGGTGGAATATGGCTATGGTGGTGGAGAAGGGTTTGAAGATTAGATCTAGATCTATTCCTCCGGCGGTATGGTTTCTAATGGCTGGGTGTCGTCGGTGGCGAAGCGAGCTTGTTTTCTCGTCGTCCGAGGCCTCTTTATATAGGGGTCCCTTCACAAAAGTTGTTCTGTTTGACCTAATAGAGTCAACGGCAACTATACGGCCGGAACTATACGGCCGGAATTTTATTCTCGCCGTATAGTTGGTCGTTAAAGTTTCTGTCTTCGCTTCACGGCTCCTGGTTTCTTTGACATGTTGGAAATCTCGTATCTTTGACTTCAATGTTGTGATTCCATCATTATACGTCATTATCTGTGCAGGGAAAAATAGAAAGAAACGATTGCATACCCCTTTAATCATTAGGCATTAGTGGCAGGGTTTAGAGAGATATTTCATCAAAAATATGAATAATATCCAGAGTGTGGATGGCTATATTTCACAGTCATCAACCCCCCAAGCTTAAACTTGACCGCCCTCAAGCAATAAAACCAAAATCAAAAAGGAACTCGGTATTTAAACTGAAATAACAAGATGGTGATCTTACTCATGATTGGAAGTCTCATGTTTCCTCCACTTTATTAATCTAGAAAACTTTAGCATAGATAGAGTAATCGCAAGCATATCATACGGGTTTTAATGAATCCTTATAGCGCAGAAAAATATTTGTTAGCATGGATGATTCAAATAAGTAAACTCTATTCCATGTCATGTAATCAACTCATAAGCTTGCTTTGAACAATGAAGTATAATCATATAAAATTGAGAGTGTGAGAGTTTGTCATGAAGAGCATATACACTAAAGTATCTCAATCCTCCCACACTAATAATTCAAGACTTTGCAAGCACTACTTTTCTATTCATTGTCCTTCAAGAATTTTAGTTCTTAAGTAATTGAGAGCATGCCAAAAAATTTAATTAGTTTATCGGGCTGTGATGGACACTCGTGGCATCACTAAGGTTTTTGTTCTTTTTACATAATGATTACTCATATCAGTCAGAGGAGTGATTCCATCATGTTTATAGTTACCTGAGAGTGCCAAGAATCTTACTCATTATAGCATTGCTGCTACAAATGTTTTAATCAACTCATAGCCGAAATCTAGGAGTTTTCTCCATGAAGATCGTTCGTAGGCTAGCGGAGTTGTTGGCATCTCATGAAGTTTGAAACGCATAAAGCTATATCATTCTTATGATTCACAATTCAAACTTTGGCATGCTCAAAAGAACCGCTAAACATTAATTCAATTGAACAAATACTTTCAAAGAGAACTATCGAGTCAATCATTATTTTCTATGGTGTCAAGTGTCTCTAGGAATAAGCTTTCAAGAGTAAACACTATAACACCCAAGACTTCAATTGTGAGAATTTTTATTATTACAATTGTTTAGCAAATTTTTAGGCAAGACTTGGTTAACTACAAGAGCTGGAACAAAAAATATACTCAACTAAATACCCATGCAAACAAAATTTTACTCCAATATAAAGACTCACTCCACCAGTATAATTTCTTAACATTTACTACTAACTAGCATGGGTTTCTCAAACTTCAAAAGTGGGGAGTCATAAGGCATACCTCTCATGATTGGTTCCACTTCTCTCTTCCCTTTTGATTTGTTTCTTGGAAACTCAAAGTCAACCACTCTCCTACAAATATACGAGAACCTTGTGGAGAATAGAAAATAAGGAAGAGGGAAAATAAAGATAAATGGAAAAATATTTTTGTCGTTTTTAAGAGAGGGAATTAAAGAATAGAAAATTGGCGGCAAAGCTCGGCTAGGAAATCTTAAATACAAAGTAAAAATAACTAAAGAGAAAATGTTGGGGAAACCAACACGAGTGCTTATAAACTTAAACTAAAAGCATAACCTCGAAATAAAAAAAATGAACATCAAATAAAGATAATGGGGAAACTTCCCCAAACTTAGGCTTTTGCAAGCCCTTCAAATCATTGTGGTGGCGGGTAAAGTTGTGGTTCCAGTTTGCAAATTGAGCTGCTAAGTTACTAGTGGTTTCTCAGAGGTTCAGGGCGAGATTATGCATCCCTTCCACATTTCCTGCAAGTTCTTGAAAGTCTTGATATGTAGCAAACCGGTTTGGTGGCTGCTCCTCTTGGTAAGAAACTTCTTGCTCCTCCTCTTGGTCCTCATCCTCATCCGAAATCTCCTCCTCGGGTTGGTGTTGCTCAACATGTAAGTCATAAAGCACGCGTCCTTTCTCGATAGAGAAAAGACCATCAGGCAGAGGAGTGGGGTAGAGACGCACCTCCAGCAATATGCAAGTAATAAACACCACCTCTCCTAGTGAGCATTCCACAAGATTTTAAAGTAGAGAAACCAACACGTCACTCACCTAGCAATGGTTGCAACTCACCTGGTCGATGCCCAAGGCATTGGAAAGCATGGTGATGACGCCTCCACATGTGATTGGTCCTTGGCTTTTGGAGGATTGGTGCTCCAAGTAGCGCACAAGAATTGCGCCCAAGTGGAGTGACAAATTGTTGTTGTTGAAAACAGCTTTTGTGAGGACCAAAATGTCCCCCTCATTGAGTCTTGTAAACTCATTACGCGCCTGCAAGGTGTTAGCAATAACATGGAAAAAATAGCGAATAGCAGGATGTTGAATATTCTTCCCCTTGCTGACTCTAGAAGTGAAGCTCATTCTATTATAGTAGAGTTCCGGGGAAGGTTCTATGCTAGTAAAAGATGTGTGTAGAGCATTAGGATCATTGTTGGGTAAACCAAAACAATTGCACCATTCATAAAGTGACAACATGTAATTATTGTTCATAAGTCGGAAAGAAATCATATCCTCTTCATGCCATGCTTTAACGGTGCTTTTCAAAGAACTTAAAAATTCAATAGTTAACCAGCGATAGGTAGGCGCAACATGAAATACAAATTTTTGCAGGCCAACTCTATTGCAACGTAAATTGAAATCATTAAAAATACCGAGTTGATTCAATATAATGGGACAAGCCCATTTGGTTATCTTCACTTCTCGGTTCTTGATCCTGTTGAAGCGACCACGGAGGGACTCATACCTGAACCGTATCCCCATGCATTCCTAAGTTGTAGCCCGGGAAGAACTTGCGGCGGCACGAGCACGAGTTTGGCTCCTTGTGTTCATCATCTAAAATAATAAGAGAAATAAAAAATAAATAAAACTTTTGGATCCAATAATAATAAGCATAACATATTCCTCATCATAGCACACTAATGAATCTCCTCAAAATAATAATATAGGCAAGAGAAGCATGGCAATTGGTTCATAGTAAGTCTCACCCTAGATTGATAATGACAATAGATCAGAGATGAATTTTTAAAAAGTAATTGGAGGATCGGAGGAGAAACATACCGTAGATCACCTATGTGCGAGGAAATCGAACAAAATTGAGTAGAGAGGAAGATCTCTTGAGGTTTTGAGAGAGTTTGGAGGTAGAAGAGATAAAAAGGATTGAAGTCTTGGTTTTGGTTACCTATCCCGTGAAGATTTTGTGGTCGAACCAAACTATACGGCCAAACTATACGTCCAGAACATTTTGCTCCCGCCGTATAGTTGGTCTAACGACAAAAAATAGGTTTTTTTTCACCTGGCACCGCAACTATGCGGCAAAACTATACGGCCGGGATTTTTCATCCCTGCCGTATAGTTGGTCGTCAAGCTTATAGTACCTTTGAAAAGAAAATTGAAAAAGGCCTCGATATCTATACGGCCGTAACTATATGGCCAGAATTTTAATTCCCGCCGTATAGTTGGTCGTTAAACCTTCTGTACCTGGGAAAGAAAATTTGGTGATGGCATAGATAACTATACGGCCACAACTATACGGCTGGATTTTTTATTCCCGCCGTATAGTTGGTTGTTAAACCTTCTGTACTCGCCAAATTTTTTCTGTTTCTTCGAGAATTCTTTCTTAAACTAAAACTTAGAGAAACACCATGTTTTTGACAGAAAAATGTCAGTCTAAATTGTCAACCAACAACAACATGTATAAAACAGGATTTTTAGTACTACCAAACTTCTCCTCCTTAACTAGAGTTTTCTAGCTCTCTTTATTCAACATAAAACTTAAACTAAAACTTAAAAACTTTACTCAAACCTTTATTTCACATGGTTTCCTCCCATTCTTTTAATGGTCAATAGCTTGATCTTGATGTTGCTCACTTAGGCCAAATGAGTGGAACACCCACTCCAAAATAGTTGGCCTTCAAAGTGATGGCCTCCTTCTCATCATGCTTGGCTTTCTTCCTCATAGGAAAATTAATAACAAAAGGATTCCATGATGGCAATTGAAGCTTCACGTTCCCTTCATATAGATTAATCAAAGTCTTAATAGTACTTAAAATGGATGTCCTAATATGATAGGAGCAGTAGCATCTTCAGGCATGTCAACAATAACAAAATCAGTAAGAGTAGGACAACCTTTAATGTATACTAAAGTATTCTTCTTAATTTCTACAACTTGTTTATAGGTAGAATCTGCTAGATGTAATTTTAACTCAGTGTTTTCAATGAGCCAAGATTCAACTTATTAAAAAGACTTTTTGGAATTGTTGAAACACTTGCACCTAGATCACAAAGTGCAGCTATTTCATTAGTACCGATTTTAATTTTAATAGTAGGCTCAAATATATCATCAAGCTTAAGAGGTAATTTTTCATCAATTTTCTTATATTCTTCCTCAAGCTCACGTACCTCTATTGCTACCTGATTAACAAAGTGTTGATATATGGCTTCTTCATTACCTTCATTTACCAAAATTTTGAAATTGATCCTTTTTACAAGATCTTCAACCGTGTAATTTGGTGAAGGATCATTGCTTTCTTCAAGTTCTTCAGGCTCCTCCCTTTGAATTTTTATCATCTTGAGGTATTCAATCGGATTGGGCTCAGCTTTACCTACAAACTTATCTAGAATGAGAGTTTGACTCTCGGTTATCTTACCTAGCTGTGCCTCAACAATCCTTGTTCTTTCCTTGAGGACCTGTAAATCATTCCTCAAACTAACATCTTGGTTAGATAATTTATCAAGCATAGCATCATGGTTCTCCGTCATTTTAACTAGGATATTGTTTTGATCATTTTGTGAGTCCATAAAGGACTTAAGAGTTTCTTAGAGACTACCATTAATTGTTCCCATATTATTATTAGAGTTACCTACCGGGCTAGAATAATGTTTCTAAAAATTTGGATTATAGTTCTCCTTCCAAGAAGGGTTATAATCATTACGAGCTATGAAGTCTATTTCTTCAATATTTGGTTCTGGGATAGCTCTTGTCAGGGTTTCCTTACCTTTGACGACTAATATGAGCTCATCCAACTTAGCATTGAGTTCTTCATTTTCTTGAGGTGAGACGGAGTTCACCTTCTTTGTGTTTGATCTTTCCACATGCCAGGATAATATGATCTCATCCAACTTAGCATTGAGTTCTTCATTTTCTTGAGGTGAGATGGAGTTCACCTTCTTTGTGTCTGATCTTTCCACATGCCATTGGGCAATGGTTGTCTTGCATATTGTCTAGCAGCTGCTTGGCTTCGGTATTTTGTTTGCCCATAAATGTTCCTCCAGCTGCAGTATCAACCATAGACTTAGACACGAGGTTAAGAGCATTATAAAATAAATGGAGAATTAACCAATCTTCTATCCCATGGCTGGGATAGTTCCTCATGCATTCTTTCATTCTTTCCCATGAAAGTGCTAGTGGCTCACGCTCTTCCTGTCTAAAACCAGTAATATTAGATCTTAGTTGCATAGTCTTTCTAGGTGGAAAAAATTTAGTCATAAATAAAGAAATACATTCCACCCATGATGCAATAGTATTTATAGGCAAAGATAGCAACCATTCTTTTGCTCTTCTTCTAAGAGAGAAAGGAAATAAGCGTAGCTTGACCGCATCGGGGTCAACATCTTTAATGCGCATCATATCGCATATTTCAGTGAAAGTATTCAAGTGCATACCTGCATCCTCAATAGCAGAGCCTCCAAATTGGTTCTGTTGAACCAAACTTAAATAGTGGGGCTTGATACGTCGTAAACGTATCTATAATTTTTGATGCTCAATGCTTGTTTTGTACCAAGTATCTTATGTTTTATCTACACTTTGAGGCATTTTTATACATTTTCTGGAACTAACCTATTGACAAGAGGCCACAGTGCCAGTTGCCTCTTTTCTACAGTTTTTGGTTTCAGAAAAGCTAGTATAGAAAATATTCTCGGAATTGGACCGAACAAAAGCCAAAGTTCCTATTTTCCAGACGCAACACGGATCCCGATGGAGAGACGAAGTGGAGCCACGAGGTGGTCACACCTAGGGCTGGCGCGGGTCCACCCTAGGGCGCGCCTCTCTATGGTGTGGGCCCCTCGGGCGTCGACCGACCTTGCCCTTTCGCCTATATATACGTATCCTCAAGACGAAAACCCTAGGAGATCATAAATACAAAATAAGTTCCACAACACCGCCGCCACCAAAGAGGAGATTTGGGGGACAGAAGTCTCTTTTCCGGCACCCTGCCGGGACGGAGAATTGCCCCCGGAGCCATCTCCATCGACTCCACCGCCGTCTCGATCGCCGTTGCTGAATCCCATGATGAGGAGGGAGTGGTTCTCCCTCGATGCTAAGGGCTCTACCGGTAGCTATGTGTTTATCTCTCTCCCTCTCTCTCTCTCTATGCGTGATATTATTGTGATCATGAGCTTTGTAATCTAGTTGAATAAGTATATGCTACTCTGCTACTCAAGTGCTTTAATTGTAATCTCCGCTTATCCCCACGTGTGTGAAGTTGACAGCATGCGCACCGTGTGGCACTTAGGCTAAAGATTATATAAATACTTATCATGAGTTATAATTTGAGTTGGATGTCTCTATGAAATTGTGGTGTTTTTTGGAACCATCTAGCGCTCAAGGTGACAGTGTGGGGTTACCTAGATGGGGAATGCGAACTTTAAGGAGAGCTTTTGTAGCCCTACCATGGATTGGAGTTATTAAACCGGAGAGTAGTTTAGAGTAGCATAATGAACAAAAGATATTTATATGAGAGTGTCCACTAGTGAAAGTATGATCCCTAGGCCTTGTTTCTAAGCATTGAAACATCGTTTATAATCAGTCTTGTTACATGTTTGCTTGTTGCCATTTTTATTTAAGATTATAATTACCACTTATAATCATCCATACTACTTGTATTTCACTATCTCTTCGCCAAACTAGTGCACCTATACACCTGGCAAGTGTATTGGGTGTGTTGGGGACACAAGAGACTTCTTGTATCTTGATTATAGGGTGATGAGTGCAGCAACACTTTGTTGGGAGACCCCAAGCAGAAGGTATGATGCAGTTCAGCAGGCAAGTTTCCCTCAGTAAGAAACCAAGGTTATCGAACCAGTAGGAGGAAGGAAACGCCCCAAAGGTGCTGCAAGCAAAGTAGAGACCTGCACAACACAAACTCAAGACTTTTCCCCAACTAGCAGTGAGGTTGTCAATTTCACCGGTTGCTATAACAAAGGATTAAACGTATGGTGTGGAAGGTAATGGTTTGTAGCAAGTAAACAAGTAACAGTGGAAGATGTATCAATGGTAAAGATTGGACCAGGGTCCATAGTTCACTAGAGGTGCTCTCCTTAGATAAACAACATGGCATGAAGGATAAACAAATTACAGCAGGGCAATGACAGGAACCGCGCAAGGCATACCAATGCAATACCAGACAAAAAGATCCTATGAGATTCGATTGGGCAATACAAAAATATACATAGACCGCCATCCAACTGCATCTATGACTATAAGTCCACCTTCAGGTTATCATCCGAACCCCCTCCAGTATTAAGTTGCAAGCAATAGACAACTACTTTAAGCAAAGTGTGTAAGGTAAACAATCCACTTGTTCCATGAACAAGAGACCGTTGTTTTCTTCCTAGTGGCAACAACACATCTACAACCGAAGATATTTCTGTCACTTCCCTTGGAAACTAGAGGCATGAACCCACTATCGAGCATAAATACCCCCTCTTGGAGTCACTATCAACTACTTGGCCAAGATAGCTACTAACAACAGAGAGCATGCAAGATCACAAACAACACATACATGATAGTATCATAAAGACAAAACCATTAATCAATCTGACATAGTAATCTCAATATCCATCGGATCCTCGCAAACACAACATGCATGATTACAAATAGATTAGATCTTGATCATGAACGAAGCTCACAAGATCTATACATGAAAGCACAAGGAGGATATACAACCATCTAGCTACTACATGGACCCATAGTCCAAGGTGGAACTACTCATGCTTCATACCGGAGAGAAGGCCTATGGGATGATTTCCCCTCCGACAAGGTGCCGGGAAGAACTTCAGATCCCCCGATCTAGGGACGACGGTGGCGGCGGCTACAGAAGGTTTCGTGGAGTTTTGATCGGGTTGCCTAGGGTTTCTGCATCGGGGGATTTTTATAGGCGAAGAGGCGAGGCTGGGAGGCGGATAGGGGCCCCACACCCTACCCAGGCGCGGGGTGCCCCCCCGCCTAGGGTAGGGGGTCTGGCCGCCCTGGTTTGCTTCTCCGTCTTGTCTTCTGGCTTCATGTCCCCCACGGTAAAATATTGACTTTGGCTTTTGTCCCATCCAATTCCGAGAATATTGATTTTTCTGGAACCAAAAACAGAAGAAAACATGCAACTGGCACAGTGGCAACTTGTTAATAAGTTAGTTCCAGAAAAGATATGAAAACACCTCAAAGTGTAGACAAAGTAAAGCAAAGTAGATACTAAACAAGCATGGAGCATCAAAAATTATAGATACGTTTCTAACGTATCACAAGGTTGCTTGAGAGGGATACCTTTGACCTCTTCCTCCCTGAGTTTGATAAACCTTAGGTGATCCACTTAAGGGAAACTTGCTGCTGTTCTATAAACCTCTACACTTGGAGGCCCAACACTGTCTACAAGAATAGAAGTGTGCGTAGACATCAAGCTCTTTTCTGGCGCCATTGCCGGGGAGGTAAGGCAAAAGGTACTCACATCCTCTGGCTACTAAGCTATCTTATAGTACTGTTGCTGGTGTGTGAGTGCTCGAAGTTTTTTTCCTTTAGATTCTGCAATTGTACCTTTTTGTTTCTTGTTTTTATTTTCACTATTTAGGCTTAATGGAAAACAAAAAAAATTAGAGAGCTTTTTAGTATTTTTCCTGAGTTAGAACATAAATGGTTTGAAAATAAAATTAAAAAACCCGTGGAACTTTCTTTGCATGCTAATGACAATGTTATTAGTATGAATTTTTTGAACACCTTTGTTACTAACGCTATGGAAACGTCTAAGCTTGGGGAAGTTAGTTTTAATGAAAATGATTTTCTTAGTTCCCCTACTTTAGAGGAGAAAATTTGCTCTGATAATACTTTATCTCCCATATGTGGTAATTCTGATGATGCTTGTGATATTTTAAATCCACATACTAAAAGTGTCCCTTTTAAAATACCTATGGAAATTTTTGAACGTGTTATAAATAACTGCTATTTTGGAGATGGAACTGTCCACCCTGGTGATCATTTACTCTTGTAACATCCCAAAAATCATGATTTCAAAGTTTGCATATCATTCATTCATGCATATAGATTTGAGATCAATTTCAAAACTCATTTCAGAAAAAGAAACAGAAGCACATAGTGCTATGATTTTATGTGAGCAGATTTAAATCAAATGGCTATCCCCATTTGAAAGTTTGATTGATTATGAACCAAGTTTGTTGCCTTCTTAGAGGAAAGGTTTGGGTGTGGAATTTAAACCAAGATTTACAAATTTGAAATGGTTTCATAAAACATTTTTCAAATTTTGCAAACCAAGTGCCAAGCCTCTGTTATTTTGATCCCCAAGCTTGACCAAGCCTTTTCAAAGCAACCACATGATCCTATGCCTACATTTGAGACTACTGCTCACTGCAAAAATTCCAAGAAAGTTTGAATCCAAATGGAACTTGAATTCATTTGAAAATCTATTCTGAAAATCGAATCAGAAAAAGAAAAAGGGCAAACAAATGAAAAGGGCCTAGCGCCACCAATCTAGCCCAGCATCTGATCAGGCCCAACTAGCCCACCCGGGCCATTTCATTTCCTTCCGCACGCGCGAGCGCACACACTCAGCCACTGACAGATGGACCCCACCTCCACCTCGCGCACCTCGCTGACGAGGGGGCCCTCTCCACGTCGCCCCCGTCTTCCCCAAACCGCGCCCGCGACCACGTCGCCGCTGCTGTCAAGGCCGGTAATGGCGCGGCGTAATTAGCCATTAAGCCGCGGGCGTTTCCTGTCGCGCCTGGGCCTATAAAATCCCCTCTGTGCCGCGAGCATTTCCCCCACTCTCCTCGCTCACTCCGCCACCAGGCTGCGCGCATTTGCTCTCAAAGCCCCACGATACCGACGACTCCGGCATCCAATTCCGGTGAGCCTCGACCGCCCCTCTCTCTCTCGTTCAAACGAGGATGCTCAGCACGTTCTTGCGCACCTGCTGACACCTTTCTCTTGCCTGCTTGTGACCCAGATCATCATCTCCGTCCACGACCGAAACCACCTGCGCCGCCGCTTGACTCCGACGACCAATTCAGGTAAAACCCGAGCGCCCCTTGCCCCCTTATTCACGCGAGTTTGTTCGCCCGCGTCTTGCGCAACTCCTGATGCCTCTGGTTCGTGTTAGGGCGACGCCAAACCTCGGCAAGCACCACGTCTGCAAGCGACCGACGCCGCCCGCTACTCCGACGAGCTCCAGAGACCACTCCCGCGCGCCCCTTCGCAAACCAACGCCACCTCGAGCATCAGCAGCCTCCTGCGGTTTTGGTAAGCACCTTTTTCCTTCCCCGGGCGACCTAGAACACCGGCAACGCCACTGACCGACGCGCCGCCGCCAGCCGCCGCCGCTAGCGCCGCTCGTTTCTGGTTAGGAGATTTTTAGCCGTCAGATCTGGATCCTACGCGTAGAAATAGTTCACTTAACGAAGGGGTATGGACAGATCTGAGCCGTGCAGCGTTAGTTAGATCCAACGACACAGAAGGGTTATCCGGCCGAACCGGTACGCGCCAATAGAAACACGACGCGTGGCTAGGGTTAGATTTAAAAACAGAATTCAAACCAGATTTTGATCCAAATTTCAAATGGCTATAACTTTTGATTCCCACGTTAGAATTTTGCAAACTTTATACCGTTGGAATCAGTGAATCAAGGCCTTTCTGAATCTGCAATGTGTTTAACAAATAGTATCTGTTAAAATTACTTTGTAGGCAGAAACATGTTTAGGTCCATTTTGAGTATAGTTTTTGTTTAGCAAATTGTTTTAGGGCTAAATAAGTTTAGTTAGCAAACTTTGTGACTTGTTATGTTTCTGTATCATGCACTTGCTTGGTAGAGTTTTCAAAATCATCACTTAGTAATTTCTTGCATGCATGCATTCATATTTTGATTGTATATAAATTGTGTGTAATTGTATGCTACAAATTTTTGTGTAGATTTTGCTAGTGACTGTGATTGTGAAGAGTGCTACTCTCCCCATTACCAAGGCAAGTGATACTTCATGATATTTCCACCCTTTATTTTGAATAAGCATTAGAATTATTTTTTTGCTAAGTCTTGCATGCTACTTTTGCCAAATGCTATGATGGGAAATCCTATGTAGTGTAGAATTGTAGAATTGCTAGGGAATTTTTCTAAGTTAAGTTACTATACCATGCTTAGCCTAGCTAGTAGAAAACAAGGGTTGGTAAAGAATGTACATGCTATAGTGAAATAATTCTAAGTCCTTTGGGACTCATGCTTTTCTTAATAAAGCAACTAAGTCAATGAACTTCCTGGGTGGAATGGGACTTGAATGGTGGTTTATGGTTGAGTGGTTACACAAGGCCATGGATTTGGCTTGTGTATCTCACTTGTGGTATGCCACCCAGGCACAAAGGGATTTGGAGGCCAAGTGTCGAGAAAGCTTACAGTGCAACCACTTGGCAATATGGGCTCTGCCTTGATCATATAGGTTGCTAGAACTTAGTCATTTGGATAGTTGGTGGTAGTGGGATGATAGGTTGGAACGCGTCCATTTGACTAAGGAAAGGCTTCTGAAAGGTCATGTCTTGGGAAACCAAGTCTGGTGGGGAAAGTGCACAACCTCTGCAGATGGAAAAATCTAAGTACTTAGCCAAGTCCATGGCAATGGACAAATTGAGCATCAAGACATGGAAGCTACAAGAATCTCATCACTCCAACTTCTAAGTAAAACTGGTGGATGAACAAGGGTGAAGGACCCCAATGTCTATTGGTGGTTTCTTGGGAAGTTTTTGACAAAGAAAAACTTAGTGATTTCAACTAATAGGAAAAACCTATTTTGAGCAAAGCAAGCCAAGCTACACTTAGCCAAAATGCATATAGTAATATAGTCCACTTAAAATAAACTAAGGTATCACTTGCCAATACTATTCCAAAGTATTGACCCTCTGTGGCTGTAACTTGTGATGTTGCAGGTTACTCCGATGATGAGTAGGAGTCATGAGTCTACACTCAACATGCTTGCCTGTGGCACATGAAGATGAAGACTTATGTTTATTTACTTATTCCTTAAACTCTTGTATTAGGCCTATGGCCCTGAGTTGTAAAATACTATGTTTTATCTCTGGAATGAATGTAATAAACGACCTTTGTATCTGTGTACTTCATCTTAAACTGTGGATGCTAGCATTGATCCAGCGACTAGCATTGCAATCACAGGGATCCTTTTCCTTTACAAAGGAGAGATCTTACAGATGGTATCAGAGCACTGTGTTGCCTGTAGGATTATGACCCTAGGATTGGAAACCACTAAGGAATTTTTTTACTACTTCTACACTTGTCTATTCTTCTCGTAAACTTTTCTAATCTTCTCATTCTCCTCTCTATTTGTATATGAACTCCATCAACGAAGCCGTGAAGAAAGGACCACTCATGACCATGACCTTGGAGTGTGAAACTGAGTTTCCCAAAATTCTCAAGGACCTCATGGTGGCAATGGAAGCACATGGTGCAGCTGTGTACAAAGGCTTTCCAGTGATGGATGAAGGAGTGGAGTACTGGTGGGTGCAACTTCACTTGTACAAAAACAAGGAAGACAACCACAAATAAAGAGGATTCTGCATGTACACTAACACTGTGATGCACACCACATTCTTTGAGTCAGCAAGAGAAGCAGCTTGGAGGACTATCAAAGAACTCAGTGCTAGAGTCAAGTGCAGAATGCTCAACCTCCAAAAAGACTTAGAGAAAGAGAAGGAACTTACCCAAGAGTTGGAAGCCACCAACCAAACCTTAAGGGGAGATATTATAGACTTAGTGATGGAATCATGTGAACAAGATAGGTGGATTGCCTCTAGGAACATTGTGTTAGCCAACAGATCCAGTGAGATAGGATTGTGAACGCACTTCGTTAGTTGGACCACCACCTATCACCTTATTTTCCAAAATGATACCTTAAATAAGTTTGGACCTTGATTGATGTAATGGAATCATGTATGCATGACTTGTGTGATTTTGTGTTCCATGGATATGTATGAAATGTTTGTCTTGTTTTATCTTAAATTGTGTTGTCCTAACTTTTCTATCTTATAAATAGATGCCTATTACCATCAGCACTGTTGAGGAGTTCCAGGTTACCCGTTTTGGTCCTCGTATCGTTGAGCTTACCACTTTGCTCAATCTCCCTCTTCCCACCATCATGGTGCACCCACTCACCAAGTTCGAGAGGAAGGACCTCTGGGGCTTCAAGGTGAACCAGCCCGGACGCCAGACGGAGCCTACTACGGAGGCCATCGTCTTCAAGCTTATGCACGATGACAGGGAGAGAGGCATGGAGGTCGTCATGCAGGACCTGATAGGACGTCTGTTAGGCCGTCACTCCCAACAGGTTAGGGGCACCCACTTCCATGTCTTCGGAAGACGTGATGATGATGGAGAATCCATCGACTTTGAGGACGACTCGAGGGACGCAGCAGAGCCGATACGTCTCTATCTCCAGGACTTAGAGTCTCTTATTAGGCACGTGGACACGGACAGGACCAACGTCATGCTCAGCAATGACGAGCTCCAGGTGCAGCTTCGCGAGAAGGACAAGCTTTTCGCACAGCAAGACGAGATAGTCAAGGAAATGGAGGCGAAGTTCGAGACCCAGGACCGCAAGTTCAAGAGTCAGGAGAAACGCGTCCAGGATAGGAACAAGAAGATCCGGGACATGACTGAAGAACTGAAGTCCAAGGATTTCGAGCTAGAACAGCAGCAGATGGTGATTAAGAGGCTTCGCTCCCAGAAGAGGGCTCTCAAGACCAAGATCGAGTCCTTGACCACTACTATTGAGGAGAACAAGACCGCGATGGAGAACGCAGGTCTTACTTTTGTCGAGGAGGAGATTGATGCTAATGAGTAGACTTGACTACTTGGTTATCTTTTATTATCGTACTTGTTATTCATGAACTTGTTATTGGACCATCCGACATGTGGATGGCTTGCCACTTGTGTGTTTTACCTTGAGAACTTGTTATTTTGTTGTTGAACTTTTATCTTTGTGTTGCATGCGATGTGTTTGCTTATGTGATGTAATGTGCATAAATCATATATGGGTATCTCATTCTTATCTCTATTTGAACAAACCACAGATGCCTCCCCGTCGCGCAAACCCCAACCCCAACAACATCACCCCGGAAATGCAACAAATGATGAATGCGCAAACACAGCTTATGCAAATGATGACAACATTCATCCAAAATCAGAACAACAACAACAACCCCAACAACAACAATAACAACAACAACAACAACAACAACCCTCCGGGCTTTGATATGCTCACCAGATTTCTGCGTTTGAGGCCAACTAAGTTCTCGGGGACGACTGATCCCATGGTGGCCAATGATTGGCTACGTTCTGTGAACAAAGACTTAGTGACCGTGGGCTGCACGGATGCTGAAAAGGTCAGGTTCGCAGCGCATCTGTTGGAAGGGCCAGCCGCCACATGGTGGGACAACTTCCAGATCACCACTCCTATTGATGAGGTGACTTGGGCTATCTTTGAAGATGGCTTTCGCACTGCTCATATCTCATCAGGAATGATGAGCCTGAAAAAGAAGGAGTTTCACAACCTGAAGCAGCGCCACCGCAGCGTGGCTGAATATATAGAAGAGTTCAACAATCTGGCGCGCTATGCACCGGATGAGGTTGACACAGATGCCAAAAGAAAGGAAAAGTTTCTGGAAGGCTTGAATGATGAGCTGAATCTGCATCTGTCTGTGGCATATGTTCCAACTTATCAGTCTTTGTGTGACAAGGCTGCTATTTTGGAGAATAAAATGAAGCAAGTCGAGAGTAGGAAGAGGAAACACTCTGACAAGCACAGCTCGAGATTGTCTCACAAACGATCTCACTATGATGACAGTGGCAGCTCAGGATCCCATAAGCATGGGAAATTCAACAAGCACCACAACCACAACCGTCATGACAACAAGCATCACCGCAGTCATGACAATGACAAGTACAAGAACCACAAGAGTGGACATAAGAGCCACCACAGTGGAAATGGTAGTGGAAGTCAGCCTGCAAAAAGGGACATCAGTCAGGTTGAATGCTTCAAATGCAAGAAGCTGGGGCATTATGCTAATGAGTGCCCTGAGAAGAAAGTTGAAGGACCTAACAAGCCCAATCCTTTTCAGAAAGGACAGGTTAACCACATCAATGTGGAGGAGGTCTATGAGGAGCCTGATGCTGTTGCTGGTAAGTTCAGACTCAATTCCATTCCAGCATTTGTACTCTTTGATACTGGTGCATCTCATTCATTCATATCAAGAGCATTTGTTGAAAGAAATGAACTACCGGTAGAAACTATTGGGTGTCCTATAAAAGTAAGTTCTCCTGGTGGAGAAATGATAGTGAATTCAGGATGCCATGACCTAGTCATAGAATTCGGGAAGTATAAGTTTCCCGTTAACCTGATAATATTAAACTCCCAAGGTTTGGATGTCATTCTGGGAATGGACTGGATGACTAAGTACAAAGGAGTGATAGATTGTGCCAGCCATACTGTCTCACTCACAACTCCGGATAATAAAAGGATCAGATTCAAGACCAGCTTTGGAGCAAAGAAGAGTATGCTAAATTCTCTTAAGGGGGTTAGCATGGACAGTGTGCCAATTGTGTGTGAGTATCCGGATGTATTCCCGGAAGAATTGCCAGGAATGCCACCAGATAGAGATGTGGAGTTTCTGATAGATTTGGTACCAGGTTCTGGACCAATAGCAAAAAGACCATACAAAATGTCAGTTGATGAACTGAAAGAGCTCAAGAAGCAACTAGGAGAACAGTTGCAGAAAGGATTTATACAACCAAGTTCTTCATCTTGGGGAGCCCCAGTATTGTTCGTGGAGAAGAAAGATAGAAGCCAAAGGTTATGCATAGATTACCGTTCACTCAATGAGGTAACTATTAAGAACAAATATCCTTTGCCTAGAATCAATGACTTGTTTGATCAGCTAGAAGGAGCATGTGTGTTCTCGAAGATTGATCTTCGGTCAGGCTATTTTCAACTCAAGATAAGAGAGCAAGACATACCTAAAACAACATTCACCACAAGGTATGGATTGTATGAGTATACCGTAATGCCTTTCGGCTTAACCAATGCTCCAGCATACTTCATGAATATGATGAACAAGGTGTTCATGGAATTTCTTGACAAGTTCATTGTCGTTTTCATCGATGACATCTTAGTCTACTCTAAGAGCAAGGAAGAACATGAAGGACACTTGCGTTTGATACTTGAAAAGTTAAGAGAGCATAAACTTTATGCCAAATTCAGCAAGTGTGAGTTCTGGTTAGAGGAAGTTGGTTTTCTTGGTCATGTTATGACAAAGGATGGCGTAGCAGTTGATCCTGCTAAGGTTTCAGCTGTGACGGAATGGGAATCTCCCAAGAATGTGAAAGAAGTTCGCAGTTTCCTTGGCTTAGCAGGTTACTACCGAAGGTTCATTGAGAATTTCTCAAAGGTTGCTAAGCCCATGACTGAATTGTTAAAGAAAGACAGGAAGTTTGCTTGGTCTGAAGGTTGTGAAGTCAACTTTCAAGAATTGAAGAAGAGACTTGTAACAGCACCGGTTCTGTGTCTGCCAGATTTGGAAAAAGATTTCCAAGTATATTGTGATGCGTCTCATCAAGGTTTGGGTGCCGTACTTATGCAAGACGGTAAAGTTGTGGCCTATGCCTCGAGACAACTCAAAACTCATGAAGTAAACTATCCTACTCATGATTTGGAGTTAGCCTCTGTCGTCCATGCACTCAAAACATGGAGACATTACCTTTTGGGAAAGCGTTGTGAAGTGTTCACCGATCACAAGAGTTTGAAGTATATCTTCACCCAGAAGGAAATCAATATGAGACAAAGAAGATGGTTAGAGCTTATCAAGGACTATGACTTAAGTTTGCAATACCACCCAGGTAAAGCAAATGTTGTAGCAGATGCTCTAAGTCGTAAGGTATTTATGAATGGCCTTACCAAAGGAGAATTGCCAGATGATTTGTGTAAGCAATTCAAAGAACTCAGATTGGAGATTGTGCCTGAAGGACATCTCATGTCTTTAGATGTTCAACCCACTTTGTTGGACAAGATTCGAGAAGCTCAAAAGACTGATAAGGAAATTGAAGAGATTAAGGAAAAGATTAGCCAGGGGAAAGCTAAGAATTTCCATGTAGACGAACAAGGTACTTTATGGCATGGGAAACGTATTTGTGTTCCGCAAGATCCGGAGATGCGGAAACTGATTCTGCAAGAAGCCCACAACTCCCCGTATTCTATTCACCCGGGAAACACTAAAATGTACATGGACATGAAGGAAAGATTTTGGTGGAACAATCTCAAGAGGGACATCGCCGAGCATATTGCTTTGTGTGATGTGTGTAGTAGAGTAAAAGCGGAGCATCAGAAACCAGCAGGTTTGCTTCAACCACTACCTATTCCTGATTGGAAATGGGACAAAATTGGTATGGATTTCATTACCGGATTACCAAGGACCAGATCAGGATATGATTCCATATGGGTAGTAGTGGATCGCTTAACTAAAGTGGCCCATTTCATACCCGTGAAGACAACTTATACAAGTGCCAAATTAGCCAAGATCTACATGAGTAGAATTGTATGCCTTCACGGTGTGCCTAAGAGTATTGTGTACGATAGGGGAACCCAATTCACTTCCCATTTTTGGAGACAACTACATGAGTCGTTGGGAACGAGATTGGAATTCAGTACTGCTTTTCATCCTCAAACCGATGGACACACAGAAAGGACTAATCAAATTCTGGAAGACATGTTGAGGGCATGTGCCCTAGATTATGGAGAAAGTTGGGATGAAAGTCTGCCTTACGCAGAATTTTCTTATAACAACAGCTATCAAGCTAGCATTGAGATGGCACCGTTTGAGTTTCTCTACGGAAGAAAATGTACCACCCCATTGTTATGGAATGGTGTGGGAGAAAGAAGTTTATTTGGGCCAGATCTTATCAAAGAAGCCGAAGAGAAGGTCAAATTGGTTAAGGACAGGTTGAAGATAGCACAGTCCCGACAGAAAAGCTACGCAGATCCTAAGCGTAGAGAAGTCACCTACGAAGTTGGTGATAGAGCCTATCTTAGAGTATCACCACTCCGTGGAGTGAAAAGATTCGGAGTCAAAGGAAAGTTGGCACCAAGATATGTTGGGCCATTCAAGATTCTGAGTCGCAAAGGCGAGGTTGCTTATGAAATTGAACTGCCAGCATCTCTATCAGCAGTCCATAATGTATTTCATGTGAGTCAGCTTAAGAAATGTCACCCAGAAATGGAAGAATCTTCTTTGAAGGATACCATACCTTTGGAAGAAGTTCAACCAGAAAGTGAACTCACTTATGAAGAAAAGCCTATCAAGATTCTTGAGACTGCAGAAAGAGTCACGAGAACAAAGACTATCAAGTTTTGCAAATTGCAATGGAACCATCATACTGAAGAAGAAGCAACATGGGAAAGAGAAGATGATCTTCGGAAAGACCACCCTCACCTATTTGCTAGCCAATCCGAATCTCGAGGGCGAGATTCACCTTAAGGGGGTTAGATTTGTAACATCCAAAAAATCATGATTTCAAAGTTTGCATATCATTCATTCATGCATATAGATTTGAGATCAATTTCAAAACTCATTTCAGAAAAAGAAACAGAAGCACATAGTGCTATGATTTTATGTGAGCAGATTTAAATCAAATGGCTATCCCCATTTGAAAGTTTGATTGATTATGAACCAAGTTTGTTGCCTTCTTAGAGGAAAGGTTTGGGTGTGGAATTTAAACCAAGATTTACAAATTTGAAATGGTTTCATAAAACATTTTTCAAATTTTGCAAACCAAGTGCCAAGCCTCTGTTATTTTGATCCCCAAGCTTGACCAAGCCTTTTCAAAGCAACCACATGATCCTATGCCTACATTTGAGACTACTGCTCACTGCAAAAATTCCAAGAAAGTTTGAATCCAAATGGAACTTGAATTCATTTGAAAATCTATTCTGAAAATCGAACCAGAAAAAGAAAAAGGGCAAACAAATGAAAAGGGCCTAGCGCCACCAATCTAGCCCAGCATCTGATCAGGCCCAACTAGCCCACCCGGGCTATTTCATTTCCTTCCGCACGCGCGAGCGCACACACTCAGCCACTGACAGACGGACCCCACCTCCACCTCGCGCACCTCGCTGACGAGCGGGCCCTCTCCACGTCGCCCCCGTCTTCCCCAAACCGCGCCCGCGACCACGTCGCCGCTGCTGTCAAGGCCGGTAATGGCGGGCGTAATTATCCATTAAGCCGCGGGCGTTTCCTGTCGCGCCTGGGCCTATAAAATCCCCTCTGCGCCGCGAGCATTTCCCCCCACTCTCCTCGCTCACTCCGCCACCAGGCTGCGCGCATTTGCTCTCAAAGCCCCGCGGTACCGACGACTCCGGCATCCAATTCCGGTGAGCCTCGACCGCCCCTCTCTCTCTCGTTCAAACGAGGATGCTCAGCACATTCTTGCGCACCTGCTGACACCTTTCTCTTGCCTGCTTGTGACCCAGATCATCATCTCCGTCCACGACCGAAACCACCTGCGCCGCCGCTTGACTCCGGCGACCAATTCAGGTAAAACCCGAGCGCCCCTTGCCCCTTTATTCACGCGAGTTTGTTCGCCCGCGTCTTGCGCAACTCCTGATGCCTCTGGTTCGTGTTAGGGCGACGCCAAACCTCGGCAAGCACCACGTCTGCAAGTGACCGACGTCGCCCGCTACTCCGACGAGCTCCAGAGACCACTCCCGTGCGCCCCTTCGCAAACCAACGCCACCTCGAGCATCAGCAGCCTCCTGCGGTTTTGGTAAGCACCTTTTTCCTTCCCCGGGCGACCTAGAACACCGGCAACGCCACTGACCGACGCGCCGCCGCCAGCCGCCGCCGCTAGCGCCGCTCGTTTCTGGTTAGGAGATTTTTAGCCGTCAGATCTGGATCCTACGCGTAGAAATAGTTCACTTAACGAAGGGGTATGGACAGATCTGAGCCGTGCAGCGTTAGTTAGATCCAACGGCACAGAAGGGTGATCCGGCCGAACCGGTACGCGCCAATAGAAACACGACGCGTGGCTAGGGTTAGATTTAAAAACAGAATTCAAACCAGATTTTGATCCAAATTTCAAATGGCTATAACTTTTGATTCCCACGTTAGAATTTTGCAAACTTTATACCGTTGGAATCAGTGAATCAAGGCCTTTCTGAATCTGCAATGTGTTTAACAAATAGTATCTGTTAAAATGACTTTGTAGGCAGAAACATGTTTAGGTCCATTTTGAGTATAGTTTTTGTTTAGCAAATTGTTTTAGGGCTAAATAAGTTTAGTTAGCAAACTTTGTGACTTGTTATGTTTCTGTATCATGCACTTGCTTGGTAGAGTTTTCAAAATCATCACTTAGTAATTTCTTGCATGCATGCATTCATATTTTGATTGTATATAAATTGTGTGTAATTGTATGCTACAAATTTTTGTGTAGATTTTGCTAGTGACTGTGATTGTGAAGAGTGCTACTCTCCCCATTACCAAGGCAAGTGATACTTCATGATATTTCCACCCTTTATTTTGAATAAGCATTAGAATTATTTTTTTGCTAAGTCTTGCATGCTACTTTTGCCAAATGCTATGATGGGAAATCCTATGTAGTGTAGAATTGTAGAATTGCTAGGGAATTTTTCTAAGTTAAGTTACTATACCATGCTTAGCCTAGCTAGTAGAAAACAATGGTTGGTAAAGAATGTACATGCTATAGTGAAATAATTCTAAGTCCTTTGGGACTCATGCTTTTCTTAATAAAACAACTAAGTCAATGAACTTCCTGGGTGGAATGGGACTTGAATGATGGTTTATGGTTGAGTGGTTACACAAGGCCATGGATTTGGCTTGTGTATCTCACTTGTGGTATGCCACCCAGGCACAAAGGGATTTGGAGGCCAAGTGTTGAGAAAGCTTACAGTGCAACCACTTGGCAATATGGGCTCTGCCTTGATCATATAGGTTGCTAGAACTTAGTCATTTGGACAGTTGGTGGTAGTGGGATGATAGGTTGGAACACGTCCATTTGACTAAGGAAAGGCTTCTGAAAGGTCATGTCTTGGGAAACCAAGTCTGGTGGGGAAAGTGCACAACCTCTGCAGATGGAAAAATCTAAGTACTTAGCCAAGTCCATGGCAATGGACAAATTGAGCATCAAGACATGGAAGCTACAAGAATCTCATCACTCCAACTTCTAAGTAAAACTGGTGGATGAACAAGGGTGAAGGACCCCAATGTCTATTGGTGGTTTCTTGGGAAGTTTTTGACAAAGAAAAACTTAGTGATTTCAACTAATAGGAAAAATCTATTTTGAGCAAAGCAAGCCAAGCTACACTTAGCCAAAATGCATATAGTAATATAGTCCACTTAAAATAAACTAAGGTATCACTTGCCAATACTATTCCAAAGTATTGACCCTCTGTGGCTGTAACTTGTGATGTTGCAGGTTACTCCGATGATGAGTAGGAGTCATGAGTCTACACTCAACATGCTTGCCTGTGGCACATGAAGATGAAGACTTATGTTTATTTACTTATTCCTTAAACTCTTGTATTAGGCCTATGGCCCTGAGTTGTAAAAGACTATGTTTTATCTCTGGAATGAATGTAATAAACGACCTTTGTATCTGTGTATTTCATCTTAAACTGTGGATGCTAGCATTGATCCAGGGACTAGCATTGCAATCACAGGGATCCTTTTCCTTTACAAAGGAGAGATCTTACAACTCTTTATACATAAATTATGCGAGTTGTTCAAGTGTGTAGGTATTTCAATGGACCAAGTTAAGAGGAAGTTGTTCTCTTTATCACTTAAGGACAAAGCAAGGGAGTGGTATGAGCTACTAGATGATCCTCATCATTTGGAGTGGAAGGAACTTGAATCTCTCTTTTACTCTAAATTTTATCCTCCTCATGAAATTCATAAAGATAGGAATTATATTTATAATTTTCATCCTCATGATGGAGAAAGTATTTCCCAAGCACGGGGGATATTGAAGTCACTAATGCTCAAATGTCCCATTTATGAGCTCCCCAGTAATATTGTTATTAATAATTTTTATGCAAGGCTTTCAGGATATTACAAGGACTATCTAGATGCCTGTTTAGAGGGATCCATCAAGTAAGGAGGTTAAAGCTAAGCGGGATCTTCTTGAAACAATTCAAATCAATACCGAAGATTGGGATAACGACAAAGGTAAAGAACCAGGTATAAACTATGAGTATGATTACATTAAGTCTTTCGCTGAAACTGCTGATTTTCAAAAGCTTAGTGCTAAATATGGTCTTGATCCTCAAATTATTGTTGATTGTTGTAGAGCCTTTGATTCTCATGTTAATGCTCCTAAAGAAAATTGGGACATGTATCATGAACCTTTTAAAGACACTTGCATGGAAAATGAAATTGTTATTAATGATTGCAATAAACATGCTCAAACCTCTGAAAGTACTATTTCTGATAAGCATGTTAATTTTTGTGGAGTACTTAGACCTTGTGAAAAGATTAAAATCTAAGAAGAATATTGTATCCACCACAGGAATGAAAAAACTAGAACATGGGGTAGGGCTCTAAATGATCTTGGTAAAAAAGTTTGTGCCATCTATCCTTTTATATGTGAACTTTGCCATAAAGTGGGTCATTTCAATTTTCAATGCACAGGCCATGATAATAGCCTTTCTAATCCAATGTGTACTACAAGTTTGTATTGTGATGACAAGATCACTCTTAATCAGCAAGATGAACTTACATTATTTTTGGGGTGTGAAGAGTTATCAAGAAAAACTTCTTTGGTAGATATGAGTGGATATGAATAGCGTCCTGCATGGTTGTCATCCTTACTGTGTTGATAATTTCCACTCAAATACTTACATACAAAATATTATAAAATATGAGATTTTACCAAAATATGACAGGACTAATATGTGTTTTGTTCTTATTAATAAAAAGGAGGAATTCTCCAAAGTTTCTTCTATTGTCTCTAACAATAAGCCATGGTATGTGGAGAATCTTCCTTTCAAGCCTCTCCCTCCTAAAGAGGGTAAGAAGAAGAAGACGAAGAGGAGGAGTAAAAGGAGAGAGGAAATGGTATTTTCCCCTAAGCATGTTGCTCCTATTATAGTTTTTGCTGATGAGTCTGAACTCGATGATGTACCTATGCCTGTTACCTATAGTAGTGATCATGATTGGGAAAAGCACACTACTTTTTATATTGAAAATCCCTTTGGTACCAATTCTAAAAATGATGATGTTAATAATTGCTATACTATTAGTACTATCCATGTTCCTTCCAATGATGATATGTTTACAAATGAACACACTTTGGAAGATAGCTATTTTATTGCTTATGATGGTACTATACCTCCAATGTATGATGATTACAATGATGAATATGATATTTTCAGTCCACCTACTATTGAGGAGAAAATTAATTATGATTACAATATGCCTCATATATTTGATGATTATGGTGATGAGAATAATAATGATAGCTATTTTGTTGAATTTGCTACCACTATAATTAATAAGAATGGCTATGCATATGTGTAGATTAATAATTATTATATGCATGTGGCTCATGATAAGAATGTTTTATGTGATAGTTATATTGTTAATTTTATTCATGATGCTACTGAAAGTTATTATGAGAGAGGTAAACATGGTATTATGCATCTCAATAATATTAAGTTTCCCCTCTTTATGTTGAAAATTTTGAAGTTGCATTTGTTTTGCTTTCCTATGCTCGTTGTTTTGTGCTTTCATGACTTGTTTCTTTACAAGATTATTTTTCATAGGAAGTGTTTTAGACTTAAATTTGTTTTATATTTGCATTTTGATGCTCTCTTTTACTTCAATTCATATTTCTTATGTGAGCATCATCAAATTATCTATGTCTAGCTGAAAGGCGTTAAAGAAAAGCACACTTGGGAGATAACCCAATTTTTACTTTTAGTAAGTTTTTATTTTGTTGAGTCTTGGAAGTTATTGCTTCAGTAATAACCTCTCCTTATCCTTTTGTGTGGTTTTGTGACAATAATAACCTCTAATGAGAGAGAAGTAAGATTTAGGGAAGTTGCTATCCCGAAACAGATTTATGTGCTTCACTATAAAAAATCATGAAAAATCCCAGTACGTCGGATTGATCTGTAATGTTTTGTGCGTATGTCCCAGGTTATTATCTAACTTTCATTAGTTTTGCACTTTACGATTTGAGCAACGAAAGATTTTCGAAAAAATCGGTCTTTGACTGCTTGTCTGATTTGACAGATTTCTGCCATTATTTGCATTTGCCTCTTAATTGGTTTCTTTTTGAGTTCTATTTGATCACTTGAGCTTTTAAAAGGCGTTGCTACAGTAGCTTGTGTTTTAATGGATGATTTACTTATAGCGGTTCGTAGCATGGAAAACAAAAAAATTCTACCGCATGAACACACAATCAAGATCTAATCTATGATCAAGCCAAGATCTATCTACTAGATCGGTGCAACAAGTTTATAGAGTACTAACCCTCGAAGATCCAAAGCGGTTAACAAGAGCAGATTCTTGTGGGTGATGTAGTCATTCACTTGCCAATCTCAAGATCACGTAGACGATCCTTCCGGCACCGCGTTCCGGCAGCGCTCCCGCAGTCGGTCACATGTACGGTACTCGATGAAGACCTTCCTCTACCTTGTTCCAGCAGGAAGCGAAGACTGTAGTTCTCTCCTCGCGATTCCGGCAGCACGATGACATGATGTCGGAAGTAGAGGGGAGATCCCGCAGGGATTCGCCTAAGCCGGAGCGGCTATGGTGGAGTAGAGGGAGCCCCTACGATCTAGGGTTTAGAGGCCAAGGTTTAGAGGTAGCTAGAAACTAGGGTTTATCTTGTAGGGGTTCGTAGCATGGAAAACAAAAAATTTCTACCGCATGAACACACAATCAAGATCTAATCTATGATCAAGCCAAGATCTATCTACTAGATTGTAGCAACGAGTCGATAGAGGAACTCACCCTCGAAGATTCCAAAGCGGTTAACGAGAGCAGATTCTCGTGGGTGATGTAGTCGTACACTTGCCGATCTCAAGATCGTGTAGACGATCCTTCCGGCGCTGCGTTCCGGCAGCGCTTCCGCAGTCGGTCACACGTTCGGTACTCGATGAAGACCTTCCTCTCCCTTGTTCCAGCAGGCAGCAGAGGTTGTAGCACTCTCCTCGCGATTCCGGCAGCACGACGGCGTGGTACCGGAAGTAGAGGGGAGATCTCGCAGGGCTTCGCCTTAATACAATTATAGCATGGTATGTAAACATTTATCATAAGCATGAATATATGATAATAACCTCTTTATTATTGCCTCTTTGGCATATCTCCAACAGTCTCCCACTTGCACTAGAGTCAATAATCTAGTTTCAAACCTTTGTGCATTCAACACCTATGGCTTTCCGGCGTTGTATTTACACGATTGCTAGTGGTCAACTGATCTTTGGATCCTACACTTTCAGGTCCATGTGTAATTTCATATCTTTGCGTCTCTACGCATTACTCATTCTCTAATGAGATGGCTTTGTAAAAATTTGGTCCTTTGGTGAGACCTTTAGTTCCTTGGGGTTAAAACATGTTGATAATATTGTCGTACAATATATCTTCATAGTACTATCCCGCTGTGAACCACACCTAGTTTGATAACAAACTACTTGACACAAATGCCCTCTTTTGCTGCTATAATAGCAGTCATATACTTAGCCTTTTGTTGTAGTATCTGTCACAATGTCTTAACTTTGGAACTCATCCAAATCCATTATGGAATTTACTTTCCATCATATTGTTCCACCCTTAGTTTTAGATTGAGATAAACTTAATTTGTACTTTGTGACAAAACTAGTATCAATGTAGTACTTCTATAATGAACTAACCATCTATTTTTCACTTCTACAAAATAATATATTCTTAGTTCTTCCAAGAGAGAATAAGAATATCCTTACTATCGTCCAATGATCATCTTATGAATCATTCTGGTATATTATCATAATATTGAGAGCATAAGACATATCTGGATTTGTACATATCACAGTATGATTGAAAAATACTCTTTGTGATTTTATTCATCAAGTATCAATCAATACTTGAATCTTTGTTTCACTTACCAAGTGTCAATACACTTGAATTTCGATTTAATCCTTTCTGCGTGGCAAGAATCTTTCTTGTCATTTCCTTATTGAACTCGCTCAATATCTCATTTATGTACATTTGGCACAACCATATTAGCGTCTCAATCTATCTATATAGATATTGATGCCAAATGGGTTTTGCCTAAGCCTTTCATCGAGATGAAATTCTTAACCTGTGTCAATAAAATATACATCATTTCCAATCAATAATATGTCTTCCACATAATGTATTAGAAATATGTCTTAGCGCTCCCACTTAATTTCTTGCAAATTCAAGCATCTTCATCGTCTCTGATGAATTTAAACTCTTTTAACAGTTTCATCAAGGTGAAGATTCCAACTCTGTGATGCTCACTTCACCATTGAAGTTTGCATACGCTTTTAGCATCCTTTGAATTAACAAAACCCTTTGGACCGTGTTATGCACACGTCCTAGGTAACAATTCTATTAGAAGAACTTGTTTTGTTTATTCAACTACCACATAACAAAATTATATGTAGTGGTTGCTACATTAATCTGTTTAGACTAAATATCGCTATGAAAGATCAAATCTTGTCATAGTCAACCTTTGAACATTATTGTAAACTCTTTCCCAACATGTCGACAATTTCATAGATGTGAAACATCCATGTCTATTTCTTTATAGATCCAAACACGACTGTAAGGTAATACACCTTTCCAGAGGGTCTTTCAAGTTCAAAGCTTGATTTCTCGTGTATGGAACTATCACGGATTATATGGCTTCAAGCCATTTGACGGAGTCAGGGCCCATCATCGCTTCTTTGCATGTAGTCGGTTCATTATTGTTAAATAATGATTCAAACCTCAAATCTTGGTATTTGATTGTTTTTATGAACTACTTTGTTCAATAGGAACTTAGATCTCCGTGTCCACAACCTTTGAGGCACGTGAGCCATGAGCGTTGTTGCTGCCCCCGGAACACTGTTCGGCGCTGCGCAACTTTGCACATATAGCTAAGGTTCGTTTAACCTTATCAAAGTTCTATTGTCCCCCCACTTAACTTTTTACGGAAAATTCCTTCTCAATGAAACTTGACGTTCTAAGCGACAAACACTTTTATCTTCGGTGTTATGGAGGAATACTTAACGACTATTCAAAATAACATACAAAGAAATATTCATCCGACTTGGGTTGTAAACATCTTCTTTATGCATAGCATACCAATGTTTAAGAAAGGACAATTTGGGTTTTATCCCAAACCATAACTTTATATGGTGTCAATTCAACGGATCATGATGGAGCTCTTTTCAGTGAAAAAGCGGTAGTCTCTAAAGCTTTTAATCTTTAAAATATAATGAAAGTTTTATGAATTACACCTTTGATCTTACCATGTCAAACAAGGTTTCATTGCATATCTCGATTATTCCATACTCATATGGTGTTTCGGGAAACACAAATCCATGGAACGATTCCTCAAATCTTAGGTGTTATGCTAAACTTGTAACTCAAATATCTCCCTTTATGATCCTATCATAAATTCTTTATTTTCTTGTTACATTGATTTTGCACTTCATCTTGAAAGTCTTCAAACTTTTCAAATGTTTCACACTTCATCCTCATTAAGTAAATATTCATATATTCACTCAAATTTCCGGAGAAAGCATATGAAGTTGAAATCCATCGCTCTTGACTACACATAATGGGCTTTATACATCTATATGTACAAGTTCCAATAAGCTAGTCATTCGTTCACTTTTGGCCTATGAACGGAGTTTTAATTATCACTAGGAAAGTTTCGCAAGCGTCATTTGATCAAAAATCAAAAGACTCCAAAATTCCATCAACATGGAGTTTCTTCATGCTTTTTTCCAATATAAGTTAAACGGCGATGTCACTTCCTAAGTGATCTTTCAATTAATTTGTCTTTCGACATTTTTAGCACTAGTTTTATGGATGTGATTTCTCCAACGATATTTGTAAATCATCCATATTTTATGGATTACGACAATTATTTGAACAACCCTTTTGTTCTCATAATACCTGATCGAAATAACAATTATTGAAAACAAATCTTGAAGGTAAGTTTTGATTTCAACGAGCAACACAACAACCCTTTATTTGTTCTCGATGAGCATCATCGCATATCCCTTTGCTAGTTACTTTAGGCCATTGTAGTTCATGAATTGTGTTGTTTCGTATGACGATTCACACCAACAAATTCAGTATCCAATACTCAAGAAATACATTGTTTAACAAGCAAATAATACAACCATAACATGTATATCCTCTATATACCTAAGCTGAACAATTCTAATCTTTTCTCTTCTGCCAAATATTTCTTAGATTTCTCTTTCAATATTTCTTTATCCTTTTCAAACAATCTATCACCATCAATAGTGGCGCCATACTTATGACACATAGTCCAAAACATGTATAGTTAAATACCAATGTCTTTGAACTTGCACTTTGAAGTAGATCACCATCATCAAATGTTTGGTGTTCTTTCAAATTCAATTGTTTAGTAATCTTTTAGTGTAGTAAACATTTTAGATACATCAAATATTCATCCTTATCATGGAACTATTCATGATCAAGCTACTTTAGCTTATAACGGTGAATTACGAGTATAATGTTGCTCTCCAAAACCTTTTGGAGGATTAGGACGACCATCGTCTCCAACCTTTTGCAAATTCTCATCAAATATGAGAACACGACTTTTGCCATATTATACTCTATCATGTTATAACCAAAACTTTGTTTTAGATATCACAATATCTTTCACACATGATGTTTTTGAAACAATTCTTTCAGCTCCTCGATAACTTTGATATTAAAACAATCTTTTGAATATCAAGAATCATGGAGACTAACATGATACTTATATACTAATACTGGAATTGTTACTCTTGATTGAATACCAACTATTAAACTTCATGGAGTAACCGGAACTTACTGAAAGTTTGCAATAGGACTTTTTAAACTTTAGATTAACTCTTTAAAACAATACGATACCAGTTCGTAAAGTAACTAACCAGAATTCTATAGTTCTATTATCTCAATTATAACTAAGCGCAAGGTGGTAAACAGATGCCAATGACTACAACAACTATGCAAATTCACTTTGATTTAATTTATGATAAATAGTGTTCAACTTTTAATCATATTGCTGTTGAACTCCCACTCAAAACAATATCCCTCACATTGTTTTAGTGATCACACGAAACAAATTCACTACACCAAGTCCGATCATCACGTGACATGATATAGTTTCAAAGGCGAACAATCATCATGTTCATCATATCATCTATATGACTCATGCTTTACCTTTTGGTATTCCGTGTTCCGAGACCATGTCTATACATGCTAGGCTTGTCAAGATCAAACCTTAGCTTCCGCATGAGCAAATATGGCTTGCTCCCATTGTATACACTCGCAGAATCTAACACACCCGATCATCACGTGGTGCTTCCAAACAACGAGCTTTGGCAACGGTGCATAAAAGGATCATCTTATAAGAGGGATCATCTTATAATGCTACCGTCGCGAACTAAGTAATACAAGATGCATACAAGGATTAACATCACATGCAATTCAAAATATGTGATATGATATGGCCTTTCTTCTTGTGCTTCCGATCTCCATCTTCAAGCACGAACATGATCTCTATCATCATCGGTGTGGCGTCAAGGTCAATGGCGCCGCTCCATGGTTATCGTCCACCAGCATCAACTATTACAACTACTTTGAATAATAGACACGCAGGTCTAGACGAAATTAAAATACAACCATATGGCTCCTTCTGGTTGCCGACTTACAATAAGTTTCATTGCATACATCATATATAATCACAAACATGGCCATATCACATCACAGCACACCCCTGCAAAACAAAGTTAGACGCCTCTAATTTTCTTTGTATGTTTACGTGGTTTGGGGATTTCAATAAGTGTCGTTCTAACTTACGAACAAGAACCGCAACGTTGATACTAGTATTGTCAATCACCCGTTGTAAATTGAATCTTCACTATGTTGGGAGAAACAGGCACCCGCAAAGCCACTTATGCAATACAAGTTGCATGTCAAGTGTGGAGCAAGTCTCATGAACGATGTCATGTAAGGTTAGCCCGGGCCGCTTCATCCCAACATCCCGCAAGATGCAAAGTACACAAGAAGCAATCGACAATAAAAGCATCAACGCCCACAATGACCATTGTGTTCTACTCGTGCAACAGATCTACATATAGACACGGCTCTGATACCACTGAAGGGGTTCGTAGCATGGAAAACAAAAAATTCTACCGCATGAACACACAATCAAGATCTAATCTATGATCAAGTCAAGATCTATCTACTAGATCGGTGCAACAAGTTTATAAAGTACTAACCCTCGAAGATCCAAAGCGGTTAACGAGAGCAGATTCTCGTGGGTGATGTAGTCGTTCACTTGCCGATCTCAAGATCGCATAGAAGATCCTTCGAGCACCGCGTTCTGGCAGCGCTCCCTCAGTCGGTCATACGTACGGTACTAGATGAAGACCTTCCTCTCCCTTGTTCTAGCAGGCAGCGGAGGTTGTAGTTCTCTCCTCGCAATTCCGGCAGCACGGCGGCGTGGTGTCGGAAGTAGAGGGGAGATCCCGCAGGGCTTCGCCTAAGCTAGAGCGGGTATGGTGGGGTAGAGGGAGCCCCGGTGATCTAGGGTTTAGAGGCTGAGTTTTAGAGGTAGCTAGCAACTAGGGTTTAGCTAGTTGGTAGCGGTTTACAGGAGATCTAGATTGGCCGCAACTAGAGAGGGGGGCGGCGGCCAACCTAGGGTTTCTTGTGTAGGCAAGGGGTGTGCCCTACCCCTACTTTTATAGGTGGGGAGGCGCCAAGGGGGAGGGAGTCCTCCCCCAACTCCACTTCATGTGGCCGGCCCAAGGGAGAGGGAGGATTCCTTCCCTAGGTAAGAATCCTTCTCTCCCTCCACTTGGAAATATTGTCCCAGTTTGACTCTTTCAAACTGCCCTTTTGACTTTCAAATTAGAGTTTGATTTCTCTCTTCAAAGTGTCCAGCCAAGTGACCTAGGACATGATGCAACCATTCCACTTTGTCATGACACATCCATGTACCCTTCCCCTTCCGGATTGACGAACCTTCTAGACCCTTCTAGAACATTCCGGTGAAAACACCGGAACCATTCCTAAACTCCGGAATTGGACTTTCCTTATATGAATCTTATTCTCCGGACCATTCTAGACCTCCTCGTGATATCCTGGATCCCATCCGAGACTTCGAACAACATTCGGTGTCTTTACTCACTTTCCATATCTACTAAACAACATCAAATCCTTAAGTGTGTCTCCCTACGGTTCGTGAATTATGCAGACATGACCGAGACTCTTCTCCGATCAATAACCAATAGAGTAATATGGAAATTAATATGGCTACCACATATTTCTATGATTACTTTGTGATCGATTGAACCATTTACATACGATACCAATTTCCATTTGTCTCACGATATTTTACTTATCCGAGGTTTGATCATCGGTATCTCTGCATACCTAGTTCAACCTCGTTACCGATAAGTACTCTTTTCTCGTTCCGGTGATATGTGATCCCTTATGATCTAGCCACATGCTTTCAAGCTAATTGTATGACATTCCACCGAGAGGGCCCAGAGTATATCTATCCGTCATATGGATGGACAAATCCCACTCTTGATAGAGGGCCTCAACACATACTTTACGAACACTCAATGCCACCTTTATAGCCACCCAGTTATGGTGTGGTGTTTGATCTCATCAAAGCATCCTTCCGGTGATGGTGATTAGCATGATCTCATGGTCGAAGGAATTAGGTTACTATGTATCAGAAAGCTTATAGCAAGTGAACTATATTAAATGACTTGATCTTTATGCTACGCTTAACTATAGGAGTATGTCCATCACACCATTCTCCTAATGATATGATCTTGTTGTTAATAACATCTCAATGTTCATGATCAGGAAACCATGATCATATATTAACCAACAAGCTAGTTTAACAAGAGGCTTTACTAGGGACTCTTTTATGTTTACAAATCACACAAGTATTAATGTTTCTGGTTAATACAATTATAGAATGGTATGTAAAAATTTATCATAAGCATGAAGATATGATAATAACCTCTTTATTATTGCCTCTTGGGCATATCTCCAACATTACTTGAGTTGAAACTGAACCCAAAGACTTATTATCTTGAATACACTAATGTTGCTAATGAAAATTGTGTGAAGTTTTGTATGAAGGAAATTTTCAAGTGTAGGGAGAGAATGATGTGATGAGATGAAGTATGGACAAAAGCTCAAGCTTGGGGATGCCACCTGTGTCACCCCAACAAATGTTCAAGAGGTACAAGCGTCAAAGCTTGGGGATGCCCAAGGCATCCCCTTCTTCATTAATAAAATCCCATGTCTTCTTTCAATACACTATATGTTAATTTCTTCATGCACTATGTGTTGTTTTTGGAGCGTCTTTGATTTTTTTTAGTTTAATTTTTTTTTGTTTGCTACAATAAGTTGGTCGGACCCCAGCACACCTATTTTTGGAGAAGTCACACCTAGTTCTTCATTGTCTTGAACACTCTAGTTTTCACTCTTATTGTTCTGTGAGTGTTCTCTTTTGCTAGCACTGCGTTTAGCTTTAGTTTTATTGTGATTTTTGCTTAAAACTTTTTAGTTCTTATTTGTAGTTAGGTGAGACATGCTCTCTGATCTTTATTGATTATTATCTTTGCGAGTTGTTTCAAATAAGTCGATTGGTGTTGGAAGAGAGTAGGAAGTTTCATGCTTATAGTGGTACAAAAGGAAGCTTGTTTTTACTGTGGCTTAGACTTTATCATGTCATGTTGGATGTTTCTTTGACCATACGCTTAGTAGTTATTGTTGTAGCATTAATTGCTTCAAAAAATTGAGATTGCTTAATGTGCCTTGAAAGAATCATGCGTTGTTTTAGCATACAAAAGCATAATATTGTGGTATTCTCCTTTGATGCTTTATTTGGGTTGACTTGGAACATGCTTACACCATGTTAAGACTATGAACCAGTCACCCTAGCCTCTATGATCATTTAGTTTTTGACTTGTGATATCACTTTATGCTTTGATTAATAATGTTTTGTCGCTCTGCATGATTATGGCCATTATTGCTCTCTTAGTTGGTCGCTCCCAGTCTTTTGCTAGCCTCCACCTGTAATGGGTATAAGCTCTACTCGTGCATCCAACTCCCAAGAAACCAAGTTATTCCAAATAGTCCACTATAAATTCCTATGCATGGTGAGTTACACCATTCCAAGTATATTCATGTTTTTATATATCTTTAGAATTAAAATTTTGTTATGTGAAAATTAGTGATTAAAGCTCTCACGAACTTGATGGCACACTTTATTTTCTTGCACTTAATAAACTTGAACCATTGTGCCATGTATGTTGCTTATATGCTTGCAAATTATAAGTTGGGAGTTAGCAGAACCATGCTGTCGTGGGAAACGCTTTCAACACTTATACATATCTATCCAGTTGATATCATGATTTTGTTTATGGATGTCGGCGGTGTGAAACAAAAAGGGAGCCTGTAAGTCCATGGAGTATGGTATATGTGTTAGAGAAATGCCTGGGCGGCTATCCTAAGCCATTTCTAATCATGGTGTAAACTTGCAGCATAACCATACTGAGCAATCTATGAAGCATCTTCAGAAAAAAAAAAGAAAAAAAGAGGAAAAACCATGCTCATGGTAAATAAAAAGATCGCTGAGATGCTCATTTTTTGTTGCCTTGTCATTTTGATATGGGATAGATCCTATGTCATGGGGCAAGGGGTACCCCGTTGGTGGTTCTCTATGATACACGTATACTTACAATGACAAGAACTTGCTTGTGACTAAAGTTGAGTAGCATGAGAAACGACCCTCGTACTCAAGGGACATGAGATTTTCAACTTATGATCTGTCAAGCATATAACTCATATTTGTCTCACTTTAACCTTAACCACTTTGAGATGCTTATGATAGGGACACTGAGAGCTCAAAGCTAATAAGTACCATAATTTTTGGAAGCTCTTTATGAAACTTGAAATCCCTACTTCCCTCTGTGAAGGGCCTTTATTTTTATTTTATGCACCAATTAAGTGAGCATAGTTGTCATTCTTAGTTCAATGTGCATTGTCCCAAAATTTGTTGATTGATTCATAACTATGATATTTCTTGTTCTTAAATTGTTTGTATCTAGTCACCCTTATGAACTTTGAAGGTGTCCTATGCATTTATGTGTTGCTATACCATGAAGGACAAGCTGAATACCACTTTTGCTATGTTTTCTATATGTGAAACAAACAAATGTCTTTCAACTCATTGTTATTCATGATCTTTTGTTTGTGTTACCTTTCATGTTACAATATAGTTGCTATATCTTATTGTTAGAAATATATCTTTCATTCTCATGTTTAGAGTACTTTGATCCTGGCTATCAATGCTTTATAATACCTTGATCAAGATTGTGAGGGTGCATATCACCTTAAAATTTATTCTTTTTATCACTTACCAACTCGAGGACGAGTAGGAGTTAAGCTTGGGGATGCTTGATACGTCGTAAACGTATCTATAATTTTTGATGCTCCATGCTTGTTTTGTACCAACTATCTTATGTTTTATCTACAGTTTGAGGCATTTTTATACATTTTCTAGAACTAACCTATTAATAAGATGCCACAGTGTCAGTTGCCTATTTTCTGCTGTTTTTGGTTTCAGAAAAGCTAGTAAAGAAATATTCTCGGAATTGGACGGAACAAAAGCCGAAGTTAGTATTTTCCCAGACGCAACATGGAGCCTGATGGAGAGAAGAAGTGGAGGCACGAGGTGGCCACACCTAGGGCTGGCGCGGGTCCACCGACCTTGCCCTTTCGCCTATATATACCTCTCTCCGAGACAAAAACTCTAGGGAGATCAGAAATCCACGAAAATTTCCGCAGCGCTGCCGCCGCCAAAGAGGAGATTCGGGGGACAGAAGTCTCTGTTCCGGCACCCTGCCGGGACAGGGAATTGCCCCCGGAGCCATCTCCATCGACTCCACTGCCATCTCCATCGCCGTTGCTGACTCCCATGATGAGGAGGGAGTAGTTCTCCCTCGAGGCTAAGGGTCTACCGGTATCTATGTGTTCATCTCTCTCTCTATGCGTGATCTTATTGCGATCATGAACTTTGTAATCTAGTTGAATAAGTAGATGCTACTCTACTACTCAAGTGATTTAATTGTAATCTCCGCTTATCCCCACGTGTGTGAAGTTAACAGTATGCACACCGTGTGGCACTTAGGCTAAATATTACATAAATACTTATCATGAGTTATAATTTGAGTTGGATATCTCTATGAAATTGTGGTGTTTGTTGGAACCATCTAGCGCTCAAGGTGATAGTGTGGGGTTACCTAGATGGGGAATGCGAACTTTAAGGAAAACTTTTGTAGCCCTACCGTGGATTGAAGTTACCCAATCGGAGAGTAGTTTAGAGTAGCATAATGAAGAGAAGCTATTTATATGAGAGTGTCCACTAGTGAAAGTATGATCCCTAGGCCTTGTTTCTAAGCATTGAAACACCATTTACAATCAGTCATGTTACATGTTTGCTTGCTGCCATTTTTATTTTAGATTACAATTACCACTTATAATCATCCATACTACTTGTATTTCACTCTCTCTTCGTCGAACTAGTGCACCTATACACCTGACAAGTGTATTGGATGTGTTGGGGACACAAGAGACTTATTGTATCTTGATTGCAGAGTTGCTTGAGAGGGATATCTTTGACCTCTTCCTCCCTGAGTTCAATAAACCTTGGGTGATCCACTTAAGGGAAACTTACTGCTGTTCTACAAACCTCTGCACTTGAAGGCCCAACACTGTCTACAAGAATAGAATCGTGCGTAGACATTAGGGCTTAATTTCATAATCTTCAGCAGTAATTGTTGGCTGGGTAATAGGAGTACGCAAATAATCATTGTTGGGAATTGCAAATTCCCCAAGCTTCTTTTCAGCCATATTTCCTATGTTTTTTTTAAAATTAATAACTTATGATAGTAAAAACAAGAATCTAAAGACTAGCTATTTTTTCAAATAAAGACTGAAAGCAAACTAACAAAATTAAAACAGGCAAGGTTCCTAATAACCTCACTAGGGGAGCTATTGCTTCCCTAGCAACGAGGCCAGAAAAAGGATTGATACCTTCGATCCGGATTACGGATGTAGTATAGCTCCTTTTCCCTAGTAGACCTAGGTTATCGAATCCTCGGGAAGCAGAAGGCAAAGTGAAGTTACTCTAATGGACCTTCGGGAGTTTTGGAATTCTTTTTATGTTTTACCAGACCAAGAGTTTGCTATCTTTTGTTGTTGTCGATGATGGAGAGAGAGGCCTAGAGCTTTCGGTTTCACCTGTAGCTGTGCAAAACATCCGATAGGAATAAAAGATAATAATAAAGTATGCATGTAATTGATAGAATAAGATAATTATATATGGGCAGTGCATCTATAATTGCTATTCCTTAGCAACCGCTTATAGCAACTAGCTAAATTGCCCGTGCGCTACTACGGTCTAGTCAAGAATTTTTTGCAGCATATATAACCATAATAATGTACATGTTGTAGTTACTTAAACTATATGGATATATTTAAACTTGATTTCTAGCTGAATGAAAGTGGCTTGTTGTTAGTAGAACATAAGCTAGTTCTGTCGTGTACGTTGTGTACAATGGGGTAAACTTCCAATGTAGGAAGGTTGGTTCACGAAGACTCGAAACAAAATGGTGCTTAATGAAGGAGAACATCTATTTGGAGTGGAATAGATTAGAAAAGCCAGCCAAAGTAGAGAGGAGAGCTGCGCTTCATGTGTTTAGACACTTATGTAGCCGATCCTAGTAAAAGGAAGGACTTGACTATGTAGTCAGAATGAATGCCAGAAAAAAGTTCAATATGAATGTGGGTACAGAGTAAATATTTGCAGTAGGTGTTTTGATGCACCTTTTCATCCATAATGTATAAACAGGGGATATTGTTAAATCAATTGGGCAAAGTTCAAAGTGCTATTTACGAACTAAAAACTACACGGTACGATATGGACATTATGACTGTATTAGGAGATTAAAGATATAGACAGTGAACTATGGAGGAAAACAATGATGTCTATACAATATTTCTTCCGCCATACCCATAACCCTAGAAACAATGTCCAATTGATTGGGTCATTGCTTAGTTGACTGGAGTATATATGTTATTAAAAAAGAAAGCTTAGACAACCAACATTTTAATGACAAAACCAATAAAGCACCAAGATTTCTTCAGATCCATAGACAAAAGAACATACTGAGCAGATTTTCAATAGAAAAAAGGCGATTTTTGTACCCAGGCACCCAATAATTTTGTGCACTTTAGTGTGGCATTTATAAGATATACAATAAAAGGACTATAAGGAGAGCTTAGCTAATCCACCTCTAGACAGTACAATGAGATTGTTGGATTAAGCTTAAAAAAAAAAGAGATTGTTGGATTAAGCTTAAAAACTGAACTATAAGTGTAAATACGGCACCCCCGATAACAAATCAACATGTTAGCCTAGTTGCCTACGACCAAGGCAAATTGTTGACAAAAATCTAGAGCTGGTGATCGAAGAAAACCTGTAGGTAATTACCATTAGTGTCAACAAGTTAAATAGCCCAAATATTGGTCATAGGCTAAAGTGATGTCCAAAGCTTTTGAGAATCTGCAATTTAGACTTGAGAATATACGGCGACGAGACTCAGGTGCATGAGACCCAGGAAGAAGCGCATCAAATTCGACTACTGAGTAAATCGCAGTAGCATACTATGAACTGGGATGCGGGTTTACAAAGACATGGAAGGAACATGTAGTTAGAAACAAAGAACTTTATATACATGAAAATAATATAGTATTCAGATTTAGAGATGTCAAGGAAGAAAATAAGACACGGGTTCAGAGTTGATGCGTGACCTACAGACCAAGACCGATCTTCTGCGCCATGGCTAATGTCGATCGATTAGCTCAAAATGTAAATTCAATTTAATTTGCATGTGTCGACATAATAAATAGAAGAGGATCAATAGCTCAGGCTTCTTTACATGCTGCCATCACAAGCCGACTTGGTTTTGTCCGTTGGTGCTTTGAAACCATCGATAGCCAGATAAGCTGCATTCAATAATCTGAACTTGCTCATCCTTCAAGCTTCAAAATCCAGGATGACGATGGCGGTGGAACCATAGAGGGATCTCTCCTCTCCTCCTAGTTCTCGGATATTCACCCTTCCCATTAGCCAGATTGGAGCGGCACTTCAAGCATAACCTGGAGCAGTACCAACGCAGACCGAGATGACATTCACACCTCCATCAGGTCGTGTGAGCCACTGAAGCATGAAGGCCAGTGGTCATCAGGTGAGGATCTGATAGGAGGGCACTGGGGGTGGATTCCATTGCTTCCTTCTCGTCAACATTGGTCATGCCATTATTTCAGGTCGTGTTATTAAGATTTAATAACCAAGTATAGCTTGTAACAGTTAAATTTACTGTAATTTTCTTCTTGCTTATTACAGTTTGTAACAGTTCCAAGTACTCAATTAGATGCAACTCTATTGGCTACGCAATGCCATAGTAAGAGCAGAGCTATTGAAAATAAATGTACTATTAGATGCAAACATTTCATTCTTCATCTTGTTTTTTCATTTCATCACTTTAAGAAATCTGACATGACTCCTTTCTTCTTGCTTATTACAGTTTTCAATTCAGCTGATCCATCACACAGTTGCCAAAATTTTGTATTCCCTGTGTAACAAACATAGTTCCAAACCCATCGCCCCCTTCCTCAAACAAAATTCTACTCCCCTCCTCCTTTGGTACCAATGCCTACAGTGTAATATCTAGTGATCCACAAGATAAACTCATATCAACCTAAAACTAAGCACACATCCAGATCAGATTGAACACATCAAACAGAGGGGTGATGCGTGGGAGGGAGGGGATAGAGGCGCGTATCTAAGGATGGACCTGACGTGTTAGTAGCCTGGATGATGGGAAAATCATCCGGGGAAGCGCCGCCATAAAAAAATTCGGGCGAGAATTGGAACCCAAGTCTGCCTGTGAAGTAGGCATCTGATTCAGATTCTCTGAAAATTGATCCAAAATACAAAGATATCTCAAACAACGTGGGTCTGGAGGTGGTCCGGAAGGATGAGGGTTCCGTCTTGAAGATGCTATGTCTGCTAGTTGCAGCGGGAGGGCAGCCGGGATGGGGCGGGTGAGGGAGACGGGAGGAGCAATGGCGAGCATGTGCTAGGGAGGAGGTCGGGATAATGGACCAAAAATGTTGGCTTCCTTTTATCGTTGGTATTTTTCACTTATCGGTGGTAGATAAACGTAATTAGTTAAGCCAAGTATTAGGATGACCTGTACCGTTGGATATAGATTGGATAGTTCGGATCCTCCCAGTGTTTGATGTCAAAGTGGATTTTGAAGTCAAAGTGGACGTACCAACACCAACTTTTTTCTAATAGTATAAAGATAACCTACTAGTCTCATCCATAGAAGAAATAGAACTAATGATATGCATAGTGACGTTACCGTTAATCCCAAGTGAATCACTCACATACAGCCGTACTACCCTTTCTGTCACTGGGTTCCCATCCTGCAGATTAGTCATTACTCACACTCCCTATACCTGGATCAATCCTTAGGATCTTGGGTACCTGACAAGTCCTTAGATTGAGACAAGATAGGGACAATAATTATCATGTCATACAAACTAATACATGATCCCATCTATGATAAATAACATGCACATGCTACATGGCTAGGCCGAAGCCCTTAGCCCAAGGAAAATTACTCACACATAGAGATGAAATCAACAATCATAAACATTATAATGGAAATCATGATATTGATAGCAAATAGTCTTATAATATCGCAAATTGGAGAAGATATCTACTATTACAAGTGGTGGAATATGAATATGGTGGTGGAGAAGGGTTTGGAGATTAGATCTAGATCTATTCCTCCGGCGGTGTGGTTTCTAATGGCTGGGTGTCGTCGGTGGTGAAGCGAGCTTGTTTTCTTATCGCCCGAGGCCTCTTTATATAGGGGTTCAAAGTTGGTTTGTTTGACCTAACAGAGTCGATGGCAACTATACGGTCGGAATTTTTATCCCCGCCGTATAGTTGGCCATCAAGCTTACAGTACCTTTGAAAATAAAATCGAAAAAGGGCTCGATATCTATACGGCCGCAACTATACGGCCAGAATTTTAATTCCCGCTGTATAGTTGGTCATTAAACGTTCTGTAATTGGGAAAGAAAATTTGGCGAGTTGGCTGAATTTTATTCCCATCGTATAGTTGGTCATTAAAGCTTTTGTCTTCGCTTCATGGCTCCTGGTTGCTTTGACGTGTTGGAAATCTAATGTTGCGATTCCCATCATCATACGTCATTATCTGCGCAGGAAAAAATAGAAAGAAAAGGTTGCATACCCCTTTGATTATTATGCATAGTGGCAGGGTTTAGAGAGATATTTCATAAAATTTTTGAATAATATCTAGTTTAAATGTGAGTGTGGATGGCTATATTTCACATCCATCAGTACCTACAGGAGGATTGGAGCTTGTTCGGGTAGCACGAGACATGGTGAGAGATGGAATGGACTGCGGAGGGACGCAACCATCACCAATCCATAAGTGGACAATAACTCTGCCCCCTCCCGCTAGCACGGCAATCTCATGTAGATGGGCTCATTGAGCGGCCAAGCTTCCTCCCCATGTTGGAAATATGCCCAAGAGGCAATAATGAAGTTGTTATTATTATATTCAGTGTTTATGATAAGTGTTTATTATCCATGCTATAATTATACTTACCAGAAACTAAATACACGCAAGGATAAATAAACAACACAATGTCCCTAGTGAGCCTCTTCTAACTAGTTTGTTAGTCAAGTGATGGTTAAGATTTCCTAGCCATGGACATGTAATATCACTTGATAATGGGATCATATCATTAGGAGAATGATGTGATGGGAAAACCCAATAATAAACATATCCATTGATCATGTCACTTAGTTTGATTGTTATAGATTTCGTATATATGTCAAATATTGTTTCCTTAGACTATAAGATTGTGTTACTCTCTGGTACTGGAGGAATACTTTGTGGACATCAAAAATCACTTATTAATTGAGTGATTATAAACATGTATTTCATGTATGTTTTATGGTGCTTGTTGAGTTGCATGAATCAAGAAGGGGATTTATTCCTCCACGTGATGGAGAGATATTCCTGGGCCCTCTCGGTAGCATAGCATCCTAAAGCTTTCAAGCATGTGAATAATTTGTTTAGTCACGAGCATCTTATACCATATAATGAGTAAAGCGAAATTATCAATAACGATATTGAACCGGGTATGACGATACCGATGATCGAGTCTCGGGTATGTAATATATCACGAGACAAAGGGAATGAGATACCGGATTAATCGAATCCTCGATATTATGGTTCAACCGATAAAAGAACTTCGTTGAAAATGTGGCAACCAATATGAATATCCCTGGTCCCACTATTGGTTATTGATCGGAGAGGTGTGTCGATCATGTCTGCGTGTTCTTGAACTTGTAGGGTCACACACTTAAAGCTTCAGTGTCACTAGGCTTAAATGAGATTATAGACGGTGTGATCGAATGTTGATTTAGAGTCTCAGATAGGATCCTAGATATAACGAGGAGCTTCGAAATGGTACAGAGATAGATAAATGTATATCGGTGTTGGTTTTGGGTTTCAGAATAATATTGGATATTATCAGAATTGTTCCGAGAATGTTTTACAAGAGTCTAGTTGGTTTTAGATGGGTGCGACCTGTCCGGAGGGCTGCATGGTCCCAGTGGGAGGGCACCCCTACCTACATGGGCCAGGGCATCACAACCCCACAAGCCCATGCGCACCCCTCCCAAACCCCGGCCTACATGGGCTAGGGCCTGTGAGATCTAGGCACATGGCTTAATATGATTGATAGGATACTCATACCAACAAGTTGCAACTTCTTTTCCGGAAGCTCATCCAAAACGTACTCTGATGTTAAGCGTGCTTGGCCCAGAGAAATTTGAGGATGGGTGACCGACCGAGTAAGGACAAAGTGCGTAGAAAATACTAGTATTGGTTTGTGGAGCCAGTCTAGAGATCGTATTAAGCTGCCAGGAGTGACACCCCCGGGGCCAAGAAGGAACGGGGTGTTATAAGTGGTATAAGAGCCGACCCTCGTGGTTACATAGGTGTGCGGGTCCGTGGCAGGACATGTGGAGGATGGTGCGTGTGGCCTAGAGTGGACACGCCATGGCACATATGCTGGCACTGGACGCACATACTTGTGCCCAGAGGGAACGTTCCTATGGTGTGCTTGATCGATGAGGGCATCGATCTTCTAAAGGGTGGGTGTATGTGAGATTCAGGCACATGGATTAATAGGATTGATAGGATACAAGTTGCAACTTTTTTTCAGGAAGCTCATCCAAAAAGAACTCTGGTGTTAAGCGTGCTTGGCCCAGAGCAATTTGAGGATGAGTGACCGACTGGTAAGTGAGTACCGGGTGCGCACGAGTGAGAACAAAGTGCATAGAAAAGACTAGTGTTGGTATGTGGGGCCAATCTAGAGATCCTATTAAGCTGCCAAGAGTGACACCCCTAGGGACAAGAGGAAATGGGGTGTTACAGGGCCCCAAAAGCCCCACAAGCAATAAAGGATGCTTTCAGATAAGTTGGAAATTGTGTCTGGACACAACGTAGTCCGAGATGAGATTTGCACCTCCATCAATGCAGAGATATTCTTGGGCCCTTCTTGATATTATGGTATAACCATTACATCTAGCTAGACACAGGGTGATGAGACTCATTGGATAACAGAATATACGAACGAGAGAATAAGGACAAACCAGTAAAGGTCAACATGGTATAATAATCAAGAGTTGTATTACGAGGACACTAGAATGTATTACCTCGAGGTTGTCACATATTGTGATGCAAAGGGATATTATTGACAT
The DNA here is from genome assembly GCA_916181665.1 of Avena sativa. NCBI lineage: Eukaryota > Viridiplantae > Streptophyta > Magnoliopsida > Poales > Poaceae > Avena > Avena sativa. Next base: position 282,480,434 of record OV702293.1, read on the forward strand.
CAATAGGTTCTTTCAATTACTTTGTCATTATATTAGAATCATCATGTGTGTCCGGATACCGTTGTTGATTATTGTCCGCGAAGAGTTCTACGGGCATGTGTAACATCCCAGATTTTATATTAAGATGTTACTAGAAGCATGCATCATCCTTGCATTTTGCATCATACAAGTTAAATTTACTTTAAAAACCCTTTCACCAAACCCTAACAAAACCCTAAAAAAATCCCTCAATATGAGCAAGAAGGAGGTAATCTTGCTTGGCCTTCCTAAAACCTTATAAAAATAATATTCTCTGGTTCTATGATGACCACCTCATTTTTACAAAAATTTAGAAACTGGTTTCATTACATTTGGACTTGTTATGCAAAAGTTATTGAAGAAAAGGCAAAGCAGAAATTGCTAAATGAATTAAAAAAACTTAAAATCTAACCTTCTGGGCCGGCCGCGCAGACCCTACTAGTGCGCGCTCGTCTCCTAACCTAACTGCCACAGCGCGTAGCCCGCCAGCGCAGCCCGCGAGCACCAGCGCCAGCCCACAGCCGCCTTCTCCCGCTGACAGCCTGGGCTCGCACGTCATCCCCTTCCTCCCCGTGGAAATCGGCCGCCGCCGTGTGCTGAGCGAAATCCGGCCCTTTCGGAGACGATTCCGTGACCCTGATGTCTACGCACTTCTATTCTTGTAGACAGTTGCTAGGCCTCCAAGTGCAGAGGTTTATAGAAAAGTAGCAAGTTTCCCTTAAGTGGATTAACCAAGGTTTATCAAACTCAGGGAGGAAGTGGTCAAAGGTATTCCCTCTCAAGCAACCCTGCAATCAAGATACAAGAAGTCTCTTGTGTCCCCAACACACCCAATATAGGTGCACTAGTTCGGCAAAGAGATAGTAAAATACAAGTGGTAGCGGTGCCAGAAAATAGCTTCTGACTTGTTGTTGACGTGGGGTAACGGTGCCAGAAAAGAGCTTGATGGTGAGGTAAGGTAAAGGACCAAAACCTCTCCAGATAACGGAATAAAGATGGAAGCAAGCAAACATGCAACAGATCTAGTAGCAAACGGTGTTTCAATGTTTAGAAATAAGGCCTAGGGATCATACTTTCACTAGTGAACACTCTCTCATATAAATATCCTCTCTTCATGATACTACTCTTAAATACTCTCTGGTTGGACACTCTAATCATCGGTAGGGCGATAACAACACTCCTCAAAGTCCGCCTTCCCCAATCTAGATAACCCCACACTATCACTTTGAGCACTAGATGGTTCCAACAAACACTACAACTTCATAGAGACATCCAACTCCAAATATAAATCATAACAAATATTCAATCTAGCCAAAGTGCCACACACGGTATGCCCGCTGTCACTTTCACACATATGGGGAAAAACATAGATCTATTAAAGCACAAAGAGTATTTATCTAGACTCAAGCCTAAGTGCCACCATGGCGTGCACGCTATCACTTTCACACACATGGGGAGAGCAGAGATCTAATGAAGAACTTGATTAGCAAGGTAGATCTACTTGATTACAAAGCTCATAACCACAAGATCATGCATACAGAGAGAGAGAGAGATGAACACATAGCTACCGGTAGAGCCCTTAGCCTCGAGGAAGAACTACTCCCTCCTCATCATGGGAATCAACAACGGTGATGACGATGGTGATGGAGATTGATGGAGATGGCTCCGGGGGCACTTCCCCGTCCCGGCAGGGTGCCGAAACAGAGACTTTCTGTCCCCTGAATCTTCCCTTCAGTGGCGGCGGTGCATCAGAGGTTTTCCTGGATTTCTTCTGGATTCTTTAGGGTTTTTGGGTTGGAGACTTCTTATAGGCGCAGGAATCAAGGTTGGTGGGGGTCTAGGGGACCCACACCCTCCCCAGGCGCCTCCATGGCTTGCCCGCTCCTAGGAGGGTGCGGCCACCCTGTGGCCCCCTTCTGGCTCTGCTTCGTGGTTCCGTGTTGCTCCAGGAAAAATAATAACTTTGGCTTTTGTCCCGTCCAATTCCGAGAATATTGATTTTCTGCCTTTCTGGAACCAAAAACAGAAGAAAACAGGCAACTTGTTAATAGGTTAGTTCCAGAAAAGATATAAAAATACCTCAAGGTGTAGACAAAACAAAGAAAAGTAGATACTAAACAAGCATGGAACATCAAAAATTGTAGATACGTTTCCGACGTATCAGACCCCCTCGCCAAGATTCTTCGCCCATATAAACCCCGCGACCCCGTCGCTTAGAAACCCTAAAAAATCTCTCGATCTCTCGCCACCAGGCCGCTGATTTCAAACACGTTTCTGATCTCGCCGGAGTAAGGCACGGTCGAGCTCGGGGCAGAGGATTCTGAGCCTCTCCTCCGCTGCTTTTCCTTTCCCCGTGACCCCCTCGTTCGACTCTCTCTTCTCACAAGCTTTCGCCTTGCCTCTCGCAGCACCGTGGCCACAATTGCTCGCCGGAGCATCGCCGGGGATGAGGAAGAACGATGGAGCTTTGCCGATGGAAGAGGAAGCGAGGAGCGCGACCAAGGACGTGAGCGTGACTGCGAGGACCAGCTGCACCCCGTCAACCACACCTCTGCCTCGGTAAGCCACGAAATCGCCCCCGACAGTCACCACCGATGCTGCCACCGCCCATCGCCGCCGTCGTTGCCCTGTAAGTCGCCAGTGTCACCACTGTCCGTTAGATCGAGATCATGCGGTTTAGATTAGAAGTTGTTAGCGAAGGGGTATCAGCGAATCACGCTGTGTCGCGTGGCATGCTAGCGTCAGCGCGCAGCGTCAGCGCCGCGTCATCTAGCTGGGCCAATCAGGAGCTGCCACTTGTCGCGAATCTGTTAGGGTTAGGGTTTAATTTGGCAGATTGTATTTAAATCTTGCCAAATTCATAGAAATTCAACCACTTGGCCAAAAATTGCGTATGATATACCGTTGGATTCACAAAATTGTGTAGAACACATATCTGTATTATTTTTTGCGAGTTTGCAGTAGTATTTTCTGTGTAGGATTTAATCTCTAGTTTGGAGTATTTAATTCATAGAAAAATAATTAGAACTCCGTTTTAGTTGATTCTTGTTGTGTTGGCTTTGTTTTTACAATGCCTACTGACTAAAATTATAAAACCTTGCTTAAGATCTTTTGATATGATTCGGGGCTGATTAGATGGTTGGATCTCCTTATGAGCCTATAAATTAAAGTAATGATCCGAATTAATTAAAATCCGTGGGAAACTAATAATAACAACACTCCCAACACATTAGCAACCCAATAAGGATACCTTGGTAAAATTAGAACACAATTTTGCCTATTACCATGTTATATGCATGCATATTATTTCTGTGGCATTATTTTGTGCAAGTTGTGATTAAATCTATGTTTGTGTTTCGTTAGATTGTTCGTTGTGCACCGAGGAGTACTATTATGTAGAGTGCTACTCGGATCAAGTCAAGTTACACCACTTGTTCATAATTTTGTCTCAGTTTTAATTCTATGCATGTGATCTTCAAATTCTGTAGTATACATGTGTAGGATGTTCTAGTAGAATTTTCCTTAGTATTATTTTGCAAGTACGATGATTTTGTAGTATGCCATGAGTAGCTCTATACTTAGGATTTTTCTCCTCCTAATAGGTTACCCATGTTTTTGCTAAGTCCTTGCCATGCTATATATATATATAAAGTACCGTTGGGGGGGGGGGGGGTTCGAAGACAAGAAATTTTTCTAAGTATAAAGGCTCTCTTGAGCGATCTTTTATTCTCAAATCCACTTCAAAATAAAAACTAAGTTTTCTTCTGGGAGAAATGGTTGTCGAGTCAACGTGTGAGATTTTGGTGGAGGACGGCCGCCTAGGAATCAAAGAAGTCTGCCATGTTTCAGAATTCAGAAGCTTCCAGTGCAACCGCAATACATATGGGCTCTGTCTTGGCCTAGTACTTAGTGGGAAACCTCACCGGGGTACCAACATTTGGAGGTTCTTGGAACGGTTGGATCCAGCTGGTAGAGGGGATACTAAGGGAAAGCCTCGCCATGATCTTGTCTGTAAAAGGACTTGATCGTAGATTGTGGGTAAAGTGCACAAACTCTCAAGAATATTGCAATCTGATCGATCAGCCGAGTTCACGGAAAAGAACGCTTGAGCATCTGAAGGATGGAGGCTCTGAAGGATCTTCCTCTCTCTCTTTCAAATCTTAAAATTTTCTAAAAACCCAAGGCGTGAGTCATATCGCTATTGGGTGGGTTTTGGAAACTTGGTGAGTAATATCCAAGCGTTAGGTTGTTTGGACACTTGGTGAGTAATATCCTCATGTGCCATTCGACCATATATTACTTAATCAAATGTTTACAAAGTAGGGAAACTCTCTCTCCATTACCATACTTAAGAAAATTAGCTTTGAGCAAATAAACTCCACAGCCTAAACTAGCCTTGCATGTAGAGTTAATCTCTTATTTCCTTGGTGTAATTTGTCAATACATTCAACGTATTGACCCAATTTGTTGGCTGCACGTCTTATGTGCAGAATCCAAAGATTGAAAGGTGTGTAGGGATTGCGAGTCTACACTCAACAAGCCTGGGGCGTTGATGGACTCAAGCTGCTTTATGTTTCCGCTGTTATTTGAGCTAGCTTAATGCTAAGCAAATTTGTAATAAATTCGTACTCTGGATTCCCCGTGTAATAATGACTTTGTGTTTTACATGATATTCATCGACTGTGAGTGCTAGCTATTGATCCAGGGACTAGCATGTAAATCACAGGGACTTAGGATCTTTATTGATCCAACGTCACAACAGATGGTATCAAAGCACATCGTTGCCTGTAGGACGTGACCCTAGGATTGGAACCACCTTTAACTTATGTGCCTTACTTGCTTTTCCTCTAAGTTATTTTTTTCACGCACTTCAGTACCTACTTTTCCTCTACTTGTTTAAGTATCTAATTTTCATTCCTCTAACTTAAAGATGACAAGTTTCCTCTATGACACCGTCGTGGACATCGAGCCCCTTCGCTTTGGTGGATGCCTCATGGACCTCCTCACACATTTGGAACTTCCCCTGCCAACAATCCCCTGGGAGTCAAAGTCATCCAGCCAGGACAAGACCGAGGCGAGCGTCCGAAGGAGGACATAGCAATCCACATCATTAGCGACTCCAAGGAGAAGGCCCTTAGAATCATCTTGCAGCAGCTCATTGGTCGCCTATGTGGACGCCATCAGGAATATCTCCAGGGACACTGCAATGGCCTTTTTGGAAGGCGAGATGAGGAAGGGGTTACCATGGAGTTAACCTTTGAGGAAAGGGCTTATACCAAGCGCCAAAGGACGCAATATCAAGACTTGGAGTGCCACATCCATGACCTTGAAAAAGGTAGCTTACTCGAGATGCTAAGGAACGATGAGCTATGCGCTCTCATCAAGGAGAAGGAGGAAATAATCAAGCAGAAGGAGGAGGCAATCAAGGCCCAAGAGATGAAGTTCCAAGACCAAGAAAAGAAGTTCACTAACCAAGAGAAGAGGGTGATAAATAAAAACAAGAGGATTAGGGAACTCAAGCAGGAAATCGAGGGAACTGAAGTGCAGACTGAGGGCCTTTGCAAGATAATCAATGATGTGTGTGCTTCCAAGAGGGACTTGGCAAAGCAACTTGAAGCCGCGAAGAAGTCAAGCCTAGTGGAAGAACTGCAGGGCGAGAAGGAGGGACTTCAGGAGCAGCTAGAAGCTCTACCAAGAAGCTGCAAGATGAAATAAAGGACCTCCAAGAGAAGCTTGAAGCCACCACAAAGGAGATGGAGATGTACAAGTCAACCCTAGAGCAGGAGGGCTACTCGTTCGAGGACGAGGAAGAGGAAGGCGTGGAAGATGTGTAGTAGTTGGACCACCTTTAAATTCTATAGTTGAACGTTATTCGCGATTGTAATAAATACCAAGACATGTTTGGTTTAGTTAAACTTGGATGATTTATGTGTTATACTTGTGCTGCTTGTGTCTTGTGTGCCTTGTGTGTTTTCATAAGGGTAGGATTTTAATACTTAGTCTTTCTGTCTATTTCTTAACTTGTTTCTCAAACCCCACAGATGCCGCCAAGACATGCGAACACCGAAATCCCTCCAGAGATTGCACAACTTTTGGCCACTCAAAACCAGCTGATCCAACTGCTCACTCAGAACATGCAAAACAACAACAACAACGCGCCACCTCTGCTAGCCCCACCTCCACCACCACCTCAATAGGATCGCTTGACTCGGTTTTTGAGGTTGAACCCACCTACCTTCACTAGCAGCGCTGAACCAATCATTGTGGATGACTGGCTCCACACAATTAACAAGAAGTTAGACACCGTGCAAGCTGTCGGAGCCGACAGGGTGCATTATGCCGCGCACCAACTTGAAGGACCTGCTACAGAATGGTGGGATAACTACCAAGTCACCCACCCAAATATTGATGCTATCACTTGGAATTAGTTCGAGATAGCTTTCCGCACTCATCACGTGGCTGCTGGTGTCATGACTCTGAAAAGGCGCGAGTTTCGCGACTTACACCAGTTGCACCGTTATGTCACCGAGTATGGTGAGCTTTTCAACAAGCTAGCCCGTTATGCACCCGATGATGTTTCCACTGATGCAAAGAGGCAGGAGGAATTCTTAAGAGGACTCAATGATGAGATATCAATTCAGCTTGTGGCTCAGAAGTTTGACAACTTTCAGGAGCTCTTGGACAGGGCCATTGTGGTTGAATCCAAAAGAAAGAGCATAGAGAACCGCAAGAGGAAGTCTAAACCTCACAAACACTCTGTTCCGTACCAGAAGCAACGCACTTTATCACCACCACCTTATAACAGTAATGGACACAACCATAACGGTCATCACCATGGCGGTCACAAACACAATGGGCATAAGCACCGCAATGGGAATGGCAGTAATGGAAAGGATCTCAGTGAGGTGACATGCTTTAAGTGCAACAAGACAGGGCACTTTGCAACTACTTGCCCCGAGAAAAAGAATGGGAATTGGAATGGACACAACCATGGTAATGGAAGCGGGAAGAAGCCAAATCCGTTTGTCAAAGCCACGGTGAATCATGTCTCTATGGAGGATGCTTGTGATGCACTGGGCTCCGTGATTGGTAAGTTCAAGCTCAATTCCATTCCCGTAGTTGTTCTTTTTGATACTGGTGCATCGCATTCATTCATATCAAGGGTATTTATGTATAGAGGAAAGATACCTACGGAGACTATAAATTCTCCCCTATGGGTAAGTTCTCCTGGAGGAGAAATAGTGGCAAACTCCGGTTGCCGGAGGTTAGTACTAAGGATTGGGACACATATCTTTCCCACAAGTCTAGTAGTTCTGGAGTCACAAGGATTAGACACAATCTTGGGCATGAATTGGATGACTGAATATGAGGGAGTCATAGATTGTGCCAGAAGGATGGTCACGCTCACAACACCGGAAGAGAAAAGGATTCGTATCAATTCAAATTTTGCACCTAAGGAAGTTATGGTGAACTCTCTTAAGGGGGTTAGCTTGGAAGATGTACCCATTGTGAAGGAATACCCGGATGTCTTTCCGGAAGAGTTACCCCGGATGCCTCCCGACCGTTATATCGAGTTTCTCATTGACTTGATGCCAGACACATGGACTATAGCCAAGATACCATACAAGATGGATGTGGACGAGTTGAAGGAACTCAAGAAATATCTTAGGGAACAATTGGACAAGGGATTCATCCAACCCAGCGCGTCATCTTGGGGAGCTCCTGTCCTATTCGTGGAAAAGAAGGATAAACCCAAGAGGCTAGTTGTGGACTACCACTCGTTGAATGAAGTGACAATCAAGAACAAGTACCCTCTGCCCAACATCAATGACCCGTTCGATCAGTTAAAGGGAGTCAGTGTGTTTTCAAAGATCGATCTGCGATCAGGTTACTTTCAGCTAAAGATTCTAGAATAGGATGTGCCCAAAACAGCCTTCACCACAAGATATGGCTGTATGAGTATACCGTGATGTCGTTTGGTCTAACCAATGCCCCGGCATACTTCATGACCATGATGAACAAGGTGTTCATGGAATATTTTGACAAGTTTATCGTGGTATTCATAGATGATATACTTATATACTCCAAGGATGAGAAGAAACATGAGAAGCATCTGCGCCTAATTATGGAGAAGCTAAGGGAACACAAGTTGTATGACAAGTTTAGCAAGTGCGAGTTCTGGTTAAAAGAAGTGGGTTTCCTTGGTCATGTTGTATCAGCAAAAGGAGTTGCCGTAGACCCTAGTAAGGTGGCTTCCGTAACTGAATGGGAGTCACCCAAGAATGTGGGAGATATTAGGAGTTTCTTGGGCCTCACAGGATATTACCGGAGGTTCATTGAAAACTTTTCCAAAATAGCAAAACCCATGACAGAACTTTTGAAGAAGGAAAATAAATTTCTATGGACCGAGACAGGTGAAGCAAGTTTTCAAGAGTTGAAGAAACGCCTCGTAACGGCACCAGTTCTATGTCTGCCTGATATCCAAAAGGATTTCCAAGTCTATTGTGATGCTTCTCAGCAAGGACTTGGAAGTGTACTGATGAAGGATGGGAAGGTAGTATCCTATGCCTCTCGACGACTTAAGAACCACGAGCACAACTACCCCACACATGATTTGGAACTTGCGTCTGGGGTACATGCACTCAAGGTATGGATACACTACCTCATGATCAAACATTGTGATGTGTTCACGGATCATAAGAGTTTGAAGTACATCTTCACCCAAAAGGAGTTGAATATGAGGCAAAGAAGATGGCTTGAACTGATTAAGGATTATGACTTGGATTTACAGTACCACCCCGGAAAGGCTAATGTATTAGCTGATGCCTTAAGCCGTAAAGTTTATGTGAATGGACTTACCGCAGGGGAACTCCTAGAGGATTTATGCAAGCAGTTTAAAGATCTCAGGCTAGAAATAGTTCCGAAAGGACACACAGCGACTATGGAAATAGTGCCTACTCTTCAAGAGAGAATCAAGGAAGCACAAAAGGGAGATAAGGAGTTGGAAGAAATAAGATTCAAAATAGGTGAAGGGAAGGCAAAAGATTTCCGTCTGGACGAACAAGGAACCCTTTGGTATGGAAAGCGTTTGTGCGTTCCCAATGACTCCGATATCAGAAAGTTGATTTTACAAGAGGCTCACGATTCACCATACTCAATTCATCCGGGTAACACGAGGATGTACATGGATGTGAAGGATAGATTTTGGTGGAATAATTTGTAAAGAGAAATTGTCGAGTATATTTCCCTGTGTGACGTATGAAATAGAGTTAAGGACGAGCATCAGAAACCGGCCGGATTGCTGCAACCACTACATATACCCGACTGGAAGTGGGACAAGGTAGGCATGGATTTTATCACGGGATTGCCCCGGACTCGTTCAGGATTTGATTCTATCTGGGTAGTGGTGGACCACTTTACCAAAGTGGCCCACTTCATCCCTGTAAAGACCACATACACAAGTGCTAAGCTTGCCAAGATATATATGTCAAGGATTGTAAGTCTGCATGGTGTTCCCAAGGGAATTGTGTCAGATAGAGGCACCCAGTTCACTTCAAACTTTTCGCGATAGCTACATGAGTCTCTTGGAACCAGACTAGAATTGAGTACTTCTTTCCACCCTCAAACAGATGGCCAAACAGAAAGGATGAACCAGATTCTGGAGGATATGTTGAGAGCTTGCGCACTAGACTATGGGTCTAGTTGGGATGATAACTTGCCATATGCTGAGTTCTCGTACAACAACAGTTACCAAACAAGTATAAATATGGCTCCGTTTGAAGTTCTATATGGCAGGAAGTGTAGGACTCCGCTGTTATGGAGTGGAGTTGGAGAACGTAGTCTGTTTGGACCTGAATTGATCAAGGACGCCGAGAAAAAGGTACGACAGATTCAGGATAGGCTAAAGGTAGCCCAATCCTGACAAAAGAGCTATGCTGACTCCAAGTGTAGAGATGTTACTTATAAGGTAGGGGACCGTGCGTATCTTCGAGTTTTACCACTACAGGGAGTTAAGAGGTTTGGAATTAAGGGTAAGTTAGCCCCACGATTTATAGGACCATATAAGGTTCTAGCCCGTAGAGGAGAAGTTGTTTATCAGTTGGAGTTACCATAAGGACTGACTGTTCATGATGTGTTTCATGTGTCACAACTAAAGAAGTGCCACCCGAAAATGGCCGAAACACCGCTAAGAGATACAGTTCCCCTAGATGAGGTTCAATTGGAGAATGACCTTACCTATGAGAGAAAACCCATCAAAATATTGGAAACAGCCGAAAGGATTACCCGTACCAAGACTATCAGATTCTGCAAAGTCCAATGGAACCACCATTCCGAGGATGAAGCCACGTGTGAACGTGAAGAAGATTTGAAGGTGGAACACCCACACCTATTTGCTAGCCAACCCGAATCTCGGGGACGAGATTCTTCTTAAGGGGGGTAGGTTTGTAACATCTCAGATTTTATATTAAGATATTATTAGAAGCATGCACCATCCTTGCATCATTGCATCCTATAAGTTAAATTTACTTTAAAAACCCTATCACCAAACCCTAACAAAACCCTAATAAAAATCCCTCAATATGAGCAAGAAGGAGGTACTCTTGCTTGGCCTTCCTAAAACCTTATAAAAATAATATTCTCTAGTTCTATGATGACCATCTCATTTTTACAAAAATTTAGAAACTAGTTTCATTGCATTTGGACTTGTTATGCAAAAGTTATTAAAAAAAGGCAAAGCAGAAATTGCTAAATGAATAAAAAAACTTAAAACCTAACCTACTGGGCCGGCCGCGCAGACCCTACTAGCGCGCGCGTTGCCTAACCTAACTATCGCAGCGCGCAGCCCGCCAGCGCAGACCAGCGCCAGCCCACAGCCGCCTACTCCCGCTGACAGCTCGGGCCCGCACGTCATCCCCTTCCTTCCCGCGGAAATCGGACGCCGCCGTGTGCTGAGCGAACTCCGGCCGTTTCGGAGATGAATTCGTGACCCCCTCGCCAAGATTCTTTGCCCATATAAACCCCGTGACCCCGCCGCTTTGAAACCCTAAAAAAATCTCTCGATCTCTCGCCAGCAGGCCGCCGATTTCAAACACGTTTCTGATCTCACCGGATTAAGGCACGGTCGAGCTCGGGGCAGAGGATTCCGAGCCTCTCCTCTGCTGCTTTTCCTTTCCCCGTGACCCCTTCGTTCGACTCTATCTTCTCACAAGCTTTCGCCTTGACTCTCGCAGCACCGCAGCCACAATTGCTCGTCGGAGCATCGCCGGGGACGAGGAAGAACGGCGGAGCTTTGCCGACAGAAGAGGAAGCGAGGAGCGCGGCCAAGGACGGGAGCGTGACCGCGAGGACCAGCTGCACCCCGCTGACCACACCGTCGCCTCGGGAAGCCACAGAATCGCCTCCTACCGTCACCACCAACGCCGCCGCCACCCATCGCCGCCGTCATTGCCCTGTAAGTCGCCACCGTCACCACTGTCTGTTAGATCGAGATCGTGGGGTTTAGGTTAGAAGTTGTTACCGAAGGGGTATCAGCGAATCACGCTGTGCCACGTGGCATGCCAGCGTCAGCGCCACGTCATCTATCTGGGGCCAATCATGAGCTTCCACTTGTCGCAAATCTGTTAGGGTTATGGTTTAATTTGGCAGATTGTATTTAAATCTTGTGAAATTCGTAGAAATTCAACCACTTGGCCAAAAATTGCGTATGATATACCGTTGAATTCACAAAATTGTGTAGAACACAGATCTGTATTATTTTTGCGAGTTTGCAGTAGTATTTTCTGTGTAGGATTTAATCTCTCGTTTGGAGTATTTAATTCATAGAAAAATAATTAGAACTCCGTTTTAGTTGATTCTTGTTGCGCTGGCTTTGTTTTTACAATGCCTAATGACTAAAATTATAAAACCTTGCTTAAGATCTTTAGATATGATTCGGGGCTGATTATATGGTTGGATCTCCTTATGAGCCTCTAAATTAAAGTAATGATCCGAATTAATTAAAATATGTGAGAAACTAATACTAACAACACTCCCAACACATTAGCAACCCAATAAGGATACCTTGGTCAAATTAGAACACAATTTTGCATATTACCATGTTGCATGCATGCATATTATTTCTGTGGCATTATTTTGTGCAAGTTGTGATTAGATCTATGTTTGTGTTTCGTTAGATTGTTCGGAGTGCGCCGAGGAGTACTATTGTGTAGAGTGCTGCTCGGATCAAGGCAAGTTACACCACTTGTTCATAATTTTGTCCTAATTTTGATTCTATGCATGTGATCTTCAAATTCTGTAGTATGCATGTGTAGGATGTTCTAGTAGAATTTTTCTTAGTATTATTTTGCAAGTGCGATGATTTTGTAGTATGCCATGAGTAGCTCTATACTTAGGATTTTTCCCTCCTAATAGGTTACCCCTGTTTTTGCTAAGTCTTTGACATGCTATATATATATGTATATATACTAGGGAACTTCGGCGCGGCGACACGCCGCACCCTTGCTTTGGTATGGAAGGTAATCTAATCTGGATAGTGCAATTAGTAATGCTGAGAAAACTGCTTCATATTTGGAGTGCATATTAGTCGACAATTCCATCGGTGTTTTCTAGGCTACATTACATTGTCACTGGCATACATAGTTGGTAATGCGATTGTACATATGACTGGTGTCACCAATAGATACTTCTATTACATGGTGGATGGATCTTCACCATGGAGGTAATAAGCTGGCCGGTGGTAGCAAGCTACACTACTATATTAACATAGATATGTGGCAGTATGGTGAGGCATGGTGAAGCAGTTGTTGTGACATGTTTCCTCTTTTGGGGTATCACTTATATGGGTTTGGAGAATACATGATTTCACATGCGATCTACCATTGACCGTTGATGTCAAATCAGCATAACCACACATGCAAGTAACAGAAAAGCATTAGTGATCATATATGCCGTTTTCATAAACATATGTCAAATCAATTGACTTAAACGCTGGATAGAAGAAACTTGAGTTCTAAAACAAACTAACATAGACAACAAATCTAGAAAATAAGATGGGGAACGCACCAATAATGCTTTATACTCGCAAGCAGATTGGGGGTGCATTCCAGTATCTCAATGCAAATAAAGTATAACATCGCGACACCATAGCACCCATCCTTCTGATCCCATATGTTCGCCTCTTCCAAGCCACCAAAGCCAACTCGGCCACGCTGTTGTACATGATGGACGCAAGGAAGATGTGAGCGAGAGCAAGGAGGTAGCATAGGTACGTCGTACAGTTAAATTGTGATATAAGAGCTAATAAAAGACCATAAATCGCAGGAATGAATTTACTTCAGTACTGATTATGGTTGACAAAACCATGTTTAAGCAAGCCAGTATTTAATACAGTATACATGTGAAGAAATATAAGAGCTGGTATGTCCTTCAGTTAAATTGTGATATAAGAGCTAATAAAAGAACATTGCATAAATCTCAAGAATGAATTTCCTACCAGATAATTCAGTATTGATTATGGTCGACAAAACCATGTTTAACCAAGCCGATGTTTATTACAATAGACATGTGAAGAAATATATGAGAGTGGTCACCTGATTCCAATAATAATCTTTTGGAAGGCACAGATCAGTTGACCTACATACTAACAACCGATTTTTTTAGACCGAATCAAAGCTAGGAAATTATACTGATTGTATGCAGACATTTTCAAACCAATTATCTAAAAGATAAGAAAAAAGTATTGCATTTGACTCTTCTGAATATGAACGTGCAAAACATGCGAAGGACAAAATATCATTATGCATGAGTAATCAGGCAAACAATGGTCTCTGCCCAATATGTATGACAACCCTTGTTTTCATTACTATTGCATTGATAGCTTTATGATTTTGGAGGAACATGTAAGAACATTGACCATGGCAGATCAAATACTTCATGAATCTAGATTTGGCAACTTATCAAGTAATCAATTCTAGTGCATACAAAAGTAGAGGCAGGTGAGCAGACACACGGATAGGTAGCTCTCATAGCAATGCTAGCCTGATACAAAATATCAGTAATATCACTCCCACAACATAAGAACATCTGAAGCTTTTATGCAACAGAGGATTTTATCAGAAACATTAGAAGATAAAATATTTGAACAACGGTGTATACACTGATCCACTAACCTTTTGTGCACCCATTTAAAAAACTAAAAGACAATCTCACCTAAGTAGCTACAACTCCTAATATAACCCATAGATTAATGATAGTAAATCATGCTTAACCGAGTATGAGGAGAGGTACATTTCACCAAATAGACAGTGTGCATCAGATTGAAGGTAGAAAAAACAAATAATGAGAAGGCTGAACCGTAGCAGTGGATGGGACTACATGAAGTTGTAGATAGATGGATTGATTTCTTTTGGTTCCGCGGTAAAGAGTAGTCCATGCCCAGTGTGATTTCTTGGATAATAGCATTCTATTGTAGTTCCCTATAATATTGGTCAATACCCAATTTTAGTTCGTAGGAAAAGCAGCTGAAACTTGCAACAATAAACCATACAATGTACTTTCGATTCGGTTCAAAGGATTCAGCTTATAAGAGACTTTATAAGAGACATGATGTAGTAACCTTATAAGATATAAATTACGTCCTGATAGTGTTTTGGCCATAAGATAGCTAGCATACGGCACCAAAGGGCAAGATGTTGGGAACATACAACACCGTTAGATACAATTAATATAAAGTTGTCATAACTTCCTACTTTCCATTATGGAGCATTTACCAATAACCATGAAGCGAGATGAAGAAACATACCAGACATTATGATCCAAACCAGTCAAATGAGATCATGAGAATAGACAAATATGTCGCCGTTGGTTGAACCATGATGTGGTGACACCTGCCAATAACAAATAAAACCGAATAGAAGCCAAAGGGGAAACCCAATAGCCTATGGGAGGTGCATCCAAGTTCTTCAACTCCTTATGGGATATGTGTCACTCTTCCTATGACGTGAATCACCAAACTCTCGTGATGAGTCAAAAGAAACAGAGGAGGCACAATGAGTTTCTCGTGAACCGCAATGACATTCCTCCTCTGGATGGTCCAGAAATGAATCTCATTCCATTTTGTCAACTACGAGATGCCTCATATAGATAATGAAATGTTCTGTGTGTATGATTTCCAAGGCTAGTTTTTCCTCCTCCATTTTCTCAAGGTGGTTCCTCTGGTTCTCCTCAAGGTGCAACCTATGATGATGTGATTGAAGATCATGGAAACGACAATACTTGAGGATACCCTTATACCTTCTTATAGTTGGGATATGCTACATTGCCTACTCCTTTTTCATTTTTTGTGTTTCGATGCCAAAGGGAGACAAGAGATTAGAGTTCTAATACGATTGTAACAGGTTATTTGCTGGGGTTCTAGGGTTCACCGTTAGCACAATGTCTTGCATCATTATTTGTTTCTTTTTTGGCTTGTGCTCCCTTTGTTATTTGTTGAACCTTATGCTTCCTAATTTGTGTGTTGGACAAGTATGTTCTATGTTTGTGAACCTTGGATATCTCTACTTTGTGTTATGACTATTTCTAATATTATTTTCTTCTTATCCTTGTTTAGATATCCATGTTTTATATCTTGTACTAGCATGTTATTTCCTAAATATATTGGGGCAGCTTTCCATTTTCTGTATTGATGCCCTTTGCATTCAAAAGTAAATTCAACCATGTGCATACTTTATGGGGGAGCTTGACATGTATCTTGTTTGAAAACATTTGTTCAAAGCTTATCATAATATCTTTGTGAACTCTGGCTCATTTTGTCAACGTTAACCAAAATGGGGGATATTGTTAGGTTAATCTACACCCAACTTTTTTTGGCTAACAATGACACCGGAGTTAGTTGCAGACTAATGCTAGTACCTTCTTGTGTATTACACAGGTTTTAGTTCGAAGTGGTGTTGGAAGATCATTGGATACCCCCATTTGTTAAAAGGAGTATTGTGCTAGAGTTTCGGTTTTTGTTTATTTTGAGTCTATAGCAAACAACACAGTACTAAGATGGGTGATCTCGATGAGATTGACGAGGATGTTCTAGAGCCCAATGCACATCATAATACCTATTCATTCCATCGCACATGAAGAGAGAAGAGGAATAAGTCCCTTTGAAGTGTTTCTTCTTGTCCCGGTTCTCTTCCCGGTTTGACAGGTTGTCGCACCGGATGGTGTGATGTTAGCACCAATGGACCGGAACATACATCGGTCGATTCAGTTTTGCTACTGAATCTATACCGGTTCGGCAAACCATGCCATTTTGGTCTGTGACCCGGACAACCAGCTCGGGAACCGGAGCATCTAGTCTACGGTCTGGTTCAACCGACTTAAGACCGAATGACTCGCAGAATTTATCCAAATGGCTAGATTTATCCTAGGACTAGAAATAACCTTTCTTCCTCCACGAGCCAACTAGTTCATTCAATTCAGATTCATACCCTTGAGCTCTCTCCCTCTCACCATTGTTGAAACACCAAATCTTGAGGATCTCCCATTCTACCCAACCAAATACAAATTCCTTTGGTAGATAGTAAGTGGAGGTCTCGGTCTACTTTTCCACCAATCTATATTAGATTTACCTTGAGTTCATCAAGCTAGATTTTTACTCTTGGGTCAGTGTGAAATCCTAGACAGCTAAGGTCGTATGGAGGCATTCGGCTTGTGAGTTGCCCTGTGGAAAATTTGGGAGGGATTGGAGACCACTGTAAATTCTATCATGTAAATTCTATCATGAGTAAGTGATCTATTCCTTCATGTGATAGGCTTAGATAAGAAGGTGAGCCTTCGTGGCATTAGAAAATCTTCGTGGCATTCCACACCTATCCAACATGGATTACCTCTCTAAGAAAGGGAACACATGAATACATCTTCGTCTCTGCGTGCTTCGGTTATTCCTAACTGATCACTTTAATTACTCGTGTCGTTTACATTTGTGATAGACTTCGTATTTGATGTACCTTGTATCATCAATCTAGGTTACCTCACCTAGTTTGCATTAGGCTTACTTATATTTCACAAAGCCTAAACTTATAAAAGAAATTAAAGAAAATTTGTATAACCTATTCACCTCCTCATTTAGTTTAACCATCTCTATCCTTTTGTATAGCATGTAATTTATCATTTTAACGGTTGCCCACACGATGTTGGGTTTTGGTACATGGGTCTGCTCAAAATATTGCAAACAATGACACATACTTTTAAACATTTTTCTGTACCAAACGTTTTCTCATTTTGCTACATGTTGATCTTAAAATGTTTGTGATCTTTTTCCGTGACTTCTACAAACTATGGAAAAAATGTTGGAAACAGATGTTACATACATGTGTGCTATATGTGAAATGTTTTTGCTACAGCGAATTTTTTTTTTTGCTACATTGGTCGAAAGCACAAGATTCACTCATAAGTCCATTGGATGGGCTTCAAAAGGGCTATTTTTTTTCATTTTCGTGCCCACAAAGGCTTAGCAATTGCCTTCCT
Organism: Avena sativa; assembly: GCA_916181665.1. NCBI lineage: Eukaryota > Viridiplantae > Streptophyta > Magnoliopsida > Poales > Poaceae > Avena > Avena sativa. The sequence continues at coordinate 282,497,969 of OV702293.1, forward strand.
TTTGGAAATAGAGGCATGTGAAACTTAGAATAGAGAAATAAGTTCTGTAGCTTAGGACAGGCGCGTTATCCCGCGCCCGCGCCATAATAACCGCCGGTATGCAGCACGCGGAGACGAATTTTCTCCTCCAGCAGATGCGCTATCTAGGATGGCACTGTAATTATTTTGTGCGCGCTGCGTTTTTCCCTATCTGGGGCGCCATATGTGACGCGTCGGCTGCAGCGCGCGGCATATTTTTGCACATGCGCGAAGCTCCAGCGGCAGGAAAATTCACCCTGCGCTCGCACCCTCTCTTTTCCCACCTGTGTTGCCGCCGCGTGATTTCGCCGGCGCCGGTTGATTTTGCCGCTGCACCATAGATCCGCCTCCTCGCGCCTCCTCCCGGCATTTTCTAGCGCTCCGTCACGCTGTACCGAGCCGGCGCCTCCGCCGCCGCCACCGACGAGCACAAGGCCATTTCGTCCTCGAGCCTACTTTCAACATGGCGCAGCCAAGGTGCTCATTGGTTTGCTCGCAAGGTATGCGCCTCCACCGGCCGCCAGCATTTTTTGCTCGAATTTTTTGCTAAAAGCTAGTAGTAAGTCATTTCATATGTATATTTGTAGAGTTCATCATACGATTCATCAGACGACGAGTACGATATAGAGGAAGGAGAGAACATACCCATACTATTGGCATACCGCGCCATTAAGAAGCCAAAAATAGGTGGATCGGTGTTCGGTAGATAGAAGTTGTGGAGAGAAAGGATTGAAGGGAACGAGAAGTTGATGCGGTCGTATTTTAATGAAAATCCGATATTTCCCGAAAGCTATTTTTGGCGGCGTTTTCGGATGAGCATCAACTTGTTCAATCACATCGCAACGAAGGTAACGAAGTATTTTGGGACCAAGAGTTCCTTTGGTATATCATAACTGCTTGTGTCATCATGCATAACATGATTATAGAGGATGATTGTGGGAAAAATGTGGATCGTACCCACTACGAATTGATGGGGGTTCCCGTGAAAGTGGGGAGGTCCGCACATAGGATTGACCGGTTTATTGCATCGTATCATTCCATTCGTTCCAACGAAACACATGATGAGCTCCAGAAAGATCCCATGAAAGAATGGTGAAATTGGCATGGACAACAATAGTGCCTACTTCTAATTTGCATATTTCTTGTATTGTTTGAAAACTATGTTATATTGTCGATCCATAAACTTGTTGTATTTGTTGTTAACAATTTGATGTACTTGTTGTATTTGTTGTGAACAATTTGATGTATTTGTTGCATTCTTGTGTTGTAATAATAAATAGTGCATTTATTCGTGAATTTTTAAGCTTATTTGATCTTGTTGAATGCATAGTAGTGTGTGAATGTTGTTTTCCGCGGGCGCTGCACGCTGTATTTTGGAGCGTCCGGTGGAGGAGCATTTTTAGGGTCCGTGCTCGCGCTACAGTTTAGCGCCGGTGGAGGAAAACACTGTGCAGCGTGTGGTATAGTTTTATAGTGCGGTCGCAGCAACGCTTACAGCACCGAAATATGACGCGCCTGTTGAAGATGCTCTAAGCCACCCGAATTTAGCTGCTTGTAAGTGTTTTCCATGACAGATCTAAATCTCATTTTTCATTGATCAAATCACAGAAAAGACAACTATTTAGACACTGACTAGACTATCTTTTGCTCTTTTGGCGCGTTCTTTTCTAGTAACTTTGTAATAAAATGTACATTTACCATGTTGTAGCACATGGTAAAAGGAACCGTTATTTGAACATTTTGTAAAATGACATCAACGGATCATATATTGGTCGAAAAAGTGCAAAAAGAAAAAAATAGTTCCATAAAGCATTATAACAATTATGAAGTAGGAGTACAAGAAAATTGCATGAATCACACGGCAAATACTCAAGAGGGCCTTCTTCACCCCGCAGGGCGTTAAAAAAACAGCTCCATGTCATGTCAGATGGATACTTCCTAGCAATTAGTAAATGTTTTTAATGGGGGCCTGCGGTACACTTGTCTCGCCGTGTAATCGCCGTCACTGAAGCTGCCGGTACGTGTGGTACTTGCATTTGCAGAGATCTCTTTCGTCTCTTGACCGCTTCCCATCTTCCCTCGATCACCTCCAAGTACAGTCTGCTCAGATATTGAGGCGGTCCATCCAGCTTGCCTTGGGCGAAAATGGCAGCGCTTGCAGTATTCCTAGTACTACTGCTATGGCTGGCAGTACCAGCTGCAGCAGCTCAGCGAACCCGGGGTTGCCGGCGGCAGTGCGGCAACGTGACCGTCCCCTACCCATTCGGCATCGGGGCGCGTTGCCACCACGGCGAGGACCGTGGATTCCGGCTGGAGTGCGACGACACCCGCCGCCCGCCGCGTCTGACCGTGGCCGGCTACGGCCACGAGGTCGTCTCCATCTCGCTGGCCACCGCGGAGGCCACGGTGCTGCTGAACGCCAGCCGCGCCTGCTACGACCGCAACTCCTCCTCCGGTTCCGGCCGTGTCCTTGGCCGTCGGGAGGAGTACCCCATGGCCCTCAACGGCAGCGCCTTCCTCTTCTCCTCCATTAAGAGCAAATTCGTGGCGATCGGCTGCCCGGACCTGGCCTACTTCGTCGACGACGGAGGGTACTACGTCACCGGGTGCATGTCGGTGTGCCGCCCGTCCGCGCGCGCGCTCCCCGGGTCGTGCCGTGGAGACGACGGGTGCTGCCAGAGCAACATCCCGCTGGGGCTGGACTCGTACCGGCCGTACATCCGGAGCTTCGGCCGGCGGCAGCAGCAAGGGACGTTCATGGCTAATTCCACGGGCTGTGCCTACGCGTTCATGGTGGACGCCTTGTGGTTCTGGTACGCCGGCTCCCACTTCAACAGGACGGGCGACTTCGCGGTGCCCGTCGTGCTGGACTGGGCTATCAGGGCCGCCGGGAGCTCGTGCGCCACCGCGCGAGGAAACGCCACCGCCTACGCGTGCCGGAGCAAGCAGAGCGTCTGCCTCGACTCGAGCAACGGCCCGGGGTACATCTGCAACTGCACCAGCGGGTACGAGGGAAACCCCTACATCCTCGGCGGCTGCAAAGGTACCGGAGTGCTTCCCACAATTTTGTTTTTGTTTGGGAGAGCTCCACAATGGGCCGGAAGACTTTCATTAAAATAAGACGAAGGAGATGCATATTTTCACACACGATCCTAAATAAAAGAAAAATACAACCAAGTCCACACGCTTTGTAAAAAGAACCCTACAAAAAATATGCCGGAACACGTCCCCGGCGAGCACAAGGGCCTCAACTTGGCCAGGATAATCGGATGGCTTACTGCCTCCGATTTGGAACTGCAGATAAAGGTGGCTTCACTACTCGAAGGCTAATCTCCGCCACTGCTCCACGGAGGTCCTCTCCTTCCACTCGCAGCCTCAGTGCCCAGAAGGAGAATACAAACCATAGAGGAACAACATCGAGCAGCCGGAGTCCGTTGACGCCGCACAGAGAAACCAAGCTCTCCCCTCAGAGCTCCTGCCCGAGATGAGGATGAGAAGTCATAGATGAAGCAGCAACAACAGACCCAAAAGCCCCCCTCCCCCCAACCAGGGGGCCAACAACGCCACCATGTCGAGGATGAGGTCGTCGTGACGCAGCTCCACTCCCCCTCGCCGCCTTGGCCGGCCAGGAGCAGAACCAGCACACTGCATACTGCGAGACGGTGTCCCCCCCGCCCGCCTCCACGGTCGGCCAAGAACAAACGCATCGCAGCACCTCGCTTCGAACATGAATAGCAGCAGCACAATTTATTTAAAAGGGAGCTCGCCTCAAGAAGCTCCAGCATCGTCTTCCACCTTGGACGCGCGGGGGAGCATCCTCTCAGAGACCACCTACCGTTGCGCCGATGCAGCATAGTGGAAGACCCCCATCCGCCTTCTCACCATCAGAATCTCCACTTGTCCTCTTCCTCCCCTCACCACCACGGACGGCCGAATGAGGAGAACGGAGCAGAGAGATAGCCCAGATGAGAGAGGGGCAGAGAAAGACCTTATTTGTGGAGATCCCTGCTGCAGAGGAGCTCGTCACCACCTCTGACCATCGGAGCTTGGCGCCGAGGCAGAACCACCACAGGATGCACCAGGTCCAGTCCAAAAACTCTGGTGCCCTACTCCAATCTACCCCTAAAATCTACCCCGGCGTCTCTCGTCCGCCATCTCCGACCAGCAAAACCAACAGAAAAGGCTCGGGATCGGACCGGCAAGGCGTGGTCAACGCTCAGGAAAAGGGGTGGAAGGAGAGAGCGGGATAAGGTAGAGGACGAGTGGCTACTAGTACATATTCCCACAATTTTTGTTGTTGTTCATCGATCACCTCTCTCGTCTAAGTTATTATTGACTTGTGGCTCATCAATCCCTTTACGCTCTGTCGTTTTTTTATGTATATCGTGCTCAAACGGAAGACGTGGACGAATGCGCGCACGATGACTTGTACCCGTGCTACGGCGTGTGTATTAACACGCCAGGAGGCTACCTCTGCACATGTCCCGAGGGATCGAGTGGAAACGCCACTGTGCTGGATGGCTGTCACCAAAAGGACAAATTCACATTAGCGCTGAAGGCCGTCACAGGTAGTGTGTAAAAAAACAATGATACTTAGTAGTATTACTATTAAATCAGTTCCTAAGATGCAATTTATCTGTGTTCAGGTGTAAGCATAGGCGTGTTCCTGCTGATCCTGGTGTGCTTCTCGGCACACCTGAGCGTTCAGAAGAGGAGGACGCTGAGAGCAAAGCAGAGGTTCTTCGAGCAGAACGGCGGCCTCCTCCTTCAGCAGCAGCTGGGCTCCCTGGCCAGCTCCGGCGTGGCGTTCAAGATCTTCTCCGACGAGGAGATCAGGAAGGCCACGGGAAACTTCGACGAGGCGCGGGTCCTTGGCCGAGGAGGCAACGGCGTCGTCTACAGGGGCGTCATCGCCGACGGCTCCACCGTTGCCATCAAGAAGTCCAGGGTGGTGGACGAGAAGCAGCTCAAGGAGTTCTCCAGGGAGATGCTCATACTCTCGCAGATCAACCACAGGAACGTCGTGAAGCTGCTCGGATGCTGCCTCGAGGTCGAGGTGCCCATGCTAGTCTACGAGTACGTCCCCAACGGCAGCCTCCACCTCTACGTCCACGGCGACGGCAAGGCCATGCCGCCGGGGGAGCGCCTTCGCGTCGCCGCGGAGTCGGCGCACGCGCTCGCCTACATGCACTCGTCCGCCTCGCCCCCGATCCTGCACGGAGACGTCAAGTCCGCAAACATCCTGCTCGACGGCGACCTCACGGCCAAGGTGTCCGACTTTGGCGCCTCGAGGCTCGCGCCCGCCGACGAGGCCCAGGTGGCGACGCTTGTCCAGGGAACCTGCGGGTACCTCGACCCGGAGTACCTGCTGACGTGCCAGCTGACCTGCAAGAGCGACGTCTACAGCTTCGCGGTGGTGCTACTGGAGCTCCTCACCGGGAGGAAGGCCTTCTGCCCGGACGGCCCCGAAGAGGATGACACCAGCCTCGCCTTCTCCTTCGTCACGGCTGTGCAAAGGGGACGGCACCGGGAGATCATGGACGGACATGTCAGGGAGGAACTCGGGGTCGAGGTGCTAGACCACGCTGCCGAGCTGGTTATACGGTGCCTCAGCTTGACCGGCGAGGAGAGGCCGACCATGACGGAGGTTGCCGACAAGATCGAGAGATTGAGAAGCTTCCACTGTACTAACGTGTAGTAGAAAATATGTCGCATGTTGCTAGTGATAGGTAAAAGAACATTCTATCCTCCGTTTCGGTTTACAAGTCCTGCACGTAGTTTTATGTCGTCAAATTGAGCAACTTAGTATGTATATATTACAAAAAATATATCATTGAAAACTTTAGACTTTGTATTTTCCAATGATATAATTGTTATATTATATAATTCAAATTATGATCAAATTGATCACCTAGATATACGCGTAGGACTTGTAAACCGAAACGGAGAAAGTACAGTAGATACTCCCTCCGGACCATATTAATTGACTTAAATTTATCAAATTTTAAATGAATCTATATCTAAATAGTGTCTAGATTTATCTAAATTTTGACAAATCCAAGTCAATTAATATGGATCGAAGGGAGTATTAAATATTATATGCCATGGGTAGGCTAAAGTTAGGGCCATGGGTAGGCTAAGGTTGGGGCCGATGGACGTGAAGGAATTCGGGAAGGGATGATGCAGTGAAGACCGCACTCGTATGAACAAAAAGAAATACATTGTATCTAGGATTGAGACTCTCATGTGGAGATAACACATCTTCCTCTACATCTAATCTCTTATAATCTTGCCATACTTGTGGCTACAATCATGCTCCTTGAGCTGTATCTCCTATGCTTCTATCTAGATCTCTCTGTGAGAGTGGAGGAAGAAGAAGAAGGAGAGCTCCTAGCGAACAGAGAGGGGAGGAGCCCTTCGGGGCCTCTCTTTGAATGATCCCCCTGGTGCTCCTTATAAAGGGGAGCCTAGGGGACAAGGCTTGTTCCACACGCTTGGCATCTGCGTAGCATATTTCTGGCATCTTCTTAGATGCTCAGCATATGCCTTGGCATCTTTGGAGATGTCATGGCATATTCCTTAGCATATTCTTGATGCCAAAGACATATTCTCTAGCATCTTCTTGATGCCAAGGGCATATTCCATATGCCCATGTGCCAGTCTGAGCCATGGGCGTCCTAAGACTGGCACGATTACTTGTTGGTCTTGTCTTATCCGATGATGTGTTCTTGTGGAGACCGTGGAGGCACCTGGAGATAAATAACGAGGTGTCTAGTTCATTATAACTCGGTCCAAACGCCATGGGATAAGTGGAGATTCGGCCCGAGGGAAGCTTGATTCGGCCTGCGAGAGGAAGGTCCGGCCGAGATGTGTTATGGTCCGGCCGGATTAGCCCTTACTCGGCCCAGCGGGGAGAGTCAACCTGACGCTGTAGTGGCCCAGCCGGGTTTGAGGTTCATCCTAGTCAAGAGCTGGCCGCAAGGCCTGGCCGGTTTGATGAGAAGGGCCCAGCCGGGTCACCTGTCTCGGCCCAGGCGAGGCGCGGGCGAGATGAAGCCTGGTGTGGGCCAAGCCTCGCCAAACTCAGCCCACCCGGGGGAAGTGGTTGAGGAAACGAGATACAGGAGCTGGGGATCGTTTCGAGGGCGACGTTAGCGGGAGACTCGGCGAGTGGAGCAGGGGTGTTGGCGTCGAGGAAGATCGGAGGGAGATGGCTCGTCGCTGTGTGGTGCGGTCGAGGCAGGAGACCCGCGTTGGGCCGACTAAGGCTTAGATCAGCCCAGCCGGGGGAGAGTGGCTTGACGAGAATGATTCAGCGGGGCGGGCTGACTAAACTGTTCTCAGCTTTGATTCGGCCCATGTATATTCCGAGCAGGCTTATTCTTGCTTAATTCGGCCCAGGTAATGTCCTCTGAGGCCGAATTAACCCTAATTCGGAGCAGATTCATTTTTCTTCTTCTTTTACTCATTCTGTTTACACTTTTCATCTCTAATTGAATAATTCAATGTTTTATTGATTTACTTTATACACTAACTCTGGGGTACCTGGGGGTATACCCCCGACATTAGTCCCCGAGGCTATGTGGGACTCATGGAGTCGCTCATAGGCTTTAAATAAAATATTCCCAGAGTTATTATCTGATACATGTTTTCTTTGATATATATCTCTTAGCCATATAACCCATTTGGGTAAGTTCTCGAATTCCTGCCATTTTTTGCGCTGCTCTTTTAACCTTATTGGGTAAGTTGTGAGTTCTAGCCTTCTTAAGCACTGCTCTTTTAACCACTTTGGGTAAGTTACGAGTTCTGGCCTTATTGGGCACTGCTCTTTTAACCACTTTGGGTAAGTTATGACTTCTGGCCTTTTTAAGCACTGGTCTTTTAACTACTTTGGGTAAGTTACGAGTTCTGGTCTTATTGGGCACTGCTATTTTAACCACTTTGGGTAAGTTATGACTTCTGGCCTTTTTAAGCACTGGTCTTTTAACCCCTTTGGATAAGTTTTGAGTTCTGGCCTTCTTAGGCACTGCTCTTTTAACCTCTTTGGGTAAGTTACGAGTTCTGGCCTTATTGAGCACTGCTCTTTTAACCACTTTGGGTAAGTTATGACTTCTGGCCTTTTCAAGCACTGGTCCTTTAACCACTTTAGGTAAGTTACGAGTTCTGGCCTTATTGGGCACTGCTCTTTTAACCATTTTGGGTAAGTTGTGACTTCTGGCCTTTTTAAGCACTGGTCTTTTAACCCCTTTGGATAAGTTTTGAGTTCTGGCCTTCTTAGGCACTGCTCTTTTAACCCCTTTGGGTAAGTTATGACTCCTGGCCTTTTTAGGCACTGGTCTTTTAACCCCTTTGGGTAAGTTTTGAGTTCTGGCTTTCTTAGGCACTGCTCTTTTAACCCCTTTGGGTAAGTTATGACTCCTGGCCTTTTTAGGCACTGGTCTTTTAACCCCTTTGGGTAAGTTATGACTTCTGGCCATTTTTGGCACTGGTCTTATAACCCCTTTGGGTAAGTTATGACTCCTGGCCTTTTTAGGCACTGGTCTTTTAACCCCTTTGGGTAAGTTATGACTTCTGGCCATTTTTGGCACTGGTCTTATAACCCCTTTGGGTAAGTCACGACTTCTGGCCATTTTCGGCACTGGTCTTTTAACCCCTTTGGGTAAGTTTTAATCCGAGTCATTTGTTTCCAATCCGAGTTATTTTACTCAAAGTTGACTTATGTCTTAAGTCTGAGTCATTTGACTCAAATCCGAGGTATATGACTTAAATCTGAGTCATCTCTTTCCAAATCCGGGTCATTTTACTCAAAATTGACTTTACGTCTTAAGTCTGAGTCATTTGGCTCCAAATCCGAGTTATATGACTCAGCTCCGAGTTACTTTACTCATATTTGACTTATGTCTCGAATCTGAGTTATCCGGCTCAAAATCCGAGTTATATGACTCAAATCCGAGTTATCTGATTCCAAATCCGAGTTACCTTACTCATATTTGACTTATGTCTCGAATATGAGTTATCTGGCTCAAAATCCGAGTTATATGACTCAAATCCGAGTCATTTGATTCCAAATCCGAGTTACTTTACTCATATTTGACTTATGTCTCAAATCTGAGTTATCTGGCTCAAAATCCGAGTTATATGACTCAAATACGAGTCATGTGATTCCAAATCCGAGTTACCTTACTCATATTTGACTTATGTCTTAAGTCTGAGTCATCTGACTCAAATCCGAGGTATATGACCCAAATCCGAGGTTTATGACTCAAATCCGAGTTACTTTACTCAAAATTGACTTATGTCTTAAGTCTGAGTCATGTGACCCAAATCTGAGGTTTATGACTCAAATCTAAGTTACTTTACTCAAAATTGACTTATGTCTTAAGTCTGAGTCATCTGACCCAAATCCGAGGTATATGACTCAAATCCGAGGTATATGAATCAAATCCGAGTTACTTTACTCAAAATTTACTTATGTCTTAAGTCTGAGTCATCTGACTCAAATCCGAGGTATATGACTCAAATCCGAGGTATATGACTCAAATCCGAGTTACTTTACTCAAAATTGACATATGTCTTAAGTCTGAGTCATTTGACTCAAATCCGAGTTATTTGATTAGCCAAGATACAACTTGATCCGATGAGACGGTGTCAACCTGCCTTTGATGTGGATCCGAGATATAGATCCGAGGTTAAGTTTTGGGATATGATAATAGGGCTAATCGCTGAGAGATCTAATTCGAGACGTTAATATGAGATATAGATTCGAGATATGATAAGCTGACAAATAGTCATCCGAGATACGAGATAATCTGGCAAGATAATAAAATATCAATCCGAGTCATAACATAACCTGGCAATCTGGCGAGCTGAATCAAACTTTAGTCCAAATCAGAGATAAGCTAGTACGCCGAGTCCGAATACAAATCCGAATTATAATATACCCTGGCAAGCTGAATCAAATGTTAGCCCGAATCAGAGATAAGCTATTGAGCTGAGTTAAAGGTTAATTCGAAGCATAAATAAACTGACTCAAATTCTATCCGAATCATCAATAAGCTGGCTGGTGAGCTGAGTTAAAGGTTGATCCGAAGCATAAATAAGCTGACTCAAATTCTATCCGAATCATCAATAAGCTGGCTGGTGAGCTGAGTTAAAGTTTAATCCGAAGCATAAATAAACTGACTCAAATTCTATCTGAATCATCAATAAGCTGGCTGGTGAGCTGAGTTAAAGGTGAATCCTAAGCATAAATATACTGACTCAAACTCTATCTGAATCATCAATAAGCTGACTCAAATTCTATTTGAATTATAAATAAGCTGACTCAAATTCTATCCGAATTATAAATAAGCTGACTCAAATTCTATCCGAATTATAAATAAGCTGACTCAAATTGTATCCGAATTATAAATGAGCTAGTCAAATACTGATCTGAATCAACATAATGTTCTCTCAATCTAAAGGTGACTTTACGGATACGCTGACTAGTCCCCGGGTTAAGTTATTTTCTCCCCGGGGTGAAGGATCGAGTGTTGGTGGCTGAGTTATCTGGTACTTACAGTATACTTTGAGAACTGTTTGAGTGATTCTCGCCAAGTCATATATTCCCCGCTGAGTTACCTGGTACTTACAGTATGCTTGGAGAAGAGTTTGAGTCCTTCTTGCTGAGTCTTGTCTGCCTTGATGAGTCAGACTTGGAGAGCCTCTGCGGTTACCTTTCTGTTCTCTGTTCGCTTGGAGGTGCTGAATGAGCTCTATGAAGAGGAGGTTGATGGAGATGCTCCCGTCCGGATGGAAACCCAACCAACGCCACTAAAAGGCCCCACGGTGGGCGCCAAATGTCGTGGTGGTATCACGACATATGTCATGGGTAGGCTAAAGTTGGGGCCGATGGACGTGGAGGAATCCGAGGAGGGATGATGCAGTGAAGACCGCACTCGTATGAACAAAGAGAAATACATTGTATCTAGGATTGAGACTCTCATGTGGAGATAACACCTCTTCCTCTACATCTAATCTCTTATAATCTTGCCATACTTGTGGCTATAATCATGCTCCTTGAGCTGTATCTCCTATGCTTCTATCTAGATCTCTCTGTGAGAGTGGAGGAAGAAGAAGAAGGAGAGCTCCTAGCGAGCAGAGAGGGGAGGAGCCCTTCGGGGCCTCTCTTTGAACGATCCCCCTGGTGCTCCTTATAAAGGGGAGCCCAGGGGACAAGGCTTGTTCCACACGCTTGGCATCTGCGTAGCATATTTCTGGCATCTTCTTAGATGCTCAGCATATGCATTGGCATCTTTGGAGATGCCATGGCATATTCCTTAGCATATTCTTGATGTCAAGGGCATATTATCTAGCATCTTATTGATGCCAAGGGCATATTCCATATGCCCATGTGCCAGTCTGAGCCATGTGCGTCCCAAGACTGGCACGATTACTTGTTGGTCTTGTCTTATCCGATGACGTGTTCTTGTGGAGACCGTGGAGGCACCTGGAGATAAATAACGAGGTGTCTAGTTCATTATAACTCGGCCCAAACGCCATGGGATAAGTGGAGATTCGGCCCGAGGGAAGCTTGATTCGGCCTGTGAGAGGAAGGTCCGGCCGAGATGTGTTATGGTCCGGCCGGATTAGCCCTTACTCTGCCCAGCGGGGAGAGTCAACCTGACGCTGTAGTGGCCCAGCCGGGTTTGAGGTTCAGCCGGGTCACCTGTCTCGGCCCAGGCGAGGCGCGGGCGAGATGAAGCCTGGTGTGGGCCAAGCCTCGCCAAACTCAGCCCACCCGGGGGAAGTGGTTGAGGAAACGAGATACAGGAGCTGGGGATCATTGCGAGGGCGACGTTAGCGGGAGACTCGGCGAGTGGAGCAGGGGTGTTGGCGTCGAGGAAGATCGGAGGGAGATGGCTCGTCGCTGTGTGGTGCGGTCGAGGCAGGAGACCCGCGGTGGGCCGACTAAGGCTTAGATCGGCCCAGCCGGGGGAGAGTGGCTTGACGAGAATGATTCAGCAGGGTGAGCTGACTAAACTGTTCTCAGCTTTGATTCGGCCCATGTATATTCCAAGCAGGCTTATTCTTGCTTAATTCGGCCCAGGTAATGTCCTCTGAGGCCGAATTAACCCTAATTCGGCCCAGATTCGTTTTTCTTCTTTTACTCATTCTTTTTACACTTTTCATCTCTAATTGAATAATTCAATGTTTTATTGATTTACTTTATACACTAACTCTGGGTACCGGGGGTATACCCCCGATAGAGGGAGTATTAAATATTATATTCGCCGACTCCAATGTCTAACAGAACCGCTAAAATGTGTCTGCTATAAAAAAAAGCTGATTTAGCGTGCGGAAGGCATTTTTACGCATTCCAACCCACAATGTATAATAGTGTGTGCGACTAAAAAATTTCAACACAGGGCATATTGCACTATCGCGGGCGCTAAATTTGGCACTCGGACCGCAGCGCGCTGGAAAACTCGATACTGTGCGTGAACTCGCAACCGCCGATCTAAAAGCTTTGCACGCGCCCGCCCGCCTCCCTCCTCGTGCTGCCGCCGGTGGTTTCCGGCGATGCACACCTCCACCAGCACTCCTCCCTTCCTCCGTAATCCGTAGACCCTGCTAGCGCCACCGCAAACCATAGCGCTAGAGCCGCCGCCAACCCTACCATTGGCGTCGTCCAGGTCTCTTCGCGCCCCCACGGCCGTCGGGCGTCCAGGGCGTCGCCCCCATGCCACCACCGTCAAGAAATGTGTAGCTCAAACGGCCGTCGGCCACGGCGCGGCCGAAAGAAGGGGAAGATGGGCGCGGGCAAGACGGTTATCTTGCGTCAAGTCCAGCCGCCACCGGCCCAATTCCACCCATCGCCACCTCTGTTGCCGCCTCCCCAAGCGCCAGATCCGATGAATTTTGTCGCGCCTGTTGTTGCGCCCAACATGGTCGATCAAATGACCGCAAGGTATGAATTTTCTTTTTCTTTATGTTTCCATGAATGGAAGTAGAATGTAGTATTGATGTGTGATCACCTCGGTAATGTAGTGTTGATTATGAAACTTTCATGGAAACAATGAATGTTGGCTCATCTCATTCACCATGGAAACAAGAATAAGAAGAGTTTCAAATGGACGAGGACGGTGAGAGTTTGCTTGAAAAACCAAGAGAACGAGCGGCCAACTACACCGTGAAGGAAGGCAAGTTACTATGCAAGGCATGGTGCAATATTGGTATGGATCCCACCGTTGGCGCAGATCAAACTAGGGACACTTATTGGGTGAGGATTAAGGAGTACTTTGACAAACAAAACAAGAGTGGAATTGAGCACTCCAATAGATCCCTTCGTTCATGTTGGTTGGTCATATCAATGGATTGTAAAAAGTTGTCGGGGGTATTGACGGCGGTTGATGAAATGAATCCAAGTGGCACCAATGAAAAAGATAGAGTAAGTTGTCTTCTTTTGTGATATTTTGTTCATGTTCCATGTGTGCAATATGTTGTTCTCTATGACTAATCTTTTCTCTTGTTTTGTCTATGTAGCTCAACATTATCCAAAATTTATTTGAAGGTGATAGAAAGAAGAACAAGAAAGGCAATGCGGATTACAATGATGTTGATTCTTGATGTCGATGCTTGATTTGTTTGTATGAACTTAATTTGTGTTAAACTTGGTAGTGTGAACTAAATTTGTGTTAGCTAGCTTTTGAACTATGCCATGCATTTGAACTTTGCTATGATCTTCTGCAATGTTGTGTGCTTTTCATATTTTGGTCAAGCACCAGCCAGTCGCGCGCTATTTTACAATGTTTGGTGCAGCGCAGTGCATTTTAGCACGTCCAGTGAAGCAGCAGCTAGCTGCACGTGCGAAAAAAGGCAAAACACGTACTCTAAAATTGTTTTAGCACGCCGCATTTTACATCTACTGTTAATTTTACATCGACTGTTATAGTTGCTCTAACGGCACGAACTAGTAATACTACCCTTTTTCATGCTAATACAGTTTGGAACATGAGATTGCAAACCTATCATTTCTATCAATGACGGTGACCCCTCTTGTTTTTATTTTGCTAATTGCGAAAAACGGTGATTTCATTGCATATATTGATTGAAAAGTGACCGTGTAGCTTTAGATAAGATTCGACCATGAAATATGATAGAGAAAGACATTAGCAGTATATGGTTTTTCTGTACCTTCTGAGAATAACATATCGCCAACATTTGATAGAACAATTGCATGCACAAAACACTTATCAAATGAATCATCGGAAAGAAAATAATGAATCGGAGATAGAATGTCCCGGAATCTCAGTTTGGCAAACCAACATTTTTATGCAAACACACACTCAAATAAGAGATTGTCTATGTCTCCAGCTTAGTGTAAGACCATAAAATGTAATTAGAGCCCCCCCCCCCCCTCAGATGTCAGTGAGAGGATCTAATTTCCCTATCAAGGAAGACGAGGCTTCGTGTAATACATGGAAATATATTGGTCTAGATGCAATTACTGGGAATGGGCAATAAAGCAACACCTATTGGGAGTGTATCTATGATCACTTCAAGTGTGGTAAACATATGGCACAAGTTTGTCTCCAACTGAGTTTCCAAACTATATCAATGGATTGTTCCAAATGGTCATGTTTCTTGGCTCAAGTTGATTGTCTCAATCCAATTAAAAAATGCCAAATATGCGGTAATTAAATAATCTTGACATGATCAATTGTTTGAACATATATTGTGTGCATTGGAGGCTATAATGTTTTTCACACTTGTGATTTGTAGCTGAACATTGCTCAAGAATTGTATAAGAGAAAATCGATGAAGAAAGGTGGAAGACAAGGCAAGGGGAAGGAGTTGAAGACCAATGAAATGGAGGAGAGGATGGCCAATATTGAGAAAAGGAAGGTGGCATATTGCTCAAGAGGTTGGAGAATGAGTAAAAGATCATGTTCATAGACCCAAATGGTCTACATGACAAGTGTCGAGCATATTTTAAGCTTTGTCATGATCAAACTTTGGCGTGAAGAGAGTATATTAGTGGCCATGGCAGCAATGGTAGTGATGCCAATGGAGGTGATGGTGCCATTTGAGAGCTGTATGCACTTTTGTTTGTATTGATCATGCACTTTGCTTGGGGTTTTAGGCTTCAAGTTTAACTTCAATTCAAAATATTGCCATTTATGTGCGCCGTGATAATTTTAATTACCATGTGCATGATTTTTTAATTAGCCAGAAATGATATACACAATGTGTAGTGTAGCAGATTAGTAGAGAATGAGAAACTCAGAATACGGATATCCGTTTCTCTCTCCTCTACCCAAATTCGGTTTAGGAGCTAAAATTTGGCAATCTCTTGGAGATGCTCTTAATGAGCTAAGCAAGCGAACAAGACCAGGAAGACAGATGCCCTGGAACGAGGCTAACGACAAAAACAATGATCAGCTTTCAGGTCTTCTCAATTGAAGAACGTCTTTGACATGCCCGCTGAAGAGATCGAAGCTGGCAATTACTACACCGACCAACAGTTTAAACACAAGTCAACAGTCAAGAGCAACATGAACTGCAGGGTCAATAGTGAATTAACACTGTTCGATTGAAACGAAAAGCGGGTCTACAAGCTAGAAAGCTAGGCCATGTCTGCAGGCACTGACGATTTGGCCTTGGCGCCGGCGGCGCTGGTTCCGTTCCGAGTCCTGCTGATGCTTGTTGGCGTTATGCCCTCGCCCTCTTGTTGCTGCAGTCTGGGCACTTGTAGTGCTTGATATGCTCCGCTCGAGCAGGCGTGATCTTGACGCATTTCCCATGATACCACCGCTCGCAGTTATCGCAGCAAATCCAGAACTCATCCTTGCCATCGTTTGTTCCACAAGTCCCACACAAGGTATTGTCGCGCTCTTCCTCCTCCTCTTCTCCATACTCCTCGCCACTCTCATCTTCATCCTTCGGGGGAGCTGGCATCTTAGGGGCCTTTGAATGGGACTCAGGCCTTGATGGCTACATAACAGAATGTGATTAGTGACATCTTATGATGCAAGGTCAAGTAAAAAGTCTCACTTACCATTTTCATGCTTGGCTTATTGCTCTTGGTTGTACTGTTGGGGGGCTTCTCCTTGGTCTGTTTCTTTGCAGCCCCAGTCACAACTTCAAATATTGTAGGCAGGTTATTTATCATGTTGAAAAGTCGTCGCCTGCATTAAGAGATAAACCACATCAAAGGTTGTCAAACACCCATGGCATCACGAAACATTTTTTACTGAACAGACAGTACATCCATGCCACTAATTAGGTACGATATGGTCATGTAAAATGGCGTCGAAGGTAAACTGCAGTGAAGCTTCATATTTCTCTGATGAAGAATTTAGTTTAACCTCACTGAATTGCACAATCAATGTCCAGATCAATTTGCTGATGCTCATAAAATAAGTTGTTTAATCCCATCCACCAGAAAAAAACTATTTGGACTTCAGTTGTGTTAGTTGGCAGAAACAGCAAAACCATCTATATTTCACATTTTCATTCCACACCAGCAGGAGCACTATCCTTCTATTAGCAGATAAGAGATATATAGTTCACTAAAGGGCCCTTCGTATCATAAATGGATAGTTCTGCAGTAACCCAAACTTCCAATAAGAGCACAAGAATACCACTTGTTTTATGCACAATAATAAGGCACATTGAGTTTCACATCTTATCATAAACTTCGTTGCATATTGTGCAAATAGAAAAAAAAAGTTGAAAACTATGTACCATGCAACCTTGGCGAAATCACCAAGAACTAAGGAGATAACAGGCTAAGCTAGCTGAAATCTGGGCTTAGTTTCTGGTGCAGGACAGAATCCAGCTACCATCCTCACCTTTCTGGTGCGTAGGGATAACCCGACAGTTTGTGGTTTATTCCCAGTCACCTTAATGGTTTTGCTTTCTGTTGTGTATTTTTCAGGTTCAAACATGTTCCTGATATCAGATTATCACCTAGATATATTTGATTGAAATGTACAAGAAGCCACCTCAATTTCAGTCATCTCTACGGATACCAGCCCCTCTCGAGGTCCATGAAACCATCTAGTCTATGGCGAGAGGTGGGAGCCTCAAACCGGACATAAACACCTGCGGATGCAGCTTAGTTTGTTTATGGCCGAGTGCCAAGAGCCCAAGGTTTTCTGTTTGAGGTTGTAAATGCATGTGGTGAGATTGGTACAAGAGAGATCATAGCTTTAGATTATTGACAACAAGGATTTTACCTTAGCAGGGAAAACAACTATGGTGGCATAGACCTAGTATACAGTAGCTAGGATCGATAGAGTAGCCAATTATTATTTTCTCCTAAAATCAGTTTAGTGGTATGGATATTCTACACCCAACATAAAATAAAACTACTCTCCTTAAAAACATGAAAATAATAAATACTAGAGCAATTTAAGTTAAAATAAATAAATACTACAGCAAAAGGATACGCAACATGGGCAAAGTCGTATAGAATAACATAAAGAACCTCCTAGAAAATCACGCAGTTTAGTAGGGAAAACACAAATATGCGTGATCAATTCAAACAAGCTAACATAAATCTCCAAAATTGATATGGTTCATTCAGTTTCTTGGCATCCTATATTTCTTTTATTTTCACAAAATCTTTATCATCTTCCAGCACTCGAGGAAATAGAGGCTTGACATCAGATAAAACTAACTACCATATACATACAATAAACGAAAAATGCCACGCACATAAAGAGGAACTACTCTTGTAACCTTGCTATGCCATGCAAAAATCGTGACAAGATATCAGGTGGAAACAGCGGCAGAGCTTGAGTGAAATATGAGGGGTTAAATCACAATTCAAACTATTGAAATCCTACCAAACTACCATAAGTCTATTACATTGTAGAATTCATAGCAAGGAAATAAACTTCGGTCAAGTCTGGACTATTGGACAGTGGACATGTGAACTGGTGGCTTCTCTGGCTGGTAGGGAAGACATCAAGTGATAATTCATGGTCTTTTAGACACAGTAGGGGCTCATTAAGTAATTCTGTGACAAATTGTCTTACATAGTAGCTGCTAACTAATAACTCTGCCCACTCCAGGGATGTCCTGATGTTAAAGGTCCTGTTACGCTAAACACTCTAGGGATTGAGCTGACCAAGGAGCCAACTTCAGGAGATAAATTTTATTGGGATATTTGAATTTATTGTAGCATTTGCTGCATGTGTCGAATCTTACTTGCTAACAAGATGTTTTTGTTCTAAAACTCATACTGGTAAATTTTGCTGTGTTCATTTTACATCCATATACTCTAGTTTTCAATAATTCAAACTAAATCTTTTTTTACTATAATTCTAGAGCCATGTTGAAACAAATGTATCTCAGCTACTGAAGGAAAACAGGGAAATTTGGATAACTATATCTGCACCTTATTATGCAATATTGTGTGTGAAAAACATAATGATTCACCTGTGGAATCAATTATACTAGTATTGTACCCAAAACATACTGATACTATCTAGACATAAATTATTTGCACATGCTACATCCTCATGTCATTTCCAAATCAACCTGAGCATTTTTATAACTTATGCCGCAAAAGGTAACTGCACAACCTAATCTTAACTGTATGATACAATTTGGAATTATATCACTCGTCTTGAATACTGATTACAAAAGAAATCAAAGTCTATCATGTTTGTTTTCACTCACAAAGAAAAGGCAGCCCAAGATTCATCAGGACGCACAAGTTTAGTACTCCCTCCGTTCCTTTGATTAAGGTGTGAAACTTATAGCGCGTGGATTAAGGAGATTCACAAAGCATGCAGTTTTTTCCATGATGCCCCTCCCTCCGTTCCATAATATAAGATGTTTTAGCCTTTGTGAAACGAATGTATCTAGACATTTTTAGTGTGTAGTCGTTTCACAAAAGTTAAAACATCTTATATTTTGGAACGGAGGGAGTAGCTCCTAACTGTTATCTCTCTCTCCTGTTTGTTGGGCAAGACCTCCTCCATTCTAGCTAAACAGCCACTAGCCAATCACCATGCACATGCACATGCACACGCAGCATCTCCTCTATTCCAGCGCAAGGGAGGGGTAATTCTGGATTGCTAGCTACTCCATTCCAAATTAGTTGCCACGGCTTTTTTCCAAAACGAGCAAACCTACATACTGAAACGCGTCTAGATATGTATCTAGACCAAATCTGATCAAAGCTGCGGCGACTAATTTGGAACGGAGGGAGTACTCTACAATGCCTGCGCCTTATTTTCTGGCGATTTTTGCCAAAAACAAATATACGCCTTACTTACAGGAACGGAGGGAGTACATTTTGGCATAACTGTCAATTAGCATGGTGGTCTTGTTATTACACAATCTTGCAAGACTCCAAAATAAACCACAAGCACGCTATTCCCACCTAAACATAAGGAAAACAGTAATTGTACTAAAGATGCACTGGAGCAACTAGGTTGGGCCAGAAGTCAGTGTTTTTCAAAGCATCGAGCTACAAACACAGGAAAAAATGTTTCAGGGTGACAATCTAGAACTAGATAAATACTTGTGACGAGGAACTAACTTCATCTGAGTCCAGTCCCACGCAGGCTAGTTTGCCTCAACTGGTACTAGAATTCAATGCTTAACTTTTTTTTAAACAATCACTAGCAATAGCAACTAGCAAGTAGCAATTAATTCTTAAGCTGTTCTGAAAGTGTTACTAATTGCTAGGCCATTAATCAAAATGCATTTGGACTCTCATGACTCTTTAGTACTGTCAAATTTTGGTAGCAACTCGTTTCCTCTAGAATCTAGATTGCCACAGAAACAGCATTTGGACTCTCATGACTCTTTAGTACTGCCAAATTTCGGTAGTGGGTGCAGTGCTTTCCCAATGTGCAATACAATAATTTCCTGGGATTAAATGTGACTGCAACTTCTAATGTTTTGCCATTCTGACACATGATATTAAGTGTTGCAAGGATAGATTAATTGCCTTGCTCAACAACAACTCAATCACGAAAAAGTTAATCTGAATATTGATAATATGGTGAAGGTCAAAAGAACTCAAAGAGACATAATAAACTACTTTCTCTACAATGCATGATATTCTAGACATGACAGTATACAGGATTACTTATTCTTGAGGTGAGTACCATTTTTACATGGCTACTCTAGATAGTTTGATGTATAAAATGGTCAATGTTTGAAAAAGTCAACTCCTCGCAGAGACGCAGACCATAGTGGCATAAATTTGTAAAAGGTAGGGCCGTAGGGGTATTGATTGTCAAAGATCATAAATTTGAATGCAGCACCAGATGGTAGGTTTGGAAGAAAAAATAACCTCACAACAGTGGGATTCAATTGAAATCCTGCACAAGAAAACTTAAGGATGACACTGCTCATAACTCAAGACTACAGGCTACCGTATAGCGTTCCCAGATGCTGTGGAATGCTAATAATTCCAAAGAGCACGTTCTGTTCTGATACCATTAAAAGCATCTGGGCATGCACTCAAATTCCTTTTTTCAGAATGGCAAAACCAGCACATGGAAGAAACCTTTAAACAAAGATCTCCAATCAAAGTTTTTTTTATGGACAGAGATATTTAAGAGAGGTCATCTGAACAAGGTAAGAACATAGATAACAATATCTTAAGAAGAGAAGCAAAAGCAAGCAATGGGGAAAATCGTTTAGCGAGTGTTGCATATCCCTTGATCAACAACAAACCGAATTGTAAATGGAATCAGTAAAAGAATGGAAAATGAAGGAATGGAGCTACGGATAAATATATTCTTGTCCAAGCAACCGGAAAAGGTTTGATGGAATCATTACCTTGACTCTTTGTCAAACCCAAACCGTGCTGCGAAGTAGAACGAAACAGCCAATAACCAAGAATCACTGTGAACAGCAACCAGTGCCAACCAATCCTTCTCATTCATGCCATCCCTTGCAAAGTTGATTCCTAGTGCTGGTTCAGGAATCTCTGGGGGAACTTCCTCAGCTGGCAAGGTCACTTCCCATGTTTCATTAGGGTACCCATAAAGGCACAAGTTCTCCTTTTCTGTTCAAAGAAAAGGAATTAGTAGATACATAGAATTCTGTGCGAGTACTACTCACAATTTGGTGAGTTCATTGCAAGGACCAAGAAGAGAATGTTACTCAAGCAAGAAAGAGAAACAGAGATATAACACTGGTAAATTACACAACACAGATGAAGCAGGCTCACACTTCACAGCCAACCCCATGATGCAACGGCACCTAAAAGTTTAATGATTCCACCAAAGGTATGAGCCAACCATAACATACAGGCTCTGAGCCCATGAACCTAGACTGCATTTATGGAGGAAAAAGCTACAAAAAAGCAAGCAGACAAAGAGACAACACATAACACATTACATCACTAGTTTAAAACTCCCCAACACCCTTTTTTTCCCAATTCCTCCACCACGCAATGATGGCTGGCTACAGTCAAATTCTGAAAGAGCCAACAACCAAGCAAAAAAAACCACAAAGTATCACTAATTTTGAAAATTCGGAGCAGGATAAGAAACTAATAAACTATATCTCCTTCCAGTCTATAGTTCCAATCCCACGCAGCGCCCCAGTTCATCACCGCATTGACGAAAGCTGCGAAGCTACGACCGTCGCAGCAGAGCTCCAGGCGCGCAAAATTCAACAAAATTAGTTCCGGAATTCCCAGCAGAGCAACCAGACGGCCTAGACCTAGAAACGACGGTAGCTTGGGCGCGGCGAAAACCTACACCAGGGGAGATCGAGCGGACTCACCGGGGTCGCAGAGCTGATAGAACTTGTCGACTTCTGCAAAAAAAAAACAAGCAAACAGAGAAGGCGCGTCAGCGACGTCAGGGCGGCCGGCACGGGCAAAATCCGGAAGCGAGAAAGAGGCGGAGGGAGAGGGGCGGCTACCGAGGGTGAGGGCCTTGATCATGCCGGCGCGGCGGCCGCGGAAGTCGCGGAAGACCTCCTCCGCCGTGCGGGAGGCGTAGGGCGCACCGGCGCCGGCGCCGGCACCGGCATCCATTTAGGGTTCCGGCGAGGAGGAGGAGGGGGAGGAGGCGGCGGCGGCGGCGGCGGCGGCGGGAAACGAGAGGGTGGAGGCGAGCACGAGGAGGTGGAGAGGACAGACAGGGTCGCAGGCTAGGCTCTCGCAGTCGCAGGAGTGGTGAGGTTTTTATTTTTGGGAAGGATTTCGCGTTCGTTTTCGGGAGGATTTGAGCCCGGGTGTGCTTTTGGTTTCCCAAGTGGCCCTGGGCATGTGCCATCATATCTTTTGCCTTTATGAAATAATAATCGTCATCATATCTATTCGTGTTAAGTCAATTTTGTTGGACCTTTCCTTCCTGTTGAAATTTCCTTTTTTTTTAAGGATTTGAGCTAGTCCCAAAATAGGCGAGACTTGATTTTTTTTTTTTGAGAAAATGGCACGAGCGCTATCTTTTCATTAAGAAAAAACGAGATATGTAAGAAACTAGTCAACTAGAGACCCATAGCCGAAAACTCTAGACACTTGGGACTAGTGTTCATGGTTTGAGTCCAAACTCGTAACATTTTTGGGTGTTTTATGTTTGACATGTTTTCTTACTTTTTATTGTTATATACCATTTAATGCTGCAATGTGCTTATGTTTCCTTGGTTCTGTTGTTATGTTGTTGGTTTGCAATGTGGTGACTCATAGGATTCGTTCCCATTTAGATTGTTTCAGATTCATTTCCAACCCTAACCAAAAACATGTTTATTTCATTTTTTGCATCGACTTCAAAAACCCGAAGTTGGACCTTTCTTACAGGTTAATTTGGAATATGACAACAAAATATCAGGTTAAAACATGTCTATTTTAAAATATGAAAACAAAATATCGATGCTAGTATAGACTATCTTCCTAATAATACAGTTGAATTTTAACGTGCAACTGCTACACTAGAACATCAGCAAAGAGTACAACAAAAAGAGCATGTTGTAGAGTTGAAAAGTAAAAGAGAAAAAGCATCTCAGAATCATGGTTCGGAAACACACATGCTAATCCAGTACTCATCTACTCCTATAAAACATAGTACATGATGCTAAATATTAAGAAAATCAACATTCAAACTAAAGGTACAGAAGACACTATCTGCCTTCAAGTCAAAAAAACACTAACTGCCTAAATTTGGCCAAAGCATAATCATCCAATTGTCGTCCTCGACACGTCAAAGACTAGCCGAAGAAGGAAAAAGAAGATAGTCAAGTATGGCATCCTAGAGATTGCACAAATTTGAATCGTCTCTAGCAAGATATAGTCACCTCATCAAATGCTAGACAAAAGCTTTATGTATGGAGGATATCGTGGCAGGACGTGCACCAAATTTTTGCATTTTGTTCTGGGAAGCCCTGCCGGCGGGGAAGAGCCATGCCAGCGGCGCTCGATCTGTGTCAAGGGAGAGAGGAGGCATCGGGGAGAGTCGCGAGAGAGGTGCGGTGCTCTGTTCGGCGACGAGATTGATGGTTGTCCGGACCGAGGGCATTTAGGGAAGACCGGAATTTTCGTGCACGTGACAAATTTTGCTCATCGAATCGTTCCGCGACTTACAAATGTGGACGGAGGGAGTACGAATTTTTTAGGGCAGATCTTTGGTGATTTGCCTTATGCATGCACCCTGTCTAAGTGTAGTCCGATGCCTACCACGGCGAAGGAAAACCTAGCAAAAACTCACAAATCTCAGCGCATATTCGATCAACGGCGCCAAAACGTACCGAGACAACCAACCGGTGGTCACTGGGAGGAGACGAGGCCGCGGTGGATATGGCCGCACTCGCTGCCCACCACCACCGTGTCTTCTCCTCCGCGACTCCCAGAACTCGCCTCCGTGACCACCGCCGCTCCTCCTCGCTCCCCTTCTCGTCCTCCTCCTGGCCTGCTGCCCATGGCCGCCCCAGAGCCGCCCGCGTTTTTCGGCACGCCTCCAGTGGCAGCAGCGCGGCCCCGGCCAACAACTCGTCGTCGCTAGAGGAGCTGGCCCGGAGCTGCACCACCTGGACATGGAGAGGTATGCGCGTGAACTATCTGGTCAGAGGAGAAGGCCCGCCCGTGCTGCTCGTCCACGGCTTCGGCGCCTCCGTCGCGCACTGGCGCAGGTGAGCAGGAGCCGATCGAGCCTGACCAGAGCGCAGCTTGTATGTAATCCGTTGCGCACGCAGTGTGCTCGATCGATGAACCAGCGGAGGTTCTACAGAATTTTGTACTTCAGAAATGCTTACTGAACATTCTTTTCAGGAACATTGGCGTTTTGTCTGAATCCAACACCGTTTATGCGATTGATTTGCTCGGGTTTGGGGCGTCGGATAAGCCTGCCGGGTTCTCTTACACCATGGAGACATGGGCTGAGGTGAGTACCCGGTTTCCTAAGACCACCGTGAAACTAACAGCAGATCATGACATGTGAATTTGGTTGACATCGTCAAACTTTCCTGAGAAACTGGGTGTTCGTGCTTGTGCCAAGCAGTTAATCCTGGAATTCTTGGACGAGGTCGTCAAGAGGCCCACTGTGCTCGTTGGCAACTCTGTAGGAAGCCTGGCTTGTGTCATTGCTGCCTCAGGTTAGACATCTCCGACACTGAGGCCACATCCTGGCAAGAATTGCTAGCTCTTTTTACCGCATTCTCTTGTAGTTTACAGTTTTGGTAAGGTTAAAGTGTATGTTTTACGGTGTTCATGTTGAAGATGGAGTGGTTGCTCAATTAAAGAAATTTATTTCAAATCACTTTAGCTATGTAGTTATTTCTGAATAATGATTTTGCTACTGGCAATCATGTGCCCATATGATAGAGTAGTTGCAGGACTACCTACTTCTAAATCTTCAGATGGGGGGACCTTGTTAACCAGACAGATGTTAATCATTTCAATCCGCTCGCTGCCCCAACACCAAGCTTAATTACACACGCCACTAATGCCTCTAGGTTTCCACCTTACTCAGAAACGATGACGTTGTTTTTCAATTGTGAACAACAGATTCTACCAGAGATCTTGTCCGGGGTCTTGTTCTGCTGAACTGCTCAGGTGGGATGAACAACAAGGCAATAGTCGATGACTGGAGGATCAAGTTGCTCTTGCCTCTGCTTTGGCTAATCGATTTCCTGCTGAAACAGAAGAGAATAGCATCAGCACTTTTCGGGCGTGTAAAAGAAAGGCATGTCCCACTACTCACTGCATAGATAGCTTCAGTAACCCAGTCCTGTCGATTGACATGGCCATGTATACTCACTGCTGACCTGAAACAGGCAGAATCTGAAGGACATCTTACTGTCTGTCTACGGAAACAAAGACGCCGTGGATGATGAATTAGTCGAGGTAATATATCTTTAAAGCATCAGCTAATTTTTGTTTCTTCGAGAATCCGACACATTTCAGAATTCTGAGTGGCAAACAATGGCTGATGCTTCTTGTCAAAGTCTTGTGCAGATCATAAGAGGGCCAGCTGATACCGAAGGTGCTCTGGACGCGTTCGTGTCGACGGTGACGGGCCCGCCAGGTCCTAGCCCGATCGCGCTGATGCCCGAGATCAAAATCCCGGTCCTGGTTCTGTGGGGAGATCAGGATCCTTTCACTCCGATCGATGGACCCGTGGGGAAGTACTTCTCCGGTCTCCCGTCCGAACTTTCCAACGTGAAGCTCCACATGCTGGAGGGAGTCGGCCACTGCCCGCACGACGATCGACCGGACCTCGTGCACGAGAAGCTGCTGCCGTGGTTGGCAAATCTCCCATCCGCGGCTGAACCTGAGGCGGCGTTAACTTGAGTATTAGATTGAACTCAGGATTGCAAATGGAAATACACTGAAGGATACCCCGTGCTTGCAGAGGTATCTGTATAAAAATTATATCTTGTAAATGAAGGTTACAAGAAGCATGAAACATGAAGTTGTCTACAAAAAAATATGTAAGATTCAGTTGATCAGATTAGTCAAGAGGTTAAATTTAGTCGACATGGAATAATTGTGTATTTGGCAAATTAAATGTTGTCAAGGTTCATGAGTGTATCCACGGGCTGAATAAGCTGATGGTGTGGATATGTCGTATAAAGAGATAGATTATCATAATATATACATGAAAATTAAGTGAATACCCACTGGAGTACATACCCAATGCATGTGCCGCCGTCGGATGGCCTATAGCATGTATAAAAGGTTGGCAGCTAAGTACGTAAGTAATTACTGGTTTTTTTTCCTGGAATAGTGTTGGTGGAAGAGGGATCTCTATCTGCAGCTGAGTTAGCTCAGGAGTTCTCCAAGATATACAAGACTAGTTGTCCTTGGCAGATCAGAGAGTTAGGGGTAGAGAATACTTTCCTGGTTAATTTCCCTTCTCACATTGGGGTTGAGCAAGTGATTGGTTACCCTAATTTTGGAGTGTCAAAGCAAGGAGTGTGGGTAAAAGTGGAAGCTTAGAATGATGATCCAGAGCCAGTGGAATTCTTGAAGAAAATCTGGGTGATCATTACAGGGCTGCAGACTAAGTGGTGTGAATGGAATACTTTAGATCAAGCAGTTTCCACTTGTGGTATTCTAGAGGATGTGGATTGGCAGAGAATTTTTAAGAACAATGCTAAGGATGTAAGAGTCTTGATTAAGTGTAAGGACCCTTCTAAACTTCCTGCTGGTAGGATCTTCAACTTTCATGATCACTTGTTTCATCTGGGGTTCACATCAGACACTTCTGTACCTGTGGTGGAAGTGGAAGAGGAACAACTAAATGAGGACCAGAGTGATCAGGACAAGAGGAATGAAGATGAGTCCACTGGGCAGGGAGGAAATATGGGCCAAGGTGGTTCTTATTGAAGTGGCTTGTCATCACAGCAAGCCGGTTCTGGTGCCCCTGCTAGGAATGGAGGACAAGCTACTAGTAACGTTAGGATGGCAGCTAACTCAGCTTATAGTGCTAATGTTGTGTTCTGGTTAATGGTGCAAAAAGTGTAGTGGATATGGAAGGAAATTTCATCTCGGATAAGACTCCTGTGACCCCTGATACTGATTCGGAAATTCAGAAGTTCTGGCTGGAAGGACAATATGAAGATGTGAGTTTTGCTCAGAAGATGGATATGGAAGCAGAGAAGATGAAGGATACTGTGGTAGATCTCCCTGATGATATAATGCCTAGCTTCAAAGAATTGGTGGTGAGGGAAAGGGATGACTCTCTCCTGAAACAAAAAGCTCCAAAGAAGTTGAAGAAATGGGGACATGTATAGCCAACTAGACAAAGTACTAGAGTTGATAGGTCCAAGGACATCCTTCAAAGAGATGTAGACTTGAAGAAAATCAGCAACCTGGAGGTCCCAAAAACCATGAAAGGTATAATGCTGTCCAATCCTTTTACTGCTCTTTCTACTGTAGATTTAGATGCTCTCTCTCTGATAATATAGGAATAGAGATTAATGATGAGAGTTTTCCTAGTGTTAGTAGTGATGTTGGCATTCCCATCCTTCATGCTGAAACTTCTTCTAAGGATAGAGATTTAGATGAGGAGGCAGAAGGATGGATAGAGGTTTTACATAGATCTCGGGGCAAGCACCCCAGGAAGAAATGCTTATGGTTAGTGCTTTTTGGAATAGTAAGAGTCTTAATGCTCCTGGTAGACAGAAATATATAGAAGATAATTTTATCCCTTTAAAAGTAGATTACATTGGTTTTCAAGAAACCAAAAAAGATAGTTTTAGCAATTCCTTTATGAAGAATTTATTAGGAAATAGAAATTTTGCTTGGAATTACTTGCCTTCTATTGGTACTGCAGGTGGTATTTTAGTAGGTGTTAACCTAGATCTTTTTGAGGTTGTTTCCTAGGATATTAGATCCTTTTCAGTTAGTGTTGTCCATAAAATAGAGTTACTGCATTTTTTGTAGAATCATTATTGTCTATGGGTCTGCATATGAAGAGAGGAAACAAGATTTCATATCTGAGTTGCATGAAGTTTTTCTTAACTAGGATGGTCCTGCTATGATAGGAGGGGATTTTAATCTAATTAGATCCCTTGATGATAAGAACAACAAGAATATAGACTTTAAATGGGTTGATAAATTCAATGCTTGGATAGAATTATGGGATCTTATGGAGATTGGTCTATCAGGTAGGGCCTACACATGGGGTAATAATCAAGAAGATCCTACAATGTGTAAGCTAAATAGAGTCTTTTGTTCTACTGATTTTGATAGGAATTTTCCTCTGGCTAGTGCTAGAGCCCTTTCTAGAGTTGGGAGTGATCATACTCCCATGATTTGGGATTCAGGTGAACACCGTGTTCCCAAACCTTCTAGGTTTAGATTTGAAAAATGGTGGATAGCTAGAGCAGATTTTAAGGATACAGTCATCAAAGCCTGGTGCTTGAGGGTAGATAGCTCTAATCCACTTGATGTTTGGCAAAGTAAAGTTAGAAATTTTAGAAAGATAGCTAAAGGTTGGAACATTAATATAGAAGCTGTTATTAGGAAGAATAAGAAAGAACTCATGGAGGAGTATGATTCTTTAGACATTAAATCTGAAACTCGGTTGCTTTCTAATGAGGAAAGAGGTACAATAAATTTGATCTTTAAAGAACTCCAGAAGTCCTGGATCATGGAGGAAACTAAAGCTATACAGAGATCTAGAGATAGGAACATCTTAGAAGGCGATAGAAATACTGCTTACTTTCATGCAGTAGCTAATCAGAGGAGGAAAAAAATGTCCTAGAGGGCCTAAATGGACATGTAATTGAGATTGATGATATGCTTAAAGTTGCTAATGATTACTATAAATATCTTTTTGCTTGGGAACCTAGACCTGATATTAAGGTGAAGCAGGATTTTTTCTCTGAGGAAGAAAAGATTAGTGAGGCTGGAAATATGGGTTTAGGAGATTCTTTTACCGAAGAGGAATTTGGAATAGATTTTTTTGGATCCTATGCTGATGGAGCCCCTGGACCTGATGGTTTATCCTTTATGTTCTATCAGTCTTACTGGGAGATTATCAAGTATGATCTCATGTCAATGTTTAATGCTTGGTATGATGATCATCTAGACATTTTTAGATTAAACTTTGCTATGATTATTTTTATTCCAAAATAAAATGATGTTAAGACTATGAAGAAGTTTAGACCTATTAGTTTGCTTAATTGTTCCTTCAAAATATTTACTAAGGTTTTGACTAATAGATTGGCTAAAGTCATAGGTAGAATCATTTCCCCTAATCAGTCTACCTTTATTAGGGTAGATTTATTTTGGAAAGTGTGGTTACTGCTCATGAGATCATCCATGAGCTGCATAGCAGTAAAAATAAAGGCTCGGTGCTTAAGATAGACGATGAAAAATCTTATGATAGAGTAAATCTAGATTTCCTTTTTGAGTTTCTAGAGCTTAGAGGTTTTTGTCCCACTTTCATTAGATTCATTAGAGAAATTTCTTTAGGAGGGTCTATAGGAGTTATAGTTAATAATTTTGAGAGTAACTTTTTCTTAACTGGTAAAGGTCTTAGATGAGGTGACCCCATTGCACCCCTTTTGTTTAATATCATGATTGATGTTTTTTCTAGGATTTTAATTAAAGGCTCTGCTTGTGGGGCCATTAGAGGGCTCTGCCCTAATTTTGTTCCTGGAGGAGTGATCTCCCTCCAATATGCAGATGATACTCTGCTCTTTCTGGAACCTGACAAATTAAGGGCTATTAATGTAAAATGGATTCTTACTTGCTTTGAACAAATTTCTGGGATGAGGATAAACTACCATAAGAGTGAACTCATTCCCATTAATCTAGTGGAAGAATAGGTTAAACCTTTTTTTAGATATCTTTGAGTGTGTGAAGGGTAGTTTCCCTATTAAATACTTGGGGATCCCTTTGCATTTTGATAAGTTGAAGAGAGAAGATCTTCAGCCTTTGGTAGAGAGCCTATTGAGAAGGATCACTGGCTGGAGAGGGAAACTTCTCTCTTATGCTGCAAAAAAAGTGCTTATACAATCTTGCTTATCTAGTATACCCATATATCTTTTATCTTTCGTTAAATTTCCTAAATGGGCCTTGAAGCTTCTAGATTATCATATGGCTAATTTCTTCTAGAATGATGAAGAGGATAATCATAAGATTCATTTATCCAATTGGCCCTCTGTCTGTATGAAAAAATATTTTGGAGGTTTGGGAATTCCAAACGATCTAAATCTTTGTCTATTGGGTTCTTGAGTAAAGAGGTATATGTAGGGTTTATAGCATGGAAAACAAAAAAACGCATGAACACACACAAGCCAAGATCTATCTACTAGATTGTAGCAACGAGTCCATTAGAGCACTCACCCTCGAAGATTCCAAAGCAGTTAACGAGAGCAGATTCTCGTGGGTGATGTAGTCATACACTTGTCGATCTCAAGATCGCGTAGACGATCCTTCCGACACTGAGTTATGGCAGCGCTTCCGCGGCCGATCACATGTTCGGTACTCGATGAAGACCTTTCTCTCCCTTGTTCCAGCAGGTAGCGGAGGTTGTAGTTCTCTCCTCGCGATTCTAGCAGCACGACGACGTGGTGTCGGAAGTAGAGGGAATACCCCGCAGGACTTCGCCTAAGCCGGAGCGGGTTATGGTGGAGTATTAGGGTTTCCCAGGCGACCTAGGGTTTAGAAGACGGAGAGTAGGAGGTTGTCAACACCCGGATTTTTAATCCCAGATGCCTGTTATGCCATACATCGCAATCCCAGGATTACCATTTTTGCGAGACATAACATATTGGATATCACAGTACATCATCCCTTACAAACCATACATAAGGTCTTACAACAAATAGAGGATCACATGATCCAGTCTTAATACAATCATAGCAGCGAAATAATGTAATAATAACGGTAGCGTGGGCGAAGCTCCATTGTCACATCCCAAGATTTTCCAAATCTTGTAATGTGAAAAATAAATGAATAAAATAAAACTTTGTTTGATTTTCAGGGCCAGAAGAAACTTTTTGAATTCAATTGGAACTTCAAACCAAGTTGGATCAAATAAAATCCTAAAGGGATTTAAAAAAATAAAACATTTATTAGAGGAAAATAAAATATTTAAAATTACTATTTTGGATCTTTTAAAATAAAAGGATTTGGTTTTCAAATGAAATAGAAGTTTTATAAATAGATTATTTTATAAAGCCAAATTAAACCTTGGCCAAAGCTTATGAAATAAAGTGCCTTGTTTTGATGAAAATAATAAAGGTTTATTTAAAATAAATTAATAAGGATTTAATATCCAAGTTTTGTTAAATAAAGGTTTTACTATTCCCAAAACATCAAAACTTATTTATTTATTTTAAATAAGTTTTCCAAGTATCTTATATTCCCAAAT
The DNA here is from genome assembly GCA_916181665.1 of Avena sativa. Lineage (NCBI taxonomy): Eukaryota > Viridiplantae > Streptophyta > Magnoliopsida > Poales > Poaceae > Avena > Avena sativa. The sequence continues at coordinate 282,529,279 of OV702293.1, forward strand.
GAAACCTACTGTTTTGGTTTTGGAAATATTTAGATTTCAAAATGGAGTTTGGAATAAAACAAAATCTATTTGATTTAATAACAATGGTATATTTATTTAATTAATAATGGACCCTAAAATAAAATTAATATTTTTGGTTTTGGAATTTGGTTTATGTTACTGAACAGAACCAAAATCAAAGTTACAAAGTTTGGTGATTGTTTAAATTGATTTGGTTGTTGTTTGGTTGTTTGAAATTTCAAAACAGAAATTGGTTTTAGAAAAAGAAAAGGTTTCAGGAAGAAAAAAAAGGGATTTGGACCTAGCCCAGCCGACCAAGCCCACAAGCCCAGCAAACAGCCCAGCTCCCCTTCCCCGAAGCGTTTTCTCTCACACTCGAAACGACCCGTGCAGTGAATGACTGGTGGACCCTCCCCTCACCCCCTTTCCCACTGACCAGCCGACCCCCACTCTCCTGTTCATCGTCCTCACCCCGCGCTAATTCCTCCTCGCCGTTTCCCGCCTTAACGCCGGCGATCAAATTCGCAATAACCACGACCATTACTCCCCCTGCGACCACGCAGTATTAAATGCCAGCGTCTTCTCCTCCATTCCCCTCTGTCGCCACAACCAACATGCCACCAGGCTACACAAATTTTGCCAGAGACCACCCTCTGCTTCGACGAGGTCCAGTGCCAATTCCGGCGACTCAACGCCGCCCCTTGTCTCACTGGCCACGCACACACACTCACCACTCCTTGGCGCATCTCCCCGTACCACCCAAACAACCGCGGGCGCCCCAGAACGTCACCTTCGACAAAGCTCAGTGCGCCGCCGCGTCTGCAACTTCTCCGGCGAAGTCTCCTGGTAAGTCCAGACCGCCCTGAGCCCTCTCGTTCACGCACACACCTTCACCGTGTCCTTGCGAGTCTGACCATACGTTTCGTTTGACTCCATGTGATCCCTAGCGCCGTCCTCGACGACGACTATACGTGGCCGAAGCACAGCTCCACTCCGACGAGAGATTAAGCCCACTCCAGTGCGCCCCTCCGTCTGCAATCAGCACGTTGAGATTCACCCCATCCTTACGATCTCGGTGAGCATACTCCCCTCCTACTTTGCTTCCTGTAACCACCGTAGCATCACCGCCTGGCCGTGCGCCGCTGATAGCCGCCGCCAGCACCGCCGATCTTTGGCAAGCACGCTAGCACCGTAGGATCTTGATCCAACGGTCGCGATAGATCACTTAAGCACCGAAGGGGTACGCTTCCAGAACCGTGCGATCTATTTAGATCCAACGCCCCACAGAGCGCGATCCGCGCGAAGCGGTACCGCCCAATGAAATCATGCCGCGTGTCACCTGTTCTGTTTAAAAACAGATTTGAAATCAGATTAGATTGTGATTTTCAAACCTTTGTAACTTTTGATCCACACGTCCAAAATTCACAAATTTGATATCATTGGAATCAGTGGAGCAAGCCTTAGCCAACCATGCCTTTTGTTTAGCAAATAGTATCTGTTAGAATGTTTGTTTTTGCAGAAACATTTGTATGCTTGTTTAGATTAGAAAAATGATTCAAAAATGATTTTGAGAATGAAACCTTGGCAAATCAGTTTGTGGTGAACTCACTGACCCTAGGAACCAACCCTTAGTTTGGAAAATGAATTTGGTAAAGTCTAGGATGGATTAAATTGACTTAGCCCATTTCTAGCCAAACAAAAGTAATGGTTTTGTTATGAAAATGATTTTGAGTAAAAACTTGGGAAAATGTTTTGGACCAAATCTACTAACCCTAAACACCAAGTTTTGAGAAACAACAACTTATTTGGTGAACCACTTAAAGTTGTTGCTTGATAAAAATATTTTCTCACCACATAAAATGATGAATGGATTTGAAAATGGTTTTTGGATAAAACCCTTTTGCAAATGACTTTGCCACTTTGGAAAATGACCACATTGGACCTTACAAAGTTTAGAAGCCTAGTGGAGACCACCTTTGCAAATAAAACAATCTCTTGCATGCTTACATGCATGACTTAGATCCCATTGTTTATGTGTGTGAATTGTTTGATTGATTATTGGTTTGGAATGCTTGTTGATATTGTGTTTTCTTGATTGACTTGTAGTGAAGTTAGAAAAGTGTGAGACTAGCAAGATCAAGGAGTGAACCAACATTCCCTGCCAAAAGGCAAGTTACACTATCATCTAAAAGTCCTACTATTTTCATTATACTTAGTGGATTTTGAAACATGCATGAAAACAACTTTATACTTATGCTATGCCGAATCCTAATAGGATACCCTATACATTCCTTAGTGAAAACAATGTAGTGGTTACATGCTTAGCCATGCTATATTTTGAAAAGAGATACATGTTGAGATTTTTTGAAGTTGAGAAAAGGACTTGTGTTTTCATATAATAAAACAAGGATTCAATGAACCACCTGGGTGGCCAAGGTTACTTTGAGGTTTGGAGAAGGTGGCAACAAAAGGAACCATGTCTATGGCAATCTCTTTGTGTTGTGCTCCAAAAGAAACCACCCAGGAAACTTAGAGATTGAACATGTTTCTCCAATTGTGGCTTTCGTGTGCAACCACATGCTATTATGGCTCTGGCTTAGTCAACTACATTGGGAAGACCCATGCATTGTCTTCAGTTAACTGGACATGGGGACCTGGAATCCTACATGGGTGCTGAAGGCAAGCTAGCAATGGTGTATGGGAGGACCCTCTGGAAAGACTTCGTCACAGTCTCAATCTGCCAGTACTCCATCTTGGTGAGTGCTAATCCAGTGGCCACTGGTGGCAAAAGGATGGGATTGTGACATGTGGGTAAAGTGTACTCCTTCTGCAGAAGATAATAAAATCTAAGTACTTAGCCGTGTCCCCGGTTATGGACAATACTGAGCAACTAAAGTTTGAAGCTATGGGAGATCTCGACATTCCAATTTCTAAAACAAAAACTTGATGCACTTGGGGGTACCAAGGAGCTCAAGAGATTTGATAAAACTTGATGCACTTGGGGTTACCAAGTAGCTCAAGAGATTTGGTTAAAACTTGATGTACTTGGGGTTACCAAGGAACTCAAGAGATTTTGTTGAAGACTTGAACACTTAGGGATACCAAGTAGTTCAGGGAGATTTTGATAACAACTTAAAACCCTTGGACTTTACCAAGAAGATTTCAAAGATTTGACAAAGGACCAAAACCATTTTGAAAAGACAGGATAAAATATTGCTTTATGCAAATAAGCCTAAAACTCTACTTAGCCAAATATGCATGTAATGATAGGATCCACTTATATTCAACATAGTAGTGAAACTTGCCAATACAATTCAAATGTATTGACCCTTGTGGCTGTAACTTATAATGTTGCAGGTTTGATTGGTTTTAGTGAAGATTGATTGATTAGGATTACAAAGTCTACAACCAACATTTGTCTGTGGCACTTTGAAGATGAAGGACCCATGCTTATAGTTATTCCGCTGCAATGTAATGTAATAGCCAAATGAGCTATGTAAAGATGTAATAAAATTATGTTATTCCTGGTTATAAAGTTATATTATGACCTTTGTTTCTTGATATTACATCTAAACTGTGGATGCTAGCTATTGATCCAGGGACTAGCATTGTAAACACAGGGGATTCCACCTTATATTGTTTAAAGGTTGGGACACTCCCACTACATCCATCTTCATGGTCACAGGCAATACTGACGATGGGAGATGATCCTAGGTGTCGTAACCTTCCTGTTGTCCGTCTTTCTGATAGTCCTCTTCATAGTCTGTCCACGGGAATAGCCAGGGACAAAGCCATGGGTACTCTTTAAGTACTTGCAAATAATACTAACAAGTGAAGTGGTTTTGAATAGGAATACTAAACTCTAGGTTGTTTGGCAAAAAACCAGATTTACCTTAACTAAGTTCAGAAGCAAAAATAGCTAGTTGAAAGTTTTATAACACCTAAGTAGGAACTTGAATTTTCATAACACAACCTTGTTGTGGTCAAGTCAAAGTCATAATTCATTTCACAAGTCATTTTGAAAACATCTGACGACGGAACAGTATGGCCACTCCAACTGTCCATAACCGCGGACGCGGCTATTCGAATAGTTTGACACTCTGCAGAGGTGGTAAACTTTCACCAGAATATTCGATACATCCGTCAGGAGCAATCCTGAATTCACCATACTCAGTATGCGGATAATCAATCCTAACCTTTCAATTACACGCCTTAGTATAGGCACCTCTCCTGTGAGTTTGACCTCCCAACCATGACCAACTGTCATCTTGGGAACTGTACAGGTGGACAATCTTTACAAGGTAGCCTCAGCTCAAACCTTGGTCGCAAGAAAAACCATACTAAGGTATATAAACTTTCGGTCAAGCCCTACCCAAATTTCGGGTATTGTGGTTGTACGGTAAAATTGGAATGGTATCGCATCCAGACAACCATCAGTTTTATAAAGGGCTAAGGCTCATGCCTCAACATTTTCATCATCAAAATCATCTGGTGTTCAAAAACACATGTCAAAACATTTCAGTAGAATGACTCATCATTCTAAGGTTTTCATAATTATTTTTACCAAGTATTCTCATCTAAAGTGATCAAGTTTTATGCTTAGCACTAGCAACTACAAGTGGGGGGATAAACACTAATGAGGGTTGGTAAACAAGTGTAACTTATCTAAGTTCAATCTCATGCCTCAGGATGACATCAAGATTTATCTATCTTAGGCCAAATTTTATGCTCTTTATGCTACCTTTAAATGTCTTTCTAAAATCTACCATTCACTAAGTAAACTTAAATAAAAATGTTTGATAAAGAAATAAAAGACTAAGCTTGCAAATAAAACTAGGATTGGATAGTATAAGGTGGTATCCTATATAACTAAGAAGATCACCCCCACTAACCTATTTCACTAAACATGCAGCTATGCCACATCATCATGCCCTAATAATTGGCCAAGTCAAACAATGAGCACAGACAGTTCCTTCCAAAATTACCGAATACACGTATCCGTCAGACGCATCGGTTCCTCTTCTAAAATTACTGGAGTCTACGACCTCTCGCTCTCCTTGTAACTGACAATGGAGTTATTGTCGTCCGCTCCGTTCAAATCGATCTATTTATATCAGTTATACCATGCGTGCCTCTTTTCTACCATTCTCCATCTTCCTCCACAAGTTGTCTTCGTTCTGAGTGCACCCTGCAAAGGTCGCCCGATTCCTATCCTTGCAGCCCCGTATAATCTATGCCACCATCGGGGGTTTTGCCAATGTGGTAGGCAACTCAGGCAAGGTCAAATCGCTCTCCAGCGCATCATCCATGCATGCACCAATTCGTTCCTGGCAGTGTATACTTCATGAAGCGCATACAGAAGGAGCACCACTGCTATCCACTCCACAAGGTGATCTCTCTTCCTGTTTAGTTTGGAATTAGATCTGCTCATGTTGTTTTTCTGCTTTGGTTGACTTTTGATATTGTTTGATGGTTTAATTTTGATAGGATGGAGGAGATGCACCTTGAGTTGGCAACGTCATCAATTGAAATAAAATAGCCATCTAATGATGCTTCATAACATCTATGGTTGTTGATATTCAGCCTTGCCCACCTTTTCTATTTCTTCATAACACAGATGCTTCTCATATGTAACCGAAGTCCCAATGGCGAGATGTACATGATTAAACTCTGAAGAATGATCCGCTTTATTTTACATATTCCTTTGGAGCCGTGACTTGCCTTGCTCATAGTATGTGCATGCCCTCACCAGAGATCGATGCTATGTACCAGCCCCAAGCACCCTATAATTCTCAACTTTTGAAGTACTATGCTACTGCAGACTTCCTTACCTTTACATATGTCGTGTCTTTTCTTTTTTACTAGTAAAATGCCCGTGCGTTGCAACGGGACATATAAATATTTTAACGGTTTTATGTTAATGAGGTAAAATATACAATTTTATAATTTTTATGCACATTAAAAGCATCATTGTACAATTTTGAGAAAAAACATAAATACTATTTGCCAACATACACATGCTCGAGAAGGGATTATAAAATAATTTTTGCTATGATTGAATGCTACCCTTACCTGAGACGCACTGTCGAGACATTCTTTTCTCTATTGTAGTAGCTGAATGCTCTAGTTGATGAACAATCGCCAGGCTTGGACATAAAATTTAATTTGTATGCCAATGAAAATTGACTATTGAAATGTGGGCAAGGTTTGTAAAAGGAAAGATTGGTATCACACCACTATATGAGCACATTAGTTCATATCTAAGAAATAGTTACCAAGTACCAAAGTGAACCCAAAGATGTCGCTAATTCTCCATGTTATACATAACATATAGCAACTTAACCGGAGTGCTAGCTATTTCTATAAATTGTGATATACAGGTTCCAAAGTTCCGAGACTATAACTACTCTACAAGTAATTGCACATGTGTTACCACAAGACATCATTGCAATTTTTAAAAATCTACATATGTGCTTATGACCATGTTGCAACAAATATCTTATGATTGTTTACCTACACAGCAAACACCACACATCTGAAGTTTTTTCCTTGTGGCACATAGAACCATAATTCCCATGAACACAAAAAGATAGTCCGGCTATATTCCAAACACTAAAAATCCACCCTTACATAAAAAGCTAGTTTCGAGGAAAGCTATAATCCTTCAGCATCTAATCTTATAACTATCTATCTTGTGACTTACTTAATATAATTTTTTTATAACAAGTTGTTTAGTTCAGGAACGTTTGCCTTCATCTTGGGCACCTATTCCAAAAATTACTCCTAATGACAAGCACCAAAACCTGTACCAAAAACAATGGTGAATAATACATGTTGTGAACATAAAAATGATAGGTAGCAATGATCATATAACATACTTGCATTCCATATTTTTTTTTGAATGTTGCTTACATTCCATATCACCTGTAAAATAACATCTAAGAATAATATAAGTCAAAAAGGAAAAAATAGCCACTTAAAATACAATGCGAACACACACAAGTAGACACCACACTCAGCAACTCCCTCAACAATAACCACATAGGACTCAATGTCACCAACAAATCCTACATGACATCAAATCTGAGGCCCTACCCAGGCATCGGTCGACGACAACCCGACCTTAAGATGTATGCCTCATCACCAAGGGCCCCACCCCAAGTTGTTGTCTCTAGCACCGCTGTTGTCCATCCGGCCCGGCCACAAGTTACCAGCCAAAGCCCACAAGCGGTGGCCACATTTGTTCTTCATCTTACCTTGCACAAGACACGTGAAGAGCTTGGAAAACCATGATAATGAACACCAGAAGATCAAGCATTTCAAAAAATTAGCCAACCCAAATAACCCCTTTTTAATACCAAGTACCGCATGGATTTTACTTAGGTCAAGAAGATCACACCTCGACAATTCAACATGGAAATAAGTATGGAATTGATCACAAGCTTGGTCTCTTTGCCATCCATGATGGCCTTCTTGGAGATACTGTTCAATTTGCTTGTTCTAAATACTAAACCAGATCAAAATTCCTCACAAAACAGTTACTACATGACAAAAGCACATACACCTATATACGAATACATGTAAACTACAATGGGAGGGTATACAATATAAAAACTAAGGGTCCTAGATGATTTGATATAAAAATAAAATAAAACAATGATATCTCACCTTAGAAGTTCCAATACTTAGTGATAAATGCCACAGTATGTGATGTCGTGGCTTCATCTCTCCAACTGCATTGTCTTGTCCTTCCTTCTCCAAACCACATCACCTAAATAGAAATTAGTTTGCATTATGTGTCAACATAGAGGAATGAAAACAAATATGTTGAGCCAATAGCTAGCCAACACATGTTTTTCAATCTGGGCTCATAAACATAGCTCAGATACACCATCTTCAAGCCATTATGTTTAAGTTTGTCATTAGCATAAACAAAACCAAGGAAACACCTGGTTCAAACTGTAGAAAGAGACATGCATCACCAATAACTAAAAGACAATCAAAGAACTAAATTGTGTAACCTGAAATGTGAATAAATATCACATTAACAAAATTCACGAGCATAAAATGCAGCCTGGACTTAGAGTAATGGAACAAGAATTGTAGCATCTGATATACAATAAAAGCATTTACATAAGGCAATTGATAGGTTCTTGGCTGACTTTCACAACTATTTGCGCATATGGCATACAATTGCTCTCGGCTCTTCTCCTTCATTCACATAACCATGAGGCAAAACAAATCACATTAGAAAATTTAAATTTATGATCCAAAAGAGTGCAACAATGGTTTGTTTGTGAACTTTGTTTCCTGCTAGAATAAATTTAGAAACCTATAGGCTTTTCAATGGGTAGTTATCACCTATGTATTTTTTAGATGACCACCTTTTTTATAGATAAAGACCACTGGAGATGCCACCTCTGAAATAGAAGGCAATCTTCATAAGAGTATTATGCGACCTGCCTAAGGAGTGAGCAATCAATATTTATATTTAAAAATATACAAACAAACAAAAGTTCAAGATAATCTTTGTTAGCCAAATCTGAAAATCTAGTTGCAAAGAGGTTAATTGATTAGAAACCGAACCCATGTATTACTCTACATACATTACTACATAAAAGAGATGGCTTCCTCGACAAGTTTAACCCTACACTATACCACGCCATTAAAGCATTCTATGCTATGATTAGCTACTAAATTTTCACCGGAGATGTAAAATTTCTAGCATATATAAAAACATTCAAAGAAATGAACATTATGGCATCAAACAACGTGGAAAGTAAAAAGTAACACAAGAAATAAACTTTCCACCATCAGACATACCATTGTCATCAAATTTCCACCATCAGACATACCATTGTCATCAACTTTCCACCATCAGTCATACCATTGGCATCACTCAACCTGACATCAGGAACCTTCGCAATTGCAACAACGTTAGCTGGTGTTCTCCTCATAAGACAACCCTGGTGATGTATGGAACAACCAATCCGTCATAAAAAATAAACATTTAGGGAATGAGTTTAAGTATTGAAATTTCACATCTACTGCATCGATCATGAGAAATATGAACTCTCGAGCTCATCTTCCTCGGACGAATCACACAAGCATGCTTCAGAGATATTTGCTGCATGTTTCTCCCCACTGTCAATTTCTCTATTTAGTTCTTTCGCTTGAGTAAGACCAAGAATAAAGAAATTACACATCAACATCATCTGTCCGAATTACTATGTAATATATGAAAATAAAATACACTTGTGCCAATGAATTACCATCTTTATTATTATCAGGTAAAAAGAGACTCTAAAATAGTATACTTTCCCTATATTTGACAAAACATTTACTGCAACGATGTGCAATTAGAAAGAAATGTTGCATCAAACTGCACAACTATTTGTACTAATTTCATAGAACAAAGAGCCATTATTTTGTACTGACTTAAGCACCCAAGCACAACAACCGAGCTTCATATCATGGCCCCTTCGATGAGCACAAGAAAAAAATGGGTTCCATACCTTCAACCCACCTATTCAAGGAGGCCAGTTACAATACTATAAATCAACCAAGCCAGTTTATTGGAATGTGATCAACAAAATTTTCTTAAGAATCAATCAGGTGGATGATATATAATTTTCTTTGATTGATTGCAAGAGTAAAAATATATTTACCCACCAATCCACATTTAGTATGATAAGAATAATTCATACTTGAACAATTATGGTATACGCCTCCCTACACATTAAAAAGTTATTATTGACTGACATGAAATAATTAATTAGGAAAATAATCCATATTCTGAGATGGGCGATTAGAAGTACACAAGCACCTGAATGCCATCGTTGAGGAGCCTGGACCCGTCATCATCAAGCCATTGAGGAAGCCGTCGTCATCGAGGAGGGAGCGCAAGAGGTCATCTTCTTCGAGATGGGAGTGCAGGAGATCGTTGATGTACCGCCGGGTAACTCGATATCGTGTCCGGGCTCTCCCATGTGTGCTTCATATCCTTGTCAGTCGTCGCCTGGACCAACCAAACGCCCATATTCTTTTTTGATAGAATTTATATGATCAAATGGATGCAACAATACATGCTTTGGAACACCATCTCCCTAAAAATAAACAACTAACCATCAACCAAGCCTTGATACCAAGGCTTCGAATTATCGCTAGGTATTTGTTACTATATATGCTGTCAAAATTAAGTTTCTTGAACCATGTTGAAGCAAGAAGAATGGATTTAAGTATATGCATGTTGTACCTCTGGATGTTCTCGGAAGTAATCGAACTGGAAAGACCCTCTTTGGATTGCTCTCAACTGCATTAACCAGAACAATCATCTGGCCTCATGCATCAAGTTGGAGTCATTTAGAACAGTCTTTTTTAGTCACAATTTTATCAACATTGCCTCAAACAATAGGAACTTGAGCTTTTCAAGGTGGAGTACAAACAATGTACATCATAATTTCTGATGTCGTGATAGTTGCTAAATGGTGGTGCAAACATTGAGGAACCAGATAGAGCTTTCCATGCAGTTGATGAACTGAGAGAGGATCTGATACGTGATACCAAAGAAAATCATGTTACCATTTTATCTTTCTTCAGAAACTTCTAAGATTTTATCACGTGAATGAAGCAAACTTATTTTGAAGCATATATGCTAGGGCGATTAATTCATGGAGAACGAAGTGACAAAAATGTTTTGAACATTATATCAGATAAAGATAACCAGACATGAATTGAAATCGACAATATAGTAGAGAAAAAAGATAAAACATCTCACTTGTCTGCCCCACTGGTGCGCTGATCCCGCCTCCACATTCCGATTCATGTAGGTTGGTGTTGATCGAGTGGCAACACCTACAGATCAGGAGGTGAATCGGAAAGGTAGGGCTACGAGCTCGCGCCGCCATTCTCCTCCTGGGCCTCCATCCTCACCGTCGTGCGGGACAGGATCATAGCACAATGAAGAGGATTTTTGGCCAACTTGACATGCTTCGGAAAAAAAATGTCGATACATTAACAAAAAGGAAATAAATTTATGTGTTGTACATCTTGTAGATAGTGATCCTAATTCATAACAAAAACAGAAGTGAATTATTTAAATTCTAGCTCATTCGATTATTTATATAGAAACACCTTTGACCAATTAAGGAATCAGTTCACATGGTTAAGAACCAAGAGATGATAATTTCTCCATCCCAGCAAATAAGACATCCACATCAACGCACCTATTGGCGGCAAAGGCAAGGGCATCATTAAAATTTTGGGTTCAGACTAAGGCAGAGCTCCCCTAAAGTGAGCGAGGCGGTGGAGTGGAACATTGCGTCAACTCGGCGCTAGAAGTCGGGCATCAACACCGTCGGCATTGATGGATTCGCTGTGAAGAGCACCGGCCAGGAGCACGCACAATTACGCCATGAGCGGCAGCACAAGAGGACACCAACATCAGATTCAATGCATCATGTGTACATACGTATGCAGATCAATCTTTAATACTCAGCAGATCAATCTCTAATACTCAATGAAAAAGCTGAGCAATACTATTGAAAAAATCTCTCTGTATATCCATTATACATAAATTGACTTGACCACTCCATAATTTAGAATCACAATAATATATGAAGAAAGAAGAAAATAGAAAAGAGACTATACCGGCTCTTAGCCTTGAATCAACAAGAGTTGGCTTTCCTCTTGTCGTGCATTGGTCAGGTTACCAATCATCTCTGGCCTCTTTGTTTCCAATGCATTCAGAAAAAAATTGGATTGAAGAATAAATGCATCAGTGCTCCCAAATCACAAATTAACAACTATGCTTGAGATGCTAGACTCGAGAAAGGATCTAAACGAGCAAGAAAATTGGGGCTTTGATGAGGACATGACCTTGATGGGACTGCCAACAGAAGATCGGAGGAGCATGTACCCATCGAACACATAGCAGGAGCCGTCGACGGCCGGAACCTGACTCCTCCACGTACTGCCTATTCCCTTTTGTCCTTCGACGGTTCATCTCCCCAGCCTAGATCCTGAAAACAGCAGGTGCGTCATCTGATTGAGCATGGTGTAGATGATTTCGAGTGGTACTCTGTGGTTTCCCTAGCAATCGATGACCTTCACAGCCTTGGTGGGGTACTGGGCCGGATTCATGGTGGCAGAGAGCTGGGATCAATGGTGGCAGGGAGTTGTCCCGGGATATATGGTGGTCGGAGCCGCCTCCAAGGGCGGCGGCTGGGTCTGTGGCGCCGAAGCAGAGTGGCGGCAGGGGCGGTGCTAGAGTGCGATAGTCCACGGGCAGGGAGGAAGTGGGCGGTGGAGGCGGGGAGGGGAAGGATCTGGATTCTGATTCTGGAGGCGCGAGGATTGCGTCTTTGGTTCCGTCCTGTTTTTTTTCTATGCGGGCGACGAAGGGGGGTGCGACGAAACTGCCGACGTAGTGCGAATCGGGCAGAAAACGGAACACCAATCTATTTTTTAGATAGTAGAGATTCATATTTTGTATATACATGTCACTGTGATTGCTCCTTTTCCTTTGTGATTTAATTTTATATATGTGCTATTATTCAGTATGGCTTCCTGGATATTTCTGTAAGCAGGCACACTCATTCACTCTTAACAAGTTTGCAACAACGTCCTCATTTTTTTGCTTGATAATGTATATATGTTACTTGAATTATTAAAGAAATGTCAGCTGTTAAAATAGGCTCTTAACAAGTTTGCAACAACGTCCTCATTTTTTTGCTTGATAATGTATATATGTTACTTGAATTATTAAAGAAATGTCAGCTGTTAAAATAGGCTCGATTTTCTCCCTCAATGAATTATTAAACCCTGATGGTGTGGCACCGCCTCAATTCAAAGATCCTACAACCATGTCTTATATCCGGTTTTCCTTTTGAATTATGCACTTCACCTTTTCTAAAGACGTGTGTTTTATTCTGCATGGTCACAATTTTCTTGCTAGCAAATTTAGCATCAACAATTGTTTGAGGTCTTTTCAGACCACGAATAGGTTTCTTAGCCTCATATATATGTACCTTTTTGTTTTATCTTAGTGTAGATGGGACAAACTTCTTATTGTTCTGGACTTCGGTTTTCAAATGCCGTAATAGGTCTGTCACACAGGTAAACTCTATTCACTTGCTATTTGTATGGACTTTTGTTTGTTTACTCTTGCAATTATGAAAGAAAAAAATACCAAAGTAGATAAGAAATATATTTCGTGTGCACTGCAGATGAGTGAAGACAATTCAAGTTTTAGCCTCAACTTTCTGGTCACTACCAATAACCTGAAGGAGTATATCTGTACGAGTGGATTTATCACTGTCAGAAAGGTTGTATTACAATTTATAGTTTTTCCTCACATCAGCGATCATTCTTATAACTCAACGCTCACAAGTGTATTATCTCAGGAAGTTCTCATTCTTGGCTAACATGACATGTTTTTGATATATATCTAGACCACGAATGAAATAGATTAATGAGTTGTACATAAATGACATGCAATGATTTATATTATCATCGTCCTCTACTTCTCTTTGAGTTTGTATGTTCTACATGATTTTCGTGATTCATATATGATACATCTAATACATCTACATTTTATTTTTAATGCAATGCCCAAACTGCTCTATTGGCTGTCTCTTTGATTGACAATTCATAAAAAAAATTATGAACCATATTTTCCCGCAGCAACGTGCGGGGAATTATCTAGTAATCACACATGCCTAAGGCATCTATTTGGCATAGTTATCTTGCAAGGGTTAACTTGTATTGTGAAGCTTGCAAGTAAAACTTGTATGGTTTAGCTTAGCTTGCTAAGATAGTAGCTTGCCTTGTGCAGTGCCGTGGTTGAAGTTCTCCTCTGCTTCTTCCTCGTAGTATCCTCCTTCCTCCTCGTATCCTTGGTCGGTACTAGCGTCTATAAATAAATACGAGGTACACAATCATCAAACAGTACTTAACTAGTTCTATTTATCACACCAAGGTTTTCACTAGATGATCTAGCATCATCACAAACATCACAAAGATTTAAGGCACTAGTTTTATTTCTTTTATTTTGGAAAAGAAGTTTCTACTCATTGAAAAACTACTTAAGATTTAATATTCTCCAACTAAAACATGGGATCATGTTGACACATGTCATTACCACATATTTCAGTACTTGGGAATGTGATTTAAAGTGGTGCCACAGTTTAATAAGGTTTAACCTTTTTATTTTAATTAATTAAAGTGACTAGAAATTCCTATGGGGCATTCTTTTATTTAATGGTAAGGAAATCGGTAATCGTTAACTGCTCGGTTGGCTTGGGTGTGGCGAATAATCGAAATTCAGACAATTAACTGATTTAATCGGTCGGCTATTAATCGGTGCATACTACAAAAATTAACACCTAAAACACATATGAATCCTCGTGCACCTCAACCACGTACCCTATTAAAGGCAGTATTAATCTCCCAGATGAGATCCTCAAGGCGCTCGAGCTCTTGTATCTGAGGTCTAGTCGGCAACTACGAGGAACTGGTCAACAACGACAAGGAACTGGTTGGTGATGACAGAAATCAAGCTCCTGGAGTCAGGGATCAAGTAGGAGCTTCGCAAAACGCACTTCATTCGGGCGGGCTAGCGGATGGATGGGCGATATTTGTTGATAATTTTACAACTTTTTTGACCAAGTGTAGTGGTTAATCGGGAACATACCTAGTAATCGGATTGTCAGACCTATTAATCGGGCTAAACGATTAATACAAACGATTAGTGGTAATCGACACGGTCAGGTCCCTAGTAGCGATTAACCGGCCTATTAATCGCTGATTCGGCCTATTTTTTGAACAGTGCTTTTATTACTTGTCTATTATTTCTGCAAGTAAACCTAGATATTTTTATATATTCAGAAAGGTCTGGTTAAATATGATTTTTGAGAGTTGGAATCAACTCAAAATCTTTTGTGGTTGAATTTTGAAAAATGTTTGAATGCAGAAAAGCTTCTGCCTTGTTATTTTTACTATGGGTGATCTACAATTCCAAATGATTTGAATCCAACGGGCTTGGATTAAGAATTTCAGTACCTTTCTAGAAAAATTAGTTTCATGCAATTTGGTTCAGTGAATCGACCTGGGTTGTTTTTGAATCTAGGTACAGAAATAAGTTTGAAACTAAATGGGAAAACCTAAATTCAAACTACTGGGTCACGCGGGAAGTTAACTGGGCCGGCCCACGGAACACAGCGCGCGTGGGTGGATTTAAGTGAATGTCCCCACTAGTCAGTGAGACAAGGGGGTGCGAAGGGGTACGGGGTAATCTAAACCACACGATCAACATCTAATCGAATGGATGTGACCTATCGTCTTCGTCGGGCAACGCCGGTGAGACAGAACCCTAGCGCGGCCTGTGGGGGTCTACGGGGCTCACCGGGGCTCAGGAGAGGGTCGGAGACGGGGGCGAACGACGAAGTTGACGACGACGAACCTCCTGATGCCAGTGGCTTCTCCTGGAGCGGCTCCAATCACTGGCTCCTTTCTTCCTCCTCCGCGGCAGACTCCGGAAAAATTCTGGTGACCTGCTGCTCGCCTTGCTCCGGGGATGAGGTAGGGTGGTTCTGAGAGAGAGGGGAGTGTGTTGGTGTGCAGAAATCGAACGGGGGTGGCCTCTATTTATAATGCAGGGAGGGGACCGAAGGGCATGGGTGGAGCTCGTCGTGGTTGTCGGCACAGTGGGCTAACGGCATGGGCGACGATAGGGGCGGTGCTGTGCTCCCTGGCGAAGCTCAACGATATGGTCGCGAGGCATGGGACGGTGCGAGACGGTCGGAACGTTGCAGTGCTCTGGGCGGGTCCAACAGACATTTTAATGGCGCACGGGATCTCCTGGTCGCGCGGCGACGAACGGGCATGTCCTGGCGGTTCCTGGGACAGGGGTGATCACGCACGCAAGCGGCGAGGGAGGCGCGCGGTTTGTGCTCGCGTGTCGAGTGCGGCGCTCTGGCACGCTCTCGGCATGGCATAGAGGCATAGGGCACGGTGGTTCTAGGGTGGTCCAGGGGCTGGCTGTGCTTTGGCATTGGACAGGGGGTGGCGATGGACGGTGGTCAGTGTCCCGGACAAGGTTGGCGAGGCTAGGGCTACTCCTAGCTGGCTGTCGACAATGGGGTGGCCAGTTGGGGCTCGGCATGCTCACCATTGATGGCAATGGCAAGCTCACAGTGAGCTAAAGCTTGTTAACTGAGCTAGATGATCTACTAAGAGCATGATGTGAGCTAGAGAGGGAACAAGTTAGGCCAAAACACTGCTCAAGGTGTTCTGTGTTTTGTTTGATTTGTGTTTGCAAGGTGTTTGATGAAATGGCCGAAAGAGATTTGAATTTGAATTTTTGAATGAAAATTGGTGGGTGTACTAGTCACATACTAAGTAGTCTCTGGTTAGTTGGAATGGTCAAGGTGCACTCGTTTGGTTGGTCTTTGAGAATTGGTGATCTTCACATATGATATAGATTCAATTTTGAGTTGTCATTTAAATCAAGTTGCCAAATGTTTCTGGGGTTTTGAAAGGTGGGCTTGGGTTCACTTTCACTTGGTCTAGCAATGGGTGAAAATAAATGTAATTGTTTATTTTTTGAAATCTTGGACTAGAAACACTCAAAGTGGCCTAGTGAGCAAGATTGGCAAAAATGACCATTTGCTTATTTTGTATGTTTTTGAATTTCTCTTGATTTGTTTCTGATTGGAAATGTTTTAAATGATGTTGTTTTCATATTAAACCATTCCTTGCTATTCACAACAATCACACAAGTCCATTCATGCATTCATACATTCATCACATACACACATGCATTCATATGATTTTAATTAACAAAAGTTTTTGTTACCCCTAATTTTGATGATTGGAAAATGATAATCTTGAACAATAGTTTTGGGATGTTACAGAGGTGGAGCCGGCGGCGACTAGGGAGGCGGTGGCGGCGCGGGCTTGGGTGGTGGTGTTGTTGTGTGGAGGGGTGATATGTCGGAAACGTATCTATAATTTTTTATGTTCCATGCTTGTTTAGTATCTACTTTGCTTTGCTTTGTCTACACTTTGAGGTGTTTTTATATATTTTCTAGAACTAACCTATTAACAAGTTGCCACAGTGTGAATTGCCTGTTTTCTTCTGTTTTTGGTTCCAGAAAGGCAGAAAATCAATATTCTCAGAATTGGACGGGACAAAGCCAAAGTCAATATTTTACCGTGGGCAACATGAAGTCCAGAGGGGATATGGAGAGGCGAACCAGGGACACCACACCCCCTAGGCGCGGGTGGTCCCTAGCCTGCGCCTTGGTAGGGTGTGGGCCCTCCGGCCGCCTCCCAGCCTTGCGTCCTGCGCCTATAAGAAGCCCTCGGGAAGAAAACCCTAAAGAATCCATCATACTTCCAGAAAAACCTTCGTAGCGCCGCCGCCACCGAAAGGGAGATTCGGGGGACATAAAGTCTCTGTTCTGGCACCCTGCCGGGACGGGGAAGTGCCCCCGGAGCCATCTCCATCGATCTCCACCACCATCTTCATCATCGTTGCTGATTCCCATGATGAGGAGGGAGTAGTTCTTCCTCGAGGCTAAGGGCTCTACCGGTAGCTATGTGTTCATCTCTCTCTATGCATGATCTTGTTGTGGTCATGAGCTTTGTAATCAAGTAGATCTACCTTGCTACTCAAGTGCTTCAATAGATCTCTGCTCTCCCCATGTGTGTGAAAGTGACAGCGTGCACGCCATGGTGGCACTTAGGTTTGAGTCTACATAAATACTCTTTGTGCTTTAATAGATCTATGCTTTCCCCATGTGTGTGAAAGCGATAGCGTGCATACCGTGTGTGGCACTTTGGCTAGATTGAATATTTGTTATGAGTTATATTTGGAGTTGGATGTCTCTATGAAATTGTGGTGTTTGTTGGAACCATCTAGCGCTCAATGTGACAATGTGGGGTTATCTAGATTGGGGAAGGCGGACTTTGAGGTGTGATGTTATAGCCCTACCATGGATTAGAGTGTCCAACCAGAGAGCAGTTAAGAGTATTATCATGAAGAGAGGATATTTATATGAGAGAGTGTTCACTAGTGAAAGTATGATCCCTAGGCCTTGTTTCTAAATATTGAAACACCGTTTGCATCTAGATCTGTTGCATGTTTGCTTGCTTTAGTCTTTACCTCACCGTCAAGCTATTTTCTAGCACCGTTACCACTTGTATTTCACTATCTCTTCGCCGAACTAGTGCACCTATACACCTGACAAGTGTATTGGGTATGTTGGGGACACAAGAGACTTCTTGTATCTTGATTGCATGATTGCTTGAGAGGGAATACCTTTGACCACTTCCTCCCCGAGTTCGATAAACCTTGGGTAATCCACTTAAGGGAAACTTGTTGTTGTTCTACAAACCTCTGCACTTGGAGGCCCAACAACTGTCTACAACAATAGAAGTGCGTGGACATCAAGGGGAAGCCCCCTTCCCCTCTATTTATGAGAAAGAGGGGCGGCTAGGGAGAGGGGAGTTTGAATCCTTCCCCAACTCCCTCTACTTCTAGGCTTGTAGTGGAGGGAGAGAAAGATTCTCCTTTTCCTCCACTAGGAAACATTGTCCTAGTTTGACTTTTCAAACTTGCCTTTTGACTTTCAATTTTAGAGTTCGTATTAACTCTTTATTTGCACAACACTTTGACCTAGGACATGATGCAACCATTCCACTTAGTCATGACACATTCATGCACCCTTACCCTTCCGGTCTAGCGAACCTTCTAGACCCTTCTAGATCATTCTGGTGAAAACACCGGAATCATTCCCGAACTCTGGAATTGGACTTTCCTTATATGAATCATATTCTCTGGACCATTCCGGATCTCCTCGTGATATTCCTGATCCCATTCGAGACTCCTAACAACATTTGGCCTCCCTACTTACATTCCATATCTACTAAACAACATTGAATCCTTAAGTGTGTCTCCCTACGGTTCGTGAATTATGGAGACATGACTGCGACTCTTCTCCAGTCAATAACCAATAGTGGAATGTGGAAATTCATATGGCTCCCACATATTTCTACGATTAATTTGTGATAAAATGAACCATTTACATATGATACCAATTTCCCTTTGTCTCGCGATATTTTACTTATCCAAGGTCTAATCGTCGATATCTCTGCATAACTAGTTCAACCTCGTTACAGATAAGTGCTCTTTTATTGTTCTCGTGATATGTGATCCCTTGTGAGCCAGTCACATGCTTGCAATATAATTGGATGACATTCCACCGAGAGGGCCCAGAGTATATCTATCTGTCATATGGATGGACAAATCCCACTCTTGATCGATGTGCCTCAACACACACTTTCCGAACACTCAATGCCACCTTTATAGCCACCCAGTTACGGTGTGGTTTTTGATGTCATCAAAGTATCCATCCGGTGATAGTGATTAGCATGATCTCATGGTCGAAGGAATTAGGTTACTATGTATCAGAAAGCTTATAGCAAATGAACTAATGAAATGACTTGATCTTTATGCTACGCTTATCTATAGGAGTATGTCCATCACACCATTCTCCTAATGATATGATCTTGTTTTTAATAACATCTCAATATTCATGATCAGGAAACCATAATCATCTATCAACCAACAAGCTAGTATTATAAAGAGGCTTTACTAGGGACTCTAATTAGTTTACAAATCACACAAGTATTAATGTTTCCGATTAATACTATTATAGCATGAATGCAAACATTTATCCTAAACACAAAGATATAATAATAACTACTTTTATTATTGCCTCTAGGGCATATCTCCAATAGTATATCAAGGGGGAAGGAACTCTATGGAGGAATGTAATAGATGCTAAATATAGAACCAAGAATCCCAACATCCTCTGGTGCCATGATATACATCCTTCCGCCTTCTGGAAAGGTGTCATGTGGGCTTCTAGAGTTGTAGAAGTAGGTTATAGGTGGCATGTGGGGAATGGTAAATCAATTAAATTTTGGGAGGATGTCTGGTTTGGGAACTCTACTCTAGCCACTCAGTTTTGGGAAGTGTATATAGTTTCCAATTAACAGACTAAAACCATAGCTGATCTCTGGGATGGGACACATCTGAGGTGTGATTTTAGGAGAAGTTTTACTGACCAGATGATGATTCAATGGCAGGAAATTCTAGGCATTTCTCAATCTATTTCTCTGACTGATTATGAGGATTAGCTCATTTGGCAGTATGAGACTAATGGATTATATTCTTCTAGTTCTATGTATTTTGTGGTGAATTTTAGAGGGATAACTCAAATTTACTTACCCGTGGTTTGTAAACTAAAATCCCCCATAGAATTCAGGTTTTCTTGTGGATTTGTTCCCAAAATAAAATCCTGACTAGAGATAATCTTAGAGCTAGAGGAATCCCTAAACCTCTGGAATGTAATCTTTGTAAGGAAATAGAAATTGTTCATTATTTATTCTTTGAATGTGTAGTCTCCAAGATGTTATGAGTTGATGTCCAGGACATTTTTGGTATTCTAGCTTCTGACTTTGAATCTGTTGCCCTGAGATGGTTAGCTAATAAGAAACATTTATATTTCAGTGTTGTTTCAGCTATTGTTCTCTGGGGCATCTATAACAATAGGAATAACTTAGTTTTTAATTTCACTCCTTGGATTAATTTGAAGCAGGTCTAGCGCCTGATTCTCTCTTATCTGAGAAGCTGGAAGATCCCTTTCAAAGAGCTGGAAGAGGGGATGGTCATCCGATTCATGAAAAGGATAGCAAGCAGGGTGAAAAACCCGTTGGAGCTCATGGCAAGCTGAGTTGCTCGGGGTTCGAGTGGATCTCCACTTGGAAGTCTATAGTGTCGTCGAGCTATGGAGGACATGCTTCGCTGGCGTCGCTCAAAGCTCATCCTGAGAAGGACGATGAAGTCCATGTGGTGTTCTAATTGGGGTATGCTTTCTCTCTTCCTAAATTGCTCTGTATGATTGGGTTCTGGTTGTAATGGTTTAGCCTAAAAAGTCTAGTATCTCTAGTCTGTTTACTTTTGAAACTGTTTCGTAGCCCTTGCTCTTTTGAGCTTTTAGAGTTTCCTTAGGTTTGGCAGCCTCTGGGCTGGAGTTTTTTGTTTTTGAAAAGACTGAGACGTTTTTTTGGTTTCATTTCTTGAAATGGAACCGGGGATAAAATCCTTGTTGATCTAAAAAAAATATTGTTTCCGAAAGTTTTTCCAGGAAGGGTGAAAATCCGTCGGATCCATTATCTATATCCTAGTTCTAGTTTAAATTAAATTAAAACCACAATTTCTGACTTGAGAGGCTAGAACCCTCGAGTTTCATTAAAATATGAAACCAATAAGACATTCAATATGGATCCAACCTCCCCCCTCCTCACTTCTATCCTTCTACCTTACCAAGCATCATATGTCCACTTATTATTCAAACTTAAGAAAATAAAGAACAACACAAAAGTCTTTCTACCAAGACTGTTACCATGTATTACGACTTCCTCTCAAAGTTTTTACAGTACACAGTTGCTCCAAACTTCTTCTCCTATTTTTGTCTTCACAAAGCATTCCAAGGATTTCATCATCTCACAACCTCATCCCACACGAATTCGGCTTCGCATGGATGCCCAACCTTGGTGCACATTGAGCGCTTCTAGAGCCACTTCAGAAAACATCAGTGTTGTTGATACCTAAAGTTGCTGCATGTTTAGTCTCTATAAGCATGGCCAGTTCGTTAGCCAATATGAAATCTTACTCACAAAACTATAGGGATCACTAGAGAAATTATATTCAAAAATAGCAGAATTTCTAACTGTCAACAACATAGAAGCTACTCTAGTTGCAACCACAACTCTAACTTTCACTGGAAATTCCAGATCCAGCCACTGATTTTAGCAAAATTATCAGGTGCACTAATCAAATAGAAAGTACATTTAATCAACCTCCAAAGGTATTTAGCAACTGGAAATTTTTAAAAATAAATGGTCTATTGTTTTTTGGTCCCACCCATAAGAGTTAGTTGGTCCCACTATCATATATTTGCCATTTTCCCATGTCCACGAGTCCTGGTCCCACTTGTAAGCGCTTTCTAATCCCACTCATGTCAGTATGTCAGTGCAGTACCAATCAAAGGGCCTTGAATCAATGGAAACGCTCTGTCTAGGTATTCGCGAGGCTAGTCTAGAGCAAGATGGGAAAAACTAAGGAGCTTTTCGGCCGCTAGGCAAACTGAGTAGTAGATGCTCTAGTGGGGAACAGAAATAGTTATCCCAAAAAAGGAACAAATTGTGTTTTCACCTACCAATTTTTTCCGATAAGGCAGGTGTTAGGATACATGGCATGCAACGCTTACAGAAAATTAATTCTTTCCATGATGCATTTGTTGGGGTTCGCAGTAGGAAACAAAAAATTCTAGCTACGCGAACACGATAACCAAGATCTATTCTATGTAGACATAAGTAACGGAGAGGGGGGCGGTTTTCATACCCTTGAAGACCGTGACACGCCTTACGAAGGTAGGCGTATAGTGATGAAGACGAGCAGTTCCCCAAGTGTTGCGCCTCGAAGATCTACACGTGTCCGATGTAGGCGACGTCTCCCGGGCTCCGATCCAACCGAGCAACGAAAGAAGATGGAAGCCGGACCGTCCTTCGCATGACGGTAATGCAGAGGTGGAGAACAAATTCCCACAAGAGTCAATTTCAATCTAGGTGGAGAGAGAGCTCTAGGGGAATAGAGAGAGAACTTGTTGTGCATAGAGGGGAGGGGGAACCCCTCTATTTATAGGAGGGAGGGGGAGGGGCAAACCCTAGGGCAGAGGGTAGGGGATCCCACCACCGCCGCCACTAGGCCGCCGCCGCTGGCGGCCCTAGGTGCCCCTCACGCGGGGGGGGGGGGGGGACCTAGGCGCCAGGCTCATGGGCCCCCTCCTCTCTTAGGCTCCTTGCCCCATGGGCCCTTCCCTTTGAGGAATGGCCCAATAGGTATAGGATGTCGAATAAATAAATAAATATGCTTTTAATATTAATTCAACCAATTAATATATAAAACACATATACTATTATATCTTTCACTCCGGAACACCTTCCGGACTCCTCCGATCAACATTGGGTATTTCTCGAAACCTTTCCAGTTTCTCTTTCTCATTTTCTCTTGCGGTGTCGGTTCTATCCCTAAGCGTCCCCACCCTTAAGTGTGCCACCCTTCGGTTCGGAGATGCTCCGGACATGACTGAGAACCCTCTCGCGTCAATGATCATCAGCGGGACCTGGATGCCCATAATGACCACCCGTGCATTCACGAGTCTCATCGCTTGAACCCTCAACTTCGTGTCCCATTCCCTTTGCCATTCGATACTTAGGTCATCCAAGATTTGATATTCGGTATCTCCATACCTATGTCCGTTCTCGTTTCTGATGAACTCGTTTACTCGTTCCCACGCCGTTGCATTTCATGACCTAGTCATATGCTTGCAAGCTTCGCTAATGCAACGTCACCGAGTTGGCCACGTGTATCTATCCTTCACTTGGATTGGCAAATCCTAGTCTGTATATATACTCCTCAACCCGTTCCTTCAGGAAACCCGATAGTACCTTTATGATCACCCTTTCACAGCTTGATACTTGATACCATCAAAGTCTCCTTCTAGTAATGGTGACTTGCATTATCTCAGAGTCAAAGGATTTTGTTACGAGGTTTCTTATGTTATCATCAATGATGAACGTTAAGTAACTACATCTCATTGTGATTTACTTTAGGTGTATGTCTATCATATTATTCAACTAATGATATGACCTCGTTGTCAATTGGCACTATCACCCATGATCCTGAAACCATAGATCATCGCTTGACCAATGAGCTAGTTCGCTAGAGGTAACTAGAGACATGGTTTGTTTACATACGCATATTATTATTTCGTATTAATACAGTTATAGCATGATAAGAAACATGTTATGAACATACAAGAGATACATCAAATAAATCACTTTATTTTTTGTCTCTAGAAAATATCTCCTTCAGCATTAGGGGGGTCTATGCTTAGGGATAAAGAAACTGGTTTTCTCACTAGACGGTGCATCCAGACTCGTATGACCGGACGGACTTTTTGCCGATCATCACACGTGCAACCTCTCTAAGGTATGGCGAACTTTTTGCCGATCATCACACATGCAGTGCCTCTAAGGTATTCATATATTCAGAGCGGAACGTCGGATGGCGAATTTCTAGGTCTGACTTGAGAGGTGGTGGCTAGGGTTTCCAACACATGAAAGAATTATTTGTGGCTTCAGTGACCTTTCGATCATGCTCTTGCTCCCTAATCCTAGCACTACACAGATTCAGTCCATATAGGACTCATTGTCCTAGAGTGACTCGATCGGGTCCAATCCACATGGTCTATTTTAGTCGGATCATATCTGACTGGTTGTCTGCTTAGTTAACTGTGTGACCATGTATTCACTACCACTCAGACGTGACTTAACTTACTAGTGAACACTTCAACCTTAAGTTGATAGTTGGTAGCAGCTCATAACAAAATATGCAGACTTTTGAGTGACGATGTACATTCAACCTGACGAACCTTTACAATGTGTTCTATGGTGTGTTCCGTTTGCCTAACAATACACCTTGTCAAACTCAATGCGAGTGATTCCCATCCTTATGATAGCTCGATCTCTTTTCTCAATCACATGATACAGACTCATGAAGCTTAGTTAATGCTTAACTTGTGTTGCATGGTCATGCTTTCTGAATCCGATCACTCGAGAGGGACCATAGAATATCTCTTCGAGTGGAGGAGAAAATTCCATCGATCTTGGTTAACCATTCTATGCAGCTTACTTCCCGATTCACCAAAAATCTACCTTTGTAACTACCTAATCACAAATAAAAGAATTTGATAGATCCTAAGCAAGTCGATCCACAACTTGTGTACGTCTGACTCGATGAACTTCTTCATCTGAGTCAACCTTGTCGGATTGCATCACCATGTCCATGACTTGTGAAACATAGCCATCGGATCGTCTACCCCCCTAGACGTCCCTCTGACAGGGGTAGCCCGGAGTAGCACTCTCTTGTTTTGTGTTTGTTTAGGTCATATGATGATGTAAAACCATGGTGCTTCACAAAGGGAGGGCACTATCCTACCCGGTTTCACCCGAACAGGGAGTTTCTCCCTTATATAAGTCCAGAACCTTAGCTTTAGGTTACAGCTAGCGCACACATGAGAAGGGGGACACATGCACCCGGGGACTAGGTTTTGCATGTTTCAACATAGCACCACACTTCCATACATGTGCTAGGGCCACATGCAAGTCCTTGAGGTATTCCGATGCCCCGGAGCGTGGTCTCCCGCGGAACCCTGATCTGTGGGCATCGAATCGTCTACCCCCCTAGACGTCCCTCTGACAGGGGTAGCCCGGAGTAGCACTCTCTTGTTTTGTGTTTGTTTAGGTCATATGATGATGTAAAACCATGGTGCTTCACAAGGGGAGGGCACTATCCTACCCGGTTTCACCCGAACGGAGTTTCCCCATTATATAAGTCCAGAACCTTAGCTTTAGGTTACAGCTAGCGCACACATGAGAAGGGGGACACATGCACCCGGGGACTAGGTTTTGCATGTTTCAACATAGCACCACACTTCCATGCATGTGCTAGGGCCACATGCAAGTCCTTGAGGTATTCCGACGCCCCGGAGCGTGGTCTCCCGCGGAACCCTGATCTGTGGGCATCAGATCGTCTACCCCCCTAGACGTCCCTCTGACAGGGGTAGCCTGGAGTAGCACTCTCTTGTTTTGTGTTTGTTTAGGTCATATGATGATGTAAAACCATGGTGCTTCACAAGGAGAGGGCACTATCCTACCCGGTTTCACCCGAACGGGGAGTTTCCCCCTTATATAAGTCCAGAACCTTAGCTTTAGGTTACAGCTAGCGCACACATGAGAAGGGGGACACATGCACCCGGGGACTAGGTTTTGCATGTTTCAACATAGCACCACACTTCCATGCATGTGCTAGGGCCACATGCAAGTCCTTGAGGTATTCCGACGCCCCGGAGCGTGGTCTCCTGCGGAACCCTGATATGTGGGATCAGATCGTCTATCCCCCTAGACGTCCCTCTAACAGGGGTAGCCCGGAGTAGCACTCTCTTGTTTTGTGTTTGTTTAGGTCATATGATGATGTAAAACGATGGTGCTTCACAAGGGGAGGGCACTATCCTACCCGGTTTCACCCGAACGGGGAGTTCCCCCTTATATAAGTCCAGAACCTTAGCTTTAGGTTACAGCTAGCGCACACATGAGAAGGGGGACACATGCACCCGGGGACTAGGTTTTGCATGTTTAAACATAGAACCACACTTCCATGCATGTGCTAGGGCCACATGCAAGTCCTTGAGGTATTCCGATGCCCCGGAGCGTGGTCTCCCGCGGAACCCTGATCTGTGGGCATCGGATCGTCTACCCCCCTAGACGTCCCTCTGACAGGGGTAGCCCGGAGTAGCACTCTCTTGTTTTGTGTTTGTTTAGGTCATATGATGATGTAAAACCATGGTGCTTCACAAGGGGAGGGCACTATCCTACCCGGTTTCACCCGAACGGGGAGTTTCCCCCTTATATAAGTCCAGAACCTTAGCTTTAGGTTACAGCTAGCGCACACATGAGAAGGGGGACACATGCACCCGGGGACTAGGTTTTGCATGTTTCAACATAGCACCACACTTCCATGCATGTGCTAGGGCCACATGCAAGTCCTTGAGGTATTCCGACGCCCCGGAGCGTGGTCTCCCGCGGAACCCTGATCTGTGGGCATCGGATCGTCTACCCCCCTAGACGTCCCTCTGACAGGGGTAGCCCGGAGTAGCACTCTCTTGTTTTGTGTTTGTTGAGGTCATATGATGATGTAAAACCATGGTGCTTCACAAGGGGAGGGCACTATCCTACCCGGTTTCACCCGAACGGAGAGTTTCCCCCTTATATAAGTCCAGAACCTTAGCTTTAGGTTACAGCTAGCGCACACATGAGAAGGGGGACACATGCACCCGGGGACTAGGTTTTGCATGTTTCAACATAGCACCACACTTCCATGCATGTGCTAGGGCCACATGCAAGTCCTTGAGGTATTCCGACGCCCCGGAGCGTGGTCTCCCGCGGAACCCTGATCTGTGGGCATCAGATCGTCTACCCCCCTAGACGTCCCTCTGACAGGGGTAGCCCGGAGTAGCACTCTCTTGTTTTATGTTTGTTTAGGTCATATGATGATGTAAAACCATATGAAGGAGGATAGATGTATCCGGGGAAAGAGATGGAGACTGCTATCCGGGCGATACAAACAATATATATCAACATTTAATTATTGGGAGTAATTAATAAATTATTGGGAGTATAAAATATATGACTAAAATTAAATGGAAAAAATAATTTGAAAAAAATCTGAAGGGCTACGCCGACGGCTAAGCCGTCGGCACAGCCCACCAAATTTAGGCGCGGGAGGAGCACGTGGCGCTTAGGGCTACGCCAACGGCTCGGCCGTCGGCACAGCTTCGCCACCAAACGACGTTTGCGGCGCCGTGTCTGAGCCGTGGCTATGCCGAGGGCCAAACTTGCGCCGAGGGTCACCGTCGGCATACCCTTCTCCACTACGCCGACGGCTTGTCTGTGCCGAGGGCCACCGTCGGCACATGTTGCTGTGCCGACGGCCATTTCTACGCCGACGGCCTGGCTGGGGGGCTGGCCTGGGGAGGCAGCTACGCCGACGGCCCCGACCTTTGGCCGTCGGCGTAGCATACCGGCCGTCGGCGCCTACAACATTTCCTGTAGTGTCGGGTCCAATCTACATGGTCTATTTTAGTCGGATCATATCTGACTGGTTGTTTGCTTAGTTAACTGTGTGACCATGTATTCACTACCACTCAGACGTGACTTAACTTACTAGTGAACACTTCAACCTTAAGTTGATAGTTGGTAGCAGCTCATAACAGAATATGCAGACTTTTGAGTGACGATGTACATTCAACCTGACGAACCTTTACAATGTGTTATATGGTGTGTTCCGTTTGCTTAACAGTACACCTTGTCAAACTCAATGCGAGTGATTCCCATCCTTATGATAGCTCGATCTCTTTTCTCAATCACATGATACAAATTCATGAAGCTTAGTTAATGCTTAACTTGTGTTGCATGGTCATGCTTTCTGAATCCGATCACTCGAGAGGGACCATAGAATATCTCTTCGAGTGGAGGAGAAAATTCCATCGATCTTGGTTAACCATTCTATGCAGCTTGCTTCCCGATTCACCAAAAATCTACCTTTGTAACTACCTAATCACAAATAAAAGAATTTGATAGATCCTAAGCAAGTCGATCCACAACTTGTGTACGTCTGACTCGATGAACTTCTTCATCTGAGTCAACCTTGTCGGATTGCATCACCATGTCCATGACTTGTGAAACATAGCCATCGACCTGAGACATATACTAGTCAAAGATATGTGTCTTATAATTTAACCTTGTCGATTAGGGACCATTAGAACAATCATCATACAATATATAGTTTCAATAATCAAATCACGTATTGATGAGCGTCAAGGACAATATTATTGTTGAAGTGTATAAGTGGATTGTACTAGCCCTTTTCATTAGTTCAGACTTTTGGTTGCGTTGGCTAGTGCATGAAGCTTAACATGGTATCAGAGCCTAAGGTCTCGAGTTCGAGTCCTGGCTTTCGCAATTTATCCTAAAATTGCTGTAGACCCCTCTGTGTGCACGTATAGGCCTTTTGAGTCATACGTGAGTTCAGCGCGTCGTCGCTCTCTTCCGTTTGCACGTGGTGACTTCTCTCCGTCACACGTGAGAGGGGGTGTTGAAGTGTATAAGTGGATTGCACTAACCCTTTCCATCAGTTCGGACTTTTGGTTGCGTTGGCTAGTGCATGAAGCTTAACAATTATAACTATGAGTACATTGAGA
Organism: Avena sativa; assembly: GCA_916181665.1. Lineage (NCBI taxonomy): Eukaryota > Viridiplantae > Streptophyta > Magnoliopsida > Poales > Poaceae > Avena > Avena sativa. The sequence goes on from OV702293.1 coordinate 282,558,231, forward strand.
AATACCATCATCACACGATTTTTTTTGGAGCAACCAGCAGGAGCACTGCCTTTTCTATTAGAAGAAGAGAATTGGCCGGTTTAGAAGGGAAACCGGCCAAAACCCGGAACAGACATATATACACACGGGTCCGGTTAAAAGGGGAACCAGACCGAAAAAAAACCCCAAACGGCACAGTTTTAAGGCAAAACCGGTAAAACCACACGAGGCCACACGACCTAGCTCGACTAGGTCAGGAGCACCGCCGAGCGACACCAGCACAACGGCAACAGCGGGCGCTGCGAAGAGCCTGGTCCACGTCCCCGGAGAGGAAGTCAGAGCCGAAAGGAAACGGCTAGGCCTCACAGGCTTCATGGCGAGAGGCAGGCCACAGGGAGCACGCCAGCGGTACTCGCACGCCGACAGGGCCCGAAGACGTCGACTCAACCGGCAACACTAGCATTCCAAGAAAGGCTTCACACACTCCGAAAAAAGACGCCTCCAAGAAGGTAACGATGTCCAAAAGACGTCGCCGTCTTCCAATCCGGCAATCCAGATTTGGGTTTTCACCCTGGAGTGGTGAACGGAGGGATGTCGAGGCTCCACGACAGTGCCCTCAAGAAGGGGAACGGCGCCCTCAAGCGCCGCCGCTACCGGCACCGACCAAGTCGGGCTAGACTTTCATCCAGAGACCTTGACCAAACACCTCCAATGGACTATCACCGAGACAGTCCATGCCGCCCGGCGAGCCAGAACACCGGTGCAAGAGGCGACGTCCACGCCCACAGGAGCCATGCCCCACCGCCCACGCGGCCAAGGCAGAGCATCACCAACATCCCGGTCCGGAGCCGCCGCTCCGGCTTCCGCGCGCAGCATCGCAGCACCGCATGCCGCTCTGCCACCGCCAAGCCAGCAAAACCACCCCGCGGCGACCCACCGCAGCCGCCAAGCCGCCAAAGCACTGACAGGGCCAGACACGGCCTCGACGAGACCACCACGCCGAGACACCCCAAGACCCGCCGTCCTCCACGCCACCGCTGCGTCGAGGCAAACCTCTGGCCGCCGTCCGCCCGAAAATCGCCGCGTTCCCGGGGCCGCCACCCCGGCATCCTCGTCTCCGGCAAACGGACGCCGCCGGTGCCGGAGAAGCAAACCGGCCACCCCTGCCGGCTCTAGGGCATATTTCCAATTGTGGCTCCACTTCAGCTATACCACATACTTAGAGAGAAATACTGATATATTTTATGCAGACTTCAACCTTGTACATTCTATCCATTATACTTTCTCTTTTGTGGCCTTTTCCCGTTATGTAAGCAAACATAAGAGACTGTGGCTTATCTTTTCTCCCAATGTAGATCTTCCAAAAGACTTTGGTGGGTTGTCAAAGATTGTCTAAGGCTAGCAAATCTTAGGATGGAGGGATGGACGGCGGACCTCAACGTTGACGCTTGGTGGACAAAGCTAGCTTACAACTCTAGGGCCATGGCCTCCGTCACCGTTCTTGTTAGTTGGACAATTTGGAAAGAGAGGAGCGCATGGGTATTCAACAAAAAATTCATGACGCCGCATATTCTCCTAGGACTTATTAAAGAAGAGGCTAGATTTTAGGTCAAAGCGGGTGCTAAATCTGCTTTGGGCTTTGAAATGATGGGAGAGTAATCCGCATGTGATTTCTTTTGTGGTCGTTATAATTTTTCAAGACTATTCTCCTTGTTTAATCAAATGAGGCAAAGCTTTTGCCTCCATAAAAAAACTCTTCCTTTTGTACTGATTAATCCGTGGTTAGTTTGAATTGTGCAATTATACTTAGTTCGGAACGAGTTCTCACATGTACTTATCATGTGGTCATTAGCGGACACAAGAATTTTTAGAAGCCTGGGCGAACTCTAAATTAAAAGAATTAAGGAGCTATTTTTTCTCAAATAGTCACAGAATTAGGCTGTGCTGGCCGTCGGAAACCCGGGCAACGGCCGGGTAATAGGGACGGTATGTCCGCCGCTGCATGTGGTTGCACAACAACTTAGTTCTCTTTTTGTCCACGGACGATCTTGTCGTGAAGCAGTGGCGAAGGACGAAAAAAATTTAAGGTCGGGCAAATCTAAAGCATCAAAAAAAAAAATTAATGCAAAAAATCAAAATTGTATCGATTTTACAATGGTAATAGAATAATCAATTGACCACAAATTCAAATTTGATTCAATAGTTCAATTGACCATAAAATCAGAAATTATACCTGTCCCCTTTGAAACTGCAGGTTTCTTCCCCTTCTTGTCCATTTCTACCACAAATACGTTGAGCCTAGAGGCCATTAATGGGAAGAAGCGTAACCTATATTTTGAAGGAGGATTAGAAATTATAATTGTAACCTATATTTTGAAGGAGGATTAGAAATTATAATTGAGATGAGAAGAAGCCCTAGCTGGGTAAAACCGTGCACCATGAGACCGAGAATTGAGAATTTGAGAAGATGAGAAGGTTGGAGGAGGACCAGGGAGAGGGCGGCCGGATCGGCGGGCAGGTTTGCTGGCGGGGAGTAGATCAGTAGAAGACGGCGGCGCACCTGCCTGCTCGTCGCTCGAGTCCTAGACTTGTTGGCTTCGGATACTGCACAGGGGCCAAGACACGGAGGGGCACCAGCCACACGCGCACACACGACACACGGATCAGGGGCTACTGCTGCTTAGTGCGCGGCCCAGCAAAGGTCCAGTACAGTCGAATCCCCTCTTACGTAGCCATTTTCTAGTACTCCCTCCGAACCATATTACTTGACGTGGATTTGTCAAAATTTGGATGTATCTATATACTCCCTCCAGCCCATATTAATTGACTTGGATTTGTCAAAATTTAGATGAACCTATATACTAAATAGTGTCTAGATTCATCCAAATCTAGACAAATGCAAGTCAACTAATATGGGTCGGAGGGAGTATTAAATAGTGTCTAGATTCATTCAAATCTAGACAAATTTAAGTCAACTAATATGGGTTAGAGGAGGTAGTTTTTTCTTCAAAATTCATCGCACTTTGCAGGAAATTGTATGTATGTCTAATAGAAGTGTATATATGCGATTTTTTTGCAGAAATTAAGGTAGGGCAGCTGCCATACCTTGCCCAAAGGGGTCCTTCGCCCATGTCGTGAAGCACGTCCATTTCTGAGGGAGTTCATCTAATTTTGTAATCTAATATGTGTTGAAGATTTTCCCAGTAAATATATTCTACAACATGTCTTTAGATATAGTGAAATAGTTGAATATGACACTTCTATGATATAAAAGATTATTTGACAACGTGAACGGTGCACATGTTTGTCCTAAGAAATAATGGCTGCGTTGCTACTAGATACATACATGCTTTACCTATGATGACCCAAATCCTATCCATAATTAAGCTAGGTACATGTCTTCACCCTGAAAAGCACCATCTTGATAGAAACTAATAAGGGCTATGGGCTTGAGAATTTATGGGGAAGAGGACCACATCTTGATTTCTCGGCAACAAAGGAACATGCAATCCAAAGAAAAAAGCACCCGTTTTGCGATACAAAGCTGATTTATTGTTCGGTTCATCAAAGGACTTGCTTGGTATTATTATGCAGCTATATATATCTAGAGAGCCATTAGTGCTGATATATGGCAAACAGATTAGGTGCCGCTTATTTCAAACTTGAGTACATACTATCCGGGATACACATGACTTCGTGAATGGTGTAGGCAACAAACTTGCCTTATCTAAGTGTATATAGACGACCATGTACGGTGTACGCGTGGCCGCAGACATGGACGTACGCGTCCATCGACCCGTCAATGGTTGGCGACGATCTGCTGCGCCTTGGTCTCGTAGTCAAACTTGTAGGTGCTCATCTTGGAGCTATCCGCTGACCAGATGAAGAACCCCGGCAGCTTGCCCTGCCGCAGCAGCTCCTGGGCTCCGGCGATGCCTTGCTCCGGCGAGAGCAGCCCGAGCTGCTGGGTGATGTTCCCGGTCTCCAAGCTGGCGAGCAGCTTGGAGCCGGAGCCGGGGTAGTTGCTCGCCTGCAGGTCGTAGAACATGACGTAGGTCTTGACGTCGGTGTTGGCGCCGTAGCCGTAGAACTGGAAGTTGATGTAGTCGATGACGCCGGAGTACTTGGCCCACAGCGCCTGGTAGTACTTCTGGACCGCGACGTCCTCGAATGGCGCGATGGAGGTCTTGATGTTGGGGAAGCGCGCCTTGAGCTGGGTGAGGAGGCGGCCGACGCACTCGACGAAGGTGTCCACGTCGGCGCCGCCGCCGAAGTGCTCGTAGTCCACGTCCACGCCGTCGAGCCCGTACTGGTTGATCATCGCCGAGAGGGAGGAAACGGCGTTGGCCACCCAGGAGTCGACGGAGGACGGCGCGAAGGCGGCCTTGACGCCCGTGTTCTGCACGCTGTCGCCGCCGAGCCCGACCATGACGCTCAGGTTCGGGTGGGCAGCCTTCGTGGCGGAGATGGCGGCCGGGGAGAGGTTGGCCGTGTCCCAGAACGGGGTGAAGACGCCGTTGGTAGGTGTTGGCGGGGAGGACTGGCTCGCCAGGTAGTCGATGGCGAAGGCGAGGATGAAGTGGAAGCTGAGGCCGGTGTTGACGGGCACGTCGGAGAACCGGACGCCCGTGAACTGCGCGCCGATGTACTCGCGGAACACGTACCCGTTCGTCATGGTGGCTAGCTAGCTCACTGGATGGAAACTGACTCCCGAGGCTAGCGATGGAGTCGAATGGCATGCATGCTCGCTTTTATCCAAATTTATAGGCGCAGCGCAGGCTCACGTGTGGCCGCCTGGATGCCACGTACACGGACGTCTAGAAGAAATCAACAAGGGTCGTACTACGCATCCCTTGCGGATAATTCTTCAAAATCCCCCTGTCCTTCTACCAACACGTGTCTCTAAAAAATTCCTCAATCCCACTTTTCTATAAATATACCTGTTTTTGCTATAAATAGTTTCGTTTTTGCTATATAAAATAAACAACGGTTTGGTCTAAAAAATAGAAAAACAGACTGAATCTCGCTGGAGATTTCGCCGGAGACTTCGCCGGCGACCGTGTAGCAAAAAAATTGTGCTAATGTAGCATATCTAACCTTGCCGGAGACTCGTCGGAGGTATTCGCCGGTAGACCTCGCTGGAGACCGTGTAGCAAAAACTTTATGTTATTATAGCAAAACCGCAAAACTATAGTAGCAAAAAAAAATATGCTAATGTAGCAAAAAAACGATATCGCCGGAGATATCGCCGGCGGCTGCTGTAGCAAAACCGCTGCTAGCACTTTCGTCGAAAATATTGTAGCAAATATTTTGTGCTATTATAACAAAAACATAGAACAACAATAGCAAATCTTTTCTATTATTATAGCATCGCCCTATAACAAAATCTCAAAGACACATCGCATCACGACTCTTCATTGCCGTCTGGTAGCAAACCTCCATGCCGCTTGGAGCACCACTCTCGACCATATGTAGCAAGTCTTGACGCCGTACGTAGCAACACGGGTCAGGGCGAGATTTTCAAGGAGGCGCAGCAGCGAGGCTCCCTAGGACGGTAGCCATGACGGGTGGCTCCATCTCCCTGGAGCCGCTGGGGGACGTGGCGGCGAGAGCTGAGGCGGCGCGCGACGTGGGCTGTAACGGCTAGGGGCACGTGGTTGCACGACCTACAGGCGGGGCGAGGCGACTTGCAGGTGGGGCGGCTCGGCCAGCAGACGAGGCGGCGCGACCAAGAGGCAGGCCGACGCGCGGCGCGGATATGCAATCTACAGACGCGTACGAGCGACGGGCTGCAGCGTACGTGACAAAGCTGCTTGTTGGGACCAGTACGAACACGTAGAAAGGACTGCAGCGTACGTCATTGCGAACGCCTGGAAAACTAGGACCCGGGGGATCGATCCTCCGGGGAGTCCCTATCATTTTCCAATCAACAATAGGGTAGGTGCTGCTAGTTGCTTGTATGCCACATAGACGGACGTCTGGAACAAGTCAACATTGGGGTGCTGCTAGTTTCTATGCTTGGTCTTGTTCAGCTGGGTTCGCTGTGTTTTGACGATTCCTAACGAACGCAAGCCGAGAAACGCGCTGGAACAGATATCAGAATGTTGTGATCCGAGTCTGAGATGACACACTATTGGATTGCGAAGTGCCAATTGCACCACGTGCCCTCTACGTGCCTCGTCGGCCCATTCTCTTCCGCAAATTATGAGGCGCCTCACCCGTCGGTGTCTGAACTATGGCCGTCCTTTCAAAAACAGGCGCGTGCGCGTTTTTTTAAACGGAGACGGTCTGAGTGTTTTCATTTATGGAAAAATCTAACGAGAGGCACCGCTGGCTCGTTCTCCTCGTGCGGCGGTCGCTCACGTATCGTTATTCCCTCATAGGCCCTCTCGTCCACACAATCTCTCTCTCTCTCTCTCTCTCTCTCTCTCTCACACACACACACACACACTCTCTCTCTCTCAAATCGCACGGGAGCACATGAGCACCGGAAGGATGAAGAGCCAGGCGCCGGAGACACACGAGAGGAGAGAGCGTCGCCGCCGAGCAGGGGCCCTCCAGCGACGTGTGGCCAGGAGGGGCGCGCCGCCAAGCACGCAGATGCGGGGAGGCCGTCGCCGTGCAAGCATGAAGCAGGGATCTCGCCACGGCCGCCGAGAACGCAGCTGCGACGGCCAGTCTACCACTTCGAATTCGAGTCGTTCCTGCCTAAAGTTGTCCGGCTTCCCGAAGATGATGTCGAGCCCTATTTTGCCCAGGGGGAATATGCCCTTCCCTGGGACGATGCCGTGAAACGTTGTGTCTGACTGTTCCAGGCTGCATTGTGGGATCTGCATTGCTGCTAGAGTGCTTGCGAACATTAGATTGATGCCACTGCCATCGTCCATGAAGACGCGACTCATCTCGAAGCCTCCGATCTGCGCCTCCAGCACCAGGGCAGCATGACCTGGGCGAGGGATCTGGCAAGGGTGATCCGCGCGGGTGAATGTGATGCAGGACTCCGATCCGCTGAGGTACTCAGGGATTGCAGGTGTAGTTGCCACGGCCAAGTTGATTTGTCGGGTGATTTTCTTCTGCACCCTGTTTGTGGGGCGTCCCTTCTGGATCATATTTAGTGCTCCCTTTGGTGGGGGGTACCCGACCCCGGCGTTGTTTTGCGCTGGTGCGACTGGTTGGTTTGGGCCTTCAATAGGTGGCGGTGGAGGAGCTCCGAGCTCTATTTCTCCTTGCACGGGTGCATTTCCAAACGCGGGGATTGGGGCTTGTTGCCTCATCTGCACCATGCTTTCACTGAGTTTCTGTAACTCGCGGCAGTCCTTGAGCATGTGGCTGGCTTTCTTTTTGCCATCCTGTTTGTCGATGTAAAAGTGGATGGTGCATGGACCCGAAAGTTTGTCGTATGCTGAGGGTCCGTTGTCGCGGTCGCGGCGTTGCCACGACTGCGCTGGGCGTCCGTTGTCGCAGGTGTTTCCACCGCGATATCCTCCGATGTTGTCGTTGCGGCGGTCGGCGTAGCCGGCCGCGACCATGTCAGGTCCGTCGCGGTCCTCGTAGACGCGCGATCTCCTCTTGCTGCGGCGTTCCCGTCTTCGGCCGTAGTCGTCCTCTTCATCCGATTGCGGTCGCTGGATGCAATCTTCACCGCCTGCCCAACTGTTGGCAATTTCCATGAGGTGATCGAGTGTCTTGGGCTTGACGCGCCCAAGTTCCTCCTTGAAATCTTGTCGTTTGACGCCGTCCCTGAAGGCGTCGATGGCCCTCTCTTCGGAGATGTGTGTTGCGGAGTTCTTGGTTGTAGACCAGCGTAGTATGTACGAGCGAATAGATTCACCCGTTCTCTGAGTGCAGGCTCGCAACTCTTTGATTGAGGCGGGTCTCTTGCTAGTGCCCTTGAAATTTCGGATGAAGCTGTAAGCGAGCTCCTCCCAGCTTCGGATGGATCCTGATGATAGGCTGCTGAACCAGACTCGCGCCGCGCCTGTCAGTTGCAGCTGAAGGCATTGCATGGCGGTTTCTTTGTTGCCTCCGTGAAGCTTGACAGATGACAGATGGTCGCTGAGCCATGATTTTGGATCTTGCGTGTCGTTGAACTTCGGAGTATCCGAAGGAAGCTTGAAATTGCGTGGCATCTGTGTTCACCGAATAGATCTGCTGAAACATCGGGCTCCGCAGAGTTCTCCTTCATCTTCGTCCATCTCGGATTCAGACGAGCATGCACGTTTGGCTCGTGCTTTGTCGATTTTGCGCTGTGTAAGCTTGTCTCTGGCGTCGTAGTCGCGTTTATGATGACGCGAGCTCTTCTTCCTTTGAGGAAGGTCATGCTCCTCCTCTTCTTCGGATGAAGGTGTGGGACTCCGGTCGCGCCTGGCCGGAGCTTTCTTCTTCGGCTCCGCAGGAGCGTCTTCGTGAAGCGCAGCTCCGACGAGTCCGAGTCCGGTGAGTGCGGACTTATGCATGGCTCTTTTCGGGTCCCCCTCCGGAGGTGGGTGGGCTGCTAGATATGCAGTGGCTGCCATGATCGCAGCTTGCGGTGTTTTCGGGATGATGTTGCCGTCGGCATCCATATCCATGAACGATGTGTGGAGAGTTCGGGTCACGTCACGGCGCTCCTTGGGATCCATGTTCTCCACCCGAGAGCGATGCTTGTTTCCCTGGTTTCCGTTTGTGTTAGAGCCGGGTGCCATGGCGGAGAGCGCAGCTCGTCGCGCGCTGGACTCGGAAGCTGCTTGCTTGCGTTTGTCGAGCGTCTCTTGCATCTTGACTTGCTTCTTGTGCTCCTCGATGAGGAGGTAGTGGTATGCCATCAGTAGTTCACGTGAGGCGTCCGCAGGTAGGACTATGTCACCTGCGACGGCACGACGTGCTTGGACCCATCCTTCTTTGCTAAGTTGGATGACGTGGCCGATGTTTTCCCTGTTGGGTGGGGGGACTAGCTTCTTTTGTTTTCGCCGTTTCCGCCGTTTCGGTTGGGCGGCGGGTTAGGTGTTTCCTCGTCGCCCTGGATGACTGCGACGCATAGATAGCGCTCGCAGATTGGTCGGCTGCTGCCGCAGCTTTCGGATCCGGAACCGTAGGTCCCCTCATCCGAAGGTGGATCACACAGATCAGAGTTACAACTGCTGCTGTCGTAAAACTCATCTGTTGATGGTGATGTGCGTAGCACAGGGTGTGGAGCCCACGAGGCGGGCCTGATGGATGGTAAGGGCACCCGCTCAGGGAGGCGGAGGGTGCCAGTTTGACCCACCTGGAAGCAGAAGCTCCCGAATAGGATCTCGAGTCCGTCGCCTACGGGCTCAAAATCTTTCATGGTGGCCGGCGAGTGGGCGGTGAAGTCGAAAGCGCCGAAGAGGAGGTGATTCTCCGTTGCCACAGAGTTGTAGATCAATCGGGTCAGGACCGTCACGATCGCACAATCAGCAGCCCCGATTCCCACAGACGGCACCAATTGACGAGGTTTCGACTCGTCAATGCCCATTGTTATGGACTTTGGGTTTTAGAGAAGATGGGGATGCTGGAGATCGTGGAACGGTTAACAGACAAGCAACCAGGGGACACGAGATTTACCCAGGTTCAGGCCCCTGGAGGGAAAACCCTACTCCTGCTTGTCTGCTCTTGATTACGGCGGAACCGAAGGTTACAGGTGCGCAGATTCGATCTGGCGTGGAGGTGCGTGTGCGAAAGTATGAGTTGAGAGATCTAGGACGTGCCCTCCTGGCCTTTATATAGACTTAGGCAGGTCCCGGGCATAGTCCTAGTCGGTTACAGGTTCTAGGGTTTTACCCCTTTGAATTTCCTATCTGCGCTAGTATTGTTCTCCAAGGACTCGAAGGCGTCATGGGCCTTGGCCACCCGAAAATCTTCATGGGCCGGCGTACATCTGCCGTGGGCCTTCCTTGGACTGGACCAGGTATGCTGAAGTCACGTACCCGCAGGGTATAACCATGTCAGCCGCCGTCGAGCACGAAGCAGGGAGATTGCCATGGTCCCGGAGCACGGAGTTTGAGGCGTGCCGCCGAGACGCATATGCGGGGAAGGTCGCCGCCATACGAGCAGGGAGCAGGGAGCTCGCCACCGCCGCCGAGGATGCAGCTTCAAGGAAGCCGCCGCCACACGAGCACGCAACAAGTAGCTCGCCACCGTCGTCGAGGATGAGCTAGGGGGAAGACGCCGCCACGTGAGCACGCAACAAGTAGCTCGCCACCGCCGCCGAGGATGCAGCTGCGGGGAAGACGCCGCCACGCGAGCACGCAACAAGTAATCAATCTGGCAATTAGATGACAATTAGATGGTCTTAATTTGGCAGTTAGGGCTAATTATTCTGGCAATTAGGCGGTTTGAGTCCGAGGCTTAATCAAATCAAATCTGGCACTTGGGTCCGTATGAACCTGGCTTTTTGGTATGATTAATCAGACAATTTGGTCCTAATCAAATTTTGGAGAACAAAGGACTCATGCTAGTAGGACCTAATCAATCTGGTAATTACGACTAACTGAATCGGGCAGTTATACTTAATTAATATGGCAGTTAGAACCTAATTTATATTAATTTATATGGAAATTCTTTTGAACCTGGCAAATTAGGCATAATTAATCTTGCAACTAGACATGATTAATCTGGCGGCCCATAACAATTGAACTTGGCAGCTAGATCTAATTGATTCTTGCTTTTAGTAATCTAGCATCTACGCCTAATCAACATGGCAATCATGTATTAACAATCCGGCAATTAGTCGATTCAGTTGAGTTCAAAAGAATGGTGGTGATATTATGCACGAGAGAGTACTTTATACTAGAGAAAGCGACGTGCCACAGTATTATAGAAAGGGACGTGCCAGAGTACTAGAGGTCCTAAGCATGTAGAAAAGTCAGAAACGACGCTTTTGGATAGCCTCGCGGTAACTGACACAGCCGCCGCACACGGATGGGTCTCATGCGGCGCCGCGCGTTAGTGCTGTCCTTTATGGACTTAATTCCTTTATTCATCAGCGGTGGCATATAAATTACAAAAAGAAACTAAATTACACACGAGTCCGTGTAGGTAGCACAGAGGTCCTTAAAATGAATCGTAGGAACGCAATTGAGGATAGAAGCTCCTACACCACCGACAGAGCCCCGTCACAGTCAACCTCACCGTTGCCGGGGACGATACCACTTGGGACTGTGAGAAGGGAGCTAGCTATGATGACAGCAGCAAGCTTTCGGAACGGCATCGTGGCCTGGAGGTTGAAGAAGATCCTGAGATGTCGGCCCAAGCATAGCATCACCAACGCCAAAGGGGGAGCCAGAGGCTGCCCTACAACCATAGATTCTGGCATAAGGATGGCGACCAGCCGTCAAAAGGATTCCGGAGAAGAACTCTCGAGAGACGGGAGCAGCTGCCTAACACCTTCAGATGTCAACGACGAAGGAGCCATCGAGTATTTTCTCCAACTGCGCACATCACCAGTGCCGCCCAACCCCGGAGCTCCAGATCTATAGAGAGCAAAAGTTGCCGCTCCTCCTCTTCCACGGCCGTCCGGAGGAAGATACGCACCTTTAACCTTGAATATCTTGCAAACTCCCCACCAAAGCTCCGCTTTAGAGAGAACCGCGATGGCCTGCGCCCTCTACGTGCCATAATGGTCGGCCAGAGGGTGCCCGATCGCAACTTTGCTCCACCACAGGAGGTGGTTACCGCTTCTTGCTTTATTCGAACGAGTGGTTATTCCCTCCTCCACCTCCAACTTCGACTGGAGGAACATGATCGAGAGAAGAAAGAACTCTAGGGACAACATCCAACCAGGAGGATCCCGAATCTCGCTCCTACCTACGAGAAGAAGGCCCACTATTGGCACTAGGCCAAGGCTCCTACTTCTACTACTGTATAGAGGCTGGCCACCATCCCCCCTTCCACTTCGGCCGGTGAGGCTGCCAAAGACAATGGAAGGAGGCACCGGGGACACACGGCCGAATCTCAAGGGAGGTGGTGGGAGGAGGATGGCTTTGTTGTCCGTGCGTATCACCATCGACCAAGGTTTGCAAGCTTCTCGGCGTGAATAAAATGAACACAAATAGCTACTCCTCACGAGGATCTTTGTAGCAACGTCACATGCGCGTATACTTTCTCCGTTCCTTAACTTTTATCATGGGTCGAGATCCTTGGTGGCCTCTAGTTTGACAAGGACCCTAGGGTTGCAGAGACCAATAGCTCAACAAAGGTGTTGGTAGTAGAGGGTGAACAAGTGAGAGGCGGTGGTGGCGCTCACATGGCCAGGATGGGTAGGGTGATTGGAGAGGTGGTTAATGTGGTGGATTAAATGGAGGGAAGACCAGCATATCCTGACCGAAACCGCTTCGCTCGTGCTCCTACTCACCCTCGCGGGCGACAGATGGCCGACGCGGCCACCTGCTTCCTCCCACAACCTCCTCCTCTGGCTTCCCCGCTACACGCGCTGGGAAAATCTCGGCCAGTGCTGCCGGCGGCGGGCTCGTCCTTATCTGGCACTTGGTGGCCCTCAAGGAGAGGCGTCGACAAGCCGCAGTGCGCTTCTTATACGTGAGCTTGGACCATTGGCGGTGGTATGGCACGACGTCATGGCTCGGCGGATGCGGAGGCGAGGTGCTATGCATGGCCAACGGCGGGTAGATGCACGGTGTTGTAGTAGTCGAGGGCCACGTCCCAGATCTAAGCCCACACATGCCCAATCCGGGTTTCGCAGGCTCCATCCAAGATGGTATATGCACGAAGGTGGTGTCTCATAGAATTGGTGGTGCAGTCGAACTGGAGGGTAGTAGTGGTGGCGATCTGCTTGTTGCATCATGGGGTGGCAGGGACTTTACGGGCACGATCTAGGCCGGTCGGTCTTGGCTAGGCCTGGTGTGCCCATGCTGCCGCATCCGGTCAGCAACCGCCTACGACGGTGGGCGATGGTTCCCTCCGAGTGGATGCGTTGCTTCCACCCTCCGATTACAACCGTGTCTACCTCCTCCGCCTCGCAAGCCACGTGAGGGGTTGTTTCTCACTTCTTGGGCGTGAAATCATGGATATCGGGGCGGCAACCCGGGAAGGCGGGTTGCATGGGTGATTCTTCGACGAGCACCATGGTGGCAGTGGTGGCTGCATCTTTTTGGCCGTGTGTGCAACATTGGTCGCTGTGGAGGATGTCTCGGGCACGGTCGGTCATGGAGGTTCCTAGATCTAGAATTGGATGTCAGCTAGTCCCGCGTGCGCCCTTCGGCCCTCTTTGTGTCACCTAGAAGTTACCGAGCGAAAGCTTTGTGCTCTTGGGAATTATCAAGTACTTTTCTGGCACCATTGTCGAGGAGCTTAGTGCTAACCTTATATTCTTGTTTGCATTGCTAGTTTTTTCCAGCAACTAACATATAAAACTAAAAAATAGAAAATGTAAAAATATAAAAATACTCATGTTATGAGCATAAGTATGGATACAAATGATGCTTTGTGTATGTACTTGAATGCTTCTAGAATTGCTAAGAAACATCTAGAATGAAAAGAAGGGATAAGACTAGAATGTTTCATGAAAAGACAAAATTCTATTGATATTGAGTTGCATTGGATGTCAGATAGTCTCGTGTGCGCCCTTTGGCCCTCTTTGTGTCACAGAAAGTTACCGAGCAAAAGTATTGTGCTCTAGGGGATCATCAAGTACTTTTCTAGCACCGTTGTTAGGGAGCTTAGTGCTAACCTTCTATTCTTGTTTATATTGCTAGTTTATTTTTAGCAACTAACATATAAAGCTAAAAATAAAAAATACTCCTGTTATGAGCATAAGTATGAATAAATGACGCTTTGTTTATGTACTTGAATGCTGCTAAAATTGCTAAGAAACATTGAGAATGAAAAGAAGGGTGAAAATACTAAATTCTATTGCTATTGAGTTGTTTGAATACTACGATAAAACTTATTGCCCTAAACAACATGGTAGACACTTTGAATTTCAATGTATGTTCCATGAATAATATGTTATAGCATCTTACCATAGAGGTGATTATAATCATTTTGCGATGGAACAAGTAGACCTGTTTGTTACTTTTATGGAAGCTTATGAATTAGAAGCCTTCATTGATAAACATAAAACCAGTCCTGTAGCTACTAAAATTAAAAGTATGATCGCTCTTATCACTGATTATTGATAATTGCATAACCAACTTCATAGAAAATATTTATGTTGTTGACTTCAATAAGAGGGGCATTGCTGCCTGCGAGAGCACTAATATTTTGCAGGAAAAGGATGATAAAAGCATAAACTTGGGGATACCCATGAAACCTAAGAAGAGTAGAATAAAAAAGTGGAGAACGAATAAAGTAGCTACCTATCTCATACTCCCAACAATGATAACAAACAAATTTTCATGAATGTATTCTGATAAACCTATACTTGATAAATCTTTTGATGTAAATGCTTTCTATGGACAATCATATGATAGTTGGGTAGAAAAGATATTTGTAAAGGTCAAAAGTGATTCTATTAGTGCTAGTCCTCATATTAAGAATGAAGATGAGGAGTTTTGCTTTGATAGTGCTATAGATGATGATCCTTTATTGCCCGATAGTCCTTTATATGGAACAATTGTGTTTAATACATGTGACGGAAAAACTGATATAGTTGAGCTAGATGATCCCTTATGCTCATTGGATGACAAGTCTTTATGGGGTAATTCGATAGTGCTAATATCATGCATGCCAACTTAGAAAAAATCTGATGTGGCACCACAATTAATAAAGAGGTGTTGGTGGTATCATATATTATTACCATATCATAGCACATGAAACTAGATAATTTCATGACAAATAAATCTCATACACATAATTGCATTGAGATTCTAGAAAAAATTTAATATGTTGATTCTATGATCCTATACTACTAGAAGATACTAACCATTATAGGGGTAGTATGTTTACACCGATATTATATGCATTATACTAGTGTATAATACTTCACACTATGATCAGGCTTAACTCGTTGGGCATGGCACTTAACTCGTTGGGCATGCATGCCATGCATGAGAGAGATCGCAAAACTTTTTTCCCTTCTATTTGACCAGGGTATTTGCATTCAAGTTTTTTTTCTATATAAAGCACGGTCAATTTTCAAGCAAAAACTATACACGTTATATAGTGATTTTTTTGTACCAGTTATCCATATGTTAGTTATATTACATATAAATTATTCTCATGACTTTGAGGATATTTTAGACAATTCTCCAGTTACAGCTAGACAGCCAGCCCCCAAAAAAGGCCTTAGGCCCAATTCTTTTAGGCTTCGGCTTGTGCATAAGCCACTTTGGCTTGAGCTGTTCATAGAAACAGTGGTAGAAATAAGCTTAAGAGAAACCGCGGTCCAGTTCTTTGTGGCTTTCACTATCTAGCTTATTGTCTGAGTAGTTTGATGAAAAGTCCATAATGCCATTGGAATGAAGTTGTATATAGTACTGTTTTATTGGAAATATAAGATCAAATTATTGTTTCGCATCCATAACTACATACACACATCCTATATTCACTAGTAAAACCAACATCTCAACTTCAACACTGATTGTCTGCCAATGTCATATGGACAACTAAAATCAATTGCGTTGTACTAGCTAGCTAGCCCCGCAGCAGCTCTGGCTTACAGCATTGGGTCATGAAACTCATGGATAGCAGTCCAGCACCATGAGCTTTTCCTCTTTGATTGCCCAGAATTATGATATGTTTCATGTTCCATTGCATCACAGTGCTACGGAAGAGCATCTACTCCAAATTCAGGCGCGAGGTGGTGAAGGGTGTCCTCCGACGGTGGGGTGGCTACAGGACAACCTTGATCTTGAAAGAATAGCAGCATGACAAACATGAAACATATCAGAATTCGGGGGTGGCCTCCCGCGGAAGAGCACCGGGACATAATTTAGGGGCAGCCTTCGACGAAAGAGCAGTAGCAACATGAAGAACTTGAGGAGGAAGGCGCGCTGGAGGGGAGCAGCGGGAGAGCGGGAGGAGGTAGCACGGGTCGATGGCTGCAACAGAGGGAGTCCCGGCTGGCGAGCTCAGGCTCCGCTCGATCTGGCCGAAGCCATGAACGGAGTTGCCGCAGGTTACCCATTCTCCCCACTGTGAAGAAAACATGGAAGCCGGCTGTTTCCCACCAAGGTTTAAATTCGAATTCTTTTTAGCTTAAGCTTATTTTGACCTCTAAGCTGTCCAGAAGCTCCAAAAGAATTAAGTCTTAAACTAGTTGGATGTAGAGCAAATGGTTTGCAGCAGCTGATGCGGCCGAGTAAATGGTTTATGCATTTTCTATCAAGTAGAAAACATTTCTAAACATAAAAACTTGAAAATGAAAGAATATATATATTTTTTTCATTAAAAAAATACGGAGTGGCCGTTCCTGGACGTCGTGTCACTAATTTTTGACGCAACGGTCCGTTTTCCAAACCCATACTAATCCACATTTCACTTGGGCTTTGGGCTGCCCAAGGCACCACACCACATGGCGAGCCTAACGGGCCGACATAATCAGCACATCGCGCCCTACCGCCACAACGTGTGGGCCGGTGTCCCTCTGATCATCTTTTTTTTGCGAGGGTCCCTCTGATCAATTTTGTTTCTCCGGTTCGCAGCTGTAATACGGTCGTCGCTGTTCCATCTCAAAAAACGAAGCACCTTCGTGCATTTTGCAGCACGACTACACGAGGGGGCAAATCTTACAGTGGATGATATATTCTTCCGGTCGCTCATTTGTCTTCCGTCATCGCATGTCGTACGTACGTCTGTGAGACGTCAGCAAGGCAGAAGAGATGGCGAAGAAATCGTCATCAGCAAGGCAACGGAGTTGTTTCCGGTCGATCAACCACTGCAGGTCGGCAACCCCGAGATGGAGCGCAGCGACCAATCGATCGGTCGGTCGGTCGACCACCGCCGGGTTTAAGTGCCGACTGTTCAAGGGATCAACGATCCGTACTTTTTACGTGCCCCACCGTACCGCGCGCGTCGATCGGCACAAGGTGGGAACAGAACAGCTGCACCAATCCATCTCACCGCAGGAATTGAATGCTCGTCTAGCCATTTCTTTTCGTGAGCGCCCGTCAGTTTGCCATGCCTTAGACTAGTCATAATGAGGAGTATCATATATTAGTATTATGCATGTGATACTAGTATATGATACCATCTCCACAATGCATAGTGTCATATAGTAGTATCATAGTCTTGGTATATTTATTGTTTTGTAGAATCTCAATGTAAAATTGTGGACAAGATTTATTTGGGATTAATTTTTCTAGTTTTATGTGCTATGATATCGTATCTACCTATGATACCAACACAATCTCTTTCATCATTAATTACTATGACACATAAGCATTTTGCATGCATGTGGTGCATGATACCACCTATGATACCTCTATTGGGGCTAGTCTTAATTTTCTTGAATTCATGTTCTACGTCAGACGAAGATGATTGCTGAGCTACATGCACATGATCACAGTTCAAATTCTGCTATTCTCAAAAGGAAAATGTCTATTCTATACCCTGAACTCGTAGAGGTTCGCCGGTTTGAACCCTGACATCGAAATTCCGGTTGTTTACAAGTTACAACCTAAATTATACAATCCCGGTCTAAATCGAACCTGAAGATGTTTGGTGCACCAGGAAAATAAGGATCCCACCAGGATTGTGGGCTCCTGTCACTGACATGTGGACCCTATATGTCTGAACGTTCTTCTCAAATATCTCCTGGATTCCTCAACATATACCAACCGTGCCCACCTGTGTGGTTTCCATCGCCGAGGCTTTCATTGCGTGTCGCCGCCGGGAACCACACCGTGCTGCCACCGTCAGGGCTCCATCACGTGTCGACGTCGGGAACCACGCCTCGCCTCCGCCACCTCCTTCCGACGAGTGCTAGATCAAGGTTTTTTGGGTCCGACCTGGCCAAATTTCTTCCCGACGAGCAACTGCCACCGGACCTCATCGATAAACCTATTTAATCTCGATTTGGTGCATGTATGACGACGAATTTCTTCCCGACGAGCACGCTGAGAGAAGCCTCTAGGCGAGCGCGCGTCAGGAGAGAAGATCCCTAGCGAGTGCAGTGTCCAGGTACAAAGCCGGCTCAGTGTTTTACCAGGTGAGGCGCGTGGACTGCACATCCCCTGTTTCTTCTGCCGAGCTCCAGATCTCAACTGCCTCACGATTCCTCAAAGAACTGGTGGTGCTCCCCATCTGTATTTCTCTTCAGATCGAGATGTCCATCTAATTGATAATCTAACTGTGTACCTACAAATCACAGACTAATGGGTTTGTGCTGAAACTATTATTTAATTTGAGAGAATATGGAGCGGAATTTTAATCAATTTGACTTGCACTGTCACACGGAGTCTGCGCTGCTGGACGGAAACGGCACGAGTGCACGACTGTGATCTGAGTCCAAAGAGAACAAAAGCTAGAAAGTTAGGGACCATATGATTGGAATGTATAATTGTGTAGGGACTCTTTTGTAAAAAATAGTCTACGTGGCGTCAGTCAAATTGGTAAAATAGGTTCAGGGTTTGATTTAAACCGGTATTGGATAGTTCAGGGTGTAAACTACCGGGATTTCGATGTTAGGGTTCACACCGGCAAACCTCTACAACTTCAAGGTTTAGAATAGATTTTTTCTTCTCAAAACCAAGTTCAAATTCTGCTCCCGGATATTTTTGGGACACGGCTCCTGAAAATTTTCAATACGTCACGTGTAATAATTTAAGTTACAACTCACTTGCAACTGGAAATAAACTTAGTTATAACTCACTTGCAATTAGAAATTTTTACTTATAACATACTTTTAACTGAAAAAACTAATTTTAAAACTTAATCTCAACTAAAAAATCTCAATTGCAACCCGTTTGCAACTCTAGTGATTAAAAAAAGAACGAATCACACTTCTAATCCAACCGTAAAAGGGATGACTGAGTATGTGCCACGACGCCTGCGAAACAATAGCAGGTATTTTTGAGTTGTACAAGACTGAATAAGACTTAGCTTGCACTCCCTAATAAAATACCAGCACTACTTACGCCTTGACCGTGAGCGAATTGCCAAAACATTCACCAAGAAAATCCACAAGGTCAACCTCTATTTGTCAGATCGCATCTGTGAACCGCGCGTGGACCACTCCCACACGAGATGGGACAGATCAAGGGGCCGTGCCCGTGCGCATGCAGAAGTCAACTGACCGCACCAGCTAATTCGAAGCATATAGAGAGTCTAGCAAGAGCAAGCTCCATGTAAAGCCGCTCCAGATTTATTTCGTCGTCATCAGATCGCCCAAAATACGTAGGTCGTTCCCACGTACAACAGCATATATATATAGTACGTCTGCATGCGCCAGAGAAAACAAACAGCCCATGTATACATACATACACGCACACGGCGGCACATGATGCATGCAGCCGCATGCATCCATTCATATGTGAAGCAGCTAGCGTTCTTGGAGTGAAGCAGTGCATGCATGATGCGTTGACCCGTGCAGAAATTGCGTACAAGGAAATTGATTAGCATCCCTTGTTATGCTCTCTCCCTCTGGAATGGTCACTAATTTTCTTCACAAATTTATCTCCACTAAGTCCCCAATAGTTCTCCCGGCCCAATAGGTCTATTCGAGCGCCGGACACAAAAACAACTCTCGGTGGCCGCCAATAGTAGCACATTTGTCCGGGCGGCCCACTAGACTGCCCGACACTCTCAAGCCTATCCAGTGGTTTTGGACTAGCCTGAGAGTGTTTAACATGCCGGTACAACCCCGCCATGTCGGATAGTGATAGGCGGGCCTGACTTGTCATTGATGCATCCAAAACCTACATTGATTTCCCTCCCTTTCCTTCCACTTTCCCCATCACATTCCATTCCCCCGCCCGTTGTTCCTGTTCCTTTCCGATCGCCGTCGATGGCGACAAATCTCCCACACATCTCATTCTCACATGGACCCGCGCGGTGAAGGCTTGGTTTGGGCAAAATCGTCAACATATCTTGCATTAAATGGGGCTTGCTAGTGAAGCGGTGGCGTCGGAGGAGCCAACATCTTCCATTTGATTTCTATCCATGGGATGTAGTATGCTACGGTCAGACTTGATGGCGTTTTGCTAGTCGGACTTCATGGCTGAAACTTTGAATCTATGATATATCTGTTATGGTTTAGTTTTACCTAATATCTAAAAATAATAGTAGGAAAATAGCCTATATTATGAAATTGTTTAAATGCCAAGAAAAGGGAGCAAAAATTTGACCGTACCGGCGTTTTGGGGGACATCGCTGGAGCAGCCGCCCCGATCACACTAAACAAGTGTGGGGACGCCATCAATCTTTTGGGTGATCTATTTGGGGCGTCGATGGAAATGCTCTTAAACAAGGGTAATATTAACAGAAAGTTTTGACTTTTGTTTGACAGTTTTATGTAAAACCCATTGACCAATGAATAGTTTTACATAAAATTGACCAGTGACCACCCTGATAGCAAGACCGATGTATTATATCGCCCTGATACTAAGGAAGTGGCAATGTCGACCCTCTTACCGATCGATTCCACACATTGAGCCCGTCCGAGTTGGGCGGCAATCCCACCTCACCCTACAGTCCTACGCACGTGTGATCGAGTCCGTACCTACGTGACTGGCATGCCCGATCCCAGCCTGGAGGATCGATCGCCGTACGTCGTACTACTACGAAGACTACACTGTCAGAGTGTCAGTGGAGTCTGTCACTCGCCGACACATTCGTTACTGCTTGCTTTGTCCATATATTCTTTACGTGGTTGTCATACGTGCATAGTTAGTCAAGTAGCTCCATAGTGGTGATAGTACTTGACTTGATACCGGAATCATCGGTGGGGCATTTCATTTCGTTGTCTGTTAATAGCATCTCCACTCGGCTTTCCAGAACGCCGATTCGGACACCGAAAATAGGTTGGAACGTCGAATTTCGGTCCAGTCGCATTCTTAAAAACCTCTTTTCGTCCGGATTCGGACGAACTTTGGTCCGGACTTCACAGACTATACCCAGGATACCGGGAACGCCGAACGGAGCGAAAACGAGCGTGTGCCAGCTCTGTCGGCAAGACAGTCGCATTTCTCCCCACTCAACTCGCCCAGACTGCGGCGAAGAGCTCCCAGCGCCTGTGTCGCCATGACTTCGCCGGCGGAGCTCCTCCACGCCGAGACATGCCCACGCCTCTAGATATGCTCGTCGTAGTCGCCACCCACTCCGCCGCCCCTTCCGCCGCCAGAACTTCGCCGTAGCACGGCTTCGCTGCAAGCTCCCACCACCACGCCCGCCAAGTGTTCGGCATTTGGCTGGTTCGGCCATGGACTTCAACGACGAGCTGACACTCGCCGTACTGCTGGAGGAGGAGAAAGCCGAGGTCGCCGAAGACTTGGCGACCACGTCTGAATTTTAGCCGAACGCGTCTGTTTAATGAAATCTGCCTAAATTCGCCTAACTCGTCTGAACTTTAGCCGAAGGAAACTCGGCATGCGAACACTAGTGATAAACTTGACGTTTCTAAGCCAAAATCAAATTTCGTCCGGCCAAAACTTTGTCCGAATTTTAGATTGTAATCGTCCAAGGAGTGGAGATGCTCTAACTATTTACTCCATCGACTCCTAGCTACAGCTAGCAGCATTTCCTCCTTTTCACGTGGAAGTGGACCTAGCTAAGCATGCATGAACGTGTACTGTACGGTCCCCGGTTAGTATATGCGCATACTACAAGCGGAGTAGCAGACGATGTCAGACACCCGGACAAGGTAGAGCCATACAGGGTTTGTATCTACTTCCCCAGCCGTATCATAATTTTCGTCGTGATTTTTGTTTAAATTTAAACTAAAAATCACAATAATAAGAAATATAAAACGGAGGGAGTACGTACGCGTGATGGCCCCCGGAATGCCTTGTTTGGTAAACAAGAAAAACTATTTTCAATAATTGTTTTTACATAAATGTTAGCGGCATGATTTTATTTGACAGTGAATGTTAGGGACATGTTTAGTTGCTCGGTTGACTTGCAGTCATGAATCATGAACAGATACTGAGTTAACCACTTCATGATGCTTTGGTCCATGCATTTCGCGAGGACCCCACTTTTTATGATCATTCATTCATCCTACTACTCCATCAAGTAGCATTATGGTAAATCATGATGATCATATTTGCCTACCTACTTTTTATTTTTATCCTTTCAAAACTATATTATATATTCCACTCTACTTAAAACCAGTACGTACTCCCTCGGCTACCTGTCCAAGTGCACATGAGTACAGGAGCATATACTAGCTAGCTAGCTAGTATTATAAATTTTTGATGCATGTGTGAGTTATTGGAGGTCACGGACTTCACTTGACTTGCTACAGTTCATGTGTGTACATGCTGACATGCTTTGTAGTCACATGATCACATCAATCCTAGCTACCAGCTACCCTTTTTTTTTTTGGAGGAAATTGTCTCTCCACTGGTGCTTTCTTTTTTGTGTTCTCTATCACGGGGCTAATGGAAACATTTCAAAGATCGAGATCGATATGATGTGGCAGTAAGGACCCTATTCTATGCTACATGTAGACGCCTCAATCAAATCATGTGCTGTATATTGTTTGTCACAAGGAACAATTTCACCTTAATTAAGTTCTCCAAGTCACTAGTGCAGGCCCCCCCTTTAACTCCGGTTGGGAGGGCCCTCTAACAGCGGTTCCCCAACCGCTGTTGAGGGTTCGGTGTTAACCGGTGTTAAAGGGTGGCGCACGTGGGGCTGCCGCAGGCCTCAGCCCCCCCCCCCTTTAACACCGGTTCGTATCCGGAACCGGTGTTAAAGGTTCTTCTGCCGCGGCAGGAAAACGGCCTAAATCTCTGCCGCGGCAGACTTCTGCCTCTGCCCCGTTCTGGGCGTATTTCTGCGGAAGGGGGGGGGAGCGAGGGGAATCGATCGGGAGCGGTATACACATAAATCGTCATCGGTACATACGAGTACATGAATAATTAAGCAACTATTATTATACACAAACATCGTCATCGGCACATACATCGTCATCGTTCATTTTGGTGGATATCTAAAAGAGTTCTCCGCCAGGCGTGACGACCTCATCAAGTATGAACCCCGCCAATTCCTCTTGAATGGCTCGTATGCGTTCAAATGGTAGGAGTTGGTCCCGCATCCGTTCGATCTGAATATATATGAAGAATGGGCCGTCAATATATATATAAGAATAAAACTCAACACAATTGATGGTAATAAAATAATGTTGTGGACTTTGTTTACTTACTCTAAGTTGTTCTAGTGCGGCTTGGCCCGTCGCACATATCGTGTTGCGAATGAATTCGCAAACATAGTACCCACATAAGTTATTGCCGTGTCCCTGATGCGCGCACTTTACGAGAATAGAGAGTTCAATCAAAATAATAATCAATAAAGCATGATATAATGGAATTGGAAGCTAGCTAGTATTACTTACATTTTGGTCTACAAATTTTAGTTCTTCTGACCATTCACCCACGGCCCTGCCCGTGAACCTTTTCCAAACCCTGTCCGACAAAGAAAATGGATAAAGGAGTAATTAATTACTTATTGTCACGAAAGTTGCCGATCTAGTGCGATAATATGATTGAAATTACCTCTGGAGCATCTCTCTAAAGTTTGCCCATATCTATTTTTCTTTTCGTAACGAGTCCATGACAAGGACTTTTCCTGAGTCGGGTTGAATGACTAGCAGAATAAAGTGGAACCTACGCACGCATAACTCATCATCAGTTACACTTAACATCGAGTAAGCTGAAATAGAATGTGTACAAGAGAGAGGGTAACAGTACTCACGAGAAGTTGTAAGGCAATAGTATTTCCCTTTTGGTTTGTTGTCTCAGTAAAGACGTTAGCAAGTAATCTTCTGTTTGCCCGGGTTTGGTTTCTACCACTTCTTCATGAACTCTATTTGGGTCAACGAACCCAATGTCAAAAGGGCCTCCTTTCCTGCATTCCATAACCTTTTTCCTGCATAATAGTATATACATATATGGTGAGCATATATATATATACATGCAATTAATAAAGTGAATGAGATGAGATATAAATTATAGAAATAGTACTTACACACAATAAAGGCTGATGGCAGCTTTGTCGAGTTCCTTCTGATTGAATAGAAAATGCAAGTCTTGAATGTTGAAGTCGATCGCGTCATCTCCGCAGAAGAAAATATCATCTCTTATATGCGCCGTGATCCATTCTAACTTTCTCGTCTTGCAGAAATAAAGGTACCACTTGTGCAATTTTCGCATCTTTGTTGGTAGAGTCTTGAGCTCCTCTTTCTTGACGAGATTCTTCCCATACTTGCATGGCTGTATGGGGTTGACATCGCATTTGGGCAAGTTGTCTCCCATGACGTTCAAGTATGCAATGTAAGTCATCCCCATCTCATTGGCCTTTCTTTGTAGCTCTGCCTCGTAATCATTTACGGGAGGAGCGTCCCGTGTGTCGAACATTTGGAGCGGGGCACATGATTGGTTTTCCTGCTCTCCGAGCATGGGAACTGTTTTCTGGGGTGCCTCACGACTGCTACTTTCAGTCTCCCTACGGCGTCTTGCATCCGCCTTCAAAATCTGGCGCTCGTAGTCCGGCACAAGTGGGGTTTCAGGTTTCAAAAGATTTTTGTAAAACTTCTCCACCACCGCCGGATCTATTTTCTCCTTTGGCTCGGCCCGTCTAGGTGCAAAGAATTTTTTGACCTGTTCTTCCGAGATCCTATTGGTCTCCTCGTCACTGCGATTCCACGGTAAAACCGGCAATGGCTTGGCGGAAGGCTGCAGGACGTAGTTTTTTGAACTCTTTGGCGTACGGTTTCCTGCGGATTTCTTTGTGGCAGTGCTACTGATGCTCCTCGTGGCAGTGCTCTTCCGCTTACGCTGAGGAGATGGCTGAAGCACCGGAGATGGCTGACGGGCCGGAGATGGCTGCCGCGCAGGAGATGGCTGATGGGCCGGAGATGGCTGCCGCGCCGGAGATGGCTGCCGCACAGGAGATAGCTGAAGCGGCTCAGACTGCTGACGCTGCGGAGACGGCGGGGGTGCCAGTGACCTCCAATTTGGAAGCACAATGTGTTCCTTCTTCCAAAGAATGGTTGTTTTCACTGCAAATTTGAGTTGAGTTTCCCCTTCACCTGTAGCATGGTCAAGCTATGCTTCCTCATATTCCTTCACAACCTCATCCACCCCGACAATAGCATAGCCATCTAGAATCGGTCGGCAGTGGTAAGTTCCACCAGCTACAGGAGGTAAGGCATAGCCGACAGCCACCTTAATGGATAAGCCCATTAATCTCACATGCAGCTCAGCGTATTCGCTCTCCGTGATCTCATCCACGGGGTATCGAGGACCCGTCATTTCAAGCGTGGGCTGCACGTTCTCCGTGGAAGCCACACTGCTTTTCCGCGTAGAGTCTGGGCCGCGGGCAGCTTCCAATGCAGGCTCTTCGTGCCGCTGAGATGGGCCGGTAGCTTGATGGCTCTGTTGTGCATTCACTTGCGCCTGCAGCGCCGCAAGTGCATGTTCTATCTGTGTCATCCGCTCTGTACGCTCTTTTTCTTTTCTGCCGCGCCATCTCCAATGATACACTATATTAAAAAAGACAAGCAAGACTGGTGGGGAAATGGTTGCTCCTGTTGGACTGACGACATGGGGGAACTACTTCGTATCGCTTGTGACTGACCACGTCGGTGTGTTCTTAGGATGAAGATCATCTTCAATTTCGACGCATTCGCACCAACTGGTTTTAATAGTTGGTGTTGATTTCAATAATCACCGACATATTGCGACCAAAAAAAATTAAGTACTACACAAGTGCCAACAAATTGCGTTCACCGGAGTCTTCATCTTCTCCATGACTAGTACTTGAGCTGTGGACTTGGATTCATACACAAATATACATATTAATCATACCAAAATACACAAATAAATACACAAATGAGTCAGAGGTCCAATTTGTATACAAGTTTTAATCTATGCATGTAGTACAATTTATCGAGCAAACAAGTTTTAATCAGGATGAGTCAGCAATCATACACGTGGCAGACACGTGGCGCTCACCGGTGGGGTGACGTTGGTCTCGTCGGGCGGCGGTGCTCGTCGGACGGATGCGGCGGTCTCGTCGGGCGGCGGTGCTAGCGGCGGGCTCGTCGGGCGGCGGGCGGCGTCGGCGTTTAGGCGTGGCCTATGAGCTCCGAAGCGGCAGCGGCGAGACGCTCCTGCACGGGGAATAAAGTGTGATATTCTCAAAAAAAAGTCAGGGCACAGGACCGGCACGGCACGACGTGAGCTATACGGGCCGACATGGACTCGTCAACATGGACTCGTCGGCCCGCAACCCGACGAGGGAGCCGCGTCGCCGTCGCCCTCCGTGTCGGTTCCGGTGTGGCGTCGGCCGCCCCGGCGGAAGTTTCGGCGGGCGCGGGATACCGTGGCTGGGCATGTGGAGGCAAAGGCCTAGGATGCGGCCGCGCAGCGTTAGCGTTAGAGGGGCGTTCCGAGGGGTGAAAACCATAATTCGGGGGAACTCCGGAAACACATGACAGGGGTTGATTTTGTTCTCTAATTAAACTTGTCATTTTAGTTGTTGATCAATGCATGATGATAGCTTAAATAGCTAGGTTTCATTTTTCTGAACATTTTCATATATTATTTGTATTTTTTGACTTATAATTAATTAGATATTGAATTTACAAGTTTATAACATTTATTGAAAATATTAAACCTAATTATTACCTCAGGCTGACGTCAGATAACCCTAACCCTAATCTTTTTGCACCGCAGAGGCATTTAGCCTCTGAGGCTGGCAGGTGGGGCCGAGGCCACGCAGACACCACGTGGGCGCCACGCAGGAGCCACGTCGGCTCGCCGGCCAATGGGCCAGACGGCGGTGGCAGACGGCGGAGGAAGGCGTGTGCGCTTGCGTGCATGGGGGTGTTAGAGAGAGGGCGACACGGGCTACCTAAAGATGGTGGCGCCGCTGCGGAGTGGTCACCGGAGACGCATCAGCGAGCGGCGGCGACAACGGAGCTCGCAGGTTCTTGGCGGCGGAGCAACAGAGAGCGAGAGGGGAGAGAAGAAGGGGTCCAGGAGGACCAGCGGCTCATCGAAAATCAGACGGAGTCGATGGCGAGGAGAGGGGCAGCCGGACGGTGTTGGCAACGTCCACGGCGACGAACGTCGGTGACGGGAAAGATGCGGGGAAGAGAGGGTCGGGGGCGGCGGACCTCGAGCTCCGAAGCGGCGGCGGCGAGACGGCGGGTCGGGGGCGGCGAGACGGAGGACCTCGAGCTCCGAAGCGGCGGTGGCGGCGCTTCGATCTCTCTGCGGCGGTGTGTTCGATCGATCTGGCTCAGTGGGGGGAAGAAAGGAAGGGGAAGGTGAAATAAATACACCCCCCCTTAATACCGGTTCGTGGCTGGAACCGGTGTTAAAGGGGGGGGGGGGAAACCGTTTCCCGCGCGCATTTATTACCCCCCCCTTTAACACCGGTTCGTGGCTGGAACCGGTGTTAAAGGGGGGGTGGTGGTGCGCGCGGGAAACAAAATAAATGCCCCCCCTTTAACACCGGTTCCTGTCTGGAACCGGTGTTAAAGGGGGGGCATTTATTTCATGCATTAACTTAGAAAATATGATATGATATGATATGAATTTAGAAAATTCATATCTTTTTCATTTCAACTCAGAAAAATATGAATAATATATCATAATTTTCAGAAAAATAATATCTATCCATTCATGTAAATCATTTTATATTTACTTTACATGAAAATTTTCAAAATAATTAAAACACTTACATATAAATTTTGATTATTCAATTCAAACAAAAATAAATTGTTAAATCCTAAAACTGTGAACATAAGAAATATTAAGCATCTAAAAAATGATTTTTATTAGATCAAATCATATTTTAATGCCGCATCTTTTGTATTAACATTTTTGAATTGATTGGATATTTAAATGTCGCATCTTTTGTATACACTTGAATCTCACCAAGCCTCGCTCAACTTGCATTGTTTTCTGATAAAATAGCATATTGTGAACCTAAAAATGATTTTTGTAAAAAATCATGAGCATCGTATCATGTACTTGTAGTTCATATCTGACCCACTTCCTGCCGATTCAGTAGGAATTTGTCTTTTTCACCAAAGGTGGACGGAAAGGTTTCATATCTCCCTGTTGGTACATAAAAGAACTGAAAATTAAGATACATGGCCAGATTAAGTAACAATCGGCCGAACTGGAACTGAAAATTAAGATACATAAAAGAACTGAAAATTAAGATACATGGCCAGATTAAGTAACAATCGGCCGAATTTGTTTCGGAATGTTGGAGTGATTCAGTCATGCTCCTGCCTACACCTGTAATACTCGCCACTGTAGTCGTCGTACTCGCCGCCGCCGTCATCGCTGTCGTCGTCGGGGTCGCCGTAATTGAACCTCTGGAGAGTACGCGTGGGCTGGACTTGAGGGTAGCGCGTGGGCTGGACTTGAGGGTAGCGCAGACGGGGGTTAGAGTCGGCGGCAGTGTCATAGGCCATGACGCTCTGGAGAGTCCGACCGCGCCACCATAGCCGACGGCCGGCCTCGTTGAAGTTAGGAGGAGGTGGGCTGTCCTCCTCGTGCCTGGCGAGCGCCCTCTCATGCCGATCCACGAAGAAGGCTTCCCAAGTAGGGAAATAGTCGGGATGCCATCTGGAATTCCTCCGCTGCTCCGGCGTGAGCTCGAAGTAGTAGTGGTTCGTGATGGCCATCCGACGCGCCACACCTAGAGGGACAGGAGGAACCGGCACGCCTCCGACGCTCAGCATCCAGCCGACGGGGACACAGTAGCCCGGCGGGCAGGGGTAGTTCGAGGCGCAAAGCGCCTCCGCCTCCCTGGGGGTTAGTGCTACGGTGGAAGCCATGGGAAAGAGTGATGAGGTTGCAGATATGAGTCTAGAGATGTGCAATGACAATGGAGGCCAACCCCCTACATATATATATATATAGTGAACTAGCGGGAAGAACTGGAGGGAAGAAAAATGGCGGGAAGAAGAACTGGCGGGAAGAAAAATGGCGGGAAAAAATGGCGGGACAAAACACGAGTCAGCACTAATAATAGGGGTGAGTGTCGACATTATTTCGTGCGGCCATTAAAAACATGAACTAGAGTTACATAATATGAGCATGAACTTCTTGGCATATGTCCTTCCTTATGATCGCTTCAGACGTAACCATGGAGCATCTTCTTTACTTAACGGAATGCTTGGGTCAGTTTTCACTGTGAAGGGCGGAATTTCATCAAACTTATTATAATCTTCTGACATGTCTGTCTTGTCCTCGATTCCCACGATGTTTCTTTTCCCTGAAAGAACTATGTGACGCTTTGGCTCATCATATGATGTATTCGTTTGCATATTTTTTCTTTTTTTTGGTCTGGAGGACATGTCCTTCAAATAGAAAACCTGAGCCACATCATTGGCTAGGACGAATGGTTCGTCTAAGTTCTTCATAAGATTGTTGAGATCCACCGTTGTCATTCCGTACTTCTTGTCTACCTCAACCCCTCCTCCTGTTAGCTTGACCCATTTGCATCGAAACAAGGGGACCTTAAAATTAGGTCCATAGTCAAGTTCCCATATCTCCTCTATGAACCCATAATACGTGGTCTTTTGCCCATTGTCTTCTGCTGCATCGAAGCGGACACCACTATTTTGGTTGGTGCTCTTTTTATCTTGGCCTATCGTGTAAAATGTATTCCCATTTATCTCGTACCCTTGGAAAGTACATACAGTCGAAGATGGTGTCCTGGCCAACAAGTACAGCTGATCCCCAACAGTGGTGTTATTCGTGAGAAGTCTTTGCAGCCAGCCGCCAAAACTCGCCATGTGTTCACTTATAATCCATTCATCAGACTGTCCCGGGTGTTTGAGGCGTATTAAATTCTTGTGTTCATTGATATACGAGCAACCAAGATAGATCTTTGTAAAACCGTATAGTGTGCTTGATTGAGAGAATGCCCGTCCCTACATATCATTGCTTTACATCCTAGGGTGCCTTTTCCACGCAGTCTCCCCTCATGTCGTGATTCTGGAACACCAATTGCCTTAAGGTCAGGAATAAAATCAACACAGAACTCAATGACCTCCTCTGTTACATAGCCCTTGGAGATGCTTCCTTCTGGCCTATCACGGTTATGAACATATTTCTTTAAGACTCCCATGTACCTCTCAAAGGGGAACATATTGTGTAGAAATACAGGACCGAGAATGGCAATCTCTTCTACTAGGTGAACCAGGAGATGCGTCATAATATTGAAGAAGGATGGTGGGAACACCAACTCAAAGCTGACAAGACATTGGGCCACATCTGTTTGTAACCCTGGTAGGCTTTCTGGATCGATTACCTTCTGAGATATTGCATTGAGGAATGCACATAGCTTCACAATGGGTACTCGAACATTTTCAGGTAGAAGCCCCCTCAATGCAATCGGAAGCAATTGTGTCATAATCACGTGGCAGTCATGAGACTTCAGGTTTTGGAATTTTTTCTCTGCCATATTTATTATTCCCTTTATATTCGACGAGAAGCCAGACGGGACCTTGATACTGCTCAAACATTCAAAAAAGATTTCCTTCTCTGCTTTGGTAAGAGCGTAGCTGGCAGGAGTTAAGTGGCATCGTTTACCCTTCTCGTTCTCAGGATGCATAGGCTCTTCAGGGGCCTTCAGACGTTGCTGGTCCTGTCGTGCTTCCGGTGTATCTTTTGTCTTCCCATACACTCCTAGAAATCCTAGCAGGTTCACGCAAACATTCTTCGTCACGTGCATCACGTCGATTGAAGAGCGGACCTCTAAGACTTTCCAATAGGGTAGGTCCCAAAATATAGATTGCTTCTTCCACATGGGCGCGTGTCCGGCATCGTCATTCGGAACAGATAGACTGCCAGGACCTTTTCCAAAGATTACTTCGAGGTCCTTGACCATACCAAATACCTCCTCACCGGTACGGAGGACAGGCTTCCTCCGGGGTTCTGCCAGACGTTTGAAATGCTTGCCTTTCTTTCTTACTGGATGCAGGTTCGGAAGAAATCGGCGATACCCTAGGTACACAACCTTCTTACATTTATCCAAATATACACTTTCAGTATCATCTAAACAGTGTGTGCATGCATTGTATCCCTTGTTTGTCTGCCCTGAAATGTTACTAAGAGCAGGCCAATCATTGATGGTTACGAAAAACAATGCTCGTAGGTCAAATGGCTCCCCTTTGTGCTCATCCCACATACGTACACCTGGTTTGGCCCACAGCTGTAAAAGTTCTTCAACTAATGGCCTTAGGTACACATCAATGTCGTTGCCGGGTTGCCTCGGGCCTTGGATGAGCACTGGCATCATAATGAACTTCCTCTTCATACACAACCAAGGAGGAAGGTTATAGATACATAGGGTCACAGGCCAGGTGCTGTGACTGCAGCTCTGCTCACCAAAAGGATTCATGCCGTCTGTACTTAGACCAAACCTTAAGTTCCTTGCGTCACGTGCGAAGTCCGGGTACTCTCGCTCGACTTTTCTCCACTGTGACCCATCAGCGGGGTGTCTCAACATCGCGTCTTTCTTACGGTCTTCCATGTGCCATCGCAACAACTTGGCATGCTCTTTATTTCTGAAGAGACGTTTTAACCGTGGTATTATAGGAGCATACCACATAACCTTGGCGGGAACCTTCTTCCTAGGGGCCTCACCCTCAACATCGCCAGGATCGTCTCGTCTGATCTTATACCGCAGTGCAGTGCATACCGGGCATGCATCCAAATTCTCGTACTTCTCACCGCGGTAGAGGATGCAGTCATTAATGCAGGCATGTATCTTCTGCACGTCTAATCCTAGAGGGCAGACAACCTTCTTTGCTTGGTATGTACTGTCGGGCAACTCATTATTTCTTGAAAGAAGATTCTTCATTTTTACCAACAACTTTGAAAATGCGCTGTCAGTCACACCATTCTCTGCCTTCCATTGCAGCAAATCCAGTGTGGCACCTAGCTTTTTATGGCCATCTTCGCAAGTTGGATACAACAATGTTTTGTGATCCTTTAACATCTGCTCCAGCTTCTCCTTCTCCTTTTCAGTTTCACATTCTTCCTTTGCATCGGTAATGGCCCGACCAAGGTCGTCATCAGCGGGCCCATCTGCTCCCTCTTGATCTTCATTATCTACCTCCGTTGCATTATCATCATATTCAGGATACATATTATGATAGTTTTCATCATCCTCTTCTTCTTCGTTGTCTTCCATCACAACCTCTTTTTCTCCGTGCTTGGTCCAACAATTATAGCTGGGCATGAAGCCGGATCGAAGCAGGTGGGCGTGAATGGTTCTGGTATTTGAGTAGTCTTTCTTGTTCTGACAGTGAACACACGGACAACACATAAAACCATTGTGACCACGGTTTGCATTAGCCACAACGATGAAATTTTGGAGGCCCGTAATGTACTCGGAAGTGCGGCGGTCACCGTACATCCATTGCCGATTCATCTGCATTAATATGTAGTATATATCAAAAAATAATAGGGAGATGACCATTTATATATATAGTACATCAATGACACATGAAACTATAGTTGCCGACCTCGACCGAGACGGAAAGAGCAACAAGAAAGCTTATTTTGAGCTCTCGGGCATTTCACCGAACACCTCTAGTGCATATGAAAAAACACAAACTAGCACTCTTCACACCCTCTTGCTAGGCTCCAAAATGTGAAAGAATGGAAGAGTGGGGTGTGTGTGGGCTGGGGTGGTGTCTTATATAGCCCCCCCTTTAACACCGGTTCATGCGACGAACCGGTGTTAAAGGGGGGAGGGGTGCGCGGGCCACTGCTGCAGGGACCTTTAACACCGGTTCGTGGCACGAACCGGTGTTAAAGGGGGGCTCCTTTTTTGCCGCAGGGGCCACGCTGGTACGCCCCCCCCCCCCCCTTTAACACCGGTTCGTAGAAGAACCGGTGTTAAAGCCCCTTTTCGGGATCAACAAAAGACCTCGTTTCCACTAGTGAGTGTACACTAATAGAAACATTTTATGGGATACGAATATATCTCATTCGATGGAGAAGTAAGTCAAACCTTCTTAGACGAATTACGTCATGCTCTAAAATGAATTTTAGCTGTATATGCAACTGAAATTGATCAGTGCAAATAGAAATACATCTATTGCAACCAATGTGCAATTGATGAAAAATTCAGATGCAACTGAAAATATTCGGTCGCCACCACACGTGGATTCTGCACCCACATCCACACGAATCTGCCAAGGTTCTAGTCACACGTTATAATTAGCTTGGAAAAATATAAATTCATGAATCCAGCTAGAACAATCTAATTGAAGCACATCTATGTTTTTTTATTGGGGTTAGTTTAGTTGTCCATTCTTAAATATAAGGTGTATAGTTTTTGGCACAGAAATTAAAGAACAAACATGGAGGGTTAGATACACAAGTTTTGGGCGAGATTACACCTCACTAATTGGCATGAGAAAATAGAGGAGGTTGAATGAGATAATAAAATATAATCAAATCCCTAAACATATAATCCGAACGAGTGTTTCAATGCAATACATCTTATATTTTAAAATATTTTTCAAAAAATTAAACACCTTATGTTAAGGAACGGAGTGAGTATGTATCTACCTATATCTAGCTCTCGAGGTGATCTCATTACCATACATGGGTGACAAAACCAACAAATAGTTAATTTGTGGCCTGTGCATCAAAGACACGCGAAGTTGAAATGGTACTATGCACAAAGGCACTAAAATTTTGTGTTTGAACATAAGCGAGGTTCAGAAATTCACGTGTTTACCCTTCCTGGATGCTCCACTCGGTGATGGATGGCGGCACAAACTCTTCTAAAAATCGCGGTTGAATGAAATGTTCCGCACTTCACTCTTACTAATTCATCATGCCGTAAGCCCGTAACCTCAGTTCTGGTGGTCTTATTCAACTTATTTTTTTAGATGAGCACGCGTATGTATTGATCATCCTGTAAGTGGATATATATAGAGAGATCTGTACTTATTTCGATTTTGACTTCACCCAATGCAAAAGGCAAATAGCAGAAAAGAGAAAGCAGCTGGCTTATCAAGCTCATGATACAAAGGATTTATTTCAAATCGATGGATCACCAATCGCACCGCTAAATCATGAACCCCGGCCGCGCTACCATGCATGCATGGACCACCCCGCAGTGCCCACGCATGAGCTGCCTCTCCACGCGTGCATGCATATGCTTGTGGAATGGAATCACAGTGAGTTGGAATGTCACAAAGCTAGCTTAATTTCTTAGAACCAAGTACACTACTCCAGCAAGGTATGCCTATTCCATAGAGATATTACATTATATCATGGAGTGACTTGGATTTGTCTAAATTTAACATGTTTTATGCATAGATATATGCGAACTAGTAGAAAAATCTAAGTCATTTATTTTCGATCGAAGAAAGTACTAGTATATGAAAAGGAAACGGTACTATGTATTTTTCTTCACGGATGAAAGATGTATGTTCTGAAAAAGACGGGGTCCGAAAAACCATGACGACTATAGCCAGGATGTACGTAAAAATCAGAGATGAGAAAACGCAGACATCCATCTCAATCACAGGCCGGGTAGGGCCAGCCGCCCAAAGTTGTTCTCATCCTGGCTGGTCTTTTTCCCCTCTTTAACCATCTTTGCTGGTGACCACTTCTTCCCAAAAGGTCACTGCTGCCGTTTCTCGACTGCCCAACGGATGCATGGTTCCCCGGCCCTGTCCAAGTGTCTATCCCCAAGATCAACTGGACTACTCCGTATATAGTTGCCTTTGTCGCAAGCCAGCCCTGGCCTACCTACCTAGTTGGATCGATGTTGCATGAATCTATATATACTTCGCGAAATTCATCTGAAAATCCTTTTAATTCAGGGTCTGCTTTTGATCATTTGTTCTGGTTAAGCGGCTTAAATAAATAAGGAGAGGTAGAAACCAAGTTGATTTTTTCAGGTTCGAAGTGATGCGTACGTGACGGCTCTGGTTTAATTATCTAGTAATGTTTTTGGATCTTGCAAAGGGAATTCCAGCTCAAAACCAACAAGTTTGTCGAGCTAGCTAAGCAACAAATGTGTGTATCACATCCGCAAGGAACACATGCACCCTAGTCTAGTATGTTCTCTTTATCATCATCAGCAATTCAATTACGAAATGTTAATAATGATATTTTACAAGATACTACATACAATTTTGCACATTAATCCCACCTAAGCGTTAAAATTTATTCGTGTAGTACATCACGGTACATGAATCTATAACCCGTTTTTTCTCACATAGACGGTGTTTACTGGCCATGTATCCACCACCCACATCGCGATCCATGTTGCGACATTTTCCCATGTTTGGCCGATTTCAATTTGATATGATATATATTTGAATTCAAATCGGAATCGTGATCAAATCTCG
Source organism: Avena sativa (assembly GCA_916181665.1). Taxonomy (NCBI): domain Eukaryota; kingdom Viridiplantae; phylum Streptophyta; class Magnoliopsida; order Poales; family Poaceae; genus Avena; species Avena sativa. Next base: position 282,593,680 of record OV702293.1, read on the forward strand.
CAGTATGTTAGGCAATGCAAAAGCACGGCAATTAAGCCAGCATCACGTCAAAAAACAGGGCCAACAAACCTCCCGTAAGAAAAGAGAGGCGGCGGCTAGGGTAAAAACCCTAGCAGCCGCCGCAATCTCCTTCATCCTCGTCGTCTATGTCTGGGAACCGACGGGTCCCCGCCTCCTCTGCTTGTCGCTCCGGCGACGGGAGGAGGTGGGGACCTCGGACCTACGCTCGGCGTTGTAGAAGGTCCCTAAAGTTAAAGTTTGGTCAACCGGCATCGACGCTATGGTGGCTATGGCGGCGTTGAGCGGGACAAGAATAAGGTGTACCCGTCTCCTCTTCCACCTCGTCTGCGACGATCTTGCCGCTGGCGTTGAGGAGGGCGGGGATTCGTCTGATCACCGCTTCCATGGAGTGGTGGATCTCGTCCAGTCTATGCGTGTTCCAGGTTTGGTGTTACAAGTTTCAGATCAATTTAAGGGTTCAATGACGATTGCTTCAGCTCTGGGGCGCTGGTCCTTAGGGGCACGTGCACGAAGACTTCCTGACTGTCATCAACAACGTCAGGCCGGCTCCGGTAAGGGAGCGGCGACAGCGGCGCGTCGGCGGCTCGCTCTGGCGGCATTAGTGGTCGTTAGGTGGTCCAAAGACCTCGATGTAATTTTTATTATGTATGGGGTGCTTTGTACTTCTTGTGAATTCATGAAATAGATCTGGATCTTTTCCGCAAAAAAAAAAATCTCGCAGTATTTCATTGTGAATTGTGATTTGATTGAAAAATCCACTGACATAGTTTAAATATGTGTGAATTTTATGTGTTGTTCTTCTAAAATAATTAAATTCTACGAGATTTCACCACCGTTTCAATTAGATTTCAACTATATACCATATATATCGAATTGAAATTGGTCAAAGGTGACAAAAACGGACGCATCACGGATCGCGATGCACGCAGGTGGTGAATACCTGCCTGGTAATAACCGGCTCCGTGAGAAATATGTTTTCGTACATGAATCGACTGCAAAGTATGCCTTTTAAAAAAGTTCCATCATTGTGTTTGTGTGGGTATATAACTATGTATACCATTCTATAAGTTGAGTAGTGTTAAATATGGCAGTGGTACTGCTTAAAGTAACCACCCTAACTAGTAACGAGCCTTTACCAAATTAATCAATATATGGTTCAATTCAAGCCTAATTAGCCAGTATCATCATCAACCAAAGCCTCCACTCCAGTATATATCGATGGTGCAAACACCACTCTTATCTCCTCTCCCTCCTCCCCACCTACTTGCGCACACCCAAATTCTTTGCCTTTCCCCAGCTATCTCTGCTTGCCCTAGCTAGCTTGCTCGCCGTCCAGCCGCCATCGTGTCGTGTGCAGGCACGCTATGCGGGCAATTGGCACGGCGAGGGAGAGTCAGCAGCCATGAGCAGAGACATCGACGAAGGAAGCGCTTCGGCGGCGGCTGCAGGAGAAGGGGTAGGGGGAGCGGGCGACGAGGCAGCCGTCGACTCGCACGAGAACGACCTGGTGATGCCGGGGTTCCGGTTCCACCCGACGGAGGAGGAGCTGATCGAGTTCTACCTCCGCCGCAAGGTGGAGGGCCGGCGCTTCAACGTCGAGCTCATCACCTTCCTCGACCTCTACCGCTTTGATCCATGGGAGCTCCCCGGTAGGCCTACACGCATACACAAACCCTTAGCTCCTCGGTCAGTTCTAGTTCATCTTGGGATCTTGGCTAATTGTGGTCTCCTCGATTAATCTATGGCTGTTGGTAGCAATGGCGGTAATTGGGGAGAAGGAGTGGTTCTTCTACGTGCCCAGGGACCGCAAGTACCGGAACGGCGACCGGCCGAACCGGGTGACGGCGTCGGGGTACTGGAAGGCGACGGGGGCCGACAGGATGATCCGCGGCGAGAACAGCCGGCCGATCGGGCTGAAGAAGACGCTCGTCTTCTACTCCGGCAAGGCCCCCAAGGGCGTCCGCAGCAGCTGGATCATGAACGAGTACCGCCTCCCGCCGCCAACCACCGACGCCGATCTCTTCTACAAGGTAATAATCCATGGCATCTTGCGGAGATTCAGGAGCTAACTAGACTAAGGTTCTTCGGTGGCCAGAGATTACGAATTCCCAATTGCGTATTTTGATTGGTTGGTTTTTGTTTTGCAAATTCAGGCCAAGCGCTACCTATATATTAGCTGGTAATGGTATTCATGTTATTAATCAATCATTTGATCTGCTTTTTACTCACTGCTTGCTAGCTTTTTGTTTGTTGCCATGATTTACAAGAACATGTGACATACTTTCTTTCTCTTTCTTTTCAGATCTAGGAGCTTAGGGTTTGCTTTTTGCTCCTTCTTTTTGGCATACATATGGGCATGTACAAAAGCTACCATGTTGAACTCTGAATTCCTCTTACATAGCTAGCTAGATACCATACCACTCGCATGTCCTCCAGATCTCTGTAAATTAACTATTTGCATGTCCAAGTTAAACAGTCAATTTAGTTCCCCTTTACTGTTCAGACCCCGACCTTAGCTGAAGCATTTAATTCCCCACCCCAGTTCATATGAAAAGCATGCATGCATCCTGTTCATCGGTCCTCACTGAATTTACTGCACCCTTCTCATCTAAGATGTTTGGTACGGAGTAATCTCTTTCGATTTGACATGCCACGTACGGTAAATGTTGAATTCCATAGTGTCTCAGTCATGCATGCATTCGTGCTTGCTAGCTTAAAGTGGTTAATCCGATTTAAGTTTCAGAAAATGTCTGATGCATGCAGTCGGAGATCTCGCTCTGCCGCGTGTACAAGCGCTCCGGCATCGACGACGGTCACGGACGGCCCTCCTCCAGCAACGCCCAAGCGGCCTCGGCGAGGCCGGGCACCTCACGCGCCATTATGGAGACGGCTGGTCAGCTCGTGTCATCGCCTTCGTCCACGCCGCTGTCGCCCACGCAGCAATCCAGCTTCCACGGGCTGCTCGGCCAGGGCGACTGCTCGTCGACGCCAGTACTGCCACCCATCATGGACCACCATACTGCCGGGCGCAATGCTCCCCAGTTGCATCCACCGCCCCTGCCGCCGCCACCTCCCCCAAGGCCGTGTGGCTACGCGACGGCGATGAGCTCGACGACAGCCGTGGTTGCGCCGGCGCAGAACTCGTGCACGTACTCGCTCATGGCCATGGAAGACGCACCCATGATGAGCAGCAGCTCCACCCCCGGGGACGAGCTGAGCAGGCTGGTCGGACACAGCCAGGCCTACGCTAATAACCACCCGGCCGTCGGCAGCCACTTCCTCCCCACGCCTCTGCCGCAGATGGCTCCCCTCACCGAGCTTCCATTGTCACCCGCCACCGTCTCTGACAAGCTCTGGGATTGGATCCACCCTGACGCCAGCACCAGCAGGGACTACGACAGTTCTAATTTTAAGTGACTCCACTCCAACTTAGTTAATGCAGGCTTGAGAGGAGGTTGCATATGCATGCCGGTGGGCAGTGGCACTGTGCATAATTCGTAGGTTCTCACAGCTGCCTATGTCAATTGATCCATAGTTAACTCTGAAAACCATCAACCCTAGACTTTATATTACGCCATTTCATCACTCCTCCACAATTATATGACAATTGGTATATATGATCAAAAATTACAGAGCTATATAGCACTGAGTTCAGTTTAAGGTCTTCAGTCTTAATGTTCAGCAATATGTCATAGGGGGTTTAGTTGACTCGGTTATACTGTGATTATAATAACTAATGCAGCTAGTGCACTTTGGAAACTACTCAGAATTCTAGGCCTTCGGTAGTTCGTTTGAACAGTTATTCTGCATGGCACATGAAATAATAATGTGTGCATGATTGGAGGGAGACCGTCGCAGCAGGGGTTGTTTCTATCTGCATGCATGAGTGGAGGGAAGACTTGCAGGTCGGTAGGTGTCAGATAAGTTGAGGATTAACTGGCTTATGGATGGAATAATTGATGTGATTATTGCAGCAGCTTTTGCTCTTGCCCTTTTGCTTAGTGTTTTGCTCATTGCTGTGAGCCACCGGCTGCAAAAGGTGAGGATAAATGACATGCGTAGTAGATTGTCTCTTCTGAAGTGCATTATGTGTCGGGCAAGGATGGCATGATGAAATCAGGGGATGCCTGTTTTTTTGTTTGTATCTGCTATTTGATTGATGGAGAAGACAATCCCATTGGCAAATAATGAAAATTCCTGTTAGTACTGCGTGCCATATGTTTTAACTGGTCGGTATCTCTTTCTCCATTCTATTGATGTTTGCTACGAGGGCCAAGGTGTTTTGGTTACCGGGCTCATTACCGCCTGTTTTACCTACCACCCCCGTTAAATGGGCTTCTCAGCAAAAAATCCAGGCCATTATGAGTTTGCGCCAAATTTGTGCATTTTCCGATAAATTGGTGGTAACAGCTTTGTAAGCAAGTGGTAACTGGCCAATAGTTGGATATATCAAATTTTATTTTTTTATTAAAATTTTATTCTGAAATTTTGTTCGGTAATTTCGACAACCATACGGTAACCAGGGCAACCCAACATACCGACCCCCTCTGGTATAAAAAAACAATCCGGTAGCCAAAAACCTTCGTGAGGGCAATATACAACTGAGTCTTCTACTACATATTAATTACATGGAGTTGTTAAGATCGGTCCAGCTCTAGATCTTATCGGTAGTAACTATAGGGTTCGATCTAGTGTATCTGAGAGAGAGAGAACAAAGAGATCAGAATGTGCCTTGGCTCGAGGAACACGAGCCAGAGGGAATGCCAGATCCGGTGGCCATGGCGGAGAGGGGCGACATCGTGGGCGTGGGTGAGAGTGGCGACGACGGAGCTTCCCGTCGGCACAGTGCTACCCTAGATCGGATGGGTGTGTCGGTGGGGCAACTAGGGCACGACGAACCTTGTGAGGCGTGCCTCCGGCCCCCACCTGTTTTTATAGCACTGGTGATAGGGGCCCACCAACCAGATAGAGGTTGGGCGCCCCCGATCAGGGCACGGTCAAGAGGTTCCGTTCAAGCCGTTGGGCTCGTACGGGAGAGATCAACCTAACATTCTCCCCCTTGATCTTGAATTTTATTTTAACTTTATGCTTCATACTTTACTTGTTTCATCACAGATCAGTATATAGAGCATGTTTCATCGTCACAGCTCAATTGACGATAGAATCAGACATCCACTATATATTTTTCTATTTTGAAACAAAACCTATTATTTTTGGGCCTCTGTAGTCCAGGAATCATAGGCTTTCCATTAATACCATGCCGGCTAAGTGTTCCTTGAACATATTGGGTGGTAAGCCTTTCGTTAGCGGATCTGCAAGCATATCCTTTGTCCTTATATGCTCGAGACTTATAGTTTGATCCTGGACTTTAACTTTCACAACATAATACTTTATATCTATTGACTTTGTAGCATTACTCGACTTGTTGTTGTGAGCATAGAATACTGCGGACTCGTTGTCACAGTACATCTTTAGTGGCCTACTAATGCAGTCTGCCACTCTCAAGTCGGGTAGAAATTTCTTTAGCCATAACGCCTGCCCCATGGTCTCATAACATGCTATAAATTCTGCATACATCATAGATGATGCAACTATTGACTGTTTGGCGCTTCTCCATGAAATAGTACCTCCTGCGAGAGTAAAGACATATCTTGTCGTGGACTTTCTATCATCTCTATTTTTAGGGAATCAGATCTTTTATAGGGATTCTGAATATCCTCTTATTTATAGGGAATCAGATCTTTTATATGTTAGCATGAGGCCTTTTGTGCCTTGCACATAATGCAAAGCTTTCTTTACCATTTTCCAGTGCTCCATGCCTGGGTTATCCTGATATCTACCGAGTACCCCGGTGATAAAAGCTAAGTCAGGAAGAGTGCATACTTGTGCATACTGTAGGCTTCCAACGGCCGAAGCATATGGTACTTCTTTCATTTGATCGATCTCATATTGGTTCTTTGGACATTGAAATTTTCCAAAACTGCCGCCCTTGACTATGGGAGCAGGTGTGGCATTACTCGCATGCATATTGTATTTCTTTAGAATCTTTTCACAATATGCCTTCTGCGACAGTCCTAACACTCCATTCTTTCTATCTCGGTGAATTTCTATGCCCAAAACATAAGAAGCTTCACCAAGATCTTTCATATCAAAATTTGAGGACAAGAACTTCTTTGTTTCTAGTACTAGACTAACATCGCTGCTAGCAAGCAAGATATCATCCACATACAGAATTAGAAAAATGTATTTCCCACTTTTAAAATTTGCATAAATGTAGTTGTCCTCAACATTCTCTTTAAATCCAAATCTTTTGATTGTATCATTGAACTTTAAATACCACTGCCTAGAGGCTTGCTTTAACCCATAAATGGATTTCTTTAGACGGCATCCCATATGTTCCTTCCCCTCCATGAAAAAACCCTTGGGTTGTTTCATGTAAACATTCTCTTCTAAATCTCCATTTAGAAATGCCGTCTTTACATCCATTTGATGCAATTCTAAATCAAAATGTGGAACTAGTGTCATTATGATTCTGAAGGAATCCTTACATGAGACCGGAGAAAAAGTCTCATTGTAATCTACCCCTTCTCTTTGCGTAAAGCCTTTTGCCACAAGTCTTGCTTTGTACTTTTCTACATTCCCATTGCAGTCATACTTTGTTTTGTAGACCCATTTGTAGCCTACTGTTTTGGCTCCTTTAGGAATTTCCTGTAAGTCGCAAACATTGTTGGAACTCATAGATTTCATTTCATCTTCCATTGCCTCCACCCACTTGGCTGAGTGAGGGCTTCTCATCGCTTCTTCATATGAGGTGGTATTACCTTCCATATGAACTGTTTCTGTGTTATAAACTTTGTAAATTTCTTTAGAAATGGCTGGTCTTCTTTCTCTGACCTTCTGAGTTCGTCAAACTCTTGCTCATTTCGTGCCTCAGGTTCTGGCACATTTTCTGTGTGTGGCTGTTCCGGATCCCTTTCGTGCTCAATAGTGGGTTCAGGCGGCTCCTGATGGACAGGTTCCGAACCTTCTTCTCCTCAAGATCGATTTTCCGAGAAAATGGCTCCTGAGTCATCGGATTAGGTGCATGCACCCTCTTATCCTCAAGATCGATTTTCCGAGCTACCATGCCCCCCCTCATCAATTCGTCCTCCAAGAAGACTGCATGTCTCGTTTCTACAAACTTTGTGTATTTGTCAGGATAGTAGAAACGATAACCTTTTGATCTATCGGGATAGCCAATGAAGTGGCAAGTCACTGTTTTGGGGTCTAACTTTGCAATATTTGGATTAAAAACTTTTGCCTCAGCTGGGCTCCCCTAGACCCTCAAGTGGCGTAGAGAGGGGACTCTGCCTGTCCACAACTCGTACGGTGTTTTGGGCACCGACTTGCTTGGTACTCTGTTGAGAATGTGAATGGCGGTTTTAAGCGCCTCCATCCATAATCTCAATGGTAGGATGGAATAACTCATCATACTACGCACCATATCCATAAGAGTACGGTTATGCCTTTCAGCTACTCCATTTTGCTGAGGTTCGCCCGACATAGAATACTGGGCGACTATTCCATTTTCCTGTAAGAACCTTGCAAAAGGTCCAGGTACTTGACCATATGGAGTGTGCCGATCGTAGTACTCCCCTCCACGGTCGGACCGGACTATTTTAATTCTTTTATCATGCTGATTTTCAACTTTAGCCTTGAAAATCTTAAATTTATCCAATGCCTCAGATCTTTTTTTAATTGGATAAATATAACCATATCGGGAGTAATCATCTGTGAATGTTATAAACGAATCATAACCATCCACACTTTTCACAGGAAACGGTCCACAAATATTAGTGTGAATGATTTCTAGTGTTGATGTACTTCGGTTTACATCCTTTTTGATTTGCTTTACATATTTTCCTTTTATGCAATCTATGCATTGTTCGATATCTAAGAACTCTAATGGAGGAAGAATATCATTTTTAACAAGGCTTTCTATTCTACCCCTCGAAATATGGCCTAATCGATAGTGCCATAACTTTCACGAGTCATGAGTTCGCTTTCTTTTCTTTTGTTCTTTGTTCTACAAGGAAATTTGCTCACTCACAGTACACACAAAGAGCACTTTTTCATGCAAGGATAGTGAAGTAAAGCAGTACCCACACAAGCATCCTTAAACCATATGGCACACTTGCCATGTCCAAAATAACATTCATAACTGTCTTTATCCAAACATGATACACATATTAAGTTTCTGTGAAGCGAGGGAACAAATAAAACATCTTTTAACAAAATAATGAAACCATCAGCTAGCTCCAAGGGGATGTCGCCAGCAGCTTCAACTTCTGCTTGAACTCCATTTGCAACTTCAATGCATCTTTTGCTTCTTTCCATAGTTCTTGTCGAATAGAATCCCTATAAAGAATTTGCAACATGAACAGTTGTACCTGAGTCAATCCACCAAGTAGATTTTGAAAACTGTGTATACAGGGATTCATTTACAAAAGAAACTATATCTATACCTTTCTTTTCCATTATGGACTTGAGACATTTCGGGCAATCTTTCTTGAAGTGCCTAGACTTCTTGAAGTGGTGACACTGGTCCTTGTCCCCTGGGAGACTCTGCTGATGCTGATACTGTTGGAGACCTTTTCCATGTGGCTTGGAGGGGGAACCACCATAGTTGCTGTTGTTGAAGGTTCTCTTCCGATTGTCCTTCACGTAGTTCAGAGAACCACCATGAACGGACTTGAGCCTTTCTTCCTCTTGCACACACATACCAATGATCTTTTCAATGTCCCATTTTTCAGGAGACATGTTGTAGTTGATCACAAAGTTCTCAAACTGTTGAGGAAGTGAAGCCATGACAAGGTGAACGAGCAGAGCAGGATTGAGCTCTAGATCAGCATCCATGGGCTTTAGTTTAGCAGCCATGTTGCTCATCCTCAAGATGTGCTCCCTGATGTCATGTGCACCTCCTGTGTACTTTTCTGTGACCAGCTGTTTGAGCAGCTGGGTGGCATAAATCTTTGAAGAACCAGTAAACTGACTCTTTATTTTTTCAAGAAACTCACCAACGGAAGCGCACTCTTCGATTGAGCCCACAATGGCGTTCTCAATCGTATTCTTTACAAATGCCATGCACTTTTTATTGGCATTCATCCACTTTTGATTGTCAATGGAGTAACCCAACTCCACTGGAGCATGGTCCCTTTTATTTTTCTCCCAAGCAGCATTATCATCAGCATGATCTCTTTCTGGCTCTTTTGGCTTGACTGGCTGTGGAGTGTCCACAACCCAGTCAACCTCGGCACACACGAATGCCAAGTTCACTTTCTTCCTCCACTCAGTGTAGTTGTCACCCATGAGCATCGGAATGTCCTTGAGGCAACTCATCAAGTTAAGACCTCCTGAAAACCACAAAGATGTGAGATAACAAAAACAATTGTATGCATTAATCCAATATTGATATAAATTAAACATATAACTGTTTGTGCAACTAAAACTATATTACCGTTGGGCAAAAATAGAGATAAATGCACCTTTCATTTCATTAAAAAATCATGATAATGTTGTTAATAATGTTGGTCATAAAATAACAGGACCATAATCACCTTTAATATTCAGTTTATCACATCTTTAAAAAAATTAATTATCACTTTATTGTATTTAAGCAATTACTTTTAACTATTTGCAGCGGAAAAATGAATTAAAAAATTCATCAACTTTACATCTTTAAGGAACTTTACTGTTACATTATAATTTTTCTAGACAAAATTTCGTTGGATTATTTTGTGTGGAAAAAACGGTGTCAAATACTGTAAAAAAACAGATAATAAACTGTCTAAAAAATCTCTGTAAAATGAAAAACAGAGAACTGTTACTGTTACGCCCTATTGGGCCTTTATTGTCAGCAGCTCATGATATCGTGGCACGCGCGCTGAGAATACTGCATAGCCGCTCGCCCCGCCGCGGCCTAGAGCCCAGCGCGCGAAGGCCTATCTGTCGCCACCGCGTAGGTGGCTACCCGCGCCTACTCGCTTGGCGTCCCTTAGACCGCAGCAGCCCACGACCCATCTAGCACCGCTGTGCGCACACGCCGCCACAAATCATAGCCGTCGATCTCATCCAACGCCCCCCGCGGCTTTCGCGGGATAAAAAAGGCAGCATGCGGCGCCCGACGAAAACCCTAACCCTCATCTCCCCCACTCCCCCGCTTTTCTCTCTGCCCCTGTCGGCTGTGCATCTTGGTTCGAGGCGAGGCGGAGCCGCTTGGCACCACCGGCGGTCCCCTCCCTCTCCGACGCGTGCTCCTCTGCCCCCCTCTACTTTCTTTTGTCCAGTTCACCACATTTCCCATACCCCGCGGCGACCACGGCGAATAAGAGAGCAAGAACGGCGGCGTCCCCTGCCCTCCTTGCCGGCTGTGGTGGGCGCACCGCCGTCAAGCGGCGCAGCGGTGGCACCCTTTGCCGATGCACGGCAGCGGTCGGTGGTCCTTGCTTTCTTTGCCCTCCACCTTTTTTTTGTTCTTCGAAAACTCTGTTCTGATTCGGGGTCAGGATTTGGGGCTTTTCTGTGGGGATCTTTTTTGTGGGGATATTTGCTTTGCCCCAGTGGGGTTAGTCCTTCTTTCCTATGCCTCAGCTTGCCGATGTGTATAGGGATCGAGTGGGACGACGCGACCGTAAGGGCATGCGCTCTATAGGGTTGGGATCTTGGGTTTCCTTTTATTCTTCGCTTTTCTTTTCTACACTGAGAAAGATCTACAAAGCCCGTGGATCTAATACCATTGTGAAGATCGGTCCAGCTCTAGATCTTATCGGTAGTAACTATAGGGTTCGATCTAGTGTATTTTAGAGATAGAGAGAGAATAGAGAGATCAGAGAGGGAGAGGCGTGTATACTCGTGCCTTGGCTCGAGGAACACGAGCCAGAGGGAATGCCAGAGCCGATGGCCATGGCGGAGAGGGGCGATGGCGTGGGCGTGGGTGAGAGTGGCGGCGGCGGAGCTTCCCGTCGGCACAGCGCTACCTATATCTGATGGGTGTGTCGGTGGGGCAACTAAGGCACGACGAATCTCGTGAGGCGTGCCTCCAGCCCCCACCTGTTTTTATAGCGCTGGCGATAGGGGCCCACCAACCAGATAGAGGTTGGGCGCCCCCGGATCAGGGCGCGGTCAAGGGGTTCCGTTCGAGCCGTTGGGCTCGTACGAGAGAGATCAACCTAAGAGGAGTAACACTCATCTAGATGTCACAAAATTGTTTGTTGAAAGATGATGTTCTCAAAGAAGAAAATTGGTGTTTGTATGCTATATTTTTTCACTTATGCAGATTGGACCTTTGGTTTTTGCATGTCACGCACTTCCTTTAACAAGTGTTGTTCAGGTATACTCCATATATAGTTACTAATTCTAAAATTGTTTTTGTCTAGTCTATAGTTCACACTCCTATATAAAATGCACACATTATTACTAGTACATTTATTTGAATAGCCTAAGGGCATGAACAAAGCGGCATACCTGATAGATTCCATGCCGATTTCTATCAAAACAAATATTGGGATATACTCAAGGATGACTTGTTTGGGCTCTTTGAGGATATATATGACCAAAAATACAGAGCAATCTGCCTACTAAATGTGATTTTCAAAATAATCACAAAGGTACTAGTTAACAAACTAATTCAAGTTATCCAAGGAGTGATTAGGGTTTCACAAACTGACGAGGATCGATCTCGTCAATGCCCATTGTTATGAGCATGGGTTTTGGAGAAGATGGGGATGCTGGAGACCACGGAACGGTTAACAGACAAGCAACCAGGGGACACGAGATTTACCCAGTTTTAGGCCCCCGGAGGGAAAACCCTACTCCTGCTTGTCTGCTCTTGATTATGGCGGAACCGAAAAGTACAGGGGTGCGCAGATGTAATCTGGCGTGGAGGTGTGTACGCGGTGAGAAGTTGTCCTCCTCGTCGTGCCCTCGTAGCCTTTATATAGAGATAGGCAGGTCTCGGGCACAGATCGAGTCGGTTACAAGTTAGGGTTTACCCCTTTGAATATTCTATCTACTCTAGTCTTGCTCTCCAAGGATTCAAAGATGCCATGGGTTTGGGCCACCCGAAAATCTCCACATGCCACGTATATTCTTGTGGGCATTCCTTGGGATGGACCAGGTATGCTAATATTGTGTGCCCATAGGGTATAGCCATGTCAGTAGCCCCCGAGTGTTCAGTCGAATCATAGATTCGGCTGAGGACTCTTTAATCTTTCGGGTACAGCTGTTTCTGTTCATAAGAGAAAGAATGCTTTTAGTTCGTAGGGATTGTTGATGTGCGTGCCTGACACTCCTGACGAATCAGGGTCAGTTAACTGTCTTAGAACAAAACAACACGATCTTCTTCAGACTCGAGTCCCTAGACTCGAATCTGGAACAGATGCTGGCATAATTTGACTCAGGCAGTTGAGGTCTTACAGGAGTCGAATCCCAGTAGTTTTCGAGTGATGTACCCAACGCATCCGTCAAGATTTTCATCATGCCTGTTGACACGGTTTTTTACTGGCAGAGAGCACAGTCAGGTGCGTTACCAGGCCACCAGATGATATCTGCGGGTCTTATCTTTGTGTCGTAGATACAACATCCAAAATGTTATCACCGCGGAGGTGTTTCGGGTGGCCAAGGAGGATGCTTCTCACTTAGCGTTGGTTGGGGCAAAGTTGCCAGAAAGTTTTTGCATTTTGATCCGAAGGATCGCAGTTGAAGAATTCATAGGGTGCGCGACCAGCGCTCCCTATGGGAGTAGCCCCCGAGTGTCTGTTCGAGTCGTAGACTCGAGCAGAGACTTTAGTTCAGGTAATTGAGCTTCAGGTCCGTAGGACACAATTTTTTCGGATGCTTGATCAATCTTCCCTATGGGAGTAGCCCCCCGAGTCCTTAGTGGAGTCGTAGACTCGACGTAGGACTCGAAGAATAAACAGTGATGTAGTACTTTAATCATGCTTCAGGTGCGCGGCCAGCGCTCCTGATAGGAGTAGCCCCCGAGTAGTTGCTCGAATTGTAGATTCGAGTGAGTACTTTTAGCTATTAGCCAAAGATTTCTAACCGTTGCTAGCGTGGTTTTGATGACGTTAGTGCTGACGATCGATGACCTTAACCATCTGCGGCGCCAGAGGTGACGTGACTGGACGAACGTGGGTCCCACTTTCTGACTTGGAGTTGACTGGTCGTGCGCGACGTGGCAAGAATTACGACATCTCCTCGGTTTCCGTGCGTAGTGGACGGCGTGCAGGCGATGGTTCGCTGCTGTGTTGACACGTGGACGGTTGGATCTGACCCTAGCGTTAGGGCTTCTGGATGAACGGTTCCTGTTCGTCGTCTTCATCCTTATAACCGTGGGGAAAAACAGTGGTTTGTTTTCACCCTTCGCCATTTGCTTTCACTGCTTCCATTTTCACGAGCTTTCTCTTTGCGTGCTGGATGTGCTCCGGTCCTTTCCCTCCTCGTTCCTGCACGCACACCGCCGTCATCGATGCTCCATGATGGTGAAGTCGAAGAAGGCCTCCGCCGGAGCAGGCTCAAGTGCTCTGCCAGCGGCAAGAAAAGCACCACCGCCGCTCGCATCACCGATGGCGGGTGGCGGTGCACGGAGACGCGCGAGGGCGACCTGCGCAAGCTGCGTGATGCGGGTTTAATTTCGCAGGATAAGGAGGCCGTCAAAATCTCCAGCGATGAGGTAATTCCCCGTCCACCCGTAGTGTTTCGGGTGATGTTTGTCGCCTTCGTTCTTTGCGGCCTTTCTCTCCCAGTCCACGATTTTCTTCGTGGAATTTTGTTTTTCTATGGCATCCAACTCCATCATCTTTCTCCCAATTCTCTTCTCCACATCGCCTACTTCATCACTTTTTGCGAGTGCTGGCTCGGTATCGAGCCACACTTTGGCCTCTTCTGGAAGCTCTATTCCGTGAAGAGGCAGTCTGGCACCGGCGGGGTCTACCCGCTCGGTGGCTGCATTATTTCTCTTTGATCTTCTGTTCTCTCCTTTTCCTTTTCTATGTCTGAGTCCGTCCAATACTGGCGGAGAAAGTGGTTTTATATCCACGACTCCATAGTGGACGGGAAAACTTAGGCCTTGCCCCCTTCGACTCCGCCTAGGAGATCTTGCCGAAGAGATCCTGGAAGAACCATATCCTAGAGGGCGAGGTGGAAGAGGTAGAGGAGCTCTACCGTCGGGTGGAGGCGCTCCAGATGGAGCCTAGGAAGGAGGTAAATGGTGTGGATATAATCCGCACCTTCCTCAAACGTTAGGTGCAGCCATTTCAGGCGAGGGAGCATCCGATGTTTCTTTATGCTGGCCGAAATGACCCGACGAGGGTCTCTGTCGAGGAGTTATCCCGAGGCGACCTCGACAGAGTTCTTCGGCCGCTGCTGAAATACAAGTCTGAGGAGGATCTTCTGGGGAGGTTGTTGACGTCCCCCTTCAATGCCACAAAACCAGTTCCGTAGGTGTTGACTTGCGTCGTGGTCGCTGCGCCTTTTTTGAGTGCTTTTCCTTATCATTGCTTGTACTGATCTTTGATATCTTCATTATGCAGGAGTTCAAGGTGGCTGGCATGGTGCCTCCACTGCCCAAAAAATTCCCGATTACGCCGGACAACGAAGTTGTGGACTCCGAGTCCGAGCTTCCGCCAGCACAGTCGCCAACTCATGAAGCCCCCGAGGCGAGCGAGGGGCAGACCCGTTAGCGAGCACGGAGTTAGAGCGAGTCTTCGGATGCCTCGACTCCGCGAACTCCTAGGGATCTGTCCTTCCTTGTGCGCCATAGCGGGGATGACGGCGCTTCCTCCTCACCGTTTCTGGCCATGCCTCTACGGGCTATGGTGCCGCAGCCGCCGGCCAAGAAGAAGAAGAAGGAGAAGAAGTCCCTGCCCGTCTTTGATTTGAGCAACCTTCGGATGCTATCCGTTCTTGTTTTTTGCATGTGCGCTTGTCTTCTTGCTTTGATGAATGTTTTCCGTGCAGCCACTCCTCGGAGGGCTCTTTTAGTGAGGGCTCCCAGGAGGCCGTAGGGGAGTCGAAGCTGACGGCCCCTTCCTTTCAGAGGGTGGCCACCTCTGGGGGCAATGCTCCGAACCCCTCTCCGCAGGAGGCTCGAGTGGTCGACACTCAAAATACTGCACCTGGACCTTCGGAGTCCCCGTCTGAGCATGTAAGCTGTTTTTACTTTTGTCCTGGGGGAGCCCCCGAGCCCTTTTTGGGTCATTTTGTTTGATGTTTTTGCTCGTTTCGGGGCGCAACCCCCGAGCCTTGTTCTTGATTCTTTCTTGATTGTTTTCTTCTGCTTCTTTCCACAGCCCTTTGTGCACAGTGCGAACCTGCTTATCCAACAGCATCTGGCGCTGGAGGCCAGCATGAAGCAGCTGCAAGGTTCTATACTTTGCTTATTTCTGTTCATTTGCATCTATTGCCTCAATGTAGTTTGTGTTGCTCATGTATGTCCTTGGTGCTTTGTAGATGAGAATAATGCGGCTCTTTGCCAGCTGGATGCTCTTGAAAAGAGCCTCGGTCGTGTGGAGAAGCAGGCTGATGATGCCGTGGAGGCAAAGAAGCACCTGCAGCAGGAGTTGGCTGATGCTTCCGAGGCCAAGAAGCGCTTGCGGCGGGAGGCTTCGGATCGCGAAGAGCAGCTCGCTACTGTTGCGGCTGCGCGCGAGAAGGAGGTGGCCGAGAAGCTGATGGTCACGGCCAAGGCCTTTTCCAGTATGTGCCTTGCTTGTAATTGGTCTTCTCGATTTTTGACTGCGCTTTTCTTCATGTCCTTATTCGGCTCTTGCTTGTTCTTCTTTGGCCAGATGCTTCGGACATTGCATTGGATCGCAATGTCTTGGAGCACGGGAACGCTCTGGATGATGCCACCATAGTGGTCAAAGATCGCTGCAGCACTGCTGCTGGCTCCCTTGCCAAGGCTAAGGAGGTTCTCCAGTGTTTCTACAAGGAGATTGTAACACCCCAGTTTTACTTAATCAATATTAGGGTTAGTTTTGCGCATCATGAACATCATCATTTAAATTGTGCATTGGAGAAAACAAATCAAAACTCTAAACCCTAGTTTTCTCCCCTCTCTTTGAAACACATTCAAATGGTTTGAATTTTGAAAAACCTCCAAAATTATTGGAAACCAAATGGTTATTAAGGGTCTCCTTGTTATTTTAAATATTTACAAATCCTCTTGTATTTTGAAAATGTTCAAAACAGATTACAAAATGAAATTCAAAATAAGAAATGAAAACAGAAATAGAAAAGGGATTTGCAAAATAAAATAGAGCATCCCAGGCCGTAGCCCAGCCGGCCCACTCCTCTCTTCCCTCTCCCTGTTGCCCACGTGCATCACCCCGCAGCACCCACGGCCCAGCAGAGGCCCGCTCCAGCCGGTACCGCTTTGCCCTCCTTCCCCGTCGTCTTCCTCCAGCCAGGCACACAGCTCCATGTCGCCGGCACCGCCGTCGATCTCCTCCGCCTTCGCTCCACCGTTCGTTGCACTCTGGGAGTGATAAGATCGTCGCGCCGACGCCCTGCCCATCCTCATCCACTCCCACTCTTCCCTGCGACCCCTCTCTCCCGTTCGCCTCGCGGACCCGAACCCTAGCTAACCAGGTCTCGTCGGTCGCCATCGTACCGCGCCACCCTGACCTCCGCTGAGTATGCCCCCGTGACCGCCTCGCCTTCCTCTATCCTTTGCCCCAAACGGATCATGCAGGAGAAGCCCGAGACGCCGCAATCGAAAGCGCCTTCTTGAACTCCGGCCGCCGCGTCCATCGCCGATTCCGGCCGCTCTCGACCTCCCCCGGGCTCGCTGACCTCTTCCCTGCAACCGTGGTGAGCCTCCCGCGCTTAGGCACCCTCCTGCTTCCTTCCTCTTCCTTTGGCTTGCCTCCCCGTCAACCACCTGCCATCGCCGCCATTGTCCTTCATCGCCACCGTCGCTCCGACGACCTCCCGCTAGCGGCGCCGCCCCTATTCGGTCCAGCATGAAGCGTTGGTTCGAACGCAAGCACTCGCGCATCCCCACTCATGCCCTAGAGTCGTCTGCCGCCGCTGCTAGTGCGTGCTCCCCCGATGAGCCCATGTGGAGCCTACATGGCTCCTGCGTGGCGTCCACGTGGTGCCTGTGTGGCCAGGTCCCACCCGTCAGCTTCTTTGGCTAGATCCAGTATCGGTGTAAAAATCCCTTGAGCCCACTTTGCGTGTGTGGCTGCTGAGGTGGCCACGGGCCCATCAGTCAGTCTCTGCGGCTAGCTGTTACTGTGGTGTAAAAGGTTTAATCATTTGATTTAATAATTTCAGAATTTGAATAAAACTTGTACAATTCATAACTTATTATTTATAAGTCAGAAAAATACAAATAATATATCAAAATGTTCAGAAAAATAAAACCTAGCTAATTAAGATATCATCATGCATTGTTCAACAATTTTCAAGACAAGTTTAATTAGAAGAACTTAGTAACCCCTCTCATATACATCCGGAGTTTTCCCCGAGTTAGGGTTTTCACCCCTCGGAACCCCGATTAAGTTGTCGAGCATGTCCTAGGGTTACATTTCAATGCAAATTAACTTGTCATATCATCATCCTTGCTTGAGCATTGCATCGATGCCATGTGTTGATTGTTTTCTCCTCTTTCCGATGTTCGGTTCTTCGCGGTAGAATACAATATCGAGATCGAAGCCCGAGGTCAACACCGTCGAAGATCGAAGATCGACGAACAATACTTGACCAACTGTAACCAAGTCAAGTACAAGGCTCCCGAAGATCTGCTTATCAGTTATCCACTGGCAAAGGCAAGCATAGCCCCACCATGATATAATGATATTATTTCGAAAGCATTTCTACTCTTGCCATGTTGCATACGATTCTAATGTGGTCTTTTATCGATAGATAGAGTATCCTATCTATTGCATTACTCCCTTTTGAGCTTATATTACCTGATCCACTTGCTCCTAGCATAACTAGGTTTGGCTTGTGTGCACTGCTAGAGCTCTTATTCGTGTCTGCTTAGCCATGCATAGCTTTTGAGTCTGGTCCATCCAGATGATGTATCAGATGCAGAGAATCTAGTATGACAGGAGAACGTGATGAGATGAGATTAGTGATATGAGATTAAACATGCTAAGGATTGTATGGGAGGCCACGGTGTTGGAGATATGCCCAAGAGGCAATAATAAAGTGGTTATTATCATATCTTCATACTTATGATAAATGTTTACATACCATGCTATAATTGTATTAACCGGAAACATTAATACTTGTGTGATTTGTAAACATAAAAGAGTCCCTAGTAAAGCCTCTTGTTAAACTAGCTTGTTGGTTAATATATGATCATGGTTTCCTGATCATGAACATAGAGATGTTATTAACAACAGGGTCATATCATTAGGAGAATGATGTGATGGACATACTCCTATAGTTAAGCGTAGCATAAAGATCAAGTCATTTAATATAGTTCATTTGCTATAAGCTTTCTGATACATAGTAACCTAATTCCTTCGACCATGAGATCATGCATATCACCTTTACCGGAAGGATACTTTGATGACATCAAACACCACACCGTAACAGGGTGTCTATAAAGGTGGCATTGAGTGTTCGGAATGTATTGGTTGAGACACATGGATCAAGAGTGGGATTTGTCCATCCATATGACGGATAGATATACTCTGGGCCCTCTCGGTGGAATGTCATCCAATTAGCTTGCAAGCATGTGACTGGCTCACAAGGGATCACATACCACGGGAACGAGAAAAGAGTACTTATCAGTAACGAGGTTGAACTAGGTATGCAGAGATACCGATGATCATAACCTCGGATAAGTAAAATATCGTGAGACAAAGGGAAATTGGTATCGTATGTAAGTGGTTCATTCGATCGCAAAGTAATCGTAGAAATATGTGGGAGCCATATGAATTTCCAGATTCCTCTATTGGTTATTGATCAGAGAAGTGTCTCGATCATGTTCCTTATAATTCACGAACCGTAGGGAGACACACTTAAGGATTCGATGTTGTTGAGTAGTTATGGAATGATGAGTAAGAGACCGAATGTTGTTCGGAGTCTCGGATGGGATCCGGGATATCACGAGGAGATCAGGAATGGTCCAGAGAATAAGATTCATATAAGGAAAGTCCTGTTTTGGGGTTGTAGAATGATTCCGGTGTTTTCATCGGGAATGTTCTAGAAGGTTCCGGAATGTCCGGCACTCCGGAGGGGAAGGGTACATGAATGTGTTATATCAAGTTGGTATGATTACATTATGTACTAGGTGTCATCGCTGTACCAAATAGAGGGTTTATTCAAATCCTAGTTTGAAAAGTCAAACTGCTAGTTTTGGGAAAGAGGAGAAGGAAGTTTGAAACCGACTTGGGGGAGGAGTTCCTCCTCCCACCGCCGGCCCACCTTGGGTCCGAGTTGGGGAGGGACTCCCCTCCCCAGGCGCGCCTCCCTCCACCTATAAGAGGAGGGGCAGGGCTCCCCTCCTAGACACAAGTTGCCTCCCTCTAAACCTAAACCCTAGCCACAGTCTAGGGATTTCTCCCAAGCCGTCGAGTTAGAGCTTCTAATTGCCCTAGCCGCTGGTTTAGCCCCTTCTAATTGGTGTGTCTAAACCCTAGATCACCAAGGCTCTCTCATAGTCCACCATACTCGCTCCGGCTTAAGGCGAAGCCCTGCGAGATCTCCCCTCTACTTCCGGTACCACGCCGTCGTGCTGCCGGAATCGCGAGGAGAGTGCTACAACCTCCGTTGCCTGCTGGAACAAGGGAGAGGAAGGTCTTCATCGAGTACCGAACGTGTGACCGACTGCGGAAGCGCTGCCGGAACGCAGCGCCGGAAGGATCGTCTACGCGATCTTGAGATCGGCAAGTGTATGACTACATCAGCCACGAGAATCTGCTCTCGTTAACCGCTTTGGAATCTTCGAGGGTGAGTTCCTCTATCGACTCGTTGCTACAATCTAGTAGATAGATTTTGGCTTGATCATAGATTAGATCTTGATTGTGTGTTCATGCGGTAGAAATTTTTTGTTTTCCATGCTACGAACCCCAACAGTGGTATCAGAGTCGTGTCTATATGTAGCTCTGTTGCACGAGTAGAACACAATGGTCATTGTGGGCGTTGATGCTTTTGTTGTCGATTGCTTCTTGTGTACTTTGCATCTTGCGGGATGGTGGGATGAAGCGGCCCGGGCTAACCTTACATGACATCGTTCATGAGACTTGCTCCACGCTTGACATGCAACTTGTATTGCATAAGTGGCTTTGCGGGTGCCTGTTTCTCCCAACATAGTTAAGATTCAATTTACAACGGGTGATTGACAATACTAGTATCAATGTTGTGGTTCTTGTTCGTAAGTTAGAACGACACTTATTGAAAGCCCCAAACCACGTAAAACATGCAAAGAAAATTAGAGGCGTCTAACTTTGTTTTGCAGGGGGTGTGCTGGGATGTGATATGGCCACGATTGTGATTATATATGATGTATGCAATGTTCCTTATTGTAAGTTGGCAACCAGCAGGAGCCATATGGTTGTCTTTAAATTCTGTTAAGACCCGCTTGTCTGTTCAAAGTAGTTGTAATAGTTGAAGCTGGTGGACGACAACCATGGAGCGGCGTCATTGACCTTGATGCAATGCCGGTGATGATGGAGATCATGTTCGTGCTTGAAGATGGAGATCGGAAGCACAAGAAGAAAGGCCATATCATATCACATATTATGAATTGCATGTGATGTTAATCCTTTTATGCATCTTGTATTGCTTAGTTAACGACGGTAGAATTATAAGATGATCCCTCAAGCACACAATTTCAAGTTTTAAAGTGTTCATCCTTAGTAAGCACCGTTGCTAAAGCTCGTTGTTTCGAAGCACCACGTGATGATCGGGTGTGTTAGATTCTGAGAGTGTATACAACGTGAGCAAGCCAGATTTGCTCATGCGGAAGCTAAGGTTGACCTTGACGAGCCTAGCATGTACAGACATGGTCTCGGAACACGGATCACCGAAAGGTAAAGCATGAGTCATATAGTAGATATGATGAACATGTTGATTGTTCGCCATTGAAGCTACATCAACTCTCGTGATGATCGGTTTTGATGTGGTGGATTTGGTTCGTGTGATCACTAAAACAATGTGAGGGATATTGTTTTGAGTGGGAGTTCAATGGCAATATGATTAAAAGTTGAACACTATTTATCATAAATTAAATCAAAGTAAATTTGCATAGTTGTTGTAGTCATTGGCATCCGTTGACCACCTTGCGCTTAGTTTTAATTGAGATGATAGAACTATAGAATTCTGGTTAGTTACTTTACGAACTGGTATCATATTGTTTTGAAGTGTTAATCTAAAGTTTAAAAGTCCTATTGCAAACTTTCAGTAAGTTCCGGTTACTCCATGAAGTTTAATAATTAGTATTAAATCAAGAGTGACAATTCCAAGTGTTAGTGTATGAGTATCATGTTTGTCTCCATGATTCTTGATATTCAAAGGATTGTCTTAATATCAAGGTTATCTAGGATCTGAAAGAGTTGTTTCAGAAACCATGATGTGTGTAAGATATTGTGATATCGGAAACAAAGTTTTGGTTGCAACATGATAGAGTATAATATGGCAAAAGTCATGTTCTCGTATTTGATGAGAATTTGCAAAAGGTTGAAGACACTAGTTGTCCTAATCCTCCAAAATGTTTTGGAGAGCAACATTATACTCGCAGTTCACCGTTATAAGCTAAAAGTAGCTTGATCATGGATAATTCCATGATAAGGGTGAATATTTGATGTAGGTAAAGTGTTTACTACACCAATAAATTACTAAAGAAAGGAATTTGAAAGAACACCAAACATTTGATGATGGTGATCTACTTCAAAGTGCAAGTCCAAAGACATTGGTATTTAATTATACACGCTTTGGACTATGTGTCATATGTATGACTCCACTGTTGATGTTGATAGATTCTTTCAAACAGAAAATAAATACTGAAAGAGAATCTCATAAATATATGGCAGAAAAGAAAAGACTAGAATTGTTCAGTTTAAGTATATAGATGATATACATGTTATGGCTATATTCTTTGCTTATTAAACAATGTGGTTCTTAAGTATTTGATACTGAATTTGTTGGTGTGAATCGTCATACGAAACAACACAATTCATGAACTACAATGACCTAAGTAACTAGCAAAAGAATATGTGATGATGTTCATCGAGAACAAATAAAGGGTTATTGTGTTGCTCGTTAAACATCAAAGCTTGCCTTCAAGATTTGTTTTATCAGGTATTATGAGAACAAAAGGGTTGTTCAAATAATTGCCGTAATCCATAAAAGATGGATGATTCACAAATCTCGTTGAAGAAATCACATCCATAAAACTAGTGCTAAAAATGTCGAAAGACAAATTGATTTAAAGATCACTTAGGAAGTGACATCGCCGTTTAAATTATATTGGAAAGAAAACATGAAGAAACTCCATGTGGATGGAATTTTGTAGTCTTTTGATTTTTGATCACATGACGCTTGTGAAACTTTCCTAGAGATAATTAAAACTTCGTTCATAGGCCAAAAGGGAACGAATGACTAGCTTATTGGAACTTGTACATATTGTTGTACAAAGTCCATTATGTGTAGTCAACAGCGATGAATTTCAACTTCATATGCTTTCTCCGAAAATTTGAGTGAATATATGAATATTTACTTAATAAGGATGAAGTATGAAACATTTGAAAAAGTTCAAAGTCTTTCAAGATGAAGTGCAAAATCATTGTAATAAGAATATAAATAGTTTATGATAAAGATCATAAAGGAAGATATTTAAGTTACAAGTTTAGCATAATACCTAAGATTTAAGGAATCGTTCCGTGAATTTGCATTTCCCGAAACACCATAAGAGTATGGAGTGTTCAAGATATGTAATTAAACCTTGTTTGACATGGTAAGATCAAAGGTGTAATTCATAAAACTGCCATTATATTTTAAATATTAAAAGCTTTAGAGACTACCGTTTTCCACTGAAAAGAGCTCCATCATAATCCGCTGAAATGACACCATATAAAGTTATGGTTTGGGATAAAACCCAAGTAGTCCTTTCTTAAACATTGGTATGCTATGCATAAGAAAGATGATTGCAACCAAAGTCGGATGAAACTGTCTTTGTATTACTGTTAAATATTCCTCCATAAACACCGGAGACAAAAGTATTTGTCGCTTAGAACGTCAAGTTTCTTTGAGAAGGAATTTTTCGTGAAAAGATAAGTGGGAGGACAATAGAACTTTGATAAGGTTAAAGGAACCTTAGCTATATGTGCAAAGTTGCGTAGCGCCGAAAAGTGTTCCGGAGGCAGCAACAATGCTCATGGCTCACGTGCCTCAAAGGTTGCGGTCACGGAGGTCTAAGTTTCTATTGAACCAAGTAGGTCGAGTAAACAATCAAATACCAAGATTTGAGGGTTGAATCATTATTTGAGAATAATGAACGGACTACATGCAAAGAAGTGATGATGGGCCCTGACTCCGTCAAATGGCTTGAAGCCATAAAATCCGTGATAGTTCCATACACGAGAAATCAAGTTTTGAACTTGAAGGACCCTCGAGAAAGGTGTAAGACCTTACAGTTGTGTTTGGATCTATAAAGAAGTAGACATGGATGTTTCACATCTATGAAATAGTCGACATGTTGGGAAAGAGTTCACAAAAATGTTCAAAGGTTGAATATGACAAGATTTTGATCTTTCATAGCGATATTTAGTCTAGACGGATTAATGTAGCAACCACTACATATAATTTTTGTTATGTGGTAGTTGAATAAACAAGACAAGTTCTTCTAATAGAAGGGTTACCTAGGACGTGTGCATGACACGGTCCAAAGGGTTTTGTTAATTCAAAGGATGCTAAATGCATATGCAAACTTCAATGGTTGAAGTAAGCATAGCGGAATTGGAATCTTCACTATGATGAAACTGTTAAAAGAGTTTAATTTCATCGAAAACAATGAAGATGCTTGCATTTGCAAGAAATTAAGTGGGAGCGCTAAGACATATTTCTAATACATTATGTGGAGGACATATTGTTGATTAGAAATGATGTATCTTTTATTAACACATATTAAGAATTTCATCCTGATGAAAGACTTAGGCAAAACCCAAATATTTGGCATCAATAGACGCTAATATGGTTGTGCCGAAAGTACATAGATGATGTATTGAATGAGTTCAATATAGAAACTACAAGAAAGGTTCTTGTCACACAGAAAGGATTGAATGAGTTCAATATTGATGATATATTCAAGTGTATTGACACTTGGTAAGTGAAACAAAGATTCAAGTATAAATTGATACTTGATGTATGAAATCACAAAGAGTATTTATATCAATCATACTGTGATATGTACAAATCCAGATATGTCCTATGCTCTAAATGTTATGAGCATATACCAGAATGATTCATAAGATGATCATTGGACGATAGTAAGGATATTCTTATGATCTTTTGGAAGAACTAAGAGTATATTATTTTGTAGAAGTGGCAAATAGATGGTTAGTTCATTGTAAAAGTATTACATTGATACTAGTTTTGTCACAAAGTACAAATTAATTTTATCTCAATCTAAACTAAGGGTGGCACAATATAATGGAAAGTAAGTTCCATAATGGATTTGGATGAGTTCCAAAGTTAAGACATTGTGACAGATACTACAACAAAAGGCTAAGTATATGACTGCTATAATAGCAGCTAAAGAGGGCATTTGTGTCAAGTAGTTTGTTATCAAACTAGGTGTAGTTCACAGCGGGATAATACTATGAAGATATATTGTACGACAATATTATCAACATGTTTTAACCCCAAAGAACTAAAGGTCTCACCAAAGGACCAAAATTATACAAAGCCATCTAATTAGAGAATGAGTGATGCGTAGAGACGCAAAGACATGCAATTACACACGGACCTGGAAGTGTCAGATCCGGAGATCAGTTGACCACTAGCAATCATGTACATACAACACCGGAAAGCCATAGGTGTTGGATACACAAAGGTTTGAAACTAGATTATTGACTCTAGTGCAAGTGGGAGACTGTTGGAGATATGCCCAAGAGGCAATAATAAAGTGGTTATTATCACATCTTCATACTTATGATAAATGTTTACATACCATGCTATAATTGTATTAACCGGAAACATTAATACTTGTGTGATTTGTAAACATAAAAGAGTCCCTAGTAAAGCCTCTTGTTAAACTAGCTTGTTGGTTAATATATGATCATGGTTTCCTGATCATGAACATAGAGATGTTATTAACAACAGGTCATATCATTAGGAGAATGATGTGATGGACATACTCCTATAGTTAAGCGTAGCATAAAGATCAAGTCATTTAATATAGTTCATTTGCTATAAGCTTTCTGATACATAGTAACCTAATTCCTTCGACCATGAGATCATGCATATCACCTTTACCGGAAGGATGCTTTGATGACATCAAACACCACACCGTAACAGGGTGGCTATAAAGGTGGTATTGAGTGTTCGGAAAGTATTGGTTGAGACACATGGATCAAGAGTGAGATTTGTCCATCCATATGACGGATAGATATACTCTGGGCCCTCTCGGTGGAATGTCATCCAATTAGCTTGCAAGCATGTGACTGGCTCACAAGGGATCACATACCACGGGAACGAGAAAAGAGTACTTATCAGTAACGAGGTTGAACTAGGTATGCAGAGATACCGATGATCATAACCTCGGATAAGTAAAATATCGTGAGACAAAGGGAAATTGGTATCATATGTAAGTGGTTCATTCGATCACAAAGTAATCGTAGAAATATGTGGGAGCCATATGAATTTCCAGATTCCTCTATTGGTTATTGATCGGAGAAGTGTCTCGATCATGTCCGCATAATTCACGAACCGTAGGGAGACACACTTAAGGATTCGATGTTGTTGAGTAGTTATGGAATGATGAGTAAGAGACCGAATGTTGTTCGGAGTCTCGGATGGGATCCAGGATATCACGAGGAGATCAGGAATGGTCCGGAGAATAAGATTCATATAAGGAAAGTCCTGTTTCGGGGTTGTAGAATGATTCTGGTGTTTTCATCGGGAATGTTCTAGAAGGTTCCGGAATGTCCGGCACTCCGGAGGGGAAGGGTACATGAATGTGTTATATCAAGTTGGTATGATTGCATTATGTACTAGGTTTCATCGCTGTACCAAATAGAGGGTTTATTCAAATCCTAGTTTGAAAAGTCAAACGGCTAGTTTGAAAAGTCAAACGGCTAGTTTTGGGAAAGATGAGAAGGAAGTTTGAAACCGACTTGGGGGAGGAGTTCCTCCTCCCACCGCCGGCCCACCTTGGGTCCGAGTTGGGGAGGGACTCCCCTCCCCAGGCGCGCCTCCCTCCACCTATAAGAGGAGGGGCAGGGCTCCCCTCCTAGACACAAGTTGCCTCCCTCTAAACCTAAACCCTAGCCACAGCCTAGGGATTTCTCCCAAGCCGCCGAGTTAGAGCTTCTAATTGCCCTAGCCGCTGGTTTAGCCCCTTCTAATTGGTGTGTCTAAACCCTAGATCACCAACGCTCTCTCATAGTCCACCATACTCGCTCCGGCTTAAGGCGAAGCCCTGCGAGATCTCCCCTCTACTTCCGGTACCACGCCGTCGTGCTGCCGGAATCGCGAGGAGAGTGCTACAACCTCCGCTGCCTGCTGGAACAAGGGAGAGGAAGGTCTTCATCGAGTACTGAACGTGTGACCGACCGCGGAAGCGCTGCCGGAACGCAGCGCTGGAAGGATTGTCTACGCGATCTTGAGATCAGCAAGTGTACGACTACATCCGCCACGAGAATCTGCTCTCGTTAACCGCTTTGGAATCTTCGAGGGTGAGTTCCTCTATCGACTCGTTGCTACAATCTAGTAGATAGATCTTGGCTTGATCATAGATTAGATCTTGATTGTGTGTTCATGCGGTAGAATTTTTTTGTTTTCCATGCTACGAACCCCAACACACGGTGCGATGTGGTTTTTCTAGTCCCATGCTCGCCACCACTAGGAACTGAGTTCTTGCCTTTGGAACCGAGATGAGCGTATAGCCACACGGGGCATGGGAACCCCTTGCCTGATTAACTTGCCTAGTAGATTCCATGAGTCACATAGTTCAGGCTTTCCATTCTACATATGCATAGAAAATCTTTTGAAAGATTTGCCGGGTGAAGTTGGTGCATTCATAACAGGTAGGTAAGCGTGGACCGGGTTGCTTGGGGTCGATGGAGCCCCTGGTGTACCAACCTCGCCTCACATCTTTAAGTACCGGCTTCGGGATTTGACCCGTTACGGCAGAACCATACTTATTGCGTGACTCATGGTCTCGGTGAAAGCAAGGTAAAGGTCGTGGCCAACCACCCTCTGCTAGCCTTCCAAGGAAGAGGGCTAATAGCTTGGCATTAAGAGTCAGTTGGTACATGTGGGTAAAGTTGTACACCCCTGCAGGGTAATAATCTTTTCGAAAAGCCGTGTTCACGGTTATGAACGCTTGGTGACCAGATTCTAAGATCATAGAGAACTTGAACCTGATCATAAAACTTGGAAGATCAACGTGTGCTTAAGGATGCTTCCTCATGGGTACGAGGGGGTGATCCTAGATAGGGTTCAGATGATGATGACTTGGTGGATATCAAAAGATTTTGATCAATATTTCGGAGATGTTTCTCTCTTATACCCTTTTAAAATACTCTAACTAGACGAGCTTCTTCTCTCTCTTGTTTTATAAACAAAAGTGGCTTTATGCAAAACAACTCCACCAGCCATAAGTCTTGCGGAGTACACCCTGTACTCACCCTTGCTTTGTTAATACTTTTGTAGCAGAGTAAGTGTTCCCTAAAGATCAGTTTGGTACTACATCGACACCGACGAGTAGCTTGGGGTTCCCGGCCGGCAACCTAGAATCTATGGGCTGGGATGTCATCGTTATGCTTCAGGCCTCTTAGGCCATTTGTTAAGTTTGCTATACTTAATAGCATAATTTGCCTTCCGTTGTTTGATGTTTGTGGTAAGTGACCTCTGCTTGTAATAATTTGGTTCTTGCTCAATTATGATCTTGCTGTAATAAATTTTGTGTCGTAGGTTCACTGCTACGTTATCGATTCTTCACTGGATATTCTCGAGCTCAAGGTTAAGCTTATGTCAGACAGAGGTCTGGGATTTGTTTAGCCCTGATCCCGGGAGTGTCACATGTTTTGGTATCAGAGCAGTACTGACCGTAGGAAAACCTTGCTACTGGTCGATGTTGAGTCTAGTGCTTGTGAAAACTATTTTAAAAGATGAAAAGTAGTTGCGAAAACTCTAGTATGCTTCTTTTACTCCTTATCTAGTTTCGCTCTAACTCTGGGTTATCTTATCTGGTGTTGACTTTGGAAAAGTTTTGATATCTCTTCTTGTCTTTCAAAACTTAGATGCCTCCTTGGCATGTCGTTTCTAAGCCAGTTGACCTAGTGTTGAGTTCTCTATAGTTGTGTGTGTTGTGAATTCCTTGTTCCCCTTTGCTCTTGTTCATCTGAGAGATTCTTTTCTATCATGATCTCTCTATCTTTTGGGACCCACACTATTATATTGTTGGATCTGTAGTGTTCTGTTCTAGGCTTCGAGGTCTCCTTTCGCCTTGTGTGCCTCCTTTTCGTTTGTTGGGTACTTTAGAAGTCATTTCCTCTCTTGGAAGCTACCTAGTGATTACTACCTTGCAGTGTACGCTATGTCACTCAATAGTAGTTACTTCTTCTCCCGGGTTTTAACCCTTGAACTTGAATCTAAGATCCCTTATTGTGCTGGATTCTGGTGTTATGAATCTTGTACATGAAGCTGACCTTTAACCCAAGATCCGTTCCTTTGACCCTTGTTGCTAATGTTCACAAAATTACCTCAGGATGGTTGGTACTACAATTCCAGTCTTCAAGCTTGTGGCCTTTGTCGCGATTGAATTGTGACAATGAAGGACTTCCCCTACCACATGCTATGGTAGATGTTCTTTAATGGAACCAAAAAGATCACGACAAGAGTACTCCTCGAGAGTCTCGCATCTATACTCATGACTCTGCCACACTTTACCCCTTCGCTGCATTGGTTTTCGGAAGGTTGTTGACTTATGCATCCACATCTTGGGATTCTATCCTAAGTATGTTCCTCTTTCGTTGTTGTTTCCGACCTTTGTCTACCTATTGGTAGCCAAGTAGTAACTGTGCATTGGTGCCTTCCGATGCAAGATACTCTTGTGGTCCGTCCAGACAAACCATTTCGGAATGTCAGGAGAAACAAACTCCAGTACCTCGTCATACCTAGGACCAGGTCAAAGTGTTGTAATCCGCAGATGAAGAAGTGGTAATTAGCTTCTGCCTGTTCCACCTTAAAGTATCACACTCTTTTATACTAAGAGGTCGTGCTGAGTTCCATGACCTTCTTAATGAAGTGATGCTTTCACACATTGTTAATCACCCTTCCTCGAGCTTTCTTGCTCGTGAGTGATGCGTGTGCGTAATAATGTGGTCATCTGAGATTCTTAGCAATTATTATTGTTTTGAACTCTAAGTACATTTGTGTCATTCTCAACATGATTGGTTAACCCCGTCACTGAGCAAAGGATGATTGTGCTACCAAGTCCGTTATTCTGGTACACTCTTCTCGGTCAAAGAGTTAGGTTTGTGCCGAAGCTCTGAGACTATGTCTTCTTGCCTTACCAAGCAAGTTTTCTCTGGAACTAAGTGACATATCGGTGGTTCGTGATATTCTAGATGTCTACTAGAAGTATCTCCATGTTGCCACATGACCGTGTTGTCAAGTTCTTGAGCAAGAAAGTTCTTTGAACTGCACTTTTCTCTAAGGATCTGTACTGGATACCCCTGAACTAGTTGGTTGAGCTTAGACAACAACTTGGAGAGTTGTAAGACAAAAGTTCTAACCGACTTTGTTCCTTCTTAAAGGGTTGTCTAGTTTTGTTCGTGTTGAAGAAAGATAGTATTTCCTTTGTGGATATGTTATTTTCCCCACTTTTGATTTGATATGGGTTATCGTCAAATCAAACTCAGTTTCAATGACTATCTTGATGGTGTTCCTTCTTGTGATGTTTCACTTGAGTACATCTTCGTGTCCTTTGATCTGACCAGTATTTTTGTCTTGTTCACACAACATATGAGTCCATCTTAATGGAGTGTTTCGATAAGTTTGTTGTTGAGCCCATCAATGACATCCTTATCTTCTCCATGCTAGACAAAATTCATATGGAACAACTGACATTAATATTGGAAACTTTCGAGAACCATCTTTGGGTCATTTCGAAGTATGTGTTCTGGATGTTTGAAGTAACCTTCTCTGGTTCACATGCAATTGTGAAAAGATGTTGCCGTGAATTCGAGAAGAGTTATCTTCCTTTTCCTAAGGACACATGTGTGTTTTATTGTCAGTACCTTATGTGTGTGCAGTTGTATCTCGACAAGTTTCTAATACATGGTTCTAGCAATCTAGCTCATTCTTTCAGAGCTTGACACTGTAGTCCATATCTTGAGAATCTAGTAACTTTACCTTTGTGGTAAATGATGCAAATTTTCTATTCGAACATGCTGAGTCTGAAATATCATTCCAGCTAACCAAAGCTGAATCTCAAGCAGCAATGGTGGTTGGTGTTCCTCAAGTCTTTGACTTAGGTCTCTTTGTAAATCTGGCAAGATTGATGTAATGGTTGACACACACTTAGCCGGAAAGACCTATTGTCATATTCTCTTAAATCAGCAGTAACAACCACTCTCCATGAGGCTTCTTCTATAATTCATTATAGGAGTTGTGCTTATGGTTTCCTTTGTCTCCAAAGTCCGACCTTTACTTGATGTCTCATGTCTCGAACATCAAGGAGAACATTTAAAGTAGTGTTGCTAAATGTCTCTCGGTTGATCCTCCAGACCCTTTTATGTTGACAAACATTTTACCGTGTCAAATAATTGAAGTCTGAGAATGAAGTTTCTTTCTTCTTGTGTCATCAGGAATCTTCTTAACTATTCATCTTGGTGGTGTAAAGTAATATCATGATCTTGGCAAACATTTTGAAAAATCTAGATGAATAAAGAGTTTCCTTTGTTTTCTTAGCCATGTTTTATGAGTGACTATGATTTTAGTAATCAATAGTTTCTTTTGATACATGTTTCCTGTGACTCTTACGAGTCCTCTCCACTAAACACCTTTCTAGGGCCTTCTGTTGAATGAAAGAGTGAACCTTCTGTGTCAAAAGTAGTTCAACAGCTTGGTTTTGTTGATCCATATCTCTGCAACCTGAAATCTCTACTTAAGTTGTTTAGTAGAGGTTCTCTATCAAAGTCTATGGTCATGTTGTTTCTGTTGGAACCTTCCACTTTAGAAGCTTAAATCCTTCTGAGTTCCATGGTCTCAATCCTTATGAAGACCATATATCTAACAATTTGAAACCTTCTCCTCTTGTTTCCTCAGTTACCTTGACATGTTTCATGTTGTCATCTCAGAATTGTTTTTGAACACTCCATCCATGAGTTGACCATGAGATACTCTGTGTGATGTTTAGTGAGTTTCCCTCTTATCTTTAGAGTGGCCCTGTTTCTTTCTCTCTCTGTTTCTCTTCCTACCTTTGGAATCTCGGGTCGAGATTCTCGTAAGGGGGATAGAGCTGTAACACCCCAGTTTTACTTAATCAATATTAGGGTTAGTTTTGTGCATCATGAGCATCATCATTTAAATTGTGCATTGGAGAAAACAAATCAAAACTCTAAACCCTAGTTTTCTCCCCTCTCTTTATAACACATTCAAATGGTTTGAATTTTGAAAAACCTCCAAAATTATTGGAAACCAAATGGTTATTAAGGGTCTCCTTGTTATTTTAAATATTTACAAAGCCTCTTGTATTTTGAAAATGTTCAAAACAGATTACAAAATGAAATTCCAAATAAGAAATGAAAACATAAATAGAAAAGGGATTGGCAAAATAAAACAGAGCAGCCTAGGCCGCAGCCCAGCTGGCCCACTCCTCTCTTTCCTCTCCCTGTCGCCCACGTGCATCACCCCGCAGCACCCGTGGCCCAGCAGAGGCCCGCTCCAGCCCGGTATCGCTTCGCCCTCCTTCCCCATTGTCTTCCTCCAGCCAGGCACACAGCTCCCTGTCGCCGGCACCGCTGTCGATCTCCGCCGCCTTCGCTCCACCGTTCGTCGCACTCTGGGGAGTGATAAGATCGTCGCACCAACGTCCTGCTCGTCCTCATCCACTCCCACTCTTCCCCACGACCCCTCGCTCCCGTTTCCCTCGCGGACCTGAACCCATATCAAATCGCCGTCGTACCGCGCCACCCAGGTCTCGTTGGTCGCCGTCGTACCGCGCCACCCCGACCTCCGCTGAGTATGCCCCCGTGACCGCCTCGCCTTCCTCTATCCTTTGCCCCAAACGGCGCATGCAGGAGAAGCCCGAGACGCCGCAATCGAAAGCGCCTTCTTGAACTCCGGCCGCCGCGTCCGTCGCCGATTCCGGCCGCTCTCGACCTACCCCGGTCTCGCTGACCTCTTCCCTGCAACCGTGGTGAGCCTCCCGTGCTTAGGCACCCTCCTGCTTCCTTCCTCTTCCTTTGGTTTGCCTCCCCGTCAACCACCTGCCACTGCCGCCGTTGTCCTTCATCGCCTCCGTTGCTCCGACGACCTCCCGCTAGCGGCGCCGCCCCTATCCGGTCCAGCGTGAAGCACTAGTTCGAACGCAAGCACTTGCGCGTCCCTGCTCGTGCCCCAGCGTCGTCTGTCGCCGCCGCCACTGCTTTCTCCCCCGGCGAGCCCATGTGGAGCCTACGTGCCTCCTGCGTGGCGTCCACGTGGTGCCTGCGTGGCCAGGTCCCACCCGTCAGCTTCTTTGGCTAGATCCAGTATCGGTGTAAAAATCCCTTGAGCCCACTTTGCGTGTGTGGCTGCTGAGGTGGCCACGGGCCCATCAGTCAGTCTCTGCGGCTAGCTGTTGCTGTGGTGTAAAAGGTTTAATCATTTGATTTAATAATTTCAGAATTTGAATAAAACTTGTACAATTCATAACTTATTATTTATAAGTCAGAAAAATACAAATAATATATCAAAATGTTCAGAAAAATAAAACCTAGCTAATTAAGATATCATCATGCATTGTTCAACAATTTTCAAGACAAGTTTAATTAGAAGAACTTAGTAACCCCTCTCATATACATCCGGAGTTTTCCCCGAGTTAGGGTTTTCACCCCTCGGAACCCCGATTAAGTTGTCGAGCATGTCCTAGGGTTACATTTCAATGCAAATTAACTTGTCATATCATCATCCTTGCTTGAGCATTGCATCGATGCCATGTGTTGATTGTTTTCTCCTCTTTCCGATGTTCGGTTCTTCGCGGTAGAATACAATATCGAGATCGAAGCCCGAGGTCAACACCGTCGAAGATCGAAGATCGACGAACAATACTTGACCAACTGTAACCAAGTCAAGTACAAGGCTCCCGAAGATCTGCTTATCAGTTATCCACTGGCAAAGGCAAGCATAGCCCCACCATGATATAATCCTATTATTTCAAAAGCATTTCTACTCTTGCCATGTTGCATACGGTTCTACTGTGGTCTTTTATCGATAGATAGAGTATCCCATCTATTGCATTACTCCCTTTTGAGATTATATTACCTGATCCACTTGCTCCTAGCATAACTAGGTTTGGCTTGTGTGCACTGCTAGAGCTCTTATTCGTGTCTGCTTAGCCATGCATAGCTTTTGAGTCTGGTCCATCCAGATGATGTATCAGATGCAGAGAATCTAGTATGATAGGAGAACGTGATGAGATGAGATTAGTGATATGAGATTAAACATGCTAAGGCTTGTATGGGAGGCCACGATGGGATGTGTTTTTCTAGTCCCATGCTCGCCACCACTAGGAACTGAGTTCTTGCCTTTGGAACCGAGATGAGCGTAGAGCCACACGGGGCTTGGGAACCCCTCGCCTGATTAACTTGCCTAGTAGATTCCATGAGTCACATAGTTCGAGCGTTCCATTCGACATATGCATAGAAAATCTTTTGAAAGATTTGCCGGTTGAAGTTGGTGCATTCATAACAGGTAGGTAAGCGTGGACCGAGTTGCTTGGGGTCGATGGAGCCCCTGGTGAACCAACCTCGCCTCACGTCTTTAAGTACCGACTTCGGGATTTGACCCATTACGACGGAACCATACTTATTGTGTGACTCATGGTCTCGGCAAAAGCAAGGTAAAGGTCGTGGCCAACCACCCTCTGCCAGCTTTCCAAGGAAGAGGGCTAATAGCTTGGCATTAAGAGTCGGTTGGTACGTGTGGGTAAAGTTGTACACCCCTGCAGGGTAATAATCTTTTTGAAAAGCCGTGTTCACGGTTATGAACGCTTGGTGACCAGATTCTAAGATCATAGAGAACTTGAACCTAATCATAAAACTTGGCAGATCAACGTGTGCTTAAGGATGCTTCCTCATGGGTATGAGGGGGTGATCCTAGATAGGGTTCAGATGATGATGACTTGGTGGATATCAAAAGATGATGATCAATATTTCAGATATGTTGATCTCTTATCCCCTCTTAAAATACTCTAACTATACGAGCTTCTTCTCTCTCTTGTTTTATAAACAAAAGTGGCTTTATCCAAAACAACTCCACCAGCCATAAGTCTTGCGGAGTACACCCTGTACTCACCCTTGCTTTGTTAATATTTTTGTAGCAGAGTAAGTGTTCCCTGAAGATCAGTTTGGTACTACATCGACACCAACGAGTAGCTTGGGGTTCCCGGCCGGCAGCCTGGAATCTATGGGCTGCGACGTCAACGTTATGCTTCAGGCCTCTTAGGCTATTTGTTAAGTTTGCTATAATTAATAGCATAATTTGCCTTCCGTTGTTTGATGTTTGTGGTCAGCGACCTCTGCTTGTAATAATTTGGTTCTTGCTAAATTATGAGCTTGCTGTAATATATTTTGTGTCGTAGGGTCACTGTTGTGTTATCGATTCTTCACTGGATATTCTCGATATCAAGGTTAAGCTTATGTCAGACAAAGGTTTGGTATTTGTTTAGCCCTGATCCCGGGGGTGTCACAGAGATCATGCCCAAGGGCGCTGCCCTTGAGGATGTTGATTCTCTAGCGGATGCGCTGTTAGAGGATGCCCTTGTGGCCTATAAGCGCAAGCAGAAGGGCATCAACGCTTCCATGGGGCTGGCCATGGCCATGGCGTCCGGAGTGGAGCTGGATCTTCACCACGTCACCTCCCAGATGCCAACAGCTCCCGACGTCTCCGAGGTAGCCTTTGTTCTCTTCGCTTCTCGTTGTAAGCGGTATGGACCGAAGCTTATCGACCTACTGGCGGACTATGCGGCGAGACAACAGGGAGAAGCCAGGGGCAGGCACTCTGGCTCCAAGGTCACTCCGTATGCGGCTGCTTAGGCCTCGTTGTTGTAGCTCTAGATAGTGTATCCTCTTTTGTAATGTATGCTTTTGTTGATGAACAATTTCTCCTTGTGCCACGCAGTGGCTTTTCATGTGTATAAATGATGCTTCGAGCTATTGACCAAGACATGTGCTGTTCATATTCTTGCTTGCTTTCCTTTAGGGACCTTCGGGTGAGGCTCCTGTGGATACTCCGACTGTCCCTCAGCCGCGACCATCTTTGGATGATGCGTTGAAGCTTGCCTTTCTTCGCGATCGAGTCCGTAGGTTGGAGAAGGAGATCCTTAGCGTTTGGGGCCACGCAGACGTGTGGAAGTCAAAGACTGAGCGAGCTGCCGCTAGGGAGGAGTATCTGATGGGGGAGCTGCGGCAATTGAGCGAGCAGCTACAGTGTGAGTTTTTTTGGGCTGCTGCACGTCTTTGGATGCGGCTTGTTTGTGTGTCATCTTACTATGATTTGTTTTGTAGGTGCCAACCTTGTTATGAGGGAGGATAAGGAACGCGTTGCAGTTCAGATCAACTGCCTGACCCAACAGGATATGGAAGCCGGAGGCTTTTTCTGAATGGACCATGACCGGGCCACCATCCTTGCGACGGTGCAGGACCATGTTCATAAGGTGTCACGGGTGCCGAGGCAGGTGAAGACCTCCCTTGCGTCCATTATGTACGTCTTGTTTTCTCTGGATGAGGCACCATCCACCTTGTGGGGTTTGTTGTCGAAATTTCGGGACGGGAATCATGTGAGGGAGTTGGTGCGGCACCAGTTGGTGGCACAGGTGAAAGCTGCCCTTTCGGTTGTTCGGCTGCATCGCCCTGATGTTGATTTTGCGGCTGTGGCGGCTAGTCCACCCCTTCGACCAGATGGTGGCCTTTGGGATATGCGCCCACATTATGCGGCTATTAGGCAGTATGCCGAAGAGATTGTAGATCTTTTTGAGCATCGGGCGCACGTGATCCTTCAGAATAGGTAGGTCCTGAAAAAAGATAGATGTAAAACTTGTATATATTTCGACTGGGCTTGTTGTGCCCTTTGTTGTAAAGATTATTTGTGTTAGCACGTGGTGCTTTGTTGTATGCATGCCCTTTTCGTTATCCTGACGTGGTCAGCTACTCAGGTGTACATGTGTTATTCTTAGTCGACGAAGTCGTGAGGTGAGGCGGAGCCCCTGAGTGTGTTGTAACAGAAAGTAATGTAAGGAAAAAAGATTTTAGGACTGGGGACTTAGCTTTTATTCATATCGTAACGAGGAGGTACATTGTTCGGCTGAGTAGCCTTGGCTGAGTAGGCTTATTGAATGTAAAGAGGGATAGCTAGGGGTAGAAGCGTCGCAGTTGTGCAACGTTCCATGGGTTGGAGTATGCGACTCCTGATTTGACGTCCTTGAGGCGATAGGCGCCACCTGGGATGACTTCGGTGACGATGTAGGGTGCTTCCCAGGGTGACTCGAGCTTCTTCGGCCGCTCTTGCTTGAGTCGTAGGACGAGGTCTCCTTTGACGAAGGACCTTGGGCGCAGCCGATGGCTGTGATAGTTGCGGAGGCTCTGCTGGTAGACCGCCGAGCGAGCCACGGCGATGTGGCGTGCCTCGTCGAGTGTGTCGACGATGTGTTCGAGTGTGGCCGTTGATTCGGCTTCGCTGTAGGTGACGACCCGTGGGGCCTTATGGCGTACTTCTGCAGGTAGCACGGCTTCGGCTCCGTGCACCATGAAGAAAGGCGTGTAGCCAGTTGAGCTGTTGGGCGTTGTTCATAAGCTCTAGAGGACGGAGGGTAGATATTCTTCCCAGGCCCCCACAAGCTGTTCGAGTGGGCTGAGTAGGCATTTCTTGATGCCGCCGCCTATGAGACCATTGTCCTTTTTGACCTGCCCGTTGGTTTGCGGGTGCGCCACGAAAGCGTATGATATGGTGATGCCAAGGCCTTCGCAGAAGTCCTGGAATTCTTTGGAGATGAAGTTCGACCCATTGTCCGTGATGATGTTGTGCGGCATGCCGAACCTGTAGACGATGGACTCGAAGAACTTTATGGCCGTTTTGCCCTTCTAGTTGGTGACAGGCATGGCCTCGATCTACTTGGTGAACTTGTCGACTGCAACCAGGAGGTAGACCCTAAAACCTGTAACCGACTCGATCTGTGCCTGGGACCTGCCTATCTCTATATAAAGGCTAGGAGGGCACGACGAGGAGGCTCTCTTATGATCTCTCGCACACCATCGCATACACGCCTCCATGCCAGATTGCATCCGTGCACCTTGTAACCTTCGGTTCCACCATAATCAGAGCAGACAAGCAGGAGTAGGGTTTTCCCTCCGGGGGCCCGAACCTGGGTAAACCTCGTGTCCCCTTGTTGCTTGTTTGCTAAACTTTCCGCGATCTCCAGCATCCCCATCTTCTCCAAAACCCAAAGTCCATAACAATGGGCATTGACAAGATTAAACCTCGTCAATTGGCGCCGTCTGTGGGAACTGGGGGTGCTGATTGTGCGATCGTGACAGTCCCAACCAAAACGATCTACAACTCCGCGGCGATGGAGAGTCATCTCCTCTTTGGTGCCTTCGACTTCACCGCCCACTCGGCAACCACCCTGAAGGATTTCGAACCCGTTGGCGACGGACTCGAGATCCTGTTCGGGAGCTTCTGCTTCCAGGTGGGGCAGACCGGCACTCTCCGCCTCCCAGAGCGGGTGCCCCTGCCATCAATCTGGCCTGCTTCATGGGCTCCACACCCCGTGCTACGCACATCACCATCGACAGACGAGTCCTATGACAGCAGCAGCTGCAACTCAGATCTGTGCGATCCACCATCGGATGAAGGGACTTATGGTTCCGGATCCGAAAGCTGCGGTAGCAGCAATCCGATCTACGAGCGCTACCAGTGCGCCGCAGTCATCCAGAGTGACGTGGATCAGGATCACAATCCGCCACCCAACCCGCAGGGTAGAAACGGTGGGAACAGAAGAAGCCAGTCCCCCCACCGAACAGGGACGACACTGATCGGGTCATCCACCTCAGCGAGGAAGGATGGGCCCAAGCACGCGAAGCCGTAGTAGGCAACAAGATCCTGCCCGCAGATGCCTCACGGGACCTGTTGATGGCATACCACATGCTCCTAATCGAGGAGCACAAGAAGCAGGTGAAGATGCAAGAGGTGCTTGACAAGCGCAAGAAAGCAGCCTCGGAGTCCAGTGCGCGGCGACATGCGCTCTCCGCCATGGGCATCGGCTCCAGCTCGCACAGTAACCATGGCAACAAACACCATTCTCGCACAGAGAACATGGATCCCAGGGCACGTCGCGAGGTGACTCGGTCCCTCAACGCGTCCTTCATGGAGATGGACATCGACGACAACGTCATCCCGAAGACATCACAAGCTGCAATCATGGCGGCCACTGCGTACCTCGCGTCCCATCCACCTTCGGAAGGGGACCCGAAAAGGGCCATGCATAAGTCCGCGCTTACCGTCTCGAACTCGTTGGAGCTGCGCTCCACGGAGAAGCTCCTGCGGAGCCAAAGAAGAAGTCCGCGGCCAGGTTCAACCGCAACCCCACGCCCTCATCCGAAGATGAAGATCACGACCTTCCTCGAAGGCATAAGAGCTCGTGCCGTCGCAGCCGCGATTACGATGCTCGAAGCGAGCTAACCCAGTGCAAGATCGACAAGGCACGTGCCAAGCGCGTATGCTCGTTTGAATCCGAGGAGGATGATGCCGAAGGAGAACTCTGCGGAGCCCGATGCTTCAGCAGATCTATCCAGCGGACAAGGATGCCGCAGAACTTCAAGCTTCCTTCGGACACTCTGAAGTTCGATGGCACATAGGACCCCAAGGCGTGGCTCAGCGACCACTTGTCGTCCGTCAAGCTACATGGCGGGAACAAGGAAACCGCCATACAATGCCTTCAGCTGCAGCTGACAGGCGCAGCCCGGATCTGGCTCAGCAGCCTATCCTCAGGATCCATCCGAAGCTAGGAGGAGCTGGCATACAGTTTCGTCCGAAACTTCAAGGGCACAAGCAAGAGGCCTGCCTCGATCGAGGAGCTGCGGGCCTGCACCCAATGAACGGGCGAATCCATTCGCTTGTACATACTGCGCTGGTCCAACACCAAGAACTCCACGGCGCACATCTCTGAGGAGAGAGCTATTGACGCCTTCAAGGACGGCGTCAAACACGAGGACTTCAGAGAAGAACTTGGGCGCGTCAAGCCCAAGACACTAGACCACCTCATGGACATCGCCAACAGGTGGGCCAACGGCGAGGACTCCGTCCACCAAGCGCACTTGGAGGAGGAAGACGACTACGGCCGGCGACGTGAGCGCCGTAGCAAGAGGAGATCGCGCGTCTACGATGATCGCGATGAACCCGACATGGTCGCGGCTGGCTACGCCAACCGCTGCAGCAACGGCAACCACAGCAACGACGGATACCGTGGAAGCAACTTCCGCGACGGAGGACGCCCAACGCAGTCATGGCAACACCATGGCCGTGACGACGGACCCTCAGCATACGACAAACTGTCGGGTCCATGCACCATCCACTTCTACATCGACAAGCAGGATGGCAAGAAGAAGGCAAGCCACATGCTCAAGGACTGCCGCGAGTTCCAGAAACTTAGCGAGAGCATGGCCTAGATGAGGCAGCAAGCCCCGAACCCTAGATACGGGAACACACCCGCGCCAGGTGAGATCGCACATGGAGCTCCTCCACCACCACCTGCGGTACCTTCGAACCACCCAATCGCACCCGCGCAAAATAACGGTGGGCATGGGTACCCCGCGCCGAAAGGATCTCCGATGATCCAAAAAGGGCGCCCAACAAACAGGGTGCAAAAGAAAATCACCCATCAGATCAATCTGGCTGTGACCGCTCCACCCACCATCCCTGAGTACCTCAGCGGATCGGAGTCCTGCATCACGTTAAGCCGTTCGTATCACCCTTGTCAGGTCCCTCGCCTAGGTCATGCTGCCCTGGTGCTCGAGGCGCAGATCGGCGGGTTCGACATGAGCCGCGTCTTCATGAACGACGGCAGTGGCATCAATCTGATCTTCGCCAGCACCTTGGCAGCAATGCGGATCCCGCTGTGCAACCTGGAACAATCTGATACAACGTTCCACGACATCGTCCCAGGGAAGGGTGTATTCCCCCTGGGAAATATATGGCTCGACGTCATCTTCGGCAATCCGGATAACTTCTGATGCGAGCAACTCGAGTTCGAAGTGGTGGACTGGCCATCACAATACCATGCCATCCTCGGGCGCGTGGCATTCGCACGATTCCTGGCGGTACCGCACTACGCGTACCTGCTACTCAAGATGCCAGGACCCAGGGGCGTCATCACGGTCCACGGGAGCTTCACCCGATCAGACCACTGCGACGGGGACTTCAACAGAATCTCCTAGTCATTCGGCATGCAGGAGGAGCTCGTAAGGCTCCGCGAGGTGACGGACAACAGGGCACCCCCAGTCGCACGACAGAACGCACCAGAGATGTCCTTCGACTCCACCATCAACACAAAGAAGGTGCAGGTACATCCGAAGGATGCCTCCAAGACGGTGCTGAACGCCAATGACTTCAGCTCCGCATAGGAAAGCGCGCTCGTCGAATTCCTCCGTGATCGCTGTGAAATCTTCGCCTGGTGTCCTCCGGACATGCCAGGAGTTCCTAGGGAATTCGCCAAGCACGCACTCAATGTCTTTCCAGACGCCAAGCCCATCAAACAGTCCATCCGACGACTGTCCGAACCACGGGCCGAAGCAATCGGAGTCGAAGTCAACAGACTACTCGACGCAAACTTCATCAGGGAGATCAAGGAGAGCGAGTGGCTCGCCAACACCATGATGGTCCCCAAAAAGGACACGGACATCCTGCGGATGTGCGTGGACTTCACATCGCTGAACAAGCACTGCCCGAAGGATCACTTCCCTCTCCCTCGGATCGATCAGATCATCGATTCGACTGCAGGATGTGAAAAACTCTCCTTCCTCGACACCTACTCAGGCTACAACCAGATTCGACTGAAGGTCAAAGATCAGGAGAAAACGGTGTTCATCACGTCGTTAGGTGTGTTTTGCTACAACACAATGCCCTTCAGGCTGAAGAACGCAGGCGCCACGTACCAACATTGCATGCAAGCATGCCTGAAGGACCAGATCAGCCGCAACATACAAGTCTATGTCGACGACATATTCATCAAAACAAGGGAGGCCAAGACGCTCATCGACGATCTCCGCGAGACATTCGATAACCTCGATCGCTACAAGATCAAGTTAAACCTAGAAAAATGCGCCTTCGGCGTCCCATCTTGTCAGCTGCTAGGCTACTTCATCTCCCAGCGAGGGATCGAGGCGAACCCGAAGAAAATCCGGGCCATAATGGCCATGGAGAAGCCGAAGAACCTCAAGGGCGTCCAGCAGCTTGCCGGGCGAATCGCGGCATTGAGCATGTTCATCAGCCGCATGGGCGAAAAAGCCCTGCCGTTCTATCAGCTGCTGCGCAAGACAGACAAATTCGAGTGGACGCCCGAGGCGAACGACGCATTCGAAGATCTAAAGCGGCTGCTCTCTACCTCGCCCGTCTTAGTCACACCAAAGGAGCGCGAGCCTTTACTGCTGTACATAGTAGCCACACACCAGGTGGTAAGCACCGTGCTGGTGGTCGAGCGACCCGAAGAAGGCAAGACCCATGGGGTCCAACGCCCAATCTACTACCTCAGCAAGGTATTGATGCCGACAAAACAGAGGTACCCTCACTACCAGAAACTCGCCTACGGCGTGTTCATGACGGCTCGTCGGCTGAGCCACTACTTCCAGGAGCACCAGGTGATGGTCGTCAATGAGGCACCACTGAACAGCATCCTGAACAACCCGGAGGCCACGGGACGTGTAGCCCTGTGGGGCATCGAGCTGTCACCTCTAGACATCGTCTACGAGAAGCGCCATGCGATCAAGTCTCAGGTCCTTTCGGACTTCCTCGTCCACTGGATGGAACTGCAGCTGCCAGATATGCCGGACATGACACCGTCATGGACGATGCACTTCGACGGCTCCAAGCGCGAAGCCAGAGCAGGAGCCGGGGTAATACTGACCTCCCCGCAGGGCGACAAGATGAAGTACGTCCTCCGGATGAAATTTCGAGATTCCAACAACGAGG
Organism: Avena sativa; assembly: GCA_916181665.1. Classification (NCBI taxonomy): domain Eukaryota; kingdom Viridiplantae; phylum Streptophyta; class Magnoliopsida; order Poales; family Poaceae; genus Avena; species Avena sativa. The sequence continues at coordinate 282,636,310 of OV702293.1, forward strand.
CCGAATACGAAGCCCTCATCCACGGCATGAGAATGGCCAATATCTGCGGCGCAACACGCCTGGTCATCTACGGAGACTCGAACCTCGTTGTCTAGCAGAAGATGAACGAGTGCGACGCACACGCCGCCAACATGATCGCATACCGCGCACTCTACAGCGCACTCAAAGGAGACTTCTACGGTTGCGAGCTTCGTCACGTTGGGAGAGAAAGCAACGAAGAGGCCGACAGACTCGCCAACATCGGCTCCACCTGCGCACGGGTGCCACCAGGTGTGTTCCTCGAACAGATCTGCGTGCCATCCACCAAAAGGAAATTCCCCAAGGGATCACCCAAAGAAGCAGAACACTCGGGGGTTGCGCTACCCGAAGGATAGGAAGGACCCAAAAAGCTTGACACAAAAATCGTAGTGGTCAACCTAATGCAGGTCATTGCAGTCGAAGAAACTTGGACACGACCATACCTCAGATACTTGATAGACGGCGAACTGCTTGATAGCCCGACAGATGCCCGGCGCATATCTCGCCGGTCCAAGGCCTTCACCATCATAAATGGCGAGCTGTACAAGCGCAACATTTCGGGTGTACTCCAAAGATGCGTCACCATCGGTGACGGCAAAAACATCCTCCAAGACATCCACGAGGGCATCTGCGGCCATCATGCGGGCAGCCGCGCCCTTGTTGCCAAAGCTCTACGAGCTGGATTCTACTGGCCAACGGTCATGAACGACGCCAAGGACATCGTCCGAAGATGCAACGAGTGCCAAAGGTTCGCAGATAAACCGCACGCACCCAGATCAGAGCTCAGGCCCATACCTTTGGCCTGGCCCTTCGCCCAATGGGGCCTCGACATGACCGGCAAACTGCCAAGGTCCTCGAAAGGAGGTCACGTCTACCTCCTGGTCGCAGTCGACAAATTCACCAAGTGGATCGAGACCATGCCAATCACTAACAAGAAGGGCAAAACTGTAGGGTTCTCAGCATAGAAAACAAAAAATTTCCTACGATGGGAACAACTATGTACCAAGATCTATCTACTAGATACAAACAATGGGCGGATGTATATCTGTAGAGAACATACCCTTGAAGACCGACAAAGCTTAGTGACTCCAAACTCGTGGTTGATGTAGACGATCCCTTGCCGATCTCAAGATCGAGAGGAAGTCCTAGCGCCGCAAAACAGCAGCGCATCCGTGCTCGCACACACGTTCGAGGCACCGAGCAACCTCCGCCTCCTCGCTCCAGCGATGCAGCGGAAGCACAACTCTTTCTTGCCGAATAGCCACCGGGAACATGTATCTCGCTAGTCCGAGACCATGGGGATAAATTCTAGAGGGTGAGAGAGATCCTTCACGAGGAGGTGTGAGCGAGAGAGAGGGAGGGGGGCTCCTTTTATAGGGAGAGGGGGGGGGGCACCCAAGGGGCCATGCGCCCAGCCATGGGGCTGCCCCCACCTCTTCCACATTCATGTGGGTGGACACTCCACTCACTCAAATGCCGTTCAATTCCCTCCACTCAAAAACCCACTCAAATTCCCATCAAATTTCCACCAAATTTAATGCAAACTCTCATTAAATAAAACTCATTTTATTTATTCAGAATTTTGTCAATTACTTTAATGACAAACATTCACATATAACCCCTTGCTAGTATTTCATTTCACATGCAGAAACACTTTCTGCAATTTCACCCGAAAACCCGTTTCGGTATCTAGTGAAATAAATTCCTGCGCTTGTTATTCTTTTCGGCATGAAACTTTTGCTCCAAATGGATGTCGGTGTCTCTTAAGTGTGTCAGCCTACGGTTCGCGAATAATGCAGACATGATCGAGACCCCTCTCGGATCAATAATCAGAAGCGGGATCTGGAGACCCATACTGACTCCCACACATTCAACGATGACTTTCTTGTGATCGTCGGAACCTTTTACGCTAGTATCTTAATCCCTTTGTTTCACGATATATTACATGTCCGAGATTCGATCATCGGTATCTCCATACCTAGTTTGATCTCGTTACTGACATGCACTCTTTTCTCGTTCCCGTGATATAACATTCTAGTGATCAAATCACTTGCTTGCAAGCTAACCAATGTGATATCACCGAGAGGGCCCAGAGCATATCTATCCGTCATCGGGATGAACAAATTCCACTCTTGATCCATGATTCTCAGCATAACACTTTAGTAGTTCTGAAGCCATCTTTATAATCACCCTGTTACGGTGTGATGTTTGATGTTATCAAGAAACTCTTCCGGTGTTAGTGATTGACATGATCTCATGGTCTAAGGATTAGGATCACTTCGTAAGTTGTTATAGCAATATAAACTCAATGACTCTGATCGTAATGCTATACTTCGGATGAATGTTCATCACACCATTACACTAATGTTGTGATCCCGTTATTAACAACATCCAATGTCCATGATCAGGAAATCTTGATCATCTTGTTAATCAACGAGCTAGTTTATGAGAGAGGCATAACTAGGAACTTCCTTTTTGTTTATTAAACACACATGTATTAACGTTTCCGTATTAATACAATTATAGCATGTAAAATAAACATTTATCATAAATAAGGAATACGATAATAACCACTTTATTATTGCCTCTCGGGCATATTCCCTTCAGTCTCCCACTTGCACTAGAGACAATAATCTAGTTTGAAAACTTTGCGTATTAAACACCTATGGCTTTCTGGTGTTCCATATACGCAATTGCAAATGGTTAACATAATCTACGGATCTGAAGCTTTCAGGTCCGTGTGTATTTGCATGTCTTTGCGTCTTCACGCATCACTCATTCTCCAATGAGATGGCATTGTATAAATTTGGTCTTTTGGTGAGACCTTTAGTTCCTTGGGGTTAAAACATGTCGATACTATTGTCATACAATATATCTTTAGTGTTAGCCCGTTGTGAACCTCACCTTAGTTTGATAACAAACTAGTTGACACAAATTCCCTCCTTTGCTGCTACTATACAGTCATATACTTAGCCTTTTATTGTAGTATCCGTCACAATGTCTTAACTTTGGAATTCATCCAAATCCTTCATGGAAACTTTCTTTCCATTTCATTGTGCCACCCATAGTTTAAATTGAGATAAACTTAATTTGTATCTTGTGACAAAACTAGTATCAATGTAACGCTTTACAATGAACTATTTGTAATTGTTTGTCACCTCTACACAAATATATTCTTAGTTCTTCCAAAAGATCATAAGAGTATTCTCACTATCGTCCAATGATCATTTTATGATTCATTCTGGTATATGCTCATAACACTTAGAGCATAGGTCATATCTGGATGTGTACATATCATGGTATGATTGATCAAAACATTCTTGTGATTTCACTCATCAAGTGTCAAAGCACTTGAATCTTGTTTCACTTATCAAGTGTCGATACACTTGAATCTTGATTTAATTCCTTTCCATGCGACAAGAACCGTTTCTTGTTGTTTCTATATTGAACTCCTTCAATATCTCATATATTTACGTTTGGCACAACCATATTAGCGTCACAGTCTATCCACTATAGACATTCATGCTAAATATTCGGGTTTTGCCTAAGTCTTTCATCGAAATGAAATTTTTAACCATTGTCAATAAAATATACATCATTTCTAATCAACAAGATGTCCTCCACATAATGTATTAGAAATATGTCTCAGCGCTCCCACTTAATTTCTTGCAAATGCAAGCATCTTCATCGTCTCCTGGTGAAAAACTCATTTTTCATCATGGTGAAGATTCCAACTCCGCGATGCTTACTTCAACCATTGAAGTTTGCATGCCCTTTTAGCATCCTTTGAATTTAACAAAACCCTTTGGACAGTGTCTTGTACACGTCCTAGGTAACCATTCTATTAGAAGAACTTTGTTTTGTTTATTCATCTACCATATAACAAATTGTACGAGTGGTTGCTAGTTTAATCCGTCCAGACTAAATATCGCTATGAAAGATCAAATCTTGTCATAGTCAACTCCTTGAACATTGTTGTAAAATACTTTACGGCATATCGACTATTTCATAGATGTGAAAGATCCATGTCTGTTTCTTTATAGATCCAAATACGACCGATAGGTTATTATACCTTTCCGAAGGGTCTTCCAAGTTCAAAACTTGATTTCTCGTGTATGGAACTATCACGGATTTTATGGCTTCAAGCCATTTGACGGAGTCAGGGCCCATCATTGCTTCTTGTATGTAGTCGGTTCATCATTGTTAAACAATAATGATTTACTCTCAAATCTCAGCATTTGATTGTTTATCCGTCCTACTTGGTTCAATAGGAACTTTAGATTTCCGTGACCACAACCTTTGAGGCACATAAGCTATGAGCGTTATGGCATCCTCCGGAATGTTTTCCGGCGCTGTGCAATTCAGCACATTTAGCTAAGGTTCGTTAACCTTATCAAAGTTCTATTGTCCTCCCACTTAACATTTATGAAAAATTCGTTCTTCAAGAAACTTCATGTTTCAAGCGACAAATCCTTTTGTCCTTGGTGTTATGGAGGAATAACCAATTGTTATTCGAAATAACCTACAAAGACATGCTCATCCAACTTCGGTTATAAACATCTTACTTATGTTTAGCACACCAAAATTTAAGAAATGACAACTTGGGTTTTACCCCAAACCATAACTTCCATGGTGTCATTTCAACGAATCAAGATGGAGCTCTTTTCAGTGTAAAAGCGGAAGTCTCTAAAGCTTTAATCTTTTAAAACATAATGGCAGTTTTATAAATAACACCTTTGATCCAACCATGTCAAACAAGGTTTCATTACAAATCTCAAACACTCCATATTCCTATGGTGTTTCGGGATATGTAAATCTAGGTGTTTTGCTAAACTTGTAACTCAAATAAATCCCTTTATGATAAAATCATAATTCATTTATTTTCTTGTTACACTTGTAACTCAAACAAATCCCTTATGATAAAATCATAAACCATTTATTTTCTTGTTACAATGATTTTCCACTTCATCTTGAAAGTCTTTGAAACATTTTTCAAATATTTCATACTTCTTTCTCATTAAGTGAACATTCACTCAAAATTCCGGAGAAAGCATATGAAGTTGAAACCCATCGCTTACGACTACACATAATGGACTACATACATCGATATGTATAAATTCCAATAATTTAGTCGTTCGTTCTTCTTTGGCCTTTTGAACAAAGTTTTAATTATCCCGAGGAAAGTATCACAAGCGTCACTTGATCAAATCAAAGACTCCAAAAATCCATGCATATGGACTTTCTTCATGTTTTCTTTCCAATATAATTTAAACAACGATGTCACTTTGTAAGTGATCTTTCAATCATTTGTCTTGCGACATTTTAGCATTAGGTTTTATGGATGTGATTTCTCCAACTAGATTTGTAAATCATCCATCTTATATGGAATACAGTAATTATTTGAACAACCTTTGTTCTCATAATACCTGATTTAAATAACAATTATTAAAACAAATCTTGAAGTCAAGCTTTGATGTCAACGAGAAATACAAACAACGGTTTGTTTGTTTTTGATGAACATCATCACATATTCTCTTGCTAGTTACTTAGGACATTGTGGTTCATGAATTGCGTTGTTCCGTATGAAATTTCATACCAACCAATTCGGTATCCAATACCCAAGAACCACATTGTTTAACAAGAAAACAATACAACCATAACATGTATATCATATATATACCTAAATTGGATATTTCCAATCTTTTCTTTTCTGCCAAATATATTTTATAGATTCTCTTTCAGCATTTCCTTTTCCTTTTTAAAATAATCTATCAACATCAAAATTGGCGCCATATACATGACACATAGTCCAAAGCGTGTATATTCAAATAATAATACCTTTGGACTTGCACTTTGAAGTAGATCACCATCATAAAAATGATCGGTATTCTTTCAAAATCCATTCTTTAGTAATCTTTTAGTGTAGTAAACATTTACATACATATTCTATTCACCCTTATCATGACGGCGTTCATGATCAAGCTACTTTAGCTTAGAAAGGCGAATCGTGAGTATAAGATTACTTTCCAAAACCCCTTTGGATGATTAGGATATCTAGCATCTCCAACCTTCGTAAATTCTCATCCAATATGAGAACATATATTATACTCTATCATATTGCAACCAAAACATTGTTTCAGATATTGTTATATCTGCCACACATGATGGTTTCTGAAACAACTATCAACTCCTAGATAAACTTGATATTAAAACAATCAAGAATCATGGAGGCAAACATGATACTTAAGATACTAAAACTGGAATTGTTACTCTCGATTTAATACTAACTATTAAATTTTACGAAGTAAATAGAGTTTGCTGAAAGTTTGCAATAGGACTTTAAACTTTAGATTGACACTCAACACAATATGATACCAGTTCGTAAAGTATATATCCAGAATTCTATAGTTCTATTATCTCAATTACAATGCATAAGGTGGTGAACGAATGCCAATGACTACAAAAAATTATGCAAATTCACTCTAATTTAATTGATGATAAATTGAGTTCTACTAATCCAAATTAGAAATGAACTCCCACTCAAAAACGACATCCCTCGTGTCTTTTTGGTGATTACATGAACCAAATCCACTACACCAAGTCCGATCATCACGTGAGTCGGTGTAGCTTCAAAGGCGAGCATCCATATGGTCATCATATCAAAACATATGACTCATGCTTAACCTTTCGGTCCGTGTTCCGAGGCCATGTCTGTACATGCTAGGCTCGTCAAGTAAGAACCTTAGTATTCGCGTGTGTAACTGTCTTACACCCGAGATATGCTCGTGGATTCAAGTACACCCGATCATCACATGATGTCTTGAAGCGACGAAACATTGTCGGTGCATACTTAAGGAAGAACACATTCTTATCTTGATATCTAAATCAGGGATCATCTTATTATGCTAATAAAACGCCAAACAAGCAATATAAGATGCAATCAAAACATCAAATGTTTATTAGTGAAATGATATGGTTCCCGCATATGATCTCCATCATGTGCACCGTGGTATGATCTCTATCATACCTTTATGTGTAAGGCCAAGGTCTATGGAACTTACACGCTATGTGTGTTGTAAGAGTATCATCTCATACTTCTACTTACAACATCACCATATCATAACACTAGCCCAGCAAAAATCTAAACTAGACGCCTCTAATTTATCCATTGCAAGTTTTACGTGGCTTAGGGCTTTCGAAGATAGAACCGTCCTTACCTACGAACATGAACCACAACGAGGATAACCAAATTGTTGACAACTCGTTGCAAATTAGATATTGACTATAGTAGGAGAGACAGACACCCGCTAGCCACTTATGCAAAACTAGTTGCATGTCAAGCGTGGAACAGGTCTCATGTGCGAGGACATGTAAAGTTTGTCCGGGCCGCTTCATCCCACTATGCCACCAATATCAAAAGTACAACTAAGAAGCAATAAAATGATCATCATCGCCCACATACTCATATGTGTACTACCCGTGCAAAGTATCTACGCATAGATCCGGCTCTGATACCACTGTAGGGTTCGCAGCATAGAAAACAAAAAATTTCCTACGATAGGAACAACTATGTACCAAGATCTATCTACTAGATACAAACAACGGGCGGATGTATATCTGTAGAGAACATACCCTTGAAGACCGACAAAGCTTAACGAGTCCAAACTCATGGTTGATGTAGATGATCTCTTGCCGATCTCAAGATCGAGAGGAAGTCCTAGCGCCGCAAAACAGCAGCGCAACCATGCTCGCACACACGTTCGAGGCACCGAGCAACCTCTGCCTCCTCGCTCCAGCGATGCAGCGGAAGCACAACTCTTTCTTGCCGAATAGCCACCGGGAACATGTATCTCGCTAGTCCGAGACCATGGGGATAAATTCTAGAGGGGGAGAGAGATCCTTCACGAGGAGGTGTGTGAGAGAGAGGGAGGGGGGCTCCTTTTATAGGGAGAGGGAGGGCACCCAAGGGGCCATGCGCCCAGCCATGGGGCTGCCCCCACCTCTTCCACATTCATGTGGGTGGACACTCCACTCACTCAAATGCCTTTCAATTCCCTCCACTCAAAAACCCACTCAAATTCCCATTAAATTTCCACCAAATTTAATGCAAACTCTCATTAAATAAAACTCCTTTTATTTATTCAGAATTTTTTCAGTTACTTTAATGACAAACATTCACATATAACCCCTTGCTAGTATTTCATTTCACATGCAGAAACACTTTCTGCAATTTCACCCGAAAACCCGTTTCGGTATCTAGTGAAATAAATTCCTGCGCTTGTTATTCTTTTCGGCATGAAACTTTTGCTCCAAATGGATGTCGGTGTCTCTTAAGTGTGTCACCCTACGGTTCGCGAATAATGCGGACATGATCAAGACCCCTCTCGGATCAATAATCAGAAGCGGGATCTGGAGACCCATACTGACTCCCACACATTCAACGATGACTTTCTTGTGATCGTCGGAACCTTTTACGCTAGTATCTTAATCCCTTTGTTTCACGATATATTACATGTCCGAGATTCGATCATCGGTACCTCCGTACCTAGTTTGATCTCGTTACTGACATGCACTCTTTTCTCGTTCCCGTGATATAACATTCTAGTGATCAAATCACTTGCTTGCAAGCTAACCAATGTGATATCACCGAGAGGGCCCAGAGTATATCTATCCGTCATCGGGATGAACAAATTCCACTCTCGATCCATGGGCCTCAACATAACACTTTATTAGTTCTGAATCCATCTTTATAATCACCCTGTTACGGTGTGACGTTTGATGTTATCAAGAAACTCTTCCGGTGTTAGTGATTGACATGATCTCATGGTCTAAGTATTAGGATCACTTCGTAAGTTGTTATAGCAATATAAACTCAATGACTCTGATCGTAATGCTATACTTTGGATGAATGTTCATCACACCATTACACTAATGTTGTGATCCCGTTATTAACAACATCCAATGTCCATGATCAGGAAACCTTGATCATCTTGTTAATCAACGAGCTAGTTTATGAGAGAGGCATAACTAGGAACTTCCTTTTTGTTTATTAAACACACATGTATTAACGTTTCCGTATTAATACAATTATAGCATGTAAAATAAACATTTATCATAAATAAGGAATACGATAATAACCACTTTATTATTGCCTCTCGGGCATATTCCCTTCAAAAACTGCCGTCAAGTTCTTTGAATCCATTGTCTACAGGTTCGGCGTGCCGCATATCATCATCACCGACAATGGGTCGAACTTCATCTCCAAAGAATTCCAGGACTTCTGCGAAGACCTCGGAATCAACATCACATACGCCTCCATGGCGCACCCGCAAACGAACGAGCAGGTTGAAAAGGCCAACGGCCTCGTTGGTGCTGGCATCAAGAAGCGCCTAATGAGCCCACTCGAGCGACTCGTAGGAGCTTGGACACAAGAGCTGCCCTCGGTCCTGTGGAGCCTGCACACAACGCCAAATAGCTCAACTGGCTACACGCCTTTCTTCATGGTGCACGGAGCCAAAGCCGTGCTACCAGCAGAGGTACACCATAAGGCCCCACGGGTTGTCACCTACAGCGAAGCCGAATCGACGGCCGCACTCGAAGACGTTGTTGACACACTCGACGAGGCGCGTGATATAGCAGCAGCTCGATCAGCGTTGTACCAACAGAGTCTCCATAACTACCACAGCCGACGGCTACGCCCAAGGTCCTTCGTCGAAGGAGACCTAGTCTTGCGACTCAAGCAAGAGCGACCGAAGAAATTCGAGTCACCATGGGAAGGACCCTACATCGTCACTGAAGTCATCCCAGGTGGCGCCTATTGCCTCAAGCACGTGGAGTCTGGAGTCGCATACTCCAACCCATGGAACGTCGCACAACTGCGACGCTTCTACCCCTAGCCACCTCCCTCTTTTACTTTCAATAAGGCTATTCAGCCAAGGCTACTCAGTCGAACAATGTACCTCCTCCTTATGATATGAATAAAGCTAAGTGTATCGCCCCAAAATTTTCACCTATTGTCTGCATTTTACTCCATGTTACAACACACTCGAGGGCTCCCCCCACCTCACGACTTCGTCGACTGAGGATAACGCGTGTACACCTGAGTAGCTGACCACGTCAGGCTAACGAAAAGGACACGTATACAAAAAAAGCACCACATGCTAAACAACAATAAACCTTTACAATAAAGGGCAAAACACTCCTAGTCGAATATATGCAAATTTTACATCTATCTTTTTTACAGGTCCTACCTATTCTGAAGAATAACCTGCACACGCTGGTCAAACAAATCTACAATTTTTTCGGCATGCTGCCTTACAACCGCATAATGTGTGCGCATATCCCACTCACCACCATCCGGCCGAAGAGGCGGCCCATCTGCTACAGCAGACAGATCTACATCGGGACGATGCAAGCTCACAAGGGAAAGCGCGGCCTTCACCCCCGCGACAAGCTGATGCCGCACTAGTTCCCTAACGTGATGCACACTTTGGAACTTCGCCAGCAGACCCCAGAGGGTTGATGGCGCCTCATCCAGCGGAAACATCACGTGCAGAACTGACGCCAACAAAGCTTTCGCCTGACGCAGCACCCACGACACCTGGTGAACACGATCCTGCATAGTAGCAAGGACCATGGCACAATCACGATCCATCCAGAAGAACCCGCCTGCTTCCATGTCCTGCTGGGTCAGGCAGTTGATCCGAACAGCAACATGCTCCTTTTCCTCCTTCGGAGCAAGGTTAGCACCTACAATACTTGCAAAAGTAAGATGCAAGGCCAGCAGGCGCATCCGAAACAATGATCAACAGCTCGAAAAACTTACACTGAAGCTGTTCGGCCAGACGATGCAACTCCGCCATCAAATACTCCTCTCTGGCAGCGCCTCACTCTGCCTTCGATTTCCAAACATCGGCGTGGCTACACACTCCAAGCAATTCTTTCTCAAGACTACAAATGCGGTCTCGAAGAAACACAAGCTGCAACGCACCATCCAAGGATGGCCGCAGCTGTGGTGCAGACGAAGTGTCAACGGTATCATCCCCCGAAGGCCCCTAGAGTAAAAGAAGACAAGGATATGAACAAGCAGACGAATGAACACAGAACTCGGAAATTCATTATATACAGCAAAAACCACTGCGTGGTGCAAGGATTGTTCATATATACAATTACAACAAAGGAAACAAAAGCTATCCTACAACTACAAGGCCTAAGAAGCTGCATCCTACGTAGCCTCGGAGCCGGACTGCCTACTCTTGTCCTCCCCTGCTGCCTCAGCACGTACTCAGCCAGTAAGTCAATCAACTTCGGCCCATAACGCTTACAACGAGCAGCATAGAGGGCGAAGGCTACCTCAGATCCATCAGCAGCCGTGGGCATCCGGGAGGTGACTTGATGAAGATCCAGCTTCGCTCCAGACGCCAGGGCCATTGCCAGCCCGACGGACGCGCCAATGCCTTTGTGCTTGCGCTTGTACGCCACAGGCGCTTCGGCTGACATCGCATCCGCCAAAGCATCGACATCTTCAAGGGCGACACCCTTGGGGACGAGCTCCTTATAGAAGCGCCCAAGAACCTCCTTGGCCTTGGCAAGCGAGCCGACCACGATACCGCAGCGGTCTTCGACCCGCAGTGGCATCATCCAGAGCACTTCCGTGCTCCAGGACACTGCGGTCAAACTCGATGCCCGCGGCATCTAAAGAAAGAGAAGGGGCAACGTGAATAAAAAGCATAGCAAAAAAATACAAGGAAGCCAACAAGGGAAGACGAAGCAACTCACCCGAAATAGCCTTGGCAGCCGCCATCAGCTTGTCAGCTACCTCCTTCTCACGCGAAGCCGTGGCGGTGGCAAGCTGCTCCTCGCGGTCCGTCGCCTCTTGCTGAAGGCGCTCGTTGGCCGCAGCTGCGTTGGCTAGCTCCCGCTCGAGGCGCTCCTTCGCACCAACGGTGTCCTCAGCTTTCTTCTCCGCTCGCCCAAGGCTCCTTTTGAGAGCATCAAGCTCACGGAGGGTGGTATTGTTGTCCTCTGCAATCAGCAGAACACTTATCAGCTCGCAGGAAAAGAAATAACAGAAGCAGCAAAAAGATCAACTCGTGAACGTACCTTGAAGCTGTTTGAAACTGGTCTCCAATGCCAGGTGCTGCTGCACCAGCTGGTTGGCGCCTTGCACAAAAGGCTGCAAAAGGCAATACTTGTCAAAAGAATGGCTCGGGGTCTACGCCCAAAGAACGAGCAAAGCAAGTTAAACATACAAAAAACGCTCGTGGGCTCCCCCGAAACTCAAAGAAAAACGATCAGTAGATCATCCTACAGATGCTCGGGGGCTTCCCCCGAGACAAGAGACAAAAACAAAAGTGATCAGTAGATCACCCGAAAACGCCCGGGGGATCCCCCCGCGGCAGGAGCAAAGAAACTTACGTGATTAGATGGCGACTCCGAAGGTCCAGCCGAAGTCTTCTGGGGGACAACCACCCGAGCCTCCTGCGGAGAAGGGTTCGGAGCAGCGCCCTTAGAGGTGGCCACCGTCTGAGGAGGAGGGATAACCTTGGACTCCGCCACCATCTCCCGAACACCATCGCTGAAGGAGCCGTCGGAAGAATGGCTGCAAAAGGGAAACATTAGACAAGAGCAATCAAAGCAAAATCAAAAGAAAGCGAAAGACAACTGGAAAACTTACGAGTCGAAATCGCTCAAGTTGAAGATAGTCGGGGTCCTCCTACCCTTCTTATCTTCCTTCTTCCGCTTCGCATGGGAAAGACAGGAATAGGAGAAGAAGAGCCCCCATGACCATCACTGTGACGCTCAAGGAACAGCGGGTCCCTAGGCGTCGGCGGAGTCGAAGCATCTAACGTTTCACTCGAGCTCCGCGTCCGCTTTTGAGTGTGCTCCTCGCTCAACTCGATGGCTTCTTCGGCTGGCGACCGCGCCGACGGAAGCTCAGACATGGAGTCCACTACCTCATTGTCCGGTGCATCCGGGAACAATTAGGGCAGCGAAGGCGACATGCCTGGCACCTTGAATTCCTGCGTAAGAAGGAAACAAATTTTCAGCACAAAACAATATATACAAGGAAAACGCAGTCGAAAACAGCGCTACGAGTACGCTACAGATCTACACCTGCGGAACTGGATGAGAAGCGGAGAATGGAGGAGTCAGCGACTTCCCCGGGATATCCTCTCCAGCCTTGAATTTCAGCAGCGGGCGAAGAATCCCGTTGAGATCCCCCTTGGAGAACTCCTCAGCCAAAACCCTAGTCGGACCGTGGCGACCAGAATAAAGAAACATCAGGTGCATCCTAGCCTGGAGCGGCTGCACCCGACGTATGAGAAAGGTACGAATGATATCCACACTGTTCACCTCCTTATCCGGAATCAGCTGAAGGTCCTCCACTCGATGATAGAGCCCCTCTATCTCTGCCACCTCACCATCCAAGATCTGGTTCTTCCAGGACCTCTTCGGCTCGATTTTCTGGGAGGGGTCAAAAGGAGCAAGGCCAAATTCCTGTCCGGCCACTGTGGAGTCGCGAATGTAAAACCATCGCCTCCGCTAGTACTGGACAGATTCGGACATAGAAAAGGAGAAGAAAAGAAAGTTGGATTCGAGGGAGATGATGTAGCCCCCAATGGGGTAAACACCATCAGAACCAGATTGACTCTTCACGGAATAGAGTTTCCGGAAGAGACCAAAGTGTGGCTCGATACCGAGCTAGCACTCGCAAAATGTGATAAAGCAGGCAACACGAAGACGAGAGTTTGGCGAAAGATGATGAAGCTAGACGCCGTAAAGAAAAAGCAATCCACGGATAAAATCGTGGATTGGGAAGGAAAGGCCTCGAAGGACAAAGGAGACGAACATAACTCGAAACCCAGCGGGAGGACGGGGAATTACCTCCTCGCCAAGAAGTTTGACGGCCTCCCTATCCTGCGGGATTAGGCCCCGCTCATGGAGCTTGCGGAGGTCACCCTCCCGCGTCTCCGATTGCCGCCAGCCACCGTTGGTGACGCGTGCAGCGGCGGAAACTTTTTTGCCGCCGGCGGAAACTTTTTTGCCGTCGGCGGCTGCACTGGTGCCAACTGCAGCGGAGGACTTCTTGGGTTTCCCTGTTGCAGTACGACGGCGACAATGACAAGCACGCAGAAACAAGGAAGGAAAGACTCGGGGAAATTCCAGCGCGTAGTGAGAAAAGCTCAAAGAAGATGGGAGTAGTGAAACAGGAATGGCTGCGGTGAAAAAAAATTCACCTTTCCCCAATGATTATAAGGACGAGGACGATGCACGATGACCGTCCATCGGGAATACCTAGAGCCAACATCAAGATCTGGCCGTCCACGTGTCAAGCACAGCAGCGAACTGTCGCTCACACGCCGTCCACTATGCACGGAAATCGAGGCGACGCCGTAATTATCTCCACGTCGCGCGTGACCAGTCAACTCAAAGTCAGAAGGTGGGACCCATGTTTGCCCAGTCAAGTCATCTCTGGCGCCGCAGACGCTTGAGGTCACCGATCGTCAGCACTGACGTCATCAAAAGCTATACTAGCAACGATTACAATTCTTCGGCGACACAGCTAAGAGTACTCACTCGAATATACGATTCGATTAACTACTCGGGGGCTACTCCTATCAGGAGAGCTGGCCGCGCACCCGAAAAATAATCAAAATACTATACCATGAAAAATTCTTCGAGTCCTATGTCGAGTCTATGACTCCACTACGGACTCGGGGGCTACTCCCATAAGGAGGATGGATTTAAGCATCCGAAAAATTTGTGTCCTATGGACCTGAAGCCAAACAACAGCTGAATTAAAGTCTCTGCTCGAGTCTGCGACTTGAACAGACCTTGGGGGCTACTCCCATAGGGAGCGCTGGTCGTGCATCCTATGAATTCTTCGACAGCGATCCTTCGGATCAGCATGCAAAAACTTTTTTGGCAACTCTGCCCCAATTAACGCTAAATGAGCAACGTTCTCTTTAGCCACCAGAAACACCTCCGCGGTGATAAATATTTGGATACTGTGTCTGCGACACAAAGATAAGACCTACAGATATCATCTGATGGCCTGGCAACGCACACCACTGCGCTCTGCTAGTAAGAATCCATGCCAACAGGCACGATGAAAAATCCCGACAGACGCGTTGGGTACATCATTTAAAATTCACTGGAATTCCACTCCTGTAAGTCCTCCGCGGCCTGAGTCGAATTACGCCAGCATATGTTCCAGGTTTGAGTTGAGGGACTCAAATCTGAAGAAGATCGTGTTGTTTTGTCCTAAGACAGTTAACTAACCCTGATCCGTCGGGAGAGTCAGGCACACGTATCAACAATACCTACACACTCGAATTACCTGCACCCGAAGGATTGAAGAGTCCTCAGCCGAATCTACGATTCGACTGAACACTCAGGGGCTACTGACATGGTTATACCCTACGGGTAAACTACCTTAGCATACCTGGTCCAGCCCAAGGAAGGCCCACGGTGAATATGTACCAGCCCATGAAGATTTTTGGGTGGACAAGGCCCGTGGCACCTTCGGATCCTTGGAGAGCAAGACTAGAGTAGATAGAAAATTCAAAGGGGTAAACCCTAAAACCTGTAACCGACTCGATCTGTGCCTGGGACCTGCCTATCTCTATATAAAGGCTAGGAGGGCATGACGAGGAGGCTCTCTTACGATCTCTCGCACACCACCGCATACACGCCTCCACGCCAAATTGCATCTGCGCACCTTGTAACCTTCGGTTCCACCATAATCAGAGCAGACAAGCAGGAGTAGGGTTTTCCCTCCGGGGGCCTGAACCTGGGTAAACCTTGTGTCCCTTGTTGCTTGTTTGCTAACCGTTCCGCGATCTCTAGCATCCCCATCTTCTCCAAAACCCAAAGTCCATAACAATGGGCATTGACGAGATTAAACCTCGTCACCTTGGGCGCAGCTGACAGCTGTGATAGTTGCGGAGGCTCTGCTGGTAGACCGCCGAGCGAGCCGCGGTGATGTGGCGTGCCTCGTCGAGTGTGTCGGCAACGTGTTCGAGTGTGGCCGTTGATTCGGCTTCGCTTTAGGCGATGACCCGTGGGGCCTTATGGCGTACTTCTGTAGGTAGCACGGCTTCGGCTCCGTGCACCATGAAGAAAGGCGTGTAGCCAGTTGAGTTGTTGGGCATTGTTCATAAGCTCCAGAGGACGGAGGGTAGATCTTCTTCCCAGGCCCCCGCAAGCCGTTCGAGTGGGCTGAGTAGGCGTTTCTTGATGCCGCCGCCTACGAGACCATTGTCCTTTTCGACCTGCCTGTTGGTTTGCGGGTGCGCCATGAAAGCGTATGATATGTTGATGCCAAGGCCTTCGCAGAAGTCCTGGAATTCTTTGGAGATGAAGTTCGACCCATTGTCCATGATGATGCTGTGCGGCATGCCGAACCTATAGATGATGGACTTGAAGAACTTTATGGCCGTTTTGCGCTTCTAGTTGGTGATAGGCATGGCCTCGATCTACTTGGTGAACTTGTCGACTGCAACCAGGAGGTAGACGTTGCCTCCTTTCGAAGATTTGGGCAGTTTGCTGATCATGTTGAGGCCCCATTGGGCAAAGGGCCAGACCAAAGGTATGGGCCTGAGATCCGACCCTGGTGCATGTGGCTTGTCCGCAAACCTCTGCCAGCCGTTTCACCTCTGGACGATATCCTTGGCATCGTTCATGGTCGTTGCCAAGTAGAATCCAGCTCGTAAAGCTTTGACGACGAGGGCGCGTCTGCCCGTGTGAGGGCCGCAGATGCCCTCGTGGATGTCTTGGAGGATGGTTTTGCCGTCACCGATGGTGACGCACCTTTGGAGTACACCCGAAATGCTGCACTTGTATAGTTCGCCATTGATGATGGTGAAGGCCTTGGACCGGCGAGATATGCGCCGGGCATCTGTCGGGTCATCAGGAAGTTTGCTATTTATCAGGTACCGAAGGTATGGTTTTGTCCATGTTTCTTCGATTGACATGACCTCCATTAAGCTGACCAACTCAACCCCGTGTCGAGTTTTTCGGGTCCTTCTTGTCCTTCAGGTAGGGCAACCCCCGAGTCCTCTGCCTCTTCGGGTGATCCCTTGGGGAATTTCCTTTTGATGGAAGGCATGCAGATTTGTTTGAGGAACACACTTGGTGGCACTCGTGCGCAGGTGGAGCCAATGTTTGCGAGTCTATCGGCTTCCTCGTTGCTTTCCCTTCCAATGTGGCGAAGCTCGTAGCCGTCGAAGTCTCCTTCGAGTGAGTTGTAGAGTGCGCGATACGCGATCATGTTGGTGGCGTGTGCGTCGCCCTCGTTCATCATCTCTAGACGACGAGGTTCGAGTCACCATAGATGACTAGGCGCGTTGCGCCGCAGATCGTGGCCATCCTCATGCCATAGATGAGGGCCTCGTATTTGGCCTCGTTGTTGTAGGCGCGAAATTTCATCTGAAGCACGTATTTCATCTTATCGCCTTGCAGGGACGTCAGTATGACGCCAGCTACTGCTCTGGCCTCGCGCTTGGAGCCGTCGAAGTGCATTTTCCATGACTGCGTCATGTCCGGGTGTCCGGCAGCTGGAGCTCCATCCAGTGGACGAAGAAGTCAGGGAGGACCTGAGATTTGATCGCATGGCACCGCTCGTAGACTATGTCTAGAGGAGATAGCTCGATGCCCCACAGGGCTACGCCTCCTGTAGCTTCGGGGTTGTTCAGGATATTGGATAGTGGCGCCTCGTTGACAACCATTATCTGATTCTCCTGGAAGTAGTGGCTCAGCCGATGAGCCGTCATGAACACGCCGTAGGCGAGTTTCTGGTAGTGAGGGTACCTCTGTTTTGTTGGCGTCAGTACCTCGCTGAGGTAGTAGATTGGGCGTTGGACCCCATGGGTCTTGCCTTCTTCGGGTCGTTCGACCACGAGTACGGTGCCTACCACCTGATGCGTGGCTGCTATGTATAGCACCAGAGGCTCGCGTTCCTTTGGTGTGACCAGGACGGGCGAGGTGGAGAGCAGTCCCTTCAAATCTTCAAATGCGTCGTATGCTTCAGGTTTCCACTTGAATTTGTCTGCTTTGCATAGTAGCTGGTAGAAAGGCAGGGCCTTCTCACCCATGCGGCTGATGAATCTGCTCGGCGCCGCGATGCGCCCAGCTAGCTGCTGGACACCTTTGAGGTTCTTTGACTTCTCCATGGCCAGTATGGCCCGGATTTTCTTTGGATTCGCCTCAATCCCTTGCTGGGAGATGAAGTAGCCAAGTATTTGGCCAAATGGGACGCCGAAGGCGCACTTTTCTGGGTTCAACTTGATCTTGTAGTGATCGAGGTTGTCGAACGTATCGCGGAGATCGTCGATCAATGTCTTGGCCTCCCTTGTCTTGACGACTATGTCGTCGACATAGACCTATATGTTGCGGCCGATCTGGCTCTTCAGGCACGCCTGCATGCACCACTGGTACGTGGCACCTGCGTTCTTCAGCCCGAAGGGCATTGTGTTGTAGCAGAATATTCCGAACGGCGTGATGAACGCCTGACAAGGTTTAATCTTGTCAATGCCCATTGTTATGAGCTTGGGTTTTGGAGAAGATGGGGATGCTGGAGATCGCGAAACGGTTAGCAAACAAGCAACACGGGGACACGAGGTTTACCCAGGTTCAGGCCCCCGGAGGGAAAACCCTACTCCTGCTTGTCTGCTCTTGATTACGGCGGAACCGAAAGTTATAGGGGTGCGCAGATGCAATCTGGCGTGGAGGTGTGTATGCGTTGGTATGAAGTGCCCTCCTCGTCGTGCCCTCCTAGCCTTTATATAGAGATAGGCAGGTCTCGGACACAGACCGAGTCAGTTACAGGTTTTAGGGTTTGCCTCTTTGAATATTCTATCTACTCTAGTCTTGCTCTCCAAGGATCCGAAAACATCCTGGGCTTGGGCCACCCGAAAGTCTTCATGGGCCGCGTATATTCTTATGGGCCTTCCTTGGACCAGACCAGGTATGCTAAGGTCATGTACCCGTGGG
Organism: Avena sativa; assembly: GCA_916181665.1. NCBI lineage: Eukaryota > Viridiplantae > Streptophyta > Magnoliopsida > Poales > Poaceae > Avena > Avena sativa. Next base: position 282,655,324 of record OV702293.1, read on the forward strand.
GTATAACCATGTCTGTAGCCCCTGAGTGTTCAGTCGAATCGTATATTCGGCTGAGGACTCTTCAATCTTTTCGAGTGCAATTGTTTTCTGTTTATCAAAGAATGATTTTAGTGTGTAGGTATTGTTGATGCGTGTGCCTGACTCTCACGATGGACCAGGGCCAGTTAACTGTCTTAGGAAAAAACAACATGATCTTCTTCAGATTCGAGTCCCTCGACTCGAAACCGGAACATATGCTAGCATAATTCAACTCAGGCCGTTGAGGACTTACAGGAGTGGAATTCTAGTGATTTTCAAATGATGTACCCAACGCGTCCGTCGGGATTTCCATCGCGCCTGCTGGCACGGATTTTTACTAGCAGAGCGCAGTCGTGTGCGTTACCAGGCCATCAGATGGTATCTGTAGGTCTTATCTTTGCGTCACAGACGCAGCATCTGAATGTTTATCACTATGGAGGTGTTTCGGGTGGCCAAGGAGGATGTTACTCACTTAGTGTTAATTGGGGAAAAGTTGCCAAAAAGTTTTTGCATGCTAATCCGAAGGATTGCAATCGAAGCATTCATAGGGTGCACGACCAGAGCTCCCTTTGGGAGTAGCCCCCGAGTGTCTGTTCGAGTCGTAGACTCAAGCAGAGACTTTTAATTTAGTCTTTGTTGACTTTTAGGTCCGTAGGACACAAATTTTTGGATGCTTGAATCCATCCTCCCTATGGGAGTAGCCCCCGAGTCCATAGTGGAGTCGTAGACTTGACGTAGGACTCGAAGAATAGTTCAGTGGTGTAATACCTTGGTCATATTTTGGGAGCGCGGTCAGCCCTCCTGATAGGAGTATCCCCCGAGTAGTTACTCGAATCGTAGATTCGAGTGAGTACTTTTAGCCTTGTAGTCGAAGATTTGTAACCGTTGCTAGTATAGCTTTGATGACGTCAGTGATGACGATTAGTGGCCTCCAGCGTCTGCAACGCCAGAGATGATGTGACTGGGCAAGCGTGGGTCCCACCTTCCGACTTTGAATTGACTGGTCATGCGCGACATGGAGATAATTACGGCATCGCCTTGGTTTCTGTGCGTAGTGGACGGTGTGTGAGCGACGGTTCACTGCCGTGCTGACACGTGGATGGTTGGATTTTGGTGTTGGCTCTAGGGCTTCCCGATGAACGGTCATCGTGCATCTTCTTCGTCCTTATAATCATTGGGGAAAATTTTGTTTGTTTTCACCGCAGACATTCTCGATTCACTGCTCCCACCTTCTTGAGCTTTCCTCGCCTTGCGCTGGAAGTTCTTCAATCCTTTCCATCTTTTGTTTCTGCGCTCACACCGTCACCGTCGCTGCACTGCAATGGGGAAATCAAAGAAGGCCTCCACCGCAGTTGGTACCAGCGCTGCTGCCGGCGGCAAGAAGGGTATCGCTGCTACTCGCGTCACCGATGGTGGCTGGCGATGGTTGGAGACGCGCTAGGGCGATCTTTGCAAGCTCAGTGAGCGGGTTTTAATCCCGCAGGACAAGCATGCCATCAAGATTCCCGGCGATGAGGTAATTCACTGTCTACCCGCTGGGTTTCGGGTCATGTTTGTCGATTTTGTCCTTCGGGGCCTTTCTCTCCCAGTCCACGATTTTCTCCGTGGATTGATTTTCTTCTATGGCATCCAACTCCATCATCTTTCGCTGAATTTTGTTCTTCACCTTGCCTGCTTCATCACCTTCTGCGAGTGCTGGCTCGGTATCGAGCCGCACTTTGGCCTCTTCCGGAAGCTATATTCCATGAAGAGGCAATCTGGCTCCGATGGCGTTTATCCCATCGACGGCTGCATCATTTCCCTTAAATCCAACTTTCTCTTCTTTTCTTTTTCTATGTCTGAGTCTGTCTAATACTGGCGGAGGCGATGGTTTTACATCCGTGACTCCACAGTGGACGGGCAAAAATTTGGCCTTGCTCCTTTCGACCCCTCCCAGAAAATCCAGCCGAAGAGGTCCTGGAAAAACCACATCTTGGATGGTGAGGTGGCAGAGATAGAGGAACTCTATCGTCGGGTGGAGGATCTTCAAGTGATTCTAGATAAAGAGGTGAACGGTGTGGATATCATCCGCACCTTCCTGCAACGTCGGGTGCAGCCGCTCCAGGCTAGGGCGCACCCAATGTTCCTTTATTCTGGCTGCCACGACCCGACTAGGGTTTCGACTGGAGAGCTCTCCAAGAGGGACGTTGACGGAATCCTTCGGCCGCTACTGAAGTTTAAATCTGACGAGGACATTCCGGGTAGCTCGCTGACCCTTCCATTCAGGGCCTCTTGACCGGTGCCGACTAGGGTTTTGACCGGCGCTTTTTCGATTGCATCTTCTTGCAGTTCGTTTATTCTAAGAGTTTGTTTTCTTTTGTGCAGGAGTTCAAGGTACCTGGCATGGCGCCTCCACTACCCGAACATTTTCCGAATGCACCGGACAATGAGGTAGTGGACTCCATGTCTGAGCTTACTTCGGCGCGGTCACCGGCTGAAGAAGCCTTTGGGTCGGGCGAGGAGCAGACTCGAAAGCGGACACGGAGCTCCAGCGAATCATCGGATGCCTCGACTCTGCCGACACCTAGGAACCCGCCATGCCTTGTGCATCACAGTGGAGGTGATGGCGGCTCTTCCTCTCCTATTCCGTCCGTGCCCGTGCGGGCTATGGCACCACAGCCGTCGGCGAAGCGGAAGAAGGAAGAGAAGAAGGGCAAGATGACCTTGCCTGTCTTAAACTTGAGCTATATGGACTCATAAGTATCTGCAGTTGCTTTTTTGCTCTCTTTCATTTTTGCTTGCTTGTATTTGACTAATGTTTTCTTTTGTAGCCACTCCTCCGATGGCTCGTTTAGCGATGGCGCTCGGGAGATGGTGGGGGAGTCAAAGGTTGTGCCTCCTTTTCCTCAGATGGTGGCCACCTCTAGGGGCGTTGCTCCGAACCCTTCTCCGCAGGAGGCTCGGGTGATTATCTCCCAGAAGACTACAGCCGGACCTTCGGAATCGCCTTCTGATCATGTAAGTGCTTTCGCTCTTGCCGTCGGGGGAGCCCCCGAGCATTTTTTCGGATGACCTGCTGATCATTTTTTCCTTTTGCTCGTGTCTCGGGGGGAGCCCCCGAGCGTCTTTCGGATGATCTGCTGATCGTGTATTTCTTTTTTGTGCGTGTCTCGGGGGGATTCCCCGAACGCTTTTCGTATGCGTGATTTGCTTTGCTCGTTTCCTTGGGCGCAGCCCTCGAGCCTTTTTCCTGACAAGTTGCATCTTCTCGCAGACTTTTGTTCAAGGTGTCAACCAATTGGTGAACCAGCATCTGGCATTGGAGGCCAGCCTTCAGCGGCTTCAAGGTTCATGTTTTTTTATCGATCTTCTTCTTCTTCGGCTGCTTGCTTACTTATGAATCTCATGCTTGTTCTTTGTTGCAGACGAGAATAACACTGCCCTCCGCGAGCTTGATGCTCTCAAAAAGAGCCTCGAGCAAGCGGAGAAAAAAGCTGAAGATGCCGTTGGCGCTAAGGAACGCCTTGAGCAGGAGCTAGCCGACGCGGCTACGGCCAATGAGCGCCTGCAGCGAGAGGCCACTGATCGCGAGGAGCAGCTCGCCACCGCTGCGGCCTCGCGCGAGAAGGAGGTAGCCGGCAAGCTGATGGGTGTTGCCAAGGCTATTTCGGGTGTGTAGTTTCGTCTGTTCCTTTTGGGCTTCCTTGTCTCTCTAGTTTTGTTTGGTTTTCACTTTGCCTCTTCCGTTTATCTAGATGTCGCGGGCATCGAGTTTGACCGTGGTGAAGTGCTTTGGATGATGCCACTGTGGCTGTCGAAGACCGCTGCAGTACCGTGGTCGGCTCGCTTGCCAAGGCCAAGGAAGTTCTCCAGCGCTTCTACAAGGAGCTCGTCCCTAAGGGCGTCGCCCTCGAGGATGTCGATTTGTTGGAGGATGCGCTGTCGGCCGAGGCGCCTGCGGTGTACAAGCGCAAGCAGAAAGGCATCGGTGCGTCCATGGGACTAGCGATGGCCATGGCGTCTGGAGCGGAGCTGGATCTTCATTAGGTCACCTCCCAGATGCCGACGGCGTCCGACGGATCCGAGGTAGCCTTCGCCCTCTACGCTGCCCGTTGTAAACTCTATGGGCCGAAGCTGATTGACCTGCTGGTGGAGTACGCGGTGAGGCAGCAGGGGGAGGCCAAGAGCAGGCAATCCGGCTCCGAGGCCACTCAGGATGCAGCTTCTTAGGCCTTGTAGTTGTAGGATAGCTTTCGTCTCTTTTGTTGTAATGTATTTATGAACACTCCTTGTGCCACGCAGTGGATTTTGCTGCATATAATGAATCTCCGAGCTGTTTGCTCATTCATGCGTTTGTTCATATCCTTTCCATCTTTTCCTCTAGGGACCTTCGGGTGATGATCCCATTGATACTTCGTCTGCGACGCAGCTGCGACCATCCTTGGATGATGTGTCACAGCTTGTATTTCTTCGTGACCGCATCCGTAGTCTTGAGAAATAATTGCTTGGCGTTTGAGGTCACGCGGATGTTTGGAAGTCAAAGGCGGAGCGGGGCACCGCCAGAGAGGAGGATCTGATGGGGGAGTTGCGGCGTTTGGCCGAACAGCTTCAATGTGAGTTTCTTCGAGCTGCTACTCATTTCTCGGATGCGTCTGTTGGCTTGTCATCTTACTTTGCAGGTGTTGCAGGTGCTAACCTTGTTACTAGGGAGGAAAAAGAGCGTGTTGCTGTTCGGATCAACTGCCTGACCCAGCAGGACATGGAGGCCAGCGACTTTTTCTAGATGGACCATGATCGTGCTATGGTCCTTGCAACTATGCAGGATCGTGTTCACCAGGTGTCGCGGGTGCTGCGATAAGTGAATACTTCTTTAGCGTCGATTCTGCACGTGATGTTTCCCTAGTATGAGGCACCATCGACTCTATGGGGCCTGCTGGCGAAGTTTCGAGATGTGCATCATGTCAGGAGCTGGTGTGGCATCAGTTGGTTGCAGGTGTGAAGGTTGCGCTTTCCCTCGTGCGGCCGCATCACCCTAATGTAGATCTTGCTGCTATGGCGGCTGGGCCGCCTCTTCGGCCAGATGGTGGCATGTGGGACATACGTCCGCATTATGCGGCTGTAAGGCAGTATGCCGAACAAATTGTAGATCTCTTTGAGCATCGTGCGTAGGTGATTCTTTAGAATAGGTAGGACCTGTAAAAAGATATATGTAAAACTTGAATGTATTCGACTGGGCGTGTTATGCCCCTTGCTGTAAAGGTTGATTGTTTTTAGCATGTGGTGCTTTATTTGTATGCGTGCCCTTTTCGTTAGCCTGACATGATCAGCTACTCAGGTGTACACGCGTTATCCCCAGTCGACGAAGTCGTGAGGTGAGGGGAGCCCCCGAGTGTGTTGTAACATGAAGAAAGTGTGAATAATAGATAAATTTTTGGGGCGAGACACTTAGCTTTATTCATATCGTAATGAGGAGGTACATTGTTCGACTCAGTAGCCTTGGCTGAATAGCCTTATTGAAAGTAAAAGGAGGGGGGGTAGCTAGGGGTAGAAGTGTCACAATTGTGCGACGTTCCATGGGTTGGAGTATGCGACTCCAGACTCCATGTGCTTGAGGCGATAGGCGCCACCTAGGATGACTTCAGTGACAACATAGGGTCCTTCCCAGGGTGACTTGAGCTTCTTCGGTCGCTCTTGCTTGAGCCGTAAGACTAGGTCTCCTTCGACGAAGGACCTTGGGTGTAGCCGACGACTGTGATAGTTGCGGAGGCTCTGTTGGTAGACCACTGGTCGAGCCGCGGATATGTCACGTGCCTCGTCGAGTGTGTCGATGGCGTCTTCGCGTGCGGCCGTAGATTCGGCTTTGCTGTAGGCGACGACTCATGGGGCCTTATGGCGTACTTCTGTAGGCAGCACGGCTTTGGCTCCGTGCACCATGAAGAAGGGCGTGTATCCAGTTGAGCTGTTTGGCGTCGTGCGCAGGCACCAGAGGACAGAGGGTAGTTCTTGTGTCCAGGCTCCTGTGAGTCGCTGGAGTGGACACATTAGGCGCTTCTTAATGCCGCTGCCGACTAGTCCATTGGCCTTTTTGACCTGCCCGTTCATTTGTGGGTGCGCCACGGAGGCGTATGTTATGTTGATTCCAAGATCTTCGCAGAAGTCCTGCAATTCTTTGGAGATAAAGTTCGACCCATTATTGGTGATGATGCTGTGCGGCACGCCGAACCTGTAGACTATGGATTCAAAGAATTTCACGGCTGTTTTTCCCTTTTGGTTAGTAACTGGCATGGCCTCGATCCACTTGGTGAATTTTTCGACTACGACCAGGAGGTAGACGTGGCCTCCTTTCGAGGACTTGGGCAGTTTGCCGATCATGTCGAGGCCCCATTGGGCGAAGGGCCAGGCCAAGGGTATGGGCCTGAGCTCTGATCCTGGTGCATGTGGTTTATCTGCGAACCTCTAGCACCCGTTGCATCTTCGGACGATGTCCTTGGCATCGTTCATGGCCGTTGGCCAGTAGAATCCAGCTCATAGAGCTTTGGCGACAAGGGAGCGGCTGCCCGCGTGATGGCCGCAGATGCCCTCATGGATGTCTTGGAGGATAGTTTTGCCGTCACCGATGGTGACGCACCTTTGGAGTACGCCCGAAATGATGCGTTTGTACAACTCGCCATTGATGATGGTAAAGGCCTTGGACCGGCGAGATATGCGCCAGGCATCCGTCGGGCTGTCAGGCAGCTCTCCGTCTATCAAATATCGGAGGTATGGCTGTGTCCATGTTTCTTTGACTGCCATGACCTGCATCAGGTTGACCACTGCGACCTCTGTGTCGAGATTTTCTGGTCCTTCCTATCCTTCGGGTAGCGCAACCCCCGAGTGTTCTGCTTCTTCGGGTGATCCCTTGGGGAATTTCCTTTTGATGGATGGCATGCAAATCTGTTCGAGGAACACACCTGGTGGCACCCGTGCACAGGTGGAGCCGATGTTGGCGAGTCTGTCGACCTCTTTGTTGCTTTCTCTCCCAACGTTCTGAAGCTCGCAGCCATCGAAATCTCCTTCGAGTGCGTTGTAGAGTGCGCGGTACGCAATCATGTTGGCAGCGTGTGCGTCGCACTCGTTCATCGTCTGCTGGACGAAGAGGTTTGAGTCGCTGTAGATGACCAGGCACGTCGCACCATAGATATTGGCCATCCTCATGCTGTGGATGAGGGCCTCTTATTCGGATTCATTGTTGGAAGCTCGAAATTTCATCCGGAGGACGTACTTCATCTTGTTGCCCTGCGGGGAGTTCAGTATGACCCTGGGTCCTGCTCCAGCTTCGCGCTTGGAGCCATCGAAGTGCATTGTCCATGACTGTGTCATGTCCGGAGTGTCCGGCAGCTGCAGCTCCATTCAGTGGACTAGGAAATCTGGTAGGACCTAGGACTTGATCGTGTGGCGCTTCTCATAGATTATGTCTAGAGGTGATAGCTCGATGCCCCACAGGGACACACGTCCTATGGCCTCCGGGTTGTTCAGGATGTTGTTCAGGGGTGCTTCGTTGACGACCATCACCTGATGCTCCTGGAAGTAGTGGCTCAGCCGACGAGCCGTCATGAACACGTTGTATGCGAGTTATCTGGTAGTGAGGATACCTCTGCTTTGTCGGCGTCAATACCTCGCTGAGGTAGTAGATTGGGCGTTGTACCCCATGGGTCTTGCCATCTTCGGGTCTTTCGACCACGAGCACGGTGCTTACCACCTGATGTGTAGCAGCTATGTATAGCAGTAGAGGCTCGCGCTCCCTTGGCGTGACCAAGACGGGCGAGGTGGAGAGGAGCCGCTGCAGATCTTCGAATGCGTCGTCTGCTTCAGGCGTCCACTCGAATTTGTCTGCCTTGCGTAGCAGCTGATAGAAAGTCAGGGCTTTTTCGCCCATGCGGCTGATGAACCTGCTCAACGCCGCGATGCGCCCAGCGAGCTGCTGGACGCCTTTGAGGTTCTTCGGCTTCTCCATGGCCATTATGGCTTGGATTTTCTTCGGGTTCGCTTCGATCCCTCACTGGGAGATGAAGTGGCCTAGCAGTCGACTAGATGGGACGCCGAAGGCACACTTTTCTGGGTTTAGCTTGATCTTGTATTGATGAAGGTTGTCGAACGTCTCGCGGAGATCGTCGATAAGTGTATTGGCCTCCCTTGTTTTGATTACTATGTCGTCGACATAGACTTGGATGTTGCGGCCGATCTGGTCCTTCAGGCATGCCTGCATGCACCGTTGGTATGTGGTGCCTGCGTTCTTCAGCCCAAAGGGCATTGTGTTGTAGCAGAACACTCTGAACGACGTGATGAACGCCGTTTTCTCCTGATCTTCGACCTTCAGTCGAATCTGATTGTAGCCTGAGTAGACGTCAAGGAAGGAGAGCTTCTCGCATCCTGCAGTCGAATCGATGATCTGATCGATCCGAGGAAGAGGGACGTGATCCTTCGGGAAGTGCTTGTTCAGCGATGTGAAGTCCACGCACATCCGCAGGATGTCTGTGTCCTTTTTGGGGACCATAACGGTGTTGGCGAGCCACTCGCTTTCCTTGATCTCCCTGATGAAATTTACGTCGAGTAGTCTGTTGACTTCGACTCCGATGGCTTTAGCCCGTGGCTCGGACAGTCGTCGGATGGACTGTTTGACGGGCTTGGCGTCTGGAAAGACGTTAAGTGCATGCTCGGCGAATTCCCTAGGAACTCCTGGCATGTCCGCATGACACCAGGCGAAGATTTTCCAGTGCTCACGGCGGAATTCGACGAGCGCACTTTCCTATGCTGGGCTAAGGTCGTTGGCGATCAACGCCGTCTTGGAGGAGTCCGTCCGGTGGACCTGCACCTTCTTTGTGTTGACGGTGGAGTCAAAAGAGATGTCCGGTGCGTTCTGTCTTGAGAGCTGGGGGTGCCCCATTGTCTGTCACCTCTCGGAGCCTTATGAGCTCCTCCTGCATGCCGAATGACTGGGAGATTCTGTTGAAGTCCCTGTCGCAGTGGTCCGATTGGGTGAAGCTCCCGTGGACCGTGATGACGCCCTTAAGTCCTGGCATCTTGAGTAGCAGGTACGCGTAGTGCGGTACTGCCAAGAACCGTGCGAATGCCACACGCCCGAGGATGGCGTGGTATTGTGATGGCCAGTCCACCACTTCGAACTCGAGTCGCTCACATCAAAAGTTATCAGGCTTGGCGAAGATGATGTCGAGCCATTTCTTTACCAGGGGGAATATGCCCTTCCCTGGGACGATGTCGTGGAACATTGTGTTGGATTGTTATAGGCTGTACAGCGGGATCCGCATTGCTGCTAAGGTGCTGGCGAACATCAGATTGATGCTGCTGCCGCCGTCCATGAAGACGCGGCTCATATCGAACCATCCGATCTGTGCCTCGAGCACCAGGGCAGCATGAGCTGGTCGAGGGACCTGGCAGGGGTGATCCGAACAGCTGAACGTGATGGAGGACTCCAATCCGCTGAGGTACTCAGGGATGGCGGGTGGAGCGATCACAGCCAGATTGATCTGACGGGTGATTTTATTTTGCACCCTGTTTGTTGGGCGCCCTTTTTGGATCAGCAGTGATCCTTTTGGCATGGGGTACCCGTTTCCGCCATTGTTCTGCGCAGGTGCGATTGGATGATTCGAAGGTCCCACGGGTGGTGGTGGAGGAGCTCCGTGGGCGATGTCACCTGGTGCGGACGCGTTCCCATACCCAGGGTTCGGGGCTTGTTGCCTCATCTGGGACATGCTCTCGCTGAGTTTCTAGAACTCACAGCAGTCTTTAAGCATGTGTCTTGCCTTTTTCTTGACATCCTTCTTATCGATGTAGAAGTGGATGGTGCACGGGCCTGACAATTTGTCGTATGCTGAGGGTCTATCGTTGCGGCCACGACGTTGCCATGACTACGCTGGGCGTCCTCCGTCGCGGAAGTTGTTTCCACGGTATCCACCGCTGCGGCGGTCGGCGTAGCCAGCCGCGACCATGTCGGGTCCGTCGCGATCATCATAGATGCGCGATCTTCTCTTGCTACGGAGTTCACGTCGACGGCCGTAGTCATCTTCCTCCTCCGAGTGCGCTCGGTGGACGGAGTCCTCGCCATCTGCCCACCTGTTGGCGATGTCCATGAGGTGGTCAAGTGTCCTGGGCTTGACGCGCCCAAGTTCTTCCTTAAAGTCCTGGCGTTTGACGCCATCCTTGAAGGCGTCGATCGCTCTCTCCTCAGAGATGTGCGCCGTGGAGTTCTTGGTGTTGGACCAGCATAGTATGTACGAGCGAATGGATTCGCCCGTTCGTTGGGTGCAGGCCCGTAGCTCCTCGATCGAGGCTGGCCTCTTGCTGGTGCCCTTGAAGTTTCGGATGAAACTGTACGCTAGTTCCTCCCAGCTTCGGATGTATCCCGAGGATAGGCTGCTGAGCCAGATCCGGGCTGCGCCTGTCAGCTGCAGCTGAAGGCATTGCAGGGCGGTGTTCTTGTTTCCGCCGTGTAGCTTGACGGACGACAGGTGGTCGCTGAGCCACGCCTTAGGGTCCTGTGTGCCGTCAAATTTCGGAGTGTCCAAAGGAAGCTTGAAGTTCCGCGGCATCCGTGTCCGCCGGACGTATCTGCTGAAGCATCGAGCTCCGCAGAGTTCTCCTTCGTCGTCGTCCTCCCTAGATTCGGACGAGCATACGCGCTTGGCACGCGCTTTGTTGATCTTGCGTTGGGTGAGCTCGCTTCCAGCATCGTAATCGTGGCTGCGATGTCGCGAGCTCTTGTGCCTTCGAGGTAGGTCGTGCTCTTCCTCGTTGGATGAAGGCGTGGGACTGCGGTTGAACCTAACCGCAACCTTCTTTTTTGGCTCCACAGGAGCTTCTCCGTGGAGTGCAGCTCCAATGAGTCCGAGTCCGGTTAGTGCAGATTTGTTCATGGCCCTTTTCGGGTCCCCCACCAGAGGTGGATGGGACACGAGGTATGTGGTGGCTACCATGATCGCAGCTTGCGGCGCCTTCTGGATGATGTTGCCGTCGGCATCCATCTCCATGAAAGACGTGTTGAGGGTCCGAGTCACCTCGCGACGTGTAGTGGGGTCCATGTTCTCCATGCAAGAACGGTGCTTGTTGCCGTGGTTTTCGTGAGAGCTGGAGCCGCCCATGGCGGAGAGCGCAGCTCGCCGCGCACTGGACTCCAAGGCCGCTTGCTTGCGCTTATCAAGCACTTCTTGCATCTTCACCTGCTTCTTCTGCTCTTCGACGAGGAGCAGGTGGTACGCCATCAGTAGGTCCCGTGAGGCACCCGGAGGCATGATCTTGTTGCCTGCCACAGCTTCGCGTGCTTGAGCAAATCCTTCCTCGCTGAGGTGGATTACCCGATTGGGATCGGTGTCCTCCTCGTTGGGCGGGGGGACTGGTTTCTCCTGTTCTCGCCGTTTCTACCCTGCGGGTTGGGTGGCGGGTTGTGTTCCTGATCCACATCGCTCTGGATGACAGCAGCACATTGGTAGAGCTCGTAGATCGGATTGCTGCTGTCGCAGCTTTCGGATCCAGAACCATAGGTCCCTTCCTCCATTGGTGGATCGCACAGATCTGAGTTGCAGCAGCTGCTGTCATAGGACTCATCTGTTGATGGCGATGTGCGTAGCACGAGATGCGGAGCCCATGAAGCGGTCCTGATCGATGGTAGGGGCACCCGCTCTGGGAGACGAAGAGTGCCGGTCTGCCCCACCTGGAAGCAGAAGCTCCCGAACAGGATCTCGAGCCCATCACCAACGGGCTCGAAGTCCTTCAGAGTGGCTAGCGAGTGGTCGGTGAAGTCAAAAGCGCCGAAGAGGAGATGGCTCTCTGTCGCCGAGGAGTTGTAGATCGCTTTGTTTGGGACCGTCACGATCGCACAATCAGCGCCCCCAGTTCCCACAGACGGCGCCAATTGACAAGGTTTAATCTCGTCAATGCCCATTGTTATGAGCTTGGGTTTTGGAGAAGATGGGGATGCTGGAGATCGCGGAACGGTTAACAAACAAGCAACACGGGGACACGAGGCTTACCCAGGTTCAGGCCCCCGGAGGGAAAACCCTACTCCTGCTTGTCTACTCTTGATTACGGCGGAACCGAAAGTTACAGGGTTGCGCAGATGCAATCTGGCGTGGAGGTGTGCATGCCGTGGTATGAAGTGCCCTCCTCGTCGTGCCCTCCTAGACTTTATATAGAGATAGGCAGGTCCCAGACACAGACCGAGTCGGTTACAGGTTTTAGGGTTTGCCTCTTTGAATATTCTATCTACTCTAGTCTTGCTCTCCAAGGATCCGGAAACATCCTGGGCTTGGGCCACCCGATGTTGAGGATATGCTATAGGGGGATCCTTATAGCATGTCTCTTATCCGGCTTACCCGGGTGGCCCATAGTCGGTAGCATGGCTTATGGCCTGCTGGGCGGCCCAGTTAGGAGGATCCAGAAGGGAGGCCGATGCCGGATAAAGGAAGGCTATGGTGGAGTCACCAACGTACCCAAAGCCTTGGAGTGCAAGATACACAAGACTAGTAATAGACGGTGTAGGACTCTGTAACCTGTCCGGCTAGGACTTTTCCCTGTAACCCTAGGACTTGGCGACTATATAAGTCGAACCTATGGGAGCCTTTAGGGCACAATCTCAGACAACCTTGCACAGCGAACCTATCTCTGTAACTCAGCGTATTGCAATTATAGTGATTTATAGTAGGAGTAGGATTCCGCCACCGTCGTGGGATCTGAACCTGGGTAAACTGTGTTACCTCGTACCCGTCAACCATCCGCCTTACCCCACGTCTCTAAACACGCACTGTGAGGACCCCTCCATGGCGTACTCGTCGGCAATACCACGACAGTTGGCGCCCACCGTGGGGCAAGAGGCGCTTCAGGCTCTTCAACTGGCAAGGACCAAGATCTTCACGGGAATTAGCAAAACTGTAGCCATCGGTCGCATTCTCTTCTCCGGCAACGTTTTGATCGTCCCTCCTGACGAGTTCTGGATCCCGGCGAAGACGAACCCTACGTGGTGTTCGATCGATCCTATGGGAGACATCCACCTCTTCATCGGCGAAACCGACTCGGGCACTAGTTCCCTGGGAGTCGGAGGAGCATCAAGACCCGCACGGACCGCCTACGGGCAGGATACATTCGCGGAAGGATCGATGTCGGATCTCTCTTCGGAGTTTGCCGGCAAAGATCGGAAAGCATCAAGACCCTCACGGACCGCCTACGGGCAGGATACGTTCGCAGAAGGATCGATGTCGGATATCTCTTCGGAGTTTGCCGGCAAAGATCGGAAAGCATCAAGACCCGCACGGACCGCCTACGGGCAGGATACGTTCGCGGAAGGGTCGATGTCAGATCTCTCTTTGGAGTTTGCCGGCAAAGATCGGAAAGCATCAAGACCCGCACGGACCGCCTATGGGCAGGATACGTTCGCGGAAGGATCAATGTCGGATCTCTCCTCGGAGTTTGCTGGAAAAGATCGGAAAAATTCAAGGCCCACCCAAACCGCCCGTGTGCAGGATATAAAGGTGGAAGATCACTGCAAATCCGTCGGCTTCGTCCGTGCGTCTGGATAGCTGAGATCCAAGTTTGTCGGCGTGGTTACCATCTTTGATCTGGCGCGCTGCGTTCAGAGAGAGGGCGAAACCCCGCGATTACATGGCCAGGTGGCTCCATAACGAGCCGATCTGGCCCACTACCCCGATGATAATGCTTTGTATCACTTCGTGGAAGGACTGGACCGTGGCACACTTCTCCGACATTCTCTAAGACGGCAGCAGGCAACAGAACGTCTCACCCTCGAAGAGATGGTGAGCACCGTCAACAACTACGCAGAGGCCGAAGCAGCAGCTTAGATAGCGCTCGCGCTCATTGACAGAGCCCCTCTAATTCAGCCACCGCCACCACCGCCTCCGGCCGCCATCGTCGCAGCATCACCACCACCTCCAGTCATCGTCGAGGCCGTTGCACCTCCACCGCCCGTCATCAAGGAAGTCCTGGCACCCTCCGACTCTGTCATTGACGCGCTTTATGCTGATTTCAGTGCAGATTCAGAGGAGATAGACTTCAGTCCAGAAGAGCAAGACTCTGCTATGCAGGAGATGGAGGAGGAGTACTCGCGCGACGAGCAAGCCAACAACGCCGTCACGTCCCGAGGGGTGTTCGTCACCATTGGGACGGCGATGGATGAAGATCAACCCGGACGAGCTCCGCCTACGGCACTGGAAAAGGGGAAGGGGCCTCTTATTGCTGCTGACGATGATCGCGCAAAAGCCATGCCTCCTCCGCCTAACCCAGTGCAGCAGCCACAGGAACTCGGCACCGGACCGAGCAACAACAACACCGCAAACTTGCTGCCTCCAGAATCTACGTCGGCACCAGCCCAAGTTACTCCAGCTGATAGAGTGATGTACGGCAATCTCCTCGTCGAGCCACTGACCGTTGCTCATATCCGGAACATCACCCAGCTTGACGAGAAGTGCCAGCAGCTGCTGGAGGAAGCGCAAGCCATCACGGAGCAAGGCGCTCAACTAGATCGAGATCTGGTCAACGCACAGAAGTCCATAGAGAAAGCTAGAGCAATGGAGGCCGAGTACAAGACTTTGCTGCTGCAGCAGAAGGCTAAGAAAGCTCCGGCTCGTGTCATCAATGATCCTGGCATACGGCACAACCTAGGATGGGCTCCCTTGAAGCCGGCACAGGCCAAAACATACATTGACAGTGAAGGCAAGCAGGTGATGCCCACCCCACTCCTTAACCTCGCCATCGCCAAGACCCTTCTAGAGCAGGATAGATCGCCCGAGGTAGTGGAACAGGTCTATGACCTAGTGGCCAAGGCGGTGAAGTAGCAGGAAAATGCCACCTCTCAGAGGCTTGAGTCTGACCCAGCGCTCTACCAATCTAGCCAGTATAAGCCACCAAGGAACAGATCTCCTCTTGATGTCGGATCCCAGACGGGTTCATCAGAACGAAGACGGAGGGATGCGCGCAACAGGAAGGATGCCATCCCCATATCCTCCGACCACGGAGAAAAGGCCCGACCTCGTCACCCATCGCCACCACCCCCATCTCCCCGACATCACGAAGATTACAAGGCTCACCATCGTACGGATATGCCCCCACCAAAGCAGTGCGGCATCATCATCCGCGACAACGCGGAGCAGACCCGTCATGACGGAGAGCGCAACCAAGGACACAAGAGCAGGTCGCGCCATGACCCTCCGCGTCCGACAAGCAACCATGACAGACGTGAGGCGTCACAGGAGGGTAACAACAAGAAGGCTAACCCACCGCCACCTCCGCCTCCATCACCTCCAGGTAGTCACCATGGCGGAAGAGGCCCGCGTCGTTCACGCAGCCCATCCCCTGTTGACAAAAGGAAGAACCCGGAGCCGTACGATGCACGTTCGCGGATCGACAAGATCCACGAGGCCCGGGAAGGACCATACCTGGGACCACGTTGCTTTGGACCTGCAATACGGTCCGCAACTTACCCCAAAGGTTTCCGGATTGACAAGACCATCAAACCCTATGACGGCACCGCCAAACCGGGCACATGGTTGCAGGACTACGGCAACGCGGTGGAGATTGCCGGAGGCAACCCCAACGTCGCCGTCAAGTACCAACCATTAATGTTGGCAGGCACAGCCCGTCAATGGATCGACGACTTGCCGGAAAAATCTATCTACAACTGGCTAGACATGCAAGAAGCGTTCACCAAGAACTTTGAGGGTACATACAAGCGTCCTTGCACTGTGGGCGATCTACAGCGGTGCATGCAAGAGAACGATGAGACATCTCGCGCCTACCTCTCCCGCTGGCTAGATATGAAGAATTCCTGCGCAGGAGTGCACGCTCAGAACGCCATGGCCGCCTTCATCGATGGGTTGGAAAGGGGCACGCTGCTCCGACATAAGCTGAAGTGCTTGCAGGACAATCACCAGCTTGACTTGAACCAGATGATTCAGTTGGCTAGTGAGTTCGCAGCTGCCGACGACGATGCTCGTGGCTCTTTGCCTGCAACGGCCGTTCCAACTCAAGCCTGGAGGAACAGCAGTACAAAGAGGAAAACCGCTCCAGAAGAAAAGCAATCTACCGACATGGTCGCTATGACTTTTGCAGGACGAGGAGAAGGCGGACAACGTGGCCGAGGAAGGGGAGCTGGCCATGGGCAGCAACAAGGAAGTGAAACCACCTCGGCGCCGCTCCGCGTTCCCCAAACCTACGAGGAGTACCGCGATATGCCGTGCCTCGTTCACCTCGACGCCAACGGCAAGGCCACCCATACCAATCGACATTGCAAGTTCGTCAACGACCTCAAGGAAGACCCGGAGTCCGGCTACAAGCAAAGTTGGAAGAACAGACCGCGAGGCAAGGGCAAAGGGAAGAAGAAGGAGGAGGAGTCCAAGGATTCAAGTGACATGGACGAAGACATTGACCCCAAGCACGCCGCCAAGAGCGACGACAAGGGCAAGAACCAGTTTCCTTGGCACCCCCACCGTCCGACAACAGAAGACCTCTCTGAGGATCCTGATGGCCACTCTCCCTCCAGTTCCCCAGTACCTGCACTGGTCGGAAGTTCCAATAACTTGGGACAGAACGGACCACCCAGACCTTGTGCCCACGGAGAACCAGTACGCCATGGTCATCAACCCCTTGATTGACGGCGTGGAGTTCACCAAGTGCATGGTGGATAGTGGAAGCAACATCAACATCATGTACCTGGATACGCTGCAGAAGATGAACTTGACGTAGGCAAACCTAAGGCGGACCAACACCGTTTTCCACGGCGTAGTTCCTGGTCGGGAGGCTCGGTCCCTTGGGTGCATTACACGTCAGGTTGCCTTTGTCGATGTTGATAATTACCGCCAAGAGCGCATGACCTTCGAGGTGGTCCCCTTCAAGAGCCTGTACCACGTCATATTCGGCCGCGACATATTCCACACGTTCATGGCCAAGCCATGCTTCGTCTACAACAAACTCAAGATACCCGGACCAAACGGTGTTATCATCATATCCGGAAGCTTTACCAAGGCAAGGGACTGCGAGATCAACGAAGCAGCCATTGCAGAAGCTGTCCTCTACAGCGAAGAATTCAAAGAGATCCAGAGCAAGGTCAATGACTCAGAGATGCCCGCATCGAAGAAGCAGATCTCCGACTCCGCTCCTGCGTTCAAGGCCGCCATCGAAACCAAACCGGTGGAACTTGTGGTAGGCGATGCCTCCAAGACCGTCGCCATTGGGACGAACCTGGATCCCAAATAGGAAAGCGCGCTCATCGAGTTCCTCCGTGAGAATAGGGACATCTTTGCTTGGCCACCTGCCGACATGAAAGGTGTACCTAGGGAACTTGCCGAGCACAGCTTAAACATTGATCCAAAATGCAAACCAGTGAAACAACCTCTACGACGCTTTGGAGATGAGAAGAGACGCGCCATTGGCAAAGAGATAGCTAGGTTACTTAAGGCTAGATTTATCCGAGAAGTCCTTCACACCCAATGGGTGGCCAATCCTGTACTTGTCCCCAAAAAGGGAACCACTGAATTAAGAATGTGCGTTGATTACACCGGCTTGAACAAAGCATGTCCCAAAGATCCGTTTGCTTTTCCTCGCATTGACCAAGTCATTGACTCGACGGCTGGCTCGGAACTTTTGAGTTTTCTCGATGCATACTTAGGATACCACCAGATCAAGATGAGGAAGTCGGACCAATTGGCCACTTCGTTCACTACCCCATACGGCATGTTTTGCTATGTCACGATGCCCTTTGGGCTGAAAAACGCAGGTGCTACCTACCAGCGGACAATGCAACGTTGCCTTCACGACCAAATTGGTCGGAACGTTCACGCTGATGTGGACAATATCACGGTGATGTCTAAAAAATCAAACGACTTAATCTTCAACTTAAAAGAATCCTTTGATAATCTCCGGAAATACAACATGACGCTCAACCCTAAGAAGTGCGTCTTCGGGGTTCCAGCCGGCAAATTGTTGGGCTTCATAGTTTCCCAATGTGGAATCGAGGTCAACCCGGAGAAAATCAAAGCCATCTTAAACATAAACCGTCCGACATGCCTAAAGGACATTCAACGACTAACAGGTTGCGTTGCAGCAGTTGGTCGGTTCGTCAGCCGACTTGGAGAGAAGGCTCTGCCGCTGTACAAGTTGCTGAAGAAGGCGGACAAATTCACGTGGATGGACGAAGTGGATGCAACATTGAAGCAGCTCAAGGAGATTCTTTCCTCAGCGCCCATCCTTGCAGCACCCGAGCCTGGAGAGCCCCTGTTAATCTACATGGCGGCAACCAACCGGGTAATCAGAATCGTCGTCGTGGTAGAGCGGAAGGAACCAGGCTATGAGCACGGAGTTCAACGACCAGTTTACTACGTGAGCGAGGTCTTGACGGAGTCCAAATAGCGTTACCCGCACTACCAAAAGATAGCCTATGGAGTATTCCTTGCTTCTCGGAAGCTGAGGCATTACTTTCAGGACCACCCAATCACAGTGGTGAGCAAGACTCCACTGTCCGACATTATCAATAACAGTGACACTACAGGAAGGGTCGCGAAGTGGGGCATTGAGCTTGTCGCCTTCGAGATCACCTACAAGAGATGCGACGCTATCAAGTCACAAGCCTTGGCAGATTTTGTTGCAGATTGGACGGAGATGCCAGACGCTACTCCGTTGCCAGAACCAGAGTACTGGTTGATGCACTTTGACGGATCAAAGCTGCTCAACGGCTCAGGGGCTGGTGTATTGCTACAGTCACCAATAGGAGACAAGCTACACTACGTTCTGCAGATGCACTTCGAGGCTACAAACAACATGGCGGAGTATGAAGCACTCATTCACGGACTACGTGTAGCCAAGGATATTGGCATCAAGCGCATAGTTTGCTGTGGAGATTCCGACTTGGTTGCCTAGCAGGTGGCTGACACCTGGAACGCACGGAACCCTATGATGGTGGCATATCGAGACGAAGTGGACGAGATAGCCAAGAGCTTCTTGGGCTATGAAGTCAAGTATGTGCCTAGGGAGCAAAACGAGGCGGCTGATCTGCTGTCTAAGCTTGGATCAGGGCGCAAGCGAATTCCGCCAGGAGTTTTCCTAGAGCACGTGCGCACACCATCCGTGAAGGGAGCCAGCATCGACAACCCGGATAGAGCCGACTCTTTCGTCAACATGGTGACCAAGGTCCCTCCGGCTTGGACAAAACCGTTCATGGAGTATCTCGAACACGGAACTTTGCCCGATGAAGTCTAAAGACGACAAATAGTACGGCGAGCAAAGGGTTATACCATAATCAATGGGCAACTCTATAAAAGGAGCACTACTGGTGTATAACTAAAGTGTGTTTCCCAGCTAGAAGGTATGGAAATCCTACGCGAAATCCATCTCGGACATTGCGGGCATCACGCCGCTCCTCGATCGTTGGTCACGAAAGCCTTCCGACAAGGATTCTACTCGCTGACCGCGAAGGAGGACGCCGACAAGCTGGTTGAGACATGCATGGGATGCCAGTATTATGCCTGACAACCACATGTTCCTGCTGAAGAATTGCGAACAATACCAGTAACTTGGCCGTTTGCAGTCTGGGGGCTAGACATGGTGGGACCGTTACAGACGGCACCTTGTGGGTTTACACATGTGCTTGTAGCAGTTGATAAATTCACCAAATGGATAGAAGCTAAACCCATTAGAAAGCTTGATGGGGAAACTGCCCTCAGGTTTGTCCGGAATTTATTGGTGAGATTTGGTCTCCCACATAGCATTATCACCGACAACGGAAGCAACTTGTCACTCGGAGAAGTGGAGGCTTATTGCTGGGAGAAAGGCATCCGACTTGACCTTGCATCTGTGGCACACCCACAATCCAATGGTCAGGTTGAGCGAGCCAATGGATTAATTCTGCAGGGAATCAAGCCACGTCTTGAGGCGCCGCTACATAGAGCAGCTGGAGCTTGGGCGGAAGAATTGCCATCTGTGCTGTGGAGTTTACGAACTACACCCAACAGATCCACTGGCTACACCCCTTACTTCATGGTATATGGAGCAGAAGCCATCTTGCCTTCCGACATCCTCCACGATGCACCAAGAGTTGCCGCCTACGACGAGGATGACGCTGAAGAATCCAGACGCCTAGATGTGGACCTTCTCGAGGAGGAGCACGTTTTGGCATGTCAAAGATCCGCCATCTACCAGCAGAAGCTACGCAGCTACCATAGTCGCCGCGTTCGGCATCGCTCGTTTAAAGAGGAGGATTTGTTGCACCGACTTAAGCAGAATAAGTCACACAAATTATCCCCGCCATGGGAAGGACCGTTCATCATAAGCAAGGCGCTGCTCAATGGGTCTTACTACCTTGTTGACAATCATGAACTAAAGGATAGACCCAACGAGGATCATAAGCGTAAGCGACGTGACCTGGATGAGGACTACCCGGAGCTTGATCGGCCATGGAACATAGCACAACTACGTCCTTTTTACACTTATCATTTTTTATCTAATTGTGTACCTCTTATATGATCAATGAAATAATGCTCTTTGGTTCACTCATATTTCTGAGTCTTTTACCTCCTTTAGTGTTCATTTTTGGATCATGTAAAACCTTTATGCACAAGTATTGCGTTTGCACTTGTCAAAATTCTGCCTACGGGCGTTAGCTTAAGTTTTTTGGTCTACACGTTCTTTGTCATTTTTATGTGGATTCTGGAGTAGTGACTTTCAGCACTTTTTGTCGGTGATTTTGTGCTCGGGTTATTGACGGTGCCATTGGGCATCATCACCTAAGCGCATGATTCCGACAACGAGTCTTCCGACTCACAAAAAGTCAAGCATAAGAACCAAAGTAATGGATAAGCCAGCACTTGCTTAAAAAATATATACATGCTGGAAATTAGTTCTTAAGTAGAAGGACATAACAACCATTGTTTTCCGCCTTAAGTTACATCACCAAATTTTTTCGCGCATACACCAAAGGTGAAACAAATATTACATAGTGTTTTTCATTCCTTGGGCGCAGGAGACTTGGAAGCAGCATCGTCACCAACTGGAGAATCACCCTCAACGTCGGCACTATGATGAGACTCGGAGGAATCTTGGTTGGCGCTATCGATGGTGTTCATGGGCACGAATACGTCGATGTCCACCAACTCGGCAACTCTGGTGTCATAACCTGCGAGTGATGACAAGATGGCTTCGTGATCAATCTCTTTGCCGTCATCGTCAATGTCGGGGATACCAGAGGTCACCGTGTCGATGTCGGCACCTTTGTAGTGTGCCTTCACCATTGACTGCGCCATCCTTGCACCAGCCCGTGCACATGAAGCTTTCCAGCTTGTGACATGCTCGGGGGCTCGGCGCAGAATCTCCGAGTACTTCGTCACGGAGTCCGAGGCCTTGATGTATATCTGGAGGGACTTGGCAATCTCTTTGGCTTGGGTGATGGCGGTGTTGATAAAGTTGCCGGGAAGAACCATGCATTCCTTGTTCGACGAAGGCGAGCGGGTTAAACCCATAGGAGCTGCAAATTCCGACAAGGAGCGTATGAGTTCAATAAATTCAAAGTATCCAGACTGCATAAATACAAGGCGGAGGAAACTTACTAAAGGTGCTGGCCTTAGCCTGCCAGAGGGTGTCCGCCAGGGATTCTTTCTCTTGTTGGAGGAGCTTAAACACCTCACTGTGGCGCTGGTTTTGATCATCAGCAGCTTGCTTCTGATCTTTTAAGATCGCAACCTCCTCCTTCAAGCGATTGATTTCCGCGGAGGCGGAGTCCTGCAGGGCCTTCATGGAATCTTCATGCATTTTCAACATTTCCTTCCTCTCCTCCTTAAGGATCTTGTTCTCGCTGTCTACCTGCTGGATGTGCTTGGACTGCTCGACAATATCCTTGGCCTTGGCGACATGCTCTGCAAGTCGGAGAAAGCAAAGTACACAGTGAGTACTCGGAGAATGTGGGCACAAAAACAAGACGGAATGCGCAAAAAGAAAACAGACTCTTGTTTTTGATGATCTGTTCTCGGCTTCAAGATCTGCGCGCATCTTCTGGTACTTGTCGTTGGTCATGCCCCTCCGAGCATTCTCGTTCTGTGGAAAAAAAGGAAAATGTTAAACCGTTGTTTAGTCTGCTTGGAGCACCTAGTCGGAAATTTTCCACCTAGGCGCTCGGGGGCTACAGCGAGAGTTTTAACTCGAAAATGCTTAGCTTTTCTTTAAGCATCTAGTCAGAGATAATTCAGTTCTCGATTAGCATCTTGGGGGCTACAGTATAAAGTTTTTAACTCGGAATCTGCTTAGCTTTTCTTTAAGCATCTAGTCGGAACTAATTCAGTTACAACTAGAGGATTGGGGGCTACAGTATTGAAAATTATAAACACTGCGTATACTACTCTTAAAGCATCTACTCGGAATAGTTTGTTCCATCTAAATGCTTGGGGGGCTACAGTGAGAGTTTTTTCTAACTTAGTTACTCTTAGAGCATATAGATGCAAAACCTATGGTTTTCCGTCTACATCCTCGGGGGCTACAGTGGGATACTCATATGAAATGCAAAAGGCAAAGTAAACTTACAAGTGCGATGATCTTGAGGTTTGTAGCGCTCTCGGCTAACAGCTTGCCAAAGGAAACGCTATTTCCTCGCAATATTTCTGCTTGTCGGAGGAGCTTCTCAAGACCGCATGTCGGAGATGACGGTACTCCTCCAGGAACCAGTGTTGTGTTACTCGGCGTAAGCACCGGGTAAACTATCTTTGGAAGCTCAAAGGGTTTCTGGGGAGCAAGGGCACCGCCTTCGGCAAAAGTACCAGCTTCCACCACCGCCTTGCCGCCACCGATGGCATCCTTAGCCGGAGCTCAGCCATTTGGTGAGCGGTGCTCTCCTGCGTTGCCTGCTCGCCGACAACAGCAAGTTCGGTGGAGGCGCCAGAGTCCACTTCCATGGCGGAAGGGCCTGGTGCCTCCTTCGCTTGCGAGCTTGTCGGGGCAGACGAAGGCTTGACGGCAGGAGTAGCAAGGGCGATGGCAGGGGAGGCGTCGCAATGCAGCATGTCTTTGATATTTCGAGAAGCCCCCAAAGTTTTGGAGGTCTTCTTGAAGCTGGTCGTGGCTTTCTTTCTGAAACGTGCAAATGCATAAGTATAGGAACAAGGAAGACAGATAGACAATGTCGGAGAATGAGAAGCTTACACTAGGGGGGTGCTTTGGCAAAAATCCCGGTGGCTTTTCTCTTTTCCGCCTCCAGGGCGGCGGTAGTCTTTTTGGAGGCTCCACCCTCCGTCTTCTTCTTCTTGCCTCCGTCGGCAGCGTCAGAGGTGGAGCTCTTCCGCTTCCGTGCCAACGGAGCTTCGTCGTCGAACACGACCATGACTTCCTTCATCTTTGGATCATAGATTTGAGGAGCCATGATCATCTCATCTATGTCGCTAAGCTGTTAAGTAAGAAATCACCATGTTAGATAAGATGATATTTGCAAGACGGAAGAACTGGAGTATATGTCATACACGGAAAATAAAAACCTACCTTTGGGCACTTGTCGTCTACAAACATGTCGTAGGTGATGGTGAAGCCACGCTTCTTATCCTTCACCTTGACGATGTCCTTTAGGCGGAGCTTGACGGAGTCGCTCGAGAAGTTATCCACGGAGATCCGGAGGCTATCCCTTCGATCACTGGTATACTCGTGCATATACTTCACGCGGTGCTATAGAGGTTGGATTCGCCTGATGAACCAGCACATGGCTAGGTCCAAGCCGGATAAACCCGTCTCTACGAACCATTCGATCCGCCTTATAGCGAGGGAAGCGTCGAGGTCGGAAGGAACGGAGGCTTGGGATCTCCATGTGGAAACTTCAGCGGTGGATCCATCCGCGAAGTTCGGGTACGTTAGTTCTCGTCCCGCCAGAGGAATATCGGGGCCGTAGAAGTACGTTCGCTGCCAATTTTTGCAGGACTCGTGGCCGACAATGTCGGGGAACCGCCGGCCAGGTCGAATCTTAAAGCTTATGGTTCCGCAGTTCCTAAGCTCCTCCTTGCTATGTCCGGCTTCACGTTTGACGGTGAAGAAGTACACGAACAAGTCTAACCTAGGCCTTATCCCTAGTTAACCCTCGCAAAGTGCCGCGAAGTTGCTAAGTACTAATATGCTATTGGGGGAGATGTTATGGGGCTGGACCTTGTAGTGGTTTAAGACAGAGAGGAAGAAGTGGGAGATGGGAAGAGAAACGCCGCGTACCAGATGAGCCTTAAGGTACACCTTTTCTCTGACTTGGGGAGAAGGTGTCACCTTGCCGGCCGGCGCCGCCCACCAGGCGAGGCCCTCCGTCGCGGGGAGGTAGCCTTCGGCGACCATCTCTTGGATGTCGCGGTCGGTGATGTCCGAGCCGCGCCAATCGCCCTTATGCGAGTCTGTCTCTTCCTCCAGTGGCTCTAGCACCGCCAGATTTTGGTCGCCGTCGGTGGACTCGATCATCGCTGATGCGGGGATGACCAAGCCCTCCAGGGGCACGACGACAGAGCTCGTCGGCTTCGCCGCGGCTTCGCTCGACGCCACCATGGATGGGGATGTGCTGCTGCTCGCCATGGAGTGAAGGATGGACGCGATTGGTGCAGATGGAAGCTAGGGTTTTCTCGAGGTTTCTCGCGGAGAGCTCGAGGAGGCGCACGGCTGGAGGAAGACGATGATGCGAGGAGAATGAGGTAAAAAGTGGAAAATGCCCCATGGTTACTATTTATCATCCTCGACGTCAAGATTCGTGCAGCTTAATCGGACAGTTGCCGTGTAGACGACGTGTTCGCGAACATGCGCGGAAATTTCGCCACGTCTCCAACCGTCACCGCCAACGGTTCGTATCTGTCGCACGGGAAAATCGGATATGATTGCGTTCTCTGCATGTGTGAGTTACGAGGCGTCGCTGACCTAAGCCTACATCGTCCTAGCTAAAATGGGTAGATGAGCCATCACATCGAAGATTCCGGCATAGACGGATTTAATCCGACTACGGAAGAGTACAATAGAAGATTCAGCATTTCTCCGACTTACAAGTCGAAGACGGAGAAAAGCCTTGCAGGGTTCTTTGGGAGGACTACAAGATGTTGCTTGACGATTTGCCGACATCCATCTAGATGGAGCATTCCACGTGAAGAGGCAAGACGGCGCAAGATCCCGGAGTTCTCCGGGGGCTACTGTTGGGGATATGCTATAGGGGGATCCTTATAGCATGTCTCTTATCCGGCTAACCCGGGTGGCCCATAGTCGGTAGCATGGCTTATGGCCTGCTGGGCGGCCCAGTTAGGAGGATCCAGAAGGGAGGCCCATCTCGGATAAAGGAAGGCTACGGTGGAGTCACCAACATACCTGGAGCCTTGGAGTGCAAGATACACAAGACTAGTAATAGACGGTGTAGGACTCTGTAACCTGTCCGGCTAGGACTTTTCCCTCTAAACCTAGGACCTGGCGACTATATAAGTCGGGCCTATGGGAGCCTTTAGGGCACAATCTCAGACAACCTCGCACAGCGAACCTATCTCTATAACTCGGCGTATTGCCATTATAGTGATTTATAGCAGGAGTAGGATTCCGCCACCGTCGTGGGATCTGAACCTGGGTAAGTTGTGTTACCTCGTACCCGTCAACCGTCCGCCTTACCCCATGTCTCTAAACACGCACTGTGACGACCCCTCCATGGCGTACTCATCGGCAATACCACGACACCCGAAAGTCTTCATGGGCCGCGTATATTCTTGTGGGCCTTCCTTGGACTGGACCAGGTATGCTAAGGTCATGTACCCATGGGGTATAACCATGTCAACGCCGTTTTCTCCTGATCTTCGACCTTTAGCCAAATCTGATTGTAGCCTGAGTAGGCATCGAGGAAGGAGAGTTTCTCGCATCCTGCAGTCGAATCAATGATCTGGTCGATCCGAGGGAGAGGGAACTGGTCCTTTGGGCAGTGCTTGTTGAGTGACGTGAACTCCACGCACATTCGCAGGATGTCCATATCCTTTTTAGGGACCAATATAGTGTTGGCTAGCCACTCGCTCTCCTTGATCTCCCGGATGAAGTCGGCATTGAGGAGTTTGTTGACTTCGATTCTGATGGCTTCGGCTCATGGTTCAGACAATCGTCGGATGGACTGTTTGACAGGCTTGGCATCCGAAATACATTGAGTGCATGCACGATGAATTCCCTGGGAACTCCTGGCATGTCCGCAGGACACCAGGCGAAGATTTCCCAGTGCTCACGGAGGAATTCGACGAGCGCACTTTCCTATTCGGGGATGAGGTCATTGGCGATCAGCGCCGTCTTGGAGGCATCTGTTGGGTGGACCTGCACCTTTTTTGTGTTGACTATAGAATCGAACGACATGTCGGGTGAGTTTTTCCTGGAGGCTGGGGGTGCCCCGTTGTCTGTCACCTCTCGAAGCCTCGTGAGCTCCTCCTGCATGACGAATGACTGGGAGATTTTGTTGAAGTCTCTTTTGCAGTGGTCGGATCAGGTGAAGCTGCCCTGGACCGTGATGACGCCCCTAGGTCCTAGCATCTTGAGTAGTAGGTACGCATAGTGCGGTACTGCCAGGAACCTTGTGAATGCCATGCACCCGAGGTTGGCGTGGTACTGTGATGGCCAGTCCACCACTTCGAACTTGAGCCTCTCACACCGAAAGTCTTCGGGCTTGCCAAAGATGACATCGAGCCATATCTTTCCCAGGGGATATGTGCCCTTCCCTGGGATTATGCCGTGGAACGTTGTGTCGGATTGTTACAGGCTGCAGAGCGGGATCCGCATTGCTGCTAGGGTGCTAGCGAACATCAGGTTGATGTCGCTGCCGCCGTCCATGAAGACGCGGCTCATCTCGAACCCTCCGATCTGCGCCTCAAGCACCAGGGCAGCATGTCATGGGCGAGGGATCTGGCGGGGGTGATCCGAATGACTGAATGTGATGCAGGACTATGATCCGCTGAGGTACTCAGGGATGGCAGGCGGAGCAGT
Organism: Avena sativa; assembly: GCA_916181665.1. Classification (NCBI taxonomy): domain Eukaryota; kingdom Viridiplantae; phylum Streptophyta; class Magnoliopsida; order Poales; family Poaceae; genus Avena; species Avena sativa. The sequence goes on from OV702293.1 coordinate 282,682,297, forward strand.
CACATCCAGGCTGACTTGGCGGGTGATCTTCTTTTGCACCCTATTTGTTGGGCGCCCCTTTTGGATCATCAGGGACCCTTTTGGTGTTGGGTACCCATTTATGCCGTTGTTTCGAACGGGTGCGACTACTTGATTTGGAGGTCCCATGGGTGGTGGTGGAGGAGCTCCGTGGGCGATGGCACCATTGTGCAGGTGCGGGTCCGAACCCTGGGTTCAGTATCTAGCGTCGCATTTGTGTGAGGCCCTCGCTGAGTTTCTGGAACTCGCGGCAGTCCTTGAGCATGTGGCCGACCTTCTTTTTGCCATCCTGCTTGTCGATGTAGAATTGGATGGTGTATGGGCCCAACAACTTGTCGTATGCTGAGGGTTTGTCGTCACGGCCGCAACGCTGCCACGTTTGTCTTGGGCGTCCTCCATCGCGGAAGTTTCTTCCACGGTATCCTCTACTGCTGCGGTTGCTTTCGTTGTGGCGTTCGGCATAGCCAGCCGCAACCATGTCGGGTCCATCGCGATCATCGTAGACGCGTGATCTTCGCTTGCTATGGCGCTCACGCCTGTGTCCGTATTCATCCTCCTCATCCGAATGTGCTCGGTGGAGGGAATCCTCGCCATCTGCCCACCTGTTGGCGATGTCCATGAGGTGGTCGAGTGTCTTGGGCTTGACACGCCCAAGTTCTTCCTTGAAGTTCGGGCGCTTGACGCCATCCTTGAAGGCGTCGATCGTTATCTCCTCGGAGATGTGTGCCGTGGAGTTCTTGATGTTGGACGAGCGCAAGATGTACGAGCGAATGGATTCGGCCATTCGTTGAGTGTAGGCCCGAAGCTCCTCGATCGAGGCTGGCCTCTTGTGGTGCCCTTAAAGTTTCGGATGAAACTGTACGCCAGCTCCTCCCAGCTTCGGATGGAGCCTGAGGACAGGATGCTGAGCCAGATCCAGGTTGCGCCTGTCAGCTACAGCTGAAGGCACTGCAGGGCGGTATTCTTGTTTCCGCCGTGGAGCTTGACGGACGACAGGTGGTCGCTGAGCCACGCTTTCGAGTCCTGCGTGTCATCGAACTTCGGAGTGTCTGAAGGAAGCTTGAAATTTTTCGTCATCCACGTGCTCCGAACAGATCTGCTGAAGCATCGAGCTCCGCATAGTTCCCCCTCATCATCCTCTTTGGATTCGGTTGAGCACGCGCGTTTGGCGCGTGCCTTGTCAACCTTGCGCTGGGCAAGGTCATTTCGAGCGTTGTAGTCGTGGATGCGACGTCTTGGGCTCTTGTGTCGTCGAGGTAGATCGTCCTCGTCTTCCTCCTCGTCGGATGAGGGCATGGGGCTGCGGTTGTATCTAACCGCAACTTTCTTTTTTGGCTCCGCAGAAGCCTCATTATGGTGCGCAGCTCCGATGAGTCCGAGTCCGACTAGTCACTAGTGGAAAAAGGGCCATCCGTTCACGACCCCTCAGAGCATTAGTCCCGGTTGCGCCACCAACAGGGACTAATGCTGGCACGCGTCCCGGTTGGAGCGGGCACGGGGCCAGGGGGCATGCGTCCCGGTTGCTAAGGGGGAATACGTCCCGGTTGGAGCCACCAACCGGGACTAAAGGTTTGGCCACAGCCACGTGGCGTGGCACGCACCTTTAGTCCCAGTTGGTGGCTCCAACCGGGACGTATTCTCCTGCCCTCTATAAATGCAACGCCCCAGCCCCCTCTGCCTCCACTCTGTTTTTTCGAATGGTGGAAGGTGTGAGGGGTGTGCTAGTTTTTTCTCTTCTATGCATGCATTGAAGGTGTTTGATGAAATGTTTGAGTGAAAAATCCCGTTGAATTTCTCATAGAACAAAAATATAGAAGGTGTTCGAGACGCACTTGAGCTTTCTCCTCTTTATTTCCCTCGATCGAGGTTAGCAATCTTATCTTTTCTAGGTCATTGATACAATTCATGTGTCGGTGTGAATTGGTTATTTCACTATTTATGATGTCCTGTTTTTTGATAAACTTACTTATATGATGCAGATGAACGGTCGGGAATGGATGTACGGTGACCGGCGCGTAGTCGGGTATATCAAAGGCGTGGATAAATTTATCGATGTGGCTACGGCAAACAAAGAGAATGGATTTATACATTGTCCATGTGTTCAATGTCGGAACAACAAGGAGTACTCTTCCTCGAAAATCATTCACGGCCACCTGATTATGAAAGGTTTCATGCCCAACTATAATTGCTGGACCAAGCACGGGGAAATAGGGGTTATGATGGAAGATGGTGAAGAAGAAGATGATGATAACAACTATCATCATATGTTTCCTGAATACAGTGATACTGCAATGGAAGACAATGGAGAGGAAAGAGGTGAAGAACGGGCATCAGATGAGCCGGCTGATGAACTTGGTAGGATCATTTCTGATGCAAAGCGAGACTGTGAAACAGAAAATGAGAAGTTGAAGTTAGAGGGCATGTTAGAAGATCACAAGAAATTGTTGTACCCAAATTGTGAAGATGGCAGCACAAAGCTCGGTACCACACTGGAATTGTTGCGATGGAAGGCAGAGTGTGGTCTAACTGACTCCTCATTTGAAAATATGCTGAAAATAATGAAGCTGAAGTTTCCAAAACATAACGAACTTCCCGAGAGTACCTACGAAGCAAAGAAGACTCTCTGTCCTCTGGGATTAGATGTGCAAAAGATACATGCATGCATTAATGACTGCATCCTCTACCGCGGTAAGGAGTATGAGAATTTAGATAAATGCCCGGTATGCAATGCGTTGCGGTATAAGATCAGACGAGATGACCCTGGTGATGTTGAGGGAGAGCCCCTCCGGAAGAGGGTTCCTGCTCGGAGAACAAGCAAAACAGACTTGCGCCCCTCTCAAGGTGATTTCCCAAACCAATGTGGGGCCGAGCAAATATGGGGCCGAAGAGCAGTATGATCCAGAGGTAGTTGCACAATACGGAGAAGCTGCCGCTGCTCAAGGTATGAGTATTGCCCAGTACTTATCCCAGTTAGAGTTCTTCCCCGTGAGTGAAGTAGCATACAAATACCAGTACGGCAAACCTCTCGTCAAACCTGAGGAGGTAAACAATCTTCCAACAAAAATGCGAAGATTGCATAACTGGTACATGCATGCCACAAAGGCCGGGGCTAACTGGATAGTGCTGAGGGTTACAAAAAAGCATCATGGGAAAGAAAAGGATGACATGATATCCATTGAATTTGATGAAATATTTCAATTATTCAATCAAGACTCCTTGGACAAATCGATCATCAGTGCCTATTGTCTGTAAGTACTAATTCTGTAATTAATTTATTCTCTAGCTATCTCACCTTGTTTATTGCATGTATATAATCATACCGTAATATGCAGAATGAAGATTCTCGAATGCAGCAGAGGACAAATCTATGACATTGGCTTCATTGACCCATATTGGGTTCATGAAGCTAATCTCAAAATAAGCCCCCAGGATACGGAGGATAATATAGTACACGCGTTAAGGTTTCAAGAAACCAGAAGGGAAATACTTTTTCCTTACAACTTCGAGTGAGTGTTATTGTCTTGTATACACTTTCTATTTCGCTTACTCGATGTTAAGTATATCATTGATTAGTTATGCATTCGCAGCTTCCACTATATTCTGTTAATCATTCAACTTGACAAAGGGCTTGTACTAGTCATGGACTCGAAACATAAACCCCTTGAGACGTGGAAGGACATGCAGATGCTTCTCCATCGGTAATTATAATCATTACGACACTATATCGGCAACGTTCGTGAATTTTATGATATCAAGTAATTAGTAACTTCTTTTATTCGTTTTCTTCGCCGGGCAGCGCTTGGAAACGGTTCACCAACAAGGCTAGGGGTGTTTGGAAAGAGGAGCTTACATTTCAACCACTAAATGTAAGCACCACTAGCTATATCCGCGCATCTCTTTGATTCTAGTTTTGATACAGTTATTATCATGCTTGATTATTATTTTTGATTGAACTCTGTTCTCGTAAAGTGCCGGACGCAGGGACCAGGTAACAATCTATGTGGATACTATGTTTGCGAGTTCATCCGGCAGACGTGCGATGAGAAGGGCAGAAATTTAGAGCAACTCCACGTACGTAAACAATTTCTATAGTTTTTAATTACAATCAAATTGTGTTTAGTTTCATTCATATAGGCTGACTCCTTTTTAAATCAGATCGAACGTCTACGGGACGGTCTTCTGCCAAAGGATCACGTACGAGCAATTCAGGAGGAATTGGCGGGATTCTTGGATGCAGAAGTCCTAAACCCAAAAGGGGAATACTATTCGGCTGTGTATAGACAATAGGAATTGGCCGGTAGCATCGAATAGCAACTTTTGTATGTAGTGCATGAACTCGATCCGTGTATTGAATGTAATATTGTCATGATGATCTTGTGTAATATAAGGTTCCTTCATTGATAAGTGCAAAACACAAAATAAACAATAAAACAACCTAAATGAATTCTCTGCCGTGGCACAAAAAGTGGCGAAAATGCTGCCGCGGCAACAAAATGTGCCAAAATGATTTCTCTGTCGCGGCAGAGAAATGGGCCAAATTTCTGCCGCGGCAAAAAAATGTGCCAAAATGATTTCTCTACCGCGGCAGAAGGTTATTAGTCCCGGTTCGTGTTACGAACCGGGACTAATGCTCCACCCCCCTCGCCCTCTGCCGCTGCCACGTGTGCACCCTTTTGTCCCGGTTGGTGGGGCAACCGGGACTAAAGGTTAGGGCTTTAGTCCCGATTGCCCCGTCCTGGTTGGGCAACCGGGACTAAAGCCCCGTACCAACCGGGACCAATAGCCCCGTTTCCACCAGTGAGTGCGGACTGGTGCATAGCTCTCTTCGGGTCCCCCACCGGAGGTGGATGGGACGCGAGATATGTGGTGGCTGCCATGATTGCAGCTTGTGGCGTCTTCGGGATGACGTTGTCTTTGACGTCCATCTCCATGAAGGACGTGTTGAGGGTTCGGGTGACCTCGCGACGTGCAGCGGGGTCCATGTTATACGTGCGAGAGTGATGCTTGTTGGCTTGATTGCCGTGTGATCTGGAGCCACCAGCGGAAGAGAGCGCATCTCGCCGCGCGCCAGACTCCGAGGCTGCTTGCTTGCGTTTGTCGAGATCCTCACATGCCTGTTGTGCTTGCCGATGAGGAGGAGGTGGTATGCCATCAGCAAGTCCCGTGAAGAATTGACGAGTAGGATCTTGTTGCCCGCCACGGCTTCGTGTGCCTGGCGCCAGCCGTCCTTGTTGAGGTTGATCCGCTGATAAGCGGCGGCGTCGCCCTCTTTGGGCGGGAGGGATGGTTGCCTCCGGTTTCCTCCGTTTTCACCCTGTGGGTTGGGTGGTGGTATGTGGGCACCCGAACCTGGTGGTTGTTGTTCCACGTCACTTTAGATGAACATGGCGCACTAGTAGTGCCCGCGGATTGGATCGCTGCTGCCACAGCTTTCGGATCTGAAACCGTAGGTTCCCTCATTCGATGGGGGATGCACAGATCTGAGTTGCAGCTGCTGCTATCGTATGACTCGTATGTCAGCGTTGACGTGCGTAGCACGCTGGGATGCGGGGCCCACGAGGCGGGCCTGATTGATGGCAATGGCACCCGCTCTGGGAGGCGGAGAGTGCCGGTCTGTCCCACCTGGAAGCAGAAGCTCCCGAACAGAATCTCGAGCTCGTCGCCTACGGGCTCGAAATTCTTGATGGTGGCTGGCGAGTGGGCGGTGAAGTCGAAAGCGCCGAAGAGGAGATGGCTCTTCGTCGCCGGGGAGTTGTAGATCTCTTTGGTTGTGACCGTGACAATCGCACAATCAACGCCCCCGATTCGCACAGACGGCACCAATTGACGAGGATCGATCTCGTCAATGCCCATTGTTATGAGCTTAGGTTTTGGAGAAGATGGGGATGCTGGAAATCACGGAACGGTTAATAGACAAGCAACTAGGGGACATGAGATTTACCCAGGTTCAGGCCCCCGGAGGGAAAACCCTACTCCTGCTTGTCTGCTCTTGATTACGGCGGAACCGAAAAGTACAGTGGTGCGCAAATGTAATCTGGCATGGAGGTGTGTATGAGGTGAGAAGTTGTCCTCCTCGTTGTGCCCTCCTAGGATTTATATAGAGATAGGCAGGTCCCGGGCACAGATCGAGTTGGTTACAAGTTAGTGTTTGCCCCTTTGAATATTCTATCTACTCTAGTCTTGCTCTCCAAAGATTCGAAGACGCCATGGGCTTGGGCCACCCGAAAATCTCCACATGCCGTGTAAATTCTTGTGGGCCTTCCTTGGGCTGGACCAGGTATGCTAATATTGTGTACCCATAGGGTATAACCATGTCATAAACGACTTTTATTAAAGAGAGATACATTTTTGAAGGGGTTGTATTTCTTCATGAAGTTTTGAATGATATGCATATGAGAAAAAACTAAAGAGTCATGTTTAAGATCGACTTTGAGAAGGAATTTGACAAGATGAAATTGCCATATCTATTACAAGTTTTAGAAATGAAAGGATTTCCCCCATTATGAAAAGATTGGGTAACGAATCTGTGAAATGATTGAATGCAACTACTATTGAAGCCCTTGCACTTCCGAAAGCATTGGAATTTCTAGAGCAGTTGGGTTGCTCTTTGGTTATCATTGAATTAGATTCTTTAGAGCTGATGTTGGCTCTAATGGTGTGACTAAAGTCTGGATACCTCACTCGGCGATCCTGGTAGAGTGTTTCTCAAAGGCGAGTATGACGAACAAAGTCATGTTTCTGCAGTGTAACAAGGATGCTAATCAGGTAGCGCACTTAGCTAAGCATGTTTATGAGTCAAAAATGAATGTAGTCTGGGATGGTGAGCCTCCAACATTTATCCTACCATTTCTAATTCAAGATGTGACCATTATATCAACTAAATAAAGATCAAGGTAAAAAGAAGATAAAAAAGTTTTTTCATACCCTCTCTGTTAGGGTTTAGTGCTCCGATGGCGATCCCGGATCACCCCGCGAGATTGGTCACGGTTCTGAGACAAATCCCAATTCCCTTCCAATAGATCGATACTCGTTTGATCTGGACTTTGCCCACCCTCATGATCACCATTTCCCTCTGTCCTGTTCCTTCGTGGCTAGGGCTCTAGAGAGACGATCTCGATGACGGACGCAACTGGCGAATCATCGGGCCTGGCAATGGAAAAGGAAGTGGAGATTGACGACATGCTCAAGCACTTGGATCTCCGTGATGAAGAATTGGATGGCGTGGTGATTGATGCGAAGGAGGTGAAGGAATATCAGAAGGATACGAGATGGCTTGCGATCGGTAGAGTGCAGACGTCGTGATCCTTCAGTGTTGAGGTGTTGTTTGCGAAGATGAGGGCGATCTGGAACCTCTCCAGAGAGCCAATTTGCTGGGAGGCTGGGTAGAATCTATTCATCTTTCAGATGCATTGCTTGGGGGATTGGAAGAAGGTGGTTCATCAGGGTCCTTGGACTTTCCGAGGTTGGGCCCTGCTGGTAGAGGATTACGATGGCATACCTGAGCTCTATAGAAATACTGCGGTGGTAGATGATCTAGCACGCATAGTAGGAAAGACGAAGGAGGTACAGAAGGCCCCGAAACTTATTTTTGAAGGAAACTATGTGCGATTTAGTGTGTTCATCGATGTGGCAAAACCTCAAAAGCGGGTTGTTCCACTAACTGTAGAAGGCGAGGGAAGGAAAATGTCGATGGCAAAGTATGAAAAGATTCCTTTTTCTGTAAACATTGTGGTCTATTAGGGCATGATCATGAGGAGTGAGGGAAGGCATTTGGAGGCCAAAGATCTGCAATATTGTGCTTGGATGCTTGCAACATGCCGGGCTAATACACCGGTAGAACCTTGGCGGTTTGTTTCAAGTGTACCAACAAGGGGAGGTAGTCTGAGCGCGGAGGTCTAAATCAAAAACCCAGGAAAAGGTCATCCTAAGAGGCTTCATTGGATGATGAGGAGGAAATAGGTGATTCCAGCGAAAGCCCTCTAAAATCCAATCCCACTGAGGATATGGTGGATGCTGATGAATTTGTGAATGAAAAAAAGAAGCTAGACCTTGGGGACGACATAGATATGACTCCAAGGAATGATCAGTCAGGTGACACTCATTCTAAACCTATAAAGGACAACGACCGAAAGGTTCCCCCACCATCGCCTGGCTATCTTAACCCTCGTGATCAATAGAAGCAAAGGAAACTGAATGGCTCTTCAAATGACTTGGCAACATTGGCGGACACCCCGGAGGTGGACCGCCGGGCCCAATGACGATAGTAGGCTAGAACGGTCATGGTTTGGGGCAACCAGCGACCGTTTAGGAGCTAGTCTATCTTGTACAGACTTATTATCCCTGCCTGGTATTCATATGTGAGACTAGGCAATCGGAGTGGAGAGTAAAGAATCTGCGTTTTTGGATCGGAATGAAAAATTGCTTTCATGTTAAAGGAGATGGGTCAGGAGGTGGTCTTGCCCTATATTACCAGTACGATATCTTGGTTGATCTGCTCTCATTTAGCAAACGGCACATTGATGTTCATATTAGTGGTGGACCATTTGAGAGGCGATTTTGGGGGATGTTTGTTTATGGTGAACCTCGAGCTAGTGATCGTTCGTCATAACATGTGGACAAGTCTGAGATAGCTTAATCCTCGCTCTTCGAGAATCGTGGTTAATGATAGGTGACTTTAATGCGTCCATGTGGCAGGAAGAGCATTTCTCAAGGATGAAACATTCCGAGAGGCTAATTGTGGATTTTAGGAAGGTTCTCTCGCACTGCGATTTGCATGACATTGGCTTTATGGGTAAACCCTGGACATACAATAATAAGCAAAAGGGATATCAAAGAGTGAAGGTTCATTTAGACAGAGCGGTTGCTATCCCATCTTGGTCGTCTCTTTTCCCCACAATGCGACTAAGGCATCTTAGTTCTTCACACTCAGACCACTGTCCTTTATTATTGTAGCCGGACAAAGATGATGGGCATAGGCCGGTGAGGCCAATTTGCCAGTACGAGGTCATGTGGGAAAGAGAGTCGTCGCTCCCTGCTGCTGTTGATGAAGCATGGTCACGACGTGTTCCTGTGCATGATCTAGGTGATGTGAACACGTCAATGCAAACATGATGTCGAGCTTATATAGTTGGAAAGCAAAGAATTTAAAGTCTTTTCCAAGGGAGATGGAGAAGAAACAGATGAATTTGGATGATCTCCTTCTCTGTTCATATGTGGAAAGTATAAAAAAGAGGTGTTAACTAAGGAGATGGATGAATTACTCTATAGTGAGGACATTATGTGGATGCAAAGATCGCGTGTTGCATGGCTGCGGGAAGGAGACATAAATACCAACTACTTTCATCGTCGTGCGTCCTGGAGGAATAAGAAGAACTGGGTGCGCAAATTAAAAAGGCCAGATGGCACATGGACTATGGATGCACGGGAGATGGAGGAAATGACTATGGACTTCTTTAAAATGTTATATACTAGGGATGAAGAAGTAGATTATACTATCATTACAGATCTTCTACAACCCTGTGTTGATGCTGATGCAAATGAACGACTTTGTGCACCATTTTCGGAGAAGGAAATCAGTGATGCTCTATTCCAAATTGGCCCTCTAAAATCCCCAGGACCTGATGGATTTCCAGCATGATTTCTTCAGCAGAACTGGGACCTTCTTAAAGAGGATGTGGTGAGTGCATTACATTGTTCCTTCACTGATGGTGTGATGCGTAAGGAAGTTAATGATACTGTCATTGTTCTGATTCCAAAAAAGAATAACCCTGAGGAGCTGAAAGATTTTCGTCCAATTAGTCTCTGCAATGTAATATTTAAAGTGGTTTCTAAATGTCTTGTTGATGGATTTCGTTGGGACTCCAAGTGCAGAGTGTTGTCGTCGAGGTTTGATCTCGTCAATGCCCATTGTTATGGACTTGGGTTTTGGAGAATATGGGGATGCTGGAAGTCGCGAAACGGTTAACAGGCAAGCAACACAGGGACACGAGGTTTACCCAGGTTTAGGCCCCCAGGGGGAAAACCCTACTCCTGCTTGTTTGTTCTTGATTACAGTGAAACCGAAGGTTACAATGAGTACGCAGATGCAATATGGCATGAGGTGTGTGTATGAGGTGAATTATTTTTCTCGTCGTGCCTTCCTGGCCCTTATATAGACAGGCCAGGTCCTAGGGTAGGTCGAGTCGGTTACAGGTTAGGGTTGAATCCTTTGAAATTCTGTCTACAACTAGTCGTGTCCTTCAAGGAGTCGAACTTGTAATGGGCTTGGGCAACCCAAATTCTTCTTGGACAGCAAGTCTTCACGTGGTCCTTCCCTGGGTTGGACCGGGTATACCAATGTCATGCACACGTAGGGTATATCCATGTCAGTAGCCCCCGAGTATTCAGTCGAATCGTAGATTCGACTGGAGACTTTATAAATTTTTGGGTGCTTATCATTCGAACCTGTCTTTCAAGAGTAAATACGTTAAGTTCATAGGGATTGTTGATACGTGTGCTTGACTCGCCCGACAGATCAGGGTCAGTTAACTTTCATAGGACAAAACAACACGATATTCTTCAGACTCGAGTCCCCGGACTCGAATCCAGAACAGATGCTGGTGTAATCCGACTCAGGCCACTGAGGTCATACATGAGTCGAATTTCAGTGACTTTTAAGTGATGTACCCAACACGTCCGTCGGAATTTTTATCGTGCATGTTGACATGGGAGTTTACTGGCAGAGCACAGTCGGGTGCGTTACCAAGCCATCAGATGATACCTGTAGGGATTATCTTTGCATCATAGACACATCATTCAAAGTTTTATCACCACGGAGGTGTTTTGGGTGACCAAGGAGGATGCTTCTCACTTAGAGTTAATTAGGACAAAGTTGTCAAAAAGTTTTTGTGATTCGTGATCCGAAGGATCTCATTCGAATAGTTCATAGGGTGCACGGTCAGTGCTCCCTATGGGAGTATCCCCCGAGTGTCTATTTGAGTCGTAGACTCGAGTGGAGACTTTAGTCATGCGGATGTTATCCATGTCAATATGCTTTCGAATGTGTGATCAGCGCTCCCTATGGGAGTAGCCCCCGAGTCCATAGTGGAGTCTCAAACTTGACGTAGGACTCGAAGATCTCTTCAAGGGGCTGTTACCATTGTAGTTTCTCACGTGCGCGGCCAGCGCTCCTGATAGGAGTAGCCCCCGAGTAGTTGGTTAAGTTGTAGACTCGAGTAAGTACTTTATGTTAAGTTGAAATCTTCGAGTCGTTGCTGGATTTGCTTTGATGACGCCATTGTTCGATGATTGGTGAGCTCAATCGTCTATGGCAGCAGATATGATGCGACAGGACGATCGTGGGTCCCACCTTCTGACTTGAATTTGACTAGTCACGCGTAATCGTGGTGAAAATTATGGTGTCTCCTCGGTTTCCGCGCATAGTGAGTGGCGTGCTCATGACGGTTCAGGTGGATGTTGACACGTGTACGGTGAGATCTAGGGCACGCGTTAGGGCTTCTGCATCAACGGCTCCACTTCGTCGTCTTCATCTTTTTATACCGTGGGGAAAACAGAGGAGTTTTACCCCTTTGTCATTTGCTTCCATCTTTCCACCATTGCTGTCATTTCCTGAGTTCTTGCTTATGCTACGCACTGGACATCATCTGTGTGTTTCCTTCATCCTTTCTTCGTTCGCACCGCTGCGCTCGCCGCTCCTCGATGGACAAGCCGAAGAGGAGCTCGTCCGCTGCATCGGGCTCAAGCGCCGTCGGCGCCGCCAAGAAGGCCGCTGCAAGGCGCACCATCGATGGCAGATGGCGGCGCACTGAGATGAGGGAGGCAGATTTGTGCAAGCTACGCCAGTCCGGCTTGATCTCCAAGAACAAGGACGACACCATTCTTCCTGATCAGGAGGTAATTCCGCGTCCACCCAAAGGATTTCGGGTTATGTTCTTTCGTTCATCATTCGCGTTCTCTCATTGCTCGCCCATGAATTTCTTCGTGGGCTCCTTTTTCTCTACGGGATCCAGCTTCATCATCTGTCGCCCAACTCTCTTCTCCACATCGCCTGCTTCATTACTCTTTGCGAGTGCTGGCTCGGTATCGAGCCTCACTTTGGCCTCTTCCGGAGACTCTACTATGTGAAGAGGCAATCTGGTACCGGTGGTGTTTATCCACTGGGACGGTGCGGGATTTCCATCCGCCCCTATTCCCAGCTCTTATCCTTTCATATTTGCCAGTCCATCCAGCAGTGGCGGAGAAAGTGGTTCTACATCCGTGATGTCAAGCTGGACGGTTAGCATTACGAGCTCGCTCCCTTCAATTCCACCCATAATATTACCCGAAAACGCTCATGGTCCAACAACATCTTGGATGGTGAATCGGAGGAGGTGGAGAAGATCTTCAAGCGGGTGGAGGCCCTTCAGTTGACTCCAGGCAAAGAGGTCAACGGTGTTGATATAATTCCCACCTTCCTCAAGCGTCGGGTGCAGCCGCTCCAAGTGAGAGCGCACCCGATGTTTTTGTATGCTGGCGCCAGCGACCAGACAAGGGTTTTGCCGGAGGAGATGTCTTCGGCTGATCTTGATAGGGCACTTCGTCCTCTCCTGAAGCACAAGGCTGAAGAGGATCTTCCGGGGAAGTCCTTGACTCCTCCTTTTAGTGCGAAGAAAGTAGTCCCTCAAGTGAAACCTATAGTTGCGTGTAACGCTTTTCGAGTGCTTGTTGGTTGTTATTAATACTTGTCTCGTTTCACCTTTTGTCTTCAATTTGCAGGGCTATAAGGTAGCAGTAATGATGCCCCCTCTGCCTGAAAAGTACTTAGCTGCACCAGACAATGAAGAAGCAGAGTCAGAGTCTGAACTCCCCCTCTCCTGCGTAGTCGCCTTGCTTAGAAAGCCCCGAGCCGAGCGAAGGGCAGACTCGAAAGAGGTCCTAGAGTGAAACTTCGATGGGGCGATGTCGCCAACACTGAAGGGTCCCTCCTTCCTCGAGCATCACGACGGGTATGAAGGTGCGACCTCTGCCCCCATTGCGGCTATGCCTGTTCGGGCGATGTCCCCTTAGCCGCCGGCTAAGAAGAAGAAGAAGAAGGAGGCTCCTGTATTCAACTTGTTAGACATACCATCGTAAGTTACTCTGATCAAGTCTTGTTATTTTGTTGATATGATAAGAATTAGCTTGTTGTTGATTTGGCTCCTCATAAGTGCTAGCAGTAATCATTCAGAAGAGTCCCTCGATGAGGAGCCCGAAGAGATGTTCGGGGAGTTGAAGCCTACTTCTTCGTTCCCCAAGATGGTGGCCAACTCCGACGGCAATAATTCGAGCTCCCTGCGGCATGGGGCTCGGGCGATCGTTACTCGGGAGACACAAACAAAACCTTCGGAGTCACCAGCTGACCATGTAAGTATTTGTACTCTTTTACGTGGGCGAGCCCCCGAGCCTTTTATTCATCAGGTGTGTTGCTTCTCTGACAACCCTTTATCTGTGATGCCAATCGCCTAAACCAGCGGCACCTTTCTTTGGAGGGCAACCTCAAACAACTACGAGGTGCATAGGTTTCTTCTTATTCGGTTGCAGGTGCTAATAGAGTATTTTCTTATGTTTATCTTTCTCTTCCCCATGTTGTAGATGAGAACAACGATGCCCTCCACAAGCTGAACGCACTCAAAAAGAGTCTCGGAAAAGCGGATAAGAAGGCAAAGGATGCTGCAAAGGCCCTCCAGCTTCAGCAGAAGGAGGCCGAAGACCGTGAGCAGCAGCTCGTGGCTGTCGCGGCGTCGCGGGGGAAAGCCATGGCTGAAAAGCTTATAGCTATTGCCGAAGCGATATCTGGTAGGCCACTTTGTTCTTCTTTTGAGTGTTACATGTTTCAGGTGCGATTCATTGTTCCTCACCCAAAAGGTTTGCTGTTTTTTCCTATAGATTCTTCTGGTGTTACGTTTGATTGTGACGCCCTAGAGCACGGGGATCCTCTTGCGGACACTGTTGCGGTGATCGAAGATCGTTGCACCTCTGTCGTGGAGGCGCTCGACAAGGCCAAGAAGGTATACGCCCGCTTATACAAGGAGATCAACCCGAAGGGCGTTGCCCTTGAGGATGTCGACCCCCCCGTGGACGCTCTAGCGGATGATGTTCTAGCAAAGTACAAGCGGACACAGAAGGGGGTCGGCACTGCGACGGGGTTGGCGGTGGCGATGGCGTTCGGCGCTTAGCTGGATCTACAGCAGTTCACGTCCAGGATACCAACAGCGGCAGATGGCACTGTGGTAGCGTTTGCTTCCTTCGCCTCCCGCTGCAAGCATTTTGGTCCTAAGCTCATTGATCTTCTAGCCAACTACTCGCTGGAGCAGCAGCGAGTGGCCAAGACTAGACAGTCTGGATCCAAAGCTGCTCCGAATGGTGACGCCTAGGTCCTTCTGCCTTGTAGCTTGCTTAGTGTAGTTCCTTTTTCTTTTGCATATGTAACGCCTTTGAGCTAAACAAGTGTCACTCTGCCACGTAGTGGATTTATTTGTGTAAATATGAATGCACCTTTTGACTGTTGTCAAATGTCATGATTTTGATGTTTGCTTGTGCACCCTTAGGGTCCTTCGAGTGAGGATCTGGTGGTTACACCTTCTCCTTTGCTTGGCGCTTGCACATCGTTGAGCGAAACGTCGCAGTTGCCATTTATGCGTGATTGCATCCGAAGCCTGGAGAAGGACATCCTCAGCATCCATGGTCATGTGGGTGTTTGGAAATTCAAGGTTGAGCAAGCCACTGCCAGGGAAGAGTTTCTTCTTGAATAATTTCAGCAGGTTGGCGAGCAACTCCAATGTAAGTCATCCTGATCCTTTATCCCTTCGACTGTGCCGGGCGTTTTTATGTCACCTTGCTTGCTGTATTGTGCAGTTGTAAATCTTCTTCTGAAGGAAGAGAAAGAGCGTGTTGCAATTCGAATGAATTGCTTGACGCAACAAGAGCTGGATGCCGGTGTCACATCCCAAAATTTTCCAAATTTTGTAATGTGAAAAATAAATAAACAAAATAAATAATTGTTGAAACTTAGGGTAAAAGGAAACTTTTTGATTCCAAATGGAAACTTAAAATCCCATCTTGAACAAACTTTGATTAATGTTTGAATCCAACTAAATTCAAATCAAGTGAAATGCATTCTTCATAAATGCATCTTGAAATTTAAACACTTGGAAAATAAACCAGAACTCTAAAACCCTAATGGAAGAAAAACATTTCCAAGCTATCTCCAAGATCATGGATTGGATCCATATAAAATTTGTCAACAAATATTTATAAATGATCAAGAATGACAAATAGAAATATTATAAAACCATAGAAACTAATTTCATTCAATTTGGAACCATAGATAAAATCTTATAAATTTAATAAGATAAGGAAAAGTAAATTCCAAAGCTAATAAAGCACTTATCTAAAATCCATACCAATATGTGAGAAATTAATCCTAAAATAGATATAAAAGGATAAGCAAATATTAAATAAGATTTTACAAATTTGAATCACCAAGTTTGGACCTTTAAATAAAAAGATATGGACTTTATAAGATAAAGAAGAAATAATAAATAAGGACTATTTGATAAGAGCTAAATAAAACTTGGCCAAGACCACAAACAAATGGAATAACATAATCCAACTCAAATGAAATAAATGGATAAATAATATTGAAATAAAATAATATGGCCTTAACCAAATTCTATTCCATTTGATTAAAACAATTCCCTAATAAGAATGATTAATTAAATCATGGGAAAATAGTATTTGGAATTTACCCAAGTGGATTAAAAGTCATTTAATTAACTTAAATGGAATCAAAGAAATCACCTAAATAAAATTTATTGAATTAAAACTATAATTGATTTCATTGGAATAAAAACAAATACCCAATTTAAATGATTTATAAATCACATTAAAAGTATTCCAAATAATTCAAGGTGAATTATTTGACACCCTAATAAATAAATAAAACCTACTGAATAGGTTTGGTAAAAATATGGATTTCAAATAAAGTTTTAAAACACATTAAAACCTATTCGAAATAAATACAAATGTCCATTTATAAAATAAATAAAAGACCCTAAAAAGAATAAATAATTATTCTAAATTTGACCTTAGAATGAACTAATAATCAGTATTTGAATATAAACAAAGTTTGATAGAGGTTTGATTTCAAATAGTTTTTGAATTGATTAAACAAAATCAAAACAGATAAATAGAAAAAGAAAAAGGAAAAACAATCTGTACAAAAAAAAGAAACAAAGCCAACCCAGCCCAGCAAAGCCCAACTGGCCCAGCAGCCCACTCCCACTCCCCGAAACGTTTTTCTCACCGCAGAACAGACCCACCCCCTCGCTGACTGCTGGCCCCACCTTTCCTCCCCCCCCTCACTGACTAACCAGGCCCACACGTCAGTCGTCGTTTCCACCCCAGCGACCAGTTCCTCCCCCTCATTCCTCCGACTGTTTCCTGTGTAATTTCGCAGCTTCAATTCCCGTTGAATGCACGAGTAAATCCCACCCACGTCCACGCGTACTTAATCTCCATGCTCCCCTCTCCCTTTTCCCCCAATCATCACCCCACCGGTGCCACCAGGCTGCTCCGATTTTTCTCGGAACCACCACTGCCCCGACGACCTCTTCCGGCTGATTCCGGTGAAGCTAGACCACCCTCCACTCCCTGGCATCCACCAGCTTGATCCCCACCGTCAGTAGAACCTTCCCATAGCCCCAGCTTGGTCGCGCATGCACCAGGGGCTCGGCAACTTCGAAGTCCGAGCACCACCGTGAACCTTCCCAACTCTGGCGATCTCCCTCGATATGTACTGACCGCCCCCTCCCCTCTAGTTGACACGCGAATGATCCCCAGCACCGTGCGCATCTAACTGCACCCCGGTTTTGTATTAGAGTGCACCGTGGCGTCGTCTCCGACAACGACTGACCGCACCCGACGCCAGACACATCTCCGACGAGGAATTACCGATGATTCAGTGCGCCCCTCAACGAGATACTGCCACGTTGAGCATCGCAACGATCCCCTGAACCTGGTGAGCCACTCCTTTTACTCTGTCGCTTCCTTCATCGCTGGCGACGCCACTTCCAGGCCGCCGCCGCCGCGCGTCAGACACCAGCGCCGCCAGTTCTAGGTCAATGCACTGAGGACCGTTGGATCTTGATCCTGTGGCGTAGATAGAGTCATTTAAACAAAGGGGTACGAGCTTATCTGCACCGTTCAGTCTCACTTAGATCCAACACACCTCGTAGCGTAATCCAACCGAAACGGTACAGACCAATAGCAACACGACGCGTGGCCTGTGTGTTGTTTTAAAAACAGAATAGACTCTATTAGATATGTGAATTTGTAAATTGCATAACTTTAAATCTACATGTCCAAATTTTTCAAATTTTATATCAATGGAATCAGCAGAACAAACCCTAACCAACGATTCACTTTGTTTAATAAATTGCTTCTGGTAAAATTGTTGTTTTTGCAGAAACTTGTGTAGGCATAATTTGAATATAAAATTCATTCTAAAAATATTTTTGGGATAAATATTTGGCAAATGGATTGTTTTGAACCTACTGACCATATAAACCAACTTGTGGATTCAAAAACATATTTTGTGAAGCAAAAGAATAAATCTTTGATTTAGAACATTTCTAGTCAGATAAAAATATGGTTTATATGTTAAAAATGCTTTTGGAGGAAACCCTTTGGGAAATGTTTTGATTTAAACTGTATGACCCCAAACACCAAGTTTTAGAATTAAAAATATATTTGGTGAACCCTATAAAGATTATTGCTTTGCTAAAGGCATTTCCAACCACATAAAATATTGATTTGGTTTAAAAATGGTTTATAGGTAAAATCTTTTGCAAATGGCTTTGCCACTTTTATAAAATGACCAATAGGTGTTTTAAAATGTTTATAACCTAATAGAAACCACTTTTCCAAATAAAACAAACTTTGGCATACTTGCATGCATTGCCTTGTTTTTATTATTTTATGTGATGATTGCTTGAATGGTAGATTGAATATTTGCTTGCTTGGTAGAATTGTACTGGAATTTGAAGAGTGTGGTTATTGCAAGATCAAGGAGTGAACTTATAATCTCTACCAAAAAGGCAAGTGATGCTCCATACTTTTGTCCCATTATTTTCACTATGCATTAGTGATATTTCTAAGTAGGACTTGCATGGAATTTGCTAAGTGTAAACTATGCCATGGGAAATCCTAGTAGATGAAACCTTAGTAGAAATTTCCTAAGTTAAGATTCCTACTACTATCATGCTTAGCTTAGCTAGTAGAAAACAAGGGTGGAATATATTCATACTATGGAATATTTCTAAGTCAAGGACTTGTGTTTTGTTTAATAAAACAGCCAAGTGAATGAATCACCTAGGTGGAATGGAAGGAATGGTTTGTGTTGAGTGGTTACACAAGGCCCATTTCTATGGTTTACCTTGTGTATCTCACTTGTGGATGGCCACCCAGGAACAAAGAGTTTAGAGATGTCAAATGTTGAGAAGCTTCAAGTGCAGCCACTTGGCATTATGGGCTCTGCCTGGATCATATAGGTTGCAATAACTTAGCCAAATGGACAGTTGGTGGTAGGGGATTGATAGGTTGGAGCGCGTCCATTCTGGTCTAAGGGAAGGCTTCTAAAAGATCTTGTCTTGGTGAAATCAAGTCTTGTGGGGAATGTGCACCACCTCTGCAGAGTGAAAAATCTAAGTACTTAGCCATGTCCCTGGTAAAGGACAATTTGAGCATCAAGACATGGAAGCTATCAAGAATCTCCTCATCCCAATTTCTAAGTTAAAATTCTGTGGTTGAACAAGGGTTGAAGGATCACCAATTTATATTGGGAGATGCCTTGGGTGATTTTGTCAAGCAAAAACCTAGTGTTTTCAAATGATAAGGAAAATCTATTTTGAGCAAAGCAAGCCTAAGCTCCACTTAACCAAATGCATATAGATGATAGACTCCACTATACTACCATAGTATCACTTGCCAATACAATTCAAATGTATTGACCCTTGTGGCTGTAATTTATTATGTTGCAGGTTTGTTTGATGTTAGTGAAGTGTGTTGATTAGGATTACAAGTCTACAACCAACATGTTTGCCTGTGGCACTTTGAAGATGAAGGACTCCATGCTAAAGTTATTTCTGCTACATTGTAATAAGATAGCCAAATGAGATATGTAAGATGTAATGAATTATTTTATTCCTGGTTATAAAGTTGTATTATGACCTTTGTTTCTGGATACTACATCTTAACTGTGGATGCTAGCTATTGATCCAGGGACTAGCATTGTAAACACAAGGATCTCTACCTTATTAAAGGTTGGGACCTCTACAGATGGTATCAGAGCACTGTGTTGTCTGTAGGATTGTAACCCTAGGATTGGACAAAACCCTTTAGAAAAATAGGAGTTATTTTTGTTCCAAAAATTATTTACAAAAAATCTTGTAAACTCTTTCCTCAACCTTTTTGGTTTTAATTATATATCTCTTCTAATTCAACTTGATGAGTAAAGCCTCAACCATGAGCAAAGGACTTCACCAACTCAAATGACTTCAACTTCAACATCATTAAAGACTTCAACTTTATTTTTCCCAAGGACTTCAACTTGGATATCACTAAGGACTACAAGTGAGACAAGAAATATTACTCAAGACTTGAAGACTAAGGAAACAAAACATAGAAGGGACCATCATCACCTTTGAAGTTTTGTGACCAAGACACAAGAATTTTTCCAAGGATACAATGGTTTTGTTCAAGAAAGAACAACTAAGAATAATGGAAGGATCTCAAGTGAACCATATAGTTGGACCACCATATTTAGATTAAATCAAACACACCAACTTATGTGGTGTAGAAAAAATATTTTATTGCCTAAAAATGTGCTTAAAACTTATTGTTTGAGTGCAATGTTTGTTTGTGATTGCTTGCACATTGCTTGTGTGAATTGTGATGTGTGTGATTAGAATTAATTCCTTAGAAATCTTTTGCCTATTCTAATCCCAATCCAACCCAAACAGATGACTACTCCAAGAAACTTCAACATCAAGAATGGTGACAACAACAACCAAGAGATGCACATGAGAGAACTCATAGTAACCCAAACCCAGTTGAACCAAGTGACAACTCAATTTTGGGCCAACAACAATGATTTAGACCAAACCATGCAAAGGTTTTTGGAAACCCAAACCCAATTGTTGCATAGGATGACAAATCAAATGATCAACATGGGAGACAACCCTTGCAAAGGAGCTTATGACAACAAGGATGTCAAGGATGATATTCTAGAAGGAACTCAAGCTTGCAATGTTTATGGAGACAAGGATCACACTTCCAAAGAGCATGAAGCTCAATGCCCCAATTGTGAAGAGAAACATCCAACTAATCAATGCCCCACATATCAAGCTACTTGTTTCCTATGTGAAGGAAATAATCATGTCCCTATCCAATGCCCCATCTATTCCATAGTTCAACAAAGGAAACAAGGTGGAGTACATCAACAGTTTGTA
Organism: Avena sativa; assembly: GCA_916181665.1. Classification (NCBI taxonomy): domain Eukaryota; kingdom Viridiplantae; phylum Streptophyta; class Magnoliopsida; order Poales; family Poaceae; genus Avena; species Avena sativa. Next base: position 282,702,840 of record OV702293.1, read on the forward strand.
AACCCTCATGAAGGAACAACTTCTACCAAGAAGGATGAAGGCAAAGTCAAAACTATGCATCATAAGGCCAAATCCAAAGTGAACACAAAGTGTTGCTACTCTTGTGAAGAAGAAGGTCATATCTCTAGTAACTGCCCAAGAAGAGAGAAAGATTTCCCACCTTTGTGGTGAAATATGAAGAGCATGAACTAGAAGAACTCCTAGCTTTGGAGAGACCCAAGAAGAAGAAGAAATTCCCCAACCCTAGCAAGAAGGATATTACCCAAGAACAATGTTACACTTGCAAAGAGATGGGACACTATGCCAATGAATGCCAGAAAAGAAGAAGAACCAAGGAAACAAACAAGAGGCAATGATACCAAAGGAAAAGAAAGATATCAGCCAAGTGATGTGTTTCAAATGCAAAGAACTAGGACATTATGCAAACAAGTGCCCAGAGAAGATACATCAAGATCCCAAGTAAACCAAGATGTAATCTAGTTAGAAATTTTTAAGGGTGGTAGTACCCTAGTTGCCTTGAAGCCAACTTGTAACCCTATCTTTCCCAAATCTCGGGACGAGATTTATTTTAAGGGTGGTAGCCTATCACATCCCAAAATTTTCCAAATTTTGTAATGTGAAAAATAAATAAACAAAATAAATAATTGTTGAAACTTAGGGTAAAAAGAAACTTTTTGATTCCAAATGGAAACTTAAAATCCCATCTTGAACAAACTTTGATTAATGTTTGAATCCAACTAAATTCAAATCAAGTGAAATGCATTCTTCATAAATGCATCTTGAAATTTAAACACTTGGAAAATAAACCAAAACTCTAAAACCCTAATGGACGAAAAACATTTCCAAGCTATCTCCAAGATCATGGATTGGATCCATATAAAATTTGTCAACAAATATTTATAAATGATCAAGAATGACAAATAGAAATATTATAAAACCATAGAAACTGATTTCATTCAATTTGGAACCATAGATAAAATCTTATGAATTTAATAAGATAAGGAAAAGTAAATTCCAAAGCTAATAAAGTACTTATCTAAAATCCATACCAATATGTGAGCAATTAATCCTAAAAGATATATAAAAGGATAAACAAATATTAAATAAGATTTTACAAATTTGAATCACCAAGTTTGGACCTTTAAATAAAAAGATATGGACTTTATAAGATAAAGAAGAAATAATAAATAAGGACTATTTGATAAGAGTTAAATAAAACTTGGCCAAGACCATAAACAAATGGAATAGTATAATCCAAGTCAAATGAAATAAATGGATAAATAATATTGAAATAAAATAATATGGCCTTAACCAAATTCTATTCCATTTGATTAAAACAATTCCCTAATAAGAATGATTAATTAAATCATGGGAAAATAGTATTTGGAATTTACCCAAGTGGATTAAAAGTCATTTAATTAACTTAAATGGAATCAAAGAAATCACCTAAATAAAATTTATGGCATTAAAACTATAATTGATTTCATTGGAATAAAAACAAATACCCAATTTAAATGATTTATAAATCATATTAAAAATATACCAAATAATTAAAGGTGAATTATTTGACACCCTAATAAATAAATAAAACCTACTGAATAGGTTTGGTAAAAATATGGATTTCAAATAAAGTTTTCAAACACATTAAAACCTATTTGAAATAAAGACAAATGTCCATTTATAAAATAAATAAAAGACCCTAAAAAGAATAAAAGAATTATTCTAAATTTGACCTTAGAATGAACTAATAATCAGTATTTGAATATACACAAAGTTTGATAGAGGTTTGATTTCAAAAAGTTTTTGAATTGATTAAACAAAATCAAAACAGATAAATAGAAAAAGAAAAAGGAAAAACAATCTGTACAAAAAAAGAAATAAAGCCAGCCCAGCCCAGCAAAGCCCAACTGGCCCAGCAGCCCACTCCCACTCCCTCTCCCCGAAACGTTTTTCTCACCGCAGAACAGACCCACCCCCTCGCTGACTGCTGGCCCCACCTTTCCTCCCTCCCCCTCACTGACTAACCAGGCCCACACGTCAGTCGTCGTTTCCACCCCAGCGACCAGTTCCTCCCCCTCATTCCTCCGGTCGTTTCCTGTGTAATTTCGCAGCTTCAATTCCCGTTGAACGCACGAGTAAATCCCACCCACGTCCACGCGTACTTAATCGCCATGCTCCCCTCTCCATTTTCCCCCAATCATCACCCCACCGGTGCCACCAGGCTGCTCCGATTTTGCTCGGAACCACCACTGCCCCGACGACCTCTTCCGGCCGATTCCGGCAAAGCTAGACCACCCTCCACTCCCTGGCATCCACCAGCTTGCTCCCCACCGTCAGTAGAACCTTCCCATAGCCCCAGCTTGGCCACGCATGCACCAGGGGCTCGGCAACTTCGAAGTCCGAGCGCCACCGTGAACCTTCCCAACTCCGGCGATCTCCCTCGGTATGTACTGACCGCCCCCTCCCCTCTAGTTGACACGCGAATGATCCCCAGCACCATGCGCATCTAACTGCACCCCGGTTTTGTCTTAGAGTGCACCGTGGCATCGTCTCCGACAGCGACTGACCGCACCCGACGCCAGACACATCTCCGGCGAGGAATTACCGGTGCTTCAGTGCGCCCCTCGACGAGCTACTGCCACGTTGAGCATCGCAATGATCCCCTGAACCTGGTGAGCCACTCCTTTTACTCTCTCGCTTCCTTCATCGCTGGCGATGCCACTGCCAGGCCGCCGCCGCTGCGCGTCAGACATCAGCGCCGCCAGTTCTAGGTCAATGCACTGAGGACCGTTGGATCTTGATCCTGTGGCGTAGATAGAGTCATTTAAACGAAGGGGTATGAGCTTATCTGCACCGTTCAGTCTCACTTAGATCCAACGCACCTCGTAGTGCAATCCAACCGAAACGGTACAGACCAATAGCAACACGACGCGTGGCCTGTGTGTTATTTTAAAAACAGAATAGACTCTATTAGATATGTGAATTTGTAAATTGCATAACTTTAAATCTACACGTCCAAATTTTTCAAATTTTATATCAATGGAATCAGCAGAACAAACCCTAACCAACGATTCACTTTGTTTAATAAATTGCTTCTGGTAAAATGGTTGTTTTTGCAGAAACTTGTGTAGGCATAATTTGAATATAAAATTCATTCTAAAATTATTTTTGGGATAAAATCTTTGGCAAATGGATTGTTTTGAACCTACTGACCATATAAACCAACTTTTGGATTCAAAAACATATTTTGTGAAGCAAAAGAATAAATCTTTGATTTAGAACATTTCTAGTCAAATAAAAATGTGGTTTATATGTTAAAAATGCTTTTGGAGGAAACCCTTTGGGAAATGTTTTGATTTAAACTCTCTGACCCCAAACACCAAGTTTTAGAATTAAAAATATATTTGGTGAACCCTATAAAGAATATTGCTTTGCTAAAGGCATTTCCAACCACAAAAAATATTGATTTGGTTTAAAAATGGTTTATAGGTAAAATCTTTTGCAAATGGTTTTGCCACTTTTATAAAATGACCAATAGGTGTTTTAAAATGTTTATAACCTAATAGAAACCACTTTTCCAAATAAAACAAACTTTAGCATACTTGCATGCATTGCCTTGTTTTTATTATTTTATGTGATGATTGCTTGAATGGTAGATTGAATATTTGCTTGCTTGGTTAAATTGTAGTGGAATTTGAAGAGTGTGATTATTGCAAGATCAAGGAGTGAACTTATAATCTCTACCAAAAAGGCAAGTGATGCTCCATACTTTTGTCCCATTATTTTCACTATGCATTAGTGATATTTCTATGTAGGACTTGCATGGAATTTTGCTAAGTGTAAACTATGCCATGGGAAATCCTAGTAGATAAAACCTTAGTAGAAATTTCCTAAGTTAAGATTCCTACTACTATGATGCTTAGCTTAGCTAGTAGAAAACAAGGGTGGAATATATTCATACTATGGAATATTTCTAAGTCAAGGACTTGTGTTTTGTTTAATAAAACAACTAAGTGAATGAATCATCTGGGTGGAATGGAAGGAATGGTTTGTGTTGAGTGGTTACACAAGGCCCATTTCTATGGTTTACCTTGTGTATCTCACTTGTGGATGGCCACCCAGGAACAAAGAGATTTGAGATGTCAAATGTTGAGAAGCTTCAAGTGCAGCCACTTGGCATTATGGGCTCTGCCTGGATCATATAGGTTGCAATAACTTAGCCAAATGGACAGTTGGTGGTAGGGGATTGATAGGTTGGAGCGCGTCCATTCTGTTCTAAGGGAAGGCTTCTGAAAGATCTTGTCTTGGTGAAACCAAGTCTTGTGGGGAAAGTGCACCAAATCTGGAGAGTAAAAAATCTAAGTACTTAGCCATGTCCCTGGTAAAGGACAATTTGAGAATCAAGACATGGAAGCTATCAAGAATCTCCTCATCCCAATTTCTAAGTTAAAATTTTGTGGTTGAACAAGGGTTGAAGGATCACCAATTTCTATTGGGAGATGCCTTGGGTGATTTTGTCAAGCAAAAACCTAGTGTTTTCAAATGATAAGGAAAATCTATTTTGAGCAAAGCAAGCCTAAGCTCCACTTAGCCAAATGCATATAGATGATAGACTCCACTATACTACCATAGTATCACTTGCCAATACAATTCAAATGTATTGACCCTTGTGGCTGTAACTTATTATGTTGCAGGTTTGTTTGATGTTAGTGAAGTGTGTTGATTAGGATTACAAGTCTACAACCAAGATGTTTGCCTGTGGCACTTTGAAGATGAAGGACTCCATGCTAAAGTTATTTCTGCTGCATTGTAATAAGATAGCCAAATGAGCTATGTAAGATGTAATGAATTATTTTATTCCTGGTTATAAAGTTGTATTATGACCTTTGTTTCTGGATATTACATCTTAACTGTGGATGCTAGCTATTGATCTAGGGACTAGCATTGTAAAAACAGGGATCTCTACCTTATTAAAGGTTGGGACCTCTACAGCCGGCGGCTTTTTCTAGAAGGATCGCGACCGAGAGGTTGTCCTTGCGATGGTGCAAGATTGCGTCCATCAAGTGCTTCGGATGCTGAAATGGGCAAGGTCGTCACTCGCAGCGATCTGGGCTACAATGTCCCCCTTGGACTCTGCACCCTCCAGCTTCTTGGGCTTGCTTGGAATGTTTTGGGATACAATCCACGTGAAGGAGCTAGTGCGCCATCAGCTAGTGGCGGTGTGAAGGCAACCATGTCGCTTGTTCGGCTGCATCGCCGCGATGTCAACCTTGCGGAGATAGCAGCTAGGCCACCTCCTCGTCCGGGTGGTATGGCGTGGGATATGCGTCCTCATTACGCAGCAGTGGCGCAGTATGCGGAAGAGATTGTAGATGTATTTGAGGAGCGGACGAACGTTTTGCTCTAGCATGATTGAGTCCTGTAAATGATAAGACAAGGCAATGTAAAATCTGTATATTTTCGAGTGGGCCTGTAATGCCCTTGTAAAGTTGTAATGTATTGGCACATAGTGCATTGTTTAATTGTAGACTGTGCATATCCTTTTCGTTAGCCTGACGTGGTCATCTACTCAGGGTATATGCGTTGTTGTCAATCGACGAAGTCGTATGGTGAGGCGCAGCCCCCGAGCGTGTTTGAGCGATAAATATTTGGGCCAAGGAACTTACCTTTAATTCATCGTAATGTAGGAGGTACGGTGTTCGGCTGAATAGCCTTATTGAAAGTAAAAGACAACTAGGGGTAGAAGCGTCACAGTTTTGCAATGTTCCAGGGGTTGGAGTATTCGACTCCTGACTCGATGTCCATGAGGAGGTAGGCACCACCTGGGATTACTTAAGTGACGATGTAAGGTCCCTCCCAGGGTGACTCGAGCTTCAGGTGCCCTTCCTGCTTGAGTCGCATAACGAGGTGTCCTTCGACGAAGGACCTTGGACGCAGCCGACGGATGTGGTAGTTGCGGATACTCTGTTGATACAATGCTGAGCGAGCCACGTCGATGTCGTGTGCTTCATCCAGCGTGTCGACAGTGTCTTCGAGTGCGGACGATTATTCGGCTTTGTTTTATGCGACCACCCGCGGGTCTTGTAGGGTACCTCGGCGGGTAGCATGGCTTCGGCTCCGTGCACCATGAAGAAGGGCATGTAGCCAGTTGAGCTGTTTGGCGTTGTGCGTATGCTCCAGAGAACAGAGGGTAGCTCGTTCGCCCAGGCTCCCGCAAGCCTTTCGAGTGGGCGTAGCAGGCGCTTCTTGATGCCGTTGCTGATGAGACTTTTGGCCTTTTCGACCTACCCATTAGTCTGTGGATGATACACGGAGGCGTAGGTGAGGTTAACACCGAGGTCTGCGCAAAAGCCTCGGAACTCCTTCGACGTGAAGTCGGATCCGTTGTCGGTGATGATGCTATGGGGCACTCCGAACATGTAGACAATGGACACGAAGAATTTGACGACGGCGGCGGCGGACTGGTTGGTTACGGGCATGTCCTTGATCCACTTCGAGAATTTGTCGACTGCTACTAGGAGGAAGACGTGCCCCCCTAGCAAGGATTTTGGTAGTTTGCCGATCATGTCGAGTCGCCATTGAGCAAAGGGCCAGGCCACTGGAATTGGTCGTAGCTCTGATCCTGGTGCGTGCGGCTTGTTGGCATACCTTTGGCAGGTGTTGCATATCTGCATGATGTCCTTGGCGTCGTGCATTGCCGTAGGCCACTAGAAGCCATCTCACAGAGCTTTGGCGACGAGGGTGCGGCTGCCGATGTGGTGGCCGCATATGCCCTCATGGATGTCGAGGAGGATGCTCTTTCCGTCACTGTTGGTGATGCATCGCTGGAGAACACCCAATATGTTGTGTTTGTACAGCTCGCCATGGATGATGGTGAAGGCCTTCGATCGGCGAGATGTGCGTTTGTCATCAGTCGGGTCCTCCGGCAGCTGCTTGCTTATCAGGTAACAGAGGTATGGTTGGGTCCATGTCTGTTCAACCGCCATGACCTGCATGAGGCTTACTAGTTCGACCTCCGTGTCGAGATTTTCGGGTCCTTCCTTGGCTTTTTTGGGTGGCGCAGCCCCCGAGTGTCCTTCGGGAATTTATGCTTGATGGAGGGCACACAGATTTGTTCGAGGAACACACCTGGTGGCACTGGGGCGCAGGTGAAGCCAATGTTAGTGAGATTGTCGGCCTCTTCATTTCTTTCCCTGCCAACGTGCGAAAGTTCACAGCCGTCAAAGTCACCTTTGAGTGAGTTGTAGAGTGCACGATATGCGATCATTTTGGCGCTATGGGCGTCGCACTCGTTCATCGTCTGTTGGACGGCGAGGTTGGAGTCACCATAGATGACGAGGCGTGTGGCGCCACACACCTTGGCCATCCTCATGCCATGTATGAGTGCCTCGTATTTGGCCTTGTTGTTGCATGCGCAGAAATTCATCCGAAGGACATACCTCATCTTGTCCCCTTGAAGGGACATCAGTATTACGTCGTCTCCTGCTCTAGCCTCATGCTTAGAGCCGTCGAAGTGCATTGTACAAGACTGGGACATATCCGGAGTGTCCGGCTGCTGGAGTTCCATCCAGTGGACGAGGAAGTCAGGGAGCACCTGAAACTTGATAGCGGTGCGCCGCTCGTAGATGATGTCTCTAGGAGACAGCTCGATGCCCCATAGGGCTACTCGCCCCATAGCTTCGAGGTTGTTTAGGATGTTCGAAAGTGGGGCATCGTTGACGACCACGATCTGATGCTCCTGGAAGTAGTGGCACAACCGACGCGTCGTAGTCGAGCTTCTGGTAGTGGGGATACCTCTGCTTTGTCGGGGTCAGTATCTCGCTGAGGTAGTAGATTGGGCGTTGTACCCTGTGGGTCTTGCCATCTTCTGGTCGCTCGACCACGAGGGTTGTGCTTACCACCTGGTGTGTGGCTGCGATGTATAGCAGCAGAAGCTCCCTCTCCCTTGGTGTTACCAGCATGGGTGATGTGGAGAGTAGGCGCTTGAGGTCTTCGAATGCCACGTCCGCCTCAGGTGTCCACTCAAATTTGTCAGCTTTCCGCAGTAGCTGATAGAAAGGGAGAGCCTTCTCGCCCATGCGACTAATGAATATGTTGAGCGTCGCGATTTGCCCAGCTAGTTGTTGGGCCCCTTTGAGGTTCTTGGGCTTATCCATGGCTAGTATAGCCCTGATTTTCTTTGGGTTTGCCTCGAAGCCACGCTGGGAGATGAAGTACCCGAGTAATTGGCTAGACGGGATGCCGAAGGCGCACTTATCTGGATTCAACTTGATCTTGTAATGATCATGGTTGTCGAATGTCTCGCGTAGGTCGTCCATGAGTGTCCTGGCCTCCTTGGTCTTGATCACTATGTCGTCAACATAGACCTGAATGTTGCGACCAATCTGGTTCTTCAGACATGCCTGCATTCATCTCAGGTAAGTGGCGCATGCATTCTTCAGCCCGAAGGGCACTGTGTTGTAGCAGAACACCCCGAACATCATGATGAACGCCGTTTTATCCTGATCTTCGGCCTTCGTTCGAATTTGGTTGTAGCCTGAGTAGGCGTCAAGGAAAGAGAGTTTCTCGCATCCTACAATGGAGTTGATGATCCGATCGATCCGTGGTAGAGTAAAGTGGTCCTTGGGACAATGCTTGTTAAGCGATGTGAAGTCCACACACATCCGCAGGATGTCCGTGTCCTTCTTGGGGACCAGCACGGAGTTGGCCAGCCACTCGCTTTCCTTGATTTCCCTGATGAAGTTGGCATCGAGGAGTCTATTGACTTTGATGCCGACGGCTTTGGCTCTTGGATCGAACATTCGACGCGTCGAATGCTGATGACTCCTTGTTGAAGTGGAGCACTTCGTTGGGAAACCCCAAGAGCAAGGTGTGATGCAGCACAGCAACAATTCTTCCCTCAGTAAGAAACCAAGGTTATCAAACCAGTAGGAGGAAGGAAACGTCTCAAAGGTGTTGCAAGCAACGTGGAAACCTGCACAACACAAAGTCAAGACTTTGCCCCAACGAACAGTGAGGTTGTCAATCTCACCGGTTACTGTAACAAAGGATTAACTATATGGTGTGAAAGGGGATGATGGTTTGCAGCAAGTAAACAGTAACAGTGGAAGATGTATCAATGATAAAGATTGGACCGGGGTCCATAGTTCACTAGAGGTATTCTCCTTAGATAAACAAACATGGCATGCTGGGTAAACAAATTACAGCAGGGCAATTGACAGGACTGAGCAAGGCATAACAATGCAATACTAGACAAAAAGATCCTATGAGATTCGATTGGCCAATACAACAATATACATAGACCGCCATCCAACTGCATCTATGACTAGAAGTGCACCTTCAGGTTATCATCCGAACCCCCTCCAGTATTAAGTTGCAAGCAACAGACAACTGCTTTAAGCAAAGTGTGTAAGGTAAACAATCCACTTGTTCCCTGAACAAGAGACTGTTGTTTTATCCCTAGTGGCAACATCACATCTACAACCGTAGAGATTTCTGTCACTTCCCTTGATTAAGTAGAGGCATGAACCCACTATCAAGCATAAATACCCCCTCTTGGAGTCACTAGCAACTACTTGGCCAAGATAGCTACTAACAACGAAGAGCATGCAAGATCACAAACAACACAAACATGATAGAATCAAATAGAAAAAACCATTAATCAATCTGACATAGTAATCTCAATATCCATCAGATCCCCGCAAACACAACATGCAAGATTACAAATAGATTAGATCTTGATCATGAACGGAGCTCACAAGATCTAGACATGAAAGCACAAGGAGGAGATACAACCATCTAGCTACTACATGGACCCATAGTCCAAGGTGGAACTACTCACGCTTCATACCGAAGGCTGGCATGATGAAGAAGAAGGCCTCCGGGATGATCTCCCCTCCATTAGGGTGCTGGGAAGAGCTTCAGATCCCCCAGATCTAGGGACGATAGTGGCGGCGGCTACAGACGGTTTCGTGGAATTTTGATCGGGTGCCTAGGGTTTCTGCATCGGGGGCTTCTTATAGGTGAAGAGGCGAGGCAGGGGCACCAGGGCGGCTGCACCCCCTCCCCCTAGGCATGGAGTGGGCCCACCCATGCGGCCATGGGGTGTGGCCCCCTGGTGGGTCTCCTCCGTCTTGTACTCCGGTTTCGTGTTCCCCACGGTAAAATATTGAGTTTGGCTTTTATCTCGTCCAATTTCGAGAATATTGATTTTCTAGAACCAAAAACAGAAGAAAACAGGCAATTGGCACTGTGGCAACTTGTTAATAGTTTAGTACCAGAAAACATATAAAAACACCTCAAAGTGTGGACAAAGCAAAGCAAAGTAGTTAGTAAACAAGCATGGAGCATAAAAAATATAGATACTTTTCTGACGTATCAAGGATCCCCAAGCTTAACTCCTGCTCGTCCTCGAGTAGGTAGGTGATAAAAGAATAATTTTTGAGGTGACATGCACCATCAAAACCAAGATCAAACCTTTTGCAAGCATTGAAAGCTGGGATCAAAGAACTCTAAACATGTGCATGAAAGATGGAGTTCTAACAATAAGACAAAGTAACTATGCATGCAACATGAAAGGCTACAAACAAAGATCATGAATAACATGCATTGAAAAACATTTGTTTGTTTCACATACAGAAAACATAGCATAGTGGCATTCAGTTTGTCCCTCATAGCGTAGCAAATAGATGCATAGGACACCTTCAAAGTTCATAAGAGTGACTAGATACAAATAGCACAAGAACAAGCAATATCAAAAATATGCATCAATCAATAAGTTTTGGGACACTGCACATAGAATTAAGAATGACAACTATGCTCTCTTAACTGGTGCCTAAAGGTAGAAGGTGGAGATTCAATATAATAGTGGAAGAAAGGCCCTTCATAAAGGAAAGCAGAGATTTCAAGCTTCAAAAAGAGCTTCCAAAAATTATGGTACTTGTTAGCTTTCAGCCCTCATTGCCCCTATCATAAGCATCTTGAAGTGATTAAGGTTAAAGTGAACAAACTATGGAGTATATGCTTGAGAAAGTATAAGTTGGAAATCTCATGTACCTTGAATCCGAGGGCCGCACCGCATGCTACTCAACTTTGGTCACCTGTAAGTTCTTGTCATTAAAAACAGTAAATCTGTGCGACCTACGGCTGCTCACAGCGATTTGACGTCTCTACTCGTCCGATCAAAATTTCCAAGGGTGATCATGTTTTTAAGCTGCGAGTAACAGATGCGCGGCAGGTTAACGGGCCGAATGCATCACCGGTCTAACGGATCATGGATGGGTTGCTACTCTGCAGATCGAATACGGTGGCCTGGGGTTGGTTCGGGAATGGAATGAACCCGCGGCGGTCAAGGTTCCTGGCACCCTCGTCCTTTTGACGTAAACCTAGCTCAGCTCCTCTTGGCGACGGCGGTGGTCTCTCGTGTTCTTCTTCGTCGCCCGCAGACCTAGGATTTAGGTGCAGCCAGTTGAAAAATACGATGGCCTTTGATGTATTGAAGTTTTTCGCCGGCGCTGCTGCTCATGAACTCGTTCTTGCGTCCAGAGCAGCCACATGCGTAGGGGAACAACCATGAAATGATAGCAGCATCAAGCACTTCAGCAGTGCCCGCGTCTTTTCCAATGCTCCAGTCGGAGGCAAGTACCCTTTTTTATGTATATATTCGGCGAGCTCCTCCTCTGAACTCTACTTATCGCGGACTGCTTTTGGATTGGTTTTGCTTGTTAGGAAACAGAATATCCTTTGGTTAAGGCATGCATGTCACTACTCCCTCCGTCCCAGAATAGATCTCTTAGATTTTTCAAATTCTGAATGAATCTATATACTAAATAGTGTCTAGATTTATTCAAATTTGAATAATTTGAGACATCTATTTTAGGACGAAAGGAGTAGATTATATAAGCACGCCTTTGGCACCTAGATCTTTTACGGTGCTTTCTTGCTTAAGTGGGTTTGTCTCAAGTCATATTTTGATCCCCCTGACTTGGTAGATCTATAATCAACCCGAACATAATTTTTCACATCCATAGTTGATAGTATTCATAAATCATAATTACTTACTCTGTTGTAACATTGGTTTTGCCCTATCTAATTTTTACTATAACAATATTCAATTCAATACAAAAACAGGCTCCCATCAATATACATGACTTCAATAAAATTGCTCAAATTTTAATATATATGTTTACATCTATCTACTTTTCTCAAATATTTATATCATTTTTTGATAGACGGGCACAACAACGCGCACTTTTAAGATCTAATAGTAAGTACATGTGTATCATAGAGAACCGCCAATGGTATACCCCTTGCACATGGTACAAGAGCTATCCCATAACCAAAATGACAAGGCAAGCAGACGATGAGCATCTCAGCGATCTTTTTATTTACTATTTGCATAGATTTTTATTGAGGATCCTTCACAGATTGCTCATTATGGTGATGCTGCAAGTTTTCACCATGATTAGGCATGGCTTAGGCTAGCGGCCCAGGCGTTTCTCTAACACAAAAATACATAACTTCATGGACTTACAATCTCCCTCTTTATTTCACACTGGTGATATCCATAGACAAAAGAGCATGATATCAACTGTGTACAAAGTACAAGTGCAATGTTGAAAACGTTCCCCATGGCAACATGGTTCTGCTAATTCCAACGTATAAGTGCAAGCATATACAACATAGATGACACAATGGTTCAGGTTTATTAGGGGCAAGGAATATAAAGTGTGTCATCCAGTTTGTGAGGGCATTAATTGCTAAGTTTTAACATAACAAAATACTTTTTAATTGGAAGATAGCTGAAAACAAGAATGTACTTGGAATGGTGTACAACACCATGCATAGGAGTTTATAGTGGACACTTTGGAATAACTTGGTTTGTTGGGAGTTGGAAGGATGAGTAGAGCTTAGTCATACAAGTGGAGGCTAGCAAAAGACTTGGAGCAACCAAATAAGAGAGCAATAATGGCCATAATCATGCAGAGCGACAAAACATTACTAATCAAAGTATAGAGTGGTATTACAAGTCAAGGACTAAATGATCATACAGGCTATGGTGACTTGTTCATAGTCATAACATGGTGTGAGCATGTGCCAAGTCAACCCAAACAAAGCATCAAAGGGGAATACCACAATACTATGCTTTTGTATGCTAAAACAATGCATAGTTCTTTCAAGGCACACTAAGCAATCCCAATTGTTTGAAACAAGTCATGCTACAACAATAATCACTAAGCATAAGGTCAAAATAACACCTACCATGACATGCTAAAGTCTAAGTCACAGTCAATGCAAGCTCCTCTTGCACTTTCAGGCAAGAACTGTCTACTCCTTTCCAACACCAATCTACTTATTTGAAACAACATAGTGAGAACGGGGGTCCAAACTACTTTATTTAAGCAAACTAAACAAACTAACTAAAACAAATGAAAACTAAGACACTCCAAGAACAACACAATAGTGCATGAAACAATAAAAACGAAGTGTCTAGAAAGACCTGAGCTTTTTATTGATGAAAAAGGGGATGCCTTGGGCATCCCCAAGCTTTGATGCTTGTACCTCTTGGATATTTCTTGGGGTGACACCGGGGTGGCATCCCCAAGTTTGAGCTTTTGTCCGTTCTTCATCTCATTACATCATTCTCTCTCTACACCTGAAATTTTTCCTTCATATAAAACTTCACACAATCTTGATTATCAACATTAGTGTATTCAAAAGATAATAGACCTTTGGGTTTAGCTTTAGAACAGAAAAACTTTTCAATAAAAACACAAGATACTGTAGAAACTCCTTCAAAAAGCTCAATTTCCCCAAAAAGGAATCAATAAGAAGCAAATGCAAATAATGGCAGAAATCTGTCAAAACAGACCAGCAGGTAGAAACCTATTTTTTCGAAAATCTTCTATTGCTCAAATCAAAAAGTGTTGAACTAACGAAAGTTATCTAACATACTGTGGGATTTATTCGTAAATTTTCAGATCAATCCGACTTACAGAGACTCCTCACGAATTTTTATGGTGGAGGACAGAAATCTGTTTTGGGACAGCAACTCCCCAAATCTTACTTCCCTCTCATTAGAGGTCATTCTAGGCACAAAAAGCAAACAAAAAAGGATAAGGAGAGGTCACTACTGAAGTAACAACTTCCAAGACTCAAGGAAACTCTTGGGTTATCTTCCAACAAGTACTTTTCTTTAACGCCTTTAAGTTAGGCACAAGAAGCAAGAAATCAAGTATTTTCAAATGAAGAAGCATTAACATCAAACCTTGCTTTCAAAAGAGGAGCAAAAAGCAACTTCTCTATCCTCATAGGGAAGTTTTCAATACCTTTCTTGATTGGAAATTGATATTTAATGGTGCCTTCTTTCATATCAACGATGGCACCAACAGTTCTAAGAAAAGGTCTTCCCAAAGTAATAGGACAAGAAGCATTGTATTCAACATCTAAAACACAGAAATCAACAGGGACATAAGAATTGTTAACCATAATGAGAACATCATTAATACTCCCTATGAGTTTCATCTTAGCATTATCATTAAGTGGGACATCCAAATAACAATCTTCTAAAGGTGGCAAATCAAGCATTTCATAAATCTTCCTAGGCATAATAGAGATACTAGAACCAAGATCACATGAAGCTTTGAGATCAAAGTCATTCACTTGCATATTAATAATGGGTTCCCAACTATCTTCTACTTTCCTAGGAATAGAAGCTTTATGTTTTAACTTCTCTTCCTTAATCTTAACCAGAGCATCTGTAATGTGTTTGGTGAAAGCAACATGCATATCACTAGCATCAGGACTTCTAGCAAGCTTTTGCAGGAACAAAATCACTTCAGAAATATTGCAGCCATCAAGATCAAAATCAAAATTAGCATCACTAGTAGTAGAATCATTAGGCTTGGGCATTCTAGGAGGAGTAATAAGGACTTCTTGTTGTTTAGTGGTATCCATTTTAGTGATGGTGCACACACTATTGTTTATATCAATTTCAGCTTCCCTTTCCCACTTAGCATGAAGTTGAGCTAACAGTCTAACTTTTTAATCAATAGTAACTTGTATGGCATGAGTAGAAGCAAAGGTACTTTCCATGGTTTCAGGTTTAGCAGCCATTTTATTAATCAAGGAGGACTATTCTTTAGACAAAGAGGCAATGTTTTTCTCAACATTTAAAAGCTTTCCCTCCACAGTCTTGTTGAAAGTGGTTTGTTTACTAATAAAGTCTTTGACCATAACTTCAAGTTCAGAGGGGGCACTTCTAGCATTGTTGTAGGAGTTTCCATAGGAATTGCCATTATTAGGAGGATAAGGCCTATAATTGTTGTTGCTACCAACATTATTTCTATAGGCATTGTTGTTGAAATTGTTGTTTCTAATGAAGTTCACATCAACTTGCTCTTCTTGAGCAACCAAAGAGGCTAGGGTAACATTATTTGGATCTAAAGGAACTTTCCCATTAACACGCATAGCCATAATAACATCAATCTTATCACTCAAAGAGGAGGTTTCTTCAGCAGAATTTACCTTCTTACCATGTGGAGCTCCCTTAGTGTGCCATTCAGAGTAATTAACCATCATATTATCAAGGAGTTTTGTTGCAGCATCCATGAAGGTACCTCCAGCAGCTGAATCCAACAGGTTTCTTGAAGAGAAGTTCAAACCTTGTGAAGACGTCCTTAGCCTCCCTGACAATGGCGCCAGAAAACTTGTTGATGACTCCTTGTTGATGTGGAGCACTTTGTCGGGAAACCCCAAGAGCAAGGTGTGATGCAACACAGCAGCAAGTCTTCCCTCAGTAAGAAACCAAGGTTATCGAACTAGTAGGAGGAAGGAAATGTCTCAAAGGTGTTGCAAGCAACATGGAAACCTGCACAACACAAACTCAAGACTTTGCCCCAACGAACAGTGAGGTTGTCAAGCTCACCGGTTGCTGTAACAAAGGATTAACTGTATGGTGTGGAAGGTGATGATGGTTTGCAGCAAGTAAACAATAACAGTGGAAGATGTATCAATGATAAAGATTGGACTGGGGTCCATAGTTCACTAGAGGTGTTCTCCTTAGATAAACAAACATGGCATGCTGGGTAAACAAATTACAGCAGGGCAATTAACATGACTGAGCAAGGCATAACAATGCAATACTAGACAAAAAGATCCAATGAGATTTGATTGGGCAATACAACAATATACATAGACCGCCATCCAACTGCATCTATGACTAGAAGTGCACCTTCAGGTTATCATCCGAACCCCCTCCAGTATTAAGTTGCAAGCAACAGACAACTGATTTAAGCAAAGTGTGTAAGGTAAACAATCCACTTGTTCCATGAACAAGAGACTATTGTTTTCTCCCTAGTGGCAACACCACATCTACAACCATAGAGATTTATGTCACTTCCCTTGATTAAGTAGATGCATGAACCCACTATCGAGCATAAATACCCCCACTTGGAGTCACTAGCAACTACTTGGCCAAGATAGCTACTAACAGCGGAGAGCATGCAAGATCACAAACAACACAGACATGATAGAATCAAATAGACAAAACCATTAATCAATCTGACATAGTAATCTCAATATCCATCGGATCCCTGTAAACACAACATGCAAGATTACAAATAGATTAGATCTTAATCATTAACGGAGCTCATAAGATCTAGACAAGAAAGCACAAGGAGGAGATACAACCATCTAGCTACTACATGGACCCGTAGTCCAAGGTGGAACTACTCACGCTTCATACCGGAGGCTGGCATGATGAAAAATAAGGCCTCTGGGATGATCTCCCCTCCGGCAGGGTGCCGGGAAGAGCTTCAGATCCCCTCCCCCCGATCTAGGGACGATGGTGGCGGCGGCTACAGACGGTTTCGTGGAATTTTGATTGGGTGCCTAGGGTTTCTACATCGGGGGATTCTTATGGGCAAAGGGGCGAGGCAGTGGGCACCAGGGCGGCTGCACCCTGTAACACCCTCAGATCGACCCTATGCAAGTATTAGCGATTCCCGCCAAACCCGCATAGAAACAATTTAAAGGTTCCCACCAGGCACTTGCATGCGGGTGGAAAACGAAGTAATATCATTACACAATAGTCCACGATGGAACCCACAAAACATATTTTATACAACAATAACTCAGAGATTCAAGAATACAGAAATACAATACAAAGATCCAAATCACCTTTAAAACGATACAGCGTCCGAGTACGGAGAAGATGCAAATTGAGCTAAGAGCCCTGAAGAATAACCAATGGCATCCATAACCCTGCCTAGGCCCGGAAGGGTAACCCTGCTAACAACGTCGATCCCAAAACCTTCTTAAAAAAAGGGGTGCCGAAAAAGGGCAAAGGAAAACGAGAGAGATCAGTACTGAGGCCAGTACACGGCGAGACTAGAATTCGGTGGTCCTCGCCTACATAGGTATGGTGGACTGAAGCGGCAGCGCAACATGCACTAAACAACCTATAGAGACTCAATACAACTGGCGGCTATCAGATAGGGATAAGAAAGACCTATTCGGATCCAACCTAAAACTAACAGTGGCCAGTTTTAGTTTCATTCCTTTGTAGTTGCAATACTTACTAGTCGGGTATATATAACATGAGGCATCCCAAAACCAGCAATTGTTGATACTTTTATTTAGCCATTCCGTTGTAGTGAAACTGAATACTAGTCATTATAAAGTCAAATTTATAGCACTACTTTAGTTATAGTTGTCTATGATCGAGATACTGTGCTCCAAGTCGTCCATAACCGCGGACACGACTTTCAGAAAGTTTTACCCTGCAGGGGGCACAAATATCAACACATGCACGATCAACCTTGAAAAAAACAAATGAAAACCCAACGAGGCATCACGACAGAGCAATTGCAAAATTCATATAATATTTCAAGGGGCCACCCCACCAAGCTACCCGCGACGAAGTTGGTCGGCTCCGAGATGGACCCGGAGGTTTGCGAGAACAGCTGTAAACGACTGGGAACCTGAAAGTGTGACTAGGCTTGTCGATACCGCCAAATCATGCCGCGATCCAAAACAGTAAAGGTGATCCACGTGCAATAGTAAATAAAGTAGTAAAGGATGGCATAAGTACAGGATAGTAATAAAGCCCCAAACTACTTTGTGGCCCCAAGAAATAATATATGACTCAAGCTCTGGCTAAGGGGATTCATGGTCCCTCATGCGGATAGTGCGAATATTCAAAGAATAGGTATCAAGTACTCGGGGTCCTACGGGACACAAGTGGACGGTTAAAAACCAAATAGCATCTATTGCCCACCTGTGCCTCTGCATTATTTACCTACTTTCAATTTTAGTTATTAAACGGTAATTAAATTCATGATCATCTCCAACGTTAAACATGCAGCATTACTCCAACAACTGTGGAAGATCGACGGCGTGATGCATCACCTGCGCAAGCAACTACGACTCGCTAGGCTGACTATCTACCAAACAACAGGTAATAGGATATCTCCATGGTAATATATGGGCTGCAGGAAAGTATAAAGGGGTACGAAATCTATAGCATCGCAACACAGATAGAAATAGATCAACAGGAGGAAGTAAAGACTAGAAATGTAAAATAGGTAGAAAGGGGGAGAATGCTTGCGAAGGAGAGAGAGGGAGCGGACGGGGAGGGGGAACTGGCAACGGCGGCACTCTGGGGTTGCAAGCGAGGTGGGCGTCAGGGAAGACGGGGTTGCGGGGTGAAGGGGAGAGAGAGGGTCTAGGGTGTAAGATCCCTCCTTTGTAAAGGAAAGGATCCCTGTGATTGCAATGCTAGTCCCTGGATCAATGCTAGCATCCACAGTTTAAGATGAAGTACACAGATACAAAGGTCGTTTATTACATTCATTCCAGAGATAAAACATAGTCTTTTACAACTCAGGGCCAAAGGCCTAATACAAGAGTTTATGGAATAAGTAAATAAACATAAGTCCTCATCTTCATGTGCCACAGGCAAGCATGTTGAGTGTAGACTCATGACTCCTATTCATCATCGGAGTAACCTGCAACATCACAAGTTACAGCCACAGAGGGTCAAGGGAACGAGAAAATAGTACTTATCAGTAACGAGGTTGAACTAGGTATGCAGAGATACCGACGATCATAACCTCGGATAAGTAAACTATCGTGAGACAAAGGGAAATTGATATCGTATGTAAGTGGTTCATTCGATCGCAAAGTAATCGTTGAAATATGTGGGAGCCATATGAATTTCCAGATTCCTCTATTGGTTATTGTTCGGAGAAGTGTCTCGATCATGTCCGCATAATTCACGAACCGTAGGGAGACACACTTAAGGATTCGACGTTGTTTGAGTAGTTATGGAATGATGAGAAAGAGACCGAATGTTGTTCGGAGTCTCGAATGGGATTCGGGATATCACGAGGAGATCCGGAGTGGTCCAGAGAATAAGATTCATATAAGGAAAGTCCCGTTTCGGAGTTGGGGAATGGTTCCGGTGTTTTCATCGGGAATGTTCTAGAATGTTCCGGAATGTCCGGCACTCCGGAGGGGAAGGGTACATGAATGTGTTGTATCAAGTTGGTATGATTGCATCATGTACTAAGTGTCATCGCTGAACCAAATAAAGGATTAATTCAAATCCTAGTTTGAAAAGTCAAACAGCTAGTTTGAAAAGTCAAACGGCTAAATTTGGAAAGAGGAAAAGAGGAGGAGTGGGAAACCGAGTTGGGGAGGAGTTCCCTCCTCCAACCGGCGGCGCCCACCCAAGCCGAGTTGGGGAGGGACTCCTCTCCCTCCCCTTGGCCGGCCGGCCCCCTCCACCTATATAAGGAGGGGCAGGGCTCCCCTCCTTGACACACAAGATCCTCTCCTCCAAACCCTAGCCCCAAGCCACCGCCGCCTCCATAGCCGCCGCCGGCCCTAGGACAAACCCTAGCCGCCGTCTAGCTAATCCCTAGCCGCCGGCTTGCCCCCTCCTTGGTGTGTCTAAACCCTAGAACACCGAGGGACTCTCTCATACTCCACCATACTCGCTCCGGCTTAAGGCGAAGCCCTGCGAGATCTCCCCTCTACTTCCGGTACCACGCCGTTGTGCTGCCGGAATCGCGAGGAGAGTGCTACAACCTCCGCTGCCTGCTGGAACAAGGGAGAGGAAGGTCTTCGTCGAGTACCGAACGTGTGACCGACTGCGGGAGCGCTGCCGGAACGCAGCGCCGGAAGGATCGTCTACGCGATCTTGAGATCGGAAAGAGTACGACTACATCACCCACGAGAATCCGCTCTCGTTAAACACTTTGGAATCTTCGAGGGTGAGTTATTCTATCGACTCGTTGCTACAATCTAGTAGATAGATCTTGGCTTGTTTGTTTGTATGCGGTAGAAATTTTTTGTTTTCCATGCTACAAAACCCTACACTTCCTCTTCGGTATGATGGTTCCATTGCACTTTGCAAAACTTGATAGTCTTTGTTCTCGTGACTCTTTCTGCCGTCTCAAGAATCTTGATAGGCTTTTCTTCATAAGTGAGATCACTTTCTAGTTGAACTTCTTCCAAAGGTATGGTATCCTTTAAAGAAGATTCTTCCATTTCTGGGTGACATTTCTTAAGCTGACTCACATGAAATACATTATGGACTGCTGATAGAGATGCTGGCAGTTCAATTTCATAAGCAACTTCGCCTTTGCGACTCAGAATCTTGAATGGCCCAACATATCTTGGTGCCAACTTTCCTTTGACTCCGAATCTTTTCACTCCACGGAGTGGTGATACCCTAAGATAGGCTCTATCACCAACTTCGTAGGTGACCTCTCTACGCTTAGGATCCGCGTAGCTTTTCTGTCGGGACTATGCTATCTTCAACCTGTCCTTAACCAATTTGACTTTCTCTTCGGCTTCTTTGATAAGATCTGGCCCAAATAAACTCCTTTCTCCCACACCATTCCATAACAATGGGGTGGTACACTTTCTCCCATAGAGAAACTCAAACGGTGCCATCTCAATGCTGGCTTGATAGCTGTTGTTATAAGAAAATTCTGCGTAAGGCAGACTTTCGTCCCAACTTGCCCCATAGTCTAGGGCACATACCCTCAACATGTCTTCAAGGATTTGGTTAGTCCTTTCCGTTTGTCCATCGGTTTGAGGATGAAAAGCAGTACTGAATTCTAACCTCGTTCCCAATGACTCGTGTAGCTGTCTCCAAAAATGGGAAGTGAATTGGGTTCCCCTATCGGACACAATACTCTTCGGCACACCGTGAAGGCATACAATTCTACTCATGTAGATTTTGGCTAACTTGGCACTGGTATAAGTTGTCTTCACGGGTATGAAATGTGCCACTTTAGTTAAGCGATCCACTACTACCCATATGGAATCATATCCTGACCTGGTCCTTGGTAATCCGGTGATGAAATCCATACCAATTTTGTCCCATTTCCAATCAGGAATAGGTAATGGTTGAAGTAAACCGGCTGGTTTTTGATGCTCCGCTTTTACTCTACTACACACATCACACAAAGCGATATGCTCGGCGATGTCCCTCTTGAGATTGTTCCACCAAAATCTTTCTTTCATGTCCATATACATTTTGGTGTTACCCGGATGAATAGAATACGGAGAGTTGTGGGCTTCTTGTAGAATCAGTTTCCGCATTTCCGGATCTTGTGGAACACAAATACGTTTCCCGTGCCATAAAGTACCTTGTTCGTCTACATGGAAACTTTTAGCTTTCCCTTGGTCAATATTTTTCTTAATCTCCTCAATTTCTTTATCAGTCTTTTGAGCTTCTCGAATCTTGTCCAACAAAGTGGGTTAGACTTCTAAAGACATGAGATGTCCTTCAGGCACAATCTCCAATCTGAGTTCTTTGAATTGCTTACACAAATCATCTGGCAATTCGCCTTTGGTAAGGCCGTTCTCAAATACCTTACGACTTAGAGCATCCGCTACAACGTTTGCTTTACCGGGGTGGTATTGCAAACTTAAGTCGTAATCTTTGATAAGCTCTAACCATCTTCTTTGTCTCATATTGATTTCCTTCTGGGTGAAGATATATTTCAAACTCTTGTGATCGGTGAACACTTCACAACGCTTTCCCAAAAGGTAATGTCTCCATGTTTTGAGTGCATGGACGACAGAGGCTAACTCCAAATCATGAGTAGGATAGTTTACTTCATGAGTTTTGAGTTGTCTTGAGGCATAGGCCACAACTTTACCGTCTTGCATAAGTACGGCTCCCAAACCTTGATGAGACGCATCACAGTATACTTGGAAATCCTTTTCCAAATCCGGCAGACATAGAACCGGTGCTGTCACAAGTCTCTTCTTCAATTCTTGAAAGCTGACCTCACAACCTTCAGACCAAACAAACTTTTTATCTTTCTTTAATAATTCAGTCATGGGCTTAGCAACTTTTGAGAAATTCTCAATGAATCTTCTGTAGTAACCTGCTAAGCCAAGGAAACTGCAAACTTCTTTCACATTCTTGGGAGATTCCCATTCTGTCACAGCTGACACTTTAGCAGGATCAACTGCTACACCATCCTTTGTCATAACATGACCAAGAAAACCAACTTCCTCTAACCAGAACTCACACTTGCTAAATTTGGCATAAAGTTTATGTTCTCTCAACTTCTCAAGTATCAAAGCAAGTGTCCTTCATGTTCTTCTTTGATCTTAGAGTAAACTAAGATGTCATCGATGAAAACGACAACGAACTTGTCGAGAAATTCCATGAACACCTTGTTCATCATATTCATGAAGTATGTTGGAGCATTGGTTAAGCCGAATGGCATTACGGTATACTCATATAATCCATACCTTGTGGTAAATGCTGTTTTAGGTATGTCTTGCTCTCTTATCTTGAGTTGAAAATAGCCCGACCGGAGATCAATCTTCGAGAACACACAAGCTCCCTCTAGCTGATCAAACAAGTCATTGATCCTTGGCAAAGGATATTTGTTCTTGATAGTTACCTCGTTGAGTGAACGGTAATCTATGCATAACCTTTGGCTTCTATCTTTCTTCTCCACGAACAGTACTGGGGCTCCCCAAGATGAAGAACTTGGTTGAATAAATCCTTTCTGCAACTGTTCGCCTAGTTGCTTCTTGATCTCTTTCAATTCATCAACTGACATTTTGTATGCTCTTTTTGCTATTGGTCCAGAACCTGGTAACAAATCTATCAGAAATTCCACATCTCTATCTGGTGGCATTCCTGGCAATTCTTCTGGAAATACATCCGGATATTCACATACAATTGGCACACTGTCCAAGCTAACCCCCTTAAGAGAATTAAGCTTACTTCCTTTGGATTCAAAGTTTGACCTGAACTTTATTCTTTTCCCTTCTGGGGTTGTGAGTGAAACTGTACGATTAGCACAATCAAGCACTCCTTCATACTTAGCCATCCAATCCATTCCTAGAATTACATCCAATCCTTGGGAATCTAGAATTATTAGGCTCACTGGAAACTTATGCTTTCCAAACTCTATGACAAGATCCCGGCATCCAAGACTTACTATCATATCTCCACCCGGAGAACTAACTTTTATTGGACACCCAATGTTTTCAGATGCAAACCCATTTCTATCAACAAATGCTTTTGATATGAATGAATGAGATGCACCAGTATCAAAGAGTACAAATGTTGGAATGGAATTGTGTCTGAACTTATCCGCAACAGCGTCAGGTTCCTCATAGACCTCCTCCACATTGATGTGGTTAACCTGTCCTTTCTAAAAAGGATTGGGCTTGTTAGGTCCTTCAACTTTCTTCTCAGGGCATTCATTAGCATCATGCCCCAGCTTCTTGCATTTGAAGCACTCAACCTGACTGATGTCTCTTTTGGCAGGCTGAGTTCCACTTCCACTACCATTCCCACTGTGGTGGCTCTTGTGTCCACTCTTGTGGTTCTTGTACTTGTCATTGTCATGACTGCGGTGATGCTTGTTGTCATGACGGTTGTGGTTGTGGTGCTTGTTGAATTTCCCATGCTTATGGGATCCCGAGCTGCCACTGTCATCATAGTGAGATCGCTCGTGAGACGATCCCGAGCTGTGCTTGTCGGAGTGTTTCCTCTTCCTACTCTCGACTTGTTTCATTTTATTCTCCAAAATAGCAGCCTTGTCACATAGAGACTGATAAGTTGGAACATATGCCACAAACAACTGTAAGTTTAGCTCATCATTCAAGCCCTCCAGAAACTTTTCCTTTCTTTTTGCATCTGTGTCAACCTCATCCGGTGCATAGCACGCCAGATTGTTGAACTCTTTTATATATTCAGCCACGCTGCGGTGGCGCTGCTTCAGGTTGTGAAACTCCTTTTTCAGGCTCATCATTCCTGATGAGATATGAGCAGTGTGAAAGCCATCTTCAAAGATAGCCCAAGTCACCTCATCTAAAGGAGTGGTGATTTGGAAGTTGTCCCACCATGTGGCGGCTGGTCCTTCCAACAGATGTGCTGCAAATCTGACTTTTTCAGCGTCTGTGCAGCCCACGGTCACTAAGTCTTTGTTCACAGAACGTAGCCAGTCATTGGCCACCATGGGATCAGTCGTCCCCGAGAACTTAGCTGGCCTCAAACGCAGAAATCTGGTGAGCATATCAAAACCCGGAGGGTTGTTATTGTTGGGGTTGTTGTTGTTGTTGTTGTTATTCTGGTTTTGGATGAATGTTGTCATCATCTGCATAAGCTATGTTTGCGCGTTCATCATTTGTTGCATTTCCGGGGTGATGTTGTTGGGGTTGGGGTTTGCGCGACGGGGAGGCATCTGTGGTTTGTTCAAATAGAGATAAGAATGAGATACCCTTACATGATTCATGCACATTACATCACATAAGCAAACACATAGCATGCAACACAAGGATAAAAGTTCAACAACCAGATAACGAAGTCTCAAAGTAAAAACACACAAGTGGCAAGCCATCCACATGTCGGATGGTCCAATAATAAGTTCACAAATAACAAGTATGATAATAAAAGATAACCGAGTAGTCAAGTCTACTCATCAGCATCAATCTCCTCCTCGACAAAAGTAAGACCTGCGTTCTCCATCGCGGTCTTGTTCTCCTCAATAGTAGTGGTCAAGGACTCGATCTTGGTCTTGAGATCCCTCTTCTGGGAGCGAAGCCTCTCAATCACCATCTGCTACTGCTCTAGCTCGAAATCCTTGGACTTCAGTTCCTCGGTCATGTCCCGGATCCTCTTGTTCCTATCCTGGACGCGTTTCTCCTGACTCTTGAACTTGCGGTCCTGGGTCTCGAACTTCGCCTCCATTTCCTTGACTATCTCGTCCTGCTGTGCGAAAAGCTTGTCCTTCTCGCGAAGCTGCACCTGGATCTCGTCATTGTTGAGCATGACGTTGGTCCTGTCCGTGTCCACGTGCCTAATAAGAGACTCTAAGTCCTGGAGATAGAGACGTATCGGCTCTGCTGCGTCCCCCGAGTCGTCCTCAAAGTTGATGGACTCTCCATCGTCATCACGTCTTCCAAAGACGTGGAAGTGGGTGCCCCTAACCTGTCGGGAGTGACGGCCTAACAGACGTCCTATCAGGTCCTGCATGACAACCTCCATGCCTCTCTCCCTGTCATCGTGCATAAGCTTGAAAACGATGGCCTCCGTAGTAGGCTCCGTCTAGCGTCCGGGCTGGTTCACCTTGAAGCCCCAGAGGTCCTTCCTCTCGAACTTGGTGAGTGGGTGCACCATGATGGTGGGAAGAGGGAGATTGAGCAAAGTGGTAAGCTCAACGATACGAGGACCAAAACGGGTAACCTGGAACTCCTCAACAGTGCTGATGGTAATAGGCATCTATTTATAAGATAGAAAAGTTAGAACAACACAATTTATGATAAAACAAGTCAACATTTCATACATCTCCATGGAACACAGAAAATCACACAAGTCATGCATACATAATTCCATTACATCAATCAAGGTCCAAACTTATTTAAGGGATCATTTTAGAAAATAAGGTGATAGGTGGTGGTCCAACTAACGAAGTGCGTTCACAATCCTATCTCACTGGATCTGGTGGCTAACACAATGTTCCTAGAGGCAATCCACCTATCTTGTTCACATGATTCCATCACTAAGTCTATAATATCTCCCCCTAAGGTTTGGTTGGTGGCTTCCAACTCTTGGGTAAGCTCCTTCTCTTTCTCTAAGTCTTTTTGGAGGTTGAGCATTCTGCACTTGACTCTAGCACTAAGTTCTTTGATAGTCCTCCAAGCTGCTTCTCTGGCTGACTCAAAGAATGTGGTGTGCATCACAGTGTTGGTGTACATGCAGAAGCCTCTTTCTTTGTGGTTGTCTTCCTTGTTTTTGTACAAGTGAAGTTGCACCCACCAGTACTCCACTCCTTCATCCATCACTGGAAAGCCTTTGTATACAGCTGCACCATGTGCTTCCATTCCCACCATGAGGTCCTTGAGAATTTTGGGAAACTCAGTTTCACACTCCAAGGTCATGGTCATGAGTGGTCCTTTCTTCATGGCTTCGTTGATGGAGTTCATCTACAAATAGAGAGGAGAATGAGGAGATTAGAAAAGTTTATGAGAAGAATAGACAAGTGTAGAAGTAGTAAAAAAATTCCTTAGTGGTTTCCAATCCTAGGGTCATAATCCTACAGGCAACACAGTGCTCTGATACCATCTGTAAGATCCCTCCTTTGTAAAGGAAAGGATCCCTGTGATTGCAATGCTAGTCCCTGGATCAATGCTAGCATCCACAGTTTAAGATGAAGTACACAGATACAAAGGTCGTTTATTACATTCATTCCAGAGATAAAACATAGTCTTTTACAACTCAGGGCCAAAGGCCTAATACAAGAGTTTATGGAATAAGTAAATAAACATAAGTCCTCATCTTCATGTGCCACAGGCAAGCATGTTGAGTGTAGACTCATGACTCCTATTCATCATCGGAGTAACCTTCAACATCACAAGTTACAGCCACAGAGGGTCAATACTTTGGAATAGTATTGGCAAGTGATACCTTAGTAAATTTTAAGTGGACTCTATTACTTTATGCATTTTGGCTAAGTGTAGCTTGGCTTGCTTTGCTCAAAAATAGATTTTTCCTATTAGTTGAAATCACTAAGTTTTTCTTTGTCAAAAAGCTTCCCAAGAAACCACCAATAGACATTGGGGTCCTTCACCCTTGTTCACCCACAAGTTTTAACTTAGAAGTTAGAGTGATGAGATTCTTGTAGCTTCCATGTCTTGATGCTCAATTTGTCCATTGCCATGGACTTGGCTAAGTACTTAGATTTTCCATCTACAGAGGTTGTGCACTTTCCCCACCAGACTTGGTTTCCCAAGACAGGACCTTTCAGAAGCCTTTCCTTAGTCAAATGGACGCGCTCCAACCTATCATTCCCACTACCACCAACTGTTCAAGTGACTAAGTTCTAGCAACCTATATGATCATGGCAGAGCCCATATTGCCAAGTGGTTGCACTATAAGCCTTCTCAACACTTGGCCTCCAAATCCCTTTGTGCCTGGGTGGCATACCACAAGTGAGATACACAAGCCAAATCCATGGCCTTGTGTAACCACTCAACCAAAAACCACCATTCAAGTCCCATTCCACCCAGGAAGTTCATTGACTTAGTTGTTTTATTAAGAAAAGCATGAGTCCCAAAGGACTTAGAATTATTTCACCATAGCATGTACTTACTTTGCCAACCCTTGTTTTCTACTACCTAGGCTAAGCATGGCATAGTATCTTAACTTAGGAAAATTCCCTAGCAATTCTACAATTCTACAACTACATAGGATTTCCCAACATAGCATTTGGCAAAAGTAACATGCAAGACTTAGCAAAAATAATTCTAATGCTTATCCAAAATAAAGGGTGGAAATATCATGAAGTATCACTTGCCTTGGTAATGGGGAGAGTAGCACTCTTCACAATCACAGTCACTAGCAAAATCTACACAAAAATTTGTAGCATACAATTACACACAATTTATATACAATCAAAAATATGAATGCATGTATGCAAGAATTTTCTAAGTGATGATTTTGAAAACTCTACCAATCAAGTGCATGATACAGAAACATAACAAGTCACAAAGTTTGCTAACTAAACTTATTTAGCCTTAAAACAATTTGCTAAACAAAAACTATACTCAAAATGGACCTAAACTTGTTTATGCATACAAAGTCATTTTAACTGTTACTATTTGTTAAACACATTGCACATTCAGAAAGGCCTTGAATCACTGAATCCAACGGTATAAAGTTTGTAAAATTCTAACGTGGCAATCAAAAGTTATAGCTGATTGAAATTTGGATCTAAATCTGATTTGAATTCTGTTTTTGATTTAAACTCTAGCCACGCGTCGTGTTTCTATTGGCGCGTACCGCTTCGGCTGGATCGAGCTCTACGGGCCGTAGGATCTAAGTGAGATCTGGCGGCTCAGATGCGCGCTTACCTCTTCGCCCACGTTCTAATCTACGCCGTAGGATCTACATCTGACGCTCCTAATCGTCCTGACCATACACGAGCGGCGCTAGCGGCGTTGACTGGCGGCGGCGCGTCTGACCGCGGTGCTGGCGCTCTAGGTCGTCTGGGAAGGAAGGGAGGCGCTTACCAGAACCATTGTGGCGTGCTGAAGCTCGACGTGGTGTTGGTTTGCGAAGGGGTGCGCGGGAACGGTCTCTGGAGCTCGTCGGAGTTGCGGGCGGCGTCGGTAGCTTGCAGTCGTGGTCCTTGCCGAGGTTTGGCGTCGCCCTAGCACGAACCAGTGGCATCAAGATTTGCGCAAGACATAGGCAAACAAGCTCGCATGAAGGAGGGGGCAAGGGGCGCTCGGGTTTTACCTTAATTGATCGCCGGAGTTTATCGGCGGTGCAGGTGGTTTCGGTCGCGAACGGAGACGACGACCTGGGTCACGAGCAGGCAAAAGGAAGGTATCAGCGTAAGCGCGAGATCATTCCGAACATACTCGTTTGAACCAGAGAGAGAGGGGTGGTCGAGGCTCACCGTAATTGGCTGCCGGAGTTGTCGGTACTGCGGGGTTTCGAGGGCAATTGCGCGCAGCCTGGTGGCGGAGTGAGCGAGGAGAGGGGGGAAATGCTTGCGGGGCAGAGGGGTTTAAGTAAGCCTAGGTGCGACAGGAAACGCTTGCGGAATAATGGACAATTACACCATGCCATTACCGGCCTTGACAGCAGCAGCGACGTGGTCGCGGGCGTGGTTTGGGGAAGACGAGGGTGACGTGAACGGGGCCCGCTGGTCAGCGAAATAAACAGAAGGGGCGTGGGGTCTGGCTGTCAGTGGCTAAATGGGTGTGCTCGCGCGTGAGAGAAGAAAAGAGATGCCCCGGGTTGGCTTGCTGCGCCTGCTCCGTTGCTGGGCTAAAATGGCAGCGCTCGGCCTTTTCTATTTGTTTGCTTCTTTTCTTTTTCTGAAACGATTTTCTGAATTGGTTTTGATATGAATTCAAACTCTTTTTGAATTCAAACTTTTTCTGGGTTTTTTTTGCAGGGTGCAGTAGTCTCCAATTTAGGCACACAAACAGG
The DNA here is from genome assembly GCA_916181665.1 of Avena sativa. Lineage (NCBI taxonomy): Eukaryota > Viridiplantae > Streptophyta > Magnoliopsida > Poales > Poaceae > Avena > Avena sativa. Next base: position 282,732,331 of record OV702293.1, read on the forward strand.
TGGTTTGCTAAGTAAGGGCTTGGTCAAGCTTGGGGATCAAAATAACAGAGACTAGGCATTTGGTTTGCAAAAATTGAAAAATGGTTTTTGAATCTATTTCCAATTTGAAAACCTTGGTTTAAATTCTACACTCAAATCTATCCTCATAGAAGGCAAGCAACCAAGTTTCTAGACTTTCAAATTTTCAAATGATGATGGCCATTTGAATTTAATCTGCTCACATAAAATCATAGCACCATGTGCTTCTGTTTTCTGAAATGAGTTTAGATTTTTACCTCAAATCTATATGCATGCATGAATGATATGCAAACTTTGAGATTATGATTTTAGGGATGTTACATAGGGTTTGCAGGATTTTATTATGGGTAGTAGGTGGTCTGGCCGGTTGGGCCTTTGGGCCGGCCGGCTGGACTGCCTCCCCGATAAAAAATATTTTATTATTTTTATAAAACAAAACATTTTGAAACATAATTTTAGATAAATACAAGATTCAGAAAAGACCGAGGTTTCGCATTTGAATAAAGAGAGGGACATTTGTAGAAAATGAAAAAGTGCTTTTAGTAAAATAGTTTTAGACAGATAGATGCATGTTGATGTCATGATGATGCAAAGAGATAAGACACGCAAGTTTCTAGTAGTGGTTTTACCCGGGGTGCTACAATTCGACACCACTAACAATGGATCTCGCCCTCGAGATCCGCCTCATGGTACAGGGAAGAAGGCCGATGATCTGAAACTTATGGCTTCATGTAGATCCTCATGACACCACTAACAAGGGTTCTTTCTCTATCTTGAAATCCGCGACACCACCAACAAGGGTCGGTGCTCACGTTCATCGAGAGAACACTCCGGAGAAACAAAGGACGAAGGTAGAGGTATCAAAAGATAAGGCCACCTCTAACTTCCATGGAAGGAGTAAAATTGCTTGATCCACCTATTCAATGCACAAGAGCGAATGATAAAAGTAGTCGGATGGTGATCAGTCCATCACGCACCCAAAGCATTACTCTGCACATGAATGGTAAAATTATGCAACCAGCACTCGGAATTCAGACTCTCGACAAGCGAGGTTTGGAAACAAAGGAGAGATGGAGATTCTCATCAGATCTGATGTAGATGACTTTGTCGTATTGGAAAACACCAGAGGATAGAAAGAAATTTTTTAGTGAATCTTCAGTCCACTTAAAGGTACAACAGACGAAAGATCCATCAGATAGCATGAAGACCAGTTTTCGAAGCACCGTTGACAAAGGATGGAAGTGAAACCCTGAAGGTACGATGGAAATCCAACCATGAGAATTCCTAGACTCGAAGAAAAGGTAAGAGAGTAGATTCAAACACGCAGAGCTAAGAAGAGAATAGCAGAAGGGTAAGGAGTAAAAGCAGACCTAATCAGATCTATCCCACAGATTTTTCCAAAATAGTTTTGACACTCTACAACGTCCATTAGCTAGGTTATCCTACAGGCTGGACCAGTGGGGTATCGTAACTACTGAGCTCTGATACAACTCTGTAAGACCCTTAGATCGACCCTATGCAAGTTTTAGCAATTCCCGCCAAACCCACATAGAAACGATTTAAAGGTGCCCACCAGGCACTTGCATGTGGGTGGAAAACGAAGTAATATCATTACACAATAGTCCATGATGGAACCCACAAAACATATTTTATACAACAATAACTCAAAGAGTCAAGAATACAAAAATACAATACAAAGATCCAAATCACCTTTAAAACGATACAACGTCCAAGTACGGACAAGATGCAAATTGAGCTAAGAGCCCTGAAGAATAACCAATGGCGTCCATAACCATGCCCAGGCCAAGACGGAAGGGTAACCCTGCTAATGACGTCGATCCCAAAACCTGCTTAAACAAAGGGGTGCCGACAAAGGGCAAAGGAAAAAGAGAGCGGTCAGTACTGAGGCCAGTACACGGCAAGACTAGAATTCGGTGGTCCTCGCCTACATAGGTATGGTGGACTGAAGAGGCAACACAACATGCACTAAACAACCTATACAGACTCAATACAACTGGCGTCTATCAGATAGGGATAAGAAAGACCGATTCGGATCCAACCTGAAAATATCACCAAGCATACCCATCCTAGTATTTCCCCCTCGAGACCAAACGAGGAAGTCAATCGAGGAACTCACATAGTTGGCAGTTTTATTCATTCCGTTATAGTTGTGGCAATTACTAGTCAGATATAGATAGCATGAGTCATCCTGATAGTATAAACAGTGGCCAGTTTTAGTTAACCATTCCTTTGTAGTTGCAATACTTACTAGTCAGATACATATAACATGAGGCATCCCAAAACCAGTAGTTGTTGGTACTTTTCTTTAGCCATTCCGTTGTAGTGAAACTGATTACTAGTCATTATAAAGTCAAATTTATAGCACTACTTTAGTTATAGTTGTCTATGATCGAGATACTGTGCTCCAAGTCATCCATAACCACGGACATGGCTTTCAGAAAGTTTTACCCTGCAGAGGGGCACAAATAGCAACGCACGCATGATCACCCTCGAAAAAACCAAATGAAAACCCAACGAGGCATCACGACAGAGCAATTGCAAGATTCATATAATATTTCAGCGGTCCACCCCACCAAGCTACCCACGACGAAGTTGGCCGGCTCCGAGACCGACCCAGAGGTTTGCGAGAACGGTTGTAAACGACTGGGAACCTGAAAGTGTGACTAGGCTTGTCGATACCGCGAAATCGTGCCGCGATCCAAAATAGTACAGGCGCTCGACGCGCAATAGTAAATAAAGCAGTAAAGCATGGCATAAGTACAAGATAGTAATAAAGCCCCAAACTACTTTGTGGCACAAAGAAATAATATATGACTCAAGCTCTGGCTAAGGGGATTCATGGTCCCTCATGCAGATAGTGCGAATATTCAAAGAACAGGTATCAAGTACTCGGGGTCCTACGGGACACAAGTGGATGGTTAAAAACCAAATAACATTTATTGGCCACTTGTGCCTCTGCATTATTTACCTACTTTCAATTTTAGTTATTAAACGGTAATTAAAGTCATGATCATCTCCAACATTAAACATGCAGCATTACTCCAACAACTGTGGAAGATCGACGACGCTATGCATCACCTGCGCAAGCAACTATGACTCGCTAGGCTGACTATCTACCAAACAGCAGGTAATAGGATGTGTCCATGGTTAGGGGGTGGGCATAAAAAACCGAAACCGAACATCGAAACCGAAACCGAATACACAGAACCTGAATTAGCCGAAACTAATTTCGGTTAGTAAATATGATTAACCGAATTTATAAATATTAATTCGGTTTTGACTCTCTGTTAACCGAAATAACCGTACAAACCGAAAATTATACGTGACAGAGCTAAATATATTTGTGATTCTGTCTCAGGCATTCATTACTGTACGTAGATACTAGCTCATGCGAAGGAGAGAGAGGGAGCGGCCGGGGAGGGGGAACTGGTGACGGCGGCGCTCTGGGGTTGCAAGCGAGGTGGGCGTCAGGGAAGATGGGGTTGCGGGGTGAAGGGAGAGAGAAGGTCTAGGGTTTGCAGGATTTTATTTTGGGTAGTAGGTGGTCTGGCCGGTTGGGCCTTTGGGCCGGCCAGCTGGACTGCCTCCCCGATAAAAAATATTTTATTATTTTTATAAAACAAAACATTTTGAAACATAGTTTTAGATAAATACAAGATCCAGAAAAGACCGAGGTTTCGCATTTGAATAAAGAGAGGGACATTTGTAGAAAATGAAAAAGTGCTTTTAGTAAAATAGTTTTAGACAGATAGATGCATGTTGATGTCATGATGTTGTAAAGAGATAAGACACGCAAATTTCTAGTAGTGGTTTTACCCGGGGTGCTACAATTCGACACCACTAACAATGGATCTTGCCCTCGAGATCCGCCTCATGGTACAGGGAAGAAGGCCGACGATCTGAAACTTCTAGCTTCATGTAGATCCTCGTGACACCACTAACAAGGGTTCTTTCTCTATCTTGAAATCCGTGACACCACCAACAAGGGTTGGTGCTCACGTTCATCGAGAGAACACTCCGGAGAAACAAAGGACGAAGGTAGAGGTATCAAAAGATAAGGCCACCTCTAACTTCCATGGAAGGAGTAAAATTGCTTGATCCACCGATTAAATGCACAAGATAGAATGATAAAAGTAGTCGGATGCTGATCAGTCCATCGCGCACCCAAAGCATTACTCTGCACATGAATGGTAAAATTACGCAACCAACACTCGGAATTCAGACTCTCGACAAGCGAGGTTTGGAAACAAAGGAGAGATGGAGATTCTCATCAGATCTGATGTAGATGACTTTGTTGTATCGGAAAACACCAGAGGATAGAAAGAAATTTTTTAGTGAATCTTTGTTCCACTTAAAGGTACAACAGATGAAATATCCATCAAATAGCATGAAGACCAGTTGTCGAAGCACCGTTGACAAAGGATGGAAGTCAAACCCTGAAGGTACGACGGAAACCCAACCACGAGAATTCCTAGACTCGAAGAAAAGGTAAGAGAATAGATTCAAACACGCAGAGCTAAGAAGAGAATAGCAGAAGGGTAAGGAGTAAAAGCAGACCTAATCACCAACTGATTTTTCCAAAATAGTTTTGACACTCTACAACATCTGTTAGCTAGGTTATCTTACAGGCTGGACCAGTGGGGTATCATAACTGTTGAGCTCTGATACAACTCTGTAACACCCTCAGATCGACCCTATGCAAGTTTTAGTGATTCCCGCCAAACCCGCATAGAAACGATTTAAAGGTGTCCACCAGGCACTTGCATGCGGATGGAAAACAAAGTAATATCATTACACAATAGTCCACGATGGAACACACAAAACAGATTTTATACAACAATAACTCAGAGATTCAAGAATACATAAATACAATACAAAGATCCAAATCACCTTTAAAACGATACAGCGTCCGAGTACGGACAAGATGCAAATTGAGCTAAGAGCCCTGAAGAATAACCAATGGCGTCCATAACCCTGCCCAGGCCAAGCCGGAAGGGTAACCTTGCTAACGACGTCGATCCCAAAACCTGCTTAAACAAAGGGGTGCCGACAAAGGGCAAAGGAAAAAGAAAGCGGTCAGTACTGAGGCCAGTACACGGCGAGACTAGAATTCGGCGGTCCTCGCCTACATAGGTATGGTGGACTGAAGCGGCAACGCAGCATTCACTAAACAACCTATAGAGACTCAATACAACTGGCGGCTATCAGATAGGGATAAGAAAGACCTATTCGGATCCAACCTGAAACTATCACTAAGCATACCCATCCTGGTATTTCTCCCTCGAGACCAAACAAGGAAGTCAATCGAGGAACTCACACAGTTGGCAGTTTTATTCATTCTGTTATAGTTGCGGCATATACTAGTCAGATATAGATAGCATGAGTCATCTTGATATTACAAACAGTGGCCAGTTTTAGTTAACCATTCCTTTGTAGTTGCAATACTTACTAGTCAGATACATATAACATGAGGCATCCCAAAACCAGCAGTTGTTGGTACTTTTATTTAGCCATTATGTTGTAGTGAAACTGATTACTAGTCATTATAAAGTCAAATTTATAGCACTACTTTAGTTATAGTTGTCTATGATCGAGATACTGTGCTCCAAGTCATCCATAACCACGGACACGGCTTTCAGAAAGTTTTACCCTGCAGGGGGGCACAAATAGCAACACACGCACGATCAACCTCGAAAAAACCAAATGAAAACCCAACGAGGCATCACGACAGAGCAATTGCAAGAATCATATAATATTTCAGCGGTCCACCCCACCAAGCTACCCGCGACGAAGTTGGCTGGCTCCGAGACGGACCCAGAGGTTTGCGAGAACGGCTGTAAACGACTGGGAACCTGAAAGTGTGACTAGGCTTGTCGATACCGCGAAATCGTGCCGCGATCCAAAATAGTACAGGCGCTCGACACGCAATAGTAAATAAAGTAGTAAAGCATGGCATAAGTAAAGGATAGTAATAAAGCCCCAAACTACTTTGTGGCCCCAAGAAATAATATATGACTCAAGCTCTGGCTAAGGGGATTCATGGTCCCACATGCGGATAGTGCGAATATTCAAATAACAGGTATCAAGTACTCGGGGTCCTACGGGACACAAGTGGATGGTTAAAAACCAAATAACATCTATTGCCCACCTGTTCCTCTGCATTATTTACCTACTTTCAATTTTAGTTATTAAACGGTAATTAAAGTCATGATCATCTCCAACATTAAACATGCAGCATTACTCCAACAACTGTGGAAGATCGACGGCGTGACGCATCACCTGCGCAAGCAACTACGACTCGCTAGGCTGACTATCTACCAAACAACATGTAATAGGATGTGTCCATGGTAATATATGGGCTGCAGGAAAGTATAAAGGGGTACGAAATCTATAGCATCGCAACACAGATATCAATAGATCAACAGGAGGAAGTAAAGACTAGAAATGTAAAATAGGTAGAAAGGGGGAGAATGCTCGCAAAGGAGAGAGAGGGAGCGTCCGGGGAGGGGGAACTGGCGACGGTGGTGCTCCGGGGTTGCAGGCGAGGTGGGCGTCAGGGAAGATGGGGTTGCTGGTTGAAGGGGAGAGAGAGAGGGACCCATGGGGTGGGGTCCACAAGGGACGGATGAGGTGTGGAGGCGTGTTGTGTGCGTGCTGCTGGTGTGTGTCATGTGTGTGCATGGTGGTGTGCGTCCAGGGTGTGGCGGCGGCAACAGGGAGAAGTGGGATTAGGTTAGAGGGTCTAGGGTTTGAGGATTTTATTTTGGGTAGTAGGTGGTCTGGCCGGTTGGGCCTTTGGGCTGGCCGGCTGGACTGCCTCCCCGATAAAAATTCTTTTATCATTTTTATAAAACAAAACATTTTGAAACATAGTTTTAGATAAATACAAGATCCAGAAAAGACCGAGGTTTCGCATTTGAATAAAGAGAGGGATTTTGTGGCCCTAAGAAATAATATATGACTCAAGCTCTGGCTAAGGGGATTCATGGTCCCACATGCGGATAGTGCGAATATTCAAAGAACAGGTATCAAGTACTCGTGGTCCTACGGGACACAAGTGGACGGTTAAAAACCAAATAACATCTATTGCCCACCTATGCCTCTGCATTATTTACCTACTTTCAATTTTAGTTATTAAACGGTAATTATAGTCATGATCATCTCCAACATTAAACATGCAGCATTACTCCAACAACTATGGAAGATCGACGGTGCGACGCATCACCTGCGCAAGCAACTATGACTCACTAGGCCGACTATCTACCAAACAACAGGTAATAGGATGTGTCCATGGTAATATATGGGCTGCAGGAAAGTATAAAGGGGTACGAAATCTATAGCATCGCAACACAGATAGCAATAGATCAACATGAGGAAGTAAAGACTAGAAATGTAAAATAGGTAGAAAGGGGGAGAATGTTCGCGAAGGAGAGAGAGGGAGCGGCCGGGAAGGGGGAACTGGTGATGGCAGTGTTGGGGAGGTGACCCCGGATAGGGTCAAGACAGAGGAAAGACAAAAGGAATCTCCCTTGTCGTGAGCCGAATTACTGATTATGTCGGCCGAATCATGTAAGAGTCGGCCAAGATAAGCAGGGCCATGACAAATGTAGGATGAGTAACGCTTTATCCGGCCAAAATATGAGTTAAGTCGGCCGAATGACTCTGACTAATACGAATACAGGTGAAGGTCGAGCCGAGTTATGCGAGACAAGGCCGAATAACGCGAAGCTTGCAGGAGAAGGAGGTGCCTATAGTCAAACCCTAGTCACTAGCTAGGAGGAATCTAGACAGAGCCAAGCGCAAAGGACAAGGAGCAGAGCAGCAGAAGGGCAGAAGAATGTCACGGAGGTGACAGTGAGGGAGCCCGAGGCGCGCATGTGAAGGTTTCTGGAATATTGCCGCTTATAGAAGGGGGACACAGAAAGGAGGCTGCCGAGTTACCATATTGGGATAAGCATATTCCAAGAATATGCTTGCCATGTCAGCCCTAGAAGGAACCAAGGCACCCCTTTACAAGGGGAGACGCGGGCTCCTGAGAGGGGATCAATTGATTCTACGCCGTTAGGCTCGTGTATTAGTTTTCTTCCTCTCTATGACCCAGCTCTAGGAGCACTTGTATTACTTGAGAAGAGGAATATAGATTTACTTACAAGACACTTGAGTGTAGAAATCACTACATCTTCTCTCCCCGGATCCCTCTAGCATCCATCGGCCCCACACTTTAGCCTACCCATGGCATCTGCCGTGCCACCACCACAACAGTTGGCGCCCACCGTGGGGCCAGCAGTGGTGCTAGCTGGAGTTAAGATCCGGACGGGAAACTTCATCCACACCGGCGAGCGGGTTGTCTCTGGCTTAGTCTAGAGATTTGATCTCTGGGACTATGTCAGCGACAACACGGGTAGCTTCAGGAGGAAAGCGCCTCCGTGCAACGGCGTCTTCATCAACTTGGGAACGCACAAGGTCTACGTCGGCGTCGACACATCCTGCGCCTATCCTCACCGAGTCATTGAAGCAGGAGAACCTCCCCTCAGTGCTGCTAACGGTCTGCGTGGAGCACGCCCCGTCGGTAGCTTCGAGGTGATGGTGACAGCCGCAGCGCAGGCGGTAGGAGTAGGCGCCGGACCAAGCAAGGACCTGGCGCAGGAGGACAGGTGACCACGAAGCAAGCAGCTCCACAACCCACCGAGGTAGATCCGCCAGCAGCCAAGTCAGCCGAGGTGCAGGAGATGACCCCAAAGGCGGCAAGGGTAAGATGGCCGCCTCTGGAAAGACCAGAGAATATTCTCCAGGAAACTATAGAGAATCTAACCACGCCTGTGGCGCTGATACTTGATCCGGCTAACGCCCAGGCGGAGTTAGAAGAGACTAGACAAGAAGTACTGGTAGAGGCAAAAAAGGTGTCGGCCTTGCGGGAGTCCTTGAACAGGACCCTGCGAGAATATGCTAAGGCAAACAAACTGGATGTGGCCCCTAAGCGGGTAGATGAATTAAGATTGAGAGGAAAGAACCTCATGAATGATATCAACAAAGAGCATGAAGCTCGTGAAGGTGATTCAGTCGATCTAGGCTTGCCGAGGTATAGTACCCCGGCAAAGAACCTAAGGGCGGCAAATGCCGCTGCTTTGGAGCTAGAAGGATTAAGCGGTAAAGCCCGGCAGAAACAGCAAGAAAGAGTGAATGAGCTGGTGCGCATTGCGAACTAGCATAATGAGGAAATGCTTAGGGCAGACCCGGCGAGACCGGGAGCCTCGCGTATGGTTCATTCGGCTGGGGCAGCACCCGCACTATCTACAGAAGCAGCATCCTCACTCAGAAACAACGCGCGAAAAGATAGAGCGGTGACTTCAGGAAAAAGAAATAAGCAAGTTGTTCCGTATAATCCGGCGGTAGCCGAAAAGGTCAATGATAACAGAGGCAACGGCAGCCGAGGTAACAGTGGAGATAGAAACCCCGGCCGTGCAAACAAGGGGCATGGGGACCTCGGAAGGGGAAATCATGAGAACAATAACCCGGCGGAGGGAAGGAGAAACCCTCCACCAGATCCTCGGCCGAGGTATGAGCCTCGGCAAGAGCGAGAAGTGAGACCAGCTCACCATAATCAGGCAAATGAGAGGTACAATGATGGTTACTCGGATATGGAGCATGCAGGACATGGTGGGAATAACCATTATGGAATACAAGAAAGGACCGTTTACAGAAACTTGTCGTCAAGTGACGCAAGACTAAAACTGGACAGATTATATCGGTCCGAGTTATTGGAAGAACAGGGTCCGCCAGGTCCGGCATGTTTTGGACCTCAGATCATGGGCGAACCACAAGTGCCGAATTTCCAATTAGCAAGGGCACAAAAACATATAACGTAAGTACCAAACCACAGGATTGGTTGATTGATTATGCCACTGCGGTGAAAATAGCTGGTGGAAACCTACGATGGGCGGTGAGATACGTCCCACAGATGCTAGAAGGACCATCCAGAGTATGGCTGAACAATCTGCCGATGGGTAGTATCAACTGTTGGCTAGATTTTGAAGAAATGTTCGTCAGCAATTTCACCAGTACTTATAAGAGGCCAAACAGGCCTCAACAGCTCGCTATGTGCAAACAGAAGCCGAATGAGACAGATAGGGAATTCTTGACTCGGTGGTGTAACCTCAGAAACTCATGCGAAGGGGTCATAGAGTCTCAAGCGATAGCTTGGTTTGCTCAGGGCTGCCGATATGGGAGTGTAATATGGCATAGGCTACAAAGAGATATGCCGACCACGTTGGCAGAGACCATCAGGATAGCAGATTCGTATGCGTTAGGGGATCCAACACAACCAGAGTTAATGTCAGCAGAGCATTGGGAGCATCAATATCAATATGCAAGAGATGCAGCCAGATCATCGAGGCACAACGAATTCCGAGGTAGAAGAAGGGAAGAGAGGCCAGATTACAGATATGCTTCCAATCAGGTGGCAGCGGTGGTACAAGATCAGCCGAGTCATGGAAACAGTCAGCGACATAAGAATGCTCCTCAGCAGTGGACGCCGAGGAATGAAGAGAAAAGACAGTGGACGCCAGAACAGAAGAAGAAGTGGCAGGAAAGGCCAAAGTACACATTTTAATCCATGCTGGATCAACCGTGTAAATTCCACACTCCAATCCCGGCCAAGACGGCTAATCATACAACTCGTCAATGTGCTTGGATGAAAAATGCAATGGGGAACCCGGTGGGCATGCAAAAACCTCCCCATCAAGTGCTTCAGCAGCAGCAGCCACAGCTAACCGGAGCAAATGCACAGCAGTTAATGTTACCACCACCTCCTCCGAGGTATGATAACTTGGACCGGAGGGATGCAGTGCATCAAGTGATAAATCAAGGTCAAGATGGAAGGGCAAACCCCGGAAACAACGGACGTAATGATTACAGGCGGCATCATCAATCATATTGTGTGTTCACAACAGAACAGCAAGACAGGCAGAGTGTACAACGTCGGCATATGGAAGTGAATGTTGTTATGCCGGCAGTACCAAGATATGTGCCTTGGTCCGATCAGTAAATAACCTGGAGCATCAAAGATCACCCGAAGATAATGCCGAATCCAGGGTCGTATGCACTGGTACTGGATCCGACATTTGTCGGACCCAGCATTAACGTCCAGTTCTCAAAAGTACTCATTGATAATGGGAGTAGTATCAACATTATGTACAAGGACACAATGCACAAACTTGGAATAACACAGAATATGTTACAATCCAGAAGAACCACATTCCATGGAAAAGTGCCAGGTCTCTCGTGTGAACCCATTGGGAAAGTCCGAGTAGATGTGCTATTCGGCACAAGGGAGAATTGCAGAGCGGAGAATTTGGAGTTTGAAGTGGTGGACCTAGAAAGTTTCTATCATGCTTTACTCGGACGGCCAGCGCTGGCTAAATTCATGAGCAGCTGTCACATTACTTATCTGAAAATGAAGTTACCCGGGCCACAGGGGGTGATAACAGTAGCCGGAGATTACAGAAAGTCAATGGAATGTGCTTCGGCCGAATCAAACCTGGCCGAGTCATTGGTGATTGCAAGAGAAAAAAGAAGGATTCAGGAGGTAGCGGCTCTGGCTCAGTTGGCACAGCTGAATATGCCGGCACTGTTGGGCCACGCGGAGATAAAATAAAATTTTCCTCTAACGTGGTGATCCCAAGATCTAGCTGAAGTACAAGGCCACGAGGTTTACCACTAGACGCGCAGTTGCGGATTACTGATGAAGCGCGTCAGTTGATGCAGTGCAGTCCTAACAATCCGATCGTCCTGGTGCTGATCGCACAACACCTCTGCTGGTATCCACACGTACAAGGAGGAGCGCCGGCGGCGAACTGCTAGGTTCGTTACGGCTGGACTGTTGTGGAGCTAGGGTTTCCAACACATGGAATGACCTAACCGAACAACGATTAACCTTTCTGGGTTACGATGCTCCACTATATATAGGGAGTGAACGTGGGCTCTGCTCGCGCGACCCATTCACTAAAGCCCATATAACACTAGTCACCGTGAGTCCAACTCACTAACTCAGTCCTAATCAGGTTTAGGTCCAACCCAACCAGATTATATGTTCAGATCCAATCCGAACTTGCTCCCGCTCTTAAGTGTGTGACCCCGCAGGCTCATGGCTACTTGGACACGATTGGAGTCCGACTCACAATCAATCAGTCGGTAGCGGCTCCTAGCAGAACGTGCCGACTCCCAAGTACCAAAGAGTCATGACGACTTGCCTTTCCAATGCGACTTACGTCCGAGTCCCTTTTGCCTCACGATATACCTTGTCAGACTATAGGCGAATATATGTCATCCCTTAAATAGTCTGACTCTCTTCTCGATCCGAGATAAGTGATTCACCCGACTAACTCTTAGTCGATCGCCTCGGTTAACACTTAACCGAGTCGTGCATGACCATGCTTTCCGAATCATATCTCACGAGAGGGCCCAGAGAATATCTCTCCGAGTGGAGGGGCAAAATCCCATCTTGGTTATTCACATCACGCAGCTTGATTCTCAGTCGACCCGAACCCTGCCTTTATAACTGCCCAGTTACGGATCAGCGTTTGACAGAACCTAAGTCGGTGATCCTCAACTCGGACTATGCAACAACCTCAGGTCTAAGGATTACATTGATTGAGATATACAAATGACAGCTAGTTTGTTGCACCTCAATATGGGTCAATCCAACTCGCTAAACTCTTTAGCCGAATCTGTGTAAGTTGGAATAGCATCTCCATGCCCATGACAAGTGGAACCGAGTCATCAAGCCAACTTTCACATTGGTCTAAGTTGTGTGTCAGCACGACATCAATGACCAAGGATATTTAGTACAAACAACATGAATGCATAGTTCCACAACCGAATCACATATTCAATGATACACATCAGATGTTCGTACAAGGACTACTTAATAACTTTATGAATACAATGGGAAATATCATCATACATGATTGCCTCTAGGGCATATTCCCAACAGTCTCCCACTTGCACTAGAGTCAATCTTTCGACATCATATGTCTAAGCATCTAATGCCCATGGCTCTCAGGTGCGCCTCATGCTTCGGCTGGGGTAACGGCTTTGTCAACGGATCCGCAATATTTGCATCCGTGTGTACCTTGCATAACTTGATATCACCCTGATCCACGAACTGGCGAATTAGGTGGTACCGCATGAGTATGTGCATGTTCTTCTGGTGTTGTCTAGGTTCCTTGGCTTGTGCAATAGCACCATTGTTGTCACAATACACGTCCAACGGATTGGACGAGCCCTGAACCACACCAAGATCCATGAGGAAATTCCTCATCCAAACAGCTTCCTTTGCTGCCTCCGAGGCGGCAATATACTCAGCCTCTGTTGTAGACGCAGACACAGTCTCTTGCTTGGAACTCTTCCAGCTTACAGCACCTCCGTTTATAATAAACACGTATCCGGATTGCGAGCGAGAATCATCAGAGTCGGTGAGATAACTCGCATCCGTGTAACCCTTTACACTGAGTTCATCTTCACCACCATAAACCAAGAACATATCCTTAGTCCTTCTCAAGTACTTTAGGATATTTTTAGCCGTTGTCCAGTGGATCTCTCCAGGATCAGCCTGGTATCTGCTCACAACACTTAGAGCATAGGAAACATCCGGCCTAGTACAAATCATGGCGTACATGATGGATCCGACTGCAGAAGCATATGGAATCGCACTCATCCGACTTCACTCATCAGTTGTCGAAGGACACTGAGTCTTGCTAAGTTTTACACCATGGGACATCGGTAAGAACCCCTTCTTAGACGATTCCATGTTGAACTTCTTCAACAGTTTGTCCAAATAAGTACTCTGACTCAATCCAATGAGCCTCCTTGATCTATCTCTATAGATTCGGATTCCGAGGATGTATGTTGCCTCACCCAAGTCTTTCATTGAGAAACTCCTTTCCAATGATTCCTTGGTCTCTTGCAACATCTGGACATCATTTCCAATCAGTAATATGTCATCCACATATAAGATTAGAAAATTTACTTTGTTCCCACTAAACTTCTTGTACAAACAAGAATCATGATCACTCTTGATGAAGCCAAACGATTTGACTACCTCATCAAAGCGAATATTCCAACTCCGAGATGCTTGCTTCAACCCATAAATGGATTTCTGAAGTTTGCATACCTTGTCAGCATTAGCTGGATCGACAAAACCCTCGGGCTATATCATATACACGTCCTCGGTTAAATTTCCGTTAAGGAAAGCCGTTTTGACATCCATCTGCCATATCTCATAGTCGAAATAGGCTGCTATAGCTAACATGATCCAAACTGATTTAAGCATCGCTACGGGCAAGAAAGTCTCGTCGTAATCAACTCCTTGAACTTGTCGGAACCCCTTCGCGACAAGGCGTGCTTTATAGACGGAAACATTTCCATCCATATCAGTTTTCTTCTTAAAGACCCATTTGCACTCGACGGGTCTTGCACCGTCTGGAAGATCAACCAAGTTCCAAACTTGATTTTCATCCATGGACTTTATCTCGGATCTCATGGCTCCAAGCCATGACTCGGAATCAGATCCCACCATCGCTTCCGAATAATTTGCCGGCTCATCACTGTCTAACAGTAACACATCACGAACACTTCGTAATCTTGCCGATCTTTGTAGTACAGGTGCTGCTGCCGACTCAGCTGCCACGACCGGCTCAACCTCCAAGGTTTTTGCCGACTAGCTACTAGCCGGTTCCTCTCGAATTTCTTCGAGTTGCACTATGCTCCCACTTACTCCCCGACTGAGAAACTCTTTCTCAAGGAAGACACCGTTCCGAGCGATAAACACTTTGCCCTCTTCTCGGTTGTAGAAGTAGTAACCCAAGGTTTCCCTCGGATACCCCACGAAAATACACTTATCCGACTTGGCTGTAAGCTTGTCCGACTGAAGTCGCTTGACAAATGCTTCACAACCCCAAATCTTAAGAAAAGACAAACTTGGCTTTTTGCCTGTCCACATCTCATGCGGTGTCTTCTCTACCGACTTTGATGGTACTTTGTTTAGTGTGAACGCCACTGTTTCTAGACAATAACCCCAAAATGATAAAGGCAGATCTGTCTGAATCATCATTGATCGTACCATGTCCAACAAGGTCCGATTCCGCCTTTTTGAAACACCATTCCTTTGTGGCGTTCCTGGCGGAGTAAGTTGAGGAACTATTCCACAACTTTTCAGATGGTCATCAAACTCATGGCTCATGTACTCGCCTCCTCGGTCCGACCAAAGAAACTTTATTTTCTTGCCGAGTTGATTCTGTGCTTCATTCTGGAATTCTTTGAACTTTTCAAAGGCTTCCGACTTATGTTTCATCAAGTAGATATATCCATACCTACTCAAATCATCAGTGAAGGTAATGAAGTACTCATAACCACCCCTGGCTGTCGTGCTCATTGGTCCACATACATCACTATGTACTAGTCCCAACAAGTCGGACGCCCTTTCGCAACTCTTTGCAAAAGGTGTCTTGGTCATTTTGCCGAGTAGGCAAGATTCGCATGTCTCGAACGACTCCAAGTCGAACGAAGTTAGGAGTCCATCATCATGGAGCTTCTTCATGCGTTTCCAACTTATATGACCAAGCCGACAGTGCCAAAAGTAAGTCATATTCAGATCATTTGGTTTCAACCTTTTAACATTTATGTTATAAACCGACTCACCATCAAGATTCAAAATAAATAACCCGTCCTAGACGGGTGCAAAGCCGTGAAACATATCATTCAAATACAAAGAACAACCATTATTCTTGATATTCGACTCATAGCCTTGCCTCATCAAACATGAAGCAGAAATAATGTTTCGACTGAGCACTGGAACATAATAACAATATTTAGTTCCATAATGAATCCGGAAGGTAAATGAAGTTGCATCGTGCCGACTTCCAACGCAGCAACTCTTGCTTTGTTGCCGACTCGAATATCAACCTCGCCTCTTGCTACGCTCCTAGTTCTTACCAGTCCCTGCAACGAGTTGCAGATGTGAATAACTGATCCAGTATCATATACCCAAGAACTATTAGGTGCATCAGCAAGATATATGTCTATAACATTGCAAACAAGTGTACCTGAGTCGGAAGTCATACCTCCACTCTTGGCTTTGTCGGCCAAGTACTTGCTGCAGTTCCTCTTCCAGTGGCCATCCGCCTTGCAGTAGAAGCAAGTGGATCCGGCTGAAGGATATGGTTGAGTCCCTGAGGAAGCGCTTGGGACCGGGTCCTGAGCCTGCTTTCCTCCTGACTTAGCTTTCTTCTTAGTCCAAGAACTCTTCTTGAACTTAGCCTTATTCTGCACCATCAACACTTGACTGGTGCCCTTCTTGAGATCCGCCTCTGCCTGCTTGAGCATCCCATGCAATTCAGTGAGCTTCTTATCCATACCATGCATGTGGTAGTTCGAAATGAACTGCCCATATGCACTAGAAAGAGAGTTCAGAATTATATCCGTAGCGAACTCTTCGCTAATGGGGTAGCCAAGCCTCTCCAGAGACTGCACGTAACCAACCATTTTGATCACATGCGGACTCAGTGGATCACCATCCTTAAGCTTGCAACTCAGCAAAGCCTGAGAGACTTGATACCTCTCAGTCTTCGCCTGAGCCTGGAACATACTTTTGAGGCTTTCGATCATATCGTAGGCCTCAACATGCTCGAACTGCTTTTGCAAGTCCGGTTCCATGTGAGCAAGCATAAGACAACTAATATCCGTGAACTCATCCTTAGCCCGACGGTAGGCATTGGTGGCTGCGACAGTCGCATTCTCATTCGGCTCATCTGGAAGTGGGTTGTCTAGGACATGGTCCTTCTTTTCTTGTTTGAGAACAATTCTCAGATTTCGATACCAGTTGGTAAAATTAGTGTCGTTCAGTTTATCTTTCTCAAGAATGGTTCTCAACACAAAACCGGATATCTGAGAGTGACTGCTACTTGGTGCCATGATCTACAACAGAAAATATGCAAAACACTTAAGACATGTATTCATAAAAGAGCAAGCATATTAAACATTTTAATATTTTATGCTCCCACTAGAACCAACACCCCTCCGATGGTTACTTAGTGATTCAGGATCCTAAATAAGCAAGTCGGCTAGTGAGCTTTAGCATCACCACTAGCCGCCAAGTGATCTAGGTAGATAACTCCTTGTCAATCGCATCTCATGCGACTCCTGTTGGACGGGTGGCATCACATGCCCCGGCTCCCATCCGACCTTTTCCCGAGTCCCACAACCGTTGTGATAGACCCGTCTAGCTTACCGAGTGTTTCTGCAGTAAGAGTCCGACTCGAACCCACCTAGTCGGAAAGAATTGGCAGCACCTCAATTTTATGAGCCCACTACCAAAAATGTCTAACCTGTGATGGTGCAAACACTGGCGGGAAAACCGACTAGACCTTCTTTGAGGGATTAAATTTTACCGACTATCTAATAGAGGTAAAACAGAGACATAACAATAACACAAAATAAAGCAATTATAATGTGAAATGGTATGGCTCTCTTCATGGCGATCTCCATCTCCACAAAGCCTGTAATCCGACTCGTGCCAACTCTTGTCACTTGCCGTCTTACTCCATGTCGCCGACATGTACAACGCCTTGCATGCCTTCCGGGTTCTCCAAACAGCTACACTAGCTTAGTAAAGTAAATTACATAGAGAATCTGACACGCAGGTCGTTATACAATAAAATGACAGCACCTAGGCTCCAGCCGGCTGACATAAACCGTGATTCGCAGATCACGTATGGATTACACACATACATCACATGCACATGAACCATACCATTCACAACTTCCTGCAAAAACAAGTTATGCATAGATACAATATCTACCGGCGTTGTGAAACTCGCAACGACATCTAAGGCGCTACGACAGGGCGAAGCCGGCGGCCCGACGATTTTTCCGAAAACATAGATCTCATCTACAATCTGAACATGGATTCCGACCATCGTTCCGATTCGATCAAACTCTTTGATCTTCGATCACTGCTTCTGGATTTACGCGTCACAGTCTACCCCGATGGCGGAAGCCGACATGTAGGGGTATGTCGTTCCACGACCTCAGCAGTATGATCACGGAAATCAGATCTACCATTCCCCGAGTACAGTTGATCCAATAAACTTCACACAAAACCGATCTATCTCATAGATCGACCACCAAACAACACATAGATCTCATCTACATCCTACCGCATATCACATATGCGAGATCTCGAGCCTAAAACCAGAAGCTATCGCTCTGATACCACTGTTGGGCCACGCGGAGATAAAATAAAATTTTCCTCTAACGTGGTGATCCCAAGATCTAGCTGAAGTAGAAGGCCACGAGGTTTACCACTCGACGCGCAGTTGCGGATTACTGATGAAGCGCGTCAGTTGATGCAGTGCAGTCCTAACGATCCGATCGTCCTGGTGCTGATCGCACAACACCTCTGCTGGTATCCACACGTACAAGGAGGAGCGCCGGCGGCGAACTGCTAGGTTCGTTACGGCGGCTAGACTGTTGTGGAGCTAGGGTTTCCAACACATGGAATGACCTAACCGAACAACGATTAACCTTTCTGGGTTACGGTGCTCCACTATATATAGGGAGTGAACGTGGGCTCTGCTCGCGCGACCCATTCACTAATGCCCATATAACACTAGTCACCATGAGTCCAACTCACTAACTTAGTCCTAATCAGGTTTAGGTCCAACCCAACCAGATTATATGTTCAGATCCAATCCGAACTTGCTCCCGCTCTTAAGTGTGTGACCCTGCAGGCTCATGGCTACTTGGACACGATTGGAGTCCGACTCACAATCAATCAGTCGGTAGTGGCTCCTAGCAGAACGTGCTGACTCCCAAGTACCAAAGAGTCATGACGACTTGCCTTTCCAATGCGACTTACGTCCGAGTCCCTTTTGCCTCACGATATACCTTGTCAGACTATAGGCGAATATATGTCATCCCTTAAATAGTCCGACTCTCTTCTCGATCCGAGATAAGTGATTCACCCGACTAACTCTTAGTCGATTGCCTCGGTTAACACTTAACCAAGTCGTGCATGGCCATGCTTTCCGAATCATATCTCACGAGAGGGCCCAGAAAATATCTCTCCGAGTGGAGGGGAAAAATCCCATCTTGGTTATTCACATCACGCAGCTTGATTCTCAGTCGACCCGAACCCTGCCTTTATAACTGCCCAGTTACGGATCAGCGTTTGATAGAACCTAAGTCGGTGATCCTCAACTCGGACTATGCAACAACCTCAGGTCTAAGGATTACATTGATTGAGATATACAAATGACAGCTAGTTCGTTGCACCTCAATATGGGTCAATCCGACTCGCTAAACTCTTTAGCCGAATCTGTGTAAGTTGGAATAGCATCTCCATGCCCATGACAAGTGGAACCGAGTCATCAAGCCAACTTTCACATTGGTCTAAGTTGTGTGTCCAGCACAACCTAAATGACCAAGGATATTTAGTACAAACAACATGAATGCATAGTTCCACAACCGAATCACATATTCAATGATACACATCAAATGTTCGTACAAGGACTACTTAATAACTTTATGAATACAATGGGAAATATCATCATACATGATTGCCACTAGGGCATATTCCCAACAGGCACTAGCCAACCCCCATGGAAGTGTTTCTTTCCAGCCGACTAAAGAGACAAAAAAGATCTAGATAGATGAGCAGTTCCCAGAGCGCACCATCACGATTGGTGCCGGCTAGATGCCAAATAGGAAGGCGAGCTCACCAACTTCCTCCATGAGAATTGGGATATCTTTGCATGGTCAACTCAAGACCTGCAAGGTGTGCCGAGGGAGTTGGCTGAGCACTCTTTGCATGTAAGGCCAGGAGCAAGGCCGGTGAAGCAACCTCTTCGCCGCTTCACCGAAGACAGGAGAAAAATAATAGGGGATGAGATAGCTCGGCTCCTTGCGGCCAGGTTCATCATGGAAGTGCTTCATCTGGATTGGCTATCAAATCCGGTGTTAGTGGAAAAGAAAAAGGATGACCCAAATGTAGTCGTCGTATGGCGAATGCGTATCGATTACACAAACCTAAACAAGGCGTGTCCGAAAGATCCTTTTCCTTTACCTAGGATAGACCAAGTATTGATTCGACCGCTGGTTGTGAGCTGTTGTCATTTGTAGACGCGTATTCTGGTTTCCACCAGATACCGTTAAATCCGGCCGATCAAATAAAGACTGCGTTTATTATCCCGTACGGGGCTTATTGCTATCGCACCATGCCATTCGGCCTGCGTAATGCAGGAGCAACATACAAAAGATGCATGCAAAAGTGTCTACATGACCAGATAGGAAAAAATATACAAGTATATGTAGACGATGTGGTTATAAAAACCAAAGAGAGCAAAATGCTCCTTGATGATATTCGGCAGACATTCGCAAACTTGAGAAGATTTTGAATGAAGCTTAACCCGAAAAAATGCACCTTCGGTGTGCCGGCAGGAAAATTACTCGGTTTCCTCGTGTCTAGCCGAGGTATAGAGGCAAATCCAACTAAAATCCGGGCAGTTGAAAAAATGGAACTGCCGAGGTGTCTGAATGATGTACAAAAATTCACGGGATGCCTGGCTTCGCTGAGTCGATTCGTATGTGGGTTGGGGGAAAAGGCATTACCTCTATATCAAATGATGAAAAAATCTGATAAATTCATCTGGACACCACAGGCAGATAATGCGTTTCATGAGTTAAAAAAGATGTTGGTTACAGCACCAATCTTGGCTTCTCCATTGTCAAAAGAACCTATGTTACTTTATGTAGCTGCCACTAACAGAGTGGTAAGTGCGGTGGTTGTCGTGGAACGGAATGAAGGGGATAAGTCAATACAAAGGCCGGTATATTACCTAAACGAGGTATTATCGGCCTCAAAACAGAACTACCCGCACTACCAGAAGATGGCTTATGGAGTATACATGTCGGCGAAAAAACTCAAACATTACTTCGAAGAGCATCCGATAAAAGTGATTTGTGAAACGCCCATAGTCGAGATATTGAGCAACAAAGATGCAAGTGGCCGAATAGCAAAATGGGCAATCGAGTTATCACCTTATGCTCCGCAATTCGATAGGCGAGATGCAATCAAATCTCAGGCAGTGGCCGACTTCTTTGTGGATTGGGACGAGGTACAATATGAACCACCATTACCAGATCCAAATTATTGGACAATGCATTTTGACGGATCCAAGCTGAGAAATGGCTTGGGGCAGGGATAGTGTTAACTTCGCCGAAAAAATATCAGCCAAAGTATGTGCTGTAGATACATTTCGCCGCGTCAAACAATGTAGCCGAGTATGAAGCACTCGTCCATGGGTTAAAAGTGGCAAAAGAGATTGGCATACGTCGGATCCTATGCTACGGGGATTCAGTTCTGGTAGTACTGCAAGTATAAGGCAATTGGGACGCACTAGATGCGAATATGGCCCTATATAGATTTCATGTGCAAAAAATTAGTGGTTACTTTGATGGATGCGAGTTTCATCATATACCTCGGGCAGAAAATGACGCTGCAGACACACTGTCAAAACTCGGATCAACTAGGCAGTCAATTCCCCCAGGTATTGCCCTAGAGCACCTGAGAAAACCATCGATTACACCATCACCAGAATCCGAGTCAATTCGTATCTCGGCAGAACTGAAAGAAGGAAGTGTGCCAATGGAAATTGACAAAGAATGCGACCCGGGTTTTCTAAAGGTAAACCCGGCCATCGCACGAGCAAACACAGAAAAATCCAAAGCTGTTATGTCGGTGGAAAATATGGAAATCGACAGTGAAATTATCCCAGAGAAAATCACACCGATATGGGCGCAACCCATATTCTCATTCCTTAAGGAGACAATCTTGCCGAGTAATGAAGTACTAGCCACACAAATAGTAAGAAGAGCAAAAGCTTACACAATCATAATGTAGGGTTTCGTAGCATGGAAAACAAAAAATTTCCACCGCATACAAACAAACAAGCCAAGATCTATCTACTAGATTGTAGCAACGAGTCGATGGAATAACTCACCCTCGAAGATTCCAAAGTGTTTAACGAGAGCAGATTCTCGTGGGTGATGTAGTCGTACTCTTGCCGATCTCAAGATCGCGTAGACGATCCTTCCGATGTTGCGTTCTGGCAGCGCTCCCGCAGTCGGTCACACGTTCGGTACTCGACGAAGACCTTCCTCTCCCTTGTTCCAGCAGGCAGCGGAGGTTGTAGCACTCTCCTCACGATTCCGGCAGCACAATGGCGTGGTACCGGAAGTACAGGGGAGATCTCGCAGGGCTTCGCCTTAAGCCGGAGCGAGTATGGTGGACTATGAGAGAGCTCCTCGGTGATCTAGGGTTTAGACACACCAAGGAGGAGGTGCTAGGGCCGGCGGCTAGGGCTTGGAGGTGCCCAAGTCGGTGGCTAGGGGAGAAACCCTAGGCGGCGGCTATGGTGGGCGGCGGCTAGGGCTTAGGTTTAGAGGGGGGCAACTTGTGTGTTAGGAGGGGCAGCCCTGCCCCTCCTTTTATAGGTGGGAGGCGCCGGCCAAGGGGAGGGGAGTCCCTCCCCAACTCGGATCCCAAGTGGTCCGGCGGTGGAGGGGAGGAACTCCTCCCCAAGTAGGTTTCCTACTTCCCCTCCACCTTCCAAAATAGTCGTTTGACTTTTCAAATTGGCGTTTGACTTTTCAAACTAGGATTTGATTAAATCCTTTATTTTGTTCAGCGATGACACCTAATACATGATGCAATCATTCCAACTTGATATGACACATTCATGTACCCTTCCCCTCCGGAATGCCGGACATTCCGGAACCTTCTAGAACATTCCCGATGAAAACACCGGAACCATTCTCCAACCCCGAAACAGGACTTTCCTTATATGAATCTTATTCTCCGGACCATTCCGGATCTCCTCGTGATATCCTGGATCCCATCCGAGACTCCGAACAACATTCGGTCTCTTACTCATCATTCCATAACTACTCAAACAACGTCGAATCCTTAAGTGTGTCTCCCTACGGTTCGTGAATTATGCGGACATGATCGAGACACTTCTCCGATCAATAACCAATAGGGGAATCTGGAAATTCATATGGCTCCCACATATTTCTATGATTACTTTGCGATCGAATGAACCACTTACATACGATACCAATTTCCCTTTGTCTCATGCTTGCAAGCTAATTGGATGACATTCCACTAAGAGGGCCCAGAGTATATCTATCCGTCATATGGATGGACAAATCCCACTCTTGATCCATGTGTCTTGACCAATACTTTCCGAACACTCAATGCCACCTTTATAGCCACCCAGTTATGGTGTGGTGTTTGATGTCATCAAAGCATCCTTCGGGTGAAGGTGATATGCATGATGTCATGGTCGAAGGAATTAGGTTACTATGTATCAGAAAGCATATAGCAATTGAACTATTAAAATGACTTGATCTTTATGCTACGCTTATCTATAGGAGTATGTCCACCATATCATTCTCCTAACGATATGATCTTGTTGTTAATAACATCTCAATGTTCATGATGGGGAAACCACAATCATTTATTAACCAACAAGCTAGTATTATGAAGAGGCTTTACTAGGGACTTCAATTTAAGTTTACAAATCACACAAGTATCAATGTTTCCTTGTTAATACTATTATAGCAGGAATGTAAACATTTATCATAAACACAAAGATATAATAGTAACTACATTTATTATTGCCTCTAGGGCATATCTCCAACAGTCTCCCACTTCACTAGAGTCATCTAATCTAGATTACATGGTAATATACCGAACACCCATGGCAGTTTGGTGCTGGTCATGTTTTTCCCTCGGGAGAGGTTTAGTCAACGGATCCGCCACATTCAGATCTGTGTGTACTTTGCAAATCTTTATGTCCCCATCTTGGACATGTTCTCGAATAGCGTGAAAACGTAGCTTGATGTGCTTCAGCTTCTTGTGTGACCTAGGTTCTTGCGCATTGGCTATGGCGCCCATGTTATCACAGTAGATAGACATTGGGTCTAGCGCACTAGGAACCACACCCAGCTCTATAATGAACTCTTTCATCCATATCGCTTCTTGTGAAGCCTCCGAAGCAGCCATGTATTCCGATTCAGTTGAAGATCTCGCCACAACGCTTTGCTTTGCACTCCTCCAGCTAACTGTTGCACCATTCAAAGTAAATACGTATCCAGATTGTGATTTAGAATCATCCGGATCGGTGTTCCAACTAGCATCGGTATAACCATTAACAACGAGTTGTTCATCACCTCCATAAGAAAGAACCATATCCTTAGTTCTTCTCAAGTACTTAAGGATGTTTTTGACCGCTGTCCAATGATCCACTCCTGGATCACTTTGATATCTGCTAGTTAAACTAACAGCATATGCAATGTCGGGTCTAGTACATAGCATGGCATACATTAGAGATCCTATGGCTGATGCATAGGGAGTCTTACTCATCCTTTCTCTATCTTCTGCCGTTGTCGGACTTTGAGTTTTACTCAAGGTCGTATTGGGCAACATGGGCAAGAACCCTTTCTTGCTATCATCCATTCCAAACCTCTTTAGAACTTTGTCCAAATATGTACTTTGTGACAATGATATTAGGCATCTCGATCTATCTCTATAAATCTTTATGCCTAATATGTAAGCTGCTTCGCCAAGATCTTTCATTGAAAAACTATTATTCAAATATTCCTTGACACTATTAAGAAGGTCTACATCATTCCCAATCAACAATATGTCATCTACATATAGTATTAAGAATGCTACAGAGCTCCCACTCACTTTCTTGTAAATACAAGCTTCTCCATAAGTTTGTATAAAACCAAAACTTTTGATTACCTTATAAAAATGTTGATTCCAACTCCGGGATGCTTGCTTCAATCCATAGATGGACCGTTGAAGTTTGCATACCTTGTTAGCATCTTTAGGATCGACAAAACCTTTGGGTTGCATCATATACAACTCTTCATCAATGTCTTCATTGAGGAATGCTGTTTTGACATCCATCTGCCATATCTCATAATCATAATATGCAGCGATTGCTAACATAATCCTCACAGACTTTAGCTTCGCTACAGGTGAGAAAGTCTCATCGTAGTCAACTCCTTGAATTTGTTGAAACCCTTTTGCGACAAGTCGAGCTTTATAGACAGTAACATTACCATCAGCATATGTTTTCTTCTTGAAAATCCATTTGTTCTCGACAGCCTTCCGGCCATTCGGTAAGTCCACCAAAGTCCATACTTGGTTTTTGTACATGGATCCAATCTCGGATTTCATGGCTTATTGCCATTTATTGGAATCTGGGCTCATCATCGCTTCCTCATATGTCGCAGGGTCATCGGTGTTGTCCACCAACATGACACTCATAACGGGATCATACCAATCAGGAGTGGTACGAGTTCTCGTTGACCTGCGAGGCTCTGTAGCAACTACAACCGAAGTTTCATGATCATCATCATTAGCTTCCTCTCTTATTGGTGCAGGCACCACAGGAACTTCTTCCGGTGCTGCGCTACTCGGAAGTTCGTGAGAAGGTTCGACAACCTCGTCGAGTTCTACTTTCCTTCCAGTCACTTCTTTCGAGAGAAATTCTTTCTCTAGAAAGGATCCATTCTTGGCAACAAAGATTTTTCCCTCGGATCTATGATAGAAGGTATACCCGATAGTTTCCTTCGGGTATCCTATGAAGACGCATTTTTCCGCTTTGGGTTCAAGCTTGTCCGGCTGTAACTTCTTTACATAGGCTTCACAACCCCAAACTTTAAGGAAAGACAATTTAGGTTTCTTCCCAAACCATAATTCATACGGTGTCATTTCAACGGATTTAGATGGTGCCCTATTTAAAGTGAATGCAGCTGTTTCTAATGCATAACCCCAAAATGATAGCGGTAAATCTGTAAGTGACATCATAGAACGAACCATATCTAAGAGAGTTCGATTACGACGTTCGGACACACCATTACGCTGTGGTGTTCCCGGCGGTGTCAATTGTGAAAGTATTCCGCATTTCTTCAAATGCTCGCCAAACTCGTAACTTAGATATTCACCTCCATGATCAGAACGTAGAAATTTAATTTTCTTGTTACGTTGATTCTCTACCTCACTTTGAAATTCCTTAAACTTCTCAAAAGTTTCGGACTTATGTTTCATGAAATAGATATACCCATATCTACTCAAGTCATCCGTGAAGGTAAGAACATAACGATAACCACCGCGCGATGCTACACTCATTGGACCACACACATCGGTATGTATGATTTCCAATAAGTCTGTAGCTCGCTCCATCATACCAGAAAATGGAGTCTTAGTCATTTTACCCATCAGACATGCTTCGCATCTTTCAAGTGATTCAAAATCAAGTGATTCAAGAAGTCCATCGGAATGGAGTTTCTTCATACGCTTCACTCCAATGTGACCAAGACGACAGTGCCACATATAGGTCGAGTTATCGCTCGATTTCAAACGTTTAGCCTCAATGTTATTAATATGTGTATTTCCAGTATCGAGATTCAATAAGAATAGACCATCTATCAAAGGTGCATGTGCATAAAACATATTACTCATATAAATCAAACAACCATTATTCTCGGACTTAAACAAGTAACCTTCTCGCAATAAACAAGATCCCGATATAATGTTCATGCTTAACGCAGGCACCAAATAACAATTATTTAAGTATAAAACTAATCTCGATGGTAGATGAATGGGTAGCGTGCCGACCGCGATCACATCAACCTTTGATCCGTTTCCCACGCGCATCGTCACCTCGTTCTTCGCTATCTTTCGTTTATTCTGCAACACCTGTTTCGAGTTACAAATATGAGCAACCGAACCAGTATCAAATACCCAGGCACTACTACGAGTACTAGTGAGAAACACATCAATAACATGTATATCGGATATACCTTTCTTCTTGATGTTGCCGTTCTTCAAATCCGCCAAGTACTTTGGGAAATTCCGCTTCCAGTGACCTTCTCCCTTGCAGTAAAAGCACTCAGTATCAGGCTTAGGTCCATCCTTGATCTTCTTCGTTGGCACGGTAACTTTCTTACCACCCTTCTTGAAGTGTCCCTTTTGCTTAGACTTGCCTTTCTTGAATTTGGTGGTCTTATTGACCATCAACACTTGGTGCTCTTTCTTGATCTCCACTTCTGCAAATTTCAACATGGCAAAGAGTTCTGGCAACTGCTTGTTCATGTTTTGCATATTGTAATTCATCACAAAGTTCTTGTAACTTGGTGGCAGTGATTGGAGGACATGGTAAATCCCCAAAGCATTAGGAATCACTATACCCAAGCTTTGAAGTTTGTTTGCGTGCCCAAACATCTTAAGCGCATGCTCACTGACGGAGCTGCCCTCTTCCATCTTGCAATTAAAGAACTTTTCAGAAGCCTCATAGCTCTCAATCGCCGCGTGAGTCTCAAAGATAAATTTGAGATCACGGACAATATCATGTGGGTCTGAATTCTCAAACCTTTTCTGAAGCTCCGATTCTAAACCTTACAAGATAGCACACTAAACTGTGGAGTACTGAGTCTTCCGAGCGAGGTAAACATTCTTTACTTCATCGGTAGCAGTAGCTGCAGGTGGGTCACCCAGCGGTGCATCCAGCACATAGGTCAAATTACCAGCTGTGAGGACAATCCTCAAATTGCGGAACCAATCCGCGAAGTTGCTTCCATTGTTTTTCAACTTTTCTTTCTATAGGAACGCATTAAAATTGATGGTAGGGGCCGCCATTGATCTACAATATATTTGCAATAGTTTAGACTAAGTTTATGACAAATTGAGTTCTAATTAATAGTTAAATTAATCTAGGTGAACTCCCACTCAAAACAACATCCCTCACATTGTTTTAGTGATCACACGAACCAAATCCACCACATCAACACTGATCATCACGAGAGTTGATATAGTTTCAATGGCGAACAATCGACATGTTCACCATATCTACTATATGATTCATGCTTTACCTTTCGGTGATCCGTGTTCCGAGACCATGTCTGTACATGCTAGGCTCGTCAAGATCAAACCTTAGTTTCCGCGTGAGCAAATCTGGCTTGCTCACATTGTATACACTTGCGGAATCTAACACACCCGATCATCACGTGGTGCTTCGAAACAACAAGCTTTAGCAACGGTGCTAACTAAGGGTGAACACTTTATGACTTGAAATTCATGTGCATGAGGGATCATCTTATAATGCTACCGTCGTTAACTAAGCAATACAAGATGCATAAAGGATTAACATCACATGCAATTCATAATATGTGATATGATATGGCCTTTCTTCTTTGTGCTTCCGATCTCCATCTTCAAGCACGAACATGATCTCCATCATCACCGGCATTGCATCAAGGTCAATGACGCTTCTCCATGGTTATCGTCCACCGGCTTCAACTATTACAACTACTTTGAATAGACACGCGGGTCTTAACAAAATTAAAGACAACCATATGGCTCCTGCCGGTTGCCAACTTACAATAAGGAACATTGCATACATCAAATATAATCACAATCATGGCCATATCACATCACAGCACACCCCTGCAAAACAAAGTTAGACGCCTCTACTTTCTTTGCATGTTTTACGTGGTTTGGGGCTTTCAATAAGTGTCGTTCTAACTTACGAACAAGAACCACAACATTGATACTAGTATTGTCAATCACCCGTTGTAAATTGGATCTTAACTATGTTGGAAGAAACAGGCACCCGCAAAGCCACTTATGCAATACAAGTTGCATGTCAAGCGTGGAGCAAGTCTCATGAACGATGTCATGTAAGGTTAGCCCGGGCCGCTTCATCCCACCATCCCGTAAGATGCAAAGTACACAAGAAGCAATCGACAACAAAAGCATCAACGCCCATAATGACCATTGTGTTCTACTCGTGTAACAGATCTACATATAGACACGACTCTGATACCACTGTAGGGTTTCGTAGCATGGAAAACAAAAATTTTCTACCGCATACAAACAAACAAGCCAAGATCTATCTACTAGATTGTAGCAACGAGTCGATGGAATAACTCACCCTTGAAGATTCCAAAGTGTTTAACGAGAGCGGATTCTCGTGGGTGATGTAGTTGTACTCTTGCCGATCTCAAGATCGCGTAGACGATCCTTCCGGCGCTGCGTTCCGGCAGCGCTCCCGCAGTCGGTCATACGTTCGGTACTCGACGAAGACCTTCCTCTCCCTTGTTCCAGCAAGCAGCAGAGGTTGTAGCACTCTCCTCGCGATTCCGGCAGCACAACGGCGTGGTACCGGAAGTAGAGGGGAGATCTCGCAGGGCTTCGCCTTAAGCCGGAGCGAGTATGGTGGACTATGAGAGAGCTCCTCAGCGATCTAGGGTTTAGACACACCAAGGAGGAGGTGATAGGGCCGGTGGCTAGGGCTTGGAGGTGCCCAAGTCAGTGGCTAGGGGAGAAACCCTAGGCGGCGGCTATGGTGGGCGGCGGCGGCTAGGGTTTAGGTTTAGAGAGGGGCAACTTGTGTGTTAGGAGGGGCAGCCCTGCCCCTCCTTTTATAGGTGGGAGGCGCCGTCCAAGGGGAGGGGAGTCCCTCCCCAACTCACATCCCAAGTGGGCCGGCGGTGGAGGGGAGGAACTCCTCCCCAAGTAGGTTTCCTACTTCCCCTCCACCTTCCAAAATAGCAGTTTGACTTTTCAAATTGGCATTTGACTTTTCAAACTAGGATTTTATTAATTCCTTTATTTTGTTCAGCGATGACACCTAGTACATGATGCAATCATTCCAACTTGATATGACACATTCATGTACCCTTCCCCTCCGGAGTGCCGGACATTCCGGAACCTTCTAGAACATTCCCGATGAAAACACCGGAACCATTCTCCAACCCCGAAACAGGACTTTCCTTATATGAATCTTATTCTCCGGACCATTCCGGATCTCCTCGTGATATCCCGGATCCCATCCGAGACTCCGAACAACATTCGGTCTCTTACTCATCATTCCATAACTACTCAAACAACGTCGAATCCTTAAGTGTGTCTCCCTACGGTCGTGAATTATGCGGACATGATCGAGACACTTCTCCGATCAATAACCAATAGAGGAATATGGAAATTCATATGGCTCCCACATATTTCTACGATTACTTTGTGATCGAATGAACCACTTACATACGATACCAATTTCCCTTTGTCTCACGATAGTTTACTTATCCGAGGTTATGATCGTCGGTATCTCTGCATACCTAGTTCAACCTCGTTACTGATAAGTACTCTTTTCTCATTCCCGTGATATGTGATCCCTTGTGAGCCAGTCACATGCTTGCAAGCTAATTGGATGACATTCCAATGAGAGGGCCCAGAGTATATCTATCCGTCATATGGATGGACAAATCCCACTCTTGATCCATGTGTCTCAACCAATACTTTCCGAACACTCAATGCCACCTTTATAGCCACCCAGTTACGGTGTGGTGTTTGATGTCATCAAATCATCCTTGCGGTGAAGGTGATATGCATGATCTCATGGTCGAAGGAATTAGGTTACTATGTATCAGAAAGCATATAGCAATTGAACTATTAAAATGACTTGATCTTTATTCTACGCTTATCTATAGGAGTATGTCCACCATATCATTCTCCTAACGATATGATTTTGTTGTTAATAATGTTGGAGATATGCCCTAGAGGCAATAATAAATGTAGTTATTATTATATCTTTGTGTTTATGATAAATGTTTACATTCATGCTATAATAGTATTAACAAGGAAACATTAATACTTGTGTGATTTGTAAACTTAATTTGAAGTCCCTAGTAAAGCCTCTATGTAATACTAGCTTGTTGGTTGATAGATGATTGTGGTTTCCCTATCATGAACATTGAGATGTTATTAACAACAAGATCATATTGTTAGGAGAATGATATGATGGACATACTCCTATAGATAAGCGTAGCATAAAGATCAAGTCATTTTAATAGTTCAATTGCTATATGCTTTCTGATACATAGTAATCTAATTCCTTCGACCATGAGATCATGCATATCACCTTTACCGGATGGATGCTTTGATGACATCAAACACCACACCGTAACTGGGTGGCTATAAAGGTGGCATTGAGTGTTCGGAAAGTATTGGTTGAAACACATGGATCAAGAGTGGGATTTGTCCATCCATATGACGGATAGATATACTCTGGGCCCTCTCGGTGAAATGTCATCCAATTAGCTTGCAAGCATGTGACTGGCTCACAAGGGATCACATATCACGGGAACAAGAAAAGAGTACTTATCAGTAACGAGGTTGAACTAGGTATGCAGAGATACCGACGATCATAACCTCGGATAAGTAAACTATCGTGAGACAAAGGGAAATTGATATCGTATGTAAGTGGTTCATTCGATCGCAAAGTAATCGTAGAAATATGTGGGAGCCATATGAATTTCCAGATTCCTCTATTGGTTATTGTTCGGAGAAGTGTCTCGATCATGTCCGCATAATTCACGAACCGTAGGGAGACACACTTAAGGATTCGACGTTGTTTGAGTAGTTATGGAATGTTGAGAAAGAGACCGAATGTTGTTTGGAGTCCCGAATGGGATCCGGGATATCACGAGGAGATCCGGAATGGTCCGGAGAATAAGATTCATATAAGGAAAGTCCCGTTTCGGAGTTGGGGAATGGTTCCGGTGTTTTCATCGGGAATGTTCTAGAATGTTCCGGAATGTCCGGCACTTCGGAGGGGAAGGGTACATGAATGTGTTATATCAAGTTGGTATGATTGCATCATGTACTAAGTGTCATCGCTGAACTAAATAAAGGATTAATTCAAATCCTAGTTTGAAAAGTCAAATAGCTAGTTTGAAAAGTCAAACGGCTAAATTTGGAAAGAGGAAAAGAGGAGGAAGGGGAAACCGAGTTGGGGAGGAGTTCCCTCCTCCAACCGGCGGCCCACCTCCAAGCTGAGTTTGGGAGGAACTCCTCTCCCTCCCCTTGGCCGGCCGGCCCCTCCACCTATATAAGGAGGGGCAGGGCTCCCTCCTAGAGACACACAAGTTCCTTGCCCCAAAAACCCTAACCCTAGCCGCCGCCGCCCTCCAAGCCGTCGCCGCCTAGGGATCTCCTTGCCGCCGACTTGGGCATCTCCAAGCCCTAGCCGCCGGCCCTAGCACCTCTTCCTCGGCGTGTCTAAACCCTAGAACACCGAGGGACTCTCTCATACTCCACCATACTCGCTCCGGCTTAAGGCGAAGCCCTGCGAGATCTCCCCTCTACTTCCGGTACCACGCCGTTGTGCTGCCGGAATCGCGAGGAGAGTGCTATAACCTCTGCTGCCTGCTGGAACAAGGGAGAGGAAGGTCTTCGTCGAGTACCGAACGTGTGACCGACTGCGGGAGCACTGCCGGAACGCAGCGCCGGAAGGATCGTCTACGCGATCTTGAGATCGGGAAGAGTACAACTACATCACCCACGAGAATCCGCTCTCGTTAAACACTTTGGAATCTTCGAGGGTGAGTTATTCCATCGACTCGTTGCTACAATCTAGTAGATAGATCTTGGCTTGTTTGTTTGTATGCGGTAGAAATTTTTTGTTTTCCATGCTACGAAACCCTACAGTGGTATCAGAGCCGTGTCTATATGTAGATCTGTTGCACGAGTACAACACAATGGTCATTGTGGGCGTTGATGCTTTTATTGTTGATTGCTTCTTGTGTACTTTGCATCTTGCGGTATGTTGGGATGAAGCGGCCCGGGATAACCTTACATGACATCGTTCATGAGACTTGCTCCACGCTTGACATGCAACTTGTATTGCATAAGTGGCTTTGCGGGTGCCTGTTTCTCCTAGCATAGTTAAGATCCAATTTACAACTGGTGATTAACAATACTAGTATCAATGTTGTGGTTCATGTTCGTAAGTTAGAACGACACTTATTGAAAGCCCCAAACCACGTAAAACATGCAAAGAAAGTAGAGGCGTCTAACTTTGTTTTGCAGGGGTGTGCTGTGATGTGATATGGCCATGATTGTGATTATATTTGATGTATGCAATGTTCCTTATTGTAAGTTGGCAACCAGCAGGAGCCATATGGTTGTCTTTAATTTATGTTAAGACCAGCGTGTCTATTCAAAGTAGTTGTAATATTTGAAGCCGGTGGACGACAACCATGAAGAAGCGTCATTGACCTTGATGCAATGCCGGTGATGATGGAGATCATGTTCGTGCTAGAAGATGGAGATCGGAAGCACATAGAAGAAAGGCCATATCATATCACATATTATGAATTGCATGTGATGTTAATCCTTTATGCATCTTGTATTGCTTAGTAGACAACGGCAGCATTATAAGATGATCCCTCATGCACATGAATTTCAAGTCATAAAGTGTTCACCCTTAGTTAGCACCGTTGCTAAAGCTTGTTGTTTCGAAGCACCACGTGATGATCGGGTGTGTTAGATTCTGCAAGTGTATACAACATGAGCAAGCCAGATTTGCTCATGCGGAAACTAAGGTTTGATCTTGACGAGCTTAGCATGTACAGACATGGTCTCGGAACACGGATCAACGAAAGGTAAAGCATGAATCATATAGTAGATATGATGAACATGTCGATTGTTCGCCATTGAAACTATATCAACTCTCGTGATGATCGGTGTTGATGTGGTGGATTTGGTTCGTGTGATCACTAAAACAATGTGAGGGATATTGTTTTGAGTGGGAGTTCACCTAGATTAAATTTATTAATTTGAACTCAATTTGTCATAAACTTAGTCTAAACTATTGCAAATATGTTGTAGATCAATGGCAGCCCCTACCATCAATTTTAATGCGTTCCTAGAGAAAGAAAAGTTGAAAAACAATGGAAGCAACTTCGCGGATTGGTTCCGCAATTTGAGGATTGTCCTCACAGCTGGTAATTTGACCTATGTGCTGGATGCACCGCTGGGTGACCCACCTGCAGCTACTGCTTCCGATGAAGTAAAGAATGTTTACCTCACTCGGAAGACTCAGTACTCCACAGTTCAGTGTGCTATCTTGTATGGTTTAGAATCGGAGCTTCAGAAAAGGTTTGAGAATTCAGACCCATATGATATTGTCGAGGATCTCAAATTGATCTTTGAGACTCATGCGGCAATTGAAAGCTATGAGGCTTCTGAAAAGTTCTTTAACTGCAAGATGGAAGAGGGCAGCTCCGTCAGTGCGCATGTGCTTAAGATGTCTGGGCACGCAAACAAACTTCAAAGCTTGGGTATTGTGATTCCTAATGCTTTGGGGATTTACCGTGTCCTCCAATCACTGCCACCAAGTTACAAGAACTTTGTGATGAACTACAATATGCAAAACATGAACAAGACGTTGCTAGAACTCTTTGCCATGTTGAAATCTGCAGAAGTGGAGATCAAGAAAGAGCACCAAGTGTTGTTGGTCAATAAGACCACCAAATTCAAGAAAGGCAAGTCTAAGCAGAAGGGACACTTCAAGAAGGGTGGTAAGAAAGTTACCACGCCGATGAAGAAGACCAAGGCTAGACCTAAGCCTGATACTGAGTGCTTTTACTGCAAGGGAGAAGGTCACTGGAAGCGGAATTGCCCAAAGTTCTTGGCGGATTTGAAGAACGGCAACATCAAGAAGAAAGGTATATCTGATATACATGTTATTGATGTGTATCTCACTAGTACTCGTAGTAGTGCCTGGGTATTTGATACTGGTTCGGTTGCTCATATTTGTAACTCGAAACAGGTGCTGCAGAATAAACGGAAGCTAGCAAAGAACGAGGTGACGATGCGCGTTGGAAACGGATCAAAGGTTGATGTGATCGCGGTCGGCACGCTACCCCTTCATCTACCATCGGGATTAGTTTTATACTTAAATAATTGTTATTTGGTGCCTGCGTTAAGCATGAACATTATATCGGGATCTTGTTTATTGCGAGACGGTTACTTGTTTAAATCCGAGAATAATGGTTGTTTGATTTATATGAGTAATATGTTTTATGCACATGCACCTTTGATAGATGGTCTATTCTTATTGAATCTCGATAGTGGAAATACACATATTAATAACATTGAGGCTAAACGTTTGAAATCGAGCGATAACTCGACCTATATGTGGCACTGTCGTCTTGGTCACATTGGAGTGAAGCGTATGAAGAAACTCCATTCCGATGGACTTCTTGAATCACTTGATAGATGCGAAGCATGTCTGATGGGTAAAATGACTAAGACTCCATTTTCTGGTATGATGGAGCGAGCTACGGACTTGTTGGAAATCATACATACCGATGTGTGTGGTCCAATGAGTGTAGCATCGCGTGGTGGTTATCGTTATGTTCTTACCTTCACGGATGACTTGAGTAGATATGGGTATATCTATTTCATGAAACATAAGTCCGAAACTTTCGAGAAGTTTAAGGAATTTCAAAGTGAGGTAGAGAATCAACGTAACAAGAAGATTAAATTTCTACGTTCTGATCGTGGAGGTGAATATCTAAGTTACGAGTTTGGCGAGCATTTGAAGAAATGCGGAATACTTTCGCAGTTGACACCGCCGGGAACACCACAGCGTAATGGTGTGTCCGAACGTCGTAATCGAACTCTCTTAGATATGGTTCGTTCTATGATGTCACTTACAGATTTACGCTATCATTTTGGGGTTATGCATTAGAAACAGCCGCATTCACTTTAAATAGGGCACCATCTAAATCCGTTGAAATGACACCATATGAATTATGGTTTGGGAAGAAACCAAGATTGCCGTTCCTTAAAGTTTGGGGGTGCGAAGCCTATGTAAAGAAGTTACAGCCGGACAAGCTTGAACCCAAAGCGGAAAAATGCGTCTTCATAGGATACCCGAAGGAAACTATTGGGTATACCTTCTATCATAGATCCGAAGGCAAAATCTGCGTTGCCAAGAATGGATCCTTTCTAGAGAAGGAATTTCTCTCGAAAGAAGTGACTGGAAGGAAAGTAGAACTCGACAAGGTTGTTGAACCTTCTCTCGAAATTGCGAGTAGCACAGCACCGGAAGAAGTTCCTGTGGTGCCTGCACCAATAAGAGAGGAAGCTAATGATGAAGATCATGAAACTTCGGTTGAAGTTGCTACAGAGCCTTGCAGGTCAACGAGAACTCGTACCACTCCAGATTGGTATGATCCCGTTATGAGTGTCATGTTGGTGGACAACACCGATGACCCTGAGACATATGAGGAAGCGATGATGAGCCCAGATTCCAATAAATGGCAAGAAGCCATGAAATCCGAGATTGGATCCATGTACGAAAACCAAGTATGGACTTTGGTGGACTTACCGGATGGCCGGAAGGCTGTCGAGAACAAATGGATCTTCAAGAAGAAAACAGATGCTGATGGTAATGTTACTGTCTATAAAGCTCGACTTGTCGCAAAAGGGTTTCGACAAATTCAAGGAGTTGACTACGATGAGACTTTCTCACCAGTAGCGAAGCTAAAGTCTGTGAGGATTATGTTAGCAATCGCTGCATATTACGATTATGAGATATGGCAGATGGATGTCAAAACAGCATTCCTCAATGGAGACATTGATGAAGAGTTATATATGATGCAACCCAAAGGTTTTGTTGATCCTAAAGATGCTAACAAGGTATGCAAACTTCAACGGTCCATCTATGGATTGAAGCAAGCATCCTGAAGTTGGAATCAACGTTTTGATAAGGTGATCAAAAGTTTTGGTTTTATACAAACTTATGGAGAAGCTTGTATTTACAAGAAAGTGAGTGGGAGCTCTGTAGCATTCTTAATACTATATGTAGATGACATATTGTTGATTGGGAATGATGTAGACCTTCTTAATAGTGTCAAGGAATATTTGAATAATAGTTTTTCAATGAAAGATCTTGGCGAAGCAGCTTACATATTAGGCATAAAGATTTATAGAGATAGATCGAAACGCCAAATATCATTGTCACAAAGTACATATTTGGACAAAGTTCTAAAGAGGTTTGGAATGGAAGATAGCAAGAAAGGGTTCTTGCCCATGTTGCCCAATACGACCTTGAGTAAAACTCAAAGTCCGACAACGGCAGAAGATAGAGAAAGGATGAGTAAGACTCCCTATGCCTCAGCCATAGGATCTCTAATGTATGCCATGCTATGTACTAGACCCGACATTGCATATGCTGTTAGTTTAACTAGCAGATATCAAAGTGATCCAGGAGTGGATCATTGGACAGCGGTCAAAAACATCCTTAAGTACTTGAGAAGAACTAAGGATATGATTCTTTCTTATGGAGGTGATGAACAGCTCGTTGTTAATGGTTACACCGATGCTAGTTGGAACACCGATCCAGATGATTCTAAATCACAATCTGGATACATATTTATTTTGAATGGTGCAGCAGTTAGCTGGAGGAGTGCAAAGCAAAGCGTTGTGACGAGATCTTCAACTGAATCGGAATACATGGCTGCTTCGGAGGCTTCACAAGAAGCGATATGGATGAAAGAGTTCATTATAGAGCTGGGTGTAGTTCCTAGTGCGCTGGACCCAATGTCTATCTACTGTGATAACATGGGCGCCATAGCCAATGCGCAAGAACCAAGGTCACACAAGAAGCTGAAGCACATCAAGCTACGTTTTCACGCTATTCTAGAACATATCCAAGATGGGGATATAAAGATTTGCAAAGTACACACAGATCTGAATGTGGCGGATCCGTTGACTAAACCTCTCCCGAGGGCAAAACATGACCAGCACCAAACTGCCATGGGTGTTCGGTATATTACCATGTAATCTAGATTAGATGACTCTAGTGCAAGTGGGAGACTATTGGAGATATGCCCTAGAGGCAATAATAAATGTAGTTATTATTATATCTTTTTTTTTATGATAAATGTTTACATTCATGCTATAATAGTATTAACAAGGAAACATTAATACTTGTGTGATTTGTAAACTTAATTTGAAGTCCCTAGTAAAGCCTCTATGTAATACTAGCTTGTTGGTTGATAGATGATTGTGGTTTCCCTATCATGAACATTGAGATGTTATTAACAACAAGATCATATTGTTAGGAGAATGATATGATGGACATACTCCTATAGATAAGTGTAGCATAAAGATCAAGTCATTTTAATAGTTCAATTGCTATATGCTTTCTGATACATAGTAATCTAATTCCTTCGACCATGAGATCATGCATATCACCTTTACCGGATGGATGCTTTGATGACATCAAACACCACACCGTAACTGGGTGGCTATAAAGGTGGCATTGAGTGTTCGGAAAGTATTGGTTGAAACACATGGATCAAGAGTGGGATTTGTCCATCCATATGACGGATAGATATACTCTGGGCCCTCTCGGTGAAATGTAATCCAATTAGCTTGCAAGCATGTGACTGGCTCACAAGGGATCACATATCACGGGAACGAGAAAAGAGTACTTATCGGTAACGAGGTTGAACTAGGTATGCAGAGATACCGACGATCATAACCTCGGATAAGTAAACTATCGTGAGACAAAGGGAAATTGATATCGTATGTAAGTGGTTCATTCGATCGCAAAGTAATCGTAGAAATATGTGGGAGCCATATGAATTTCCAGATTCCTCTATTGGTTATTGTTCGGAGAAGTGTCTCAATCATGTCCGCATAATTCACGAACCGTAGGGAGACACACTTAAGGATTCGACGTTGTTTGAGTAGTTATGGAATGTTGAGAAAGAGACCGAATGTTGTTCGGAGTCCCGAATGGGATCCGGGATATCACGAGGAGATCCGGAATGGTCCGGAGAATAAGATTCATATAAGGAAAGTCCCGTTTCGGAGTTGGGGAATGGTTCCGGTGTTTTCATCGGGAATGTTCTAGAATGTTCCGGAATGTCCGGCACTCCGGAGGGGAAGGGTACATGAATGTGTTATATCAAGTTGGTATGATTGCATCATGTACTAAGTGTCATCGCTGAACCAAATAAAGGATTAATTCAAATCCTAGTTTGAAAAGTCAAATAGCTAGTTTGAAAAGTCAAACAGCTAAATTTGGAAAGAGGAAAAGAGGAGGAAGGGGGAAACCGAGTTGGGGAGGAGTTCCCTCCTCCAACCGGCGGCCCACCTCCAAGCCGAGTTGGGGAGGGACTCCTCTCCCTCCCCTTGGCCGGCCGGCCCCTCCACCTATATAAGGAGGGGCAGGGCTCCCTCCTAGAGACACACAAGTTCCTTGCCCCGAAAACCCTAACCCTAGCCGTCGCCGCCCTCCAAGCCGTCGCCGCCTAGGGATCTCCTTACCGCCGACTTGGGCATCTCCAAGCCCTAGCCGCCGGCCCTAGCACCTCTTCCTCGGCGTGTCTAAACCCTAGAACACCGAGGGACTCTCTCATACTCCACCATACTCGCTCCGGCTTAAGGCGAAGCCCTGCGAGATCTCCCCTCTACTTCTGGTACCACGCCGTTGTGCTGCCGGAATCGCGAGGAGAGTGATACAACCTCCGCTGTCTGCTGGAACAAGGGAGAGGAAGGTCTTCATCGAGTACCGAACATGTGACCGACTGCGGGAGCGCTGCCGGAACGCAGCGCCGGAAGGATCGTCTACGCGATCTTGAGATCGGGAAGAGTACGACTACATCACCCACGAGAATCCGCTCTCGTTAAACACTTTGGAACCTTCGAGGATGAGTTATTCCATCGACTTATTGCTACAATCTAGTAGATAGATCTTGGCTTGTTTGTTTGTATGCGGTAGAAATTTTTTGTTTTCCATGCTACGAAACCCTACAAATAACATCTCAATGTTCATGATAGGGGAACCACAATCATTTATTAACCAACAAGCTAGTATTATGAAGAGGCTTTACTAGGGACTTCAATTTAAGTTTACAAATCACACAAGTATCAATGTTTCCTTATTAATACTATTATAGCATGAATGTAAACATTTATCATAAACACAAAGATATAATAATAACTACATTTATTATTTCCTCTAGGGCATATCTCCAACACATAAACAATGAGCTGTATAAGAGAAGCGTCACGAACGTACTACAAAGATGTGTTGACTCGGCAGAAGGACAGGAAATATTCCTGGATATACATCTGGGAGAATGCGGGCATCATGCCTCATCCAGAGCTTTAGTGGACAAAGCATTTAGGCATGGGTTTTATTGGCCGACAGCATTAAAGGAGGCAAAAGAATTAGTGGAAAATGTAATGGTTGCCAGAGATACGCCCGCAAGATACATCTGCCCTCGTCCGAGTTAAAAAGATACCAATCACTTGGCCTTTTTCTGTATGGTGCTTGGATATGGTAGGTCCGTTCAAACCAGCCCGAGGCGGAATGACTCACATTCTAGTCATGGTAGACAAATTCACAAAGTGGATCGAGGTGAAACCAATAAGAAAATGTGATGGACCAACAGCGGTAAAATTTCTAAAAGATATTATATTGAGATATGGATATCCACACAGTGTTATCATGGATAATGGCACAAATTTTGCTAAAGGAGCCTTTGCTAGATTTTGCCAAGAAAAACACATAAGACTAGATGTTGACTCGGTGGCTCACCCAGCATCAAACGGGCAAGTAGAAAGATCAAATGGACTGGTATTGTCAGGAATAAAACCCCGGCTTATCGAACCACTGCAAAGGTCAGCAGGATGCTGGATTGAGGAGCTTCCAGCAGTACTGTGGAGCCTCAAGACCAACCCAAACAGGTCGACAGGGTATACCCGTTCTTTCTAGTATACAGGGCAGAAGCTGTGCTTCCAGCCGACATAATGCATGACTCGCCAAGAGTAATCCAATACACAACGGCCGAAGTAAACGAAGTATCACGGCAAGATGATGTGAATCTGCTAGAGGAAGCAACGGAATTGGCATTATCAAGATCAGCTGTTTATCAGCAAAACCTCAGACGATGCCATAGCAAAAAAGTAAATCCAAGAGTTTTTAAAGGAGACTTGATTCTTCGGCTAGTGCAACGCACAGCCGGCATGCACAAACTCTCACCCCCATGGGAAGGACCATTCATCGTGAGTAGAGCATTGCACAATGATGCATATTACCTGATCGACGCTCAGCCACCAGAGAAGAATAAGGCAAATAAGGCCGGAGACGAGTCAAAAAGACCATGGAACATAGCCTTACTTCGCCCGTTCTACACTTAGAAGCCACATGTTGTACGTCGTGATGCGATGCATCAAGTTGAAATATCAAGAATGTATTAAACCTCGGCACCTCGAGCAGCGACTCGGGGACTGCACAACATTGTTTCTATTTTTTAAGACTATGTAGTAAACCTCGGCACCTCGAGCAGTGACTCGGGGACTGCACCATGTTATTTCCTATTTTGGATTATGTATTAAACTTCGGCACCTCGAGCAGTGACTCGGGGACTGCACCGGGTTATCTCTTATTTCGGATTATGCATTAAACCTCGGTACCTCGAGCAGCGACTCGGGGACTGCCCCATGATTGTTTCTTGTTTTAAACTATGTATTAAACCTCGGCACCTCGAGAAGTGACTCGAGGACTGCCCCGTGGTATTCTCTGCATTGAGCTATGAATTATATTTCGACAACCCAGTTTATAACTTGGGGACTGTTTCGTGTTATTCGATGTTATCTGAACAGATGTAAACCTTCAGCGACCCAAGGGATAGCTCGGGGATGACTTACGCCACCCATTAATTTCTTCCATTCATATAAGAGCTCGATAGCTTCAGCAGACAGTCGGGGACTACCCCAATTTGCTACCCATAATTCATAAGATGCAACATAAGCTTGCCTTGATCGACAAAGGAAAAACAAGGAGAAAACAATTAACGATTTCTAGAGGTAACAACCTCAACAAGTTGAAATATAATAGGGGATACAAGCCGATCTACGAGGTTAGAGCATTGTACTTCAAGTAGAAATCGCGAAAACAACAACTATACAACCAAGTTTACAAAGGGCAAGCAAGATAAATGCCGGACGAAGGTCAACAACATGGGAGAATACGATCCGGCCTTACGAAATTAAAGTTGGGTAAGGCAAAGATATGAGACAAATAGCTTAACTTAGACGAAATGACAATAGTTACCATCACCAATGCCTCAGCGGCGCAAGGCAAAAACGTTCACACCACACCAAAAGACGGACAATTGTTTCACAAACATCATACGCCCGACATGCCGGGGACTTAAAGCAAATTGAAGTTTTTCAAGCCTAAACACCAGAAGAGGCCAAACAACCTTTAAGGGGCAGTAGCATTGTCCGGAGCATCGGGCATGGGTATCTCGGACGCTGGCGGAGGGACCTCAGTCTCCTTCAGAAGGGTATCAGTAGGAACTGGGCGCTCCGAGGTAGTTGGTGCCTCAGCTGAAGTTACCTCGGCTTCAACAGAAGCCATAGTAACCTCGGAGGCAAGCCCTGGCTGCTGAGGGACGTTAGTTTGAGCTCGAGAGTTTTCAGTCCCTTTAGAGGACGATCACGCGTCGCCATCCTCATCCGAGTGGTTGTCTAAACCGCGAGAATTATCCGAATTACCCTCCTATTCATCCTGATCGGCCGAGTCATCACCTGATGCATCTTCAGCTTCGACATCATCCGCCGGATTGGGAAGAAAACTTAGCCCTTCGATCCAATTATGCACGTCAGCATACTCGATAAGCTGGAAGGCACGACCTTGGAGGCGAGCGACAAACTCCGGATTCTCAACCCAAGGAGAGCTAGTGCGCAAATTCATTAGAGTATCGAGAGAGATGTCCTCGTACCAAGACAAAACGGTTGTAAGTGCCATATCAGCACCAGCCCTTCCAGCGGATTCCCTCT
This sequence comes from Avena sativa, assembly GCA_916181665.1. Taxonomy (NCBI): domain Eukaryota; kingdom Viridiplantae; phylum Streptophyta; class Magnoliopsida; order Poales; family Poaceae; genus Avena; species Avena sativa. Next base: position 282,775,154 of record OV702293.1, read on the forward strand.
AGAGATTTAGTTGGGTCTGAGATGCCATTAACCTCACCACAAGCACTTCAACTTCATCAATATCAGGCGTTCCAGAGGTGTTCCGCAAAAGAACATGGTAGGCCCGGATAGCTGCTTACACCAGATCTCTTCCCATTATCTTCATCGGTCCAATAGCAGCACCGATGGAAATCAGGAAGTCTTCCATCGAGTATTCTTGACTCGAGTCAACGGGGACACCTCAGCGCTGACGAGCAGCGATCACAGCCTTAGAGCTCACTGGTTTCACTTCTGGAAAATGATCTGCACGAAAAGAAATCATATTAGTTAAAGATAAGAAAGAGAAGAAAATAACTCGGCCATGGGCGAAAACTTACGATGGATGTAACTAAACATTTTCTGGAGATACAGGGACCAATTGGCCCTACTCTTCTTGAAACAAGTGATTTCCTCGCTCATCGCCCGGTTCTTTAGCTCGGCAGCGTCAAGAAGTTCCTTATCTTTCTGCAACTGTAGGCTCGGTCGATTCTTCTCTTCAGAGAATTCCTGATCAACCTTTTCCAATTCGGACTTCTGGGAAAGCTTGAGAGATTCAACCTCGGCGCGTAACCGAGTTATCTCATCGTCCTTTTATTTAAGTTGCGCCAAATGAGTGCCAGCTTGTTCTAAAAAATGCAGCATCATATCAGACATAGGTATGCATTCTTGATGCGATGTTGCAAGTCTTTGTAGCTCGGCTATACCAAAGCCGGAAGGTTGTAAGAAACCCAATATTTATCTCAGAAAAATAATTAACAAATTAAAAACCAAAAAATAGGAACCAACCTTCAAGAGCGTCAACCTTCTTAGTAAGGCGGTATTCAGATTGTTGATACTAGCTGCACGCCAGCGAAGAGTGAATTAGCCTGACAAGCCAAAAGTGTTACGAACTTAAGGAACAATACACGGATTAGTTAAATTACCAGTTTTCTTCACTACAGGAACAACCTTCTCATATTTTTCTTGCAGTTTCCTGTGGGCGAAGAGCAACCTTTGAAATTCGGCCGTCCGCCGATCATGTGCAACCTAGATATAAAAGAAGGTTACAAAGTTGGATATTCAAAGCTAAAGTAGATCCGAATCAAGCAAAGCTTGACTCAGATATAGTTGGCTGGATATTCAAAGCTAAAGTAGATCCGAATCAAGCAAAACTTGACTCGGATCTAGGCGGCTGGATAGTCAAAGCTAAAGAAGATCTGAATCAAGCAAAACTTGACTTGGATCTAGGTGGCTGGATATTCAAAGCTAAAGCAGATCCGAATCAAGCAAAACTTGACTCGGATCTAGGCGGCTAGATATTCAAAGCCAAAGCAGATCCGAATCAAGCAAAACTTGACTCAGATCTAGGCGGCCGGATAGTCAAAGCTAAAGCAGATCCGAATCAAGCAAAACTTGACTCGGATCTAGGTGGTTGGATAGTCAAAGCTAAAGAAAATCCGGACAAAGTAAAACTTGATTCGGATATGCATGGACCACGGCTAATCCGAGTCATGAAGGGGCTGGATTTAGCAAGAAATGCATTTGAAGCCTGATAAAGCTTCCAAATGAACAACAAGTTATCCGGTCGCAAGCTTCGGGGACTAGTGTATATATAATACCATTTGAATAACAGACAAAGTATCAACGAAAGCACTTACCTTGTTCATCTTGTCACTGTCAAGGACAATCTTAGCAGCCATATGCAAGCGACTGCTGATGTCGGAAAGCTAAAATGGTTGGCTGCTCGGATTGCCTTCAAGTTGATCAGCGGCATTCCAGTTATTGGCATACTCCACCAAAGAGCCGAGACTGTTCCCGCTCTCAGTACGGGTCAAGACTTTACCTCGGGCCTGCTGTGTAACTACCGCCATTGCCGGACTCTTGTGAAGAGTAAGTCGAGTGTCGGCAGCAGGGCGACGTCAGGCTTAGCAGAGGAAGCTCCCTTGCGAAGCACATCAGCTATGCTGGGCTAGGAAGAGCTAGTTGGCCCCTTCTGAGATGTTGAGGGTTTAGTAACAACAACCTTCCTACTTTTAGGAGAGGCATCGATAGGAGCAACAACCTCAGCACTAGGAATCGCACCCTTGGGGGCAGGAGGAACTATAGTTTCCAAGGGGGGCGAGATGGTGATGTCTTCGGTTGGAGCGGGAGTAGCAGCTGGGATCATGGTGAACAAAGGGTCATTTGGGGAAACCTCGGTGGTCTGAAGAGGGGCAACATGCTCAATAGGTTGATCTTGTGGCGGCGTTAGGTCGGCATTAACGGTGGGAGCAGTGGGCACATCTCGCCGAGGCGATGTATGGGTCGGCGCAGGAGGAGAGTCAACACGAGAGGGACTAGGAACCCGAGTATCTTCTGGAGGCGGAGGAGAAGGCTGCCGAGTAGCATGGCTTGTCATACTCGGACCGCTTGGCGTCGCAGTAAGAGGAGCTCTGCAAGAGACAAAGTCGAATCAAAAGACAGAAAGAGAGAAACAAGAAATACAAATGAAAATAAACTCACCCAGTAACCCCAGGCATGGTATTACGCCTCGAAATATGCTGCAAAGACTTCTTAACTCGTTTCTTGGGGGCAGCACCAGAAGGATCTGTCAAAGCAGTGCGCTTCTTCGAAGCGGCAGGAGCTTGAGAAGCAAGAGGTTCGTCGTCGTGCACCTGACCAGCCGGATTAGCTGGGAAAGAAGGAGCCAGAAATGCGTAAGAGATGGGCACCGCGGCAACTACCTCTAGAATTTGGACGTCGTCTGAGTCACCTTCATCCGCGTGGGCCGAGGTTTTGCCATGAACGCGAGCAGGAGCAACATCCTACTTAGGGACAAACTCCTCCGAGTCAGGCTCCCCAATATCCGGAGTATTACGGTCAGCGGTCCAAGGAAGAGCCAAAACCTCGGCATCTTCCGTCTTCTGCTCTGTAAATCTCTGCGATAAAAGTAGGTTGAATAAGTAAAAGAGCACTCAAGAAAGTGGCATGGAAGAGTAACTTTAATGTTTAAATTCACCTGAGGAGGGGGATTCTCGCGAGTAAAGGGCTTTAATCCCCATTTCCATTCCTCCGGCATATCGGTCTTGAAGATAGCCCGGACGCGTTTGTATATGAGATAATTATCAAGCTCGACTTTGGATACACGGTTGGGATCCAGAGGTCCGCTCATGTAGCAGAGTTTGTGAGAGCGGAGCTGGAAGGGGCATATTCGGCTGCTGATGAAAGCAGTCATTAGATCCTCGCCACGAAGCCCGGCCCAAATCAGTTCCTTGAGCCGGATCTCGAATGCCTTGGCAAGGGCGTTGCTCTTCCTTGGATTATAGTTCCAATTCTTCTTAGAAGGGGGACCGATAGAAAAAGCTGGGAGCCGAATCTTGTCCTCCTTCCTAGTATTTTTGACATAGAAAAAAGATCTATGCCACTTCTTGCAAGATTCAAGGCCAGCGACACGGGGAAACTCAGAGTTTCTCCAGGGTGTTATGGACGCGGCCCCACATTGAGTGAGAGATTTCTCAGAAGGATGAAGGGATTTGTCCGACACTACATTAGTTCGGATCTGGAAAAACTTGGACCAGACATGTACAGAAGGCCAGAGGACGAAGTACCCCTCTGAGGCCGAGATGAAAGCCGACAGAGAGGCTATGGCATTAGCCGGCAAATGATGCGGCTGAAGGCCGAAGTAATTGAGGAAATCCTTGGCGAAGTCGCTGAGAGGGAGGCCGAACCCCCGAGCAAAGTGAGACATAAAAACCACGTACTCACCCTCGTTCAGTACGGGCGAGGATTCTTTGCCGGGTAGGCGACAACTTACCTCGGCAGGAATTCAGCGCATCCTAATTAACCATTCTACTTCACGACGGGAGACGGAGGAACCTTGCCAGGAACCGAGCTCTAGGCCAGACGCAAAGTCATCTTCCCCGACGATGGCGCCACTAGCGGAACTGGACATGGGCTCATCAGAGGAATCACGGAGGAGAGACTAACGGCGGGGAAAGGCCTAGAGATGCAGGGCCCCGTCGTGATTCTGACGAGCGCGGCAGCGAAACGAAAAAGAACCGCCGCGAGGAATCTAGGAAGACAAAAGGGATGCCTAGGGCGGAAACCTAGCGGCGGTGCTATAGGATAACTCACCAGCGAAGGCGCCAGAGCAAGGGCACGGCGGTGAGGTCACCGGAGCCGGAGATCTGCAGTGTGACCATCGAGGAGGTCGACGATGGCGCAGCCGCTAGCACATGAACGGAGGCGCCGGCGCGAGGAGGAAGAAGAAGGGAAAACGAAGGGGGGAAAGTAAATCGTCTAGCCTCGCTCCCCTCTTTATAACCGTGTAGTATAAGCGGTAGTGGGATCGTGGGTGCGCCACGATAACCGCGTAATCGCGCGCGTGGCGGAACCGTTCGCAACTAGTGGAGCCACACCAAAGACCACACGGCACAGAAGAAGATCAGGCCAACTGACCGATGCGGTACTCGAGACGTCGCTGCGCCGACACGGCGGGCGCAGTAATCACTGTAGCTTGTCAGTGGACACTGTAGCGGAACAAAAAACTAGAAGAGCAATGATGAGTAGTAGACGTAGGAAGAGGCGTACTCAGGAAGCTGCACAGATACCTCGAACAGAGAGAAATATCTCGGAAAGAAAGAGAGGAGAATGTCGGGAAACTGATGTGGCCCGGCCAAGGTTTCCGGCAGGACCACACCAGCTTCAGGGACTAATGTTGGGGAGGTGACCCCGGATAGGGTCAAGACAGGGGAAAGACAAAAGGAATCTCCCTTGTCGTGAGCCGAATTACTGATTGTGTCGGCCGAATCATGTAAGAGTCGGCCGAGATAAGCAGGGCCATGACAAATGTAGGATGAGTAACGCTTTATCCGGCCGACATATGAGTTAAGTCGGCCGAATGATTCGGACTAATACGAATACAGGTGAAGGCCGAGCCGAGTTATGCGAGACAAGGCCGAATAACGTGAAGCTTGCAGGAGAAGGAGGTGCCTATAGTCAAACCCTAGTCACTAGCTAGGAGGAATCTAGACAGGGCCAAGCGCAAAGGACAAGGAGCAGAGCAGCAGAAGGGCAGAAGAACGTCATGGAGGTGACACTGAGGGAGCCTGAGGCGCGCATGTGAAGGTTTCTGGAATATTGCCGCTTATAGAAGGGGGACACAGAAAGGAGGCCGTCGAGTTACCATATTGGGACAAGCATATTCCAAGAATATGCTTGCCACGTCTAATTCCGAGAATATTGATTTTCTCCTCAATCTCGTACTCCGGCTTCGTGTTCCCCACGGTAAAATATTGACTTTGGCTTTTGTCCCGTCTAATTCCGAGAATATTGATTTTCTGCCTTTTTGGAACCAAAACAAAAGAAAACAGGCAACTGGCACTATGGTGACTTGTTAATAGGTTAGTACCAGAAAATATAAAAACACCTCAAAGTGTGGATAAAGCAAAGGAAAGTAGATAGTAAACAAGCATGGAGCATCAAAAATTATAGATACATTTCTGATATATCAAATTCTTAACTCACTTCGCGTCTGGAAACACATTGAGTGCATGCTCGGCGAATTCACTAGGAACTCCTGGCATGTCCGCAGGACACCAGGCGAAAATTTCCCAGTGCTCACGGAGGAATTCTACGAGCGTGCTTTCCTATGCGGGGCTCGGGTCATTGGCGATCAATGCCGTCTTGGAGGCGTCTGTGGTGGTGGTGGTGGAGCCCCGTGGGCTACAACTCCTGTAGCCGGTGTGAATCCTGGGTTCGCCGTCTAGCGTCGCATCTGGGTGAGACCCTCGCTGAGTTTCTAGAACTCCTGGTAGTCCTTGAGCATGTGGTTGGCCTTCTTCTTACCGTCCTGCTTGTCTTTCTTACCGTCCTGCTTGTCTATGTAGAAGTGTATGGTGCAGGGACATGATAGTTTTTCATATGTCGAAGGTTCGTCGTCGCGGTTGAGACATTGCCACGTTTGGGTGGGACGCCCACCATCACGATAGTTACTCCCGCGGTATCCGCTGTTGCGGTTGCCATCATCGTGGCGATCGGCGTAGCCAGCCGCAACCATGTCGAGTTCTTTGCGGTCGTCGTAGACGTGCAATCTTATCTTTTCGTGGCGCTCGCGCCTGCGGCCGAAGTCATCTTCGTCATTCGAACGTGCTCGGTTGACGGCATCATCGCCATCGGCCCAGCGATTGGCAATGTCCATCAGGTGATCGATGGTTTTGGGCTTGACGCGCCCGAGTTCCTCCTTGAATTCACGGTGCCTAACACCGCTGTGAGGACCAGTCCACCACTTCAAACTCCAGCTGCTCATGCTGGAAGTTTTCAAGCTTGCCGAAGATGACACTGAGCCATATTTTTCCCAGGGGGTATATGCCCTTCCCTGGGACGATGTCGTGGAAGGTCATGTCCGACGGCTCTAGACTGCATAGCGGGATCCGCATGGCTACGAGTGTGCTGGTGAACATCAGGTTGATGCCGCACCGCCGTCCATGAAGATGCGGCTCATCTCGAACCCCCCGATCTGGGCCTTTAGCACCAGGGCAGAGTGACTTTGGGAGGTATCTGGTGCGGGTGATCCGAACGGTCGAACGTGATGCACGACTCCGAGCCATTGAGGTACTCAGGTATGGCTGGTGGGGAGGTCATGGCCAAGTTGACTTGGCAGGTGATCTTCTTATGCACCATGTTAGTTGGGCGCCCCTTCTGTATCATCAAAGCTCCCAACGGTGGCGGGTATCCATCTGCACCATTGTTTTGCCCTGGTGCAGCCGCAGGCTGTGAGGGTCCTCCAGGTGGTGGTGGAGCCCCGTGGGCTACAACTCCTGTAGCCGGTGTGAATCCTGGGTTCGCCGTCTAGCGTCGCATATGGGTGAGGCCCTCGCTGAGTTTCTAGAACTCCTGGTAGTCCTTGAACATTTGGCTGGCCTTCTTCTTACCGTCCTGCTTGTCTATGTAGAAGTGGATGGTGCAGGGACATGATAGTTTGTCATATGCCGAAGGTTCATCTCGCGGTTGCGACATTGCCACGTTTGGGTGGGGCACCCACCATCACGGTAGTTGCTTCCGCGGTATCCGCTGTTGCGGTTGCCATCATCGTGGCGATCGGCGTAGCCAACCGCAACCATGTCGAGTTCTTTGCGGTCGTCGTAGACGCGCAATCTTCTCTTTCCACGGCTCTCACGCCTGCGGCCGAAGGCATCTTCGTCATTCGAACATGCTCGGTTGACGACATCATCGCCATCGGCCCATCTATTGGTGATGTCCATCAGGTGATCGATTGTTTTAGGCTTGAAGCGCCCGAGTTCCTCCTTGAATTCACAGCGGTTGAGGCTGGCCTCTTGCTGGTGCCCTTAAAGTTCTGGATGAAGTTGTATGCCAGTTCTTCCCAGCTGTGAATGGAGCCGGAGGGGAGGCTGCTGAGCCAAACCCTGGCTACACCTATTAGCTGCAGATGAAGGCACTGCATGGTTGTCTTCTTGGTTCTGCCATGGAGATTAAATGACGACAGGTGATCGTCCAGCCAAGTCTTTGACGCTAGTGCACCGTCGAACTTCGGGTTGTCCGAAGGGAGCTTGAAGTTTTTCGGCATCCTTGATTGCCGAATGGATCTGCTAAAGCATATGGCGCAACACAGCTCCCCGTCTTCCTCTTTGGACTCAGTTGAGTACGCGCGCTTGGCACGTGATTTGTCGATCTTGCGATGTGTGAGCTTGCTACGAGCATCGTATTGCTTCTCCTGCGCCGTGGGCTCCGGCAGCGTCAAGGCAGGTCATGTTCTTCCTCCTCGGATGAGGGTGTGCGGTTTCGAGTGAACCTCACTATGGCCTTTTTCTTCCGCTCTGCGGGTGCTTCATCGTGGAGCGCAGCTCCGACGAGTCCGAGGCCTGCAAGCGCAGACTTATGGATCGCGTTCTTTGGGTCTCCTGCCGGTGGTGGATTGGACGCGAGGTAGGTGGTAGCCGCCATGATCGCGGCCTGCGGCATTTTAGGCATGATGTTGCCTTGCGAGTCCATTGTCATGAAGGACGTGTCAAGTGCTTTGGTGATCTCGCATCATGCAGCGAGGTCCATGCGCTTCAGGCGAGAGCGGTACTTGCGGGCATCGTTGCCATGTGAAGAGGATCCGCCAGTGGCAGAGAGCGCAACTCTCCGCATGCTTGATTCGTCAGCTTCCCACTTGCGTTTTTTGAGCTCGCCTTGTAGCTTGACCTGTCGATTGTGTTCCTCGATCAAGAGCCAGTGATAGGCCATCTGCATGTCGCGGGAGGTGTCAACAGGTAAGATGTGATTGCCCCGTACAGCTTCGCGCACGATTTCCCAGCCCTCGTCATTGAGGTGGATTTCATTGTGGGCATGATTTATGCACTCGTTGCCACAAGGTGCCCTATTCCCGTTGGGATTTTGCGGGTTCACCATGTTTCCTCCGTTCTCGACCTGAGGGTTGGGAGGCGGATTCAGCGGTGGATCGGTTCGATCATTGATGTCGCTGCCCTAAATGACAGCGCACATGTAATGCTCATGAAGAATGTTGCTGCTCCCGCAACTTTCAGATCCAGAACAGTAGGTTCCTTCATCCGAAGGGGCGTTCCAGAGATCGCAGTTGCAGCTGTTGCTATCATCTGAATCGTCTGCCAGTGACGACGTACGTGGAGTGTTGATTGGTTGGACCCATGAGGCGGGCCTGATTGATGGGAGTGGTACCCGCTCTAGGAGGCGGAGGGTTCTAGTCTGCTCCACCTGTAAGCAGAAGCTCCTGAACAGCATCTCGATTTCGTCGCCTACGGACTCGAAATCTTTGCGGGTGGCCAGTGAGTGGGCGGTGAAGTCGAAAGCGCCGAAGAGGAGGTGATTCTCCATCGCCGGGGAATCGTAGATCGCTCCAGATGGGACCGTCATGACCGCACAATCATCGTCCCCAGTTCCCACAGACGATGCCAATTGACGAGGTTTGATCTCGTCAATGCCCATTATTATGGACTTGGGTTTTGGAGAAGATGAGGATGCTAGAAATCGCAAAAAGGTTAACAGGCAAGCACACGGGGACAAGAGGTTTACCCAGGTTTAGGCCCCCGGAGGGAAAACCCTACTCCTGCTTGTCTATTCTTGATTACGGCGGAACCGAAGGTTACAAGGGGTGCGCAGATGCAATCTGGCGTGAGGTGTGTGTATGAGGTGAATTATTCTTCTCGTCGTTCCCTCCTGGCCCTTATATAGATAGGCCAGGTCCCAGGGTAGGTCGAGTCGGTTACAGGTTAGGGTTCAACACTTTGAAATTCTATCAACAACTAGTCGTGTCCTTCAAGGAGTCGAACTTGTAATGGGCATGGGCCACCCGAAATCTTCTTGGACAGCAAGTCTTCACGTGGGCCTTCCCTGGGTTGGACCGGGTATACCAATGTCATGCACCCATAGGGTATATCCATGTCAGTTGTAGCAAGATTTTTTTCCCCACAAGGGTGACTCGAGGGTTTATATCGAACACTTGGGAATTGGATGAATATCTGTCTTCTCCTCTTCAAGCAACCTGTAAAGTAAAATAATTTTCCTTGTGTCCCCAACTGATCCAACAAGTTTTTGTCAAGCACAAGGTTTCATATTAGTAATATGAAATATAATATAAAACAAACTAAATTAAATAAAGTAAAAAAAGAAATGCAAACTAGATGATATGCAAGACAGTATAGTAGTTTTGGGGTTTTTATGAGTGATTGCAAGTAGGAAAGTATTTTTTGTATTTTCGAAATAATAAATTGCAGAAAATAAAAAGGATAGTAGATGCAATGGAAAGGTGTTTCTTATGATAAAAATTGGATCGGGGTTTATGGGTTCACTTGTCTACTCTCTTTTTAAGTTGTGGTGATCACAAAACAATTCATCAATGATAAATATTCATGGAATTTCTATATGTGCTTGATAAAGAAATTAATATGGACTTCATTCTAATATAGAGATGGAATACATCTCTCTCTCTCTTATACTCCTCAAGAAAGGGAAACCTTGATGAGTGCAGCAGCACTTCGTTGGGAGACCCCAAGCGGAAGGTATGATGTAGTTTAGCAGGCAAGTTTCCCTCAGTAAGAAACCAAGGTTATCGAACCAGTAGGAGGAAGGAAACGCCCCAAAGGTGCTGCAAGCAATGTGGAGACCTGCACAACACAAACTCAAGACTTTGCCCCAACTAATAGTGAGGTTGTCAATCTCACTGTTTGATGTAACAAAGGATTAAACGTATGGTGTGGAATGTAATGGTTTGCAGCAAGTAAACAAGTAACAGTGGAACATGCATCAATGGTAAAGACTGTACTGGGGTCCATAGTTCACTAGAGGTGCTCACCTTAGATAAACAACATGGCATGAAGGGTAAACAAATTACAGTAGGACAATTGACAGGAACTGAGCAAGGCATGACAATGCAATACCAGACAAAAAGATCCTATGAGATTCGATTGGGCAATAAAACAATATACATAGACCGCCATCCAACTACATCTATGACTAGAAGTCCACCTTCAGGTTATCATCCGAACCCCCTCCAGTATTAAGTTGCAAGCAACAGACAACTGCTTTAAGCAAAGTGTGTAAGGTAAACAATCCACTTGTTCCATGAACAAGAGACCGTTGTTTTCTCCCTAGTAACAACAACACATCTACAACCAAAGAGATTTTTGTCACTTCCCTTGGAAACTAGAGGCATGAACCCCACAAACACAACATGCATGATTACAAATAGATTAGATCTTGATCATGAACGGAGCTCACAAGATCTATACATGAAAGCACAAGGAGGAGATACAACCATCTAGATACTACATGGACCCATAGTCCAAGGTGGAACTACTCACGCATCATACCGGAGAAGAAGGCCTCCAGGATGATCTCCCCTCCGGCAGGGTGCCGGGAAGAACTTCTGATCCCCCTACTCTAGGAACGACGGTGGCGGCGGCTATAGAAGGTTTCGTGGATTTTTGATCGGGTGCCTAGGGTTTCTGCATCGGGGGCTTCTTATAGGCGAAGATGCAAGGCTGGGAGGCGGCCAGGGGCCCCAGACCCTACCTAGGCACGGGGTGGGCCCACCCGTTCCTAGGGGGTCTAGCTGCCCTAGTTTGCTTCTCTGTCTCCCCTCTAGACTTCGTGTCCCCCACGGTAAAATATTGACTTCGGCTTTTGTCTCGTCCAATTCCGAGAATATTGATTTTCTGCCTTTCTGGAACCAAAAACAGAAGAAAACAGGCAACTGGCACTGTGGCAACTAGTTAATAGGTTAGTTCCAGAAAATATATAAAAACACCTCAAAGTGTAGACAAAGCAAATCAAAGTAGATAGTAAACAAGCATGGAGCATCAAAAATTATAGATACGTTTCCGACGTATCAAGCATCCCCAAGCTTAACTCCTGCTCGTCCTCGAGTAGGTAAGTGATAAAAGAATAGTTTTTGAGGTGACATGCATGTATCAAGCATCCCCAAGCTTAACTCCTGCTCGTCCCCAAGCATTGAAAGCTGGGATCAAAGAACTCTAAACATGTTCATGAAAGATGGAGTTCTAACAATAGGACATAGTAACTACACATGCAACATGAAAGGCTACAAACAAAGATCATGAATAACATGCATTGAAAAACATTTGTTTGTTTCACATACATAAAACATGGCATAGTGGTATTTAGCTTGTCCCTCATAGAGTAGCAAATAGATGCATAGGACACCTTCAAAGTTCACATGGGTGACTAGAAACAAATAGCACAAGAACAAGTAATATCACAATATGCATCAATCAATAAGTTTTGGCACACTGCACACAGAATGACAACTATGCTCTCTTAATGGTGCCTAAAAGTAGAAGGTGGAGACTCAAATAATGGTGGAAGAAGGGACTTTCATAAAGGAAGCAGGGATTTCAAGTTTCAAAACGAGCTTCCAAAAATTATGGTACTTGTTAGCTTTCAGCCCTCATTGCCCTATCATAAGCATCTTGAAGTGGTTAAGTTTAAAGTGAACAAAGATGGAGTATATGCTTGACAAAGTATAAGTTGGCAATCTCAAGTCCTTGAATACGAGGGCCACACCTCATGCTACTCAACTTCAGTCGCATGTAAGTTCTTGTCATTGTAAGTACATGCATATCATAGAGAACCGCCAACAGGGTACCCCTTGCACATGGTACAGGAGCTATCCCATAACCAAAATGACAAAGCAAGCAAACAATGAGCATCTCAACGATCTTTTTATTTACTATATGCATAGATCTTTATTGAGGATGCTTCATAGATAGCTCACTATGGTGATGCTGCAAGTTTCCACCATGATTAGGCATGGCTTAGGCTAGCGGCCCATGCGTTTATCTAACACAAAACACATACTCCATGGACTTACAAGTTCCCTCTTTATTTCACACCGGTGACATCCATAGACAAAAGAGCATGATATCAACTGAGTACAAGTGCAATGTTGAAAACGGTCCCCATGACAGCACGGTTCTGCTAATTCCAACGTATAAGTCCAAGCATATACAACATAGATGACACAATGGTTCAAGTTCATTATGGGCAAAGAAATATAAAGTGTGCCATCAAGTTCGTGAGGGCTTTAATCACTAAGTTTTCACATAACAAAATCGTTTTTAATTGGAAGATAGCTGAAAACAAGAATATACTTGGAATGGTGTAACACAACATGCATAGGAGTTTATAGTGGACACTTTGGAATAACTTGGTTTCTTGGGAGTTGGAAGCATGAGTAGAACTTACTCATACAAGTGGAGGCTAGCAAAAGACTGGGAGCAACCAACTAAGAGAGAAATAATGGCCATAATCATGGAGAGCAACAAAACATTACTAATCAAAGCATAGAGTGGTACTACAAGTCAAGGACTAAATGATCATAGAGGCTATGGTGACTTGTCATAGTCATAACATGGTGTGAGCATGTGCCAAGTCAACCCAAACAAAGCATCAAAGGAGAATACCACAATATTATGCTTTTGCATGCTAAAACAACGCATAATTGTTTTAAGTCACACTAAGAAATCCTAATTGTTTGGAACAAGACATGCTACAGCAATAATCACTAATCATAAGGTCAAAACAACACCTAGCATGTCATGCTCAAGTCTAAGTCACAGTCAATGCAAGCTCATGTTGCACTTTCAAGCAAGAACTTACTATTTCTTTCCAACACCAAGCAACTTATTTGCAACAACACAGCGAGAACAGGGTCCAAACTACTTTATTCAAGCAAACTAAAAAACTAAGCAAACCAAATGAAAACTAAGATGCTCCAAGAACGACACAACTATGCATGAAACAATAAAAACAAAGTGTCTAGACAGACCTGAGCTTTTTATTGATGAAGAAGGGGATGCCTTGGGCATCCCCAAGCTTTGACGCTTGTACCTCTTGGATATTTCTTGGGGTGACACCGGGGTGGCATCCCCAAGCTTAAGCTTTTGTCCGTTCTTCATCTCATTAGATCATTCTCTCTTTACACCTGAAATTTTTCCTTCATACAAAACTTCACACAATCTTCATTAGCAACATTAGTGTATTCAAAAGATAATAGACCTTTAGGTAAAGCTTTGGAACATCAAGACTTTTCACTAAAAACACATTCTACTGTAGCAACTCCTTCAAAAAGCTCAATTCCCCAAAAGAGAACTTAAAAAGGAATCAATAAGAAGCAAATGCAAATAATGGCAGAAATCTGTCAAAACAGACCAGCGGGTAGAAACCGATTTTTTCGAAGACCTTATGTTGCTCAAATCAAAAGGTATTGAACTAACTAAAGTTATCTAACATACTGGGGGATTAATTCGTAAATTTTCATCTCAATCCGAGTTACAGAGAGTCCTCGCGAATTTTTCTGGTGGAGGACATAAATATGTTTCAGGACAGCAACTCCCCAAATCTTACTTCCCTCTCATTAGAGGTCATTCTTGGCACAAAAAGCAAACAGAAAGGATAAGGAGAGGTCATTACTGGAGTAATAACTTCCAAGACTCAAGGAAACTCTTGGGTTATCTCCCAACAAGTACTTTTCTTTAATGCCTTTAAGCTAGGCACAAGAAGCAAGAAGAATAAAGTATTTTCAAATGAAGAAGCAACCCTCTTGTTTTTCCTTTCCTACCTTTCTTCTTATCTTTAGGAAATATATGATTGCTTACCGGAGGAGCAAAATGCATAATGTATTTTCCCACATCTATTACTACTCCAAGGTGTTTCGGTAGGGATCTTCCAAGTGTAATATGTCCTTTGCCTACACATTCAATAACAAGATAATCAGTAGACACCATTTTCCCTGAGATTTTTGTGAACACACCTTCAGCTATTCCAATGGGTAATAAAGTGGCATTATTAGTAAGAGAGATTTCCTCTCCTCCTTTAGAAAGCCCCCAAAGACTCAAATATTTATCTTTAGGCATGAGACAAAATTCAAACATGATATCACAACGAGCATCAAAAAGTGTAGTATTTATAGAGACTTTGATTGTGGGAAACCACTTTGAAGGCTCAGAATTTATGGGAACATAATCATGGTAAGCCCTAAGCATGTGATAGCAACTATTCATAGCAGCAATACTGGTCTCAAGAGTGTTCAACCTAGCAAAATAATTTGTGAAGGAGGAATCAGATTTGCTAGGTGTACCATAAATTATAATCAATTTCTTTATGGCATCAAAAGCTTCATCCTCGGCACATAACAAAATATCTTTCTCAGCCATAGCATCCAAAGCATATCTATAACGAAGAGCAATACCGTGGTAGAAACTATCAATAACCAAGCTAAGACTCATCTTAGGCTCAGTTTCCCTATGTAAAGCGGAGATTCTAGACCAAGCTTCGTTAAAACTCTCTTCACTTTTTTGCTTAAAAGTGGAGATCTCTTCCATAGGTGAAATAAAGATTGGTCCAAAACCAGACATGGTAGCAACTAAGGTAGGAACTAATTTTTTTGTGTATTTTTAATAAAGAAAGCAAACCAAACTAGACTAGTTTTTTGGAGTTTTTGAAAAGAGGCAAACAAAACCAAGCAAAAGAAACTAAGCAAACTAAAAACAAAGTAAAGAGAAAGGAAGTGGAGGACTCCCCTTCTGAAGACGTCCTTAGCCTCCCTGGCAACGACGCCAAAAAAAGGCTTGATGAGTGCAGCAGCACTTCGTTGGGAGACCCCAAGCGGAAGGTATAATGCAATTCAGCAGGCAAGTTTCCCTCAGTAAGAAACCAAGGTTATCGAACCAGTAGGAGGAAGGAAACGCCCCAAAGGTGCTGCAAGCAACGTGGAGACCTACACAACACAAACTCAAGACTTTTCCCCAACTAACAGTGCGGTTGTCAATCTCACTGGTTGCTGTAACAAAGGATTAAACGTATGGTGTGGAAGGTAATGGTTTGCAACAAGTAAACAAGTAACAATGGAAGATGTATCAATGGTAAAGACTGGACTGGGGTCCATAGTCCACTAGAGGTTCTCTCCTTAGATAAACAACATGGCATGAAGGGTAAACAAATTACAGCAGGGCAATTGATAGGAACTGAGCAAGGCATAACAATGCAATACCAGACAAAAAGATCCTATGAGATTTGATTGGGCAATACAACAATATACATAGACCGCCATCCAACTACATCTATGACTAGAAGTCCACCTTCATGTTATCATCTGAACCCCCTCCAGTATTAAGTTGCAAGCAACAGACAACTGCTTTAAGAAAAGTGTGTAAGGTAAACAATCCACTTGTTCCATGAATAAGAGACCGTTGTTTTCTCCCTAGTAACAACAACACATCTACAACCGAAGAGATTTCCGTCACTTCCCTTGGAAACTAGAGGCGTGAACCCACTATCAAGCATAAATACCCCCTCTTGGAGTCACTAGCAACTACTTGGCCAAGATAGCTACTAACAGCGGAGAGCATGCAAGATCACAAACAACATAGACATGATAGAATCATAAAGACAAAACCATTAATCAATTTGACATAGTAATCTCAAATATCCATCGGATCCCCGCAAACACAACATGCATGATTACAAATAGATTAGATCTTGATCATGAACGGAGCTCACAAGATCTATACATGAAAGCACAAGGAGGAGATATAACCATCTATCTACTACATGGACCCATAGTCCAAGGTGGAACTACTCACGCATCATACCGGAGAAGAAGGCCTCCGGGATGATGTCCCCTCCGGCAGGGTGCCAGGAAGAACTTCAGATCCCCCCACTCTAGGGACGACGGTGGAGGAGGCTACAGAAGGTTTCGTGGAGTTTTGATTGGGTGCCTAGGGTTTCTACATCGTGGGCTTCTTATAGGCGAAGAGGCCAGGATGGAAGGCGGCCAGGGGCCCCACACCCTACCCAGGCGCAGGGTGGGCCCACCCATGCCTAGGGGAGTCTGGCCGCCCTGGTTTGCGTCTCCGTCTCCCCTCTGTACTTCGTGTGCCCCACAGTAAAATGTTGACTTCGGATTTTGTCCCGTCTAATTCCGATAATATTGATTTTCTGCATTTCTGGAACCAAAAAACAGAAGAAAACAGGCAACTAGCACTATGGCAACTTGTTAATAGGTTAGTTTTAGAAAAGATATAAAAACACCTCAAAGTGTAGACAAAGCAAAGAAAAGTAGATAGTAAACAAGCATGGAGCATCAAAAATTATAGATACGTTTCCAACGTATCAAACCTCCATGCAATCTTTAATTTAGAACAAAACAGAGTATATCTTTAAGCAATATTATATGATGTTTGAAATACAAATATGCTGCCTTGATCTAACAAGGTTATCAACTGTCACATGATTACATGATAACTATAGCATATGATTTCACTTTATTCCTAGTGAGGTGATAACCCACAAGTATAGGGGGTGTATCGTAGTACTTTTGATAAATAGGAGTGTCGATCCCAACGAGGAGCAGAAGGTGTTGACTAGTGGTTTGGATCAGGAATTCTCTACAAATACTTAGCAAACAGATTTTTAGGTTTTTTTATTAAGCAAAGAAATAAAGTACAAGTAAATAAAAGGCAACAAAGATAATTGCAGCAAGTGGCTCAATCCTTTCTTCAGCAAAGGACAATCCAGTTGTATTACTTATGAGGACCAGACATTCTCGAGGACACATGGGAATACTGTCAAGTGCTTTCGCTTCATATAGTTGATTAATCTTTTTTGGTTGGATAAGTGTTGTGTGGGTGAACCTATGCTAATGTACCGACCTTACTTGGACTAATTCATACTTGTGATTATACCCCTTGCAAGCATCCACAACTACAAGAAAGTAATTAAGATAAAAACCTAACCACAACATTAAACTCTGAGATCCTACACTCCCTTATGCAAAGGTTTCCTAACGGGGGTTCAAGTTTCTGTCACTCCGGCAACCCCACAATTAGTATCCAAATACACAATGCATTCCCCTAGGACCATAAATGGTGAAGTATCATGTAGTCGACGTTCACACGACACCACTAGAAAAATAACACCATAACTTAAATATCAAACCATTGAATAATACTTCAACACAATTCCACTACTAACAACATGACTTCTCCCATGTCCTCAAGAACTAAACGAACTACTCACTAGACATCATATGGATCAAGATCAAAGATGATATAATGATGAATAACAATCTGAACATAAACAATAATTCAATGATTCCACTCAAAAGCATCAACTACAAAAGTAATCAACACTGGGAAAGTTTCCCCTAAGAACTATGCAAGGTTCAACCCAATTGTTACAGTGGTATGGAGTGGTGGTGATGGTGCTGGTGGAGATGGTGGTGAGGATGATGATGATAATGATGATCCCGATGAAGTCTGTAGAGGGTAGGAAACTGACCCAACCTTGTTAAAATATAAGGTAAGGTAGAATCCCCTGTGTTTACAATGCTAGTCCCTGGATCAATAGCTAGCATCCACAGTTTAGATGTAATATCAAGAAACAAAGGTCATAATATAACTTTATAACCAGGAATAACATAATTTTATTACATCATACATAGCTCATTTGGCTATTGCATTACATTGCAGCGGAATAACTATAGTCATGGTGTCCTTCATCTTCAAAGTGCCACAGGCAGATGTTGGTTGTAGACTTTGTAATCCTAATCAATCAATCTTCACTAAAAACAATCAAACCTGCAACATTACAAGTTACAGCCACAAGGGTCAATACATTTGAATTGTATTGGCAAGTTTCACTATAAGTATAATATAAGTGGATCCTATCATTACATGCAAGTTTGGCTAAGTAGAGTTTTAGGCTCATTTGCATAAAGCAATATTTTATCCTAACTTTTCAAAATGGTTTTGGTCCTTTGTCAAATCTCTTTTTCCAAGTTCCTTGAACTCCTTGGTAGACACTCAAGCATTCAAGTCCTTGTCAAAAATCTCTTGAACTCCTTGGTATCCCAAGAGTCTCAAGTTTTATAATATCTCATGAGTTCCTTGGTAACCCCAAGTGTTCATGCTTTCATCAAAATCTCTTGAGCACCTTGGTACCCCCAAGTGCAACAAGTTTTATAAAATCTCTTTGAATTCCCTGGTAGACACTCAAGGGCATCAAGTTTTTATTATAGAAGTTAGAGTGTCGAGATCTCCCATAGTTCAAACTTTAGTTGCTCAGTATTGTCCATAACCGGGGACAAGGATAAGTACTTAGATTTTATTTTCTTCTGCAGAAGGAGTACACTTTACCCACATGTCACAATCCCATCCTTTTGCCACCAGTGGCCTACTGGATTAGTACTCACCAAGATGGAGAACTGGCAGATTGAGAATGTGACGAAGTCTTTCCAAAAGGTCCTCCCATACACCATTGCTAGCTTGTCTTCAGCCCCCATGAAGCATTCCAGATCCCCATGTCCAGTAACTAAAGACAATGTATGGGTCTTCCTAATGTAATTGACTAAGCCAGAGCCATAATAGCATGTGGTTGCACACGAAAGCCACAATTGGAGAAGCATGTTCAATCTCTAAGTTTCCTAGGTGGGTTTTCTTTTGGAGCACAACACAAAGATATTACCATAGACATGGTTCCTTTTGTTGCCACCTTCTCCAAAACTTAAAGTATCCTCCACCTAGGTGGTTCATTGAGTCCTTGTTTTATTATATAAAACACAACTCCTTTTCTCAACTTTGTAAAATCTCAACATGTATCTCTTTTCCCAATAAAGCATGGCTAAGCATGCAACTACAATGTTTTCTCTAAGGAATGTATATGGTATCCTAATAGGATTTAGCATAGCACAAGTATAAAATTATTTTCATGCATGTTTTCAAAATCCACTAAGTATAATGAAAATAGTAGGACTTTTGTATGATAGTGCAACTTGCCTTTTTGGGTAGGGAATGATGGTTCACTTCTTGATCTTTCTAGTCTCACACTTTGCTAATTTCACTACAATCAATCAAGCAAACACCAAATCAACTAGCATTCCAAATAATCAATCAAACATCATTTCACACACACAAAACTATGAAAACTAAGTCATGCATGTGAGCATGCAAGAGGTGGTTCTAATTGCAATGGTGGTCTCCACTAGGCTTCTAAACTTTGTAAAGTCCAAAGTGGTCATTTACCAAAATGTCAAAGTCATTTGCAAAAAGGGTTTTGTCCATAACCATTTTTAGACTTAATCATCATTTTATGTGGTGGAAGATATTTCTATCAAGGCAAAACTTTATGTTTTTCACCAAATGAGTTGCTATTTCAAAACTTGGTGTTTTGGGTCAGTAGGTTTGGTTCAACACATTTCCTCCAAAGTTTTCCATTCAAAAACCATTTTCATAAACAAATAAATAGTTTTATTTAGCTAGAAATGAACTAAACCAATTAATCCATTCTAAACTTTTCCAAATTCATTTTCCAAAACATGGGTTGATTCCTAGGGTTAGTAAGGTCACAACAAACCCTTTTGCAAAGGTTTTAACTCTAAAATCATTTTTAAATAATTTTTCTACTCTAAACAAGCTCACAAAAGAATCAGCAAAAACAAACAAACTAACAGTTACTATTTGCTAAACTAAGGGCATGGTTGGTTAGGTCTTGCTCTCCTGAATCCAACGACATAAAATTTGTAATTTTTGGACGTGTGGATCCAAAGTTACAAGGGTTTGAAATTCACAAACAATTCTGTTTTCAAATCTGTTTTTAAATCATCAGCTGGACACGCGTCGACTTCCTATTCGTCGGTACCGTTTCGGTTGGATCACGCGACGACAGCTGTTGGATTTAAGTTAAATCGTGCGGCGCGCAGAGGTTACTTACCGCTTCAGTTACGTTCTATCGTGGCCATACGATTACGATCTAATGGTGCTAGGCACACCAGCCACAGATGGGCGGCGCTGCGGTGGCTACCGGCGGCGGAGCTGTCGGTCGGCGACGGTGCCGATGCTACAGGCGGTGAGGGAGAAAGGGGAGATGCTCACCAGATTCGCTAGGATGTGGTGATGCTCGACGTGTGGTTGACGAGGCAAGGGGCGCTCGGGGTCAGGTGGAATCTCTCGCCGGAGTTCGTTCTGGCGATGGTTGGCTCTGGTTGAGGTCGAGGACGATGCTGCAGATCACCCTAAGGCAAAACGAAGGCGCGGTTAGATGCGCAGGATCAAGACAAAGCTGTGTGCGTGAACGAGAAGTGAAGGGGCGGTCTGGTTCACCTGGGAGACGTCGTCGGAGAAGAGACAGACGGCGGCGCTGTCAGAGCTTGTCAAAGCCGACGCTCTAGGGCACCCGCGGTTGAGAGGAGGGTGCTGGGAGATGCGTCTGGGAGTGGGGAAGCTACCAGCATGCTCAGGGAGGCTCGGGGCAGTGTCGAGTCGCCGGAATCGGCACCGGACTTCGTCAGAATAGAGGGTGCTCGGGGAGGAAATTGGGGAGGTCTAAGGCGTGCGAGCGCGGGGTGTCAGAGGGAAAATATAGAGGAGGCATGGGCGTTTAAGACTGCGTGGTCAAGGCGAGGTAAAGGCCCGGTATTATGACGAATTGAAGCCGCGGAATTTCTGCAGGAAACGGCAACGAGGGGGAAAAGAACAGGTCGTGCGGGTGTGGACGATGAACAGTAAAGTGGGGTCCAGTCGTCAGCGGAAAAGAAAGGAGAGGAAGGGTCCACTGGTCAGTCTCTGCGCGGGTCAGATACGAGGTGTGAAACGTTTTCTTGCGGGGTGAGGAAACTGGGCTGGTTCCTGGGCCTTGTTGGGCTGGGTCCTTTGCACTATTTTTTTCTGTCTGAAACATTTTTCTTTTTCTAAATCTAATTTCTGTTTTGAATTTCAAACTATCAAACAACATTCAAATTGATTCAAACAATCACCAAACTTCACAACTTTGAACTTGGTTCTGTTTATCAACATAAACCAAATTCTAAAAAAAAATATTAATTTTTTTATTCTTTTTAGGATCCATTCTTTAATTAAATAAATGGATCTTTAGTTTATTAATAAAATAGGGTTTGATTTATTTAATAAAAACTTCATTTGAAAACCAAATATTTTCAAAACCAAATCAGTAGGTTTTATTTGAAAATAAAATATATTTGGAAATCTTGTTTAAAACAAAATAACATTTTTATTTTAGGTTCCATTAATAATTAAATAGAATGGACCTTAGTTATTAAATCAAATAGGATTTGTTTTAATAAAATCTTTATTTTGAAAATTAAAATAAAACCAAAAACACTTCAGTAGGTTTTATTTTGAGAATATAAAATACTTGGAAACTTATTTTAAATAAATAAATAAGTTTTGATGTTTTGGAAATAGTGAAACCTTTATTAATAAAACTTGGATATTTAAATCCTTATTATTTTATTTTAAATAAACCTCTACTATTTTAAACAAAGCAAAACCTTTTGTTTCAAAGTCTTGGCCAAGATTTAATTTGGCTTAATAAAACAATCTTTATTTAAAATATTTCTTTTCATTTTGAGAATCAAAACCTTTTATAAAAAGATTTCAAAGTAGTAATAAAATACTTTTATTTTCCCTTTATTAAATTTTTATCTTTTTAATCCCTTTAGGATTATTTGTTCACCAATTGGTATGGGTTTTTGGGTAAGGGCTTTATTAGCTTTGGAAATTCAATTTCCTTATCTTATTATATTCATAAGATTTTATTTATGGTTCCAATTTGAGTGAAACCAACTTCTATGGTCTTATAATATTTCTATTTGTCTTTCTTGATCCTTTGTGAATGTTTGTTGATCAATATTGATATGGATCAAATCCATAGGCTTGGAGATAACTTGGAAATGATTTTTATTCCATTAGGGTTTTAGGAT
The DNA here is from genome assembly GCA_916181665.1 of Avena sativa. Lineage (NCBI taxonomy): Eukaryota > Viridiplantae > Streptophyta > Magnoliopsida > Poales > Poaceae > Avena > Avena sativa. Next base: position 282,797,403 of record OV702293.1, read on the forward strand.
TTGGATTTATTTTCCAAATGTTTGAATTTCCAAATACATTCATTGAGGAATGCATTTATTTTGATTTGGATTTGTTGAATTCAAACTTTAACCGAAGTTTGTTCAAGATGGGATTTTAAGTTTCCTTTTAGAACAAAAGTTTCTTTTCACCCTGATTTTCAACAAAAATTTATTTTGTTTATTTATTTTTCACATTACAAGATTTGGAAAATCTTGGGATGTGACAGGCTACCACCCTTAAAATAAATCTCGTCCCGAGATTTGGGAAGGTTAGGGTTACAAGCAAGCTCAAAACAACTAGGGTACTACCACCCTTAAAAATTTTCGAACAAAAATTACACATTGTCCTTCTTGGGATCCTGGGAAAACTCCTCTAAGCAAACATTTGTATTGAGTCCTTTGTTTCCATGCTTGATTCATGGGCCAAGGTTGAGCTTCTCCATAGGCTTGTTCAACTTTTTCTTCATCTTTTCTGGACAGTTGCTTGCATAATGTCCTGGATTCTTGCAGTTGAAACAATGGATGTCCTTGAGTTCTTTGCATGGCTCTTGTGGACAAGTTGCTACATAGTGGCATGGCTCTTTGCAGTTGTTACACACCACTTGGTCAATCCCCTTATTTTTCTTATTCTCTGGGCACTCACTGGAGTAGTGTCTCATTTCCTTACATTTGCGACATTGCACAAGGTGCATGTCCGGTCTTGGTTTCTTGAGCTTCTTTGATCCTTTGAATTGGGTTGTCTTGTTTAGAGGTATAAGTGGTCCTTTTCCTTTGGTAGACTTGGATCCTTCTTGTTTTCTTTGTTCTACCATGGAGTAGATAGGGCATTGGATAGGGAAATGGTCGTTTCCTTCACAAAGGTAACAGGTAGCTTGAGAGGTGGGACATTGTCCAACAGGATGATTTTCTTCACAGTTAGGGCATTGATCTTCATGATCCTTGAAAGTATGATCCTTGTCTCCACAAATAATGCAAGCTGGTGCTCCATCTAGAATAATATTTCTGTCATCCTTGTTGTCAAAGACTCTTTTGGGATAGCTTTCTTCCATGTTGATCATTTGATTAGTCACCTTAAGCATCAGTTGGGATTGTTCTTCCAAAAACTTTTGCAGTGCTGGATCTTTATCACTATTGCTGGCTATGAACTGAGTTGTTAGTTGGTTCAACTAGTGTTGGGTTGCTATGAGCTCTTTCATGCTGTCAGCTTGGTTGGTGTTGGTGTCATCAACTTTGATGTTGGAGTCCTTTGGAGTAGTCATCTATTTGGGTTGAGTAGGGATTAGAAAGGCAAAAGGTTTTTCTAAGGAATCAATTCTAATCACACACATCACAATTCACACAAGCAATGTGCATGCAATCACAAACCAAACATTTCATTCAAACACAAAGTTCTAACACATACTTAGGCAACAAAAATATTTTTGTTACACCATATAAGTTGGTGTGTTTTGACTTAACTAAAATATGGTGGTCCATCTATAGGGTTTACTTGTGATCTTTCCATCCTTCTTGGTTGATTCTTTCTTGCATGAGATCATGGTTTCCTTAGGAAAAATTCTTGATCACAAAACTTCAAGTGGTGTGGGCTTCTTCTTGCTTTTGCATTCCCTTAGTCTCTAAATCTTGAGCAAGATGTCCTTGTCTCACTTGTAGTCCTTAGTGGTATCCAAGACCGTAAGTCCTTGGTGAATATGCTGAAGATGTTGAAGCCATTAGAGTTGAAGAAGTTGAAGTCATTGGAGTAGAAGGTGTTGAATAAGTCCTTTGCATATGGTGAAATCTTTGGCCATGGGTAGGTTTTACCATCAAGTTGAAATAGAAGAGATGTAGAGTTGAAACCAAAATGGTTGAGGAAAGAGTTTACAAGATTGTTTGTAAATAAGTTTTGGAACAAATACAACTCCTATTTTTCTAAGGGTTTTTGTCCAATCCTAGGTTTACAAATCCTACAGGCAACACAATGCTCTGATACCATCTGTAGAGGGTAGGAAACTGACCCAACCTTGTTAAAATATAAGGTAAGGTAGAATCCCCTTTGTTTACAATGCTAGTCCCTGGATCAATAGCTAGCATCCACAGTTTAGATGTAATATCAAGAAACAAAGGTCATAATATAACTTTATAACCAGGAATAACATAATTTTATTACATCATACATAGCTCATTTGGCTATTGCATTACATTGCAGAGGAATAACTATAGTCATGGGGTCCTTCATCTTCAAAGTGCCACAGGCAGATGTTGGTTGTAGACTTTGTAATCCTAATCAATCAATCTTCACTAAAAACAATCAAACCTGCAACATTACAAGTTACAGCCACAAGGGTCAATACATTTGAATTGTATTGGCAAGTTTCACTATAAGTATAATATAAGTGGATCCTATCATTACATGCAAGTTTGGCTAAGTAGAGTTTTAGGCTCATTTGCATAAAGCAATATTTTATCCTAACTTTTCAAAATGGTTTTGGTCCTTTGTCAAATCTCTTTTTCCAAGTTCCTTGAACTCCTTGGTAGACACTCAAGCGTTCAAGTCCTTGTCAAAAATCTCTTGAACTCCTTGGTATCCCAAGAGTCTCAAGTTTTATAATATCTCATGAGTTCCTTGGTAACCCCAAGTGTTCATGCTTTCATCAAAATCTCTTGAGCACCTTGGTACCCCCAAGTGCAACAAGTTTTATAAAATCTCTTTGAATTCCCTGGTAGACACTCAAGGGCATCAAGTTTTTATTATAGAAGTTAGAGTGTCGAGATCTCCCATAGTTCAAACTTTAGTTGCTCAGTATTGTCCATAACCGGGGACACGGCTAAGTACTTAGATTTTATTTTCTTCTGCAGAAGGAGTACACTTTACCCACATGTCACAATCCCATCCTTTTGCCACCAGTGGCCTACTGGATTAGTACTCAACAAGATGGAGAACTGGCAGATTGAGAATGTGACGAAGTCTTTCCAAAAGGTCCTCCCATACACCATTGCTAGCTTGTCTTCAGCCCCCATGAAGCATTCCAGATCCCCATGTCCAGTAACTAAAGACAATGTATGGGTCTTCCTAATGTAATTGACTAAGCCAGAGCCATAATAGCATGTGGTTGCACACGAAAGCCACAATTGGAGAAGCATGTTCAATCTCTAAGTTTCCTAGGTGGGTTTTCTTTTGGAGCACAACACAAAGAGATTACCATATACATGGTTCCTTTTGTTGCCACCTTCTCCAAAACTTAAAGTATCCTCCACCTAGGTGGTTCATTGAGTCCTTGTTTTATTATATAAAACACAAGTCCTTTTCTCAACTTTGTAAAATCTCAACATGTATCTCTTTTCCCAATAAAGCATGGATAAGCATGTACAACTACAATGTTTTCTCTAAGGAATGTATAAGGTATCCTAATAGGATTTAGCATAGCACAAGTATAAAATTATTTTCATGCATGTTTTCAAAATCCACTAAGTATAATGAAAATAGTAGGACTTTTGTATGATAGTGCAACTTGCCTTTTTGGGTAGGGAATGATGGTTCACTTCTTGATCTTGCTAGTCTCACACTTTGCTAATTTCACTACAATCAATCAAGCAAACACCAAATCAACTAGCATTCCAAATAATCAATCAAACATCATTTCACACACACAAAACTATGAAAACTAAGTCATGCATGTGAGCATGCAAGAGGTGGTTCTAATTGCAATGGTGGTCTCCACTAGGCTTCTAAACTTTGTAAAGTCCAAAGTGGTCATTTACCAAAATGGCAAAGTCATTTGCAAAAAGGGTTTTGTCCATAACCATTTTTAGACTTAATCATCATTTTATGTGGTGGAAGATATTTCTATCAAGGCAAAACTTTATGTTTTTCACCAAATGAGTTGCTATTGCAAAACTTGGTGTTTTGGGTCAGTAGGTTTGGTTCAACACATTTCCTCCAAAGTTTTCCATTCAAAAACCATTTTCATAAACAAATCAATAGTTTTATTTAGCTAGAAATGAACTAAACCAATTAATCCATTCTAAACTTTTCCAAATTCATTTTCCAAAACATGGGTTGATTCCTAGGGTTAGTAAGGTCACAACAAACCCTTTTGCAAAGGTTTTAACTCTAAAATCATTTTTAAATAATTTTTCTACTCTAAACAAGCTCACAAAAGAATCTGCAAAAACAAACAAACTAACAGTTACTATTTGCTAAACTAAGGGCATGGTTGGTTAGGTCTTGCTCTCCTGAATCCAACGACATAAAATTTGTAATTTTTGGACGTGTGGATCCAAAGTTACAAGGGTTTGAAATTCACAAACAATTCTGTTTTTAAATCTGTTTTTAAATCATCAGCTGGACACGCGTCGACTTCCTATTCGTCGGTACCGTTTCGGTTGGATCACGCGACGATAGCCGTTGGATTTAAGTTAAATCGTGCGGCGCGCAGAGGTTACTTACCGCTTCAGTTACGTTCTATCGTGGCCATACGATTACGATCTAACGGTGCTAGGCACACCAGCCACAGATGGGCGGCGCTGCGGTGGCTACCGGCGGCGGAGCTGTCGGTCGACGACGGTGCCGATGCTACAGGCGGTGAGGGAGAAAGGGGAGATGCTCACCAGATTCGCTAGGATGTGGTGATGCTCGACGTGTGGTTAGCGAGGCAAGGGGCGCTCGGGGTCAGGTGGAATCTCTCGCCGGAGTTCGTTCTGGCGATGGTTGGCTCTGGTTGAGGTCGAGGACGATGCTGCAGATCACCCTAAGGCAAAACAAAGGCTCGGTTAGATGCGCAGGACCAAGACAAAGCTGTGTGCGTGAACGAGAAGTGAAGGGGCGGTCTGGTTCACCTGGGAGACGTCGTCGGAGAAGAGACAGACGGCGGCGCTGTCAGAGCTTGTCAAAGCCGACGCTCTGGGGCGCCCGCGGTTGAGAGGAGGGTGCTGGGAGATGCGTCTGGGAGTGGGGAAGCTGCCAGCGTGCTCAGGGAGGCTCAGGGCGGTGTCGAGTCGCCGGAATCGGCACCGGACTTCGTCGGAACAGAGGGTGCTCGGGGAGGAAATTGGGGAGGTCTAAGGCATGCGAGCGTGGGGTGTCAGAGGGAAAATATAGAGGAGGCATGGGCGTTTAAGACTACGTGGTCAAGGCGAGATAAAGGCCCGGTATTATGACGAATTGAAGCCGCGGAATTTCTGCAGGAAACGACGACGAGGGGGAAAAGAACAGGTCGTGCGGGTGTGGACGATGAACAGTAAAGTGGGGTCCAGTCGTCAGCGGAAAAGAAAGGAGAGGAAGGGTCCACTGGTCAGTCTCTGCGCGGGTCAGATACGAGGTGTGAAACGTTTTCTTGCGGGGTGAGGAAACTGGGCTGGTTCCTGGGCCTTGTTGGGCTGGGTCCTTTGCACTATTTTTTTCTGTCTGAAACATTTTTCTTTTTCTAAATCTAATTTCTGTTTTGAATTTCAAACTATCAAACAACATTCAAATTGATTCAAACAATCACCAAACTTCACAACTTTGAACTTGGTTCTGTTTATCAACATAAACCAAATTCTAAAAAAAAATATTAATTTTTTTATTCTTTTTAGGATCCATTCTTTAATTAAATAAATGGATCTTTAGTTTATTAATAAAATAGGGTTTGATTTATTTAATAAAAACTTCATTTGAAAACCAAATATTTTCAAAACCAAATCAGTAGGTTTTATTTGAAAATAAAATATATTTGGAAATCTTGTTTAAAACAAAATAACATTTTTATTTTAGGTTCCATTAATAATTAAATAGAATGGACCTTAGTTATTAAATCAAATAGGATTTGTTTTAATAAAATCTTTATTTTGAAAATTAAAATAAAACCAAAAACACTTCAGTAGGTTTTATTTTGAGAATATAAAATACTTGGAAACTTATTTTAAATAAATAAATAAGTTTTGATGTTTTGGAAATAGTGAAACCTTTATTAATAAAACTTGGATATTTAAATCCTTATTATTTTATTTTAAATAAACCTATACTATTTTAAACAAAGCAAAACCTTTTGTTTCAAAGTCTTGGCCAAGATTCAATTTGGCTTAATAAAATAATCTTTATTTAAAATATTTCTTTTCATTTTGAGAATCAAAACCTTTTATAAAAAGATTTCAAAGTAGTAATAAAATACTTTTATTTTCCCTTTATTAAATTTTTATCTTTTTAATCCCTTTAGGATTATTTGTTCACCAATTGGTATGGGTTTTTGGGTAAGGGGTTTATTAGCTTTGGAAATTCAATTTCCTTATCTTATTATATTCATAAGATTTTATTTATGGTTCCAATTTGAGTGAAACCAACTTCTATGGTCTTATAATATTTCTATTTGTCGTTCTTGATCCTTTGTGAATGTTTGTTGATCAATATTGATATGGATCAAATCCATAGGCTTGGAGATAACTTGGAAATGATTTTTATTCCATTAGGGTTTTAGGATTTGGATTTATTTTCCAAATGTTTGAATTTCCAAATACATTCATTGAGGAATGCATTTATTTTGATTTGGATTTGATGAATTCAAACTTTAACCGAAGTTTGTTCAAGATGGGATTTTAAGTTTCCTTTTAGAACAAAAGTTTCTTTTCACCCTGATTTTCAACAAAAATTTATTTTGTTTATTTATTTTTCACATTACAAGATTTGGAAAATCTTGGGATGTGACAAAGTCTAGCTTGATGGCGGTGTTTATGGTGACGATCTCCCCTCTCCGGGAAGGAATTTCCCCGGCAGAAATATGTCTGTCGGAGAGCTCTTTCTCTCTCTGTGTTTTCCTCCCCGCAGAGGCGGTGGAAATCTTTTTATGGTCGCTCCCCGAGTATTAGGGTTTTAGGAGGAAGTTATAGTCGAAAAGGCGGAGCTAGAGGTGGGCCAGGGTGGCCACGCCACCTGGTGGCATGACCTAGGGGGGCCCGCGCCAGGGGGTGGTGTGGACCCCCTGTGGCCCATCTCCGTTTCCCCTTTTGGCTTCCTTCGTCTTCTGGAAAAATAGGATTTTTCATATATTTTCTAGAATTTTATGATCTTCACGAATATTGCATCTAGACACGCTTTTTTCCATCAGAATCCTGACTCCGGCAGTTCATCCTCCAAAGTCATCAACCATGCAAAAATAGATGAAATAACATAAGTATCACCTCTTAAAACAAAATATATCAATGAATAACAGCAAATTATGATATAAAATAGTGATGCAAAATGGACATATCATGAGGCAGCAAAAGAAAGGTAAAAACCAAAGTAGATCTTGAATATTTATGTGTCATAATTCAATCTCTACCGCCATGATAATCCATCTAACACACACTTCTCCCCATACAAGTTCTTTCATACAAGTTGGATCAAAACAAGCAATTAAGAACAGGGTCCATGATATGCATCTATCAAAACATCTTACACAAAATAGATTCCAATCTCAAATATCAAATAATAGAACAAAGATCCACCACATAGGAATTACAAATATGACCATAATCATGCAGGGCAGCTCATATGGTACTAGATCTATGAAGAACAAGAGAGAAATAGATCAAGCTACTGCTACAAACCCATAGCCCAGAGGTGTACTGCTCCCTCTTCATCATGGTGATGATGCTGGTGATGTTGGAGAGGGTGGAGATCTCCCCGTTGGTGGATCCGACAGAGTTTCCCCCACCAATCTTCACTAGATCTGATTCTGTCTGGTGGTGTTTTCATCTCTAGTGTGCTCTATCTCGAGGACTCCTCGGGGGTCCTTATATAGGGATTTTTAGGTCAAGATAACTCTATGGGCGAAATAATCGAGGCGATCAGACGGGCAAGGAGTAAACGAGCATGGGTGGCACGCCCACCTGGGCTGGGCGTGCCACCTGGGCTCGTTTGGCCCTCCTGGTGGGATTCTTGTGCTCCAGATGCTTCTCATGGATAAATATTGGCATTCCCAAAAGTACAAGTCCATTTGACTTTGTATAGGTCCTGAAACATCAAAAACATTGAAAACGGGGTTTTTCTACCCTCCCGGGTTATAACCAGAATAAAGGGGATCCTTGGTAAATCCCCAAAAATCAATATAAAACATGGATATAAGAACATTATATATAATGCAAATATGTGGGAAAACATGTTAAAAAACTACAAAGTTCATGTATGTATTTTACATACATCAACATACCCAAGCTTAACATATGCTCGTCCTCGATCATGAAGGTGATAAAACTAAACATGGACTTTGGAGTTTGTTACCTTTGCTTTCTTCATTATCATGTAGAGTTCATAGGCTCAATTCATTTCAATGAAACATAACATGCAAAGGTACTATCGAGTTATATCTTTTACACATCTATAAATATGTTGAACAATAAGTGATGGTGTGATAAAACAAATGATGAACAAAATAAAACTTCAAGCACACTTTGATGAACCTATCGAATTTTATACTCTTTTCGTGATTGGCATTGGTTTTTCATGCCTTTATTTTTGGGCTACTTCTTAGTTTCATGCCCTTGACTAGAAGAGTCACTTCTTAGTTTTATGTCTTCCCTTGAGATGTTTTGCATCCCATACCAAAATTAAGGATTGAATACATATGTTAATCCTCCATAAAGAATGTAAACTAAGATTGTGAGCTATGTAGTTCATGTCAACAATACTAATAAGGATGGGGTTCCAAGTATCTTTTATTTTCAAAGGTTCATATGGTTTATGTGCTAAACATCTTACAAGTTGATTGTTTCATACACCTAGTCTATGACCTTGCACTCCTCATGCTACTCAACTTAGGCATGTCATTGTATACTCATGTTGGTCTATGAAACCGCATCATTGAAGTACCTCTTGACCCTATGTAGCTATATTCCCTCCTTTTTGTATATATTTATTTGCTTATTCATTCATTTATTCATTTAGCATAAGAGATAATATATTTTCTTGGTTGTGTTAAAGGTGGGAAGGGAGCAGTATCTCTACTCCATAAGAACAAGAAAATAGACATATAAATCATATCAACAAGGATCATCATGGTGTATGTTTCCACCATGTCATGCATGGTTTTGACTAGTGGTTCAAGAGCGTTTTCTTTCAACATGCCTACTCCCGTGTGCACACTTCATTTCACATCGATGCAATCCATAGGTATAACTTAAACATGATTAATATTCATCATTCAATATTGAAATCTTTGTGCCATGGCAGCATGGTTTAGCTAACAACCACTAATAAGATGTGAAGCACAAAAATTTCCATAGTGGTATCACCCCAAACCTTACTTTATTATGATCTTTAAAATACATAAAAAGGGGTTTTAAAGAATGTTTGGAGGATTAACATACATACTATACGTGAAATTAGCTTTTGTCACAAGTAGGTGGATATGTCTAGTCTAGTTTTAAGGGGCTTAGAACAAGTCTTAGCTTGTGTAGAAAAAGGCTTAGCAAAAAGAGATCTAAAGAGTGTGCCATCTAGTTTATAATGTCAACATTTATTTTCTCACCTTTCTTTTTAATGTTGAACATAAATATAAACAAGCAAGAGACACAAATTAATAGGCATATAACATATCATGCTTCATACAAAGCATTTGAGCTTAAGAAATAGACATAACATGAATTTTAGCTTTTGTTTTTATCTCCCCTTTTCTATTATTCTATGGCATTTTTTTTAGTTTTAATCTTATTAAGGTAAAGTTTTATTTTAGTATCTGATCATAAACATTTATAATAATGTTGGTAGTCTTTTTAATGCAAAAAAGGTAAAATGACAAAACATACACTCCAAGTTTCTACGATAGTTCTATGTTGCTCAAAAAACAAAGTTTAGATGTTTGCAAACCGAGAGTTAAGTAGATCTAGTGGGGTGGCATGGGAATCCCCAAGCTTATGGTTTGCACCATCCTTGGATTTCTCTTGGTGTGATGTTCCTCTATTCCCTATCAAAAAACTTCAATAGAAAACTTTTTCTCCCATCTCTTTTCTGAGAGGTGACATTAGCGGCACAAGAGTATAATAGTTGATGCATATATATCAAAGAAAAAATTATTTCTAAATGTTACAGCAAGCATATAATGTTCCTACATATCCCTAGCATATAATATGACGCATACAAATCATTTTAGGACACTTGGTAATGGTTAAAACAAAACATGGCCGAATTTGTCTAGATTTTCAGTAGCCGCAAAACGATTTTTTGGCCCACTTAGACATGTCAGAAATTTTAGCCAATTTTTTGCCTATAGAGAATGAAAAGTTGTAAATGATGTATAAATTTGAGTGCAATCAGAGTTACATAAAAATGTAGGAAATTCTTGCACTGAAAATTGTTCTATATAAATTTGCTGCTCCATATGTTTAGCAACTTTTAAAACATCCAAAATGGGTTCCACTTGGTACTATATTACAAATTATAGAAAGAAAACCAAAACAAAACTCTCTTTCTACAACAAGAGTTCAAAACAAAAAATCCAAAAGAAATAACCGGGTTGCCTCCCGCAAAGTGCTTTCTTTATAGCCATATAGCTAGGCTTTACTTACTTGGTTTAGGTGATATGGAATTCATGTGGTAGCTTGTGTTTCTGTGCTACCTCCTTCTTCCTTAGAAAGTGTTCCATACACTTTGAAAGAACATGTAGGCCCCCATGTGTGGTTTTGGTAATTAATGACAATCTTTATGGACTAATGTGTGTATTAAGTTGTACTTGTAGGAATTGTCCATTGGCATCACTTGGAGCATGTGTTGGCTTCTAGGTTGATGAAATGCGAAAAATATGTGTTGTGCAAGCTCAAAATGCGCCATCTATATAAGATCTCATGTTTGATGCTTGCCATCCTCGGTGATCATGGATCGATGATGAGGAATCAAGAAAGGCGTTCCATCTTGAGGAGGTCAAGTTCGTCTACATCAAGCTTAAGTGGAATGCTCAAGGCAAAGGTATAATCTTGATAGGTTTTCCCTTTTGCCGGTCTCGTGTTACTTTTGGATCTCCTTATTTTATTGGTATCCTCTTGTGTTTTATTTAATGTAGGTAGTAGTGATGATCCCATTTGTGTGCATTTTGCATTCAAAAGGAAAATCCTACATAATGCACTATCCATGGGGAGCTATCTTATATTATTTAGAACACTCATATTTATGCTTCTTTGTTTGATCCATATTGGGTTTTATGTGCTTGGAACCTCAATCTTTTCGTTTTGGTATTTTGTGCAATCATAAGAAGTTTGGGGAGTTTGGTTTCTTGTTGGAACCTTGCTCTTTTTGGGAGTTGTTTTTGTCTCATTCCTTGTTTCATGTTTTGTCCATTTTTAGAATGAGATAAATCTTTGAGAATTTGTGTTTTTATATATATTTTGCTCTTTGGCTTTTGCCTAGTTCATTTACTGAACTTGTGATATTTCATGTGTTGAATTGGTTCGTTGATACAATTTGGACATCGTTTGTCATGTCACACTCTTGTGTGTGCAATCTCGATTTACTTGGTGTTTTTGTTCAAATTGTATCTCCTTTTTGGTTCTTGAAAGCTTTATGCATGCATATTTACAATATGATTATATTATGGCATGCTTGCTTTCTTTGATCCAATATATAGGGGAAACTCCACCAAATCCCATCGGCTAAGTTGTGCATGAAATTCAATTTCATATCAATATGCACATATTTATGTGGAGTCTCCCCTATGTATTGTAATTGCACTAACTACTTTGGACCCAATAAGTTTGGGGACCATTTTGTACTTAAATGTGTGTTAGGTATATTGGATATAGATTGGATGTTTGTCTCTCAATTTTGAAGAAATGATGCATACATGGAAATTGGAGGCAAGCTATAGGATGATGCAAGAATTCATATCATCTACATCCTACCAATTATATCTCGGTAACAAGTATCTCTTACTCATGCATATTTTTCTTGCTTCCAACCTTTTGTAGGTTGCATCTTGGCATGAATTTTGTTATTATATTTATTTTTGTATCTCTAGCCATGGTATTAAGAGAACTATCTATTGTAAATGTGTATAAGTTGAGATGAGTGCATATAATTGGGACTACACAAAATCATGCATATGATCCATCAATCCCAAATATGTCAATCTAGCAATTTTATTGCCTATATTTTCCTCAACTTCTCTCATGTGCAATAGTGAGATTTTTCTAGTTGTTTATTCCTTGTGATACTTGTTGCCTTTTTCCATATATTCCAACTTTCTCCTTGTCCCTTGGTGATAGTTGTAATATATGTAGTGTGTTGGTGTTTCAAGTCCATTAATCTACAATAAGACATATGTGAGCCTTTGGCCATGCTTTGAAGCAAAAATCTTATTTGTATATGTTGTGAATTCATCTTTGCTTTCATGTGCTTTCTTGTATATCTTCTTTATGTGTGTATATTTATTTGTTGGCATATGTCTTTGTGATGTTTTCCACTTAGAGACATATACACATATGAGAAGATAATTTTAGTTGATTTTTAATCCTTGGAGACCACCTTTCTATTCTTTTTGATTCTTCGGTGGCTTCCAAATTTAATTGCATATGAGTTCATGTTCCTCTTGTTTACATCTTTGGGCACTCATATTTGTTCTCTCATGCCTTGTATTGTTAATTGAATTTGGATGAGTGAGGATTCCATGATTATGAACTTTATTTCCAAATGCAATTATCATAATTGGTGCACTATCTTTGGGGAGCTCATCTAATTCATTTAGTAATGCTCTCTTGTCTTCTTTCTCATTTATTGTGCCTTAAATTTTTATGGGGGAGTGAGGATTCCATATTTGTGCATTCTTGTATTGAAACACACCGATTTTAAAGTGTGCACAAATCATGGGGAGCTTCTCTATTTATTTTAAGCATTTTTTTATCTTTCATTTGTTGTGTTTTAAAAGGATTCCATATTTTTGCATTATGTATTCCAATGCATTTATTTTAAAATTGTGCAAAAATCTTGGGGATCTTCTCTATTTTTTATTTAAAACATTCTTTTGCTCATATCATGACATCTTGTTGTTTCCATTTGGACTCATTTGTTGTTTTCAATTGGTTTGTCGGACCTTGTAATTGTTGGAGATATGCCCAAGAGGCAATAATAAAGTGGTTATTATCATATCTTCATACTTATGATAAATGTTTACATACCATGCTATAATTGTATTAACCGGAAACATTAATACTTGTGTGATTTGTAAACATAAAAGAGTCCCTAGTAAAGCCTCTTGTTAAACTAGCTTGTTGGTTGTAACTACCTCGGTGAATTACGCTCCTAGTACAAGCCTGGATGACCAGAAGTGGTTGAAATAGTACGGTGGGGCCCAAATGCCACTCACAGGTAGACCTTTCGGCCGTCCCAACCATTTCCAAACATCGGGACAAGAACGGGCGGCGTAATCGGCAGGCGAAGGGATCAACTACATACACAAATGGGTATGTATGCAAGCCACCATACAACAGTACATCAGAGCCATTACATCTAAAAAGAAAGGAAATATAGCAACGCCATACGGCAAGATCCAAATATCCTAGATAGATATAATAGTTTAGGATATCTCCTCATACATCAATCAACAGAGTATCAAGCGGAAGCGGAAGACAAAATCCGAGTACGGATAAGAAGCAAATCGGCATAATATGCCCCATAAATAAGCACATCCCGCCCACAGTTCTCACGGATCCCCGTTCCCGGAATCTCTACACCGAATGATCGTTGCCCACTTCGTCCGTCTCTTCCACCCAGTATCCATCTTGCGAGTGTACCTGTTCATCTGAACCAATAATTTATCGTGTGAGACCCTAGGGGTACTCAGCAAGTCTTTATGCCTCTAAAGGGGACACAACCTGGGGTGACGCAATTGCAGCAAAAGATAAACCCTAGCAATTCTATAGATACTCGCTAACCATCCGCCTAACCAGAGATAGACGGATGTCCGTGAATTAGTAACAACAGTTATAACAGTTATAAAGGTAATCTTAACAGATCCATCCTCCTCCACGCTTACCGACGAGGAAGCGGACGAACAACCCCCATCCGTTGGCAGTTTTATTATCCATTCCATGAGTGTTGCACTATTTACTAGTCAGGTACCTAGTCTAGTCAAATTAAAAGCGGTACTTTAGTTATGCTTGTCTATGATCGAGAAACTGTGCTCCAAGTCGTCCATAACCGCGGACACGGCTTTCAGAAAGTTTTACCCTGCAGGGGTGCACAAATAGCAACACACACTCGATATGCCTCGGAAAAACCAAATCAAAACCCAACGAGACAGTCACGACAAAGCAATTACAGGATTCAGAAATATTTCAGGGGGCCACCCCTTTAAGTAGATCCCGCAACGAAGCCGGCCGGCTCCGAAACGGGCTTAAGGTTGTGGAGGCGGCTGTAAACGACTGGGAACCCGAAAGTGTGGCTGGGCTTGTCGATACAGCGAAATCGGGCCACGATCCTAAATAGTACAGTGTGCTCCTCGCACAAATTAAATAAAGCAGTAAAGCATGGCATAAGTACAGGATAGTAAATAAAACCTCAAACTAGTTTGTGGCCCCAAGAAATAAGAATGAATCAAGCTCTGGCTCAGGGGGGGTCCATAAGGCCTCCCGGATGTGGATAGCGCGAATATTCTTGGAACAGGAATCAAGTACTCGGGGTCTTACGGGACACAAGTGAGCATAAAAACCAAATAACAGATATTGCTCACCGGTGCCACTTTCATTAGTTATCCCATTACTACTCAGGTTAAGTTGTTTAAGTACCTCGTTATCCTTCAGACACTCACATACCCTACACATGCTGTTCTATGACTCGCATGGCTCAAACAACTCCTGTAGTAATGGCTCATGGGATGGGGGAACAAGCTTCGGTGGGGTTTAAAAGTAAAGGCTATGCAATACTTGGGATTCAATTTAATGCAATCGCGACTCAATGATGCAAGAATAAGATAGAGGCAATAGGTACTATATGTATGCAAGCATGTGGTAGTGCTTGCCTGGCAGCTCAGTTGAAGCAAGGAATGGATCTGGGTAGTGCTCCTGGTTCTCTTGATATATCCCCTGCTCAGCGTCTATTCGAAGAAGAACCAAACAAACAAGGGCCAACATAAATAAAGTGCACAATCATATGAATAAATGCATCAAGCAAACAATCATGCCATGATGAATGATGCACAATTTGCATGGCAATGGTAGCATGGCATGGGTGAGGTGTGAAGTACAAGATTAAATCATTTTATGGGGTTTTTGTCCCATTTTATACTCATATTAGTTGCTGTACTCTTTATATTTATATGATGCATGCTTCAAATCAAACCATGGAATGCATAAACAGAAAGGTCTCGTCGAGCTAATCATTTTAGACATATCATTCATTGAATTTGGACTTATAAATCAAAAGTTATTAATTATTTAAGAAAAAGGGGCATTTATTGTAAATTTAATAAACTTGGAAATTTAAGTGTTCAAAATATATTTTGGATTGCATATTTGAAATCCTCACATTTTTCTGATTTGAAAACATATATTATATGTATTATTTGGGTTTATATTTCAAAAGATAATTAAAACAGATTTAATTTTGAATTTGAATTGATTTGAAATAAATTTGAATTTAAACAGATTATAGAAAAGCTTTTGTTACCCAGCTCGAAGCTAGCCACAGCCACTTACAGGTGGGGCCTGGCTGACTCAGCAGCAGGTGGGTCGTAGCGGGACTGGCTCGATTTTTCTTACCGCTTGTTCACCGAGCCACAGCGGATGACAGGCGGGACCGCGGGACGGCGGGGCCACATCGCGCGCGCGGCCAGCGGACAGCGGACACGTGTGCGATCCTGCGCGCGAGGGGGGACTGATCGGTGATGGCCTGGATTCTCCGAGGGGGTACTTGCAAAACGAAAACCGAGGCTGACCGGTGGGGCTCAGGGACCGCGGGTTTAGGCGGGAAAAAGGGTAGGGGCTTCTGCGCAAAACGGACAGCGTCGCCGGACTGTCGGCTGCGTGCTGTCTGCAGAAAAACAGGGGAACGGCCGGAGTTTCGACGACGGTGGCGACTAAACGGCGGCGTATCTCGCCACGCCGCAAAAACGAAAAACGACGAGGGAGCGTAGGGCTACAACTTCCGTTCAGGTGGCGACTACTGGGCGGGCTGTAGCGCGCGGGGCACGACGCGATACAGAGGGCAGAACGAACGCTGCAGCTGCTGCTGTTGTCTGCCAGAGCGCGCGCGCGGCGGTGAACGGAGGGTGCTCGACGGAGCGCGACGGCGAAGCAAGGCGAGAGGGGGAGGGAGACGATGTCTAGGGGGAAGAGAGGCTCACCAGCGACCCTCTGGTGCAGCTAGCGGGCTCGGGGTGGCATGGAACGGCGAGGAGACAGCAGGCCGGAGGTGTTCCGGTGCTCACGGGCACGGCGGAGGCGGGGCTTCTCCGGCGAGGTCCAGCGGTTTCCGGCGCTTCAGGGCGAAGAAGAGGAAGCTCCTGGAGCTCCTGGTACGTCTTGGCGTCCACCAGAACAGCGAGGACAGAGGGAGGCCGAGGCTAGGGTTTTGGGGGGGTGGCGCGCTGGCCATGGCCTAGGGAGAAGGAAGGAGAAGGGTGGGGAGCTGGGCGCCTCCTGGATGCGATCTGGGTGGTTAGGTGAGGTGAGGGAGGAGCACATGGGGGTGGTCTCTTTTGATAAAGGTGAGAAGGGGGGTGGTTGGGCTAGGGTTGCTTCTCTCCCTCCTTCTCTTTGTCTTGTAGCCAAAGAAAGAGGTGGGGGAGGGCAGCCAAGGGCAGGGTGGTTCGGTGTGGGGCTCACCAGGCAGAGAGGGAGAGAGAGAGGGGGGGTAGCCTCGGTTAGCTAGGGTTGGAGTGGTAGGCTCGGGCTAGAGAGGAGAGGAAGAGGGGGAAGGTGGTAGCTTAGGGTTTGGTACTAGGTTAGGGCATGGGTTTAGATAGAGATGGAGTGGTTGGAAGCTAGGGTTTGCCTTGATCAAGATTAGGCCAAGAACAACCAAGATCCAATAAGAAAGGAGAGGGATGGGGTGATAGGGTTTAAGCTAGATCAAATTAAGATCAAGCTAAAAGGAGGGAGAGATAGATGAGAGATGGCACAGATGGATATGGTGATGGTGTCTTAAGCAAGCTCAACTAGCTCAAGCCAAAGAGAGAGATAGAGGGAGGGTGAGATGATCCACCCAAAACCAAATAAAATCCAAAGGACAAGCTGAAAGGGTACTTGCATGGCCCATGCAAAATATTTATTGCCATGTGGTTCCTTGTGAAAACAATGTTATTACATGGCATTCATATTATGCATTCCCAAAATTGGAATAAAAGCCAAGCAAAAAGAATTATAAGGATGCCCCATGTGGAATAGATGGAGATGACCATATTGGAAATACAATGGGACTTGCTAGTGTGTATATGCCACTAGATCTTTAATAAGCCCACAAAAATATCCCAACATGATGATAACCCCAAACAAACATATGGAAGCTAGGAAAAAGGTTCCACTCACAAGGCATGCAAAGGTGGCCATGTGGCTCTCATGTTTCAACATTGTGAAAACAACATGATGCTAAGATGAGAGTATGTGGATAAAGAATTGGATCCATCCCAACCCACATGAGCTAGAGGTAAAACCAATAAATGTCAAGCTCATATTTAGTTGGATGGTGGAATTATAAGGTGGTGAAAAGAAAGGGTGGTGAAGTTAATAAGAGATATGCCCCCAACTCAACTTGGGCATTTAAACAATATATCAAGAACCAAATACAATATCAAGAGGCAAATACAATTAATAATGCATAAGAGATAAGAACCAAATGAAAAAGGGTTTTATATGATGCTCAAATGCAAGGTGGCATGATGACATGAGCATGATATAATGATGATGCAACAATTATATGCAGGAAGTAGCATCTATATAGACTAGGCTAGTAGCATTGCAATTGTTAGACAATTGGGATGTTACAACTCTCCCCCACTAAACAAGAATCTTGCCCCGGGATTCCTAGGAAAAGAAAACAACACAAGGATAGGCGGGTGTTCGGAACGAAGGTGACCCTCACGTTCCCAAGATGATGAAGAACTGAAAGGTGCGACCACTACACCTTGCGAAACTTGCTAGACTTGTTGCGAGTCTTGCGCTTTGCTAGAGACACAAAGGGTTAGAAGAATCGAAGGATTGTCGTGAGACAAGAAGGATAGGATGGACATAGCTCCGGTTTTCTCAAGAAACATGATAAAAGACTAGAACCACTTGTGAAAGAAAAGAAATGATGATGTACCATGGATAAAGAAAGGCACACCGATAAGATTAAAGATTTACCGATACTAGAGAGGATGAATCTTTGTCTCGCCGGAAGAAAAGAGCTAGATTGGAGAGGTTTTGAAGCACTATGACAATAGCATCGTATTCTCTCTCGGATTGAAGAAATGAAGTACGGAAACAATATTGCCTTCAAACAATAGAGTCCCTTGATATCAACAGAAAGATTTAGATAGACATCGTCGGATTAGATTCTTGTTGCGCCGGTAAGAACCAAAGGATCACGCAGTTGAGGTGCGCGGATATAACTTCCAGAGATGGACGTGAAACTAGATCATGGTGGAATCCCGAGAAGCAAAGAATATGGAGGATCTGGAGTTTATTGTAGAGATACTTATTGCTTTCTTTAGCCTTGAGGCTAACGCAATAGATTTGCGGGTGATGGCATCAACCATAATTGGCTTTACCACCGAAAAAGAATTGATGAAAACAAAGAGAGAGATAGTTTTCTTTCATCTTGTTTGGGGATGTAAAGCACCGGTAGAAAGATGAGGACAGAAAAGAGTTTGCGTTTGTTTCCACCAGATAATTGAAGATTTTGCTCCGTGTAGAAAAGGACGAGATCACTAACAAGAGATTATTGATTACTTTCTTCGAGAGAGCACTCCGGAAAGAAAGGACGGAAGTAAAAGTATCAAGGGATAAAGGCCACTTATAACTTCCGTGGAATGATTGAAATCACATCAGTTCACCAATTCAATGTACAAGAGCGAATGATAAGAGTAGTGGTATGGTAGCTACTCCATCCCGCACTCAAAGCATTACTCCGCACATGAATAAGAAAACCATGCAACCCAACTACCGGGACAGGCTGAAGGTATTTACAAAAAGAACTCATAGAACTCCGTTAGAAAACAAGGATAGATGCAAACGATTCACCGGATCCAAGATAGATAAGGGTGATGATGTTGTCGTCAAATCGGAAATACCAAGCCACCGGAAAGATATGACGGAAGATCATGGAGACAACTGCAAGATTCCACAAACAAAGAAAAAAAAAAGCACCACTTGAACAGAAGGATTACGAAAGATCTGAAAAGTCTTCATGGCCTCCGGTGGATTGAGCATAGATGATAGAATGAGAGGGTTCCAAAAGATCACTTGACGAGACTGAGGTGAAAAGAAACTCCATGTTCTCCTTGAAATGATTGAGAGAGATCTAGCAGCCTTGAGGAAAACCTTCGGCGGAACGACGATGATAACTTGCTAACAAGGAACAACTCCGGATTTGATTGAAGATGAAGGATGGAATTAACAATGGACTTGCTATTTCCAGAATTGAAGAAGATGCACTAGAAGAATAGATTATCTGGTCCTTCGGATGAAAAAGAGATGCCGCCTGATTCACATTGTCGATCGGATCACCGGTTTCAAAGATAAAGAGATCTTGGATAAGAAACGATGATATAGCTTTGCTTATGGTATGAGCTATCAGAGACGAAAAAGATGTGCAGATATGGAGTTGAAAAAGATGTGCAGCATGATAAACAGATGATGGACCGCCGTATTGCTTTGGAAATCTCCGATTTCCAAGGATGCTTGAATAAGCATAGATAGGATCACGGTGTACCCAAAATCACAGGAGTATCTTTGGCAATCCGGAGTGGTAGCATTTTCCATATTCCAATCGATACTTATCATGAGTGGAATATAGCTATGCCGAGAGCCAAATTACACTCGTCAGCATCGGATCGACACCTGTTATGTAATTAGCCCAAGAGAATTGGAGATGAAAACTCCAGGATTAAGCGCCGGTGACAAAAGAATGAGTTAGCATGGACATGCTGATAAAAGACGGATAGATAATGTTTCACACACGACTGAAAAGGAGTGTGGAAACACAGATGGATCAAAGAAAAAATTTCCGCAATTTTCGGCATTAAAATACCAATAGATGCGCAAAATCCCTTATCAGATAGAGATTAGCAACAGATGGTTACACAGAAAGAGGAGTTGCTAGAAGGAAGAACACCCTTAAGAAGATGGCACCGGTTAACAAGGAGTCAGATAGATCGCGCCGATTTACAAAAGCCTGTCAGTCTGGAATGTACCAACAGTTGATAACCAAAAGGCAGATTGTGATAACAACTTGGATGCAACAGATAGACAAGGAATTACACACACACACACACTTTCTATGGTACTACGGAAACCCAGAACACGTGAATCCTAGTTTGAATTTTTAAGAAGAGGATTGAAAACGTTGCACTTCCTTACCAGAAAAGGATGGGTGGTTGGGTAAGAAGAAAAGTGGAAGCAGTCCTACTCTCGCGTTTTGTTTTTCCCTAGTATACATAACTACCAAAAATATTTGCTAGATAGACAACGACCATTTGGCTGAGACCCTGAAGGTCGGGATGGCTCTGATACCAATTGTAACTACCTCGGTGAATTATGCTCCTAGTACAAACCTGGATGACCAGAAATGGTTGAAATAGTACGGTGGGGCCCAAATGCCACTCATAGGTAGACCTTTCGGCCGTCCCAACCATTTCCAAACATCGGGACAAGAACGGGCGGCGTAATCGGCAGGCGAAGGGATCAACTACATACACAAATGGGTATGTATGCAAGCCACCATACAACAGTACATCAGAGCCATTCCATCTAAAAAGAAAGGAAATATAGCAACGCCATACGGCAAGATCCAAATATCCTAGATAGATATAATAGTTTAGGATATCTCCTCATACATCAATCAACAGAGTATCAAGCGGAAGCGGAAGACAAAATCCGAGTACGGATAAGAAGCAAATTGGCATAAGATGCCCCATAAATAAGCACATCCCGCCCACAGTTCTCACGGATCCCCGTTCCCGGAATCTCTACACCGAATGATCGTTGCCCACTTCGTCCGTCTCTTCCACCCAGTATCCATCTTGCGAGTGTACCTGTTCATCTGAACCAATAATTTATCGTGTGAGACCCTAGGGGTACTCAGCAAGTCTTTATGCCTCTAAAGGGGACACAACCTGGGGTGACGCAATTGCAGCAAAAGATAAACCCTAGCAATTCTATAGATACTCGCTAACCATCCGCCTAACCAGAGATAGACGGATGTCCGTGAATTAGTAACAACAGTTATAACAGTTATAAAGGTAATCTTAACAGATCCATCCTCCTCCTCGCTTACCGACGAGGAAGCGGACGAACAACCCCCATCCGTTGGCAGTTTTATTATCCATTCCATGAGTGTTGCACTATTTACTAGTCAGGTACCTAGTCTAGTCAAATTAAAAGCGGTACTTTAGTTATGCTTGTCTATGATCGAGAAACTGTGCTCCAAGTCGTCCATAACCGCGGACATGGCTTTCAGAAAGTTTTACCCTGCAGGGGTGCACAAATAGCAACACACACTCGATATGCCTCGGAAAAACCAAATCAAAACCCAACGAGACAGTCACGACAAAGCAATTACAGGATTCAGAAATATTTCAGGGGGCCACCCCTTTAAGTAGATCCCGCAACGAAGCCGGCCGGCTCCGAAACGGGCTTAAGGTTGTGGAGGCGGTTGTAAACGACTGGGAACCCGAAAGTGTGGCTGGGCTTGTCGATACAGCGAAATCGGGCCACGATCCTAAACAGTACAGTGTGCTCCTCTCACAAATTAAATAAAGCAGTAAAGCATGGCATAAGTACAGGATAGTAAATAAAACCTCAAACTAGTTTGTGGCCCCAAGAAATAAGAATGAATCAAGCTCTGGCTCAGGGGGGTCCATAAGGCCTCCCGGATGTGGATAGCGCGAATATTCTTGGAACAGGAATCAAGTACTCGGGGTCTTACGGGACACAAGTGAGCATAAAAACCAAATAACAGATATTGCTCACCGGTGCCACTTTCATTAGTTATCCCATTACTACTCAGGTTAAGTTGTTTAAGTACCTCGTTATCCTTCAGACACTCACATACCCTACACATGCTGTTCTACGACTCGCATAGCTCAAACAACTCCTGTAGTAATGGCTCATGGGATGGGGGAACAAGCTTCGGTGGGGTTTAAAAGTAAAGGCTATGCAATACTTGGGATTCAATTTAATGCAATCGCGACTCAATGATGCAAGAATAAGATAGAGGCAATAGGTACTATATGTATGCAAGCATGTGGTAGTGCTTGCCTGGCAGCTCAGTTGAAGCAAGGAATGGATCTGGGTAGTGCTCCTGGTTCTCTTGATATATCCCCTGCTCAGCGTCTATTCGAAGAAGAACCAAACAAACAAGGGCCAACATAAATAAAGTGCACAAGAATATGAATAAATGCATCAAGCAAACAATCATGCCATGATGAATGATGCACAATTTGCATGGCAATGGTAGCATGGCATGGGTGAGGTGTGAAGTACAAGATTAAATCATTTTATGGGGTTTTTGTCCCATTTTATACTCATATTAGTTGCTGTACTCTTTATATTTATATGATGCATGCTTCAAATCAAACCATGGAATGCATAAACAGAAAGGTCTCGTCGAGCTAATCATTTTAGACATATCATTCATTGAATTTGGACTTATAAATCAAAAGTTATTAATTATTTAAGAAAAAGGGGCATTTATTGTAAATTTAATAAACTTGGAAATTTAAGTGTTCAAAATATATTTTGGATTGCATATTTGAAATCCTCACATTTTTCTGATTTGAAAACATATATTATATGTATTATTTGGGTTTATATTTCAAAAGATAATTAAAACAGATTTAATTTTGAATTTGAATTGATTTGAAATAAATTTGAATTTAAACAGATTATAGAAAAGCTTTTGTTACCCAGCTCGAAGCTAGCCACAGCCACTTACAGGTGGGGCCTGGCTGACTCAGCAGCAGGTGGGTCGCAGCGGGACTGGCTCGATTTTTCTTACCGCTTGTTCACCGAGCCACAGCGGATGACAGGCGGGACCGCGGGACGGCGGGGCCACATCGCGCGCGCGGCCAGCGGGCAGCGGACACGTGTGCGATCCTGCGCGCGAGGGGGGACTGATCGGTGATGGCCTGGATTCTCCGAGGGGGTACTTGCAAAACGAAAACCGAGGCTGACCGGTGGGGCTCAGGGACCGCGGGTTTAGGCGGGAAAAAGGGTAGGGGCTTCTGCGCAAAACGGACAGCGTCGCCGGACTGTCGGCTGCGTGCTGTCTGCAGAAAAACAGGGGAACGGCCGGAGTTTCGACGACGGTGGCGACTAAACGGCGGCGTATCTCGCCACGCCGCAAAAACGAAAAACGACGAGGGAGCGTAGGGCTACAACTTCCGTTCAGGTGGCGACTACTGGGGCGGGCTGTAGCGCGCGGGGCACGACGCGATACAGAGGGCAGAACGAACGCTGCAGCTGCTGCTGTTGTCTGCCAGAGCGCGCGCGGCGGTGAACGGAGGGTGCTCGACGGAGCGCGACGGCGAAGCAAGGCGAGAGGGGGAGGGAGACGATGTCTAGGGGGAAGAGGGGCTCACCAGCGACCCTCTGGTGCAGCTAGCGGGCTCGGGGTGGCGTGGAATGGCGAGGAGGCAGCAGGCCGGAGGCGTTCCGGTGCTCACGGGCACGGCGGCGGCGGGGCTTCTCCGGCGAGTTCCAGCGGTTTCCGGCGCTTCAGGGCGAAGAAGAGGAAGCAGAGGAAGCTCCTGGAGCTCCTGGTACGTCTTGGCGTCCACCAGAACAGCGAGGACAGAGGGAGGACGAGGCTAGGGTTTTGGGGGGGGTGGCGCGCTGGCCATGGCCTAGGGAGAAGGAAGGAGAAGGGTAGGGAGCTGGGCACCTCCTGTATGCGATCTGGGTGGTTAGGTGAGGTGAGGGAGGAGCACATGGGGGTGGTCTCTTTTGATAAAGGTGAGAAGGGGGGTGGTTGGGCTAGGGTTGCTTCTCTCCCTCCTTCTCTTTGTCTTGTAGCCAAAGAAAGAGGTGGGGGAGGGCAGCCAAGGGCAGGGTGGTTCGGTGTGGGGCTCACTAGGCAGAGAGGGAGAGAGAGAGGGGGGGTAGCCTCGGTTAGCTAGGGTTGGAGTGGTAGGCTCGGGCTAGAGAGGAGAGGAAGAGGGGGAAGGTGGTAGCTTAGGGTTTGGTACTAGGTTAGGGCATGGGTTTAGATAGAGATGGAGTGGTTGGAAGCTAGGGTTTGCCTTGATCAAGATTAGGCCAAGAACAACCAAGATCCAACAAGAAAGGAGAGGGATGGGGTGATAGGGTTTAAGCTAGATCAAATTAAGATCAAGCTAAAAGGAGGGAGAGATAGATGAGAGATGGCACAGATGGATATGGTGATGGTGTCTTAAGCAAGCTCAACTAGCTCAAGCCAAAGAGAGAGATAGAGGGAGGGTGAGATGATCCACCCAAAACCAAATAAAATCCAAAGGACAAGCTGAAAGGGTACTTGCATGGCCCATGCAAAATATTTATTGCCATGTGGTTCCTTGTGAAAACAATGTTATTACATGGCATTCATATTATGCATTCCCAAAATTGGAATAAAAGCCAAGCAAAAAGAATTATAAGGATGCCCCATGTGGAATAGATGGAGATGACCATATTGGAAATACAATGGGACTTGCTAGTGTGTATATGCCACTAGATCTTTAATAAGCCCACAAAAATATCCCAACATGATGATAACCCCAAACAAACATATGGAAGCTAGGAAAAAGGTTCCACTCACAAGGCATGCAAAGGTGGCCATGTGGCTCTCATGTTTCAATATTGTGAAAACAATATGATGCTAAGATGAGAGTATGTGGATAAAGAATTGGATCCATCCCAACCCACATGAGCTAGAGGTAAAACCAATAAATGTCAAGCTCATATTTAGTTGGATGGTGGAATTATAAGGTGGTGAAAAGAAAGGGTGGTGAAGTTAATAAGAGATATGCCCCCAACTCAACTTGGGCATTTAAACAATATATCAAGAACCAAATACAATATCAAGAGGCAAATACAATTAATAATGCATAAGAGATAAGAACCAAATGAAAAAGGGTTTTATATGATGCTCAAATGCAAGGTGGCATGATGACATGAGCATGATATAATGATGATGCAACAATTATATGCAGGAAGTAGCATCTATATAGACTAGGCTAGTAGCATTGCAATTGTTAGACAATTGGGATGCTACATTGGTTAATATATGATCATGGTTTCCTGATCATGAACATAGAGATGTTATTAACAACAGGGTCATATCATTAGGAGAATGATGTGATGGACATACTCCTATAGTTAAGCGTAGCATAAAGATCAAGTCATTTAATATAGTTCATTTGCTATAAGCTTTCTGATACATAGTAACCTAATTCCTTCGACCATGAGATCATGCATATCACCTTTACCGGAAGGATGCTTTGATGACATCAAACACCACACCGTAACAGGGTGGCTATAAAGGTGGCATTGAGTGTTCGGAAAGTATTGGTTGAGACACATGGATCAAGAGTGGGATTTGTCCATCCATATGACGGATAGATATACTCTGGGCCCTCTCGGTGGAATGTCATCCAATTAGCTTGCAAGCATGTGACTGGTTCACAAGGGATCACATATCACGGGAACGAGAAAAGAGTACTTATCGGTAACGAGGTTGAACTAGGTATGCAGAGATACCGACGATCATAACCTCGGATAAGTAAAATATCATGAGACAAAGGGAAATTGGTATCGTATGTAAGTGGTTCATTCGATCGCAAAGTAATCGTAGAAATATGTGGGAGCCATATGAATTTCCAGATTCCTCTATTGGTTATTGATCGGAGAAGTGTCTCGATCATGTCCGCATAATTCACGAACCGTAGGGAGACACACTTAAGAATTCGATGTTGTTGAGTAGTTATGGAATGATGAGTAAGAGACCGAATGTTGTTCGGAGTCTTGTATGGGATCCGGGATATCACGAGGAGATCCGGAATGGTCCGGAGAATAATATTCATATAAGGAAAGTCCTGTTTCGGGGTTGTAGAATGATTCCGGTGTTTTCATCGGGAATGTTCTAGAAGGTTCCGGAATGTCCGGCACTCCGGAGGGGAAGGGTACATGAATGTGTTATATCAAGTTGGTATGATTGCATTATGTACTTGGTGTCATCGCTGTACCAAATAGAGGGTTTATTCAAATCCTAGTTTGAAAAGTCAAACGGCTAGTTTGAAAGTCAAACGGCTAGTTTTGGGAAAGAGGAGAAGGAGGTTTGAAACCGACTTGGGGGAGGAGTTCCTCCTCCCACCGCTGGCCCACCTTGGGTCCGAGTTGGGGAGGGACTCCCCTCCCCAGGCGCGCCTCCCTCCACCTATAAGAGGAGGGGCAGGGCTCCCCTCCTAGACACAAGTCCCTTGCCCCGAAAACCCTAACCCTAGCCGCCGCCGCCCTCCAAGCCGCCGCCTAGGGATCTCCTTGCCGCCGACTTGGGTACCTCCAAGCCCTAGCCGCCGGCCCTAGCACCTCTTCCTCGGCATGTCTAAACCCTAGATCGTCGAGGGATTTCTCATAGCCCACCATACTCGCTCCGGCTTAAGGCGAAGCCCTGCGAGATCTCCCCTCTACTTCTGGTACCACGCCGTCGTGCTGCCGGAATCGCGAGGAGAGTACTACAACCTCCGCTGCCTGCTAGAACAAGGGAGAGGAAGGTCTTCATCGAGTACCGAACGTGTGACCGACTGCGGAAGCGCTGCCGGAACGCAGCGCCGGAAGGATCGTCTACGCGATCTTGAGATCGGCAAGTGTACGACTACATCACCCACGAGAATCTGCTCTCGTTAACCGCTTTGGAATCTTCGAGGGCGAGTTCCTCTATCGACTCGTTGCTATAATCTAGTAGATAGATCTTGGCTTGATCATAGATTAGATCTTGATTGTGTGTTCATGCGGTAGAAAATTTTGTTTTCCATGCTACGAACCCCTACAGTGGTATCAGAGCCGTGTCTATATGTAGATCTGTTGCACGAATAGAACACAATGGTCATTGTGGGCGTTGATGCTTTTGTTGTCGATTGATTCTTGTGTACTTTGCATCTTGCGGGATGGTGGGATGAAGCGGCCCGGGCTAACCTTACATGACATCGTTCATGAGACTTGCTCCACGCTTGACATGCAACTTGTATTGCATAAGTGGCTTTGCGGGTGTCTGTTTCTCCCAACATAGTTAAGATTCAATTTACAACGGGTGATTGACAATACTAGTATCAATGTTGTGGTTCTTGTTCGTAAGTTAGAACGACACTTATTGAAAGCCCCAAACCACGTAAAACATGCAAAGAAAATTAGAGGCGTCTAACTTTGTTTTGCAGGGGTGTGCTGTGATGTGATATGGCCATGATTGTGATTATATATAATGTATGCAATGTTCCTTATTGTAAGTTGGCAACCGGCAGGAGCCATAAGGTTGTCTTTAAATTCTGTTAAGACCCGCTTGTCTGTTCAAAGTAGTTGTAATAGTTGAAGCTGGTGGACGACAACCATGGAGCAGCGTCATTGACCTTGATGCAATGCCGATGATGATGGAGATCATGTTCGTGCTTGAAGATGGAGATCGAAAGCACAAGAAGAAAGGCCATATCATATCACATATTATGAATTGCATGTGATGTTAATCCTTTTATGCATCTTGTATTGCTTAGTTAACGACGGTAGCATTATAAGATGATCCCTCAAGCACACAATTTCAAGTTTTAAAGTGTTAATCCTTAGTAAGCACCGTTGCTAAAGCTCGTTGTTTCGAAGCACCACGTGATGATCGGGTGTGTTAGATTCTGCGAGTGTATACAACGTGAGCAAGCCAGATTTGCTCATGCGGAAGCTAAGGTTGATCTTGACGAGCCTAGCATGTACAGACATGGTCTCGGAACACGGATCACCGAAAGGTAAAGCATGAGTCATATAGTAGATATGATGAACATGTTGATTATTCGCCATTGAAGCTACATCAACTCTCGTGATGATCGGTTTTGATGTGGTGGATTTGGTTCGTGTGATCACTAAAACAATGTGAGGGATATTGTTTTGAGTGGGAGTTCAACGGCAATATGATTAAAAGTTGAACACTATTTATCATAAATTAAATCAAAGTGAATTTGCATAGTTGTTGTAGTCATTGGCATCCGTTTACCACCTTGCGCTTAGTTATAATTGAGATGATAGAACTATAGAATTCTGGTTAGTTACTTTACGAACTGGTATCGTATTGTTTTGAAGTGTTAATCTAAAGTTTAAAAGTCCTATTGCAAACTTTCAGTAAGTTCCGGTTACTCCATGAAGTTTAATAATTGGTATTAAAACAAGAGTGACAATTCCAAGAGTTAGTGTATGAGTATCATGTTTGTCTCCATGATTCTTGATATTCAAAGGATTGTCTTAATATCAAGGTTATCTAGGATCTGAAAGAGTTGTTTCAGAAACCATGATGTGTGGAAGATATTGTGATATCTGAAACAAAGTTTTGGTTGCAACATGATAGAGTATAATATGGCAAAAGTCATGTTCTCGTATTTGATGAGAATTTGCAAAAGGTTGAAGACACTAGTTGTCCTAATCCTCCAAAATGTTTTGGAGAGCAACATTATACTCGCAGTTCACCGTTATAAGCTAAAAGTAGCTTGATCATGGATAATTCCATGATAAGGGTGAATATTTGATGTAGGTAAAGTGTTTACTACACCAATAGATTACTAAAGAAAGGAATTTGAAAGAACACCAAACATTTGATGATGGTGATCTACTTCAAAGTGCAAGTCCAAAGACATTGGTATTTAATTATACACGCTTTGGACTATGTGTCATATGTATGACTCCACTGTTGATGTTGATAGATTCTTTCAAACAGAAAATAAATACTGAAAGAGAATCTCATAAATATATGGCAGAAAGGAAAAGACTAGAATTGTTCAGTTTAAGTATATAGATGATATACATGTTATGGCTATATTCTTTGCTTATTAAACAATGTGGTTCTTAAGTATTTGAAACTGAATTTGTTGGTGTGAATCGTCATACGAAACAACACAATTCATGAACTACAATGGCCTAAGTAACTAGCAAAAGAATATGTGATGATGTTCATCGAGAGCAAATAAAGGGTTATTGTGTTGCTCGTTAAACATCAAAGCTTGCCTTCAAGATTTGTTTTATCAGGTATTATGAGAACAAAAGGGTTGTTCAAATAATTGCCGTAATCCATAAAAGATGGATGATTCACAAATCTCGTTGGAGAAATCACATCCATAAAACTAGTGCTAAAAATATCGAAAGACAAATTGATTGAAAGATCACTTAGGAAGTGACATCGCCGTTTAAATTATATTGAAAGAAACTCCATGTGTATGGAATTTTGGAGTCTTTTGATTTTTGATCAAATGACGCTTGTGAAACTTTCATAGATATAATTAAAACTTCGTTCATAGGCCAAAAAGGGAACGAATGACTAGCTTATTGGAAATTGTACATATTGTTGTACAAAGTCCATCATGTGTAGTCAAAAGCGATGGATTTCAACTTCATATGCTTTCTCCGAAAATTTGAGTGAATATATGAATATTTACTTAATAAGGATGAAGTATGAAACATTTGAAAAGTTCAAATACTTTCAAGATGAAGTGCAAAATCATTGTAACAAGAATATAAATAGTTTATGATAAGATCATAAAGGAAGATATTTGAGTTACAAGTTTAGCATAATACCTAAGATTTAAGGAATCGTTCCGTGGATTTGCATTTTCCCGAAACACCATAAGAGTATGGAGTGTTCGAGATATGTAATTAAACCTTGTTTGACATGGTAAGATCGAATGTGTAATTCATAAAACTGCCATTATATTTTAAAGATTAAAAGCTTTAGAGACTACAGTTTTCCACTGAAAAGAGCTCCATCATAATCCGCTGAAATGACACCATATAAAGTTATGGTTTGGGATAAAACCCAAGTAGTCCTTTCTTAAACATTGGTATGCTATGCATAAGAAAGATGTTTGCAACCAAAGTCGGATAAACCTGTCTTTGTATTACTGTTAAGTATTCCTCCATAAACACCGGAGACAAAAGTGTTTGTCGCTTAGAACGTCAAGTTTCTTTGAGAAGGAATTTTTCGTGAAAAGATAAGTGGGAGGACAATAGAACTTTGATAAGGTTAAAGGAACCTTAGCTATATGTGCACAGTTGCGCAGCGCCGAAAAGTGTTCCGGAGGCAGCAATAATGCTCATGGCTCACGTGCCTCAAAGGTTGTGGTCACGGAGATCTAAGTTCCTATTAAAACAAGTAGGTCGGGTAAACAATCAAATACCAAGATTTGAGAGTTAAATCATTATTTGACAATAATGATCTGACTACATGCAAAGAAGCGACGATGGGCCCTGACTCCGTCAAATGGCTTGAAGCCATAAAATCCGTGATAGTTCCATACACGAGAAATCAAGTTTTGAACTTGAAGGACCCTCGAGAAAGTTGTAAGACCTTACAGTTGTGTTTGGATCTATAAAGAAGTAGACATGGATGTTTCACATCTATGAAATAGTCGACATGTTGGGAAAGAGTTCACAAAAATGTTCAAAGGTTGACTATGACAAGATTTTGATCTTTCATAGCGATATTTAGTCTAGACGGATTAATGTAGCAACCACTACATATAATTTTTGTTATGTGGTAGTTGAATAAACGAAACAAGTTCTTCTAATAGAAGGGTTACCTAGGACGTGTGCATGACACGGTCCAAAGGGTTTTGTTAATTCAAAGGATGCTAAATGCATATGCAAACTTCAATGGTTGAAGTAAGCATAGCGGAGTTGGAATCTTCACTATGATGAAACTGTTAAAAGAGTTTAATTTCATCGGAGACAATGAAGATGCTTGCATTTGCAAGAAATTAAGTGGGAGCGCTAAGACATATTTCTAATACATTATGTGGAGGACATATTGTTGATTGGAAATGATGTATCTTTTATTAACACATATTAAGAATTTCATCTCGATGAAAGGCTTAGGCAAAAACCCAAATATTTGGCATCAATAGACGCTAATATGGTTATGCCGAAAGCACATAGATGATATATCGAATAAGTTCAATATAGAAACTACAAGAAAGGTTCTTGTCGCACAGAAAGGATTGAATGAGTTCAATATTGATGATATATTCAAGTGTATTGACACTTGGTAAGTGAAACAAAGATTCAAGTATAGATTGATACTTGATGTATGAAATCAAAAAGAGTATTTATATCAATCATACTGTGATATGTACAAATCCAGATATGTCCTATGCTCTAAATGTTATGAGCATATACCAGAATGATTCATAAGATGATGATTGGACGATAGTAAGGATATTCTTATGATCTTTTGGAAGAACTAAGAGTATATTATTTTATAGAAGTGGCAAATAGATGGTTAGTTCATTGTAAAAGTATTACATTGATACTAGTTTTGTCACGAAGTACAAAATAGGTTTATCTCAATCTAAACTAAGGGTGGCACAATATAATGGAAAGTAAGTTCCATAATGGATTTGGATGAGTTCCAAAGTTAAGACATTGTGACAGATACTACAACAAAAGGCTAAGTATATAACTGCTGTTATAGCAGCTAAAGAGGGCATTTGTGTCAAGTAGTTTGTTATCAAACTAGGTGTAGTTCACAGTGGGATAATACTATGAAGATATATTGTACAACAATATTATCAACATGTTTTAACCCCAAAGAACTAAAGGTCTCACCAAAGGACCAAATTTATACAAAGCCATCTCATTAGAGAATGAGTGATGCGTAGAGACGCAAAGACATGCAATTACACACAGACCTGGAAGTGTCAGATCCGGAGATCAGTTGACCACTAGCAATCGTGTACATACAACACCAGAAAGCCATAGGTGTTGAATACACAAAGGTTTGAAACTAGATTATTGACTCTAGTGCAAGTGGGAGACTGTTGGAGATATGCCCAAGAGGCAATAATAAAGTGGTTATTATCATATCTTCATACTTATGATAAATGTTTACATACCATGCTATAATTGTATTAACCGGAAACATTAATACTTGTGTGATTTGTAAACATAAAAGAGTCCCTAGTAAAGCCTCTTGTTAAACTATCTTGTTGGTTAATATATGATCATGGTTTCCTGATCATGAACATAGAGATGTTATTAACAACAGGGTCATATCATTAGGAGAATGATGTGATGGACATACTCCTATAGTTAAGCGTAGCATAAAGATCAAGTCATTTAATATAGTTCATTTGCTATAAGCTTTCTGATACATAGTAACCTAATTCCTTCGACCATGAGATCATGCATATCACCTTTACCGGAAGGATGCTTTGATGACATCAAACACCACACCGTAACAGGGTGGCTATAAAGGTGGCATTGAGTGTTCGGAAAGTATTGGTTGAGACACATGGATCAAGAGTGGGATTTGTCCATCCATATGACGGATAGATATACTCTGGGCCCTCTCGGTGGAATGTCATCCAATTAGCTTGCAAGCATGTGACTGGTTCACAAGGGATCACATATCACGGGAACGAGAAAAGAGTACTTATCGGTAACGAGGTTGAACTAGGTATGCAGAGATACCGACGATCATAACCTCGGATAAGTAAAATATCGTGAGACAAAGGGAAATTGGTATCGTATGTAAGTGGTTCATTCGATCGCAAAGTAATCGTAGAAATATGTGGGAGCCATATGAATTTCCAGATTCCTCTATTGGTTATTGATCGGAGAAGTGTCTCGATCATGTCCGCATAATTCACGAACCGTAGGGAGACACACTTAAGGATTCGATGTTGTTGAGTAGTTATGGAATGATGAGTAAGAGACCGAATGTTGTTCGGAGTCTCGGATGGGATCCGGGATATCATGAGGAGATCCAGAATGGTCCGGAGAATAAGATTCATATAAGGAAAGTCCTGTTTCGGGGTTGTAGAATGATTCCGGTGTTTTCATCGGGAATGTTCTAGAAGGTTCCGGAATGTCCGGCACTCCGGAGGGGAAGGGTACATGAATGTGTTATATCAAGTTGGTATGATTGCATTATGTACTTGGTGTCATCTCTGTACCAAATAGAGGGTTTATTCAAATCCTAGTTTGAAAAGTCAAATGGCTAGTTTGAAAGTCAAACGGCTAGTTTTGGGAAAGAGGAGAAGGAGGTTTGAAACCGACTTGGGGGAGGAGTTCCTCCTCCCACCGCCGGCCCACCTTGGGTCCGAGTTGGGGAGGGACTCCCCTCCCCAGGCGCGCCTCCCTCCACCTATAAGAGGAGGGGCAGGGCTCCCCTCCTAGACACAAGTCCCTTGCCCCGAAAACCCTAACCCTAGCCGCCGCCGCCCTCCAAACCGCCGCCGCCTAGGGATCTCCTTGCCGCCGACTTGGGCACCTCCAAGCCCTAGCCGCCGGCCCTAGCACCTCTTCCTCGGCATGTCTAAACCCTAGATCGTCGAGGATTTCTCATAGCCCACCATACTCGCTCCGGCTTAAGGCGAAGCCCTGCGAGATCTCCCCTCTACTTATGGTACCACGCCGTCGTGCTGCCGGAATCGCGAGGAGAGTACTACAACCTCCGCTGCATGCTGGAACAAGGGAGAGGAAGGTCTTCATCGAGTACCGAACGTGTGACCGACTGCGGAAGCGCTGCCGGAAGGATCGTCTACGCGATCTTGAGATCGGCAAGTGTACGACTACATCACCCACGAGAATCTGCTCTCGTTAACCGCTTTGGAATCTTCGAGGGTGAGTTCCTCTATCAACTCGTTGCTACAATCTAGTAGATAGATCTTGGCTTGATCATAGATTAGATCTTGATTGTGTGTTCATGCGGTAGAAAATTTTGTTTTCCATGCTACGAACCCCTACAATAATTGCTTGCATCCTTTGACTTTTTTTGGAAATCTTCGGGTCCTCGATATAGTTATACTTCCTCCCAAGTATTCATCATTGGATATGTGCGAAGGCACAACTTTGGAAGAATTATTACTATATTTGCCTTCTAGAACATGTCACCCATTTCGGCAATCGATGCCAATGGGGGAGAAGTTTTAGAGGGTTTAAGGGAAGTCGGTTTATGCATTGGTTTTGGTCTTAAGCATTTACCTTTCATGCTATTGCAACTTTGTTGTTGCTTAGCATGTGGTATATAGAGGAAACTCCACCAAAGATAATGATTAGCAATATATGCAATGAAATTCCAGTTCATCACACATGCATAGATTGTGGGGGAGTTTGCTCTATATATGGTGGTGGTAAATATCACATACTTGTGTAGTATTTGATATTGGTGTTACCATTTGACTCATTAAAATTCCTTATATAAACCCTCTTAAAGGGATTGTCATCAATTACCAAAATGGGGGAGATTGAAAGAACATGTAGGCCCCCATGTGTGGTTTTGGTAATTAATGACAATCTTTATGGACTAATGTGTGTATTAAGTTGACTTGTAGGAATTATCCATTGGCATCGCTTGGAGCATGTGTTGGCTTCTAAGTCGATGACATGCAAAGAAGATGTGTTGTGCAAGCTCAAAATGCGCCATCTATAGAAGATCTCATGTTTGATGCTTGCCATCGGTGATCATGGATCGATGATGAGGAATCAAGAAAGGCGTTCCATCTTGAGAAGGTCAAGTTCGTCTACATCGAGCTCAAGTGGAATGCTCAAGGCAAAGTTATAATCTTCATAGGTTTCCCTTTTGCCAGTCTCATGTTGTGTGTGGGAGACCGGGTTTAGGATAGATAACCGTACTATCAAGAGGGGCTCTCGAATGAGTAACTCGATCACATCGTTCGGAGAGAGCTCAAACCTTTGCATACTTGCATCATCGTATTTGGTTGTTATTTGGTATTATCTATGTGAGGAAATAGAGCTTGTGGTAATCTCCATAACAAGCTCTTGTTCATCAAAATCGGATCTTCCGTTTGCATCTTGTTGTGATTTTGATCTTGGCGGTTTTCCGGTGTCTCACCAAGTGAGGTATCTCACATTATATTACTTGATACATTATCACTTGATGATAACCAATATTGGAATCGGGTCAATCGGAGTAACCAATCAAAAGTTATGACTGTTTAAGTTTGCTGTTATTCCATGTGAAAAAAGAAAAAAAGGAAAACTTGTTTTGGGCCCAACCGGTACTACCACCCTCAGTACCGGCCGCACCTGAGCGCTATGGTTTAACTTCTGCCTAGCCCGGTTGCAGCATCGGTCCTACCGGACCAGCCTGGTAGTACCGCGCGGGTGGGCCGGTACTACCGACCAGCCCACCCCGCATCGCCAGCCCTGCACCCGCCACCAGCCTTTCCCCTTGCGCAGCGCATCTCCTCGCCTGTGTGCTGCTTGCATCGCCGCCGCCAGCCCATCCACTCGCGGCGCGTGCCCACGCGCTGCTTTGCATCGCGCCGCTGTACACTCGCTGCGCGCGCGTGCTGTTTTGACCGCATGGGCGCCTGCCTCGCCCGCTCGCGCGCCAGCGAGCCCCGCGGGCTGCCGCTTTCCCACCCGTGCGCGTGCTCTTCGCTGCTGCCTCCAGCTGGGCCCGCGTCGATGCCGCCCATAGATCCCGCGTGTTGTGTTGACCATGCTGGCCCTGCTTGATTTGTCTCGCGTGCACGTCCGCCTTCCCCACTCGCTCGCTGGATAGCCCGTGCCTTGCTCGCTGCTGGGCTGCCGGGCTGTAGTACTGGTCGAAACTGGTACCACCGGCTCTTACTGAAAAAATGCCCCAACGGCCATATTTTCTAGGACTACTATTTAAGTCTTGGTCCATTTTCAATTTAGTTTGCTTCTTCCTTCTCTATTAGTCTAAGCTTTGTCCATACTTTCTCTCATTCTCTAGCTTGATTAATCTCTTCCCCTCCAATGATTCTTGCCCATATTTGAGTGGAAGAGAGAGGAGATCTAGACCCACGTTTTGACCTAATTGATTCATCTCTTTGTGAGTGTATCTTTGGGAATCTAGACTTTGGGGGATTTTGCATTCCCTTTGTGTTCTTCCTCTCTTGTTCCACCAATAGCTTTAGTAGCTTTGTTGGAACTTGAGAGTGAGGGATTTGAGCATCTTTGTGGTGTTCTTGCCATTTGCATTAGGTGCATCGGTTTGAGTTCTCCTCGGAGGATTTGGTTCGTGGTTTTCGTTGAAGCTTGTCCCTCTTGGGTTCTTGGAACCCTAGACGGTTTTGTGGCCTTGGTGGCATTTGTTGGGAGCCTCCAATTAAGTTATGGAGAAGTGCCCCAACCTTGTGAGAGGTTCCGATTTCCACCGACAAGTGCACCGATAGTGGAAGTGTGGATCGATCTCATTGGGGTGAGATTCACCGGAGAATAAGGGAGGCCTTTTGTGGCGTAGGTGGTTAGATACCACCCCCTCTCCAAACAAAACGTACTCCATGTTGGGAGGAACTCGGTAAAATATCGTCGTCCCCGCGTGCCTCGGTTATCTCTATACCTGAGCTCTTTACTTATGCACTTTACATTGTGATAGTATTCGTGCTTGAAGTATTCTATATCTTGCTATCACTTTGTTGCTTGTATTGCTTAGCATAAGTTGTTGGTGCACATAGGTGAACCCTAGTTGTTCTAGGTTGTGCTTGCCAAAGTAAACGCTACTTTAATTCCGCCTTTGTCGAGCCACTCTCGGAAAAGTTTTAATCGCCTATTCACCCCCGAAATTGAAACTTCACATTTACTTCTTTTGTATCAATGACTGCACCTGTGGTTCTCAAAAAGGGTCTACCAAGTATTGTAGGAGTTGAGGTATAGCTCCCCATGTCCATGAAAATAAAATACAAGTACAAATGTCATATGTAATTCAACCATAATATCTTGAACTTTTCCTAAATCATGTTTAGTTGAATCATTAGCAAGTAAAAGATCTATAGAGAATTTTTCCATAGGTTTCAAATCAAGTAAATCATATAGATCTTTAGATAAAACTGAGACACTAGATCCTAAATCTAGAATAGCATGATGTGTCTCTTTTCCAGTAATGATTAATACCTTGGGGATCCATACATCCCCAAGCTTAGGTGGTATCATAGCTTCTCTATTATATCTTTCAATCTTTTATTTTATAACATAATTTGCTAGGTAAGAACCAAATCCTGCTTGATGACCATTAAAAGATGGATCATTAGAATTTTTTGCAACAAGTTAATGAGTTCATGCAAGCTACATTTATCAAGATCAAGTAGAGGTTCTTTTTTTCACTTAGCATTTTAACTTCTTCTACTTCTTTATATCTATTATATAAATTGAAGATTTCATGTCTATCATCATATGCATCTTCTGGTACTTTAGCTTTTTCAAGACTTTCTTTGACTTTTACTTCTAAGAGTAGGCCATCTAAAAATATATAAGTGTTGTTGGCAGTTATATTTATGAAGGAACCTCCACTTTCTTTATCTAAATAGGACATTGAGCTTTTAGTTAGCCCTCTATAAAACATATGCATTAACATCCAATCTCTAAAACCATGTTCTATTACAAAATCTATTTCTCTAAATCTTTCCCAAGCTCTTATAAGAGGTTCATCATTATTTTGTTTAAAAACGATAAGCATTTCCCTAAGATGACCTATTATTTCAGGGGTTCCAGATCTTTCAACAAAAGCATCTTTAACATTAAACCAAGAGCTAAAATTTCTAGGTGGCCATTTTAATATCCAATCTAAAGCCTTACCAGCAAGTGAATATGGAAAAAGTTTAACTTCAATCATACTATTGTTTTTATTACTCATGTTTAGATCTTTGCATCTTTCAGTAAAAGTTCTCAAATGCTGCATAGGGTTCGCATTAGGCTTCACATAAAAATGGTTTTCATAAATAGCTTTAGTAGTTGTAGGGTCTATTTCGAATGGTTTAATGGTATCTCACTTTCTTTTGGGAAGTTCTTTACACTAAAAGGCCAGTAAGCTATCTTTTCCATTTTATGTGTTTTAAGGAAAACTTAAAAAGACTAAAAACAAGATAAAATAAAATAATTTAAAAGTATAAAAGGAGAAGAAAAAGCTCGCAGTGGTGCAACCTCCCCGAGCTTGGGTTATTGCACAAGTTGATGAAGATGATGGTCCTAGAAAATAGTCTAGCACTTGCAGTGGGAGTTTCACCACACTCCAACCACTATGATATGTCTCCACCAATTCCCCTGCAACATCGCCAGAAAATATTCTTGATAGCAACAAAGGATGCCACTTTTTGTTGGGACTCCAAGTGCAGAGTGTTGTAGCAAGCTTCTTTTCCCCACAAGGGTGACTCGAGGGTTTATATCGAACTCTCGGGGAATTGTATGGATATTTGTCTTCTCTTCTTCAAGCAACCTGTAAAGTAAAATAATTTTCCTTGTGTCCCCAACTCCACCAAGTGGTTGTCAAGCACAAGTTTTTGTATATAGTAATATGAAATATGATATAAAACAAACTAAATTAAAAAAGTAAAATAAAGAAATGCAAACTAGATGATATGGAAGATAGAGTTGTTTTTGGAATTTTATGAGTGATTGCAAGTAGGAGAGTATTTTTATATTTTCTAAATAATAAATTGCAGGATATAAAAGGGATAGTAGATGCAATGGAAATGTGTTTCTTATGACAAAAATCGGACTAGGGTTCATGGGTTTACTTGTCTACTCTCTTTTTAAGTTGTAGTGATCACAAAACAATTCATCAATGATAAAGATTCATGGAATTTCTATATGTGCTTGATAAAGAAATTAATATGGGAATCATTCTAATATAGATATGGAATACATCTCTCTCTTATACTCCTCAAGAAATGGAAATCTCCATGCAATCTTGAATTAAGAACAAATTAGAGTATAGCTTTAAGCAATATTATATGATGTTTGAAATACAAATATGTTATTTGATCTAACAAGGTTATC
The DNA here is from genome assembly GCA_916181665.1 of Avena sativa. NCBI lineage: Eukaryota > Viridiplantae > Streptophyta > Magnoliopsida > Poales > Poaceae > Avena > Avena sativa. The sequence goes on from OV702293.1 coordinate 282,836,478, forward strand.
AACTGTCACATGATAACTATAGCATATGATTTAGCTTTATCCCTAGTGAGGCAGCAAAAGAAAGGTAAAAACCAAAGCAGATCTTGAATATTATGTGTCACAATTCAATCTCTACCACCATGCTACTCCATCTAACACACACTTGTCCCCATACAAGTTCTTGCATACAAGTTGGATCAAAACAAGCAATTAAGAATGGGGTGCATGATATGTATCTATCAAAACATCTTACACAAAATAGATTCCAATCTCAAATATCAAATCATAGAACAAAGATCCACCACATAGGAATTACAAATATGACCATAATCATGTAGGGCAGCTCATATGGTACAAGATCTATGAAGAACAAGAGAGAAATAGATCAAGCTACTGCCACAAACCCATAGCCCGGAGGTGGACTACTCCCTCTTCATCATGATGATGACACTAGAGATGTTGGAGAGGGTGGAGATCTCACGGGAGGTGGATCGAGGGGAGTTTCCCCCTCGAATCTTCGCTGGATCTAACTTTGTTTGGTGGTGTTTTTGTCTCTGGTGTGCTCTATCTCGAGGACTCCCGGGGGGTCCTTATATAGAGATTTTTAGGTCAAGAGAACTCCGTGGGCAAAAAATCGAGGTGATCGAATGGACGAGGAGGAAACGAGCATGGGTGGCGTGCCCACCTGGGCTGGGCGCGCCAGCTAGGCTCGTTTGGCCCTCCTGGTGACTTCGTATATGTCCTAAAACATCAAAATATTGAAAACGGGGTTTTTCTGTCATGCCGGGTTATAGCCAAAATAACGGGGATCATTGGTAAATCCCTAAAAATTAATATAAAACATGGATATAACATTATATATGATGCAAATATGTGGGAAAACATGTTAACAAACTACAAAGTTCATGTATGCATTTTACAAGCATCACTTGTCAACAGACCCCGTCTGTTGTTATAGGATATCATATCCCCGACTCAGAGTGCTTTTATCCCGAGTGTCTCATTACAGATAATTCTTTTGTGGCTTTCGAGTGTATTCATGCCATTCAGAATGGTGCACCTTCTCGGAAGCAATTTTGTGTGTATAAGTTGGATATGGCTAAACCGTGTGACCATGTGGATTGGAGGGTCTTGGAAGGGGTTTTAGCAAAATTATGCTTTCATAGTTAACGAATTCGGTGAGTGACGTATTTTTTGACCACCATTTGATACTCTATTCACTTTAACGGACATATGTTGGACCCCTTCACTCTAACCCGGAGGCTTTGCCAAGGTGATCCACTTTTCCCATATTTATTCCTTTTTGTGTCTGACGGTCTCTCGTGTTTGATCAGGAAGGAGATTGAGATCGGTGCTCTCCAGGAACTTCATATTTGTCTGCAGGCTCCGGGTGTGTCACACCTTTTATTTGCCGATGACTGTCTACTCTTCTTTAAAGGATCGGTGGACCAAGCTATAGTGGTTAAATCGGTGTTGGATAAATATGAAAAGAGTATAGGTCAGCTTGTGAGTTTGGGAAAGTGCTCGATTATGTACGGCGACAGATGTTCTGTAGCTTCTCAAGCAGAGATTAAAACTATCCTGAATTATGATATTGAGTGTTTCGAGGAGAAGTACATAGGGCTCCCTATCCCGGAGGGACAAATGAAGAAGGGAAAACTCAAATCTATCAAAGATAAAATCCTCAAACATGCAAATGACTGGCGTTAGAAGTACACGTGAGGTGCAACTAAAGAACTCTTATCAAAGCTATTCTATAGTCCCTTCTAACTTATCCAATGGGTATATTCAAATTTCCTATGGGCTTGCTAGAGGATGTCTCTCATATAGAGAGAAACTTCTGGTGGGGCGACGAGCATGACCGGCGTCGTATGCACTGGATGTCCTAGGATAAGATGATTCGTCCGAAATCGCAAGGAGGAATTGTATTCCGTGATCTTCACATTTTCAATCAAGCCCTCCTCGTGGCGTTTAATCCATCACCATGAGACCTTGTGTGCCTGACTTTTAAAAACAAGGTACTATCCGTCAGCTAATCTCCTCGACACTGCGTTTATTCAGAATACGTCTGCTCCATGGCAAGGGATAATGCATGGCCTTGAGCCGCTTAAAAAAGGGATTATATGGCGTATTGGTTCTAGAACTCAGGAGAATTTTTCGTGACAATTGGATACCACGTGCTGATGTTTTGCAAGTACATGTCCGTAGGGGAAACTCCATGCGCAGATGGGTTGGGTTTCTGAGCTAATCGATTAGTCTACTAGGACGTGGAATGAGGAGATGGTCAGATCATGTTGTTCAACATTGGATGCAAACACAATTCTCTCTATCAAGCTTCGTGCACGTCGGTGTAATGACTTCATGTATTGGTTTTCGGAGAAAAATGGTTTGTTCTTGGTATGGTCCGCATATCGTCTTGGTACGTCCCCTGTGATCTCTTCATTAGCCATGGCCAAACAAGCTCTAAACCATCTGGTGATAGGAGCATCTGGATTCTTATTTGGAGAGCTAATGTGCCGAACAAGGTTCGGGTTTTTGCGTGGAGGGTGCCACTTTTACGCTTGCTGTTATGTCTGGCCTCCATAGGCGTATAAATATGGTGGATCCTATATGCACTATTTTTGGCCGAGAAGTGGAGGGTGATCATCATGCTTTAGTGCGATGTACGTTGGCCAGAGATTTACGAGAAGAGATGGGGAAAGTGTGGGCTTTACCTGAAGAATTGGTATTCCTAGTTACACGTCTTGAGGGGCTCCTTATACTCCTGAACGGTATTTCAGCGGACATGCGCCCTTAGACAGTTGTCTTCCTATGACGAGTCTGGCACCACCGTAATAACATTGTTCATGATGACAGGAAGGCCCCAGTTACTGCTTCTGCATTCTTCCTAACAAACTATATGTCTATATTTTCCGCAGTGGTGACGGCGAGGACTGATGCTAAGGGAAAACAAATGCTCCCTATGAACTTCAAGTGCCTAAGGATTTAACCGGACCTTCAGGTTGGATAGCACCAGACGAGGGACATGTAAAAGTTAATGTAGATGCTGGCTAGGATCCAATTACAAGGAGAACATGCATTGGTGTTATAGTGAGAGATCATAATGGCCAAGCTCTATTGCCAGAATGTAAGTTTATACCTTCCTGTGCTAGTGCTAAAGAAGCAGAGTTTCTAGCCTTCCTTGAGGGCCTGGGTCGTTTAACTCTGAATTTTGGAGGGCAAGGTATCCTCGAGACTGAATGTTTACGAGCGGTTCGGGCAATCAATGATGCGGGAAGGGACAAATCGAACTGTTGGAGCCTCTATCTTCAAGCGAATGATATCCTTAGGGTTTATGGTGGTATAGCAGTAGTTAAAGTTGGTCGTTTGAGTAATGTTGCAGCGTACTTCCTAGCTCAATTAGGCAAGTTGGGTGTTAGTGATTCTCTTTGTAATACAACACCGTCCCGCGTGACGACGATCATTGCAAACGATATAACCAAACTCTTCCTAGCTCAATTAGGCAAGTTAGGTGTTAGTGATTCTCTTTGTAATGCAGCACCGTCCTGGATGGCGACGAACATTGCAAATGATATAACCAAACTTTGATTAAGACAACAAGTTTCAGAGGCCCTTTTTTCTCTTACCAAGCTACCTAAGGGGACTAGAAGTTTTTTAATGAGGCGGCTTGCTTGTCTTATATATACCGTGTTTACTTAAAAAAACGCGAGGTAATATTTCTTAAAAAATAGATATGCTTGCCAAATGAATTCATTAAGTTGATAAATAGTAATTGTGTCAGATTGATCATGGCTTTTGACTTGAAAATCGGATTCTCAGTTTTAAGACATTTGGATTAGCCTAATTAATTATTGGATAATCTATATCTGCGGTGATATACCATTCTACATCATTCTGATCCGGCGCTACCCCTAGATAGCATGTCATTAGAGCATCTCCATTCGCCTACCTAGGAGGCAGATCCGGACGCCGAATTTTGGTCTGGACGCCGAAAATTGGCTCAGTCGCGTACCCAAGGACCTGTTTTCGGCCGAATTTGGGTCAATTTTGGTCTGGACTATCCAGGCCGAATCCAGGTTTCCGGGTACGCCCTGGGAACGCCGGACTCAGCGAGCTTGGCGAAAAAACGGAACGGCGCGTGGACCCGCCGAGTCAGCGACAGAAGCCTAGTCGTCGCCATCCTCGAAACCACACGGCGACCGCCGGACATTAACTGCCCGTCGCATCGGCCACGCGTCGCCGATTTACGGCGCCACCGTCGCTGCATTGGCTCCCGCGACGGACCGGCGGGCACTAACTTCCCGCCGTTTCCTCTTTTTCCGCCCTCGCCGCTACACCCCTCCCGCCCTCGCCGCCCGCCTCGGCCTTTATAAGCCGTACCCCTCGCCGGAGATCTCCACACTCTCACACAGCTCTCCCACCCACAAACTCCGGCGAACCTCCACTGCTTTCCCCTTCCCAGCTATGGCCTCAAGGTACCCCGACGATGGAGCTGCGGCGAACGGCTTTGGCCGGCACACCCTGCAGGCCTGGGAGGCACGCCTCCTGCACGACGCCGGCTATATGGCGCCGCCGGACATGCGGATGCCGCCCGGCTAGAAACTGAGCGCCGGCGGCATCCCTGTCCCGCCGGTGCCGACACCGGAAGAGCTGCCGTATGATGTGCAGGAGTACATCAACGGCATGGCCGACCCCGCCGAAGCCGAGAGCGCCGAAAACCTGCTCCACTGGGAGCAGTTCTTCGTCGTGCGCCGCGAGCAGGAGCTCACCCACCATGAGGGGCCCCCAACGAGTCGCCGCCGAAGCGCAACAACTCGGCGGGTCGCCGGCGTTGGTGGAGTGCGCCAGGGCGGACCCTCGAGGCGGTGATGGAGCACATCAACCGCGGGAACGAGCCGCGGCTGGGCTTCCCGTGCCCTCTGCCGAACTAGATGTCGAGGAGGATGGCGAGCATGAGCTCGTCCTCCTCCGCCTCGGCCTCCCACTCCTCCGGCTCGGCGCCGCTGCACGCGCCGACTGCCGTCAAGCGCGAGGCGGAGTCGCCTGTGCGCTCGCCGCCGCGGACGCGCTCGCGCGGCATCGTCATCCGCGAGCCGTGGGCGACGGCGTCTCCAACCGGCCACCTCCGCCTCCGCCGCCCCAAGGTAGAAGGTTCGGCGCCGGCCGAAGACGCCGCCTTGAAGATAGCGCTGGAGCTGTCGCTCCGCGAGGCCCCGCCGCAGACGCCGCAGCCCCCGTCGGTTGAGCCCTCCTCGCCGGACATCCTGGAGTGGTCCAGGAAGGACTGGGAGCTGGCGGAGCGGCAGCGCATCCTCGGCCTGCAGCAGCAGGCCGAGGAGCAGGCCGCCCGTCGTCAGGCGTTGTCTGGCCGTGAGCTCGCCTACCAGGGCGCCCCGCTCTACGTCCTGGACGACGACGACGAGGACGTAGGCCCGTCCTACCATCCCTGGAGGTGCGGCGACCCAGGCCAGGGGAGCTCCCGCCAAAACCAGCCGCCGAGCGACGACGACGACGGCGGCGAGGATGACGGCCGCGCCGACCCCGGCTACACGGCGTTCTACAACAACTTCGGCATGTAGGACGGCGAAGGCCGGGCGGGGGGCGGCTTTTTTAAGTTTATTTATGTACTAGTTTCGTTTAAATTTGATGTAATCCGTCTATATTCGCCCAACTTAATGAAAATCGCCCATCTTTGATGAATTTTAGCCGAACTTGAGGACTCGGCCTGGGTACGCGGGTGGGAAAATGGGCGTACCCAGGACGAAAACTAGTTTAGTCCGGCCGAAAAACAGACTAATTTTCACCCTGGGTTCGGCCAACGAGTTGAGATGCTCTTATTCTTTGGATTTTTTGAAGTCGAATGTAGATTTCTTAGAATGGATCTGGTGCCGAATCCTATCGGTTTACACCCGCATGATGTAGCACAAGAAGGGACAGCAGAACACGTGCTAGAAAATGGATCTCTGTACGATAGAGAAGCAACCAACAACCATCTGCTATAAAAATTCTCACGCATCTTGATTAAAGTTTGGAAAAGCTACTCCCTCCGTTTATAAATATAAAATGTTTTAGGTTAATAAATTAATATATTTAGACATTTTTTAGTGTGTAGGTTCATGTCTAGATATATTAGCACTTTTAGTGTGTAGGTTTAAATAGACATACACACTAAAAGGTGGCTCGATACGTTAACTTCACTAACCTAAAATATCTTATATTTTCAAACCGAGAGAGTATACATTATACAAATACTCCCTCTGTTTCATAATATAAAATATTTTAGCTTTGTGAGATAATGTATTTAGACATCTTTTAGTGTGTAGTAGTATGTAGGTTTGAAGAGGTTCACTCTAAATCTATACGCTAAAAGGTGTTTAGTAAGAACCTAAAACATATTATGTTTTGAAATGGATGGAGTAGAAGTTTTAGAAAAAAACATATTGTTTAGAACAATCATGAGCTAGCAATTAAGCTGGTCCAGCGTCGAGCAGGTCTCTGGCATACATTTTGCCAGAAGGATGCTACCATGATGATGAGCTACAATTCCCTTCCACATTCCCATTTCCATTAGGCCCACCCCCATGATCACTCGCATGCACGCCGTGTCACCGTGTCAATTGTCAAAGACGACAACCGCCATCAGATGCGTAAGATCCGCAAATTAACTTCAACTTTGGATGAGAGGACGGGAGCGATCCAGCTAAGGAAAATGGGAATGATCAAATTCTCGTGTACTAGCAAATGAAGACGCGCGACTAGCTATCACAAAAGTTCAAGATAGTTCAAATAAATGCAAATTAATAGTTGTGAGCAGTGGCGGAGCTATGTTGAGGCCAGGAGGGGCCCCTCCCCCTCCCCCCAGCTTTTAGACAATTGCAGTTTGGACGTTCAAAAAACGGAGCATTTAAACATATCCTTGAGCGGGCATAGGGCAAGCTTCAAGGATGGAAGCAATGCCTATCAAAATCCGGGAAAGAGGCACTTGTTAAATCTGTTTACAAGCGGTTCTAGCATACACCATGAGCTGCTTCAGGTTAACACAAGAGCTTTGTAATAAGCTGAAAATTGCAGCCAATTTCTGGTGGGGTATGAAGGAAGGGAAAAAGAAGGTTCATTGGGTAAATTAGGAACAAATGTGTACATCGAGAATGGGTGGTATGGGATTTAGAGAAATGGCAGCTTTCAATCAAGCTCTGCTGGCAAGACAAGGTTGACGGATCTTGATAAACCCAGAGATACTATGCTCGAGGGTTCTGAAAGCGCGTTACTTTAGATCGTCCTCTTTCTTGGAGGCAACAAAGCCACACAAATGCTCATATACTTGGAGAAGTATCCTCCACGGAAGAGAGCCGTTAAAAGAAGGATTGATCAAAAGATTAGGTAATGGTAAGAGTACAAATTGCTGGACTGGCCCTTGGATTCCACGGTGCACGTTGAGGCACCCTTTCGGTAAGTTAAGTCCAACAAAAATTTCACGGGTGTCGGAAGTATTCAGAGAAGGAACTGTTGAGTGGAATGAAGAACTGATAAGAAGGGTTTGCTTCCCACTTGATGCCATAGATATATTGCAAATAAAGGTTGGCGAAGGTGTGGGGGATGATTTTTCGGGATGGAACTTGACCAAATCGGGTGTTTTTTCGGTCCGGTCAGCATACCAGCATGCCAGATATGTTAACAAATCAGCCAATAGAAAAGGAAATTTCCCCGAGGAGTCGGTTAATTGTCACAAAGGATGGTTACGACTATGGGATGTGTCCACCCAACACAAATATAAAGTGCATGCCTGGAGAATTATGCAAAAATGTGTTGCACTAGGACATGAGCTACAAAAAAAACACATTCAAAATGGAGTTAAATGCATATTTTGTTTCGTGAGAGGAGTCTATGGTTTCATTGTTTCTGGTCGTGTCCATACTCTCATGACGTTTGGCGTGAAGTTGAGGTCTGTGAAATCCAATTGCCGCAACCCTCCGACGAGAGGCAAATGGCCTGTACACTTAAATGGTGGATGCTTGATGCTCTTCAGGCCATGAAATAAGATATAGCACAAGCTTTCCTCACAACCTTATATGAGATTTGGGTAGCCGAAATGTTGTTGTGCATGAGGATAAAGTGAATAATCCAGTTTCAGTAGCAATGAAGGTTCACCATTTACTTCAGGAATGGGCGAACCCGCACCAACATATCTCATAAGAACCGATGCCTAGAGGGTAGATGATCAAAACCTCCCGCTAGATGGGTTACGATAAACTCTAATGGCACTCTGAATCTTGAGGAAAGGATTGGAGGTTGCGTAGCTATCCTTCGGAATCAGGATGGCATGGTCATCACATCACGCTCTGCTATGGTGCATAATGTCACATGGAAACTGTAGAAGTGATTGCATGTCGGCAAGCTCTACTTCTGGCAGAAGAAAAGATGATAAAAAAGATTGTTCTGGAGATGGACAATGTAAATGCAGTGAGTAAAATAAAATCTGTTGAGCGAGACCGGTCAGCAACTGGATCCCTGGTTCAGGAAATAAAGAACAAAATCCATCGCTTCAAACAGGTATTGGTAAAGCATATCCATCGTAATTCTAATGCCGCTGCTGATATCTTAACTAAGCGTGGTTGTACTAGTATGTGTTAGCAAACCTGGTGTGGCATTGTACCAGAATTTCTTAATCAGGTGTTTTATAAAGACTTATGATGTGATAAATAAATAATATATCAGGTTGCCTTGCAAAAAAAAATCTTTTAGACAATTGCTGAAGAATTTTTTTCTACAAGGTTTAGAGTAGGAAAACTATTCTACAAGGTTTAGAGTAGGAAAACTACAGTATTTTGCTCCCCTCCCAGACAATGAAGATTTGTGTTCTGCCCCCCTCCCCCAACGTATCTGTGCAAGCTCCGCCACTGGTTGTGAGACTGAAAACTGTGCTTTGATGCTACTGCAAATCCCCCCTTGGCAAACACGGTCCCTGTTAGAAGTCTTTTATACGTCAAGGCCCTGTTTAACGCTAGGAGCTCCCCGGAGAATACGGCTTGACGGAACTGTTTGTCCTATGCATGCTCTCTCCCGCCGCCGCCGTCGTTGCGGCCATCCGTGCCGCGACGGGATCGCGGCCGGCGGTACGCCGCGCCCACGCGCGTCTCCTCAAGGAGGGCCTTGCTCTCCACCGTCCCGCGCCTTCCCTCCTCGTCTCGGCCTATGCCAAATCCCGCCTCCTCCCCGACGCCCGGCAACTGTTCGACGAATTCCCGAACCGGGATCTCCACCTCTACTCGTCACTCCTAGCCGCAATCTCCAACTCCGACTCTCCTGCCCTTGTTCTACCTCTAGTCCGCCGCATGCTCTCGGTCGACGCCCTCCAACCTGACCATTCCGTGCTTACTTCCATCGCCAGTGCCTCCGCCAGGCTGCGCAGCCTCAGTCTTGGTAAGCAGGTCCATGGACGCTTTGTAGCTTCCCCATATAGCGGCGACAACGTTGTCAAGTCGTCGCTTATCGACATGTACTGCAAATGTGGTGTCCCGGATGAAGCCAGGAAGGTGTTTGACAGTATGAGTGTCAAGAACAGTATCGTGTGGACTGCACTTGTTTCTGGGTACGCGTCGAACGGCTGTACTGACGAGGCGCTGCAGATATTTCAGAGCATGCCTGGACACGGCCTCTTTACATGGACTGCGCTCATATCAGGATTTGTAAAAGCTGGCGAGAGTGTCAGAGCGGTGGAACTGTTTGTTGAGATGAGGCGGGACGGCGTCACTATTGATGATGCGTTTGTGTTGTCAGCTATATCAGGTGGTGCCGCGGACCTGGCTGCGCTTGTTCTGGGAAGGCAGTTGCATGGTTTATCCATGAGGCTCGGGTTCTTGTCCAGCATGATGGTTGGGAATGCGTTGGTTGACATGTATTCCAAATGTAGCGACATACACTCTGCTAGAGAAGTATTTGAAGAGATTACATTGTGTGACATCATCTCGTGGACGACAATGATTGTTGGAGAGGCACAACATGGTCGAGCTGAGGAGGCTTTTGCTCTTTATGACCGGATGGTTCTTGCAGGAGTGAAGCCCAATGAGGTGACCTTTGTCGGGTTGATCTATGCATGTAGCCATGCTGGTCTTGTTCAGAAAGGGCGCGAACTGTTTGACTCAGTGAAGCAGGAGTATGGCATCAATCCTGGATTGCAACTCTATACGTGCTACTTAGATCTTCTTAGTCGCTCAGGCCATTTATCAGAAGCTGAAGAACTCATCACTAGGATGCCATATGAGCCCGATGAAGCTGTTTGGGGGTCCCTACTTAGCGCATGCAAGAAACACAACAACTCTGAAATGTCTGTTAGGATTGCTGATAATATATTAGAGCTGAGACCAAAGTATCCTTCAACGTATGTCTTATTATCTAATGTCTATGCAGTGAACGGAAAATGGGGTTCTGTGGCCACTGTAAGAAAGCTGATGGCTAATACGAAGATACTGAAAGAGCCTGGGTATAGCTGGATTGACGTTGGAAGAGAATCTCGTCTGTTTCATGCTGGGGAAGTGCCTCTTGATGTGAGAGAAGAAATTCTAGCTTTTCTTGATGAAGTGGTCATGGAAATGCGCCAGAGGGGGTATATCCCTGATACCAGTTCCGTTATGCATGATTTGGAGGAGCATGAAAAGGAGCACCATCTGTTCTTGCACAGTGAGAGACTGGCTGTTGCCTTTGGAATCCTCAAGTCTCCTCCGAGATCGGTGATCCGTGTGGTCAAGAACCTCCGGGTCTGTGGGGACTGTCATACAGTGATGAAGTTGATAAGTGAAATTTTCCAGAGGAAGATCAGTGTGAGAGATTCTAGTCGCTTTCACCATTTTGAAGGTGGGAAGTGCTCTTGTAGCGACTTTTGGTAGCTGATCTGCTGACATTCATTTGTGCCTCTAGTCCTCTAGCTACGGTATAAGATCTTACCTTGCTTTTGGGTGTACTTCTTTGTCATGTTTAAAAAGATACGTATGAAATGGATGACCTTATTTTCTGTATGAATTGAACTTATGTTTTAGTCTTAGGAAAAAACGAAATCATGCTATCCTGTCTTCTCCTTCATTCCTTGTATAGATGCGCCAACTACCAAACGAGAATAATAGAAATGAAGGAGCCACCCATGTGGAAAGAGCGAGAACGGAATATTTCCAAATGACATGGCCCTTGGAACATTGCAAACTAAAAGGATCATCTTTGTAGTTTGGAGAGATCATAGTGTCAAAGATCATGTATTCCACCTACTGTACTTTTTTTTCCATTTCTGTTCCGCTGGGCACTTGTTTTAGTAATATGAAGAGTGTACTATTCTTATTTAGCAAGTACTTTTAAGTTTGGTGTTCGTGTCTTGCAAGTCCAAGCACTTATTAAAATATTGACCTAAGAGTAGCAGAAGCCATATGCCCGTACGAGTATATAGTTAAGAGTAATGCAGGAAGAGTTGAACACTGAAGTAGCTCGATCCTTCTTATCATTGTCCTAAGTTGGACAAAAGTATTCCTATAACTGAGGAGTTCCTACATTATATATTCAAGCCTTCCTCCTCTCTACGACTAGCTTTGGCCTTCAATTTTTTTGCCTAGCAAGTTTTGGGGGATTTAATACTCCATCCGTCTCAAAATAGATGTCTCGGATTTGTCAAAATTTGGATGAAGAGGGGAGTAGTTCATTTTGAGACAAATGATATATACAAAATTACAAATATAACTCATCATTTGCGTTTTTAACAAGCTACACCATGGTGTGTCTATGTATGTTTGTACCATTAATCAAGCTACACTGTGGCGCACCTTTGTTTTTATCAGTTGTAATCATTAGCTTCATGACATCTACCAGCATGCTCATTTACATTAGGAATGCATGCCCTTCACATTGTAGTCGTGTAGATATTTTTCCAAGGAGGTTCATATTTTGATTTTCTAAGATGCTTATTATGAACTCTGTACGGTTATTTTACTGAAGATGTCACAATTGCATAAGGTGACCCAAAAAGTTTTATTTGAATGATGTGACCCAAAAAAGTTGAATTTCATAGATCTTCCGTGTGACCTTAATCTGTTGATGTGGTATAGTAACAGTTTCTCTATATTTTGTAAATGAGTGAACTTTAGCTCTTTAGTGACTGATTGTTAAAAGTTAGAACTGTAACATGGGGGAAAGTTATGTAAGAGGATGTTAGAATTGCTCGATGAAACATGTCGTGGCCAACTGGCATGGCACATCTCCGCTTTAATCACACTGAATGCTTGGCCTGGGTTGTTTGGAACATATGGGTTTTCCTTGTTTCCTACAGAAAGTAACCTAGTTCTTATAAAATCCTTGCGCGATTCCTGTAGAATCATTTGCGTTCCAATAATGGCCAATTTTATATTCAGGATCTTTGCAACCGAATTAAAGAGGCCATATATCCTTGTTGCTGAATCAAATATTTTCTGGAGGATCTTAATGCTTAGAAATGTATATTCGATGTGGGTTGTTTGATTTGTAAGATTCTAATAACATATTCTTATTTTGTTATTATGTATATATGTTTTAAAATCATACTCCCTCTGTACACAATTATAAGAGGTATTTTTTTCTTGTGGTGGCAGAAAATCTACAGATTAGCCTTGAAAGATCATAACAGACAGTGAAATAATACTGAAATCTTGTGAATTGTTTAGGTATGTCTTCAATCGCACACCTGGAAAAATAGATCATACTGGAAAAATAGGTATGTCTTAACTCGCTATGTAGGCTAAATTGTTGCTGTGGACGAAGGTACTACAGAGAAAGAATAAAGCTGACGTTAAATTGACTCTACCTATATTGATGCCCCAATAACTGCTTGCCGTAGGTATGTGTGACAAAATCTTGTGAAATTAAGGAGGCCTTTAAGATTCTGCTTGGTTCATTTGCAGCAAGTTGGCAAGCCTGATCTGTCAAGAACACTCACTGTGCAATCGAATTTCAGCATTGCTGTCACGTGTGCATGCAAATTGGCACTAAACCAAACTATTGCAAATGTTTGTACTGCTACCACATGGACATACTGACAAATTTTCTTGGCAGCTTTAGAGCAACGAACCAGCATGCCAAAGAGAGGGAGGATGTCAGGATTGTAATATTGGGAGTATGGCCGAAAAAGGAAACGGAGCCTTTGTTGCATGAAACATTTTCTAAAGAAAACAATGATATCCCTAGGAGGTCTTCCTTGACTAGGCAGGTTTCTTCAAAAAACTATGTATTCTGGTGCACATGACATCACAAGAATATTGGAAAAAATTACATCTGCATATAGATGCAGAGCATGTAAGGAAACTCCAAGTGGAGGCTGAGTTTCGAAAAAAAAATGAGGCTGAACTCCAGGTAGCACTTCTTTTTCAAAAACAATATTTCATTTTTTTTGAAAAAAAAATATCTGGATGTATCCAATGGTGTATACTACAAGAATGCAAAATCTTAATACAGATTATTTTGTATTTTAAGCTACACAAAAATGATAAACTCTACATTGGTTATTTGATTGTGTACTATGTCGTATGAACTTTCTCTCTCATTCAAATGATTTTGATGATCGTAATTTATTCTATGTGGGTTATTTGATTTTGTAACCGGTGTGATTATTTGTTTTCTGAGATCTTATTTGCAATTCATCACATGAAATTTATGTTAGTTCACCACGAAAGTCGTACTCCCTCCGTCTAGAAATAAGTGATTTAAATTTGTCTACATTTGCATGTATCTAAACACGTTTTAGTGTATAAATATATTTAAATCTAGATAAATAAAAATCAACTATTTTCGGACAGAGGGAGTATGTTTTTTTATGTTGCAATCAAACATACTACTACTATCTCGCATGAAACTACGAATGCATGTGCTTTTCAATCCTGCAAAACCGAAAAAAAATCCATTTTTTTTCCTTGATAAGCAATATGTTTTCAACAAGTCAGTGTCAGTATCGTGCGTGCAGAACCGTGTGAATCAAGCCCAAAACGCAGGCCTTCGTGAAGATTTGTAGCTTGCGAGCCCGCTTGGTTCGTTTGAGAAAAACGTTGGCAAAACCAAAAAAGTAGGCTTTTCTAGACAGTGCTAGGCATCTTCCGGGGATGGAAACATTTCATCCCCGGGTCCCGGCCATCCGATCTGGGTAGATCAACGGTCAGATCTAATTTCTGATATTTTATTCCGTTTTTGTTATAAACGGTCTTGCTTTTGCTACATATAGTCCCGTTTTTGTTACGTGTAGCAAAAAAACAGTTCGTCCTAGAAATACAAAAATAGACTGAACCTCGCCGGAGACCGTGTAGCAAAAAAGTTGTGCTAATGTAGCAAAACCCAATCTCACCGGAGACTCGTCGGAGACTTTCGCCGGAGACCTCGCCAGAGACTTTCGCCGAAGACCTTGTAGCAAAAACTTTACGCTATTGTAGCAAAACCATAAACGTATGTAGCAAATAAAATTTTCTATTGTAGCAAATCCGACTTCGCCGGAGACCTCGCCGAAGATCTCGTAGCAAAAACTATATAAACGATAAACCTAATGTAGCAAAAAATTTGTAGCAAAAATCCGACGCTGCTCGTAGCACCGGTGGAGGTCTCGTACAGTCGCACGTAGCAAACTCAAACGGGCACAGTAGGCGGCGGCGGTTGCCATGAGGAGGCGGCGGCGGCAGTCCATCGGAGGACGACGGAGGTGATGCAATCGAGTTGATGGGGAAAAAGGAACGTGTGTGGGGGCCACCTAAAAGGAACCGACGCCGAAGGAGGCCGGCCTGCACGCTCACGCGGAAGTAAGCGACCCAAGGGATCAGATCGTTCGATCCCTCGGGGGCACCGTATCGTTTTCTTTTCTAGGGACCGGTATCCTATGGAATTTTTGCTTTGCCCCCCTATGCATTTTTTGCGGGTGTCTGTAACATCCCAGCATTGTAGCCTAGAAATAAGCTGAACCCAGATGTGTGCATTGCATTCATGCATAGAAAATTCGAATAATTTTCGCGCTTTTGAACAAAACTTGTCAAAGTGATTGAAGCTTCTCTTAACTTGATGGAATTGAAGTAGATCATCAAGTTGACTGTGATAAGTTTTAATATGACCTTTGCTAAAATCTTATTTTGGTAAGGGAGATTTGATCTAAGGGTAGATCAAATCTAAGAAAAGTTAAAACCTAATACATTATAATTTATATTTGATCCTTGGGTGATCATATCATAATAATCATTATAATCACTCATGAGTACCAAGTTAAGGATATAACACAAATAATAAGAATGTAACAACTATATCTTAATCTCATTTGCTTATACCATGAGTATCATGGTAATACTTAACCCTACTTCTTAAGTAAGATTGAGTAGGAAAGAAACTAAGTTTAGATCATTTGCCATATATCTTTCTTTCCATATTAATCTTTATCATCTCTATTGAGTTATATTCCAATATCTGTTGTTCATCAATGTTGAGAAATCAACTATTGATTCACCCATTCTCAATCTATCAAACTCTTGATCATAACACAGCTTACAATTAAGTGTCTACAAAGAATCCCATCATTAGGATAATTGATGGAGTTAAATCTCTCCTAGATAAATAGAAGAATTATTTATATTATCTAATCATATGGTAATAAAGAAAATTACAAGGATGAATTCTGAAGATAGTTACCAGTAGTAATTCTATTGGATCAAGTGGGCATAGTCCATGAATAACAGCTTTAATCCAATTAAAGATACTAAGAAGATAATTCCAATACAATTGTAAGGATGTATTGATAAAGCCTTGCTTAGCCAACTAAAAATCTAAAGTTATAAATGATTAAAGGATCAAAATGATCATATCTTGCTCACCAAGATTGAATACTTATATCAAGTATAAGTGACATTGGTGGGTAGAACATGATTGAAACCCTAGTATAGGTAAGTTATTCTAGAGTAGTCATTACAGACCACATTAATATAATGTGAGGCTGGAGTATGAGTTGTTAGAGTAAAGTAAATGTAGGTGATATGATTAAATCAAAGATAGTATAGCATCGAGTTATGGAAGTAGTGTTATTCATCCTAAAGGATAGTAAGCCTTAGAGAAAGGTAGTTGGATACAGACATCTGATGGAGGAATATTAGTGATGGATGATTAAGGAAGTTTATGAGTGGAGTTTGAAGGAACTACTTGTTGGATGGAAGGTTATCAACAATAGAGTAGTGGATATAACCCAGAATGGATATGAGGAAATTATAAAAGCTTCAATGTCAAGCTCGTTGGATCTATCAATTAGTTTAGAAGAATAATAGGTGAATAAGAATATTTTTGTGAAGTAAAGCTCATCATGTTAACCATGATGATAGATAGGAAGAAATAGTATATCTAGGAAAGGAATTCCTTATTTAGAAGTCCAGGATTATGAATTATGGAAAATAGACGTTCTTGGTAGACAACCAACTCTAAATCTCAAACCAAACATAATATCCATTTCATGTTATTGATCTATCATCTTATATCCATATCACTCTATAGGAATATTCTCCTATAGCAAATCAAATAAGCACATCTCTGTTAATTCCAATTATCATAATTATATGTGCTTAGGAGTATCTTTATCAATTCCTTTCTATAAAACATTCTAGATATAACTTTCTAATATAAAAGGTGATGTCATCAAATATCACAAATAGAAGACAATGTGCTTAGTTACTAAATCTTTTCTCACATTAACAAAGAAAGATAAGTAAATATTTACAATTAAGAACCCTAAACTTCTATGTTTATCACAATAGAATATATACATTGCCATTCTATAAGTTAATAGAAGTAATAATAACCATATTAATTTCTTTTGTATTTCATGCATCCAATAATGATATAGGATCATTATACATATAAAAATTTCTATTCAAACTATGAGCCAACTAGAGTTAAGTTTTATAAGGAAATAAGAAAATATCATATAATAAAGCCATGGTTAAATGTTGAAATAAAAATTAACAATAAGGGCTTCTACATAATATAAAAGAGGTTCTAATAGAAAATAAATAAAGAAATAATATCACTCTATGACAAACTCATAAAAGAACCTTAATATACTTTATTAATGTTGCAATCACTCAGCAAACCAATTCTATAAAGAGAATTCAAATCAAATAAGTAAAGATTCAAATCTGAAAGTAAAACAGAAAATAGAAAAAAGGAAAACAAAGGAAAAAACATTACCTGGCCGTGGCCCAACTTATCTCTGCTTACCTATCGCCCCTGTGCAGCCCACAACGGCCCAATAAACCAACCCAGCTCATTCTCGTCCTTGGCTGACATGTGGGACCAAAGAGAGACTGCAGGTTGAGAAGAAAGAAACGCTAGGGGGTTTTCTGCAAAATCGACTTCATCGTCTACCTTTCCTACTGGAAGCAGCTCGCTGGCCGGAGATCCGCCGTCGATCGACCGCCGCGCTACGATGCGTACCGCCGTCCCTGGGAGGAGTAGATAAGATCGCTGCGTCCTCCTCTATCCTCTCATACCAATCTCATCTTCAATCTCGCTCTCCAGAACCACTTTCCTTCCTCACCCGAAACCCTAGTTCGTCGGAATTCATCGTTCCGGTCAGGTCCGACCACCCCTCGCCTCGAGGTAGCCACCGTTAGACGCGCCTTCGTGGACTGACTCACCTAGGACCAAGCACGGAAGCCCGCACGCTGGGAATCATGTGAAATCGAGCATTCCTTTTCATCGGCCACCGTGGCCATTATTGTCGATTCTCTGTCGTCACGCCTTCCCAAGTCTCCTCGACCTCTCTATCGTCATCAGGGTAAGATTACGCATCTCTAGACCCTAATTTCGTTTGCTGATTCACACCGTAGAACTAGTTTCATCGAGCACCGTCGTTGGCCACCGCAGAAGCTCGTCGCCGGTGTATTTCCGGTGACCACTAGGTAGCGGCGTTACCACCAATAGGTTCGCCTTGGTTTCCTCTGTCCAATAGCATTGGCCTTGTTCACCGGAGCACGATGGTTCGCCGCCGGCGACCATTCTCTGGTGGTGGAGACTGAGCTGATGTCAGCATGACATCATGCTTATGTCACCCTAGCCACATCAACGTGTTTGATCAGTCTTTGTCTCGCGCGGCTGATGACATGGCCTTGGGCCCATATGTCATTGTCTGAGGGTAAAGACAGGGTCGGTAACAAACACATTTATCAAATCTGAGAGCTGAGGTGGACATAGGCCCACTGGTCAGTGACTTAGGCTAGGTGTTGGTGCGGTGTAAAAAGTTAATTCCTATTTAAGAAATAAATAAAATGTTATAAGCTCAATTATAAATATTCCAGAAATCAAATAAATGATTAAATCTTGTTTAATTAATAACTTTTGATTTATAATTCATAAAAATGTGTATAATATATGAAAATTTGTAGAAAAATAAAATCTACAACTTAAGATTATTATCAAATATTATTAAGAGGATTATTTAAATAAATATTATTTAATAAAGGTTTTATAAGTAATAAAACTTTGATAATTCAAATTTTAATAATGGTAAATGTTAAGAATATAAATAAATACCAAAAATATTGGAAAAATAAAAACAATATTTTAAAAATTATAACATGCATTATTGTTTCACTTACTTAAATATTTATTATTTATTAAGTCTTTATAAAGTAATAAGTATTATAAAAATCCTATCTTATTATTTATAAATCATAAAAATAAATATAACATACCAAAATGAACACAAAAATAATATCTACATGTTAAAAATATAATATTCCACTTTTGAGTTAAATAAAAAATTCAAATACTTTAATAACTCAAATTTAAACCTATTTACTTAATTGATAATTCATATAAGGGTAAATAAAAAATTGCTAATATGTCTAAAATTAACCAATTGAGTCTAATAAATAGTATTAGTCTTCAACATTAATATTATGAAGTCAAAATAGTTTAACACGTTTTAATTACAATTTTATTAAATTCTTCTCCACCATAGGTGTGTAATATTTTCTATAGAAAATCCTTATCAACTATAAAATCATCAAGAATAATTGGTAGTTAAATAAAAACTTCTTTCCTTTACTTTAATCACAAGTTTATCAACATACTAAAACACTATAGTGAACTCATTAGCAATTAAGTAGCATTACTCCATGATTTACAAACTATAATCACTCATCCATAAAAGGGGTAAGTGATACTATTCCATTATAAAATCAAGAAAACCACCACATCAAAGAAAAATATAACCATTCTTAAGTAACCTTAAAGCAACATTACCAAGTCCACAAAGTACAAATGTTATAAGCGTTATACTTTCAAACTATCTTTGTTTTAAAGTTAACTTTAGTCTACAATAATCTAAATATAACACTATAAACATTGTTATATGTTTTATAGTTAACTTTGGTCTGAACTAGTTAAGTATAAAGCATCTCAAGCCCAAACTATTCAAGCAAGCGCAAATAACATCGACCACCACTAAATAACCACGAATATTGTTTAAACCTTAGAAAAAGAATCTTTTCTTCAAAAGTTATTCGTTTTGCCACTTCAAACTAGAACTCTTATATAAGCAATCTTGAATAGCATTTCACATTTGTGTGTCCTATTGTTTTATGATATTGCAATTATATGATTATTTCACACACACTCACAAGCCTTAATAAGAAGCACAAGTGTGAAACTTATCTAAAAGAACAACACATTCTAAAGTAACCATTTCCGGAATCCAAACCCTAGAACAACATTATCTCTGAGATTCGCGTTCATAAAAGTGCATCACATTACTTTAAACATTAGTCCTTACCGAACCAATGATGCTGATTTCAGATATTGGATCTTATTTTATCTTGAAGATCGTGAGTGCATAATCTTGCAATCACAAAAGGCAAGTTCACACTTGCTCATATCCTTTGTTTATTTTTTGTAAAGTATTTTACAAATCCAGTGTTGTTGTCACCTGCATTTGAAAAAGGTCAGAAAACACTATTTTCTATAATAATGTGAACTATTGGTTACTGATCCAGGGTGATCAGCTAATCTAGTAAATCTGACAGTTGGAATACCAATGTTCAGAACTATATCACCTAGGACTTAACAACCAATGTCGCCAGTGATTCTTGCGCCGTATATTACGCGTTAACCATGAGATTTGGAATGGGACGGAGAAGTCAGTTGTATCTTCTTCCTCTCGCATGAAGCCGGATGTGCAGGTCGTGGCTGTTATCCTCGAGCGTGCATATTAATTGGTAATTCGTAGAGGATATGCAGCATATGGGTGGGAACCCTCAACGTCCCACGATAGTTCTGACATCTAACGGTTTGTACAAACCATTGCCGTAATCCAATACGTGGGCATGGTGTACACCAAGGAGGCATGCGAGGTCGCGAAGGGGGCAGTGATTGGCTTGGATCATCTTCTGGGCCCCACATCATGGAATTGTTGATGGGAATAAGCTGTCCGGTTATGCAATAAAGAGTTGATCTCTCATGGGTAAAGTAACGCACCTCTGCGGAGTATAAAAACTGTAACTTGTTACTCCCTGTTCCGGGAAGGAGCTGCAAACGTGGCGGGAAAGGAACTCCATGAAAGTTCTTGTAAACCCGTGAAGGCTGACGAACATAGCTTTTCAGAATAAAAGCAACCTTTGAAGAAATGTTTATGAAAACTTGCATTGCCTACGACCTTTGGTCTGTGGATGTAGTTATAGTGCATCAAATACTCCTTTTCTAGTGAATTTGCTGAGTACGCTCGTACTCAAAGTATCTTCTTAACCCTTGCTAGATTTTGAAGCCGGGATGGACAACATCCACATCAAGTTATGCTCCAGGACTCATCATCCAAAGCTAAAGCTCTTCAATGAAGTCAAGGAAGTCAACATATACATCAATTCAAGTAAAGACGAAGTTACTGGTTAGATAGGAATATAATCTCTAGCCAAAGAACCTAATTCTGTAGTGTATTGCAATAGCAGCAATGTCGATCCCTTAGTTAAAATACTAGTCTTAATAGTATAATAGTTCTTGCGTTGTTTATCTTTGATTCTTCTCCGTAAAAAGTTATTTCTCTCCTTAACATAGAGTGTTCTCTAGATCTTGTGTAAAGAGTGAGTTGTAACCTTTAGCCATGAATTGGACCCGCTGTGTTTCTGTTGTGCCATTATGACGAATGTAATACTAGTGAACGGTGTTTCATTGGTGTTATGTCTACGACTATAGTATACTACATCATGCAGTGGTATGCTGGGCCACCGCAGTGTCCCCCCTCCTATTCGCCCTCTTGTCAAATCAGTGTTGTACAAAATTAGTGTCAAGGCAATAAAATGTTAGAGCAACTCCAGCACTCACGCTAAAACGCGCCTGCACTGAAATAATGGGTGATTTACAGTGCACACCGGTTCTGCGTCCTCCACCGGGCACGCTAGAGTTGCATGCGCTTCATAAAAATGCACGGTAATTTGCGCCCACCGACATACCAAAATTTGAGCTTCCAGTCCAACATCGCGTTATCGTTCTGCATCGCCCGCACACAGCCAACCGCTCAAAAAGTTCACCCATGCAGCCCGAGCTCTCTCCTTCCCTATTTCGACTCTCCCAATTTCGTCGTTGCCGCTCTGAGTAGCCACCAGAGTGCTTCCCTCCGCGCAGTATGTCCGCCACTGACGTGAGCTGATCACGTCCATGCCCATAGTTTATGGACTTGGGTTTTGAGAAAGAGCGACACACTGGAGACTTCGTCAGCTAACAAACAAGCAACGTTGGGACATGAGGTTTATCCAGGTTCAGGTCCCCGAAGGAAAAAACCCTACTCCTACTTGTCTATTTTTGATTGATTGAAATCAAAGGTTACAAAGGTGCCTTGACCATGATGGTGCACAGATTAGATCTGGCCGTGTATGTGTGCTAGATCTATTATCTATGGTAGGAGGTGACTTCTCGTTGGACCCTCTAACCTTTATATATAGGAAGGCTAGTTCTTAGGTACCAATATGAGTAGGTTACAAGTTGGATTCGAACTCTAGTCTTAAGATTTCCTTGTCTTGCATGCTTGAAGTTCGTGTCCATATGGATTTTGTACCAGCCAAACCATTATGGGCGTCATGGACCTTGGCAGGTCGTCAATGAAGGGTTTCGCAGCATAGTAAATCAAAATTTTCTACGGAAGCAAACAGAGGGAAAGCCAAGATCTAATATAGGAGATGCAAACAACGAGAGAGATTGGATTAGATCTTCATACCCTTGAAGATTCGCACAGCGGAACGTTCCTCGAAACGTGGGTGATGTAGTCGTACTCGCTTCTCCTCCTCGCGATCCGATCCGATCTAGCACCACAAGTGGCGGTGCCTCCGTGAGATGCACACGTGCAGCACCTCAACGTCTCCTCCTTCCTCGGACCAGCAAGTATGGTGGAGAGATGGATTGGATCTACAGCACTACGGCGTGGTGTATATGGTGGAGAATTTCTGTCGCAGGGCTTCGCCTACAAACAGTCGGGAGGGAGAGTGGAAGGGCAGCAGGGAAACTAGGGTTGGAGGAAGGTGTGTAGGGAGGGGGGCGCACCAGCCCTCTATTTATAGAGGGGGGGAGGCCAGCCCTAGCCTCTCCTCCAAGCCTATCTCTAGTTTAAACAATTTAAACTCTCCCTTATCTAGAAATCCTATCTTATCTTATCTCTAGTTTAAACGATTTAAACTCTCTAGGATCGGCTGGGCCCTATGGGGCCTTGTGCCCCTGGCCCAATGCGGCCAGGACACTCCCTCATAGGCCCATGCCCCCTCCCGGAAGGTGGGACCACGTTGGCCCCCTTCCGGAAGGTTCTAGAAGCTTCCGGTACAATACCGATCAACCCGGAACAATTCCGAACTCCAAAAACTGCACTGCCTTATATGAATCTTATTCTCCGGACCATTCCGGAACCTCTCCTGATGTCCCGGATCCCATATGAGACTCCAAACAAAAACTCATAAACCAAATATCCAATCTATCCTAGCGTCGAGACACGTTAAGTGTGTGACCCTGCGGGTTCGAGAATATGCAGACATGATCTTCTATCAATAATCAACAGCGGGGTCTGGGCACCCATATTGACTCCCACACATTCATCGATTATCATATCGGATGAACCACGATGCCAGGATTCAATCAAACCCATATATATATTCCCTTCGTCTCGCGATATTTTACTTGCCCGAGATTCGATCGTCGGTATCGTCATACCTAGTTCAATCTCGTTCACAGCAAGTACTTTACTCGTTCCGTAATCCGATATCACTTTGTGATTAACTCCTTAACCACATGCTTGCAAGCGGTGTTGATATCGATTACCGAGTGGGCCCGAAGTATATCTCTCCGACTTGGGAGGGACAAATTCCATCTCGATACATACAACCCAACAGATACTTTCCGATCACCTGAGAGACACCTTTATGATCACCCTCTCATAGGATGACGTTTGATGACCTCAAAGCTTTCTTCCGATACCAGGGAGTTGTATTATCTCATGGTCTAAGGAATACAATATTTGACATAAGAAAAGCTTCGCAAAGACGAACACGATGACACGATCTAATTGCTTCGCTTAGTTTGGGTCTGTCCACCATATCATTCTCCCAATGATATGATCTCATTATCAATTGACAACTCATGTCTATGGTTAGGAAACCTTAACCATCATTGATCAATGAGCTAGTCCATAGAGGCGTACTAGGGACACGGTGTTGTTCACAAACCACACAAGTATTAATGTTTCCGCTACAATTCTAGCATGGAATATAAACTTTATCATGAACAAGAATTATAATAATAACATCTTTATTATTGCCTCTAGGGCATAATTCCAACAGTCTCCCACTTGCACTAGAGTCAATAATCTAGTTTACATTTGGCAACAATCTCAGACCCATGGCACTGAGGTGTTGATCATGTTTTACACGTGGAAGAGGTTTAGTCAATGGATCTGCGACATTCAGATCCGTATGTACTTTGCTGATCTTCAGATCTCCATCTGCTATATAATCTCGGATTATATGAAACTTGCGGTTGATATGCTTGGTCTTTGGATGATATCTTGGTTCCTTAGCGAGTGCTATGGCGCCAGTGTTGTCACACAATATCTCGAGTGGGTCCAATGCACTTGGAACCACGCCAAGCTCAGTGATGAAGTTTCTGATCCAAACTCCTTCACTTGACGCTTCTGCAGCAGCCATGTATTCCGCTTCTACTGTAGATCCCGCGATCACGCTTTGCTTGCAGCTTCTCCAGCTCACAGCTCCTCCATTGAAAATATAAACGTATCCTGTCTGAGATTTAGAATCATCCTTGTCGGTGTCGAAACTAGCATCGACGTAACCTTTTACGACGAGCTGTTCATCACCCCCATAGACTAAGAACATTTCTTTAGTCCTATTTAGGTACCTTAGGATGTTCTTCATGGCTGTCCAGTGTTCCACTCCTGGATCACTTTGATATCTGCTCGTCAAACTAAGAGCATTGGACACATCCGGTCTAGTACACAGCATGGCATACATGATGGAACCTATGGCCGAGGCATAAGGCACTTTGCTCATAGCTTCCCTATCATTTACCGTAGCTGGACACTGAGCCTTGCTCAATATCTTCCCTGACAACATAGGCACTAAACCTTTCAATGCCTTATCCATTCTGAACCTTTTCAGAACTTTGTCTAGGTATGTACTCTGGCTTAAAGCTATCAGGCGTCTTTGTCTATCTCTATAGATCTTGATGCCCAATATGTAAGCAGCTTCACCTAGGTCTTTCATTGAAAAACACTTGTTCAAATAACTCTTCACATCGTTAAGCATGTTGATGTCATTTCCAATAATCAATATGTCATCCACATATAGTACCAGAAATGTCACCGAGCTCCCACTCACTTTCTTGTAGATGCAAGCTTCGTAGCAATTTGGAACAAATCCAAAGCTCTTGATCACTTGATCAAAACGAAGGTTCCAACTCCGAGATGCTTGCTTCAGTCCATAAATGGAACGCTGAAGTTTGCATACTTTATCAGTATCCTTAGGATCGACAAAACCTTCGGGTTGCATCATATACAACTCTTCATCAATGTTGCCATTGAGGAACGCAGTCTTGACATCCATCTGCCATATTTCATAATCATGAAACGCAACAATTGCTAATAAAATCCGAATGGACTTAAACATCGCTACGGGAGAGAAAGTCTCATCATAGTCAACACCTTGAACTTGTCGAAAACCTTTCGCAACAAGTCGTGCTTTATAGACGGTAACATTACCATCCGCGTCTGTTTTCTTCTTGAAGATCCATTTGCACTCAACGGCCTTTCGGTCGCTAGGAGGGTCCACCAAAGTCCATACTTGGTTTTCGCTCATGGATCCCAATTCGGATTTCATGGCTTCTAGCCATTTCTCAGAGTCTGGGCTCATCATCGCTTCCTCATAGTTCATAGGTTCGCTGTCTTCTACTAACAAGACAGTCAAGACAGGGTTGCCGTACCACTCAGGAGGGGCACGCGACCTTGTCGACCTGCGACGTTCAGTAGCAGCATCGTCCGAAGCTTCATGATCCTTGTCATTAGCTTCCTCTATTGTTGGTGCAGGCGGCACTGGAACAATTTCAGGTGCTGCGCTACTCTCCAATTCAAGAGAAGGTTCAATAACCTCGTCTAGCTCTACTTTCCTCCCACTCACTTCTTTCGAGAGAAACTCCTTCTCAAGAAAGGAACCGTTCTTTGCGACAAACACTTTGCCTTCGGTTCTGTGATAGAAGGTATACCCAATAGTTTCCTTAGGGTATCCTATGAAGACACATTTCTCCGCTTTGGGTTCGAGCTTGTCCGGCATCAACTTCTTGACGTAAGCTTCGCATCCCCAAACTTTAAGAAACGACAACTTAGGTTTAGCACCAAACCACAGTTCATACGGTGTCGTCTCAACGGATTTAGATGGAGCCCTATTTAAAGTGAATGCAGCGGTTTCTAATGCATAACCCCAAAATGATAACGGCAAATCAGTAAGAGACATCATCGATCGGACCATATCTAATAGGGTTCGATTCCGTCGTTCAGACACACCATTGCGCTGTGGTGTTCCGGGTGGCGTGAGTTGTGAAACGATTCCACTTGCTTTGAGATGCGTGAGAAAATCATAACTCAAATATTCGCCCCCACGATCGGATCGTAGAAACTTAATCTTTCTGTTACGATGGTTCTCCACTTCATTCTGAAATTCTTTGAACTTTTCAAACGTTTCAGATTTATGTTTCATTAAATAGATATACCCATATCTACTTAAGTCATCGGTAAAAGTGAGAAAATAGCGATATCCACCGCGCGTCGAAACACTCATCGGTCCGCATACATCGCTATGTATGATTTCCAACAAGTCCGTTGCTCGCTCCACCATACCGGAGAACGGGGTTTTGATCATCTTGCCCATGAGGCATGGTTCGCATGTGTCAAATGATTCAAAATCAAGAGACTCCAAAAGTCCATCAGAATGGAGTTTCTTCATGCGCTTTACACCAATATGACCTAGACGATAGTGCCACAAATAAGTAGTATTATCACTATCTACTTTGCATCTCTTAGCCTTAATGTTATGGATATGTGTTTCATCCCTTTCGAGATTTAGAAGAAATAAACCACTCACAAGAGGTGCATGACCATAAAAGATGTTACTCATATAAATAGAACAACCATTATTCTCCGATTTAAATGAATAACCGTCTTGCAATAAACACGATCCAGAAATAATGTTCATGCTCAACGCAGGCACATAATAACATTTATTAAGGTTTAAAACTAATCCCGAAGGTAAAACTAAGGAGAGCGTGCCGACGGCCATCACATCAACTCTTGATCCGTTGCCAACGCGCATCGTCACCTCATCCCTCGCAAGCCGCCGTCTATTCCGTAGCTCCTGTTTCGAGTTACAAATATTAGCAACTGAACCGGTATCAAATACCCAGGCACTACAACGAGGGCTAGTAAGGAAAACATCAATAACATGTATATCAAATATACCTTTGATGGTGCCAGCCTTCTTGTCCGCTAAGTACTTCGGACAGTTGCGCTTCCAGTGACCCTTGTCCTTGCAATAGAAGCACTCAGTGTCCGGCTTAGGTCCAGACTTGAGCTTCTTCTCAGCAGGGGCAACGCGCTTGCCGCCGCTTTTCTTGAAGGGCTTCTTTGCACCTTTACCTTTCTTAAAGGAGGGCTTGTTGACCATCAACACATGATTATCCTTCTTGATGTCCACCTCCGCAGCCTTCAGCTTTGCGAAGAGCTCGGTGATCGTATCAGTGGAACCAATCTGATTATGAGTCACTACAAAACTTTTGTAGCTGGGAGGGAGTGATTGCAGAACCCTGTCAATCTTGAGCTCCTCTGGAATCTTGCAGTCCAGTTGCTCAAGGTGTTGAGTGTAGCCCGACATCTTAATGGCGTGCTCACTAACGGAACTCCCTTCCTCCATCTTGCAGTTAAAGAACTTCTCGGAGATCTCATATCTCTCAGAACGGGCCTGAGTCTGAAACATGGTTTTCAGCTCCTCGAGAATCTCAAAGGGCCCGGGATAGTTTTCAAAACGATTTTAAAGTTCCGGTTCCATAGCAAACAATATGGTGCTCTTAATCACACCATAATCATCTTTGCGCGACTGATAGACAGCTTTCTCATCAGTCGGCGCAGTTGCAGCAGGGGGGTCACCTAACGCTTTCCCAAGGACATAGTCCTTTTGTCCGCCAGACAGAATGATTCTTAGATTGCGGAACCAGTTGGTGAAGTTAGACCCATTGTTTCTAAGCTTTTCTTTCTCAGCAAAAACGTTGAAGTTGAAGTTGGACTTGGCCATGTGATCTACAGTATTTGCAAGTACAATTTAGACTATGTTCATGATAAATAGTTCAACTTAATCAAATTACTAGATGAACTCCCACTAAATTCAACATCCCTCAAGTTGTTTAGTGAACACGATCCAAATTCACCACACCTAATCCGATCATCACGAGAAGAGATGTGGTTTCAATGGTGGACAACGGAGTGTCGATCATATCATTCATATGACTCATGCTTAACCTTTCGGTTCTTGTGTTCCGAGGCCATGTCTGTACATGCTAGGCTCGTCAAGTTAGACCCAAGTATTTCCGCGTGTGCAAAACTGGCTTGCACCCGTTGTATGTGAGCGTAGAGTCTATAGCACCCGATCATCACATGATGCTTGGACACGACGAACTTTCGCAACGGTGCATACTTGGGGAGAACACAGTTTTTATCTTGATCTTTAAGTGAGGAATCATCTTATAATGCTACCGTCGCGATCTAAGCATAATAAGATACATAAAAGGATAAACATCACATGCATATAACTTTATGTGACATGGTATAGCCAATCTTCGCGCAATGATCTCCATCTTGTGCGTTCCGGCATGATCTCCATCACTCCACCATGATTGCCTCCACCACGAATAGCAACTACAACTAGTGCTAACTACTTAGCGATAAAGTAAAGCTATTACATGGCGTATAAGAAGTTGACTCGCAGGTCATACACAATTATAAAGACAACCATATGGCTCCTGCCGGTTGTGTACTCATCGACATGCAAGTCGTGAAACATTACAAAACATGATCATCACATACAATATACACATCACATCTTGGGACATACCATATCACAGAAAACACTCCCTGCAAAAACAAGTTAGACGCCTCTACTTTGTTGTTGCATGCTTTACGTGGCTTATGGGAGTAGATGCTAAGAACGATTCTTACCTACGGAAAGCCACAACGGTGATATTATGGTTGCCAAACTCCGGTGTTAATCCCATGACAACTATAGTGAGAGAAACTGACATCCACCAGCCGCATGTGTGGTACAAGCCACACGTCAAGTGCGGATCCGGTCTCGCGAACGACGTCGCGTAAGGTTGGCCTGGACCGCTTCAATCTCACTATCCCGCGTCATAAGAAGAACACAAACAAGAGGCTTGCAACAGAAAACATCAACGCCCGCAACAACCATGTTGCGTTTTACTCGTGAATCACATCTACGCATAGATCTAGCTCTGATACCACTGAAGGGTTTCGCAACATAGTAAATCAAAATTTTCTACGGAAGCAAACAGAGGGAAAGCCAAGATCTAATCTAGGAGATGCAAACAACGAAAGAGATTGGATTAGATCTTCATACCCTTGAAGATTCGCACAGCAGAACGTTCGTCGGAACGTGGGTGATGTAGTCGTACTCGCTTCTCCTTCTCGCGATCCGATCCGATCTAGCACCACAAGTGGCGGTGCCTCCGTGAGATGCACACGTGCAGCACCTCGACGTCTCCTCCTTCCTCGGACCAGCAAGTATGGTGGAGAGATGGATTGGATCTACAGCACGACGGCGTGGTGTATATGGTGGAGAATTTCTGCCGCAGGGCTTCGCCTACAAACAGTCGGGAGGGAGAGTGGAAGGGCAGCAGGGCAACTAGGGTTGGAGGAAGGTGTGTAGGGAGGGGGGGGCGCACCAGCCCTCTATTTATAGAGGGGGGCGGCCAGCCCTAGCCTCTCCTCCAAGCCTATCTCTAGTTTAAACAATTTAAACTCTCCCTTATCTAGAAATCCTATCTTATCTTATCTCTAGTTTAAACGATTTAAACTCTCTAGGATCGGCTGGGCCCTATGGGGCCTTGTGCCCCTGGCCCAATGCGGCCAGGACACTCCCTCATAGGCCCATGCCCCCTCCAGGAAGGTGGGACCACGTTGGCCCCCTTCCGGAAGGTTCTAGAAGCTTCCGGTACAATACCGATCAACCCGGAACAATTTCGAACTCCAAAAACTGCACTGCCTTATATGAATCTTATTCTCCGGACCATTCCGGAACCTCTCGTGATGTCCCGGATCCCATCTGAGACTCCGAACAAAAACTCATAAACCAAATATCCAATCTATCCTAGCGTCGAGACACGTTAAGTGTTGACCCTGCGGGTTCGAGAATATGCAGACATGATCTTCTATCAATAATCAACAGCGGGGTCTGGGCACCCATATTAACTCCCACACATTCATCGATGATCATATCGGATGAACCACGATGCCAGGATTCAATCAATCCCATATATATATTCCCTTCGTCTCGCGATATTTTACTTGCCCGAGATTCGATCGTCGGTATCGTCATACCTAGTTCAATCTTGTTCACAGCAAGTACTTTACTCGTTC
Organism: Avena sativa; assembly: GCA_916181665.1. NCBI lineage: Eukaryota > Viridiplantae > Streptophyta > Magnoliopsida > Poales > Poaceae > Avena > Avena sativa. The sequence continues at coordinate 282,866,647 of OV702293.1, forward strand.
CGTAATCCGATATCACTTTGTGATTAACTCCTTAACCACATGCTTGCAAGCGGTGTTGATATCGATTACCGAGTGGGCCCGAAGTATATCTCTCTGACTTGGGAGGGACAAATTCCATCTCGATACATACAACCCAACAGATACTTTCCGATCACCTGAGAGACACCTTTATGATCACCCTCTCATAGGATGACGTTTGATGACCTCAAAGCTTTCTTCCGATACCAGGGAGTTGTATTATCTCATGGTCTAAGGAATACAATATTTGACATAAGAAAAGCTTCGCAAAGACGAACACGATGACACGATCTAATTGCTTCGCTTAGTTTGGGTCTGTCCACCATATCATTCTCCCAATGATATGATCTCATTATCAATTGACAACTCATGTCTATGGTTAGAAAACCTTAACCATCATTGATCAATGAGCTAGTCCATAGAGGCGTACTAGGGACACGGTGTTGTTCACAAACCACACAAGTATTAATGTTTCCGCTTAATACAATTCTAGCATGGAATATAAACTTTATCATGAACAAGAATTATAATAATAACATCTTTATTATTGCCTCTAGGGCATAATTCCAACAGTCAAGTGGGTCTTTCGTTGGCCCGAGCCAGGTAGGATAGAGTCAGGTTCTCGTTGGGCATAACTATGTCGTCGTCGCGCCTCCACTGAACTTTCCCGAGAGCGTCTCTATTGCCGCCGCCGTAGCGCCTCATTCTTAAGACTGTCGCACTTCGGTTGATTATGTACCGACGTGCTTCCACGCCACCCCGCTGACATTTGTTGGCGAAAAGATCATGTCCTCCTCTAACCAAAACGCAACATGGCGCACACAAGGTGCTCGGGCAAAATCGCCGCAAGGTATGTTTTTGCCTCCGCCGCCTCATATTACTTTTTAGTTTTTAGTTTTTTTAGTTGGAAGATGAAGTGAGTTTAGTTTATGATTGTAGAGGACCTACGCTTCATCTGATGATGAACTTGAGATTGAGGAAGAAAATAACATGTCGATGCTCTTGGCTTGGTGAGCCATCCAAAAACCGAAGTGTGGTGGCTCGGTTTTTGGTAGACCCAAGGTGGTAAACATTTGTAAAGCCAGTTCACAAACCCAAAAGTAAGAAACAAATCCAATTTAACAATTCACAAGCAGTGGCTAGGAAATATGTGGAGAGACATTTAGGATTTTACAAGCCCAATTTGCTATTGTGAGAGGACCGTCTAGCTTTTGAGACCAAGATTGCCTTTGGTACATCATGAACGCTTGTGTCATCATGCGTAATATGATTATAGAGGACGATCGTGGCAAAGATGTGGATTACTCCTTTTTTTTACGTGATGGGGGTTTCGTGCAAGTGTATAGAAGAGAATATAGGGCGACGGGTTTCATTGCCTCATATCATGCCATTCGGTCCAATAAGGTGCATGTGAGCTTTGAAAAGATCTCATCAAGGAGCATTGGAAATGGTTTGGAAAACAATAGTTACCACTTTATTTGTATGTTTATTGGAAAACAATTTGTTGTATGTTGATGAAAAATTTGTTGTATTTGTTGGTGAACAATTTGTTGTATTACTCATATACTATTTGCTATAGTTGTAATAATAAATAGACAATTTATTGTTGAATTATTTGGGTCTCTTTGGTCTTGTTGATCATATTGTTGATGTGAAACCTATTTTCATCGGCGACGTGTGCTTCTTTTTAGCGCGTATGCTAAGAGTGCGATTTTGGCTAGTTTTCAGGTTCGGTTTAACCGCTTTTTAGCGCTTTTGGTAGAGAAAAAACACCGACTCATGTGCTATATTCAATTGCCGCGCTGTACCGATGTTTTAGCACGCCGAATTATAGCGCCACTGGGTTGCTCTAGACAACTGAGAGCGATGGACCATGCAATCTATAGTACAAATCAACCGTCAGAGCACGATAGCTTAAATTCAGAACGCACGTGGGACTACGTTACTCGCCATTTTGTTTGGGTTTGTCAATCGTCATTTGATGGATAAACATCTATTCCGTACCAGTATTGCTTAGACAAGATAATAATAATCAAAACACAGGTCACGGCGACCTGGTCATTCGTGTGGCAGCCCAACCAGGCACCGGCACGCGTGCTACTGCCGGCGGTCCGTCCCGCGCGAGAGCGCCACGCTTCGGCTGGCCGGTCCGCGCTTTCCATCCAGATGTCCGCCGGGGCGTTGCCCGTCCGTTTCGCCATCGCGCCCGCCTGGCTCCACGCTCGCATTATCGGCAGGCCGGAACGCCCCGTGCTGTCCGTTAACTGTGTTCCAACTCTGCGCCCCCTCGAGACCGTACACGCTGACGCTCCGTCCCTACCCCTCACCCGACTCGTCCGCGCGTTTACCGCTGCTCTCTCCGTGCGAGCAAGCAACGGCTGAACAGCGGCGGAGACAGCGACAAGTCGGACATGCGAGACAAGGCTACAGTACAAATGGGTGGGTCGAGAGCTGCGTTCCTTTCGCAGGTCACCGCCCTTGCCTAGCTCGTGGGCACGGCAGGCAGCCGGCCGGGTCTCGCACGCCGGCAGCGACGACAGCGAGCAGGTTGCTGCTGTCTCTCCCGCGCGGTCACCGTGAGGCGCATGGACGCTTGTCCACGGCGCAGCGTGCGGGTACGCGATTCTGAAAAGTGTCACGATTCACGAGTCCCGCTGGTCCTGACCAGCCGCAGCGTATCTCCCGGGACGCCGATTTCTCCGACGTCTCAATGGCCAACGCGTGTGGCACTTCTGCTGCTGAACTTTAACGTTACTTCCGGATTTCACGATGGCATTGGCATCATTGTCACTGGCCTCGCCGGCACCTCACGCACTTGGGCTTGGGCAGCGACGGCACAGAACCGATCGACCAGTTCGCTGCCGTCCCGTCCACGCCGAGGAACGCGACGGCACGCGGAGCCGCGGGCTACAATCTGTACATACGGTACACCTCACATGTACTACGATGGACCCGAGCCGACGTGTCGATGGCGCGTGGCGTGATTCCAGGAAAGCATCATTCACGGGATTCGCCCGTCCTGGCAGCAGCGATTAATCTTTTGCCAAACATAGAGCTGTACGTAGCGGTTATTTTCGGAAAAAATTGAAGATATTTCCAGCGTTACTAGCTGCCGCCGTAGCACGTGAATCCGAACGCGGCGGATACAGTACAGTACGTCTACCGCAGCCGGATCGACGGCCCTCGTTGCTTCGTCTTCCATTCCACGCCCCCTGACCCCACACCCTCCGCGCTTTTCCCTGCCAGAAGCACACTACAAAGGCAACTCCTGCCGCAGTAAACCACGCGACGCGGCCCCATCCCTCGCTCGCTCGCTCTCCCTCCCCCTGTTTTCCGTTTCGCACCGCCTCGCGCCGCCGCAGAGGCTTCTGGAAGGGAAGCGAGGCGTTTCTCATGGCGGAGGCCGACGGGGAGGAGGCGACGCTGGAGTTCACGCCGACGTGGATCGTGGCGGCGGTCTGCTCCCTCATCGTGCTCATCTCCCTCCTCGCCGAGCGATTCCTCCACTACCTCGGCAAGGTAAACACCCGATCCAACGCCCCAACCGAGCGTTTGCTCTTTTCTTTCGCTGCCATTATTGCACCCGATCTCCTGGTATCCGTTTTCATTCACTGTCTCTGCTCGTGCCGCGGCGGCACCGTTCCTGATTGCGCGGCGCAGACGTTCAAGAGGAAGAATCAGAAGCCGCTCTACGAGGCCATCCTCAAGGTCAAGGAAGGTACGGTGGTAATCCATGGCTTCCGTTTCCTATCTGCAAACGGTCCGCATCATGGCTCGTTTCCCAGTCTTCCGTTTTGACTGAATTGTGGTCTGAATTCGATCCGTGCTAGAAATAAACGAGTATCTCTGTTCCAATTTTCCTTTAACGGGGGGTAATTCCGTAAACTCGTTGGGCGGTGGCCGGTGGGAGCCTTTTTCGCAGCTTTTCTCCTGAAAAATAGTCAAAAAGCTACTATGTCTGTCATGTCCTTTTTAACCTTGAATGGAATAGCTGTATAGTAGCTTTCGGTCTGATCATCTTCCAATGCTCCGTTCTTTGGTGTAATGCAGAGCTCATGCTTCTTGGCTTCATCTCCCTGCTGCTGACGGTGTTCCAGGGGAAGATTCAGGAGACCTGCATTCGTCGAAGCTGGACACTCCACATGCTGCCATGCGAAAGGGAGGAGGAGGGCCCGGCCGTGCCCACCACGGAGCATTTTGGTACCACGTCCCAGATCATCGGCAGGATCGGGAGGCGGCTGCTCAGCGAGGGCGCAACGGGCGGCGTCGAGATCTGCAAACAAAAGGTGATTTGACCGTGCTATTGTTCCTACTTGAACTGGTTTCATTTTCTGCAAGCTCTGTGATTCTGCTTTTTTTAGGTGAAACATACCGTTCCAAAGTTGGTTGTAAACTCCTGGACCTGCCCAGTTAGAGTTAGGCGCGCCTTTGAGATTTATGAGCATGCAAACACTTAATACTTTGTGGGCTTCCATAGCTAGTTTGGATGCAGCAGACAGCGCCACGGGGAGGGACACCCTACTGTTATTGCTGTGATGGTGTCATTCTTAGGATGTGATGGAACCGTGATGTCTGTCTTGCTTGTGCACTTGCACCGACTATTTAATGGGAACATCACTTTCAAAGCTAGGGAGTGGGCATGACAGCCAGGTAGCATAAAGACCAGAGAGACAGGGATAGTTGGTTTAATCACATTCTTTAAGATTAGGTCGGTTAACCCTATTGGATTGATAGTTGTGATACTTTCCTGATTACTCCCTCCATTTGGGATTATAGGTCCCGCACGGTTAACTAGGTTGCCAATTTAACCGACAAAATATAAGTAAAATAACACAAAAATTATACCATTAGAAACTTTAGATGCTGTATTTTCTAATGGTATAATTTTTATGCTATATAACTTATATTTTATTAGTCAAATTAGCGACCTAGGTATACGCGTAGGACCTATAACTTACAAAGAGAAATTGATATATGATTAATAATTTGGTCGGAACATTCAAATGGCTTTGCTCCAAGTCTCTATCCAGCATGTTGCTCCTTATCATGTTCCTAATGTTGGAAAAAACATTCCAAACTGTATTACTTCAATGTTACATTTATCCGTCCCACTCCTTCAGTTCTAAATAATGTTGAGGTTTTCACCATGGGGGATTGAACACTCTTTAGTTTTCCTCCCGACTTAATGCTATTAATAACTCTAATGTTTGTTTTAACAGGGTAAAGTTCCATTGATGTCTCTTGAAGCTATACATCAGCTGCATATTTTCATATTTGTGCTGGCTATTACACATGTTGTGTTCAGTGTTTTGACAATGCTTTTGGGAGGTGCAAAGGTAATCCACTTATGAGTTACCTGTGCTGTGCATTATCCACGGAAAGCCGTGTGCTATGAGAATCTTATTTTCTGTATTCTCTTACTCAGATACATCGATGGAAACAGTGGGAGGATGCAATTCAGAAAGATTCTGCAGAAAATGGTATTTGAGCCTTTCTTGCTGTTCGTATTTGTTACAATGCCTAAGATATACTTGCGGGTTGACAGCATTTTTGTTTTTGCCCTGTAATGAGAGTCGATAACATGTCTGACAAACAGACAGCTTCATTTAGAGCCACTACATTTATAACAGGATGATAATCGATGATAAACTGCAGGGCCCAAGAAGGTGACCGTTGTACACAATTCCGAATTTATCAGGAAGCACTTTAAGGGTCTTGGCAAAGATTCTAGAATATTGAGTTGGCTGGTAAGCAATAGTGAGCTCTTCTATGAGATGCCTTATTTTTTGTTGTGAAACTCTATGTAGGATTAAAGTTTTCTATGCCATAAGCAACTTTATAGTGCAGCTGCACTTGTAAAAAAAGGGTTTATTTCTATTTATCTTGGGTCAATACTGAAAGTGCTTAAGTATTGATGAACTAATTAGCTTATTCCATTTCCCATTCAGCAAAGTTTTTTCAAGCAGTTCTATGGATCAGTAGGTAAATCCGACTACACAACAATGCGTCTTGGTTTTATCATGGTAAGCATCAGAATTTAATACGCTAACCTTGTGCTCTTTCCTAGTATGTGAACATGAGATCATTCTTTGGATTGCAGACGCACTGCCGTGGAAACCTGAAATTTGATTTCCATAAGTACATGCTGAGGGTATTAGAGTCTGATTTTAAGAAAGTGGTTGGCATAAGGTAATCCAAAGAGTATCATGCATGTTTTGTATATTTATATAATACTATTACAAACTAGTTTCCTATTCAATTTAACTCAACCTTGCAGTGCCCCTTTTCTTGTAGCTGGTACTTGTGGGTCTTTGTGGTGATCTTTCTGTTGCTGAATGTTAATGGTAAGTTGTAGTTCATCCATTCTGAAGGCCACTTGTATGCTCGAAAATTGCTGTTAGCTCCCGAGATCCAGTGCTCATTTCGTTTTTAAAATCCCAAGATTGAAGTTACAAGTAATTTTTCCAAAATATACTATAAATCTGCACAGTTTTAGGGAACATTGTTTAATTTGTGGGCTGATTGAAAAAATGTTATGATCTATAATAATCCCTCCATCCCAAAATGCAAGTCCTGTTTGTTTCCTTGAACTTAAGAAAGTTTGACCAAGTTTATAAGAAAATATCTAGATCTAAACAAATACCAATTAGAACATGAAATATATCTTCATAATATACATATTTGGTATTATGGATATCAATATTTATTTATAGATTCTTGGTCAACCCTAAGAAATTTTGCTTGGGACCAGAACAGATAGGACTTGCATGTTGGGAAGGAGAGAGTAGCAGATAGTCACATGTGAGTTTTTTTTGGATATTAATTTGTAAATGCAAGTTTAATATATTTAAGATAGATGTATCCCTAAAACTAGAGTGGTAAAAATCTTCACTCTTCTATATCCATTCTTTCCTGTAGAACCCCCTTGCCAGGGCCAGGGCTATTCCCTTGAACAGGCAGCTAGTTGCTGCGGTATTTTATGATTTGAAAACCAGAACAGGCAGCCAGGTGCTGTTGTAAGTCTTGGTTTTAAGAAAAACTGCAAGTTTCAGCATTTCAAATTATGCTCCTAAAAGTCGAAACCTGCCTTGTGCAGTTAGGCTTATAATGGGAGAAAAATTCAGAACGTGCCAGAGAATGGTTTAGTTCTGCAAAATAGTTTCCTAAACTTTGTCAGTAATATATCATGATTAAGCATCTTGAGGCTATCTTACACTACCTTTTGCTAATCTGCAGGTTGGCACACATACTTCTGGATTTCATTCATTCCCCTTCTTGTAAGTTCATACAAGCCAATATAATTTCACTGTAAATACCGCTTTAGGGACAGTTGGTTTTACCTCATGTCTTGACATAACGTTCTCTGCGACCCTCTCACACTGATTACACTAGATACTACCACATGGATCTTTTAAAGCTAATTTTTGCAAAGCTATTATTTAGCGTCCTGCAGAAATATGAACCACACAATGACAGTGTGCAACGAGTGGGTACGATGGGCTAACTCACTCTCTATTATCCCTGCAGCTTCTGTTATCCGTTGGCACTAAGTTGCAGCATGTCATAGCTCAGTTAGCCCAGGATGTAGCTGAGAAGCACTCTGCAATTGAGGGTGATCTGATTGTAAAACCGTCAGATGACCATTTCTGGTTTGGGCGGCCAAGGATTGTCCTGTTTCTGATCCACTTCATCCTCTTCCAAAACGCCTTTGAGATTGCATTCTTCTTCTGGATACTGGTAAGCATCCACTTAATCCACTTTCGAATTGGGACAAGTTAGGATTTAATGACTAATAGAAAACTTTTATACCCTATTTCTGTTGTAGACCACTTATGGATTCAGCTCCTGCATCATGGGGAAAGTTGTTTTTATTGTGCCGAGGCTTGTTATTGGGTACTTAACACATTTCACCAACTTCTCTGCAGCTACAGCATTAATTTGTTCTCACGCATCAAAATATTCTTCTGCTTGCAGGGTCATCATTCAACTTCTCTGCAGCTACAGCACCCTGCCTCTATACGCAATTGTAACGCAGGTGCAGAAATATTTCGTATCGTAAAATATTTTGAATCGTCAGCACTCGACACTAATTACTGAAGCATGTTGCTCTCTCTTGTACGAAAAGATGGGGAGCTCCTATAAGAAGGAGATCTTCAACGAGCATGTGCAGCAGGGTGTCCTGGGTTGGGCTCAGAAGGTTAAGATGAAGAAGGGATTCAAGAAGAGCAATACTGCGAATGGATCGACGAGCACCGCCGAGTCAGCAGGGCCTTCTGTTAAGATAGAAATGATGAAACGAGGCAACGATGCCGGTGAAACCATAGAATGATGCAGTATGAGTAGTGAGTAGCGGTACCCGAAAGCAATGGTTTGTATGATCTGTATTTTGGTGCTGCAATGATGCTCGCTTATTCATGTGCAGTCATTATGCAGATATATTTACTCGCAGCCGTATAAATCATTGCATTCACAAGGGGTAAAGAGGAATTATTGGGTCCAAAAAGGTTTGCATATAATCTTATAAATTTTGAAGGACAAAACTACAGAACCATGGTGCCTAAAATAGTTTTCGCTTGATGCATCCTTCAGTAATATAATCAATGTGGCGATCTTTAATTGTTTGATTTGTTGCGTTGAGATCTCAAAATCTTGATTCTATTTTGATATGTTTCTAATTTTTGTTATTGTTGTTGGTTACCAGGTGGTAATAAACTACTCGAGTAGTTATTATCACAGGTTATCATATTTTCTTCAGCGAGAAAACCATCTGAAGATTTGACGAAACTCTATCGCCAATTCGCCATTGACAGGGTTGACAGCGTACGTACCATTTTTTAAAAGAGCTATATTAATATTGTTATATTAATATTATTATATTAATATCATGAATATACTAATTATACTTGGCTTTTGCAACAAAACATTACTCTAGCATTATGGATGTACACAACTGGAAAATAAAAGAATTAAAAAAAAAGTCTCGCTATAGCAATCGGACCCTTAGTAGCAGTGACACTAACACTACTGAAACAATATCAGAAGTCCAGCCCTCAAATAGCGACGTCTTTAAAAAGGAAACAGAGCACAAGCATCGCCCGATCAAAAGCCTCTCAAATAGCGATGTCTTTAAAAAGGAAACAGAGCACAAGCATCGCCCGATCAAAGATCATAGGTTTTCATTCTCAAGAAAGTCTTCGCTCACAAAAGAATTCTCAACAAGGCTATTGTCAGACACAACCAATTAAGGTCGGACCTTGGATTCGCATCCTGTAAGGTAAAATTATAAACTCCTATGGTGCCGCTCCCACTTTTCGATGTCGTGGCTACAAGTCACGAATCACCAAGCCAATTCCACATGACCACCAGGACTCGACCCACCATTGCTAGTCCTTAAATCTTGGCTTCCGTGACATTCTTCGCACACTAACTTCACCATGGAAGGTAAGACATGTTCCATGATGGCAACAGACTGTAGAGCTTTGCTTCGCTCCCTCTAAACCCAAACAGTCAAAAAAAAACACGGTTGCGTGCGACCGTATCCCATCTGTTCCGGCAATCTCCAAACATGAATCATCCATGGGAGTTCGCCGGCGGAGCCATCCAAGACTCGACACTCCGATCAGTTCACGAAATACAAGCAAAAAAGCAGAACATCATCACGACGTGAGAGGGATCATCACGACGTGAGAGGGATCCTAGTATTCTTTATTTAAGATCTTTTGTGTCTTCAAGGAAGATTGCATGTTTGGCTTTATTACTTGTATGTTTGCTTGTTTTCTTCAACTCTTTTTCTTGCTACCTAGCCTTGCTAGCCAAAAACTTGTTTTGAGGGGGAATACTTCTCATGCAACCATTCCTTAAAACCAAAACCTGTGCTATTTGTGTCCACCATATCTACCTATTAGCATTATTGCTATTCCAAGCAAATTCTCAAGCTTCATCTATCTTTCAAATTAAAAATTATTTTTTTATGTGAAAACTAGTTAGCAAAGCTCTCACGAACTTGATGGCACACCTTATTTTCTTGCCTCTAATAAACTTGAACCATCGTGTCATTGAAGTTTTATATGCTTGTACCTATACGTTGGGATTAGCAGAACCACGGGGAACGCTTTCAACACTTATAAATATCTACCCCGTCGATATCATACTCTTTTGTTTGCGAATGTTGTCGGTGTGAAATAAAAGGGGAGCCTGTAAGTTCATGGAGTTATGTATGTGTGTTAGAGAAACGCCTGGACCGCTAGCCTAAACCATGCCTAATCATGGTGGAAACTTGCATCATCACCATAGTGAGCAATCAATGAAGCTTTATTCTTATATAAAAAATAGAGACATATTGAAAAGAGGAAAGAGATAAAAAAATCACCATTTTTCCAGGGTAAATAAGATATTACTGAGATGCTCACTGTCTGCTTGCCTTGTCATTTTAACTATGGGATAGCTCCTGTATCATGTGCAAGGGGTACCCCGTTGGCGGTTCTCTATGATACACATTTACTTACTATGACAAGAACTTATCGGTAAATAAAGTTGAGTAGCATGAGGAGCGGCCCTCGTACTCAAAGGACATGAGATTGCCAACTTATATTTTATCAAGCATATGCTCCATCTTTATTCACTTTAACCTTAATCACCTCAAGATGCTCATGATAGGGGCAATAAGAGATCAAAGCTAGTAAGTACCATAATCTTTTGAAAGATCTTTATGAACTTGAAATCCCTGCTTCCCTCTATGAAGGGCCTTTCTTCTACTTCTAAGTTGAGTCAGTAAACCTATTTCTCTCTATCTCCAGCAAGCATTTGGATTGTTGTGTTTCAAGCATTCATATGATGATTTATTCAATCATGTTCTTTATCTTCCTTGTTTGCACAAGACTCTTATATAAATGAGTATTACTTTGAAAGCCATCATTTTGAAAAGTTTTTATGTTTGAGCAAAAAGGACTCTTGTTATAAACTTCTTTACAAAAGCTTTGCTTGAAAACCGTTTACCAACTGTTCTCTAACCAAGAACAAAGTTTGCCATTCCCAATTATGATTTATCTTTATGAATCCTTATTGTGAGTACCATACTTGTTGCAAGCTAAGTTATGTAATGGTAAGTTGGTTTCTACTATGATTTGTGTATTGGTAAGTGTGATGCTTCTTGTCCGTACTCTTTTTATCGACACTTCACTCCATAAACCTGTGGACATGTTTACTAAGCTCAGTTTTCGCTTGGAGACAAGCGAGGTCTAAGCTTGGGGGACTTGATACATCCAATTTGCATCACCTTTATTTATCATAATTTACCTCTATTCATTGATATATTTCATATTAAGAGGTGTTACTTATGTCACTTTCATCTATCTATTTTTGCATGTTGGATGATTCTTGAAGGATGGACTGCCGGAGTCAGGATTCTGATGGAAAAAAGCGATGTTTTGAGGCAATTTCGCGAAGATCGGAAAAATACTAGAAAAACTATAGAAAATTATATTTTCCCAGAAGACGAAGGATACCAGAAGGGGAGGCGGAGTTGGGCCACAGGGGGCCCACACACACCCCAGGCACGGGCCACCCTTGGACGCGCCTAGAGGGGTGTGGCCACCCCGGCCCACCTCTGGCTCTGCCCTCTCACCTATATCTTTTCCTTAAAACCCTAAATTCGGGGAGAGCGACCACAGAAAGATTCCGCCGCCTCTGTGGGGCGGAAACTATATAGAGAGAAAGAGCTCTCCGGCAGACATTTCTGCCGGAGAAATTCCTTCCCGGAGAGGGGAGATCATCGCCATCAACACCATCATCAAGCTAGACTTCATCAGGATCATCATCATCATCCACATCACCATCTCCACCAGCACCATCATCGCCACTCCATCCCGCTGTAACAATTGTGTTGAATCTTGCATAGTTCTTACGGGAACTTTCCCGGTGTTGATTACTATTATAGTTGATGCTTGTGAGTGGAACCATTGAATTATTTTTTATGTTCAGATTGTTATCCATCATCATATCATCTCTGATCTTGATCCATATGATGTCTCGTGAGTAGTTCGTTTAGTTCTTAAGGACATGGGAGAAGTCATGATGTTAGTAGTGGAATTGTGTTGAGATATTATTCAATGGTTTGATATTTAAGTTGTGGTGCTATTTTTCTAGGTGTCATGTGAAGGTCGACTACATGATACTTAACCATTTATGGGCCTAGGAGAATCATTGTGTATTTGCCTACTAATTATGGGGTTGCCGGAGTGACAGAAACCTGAACCCCCGTTAGGAAACCTTTGCACAAGGGAGTGTAGGATCTCAGAGTTTAAGGATGTGGTTAGGTTTTTATCTTAATTGCTTTCTTATAGTTGCGGATGCTTGCAAGGGGTTTAATCACAAGTATGTATTAGTCCTAGTAAGGTCAGTACATTAGCACAGGTTCATCCACACAACATTTACGCAACCAAAGAAGACCACTCAGCTATATGAAGCGAAAGCACTTGACAGTACTCCCATGTGTCCTAGAGAACGTTTGGTCCTCATAAGTATTATCATCGGCTTGTCCTTTGCTAAGAAAGGATTGGGCCACTTGCTGCAATTATTTGCTATATTTATTTACTTGCATTTTATTTCTTTGCTTTATCAGAAAATCCCTAAAAATCCGTTTGCTAGTATTTACAAAGAACTCTTAAGCCACTTTCACTAGTCAGCACCTTCTGCTCCTCATTGGGATTGACACTCCTATTTATCGAAATTACTACGATACACCCCCTATACTTGTGGGTCATCAGGCCAGGTCTGGATACCGTTTCGGTTCAGATCATGGAATCTCGGTAATCTGCTTAGAATCGACCCTGAACTCGATTCTCGGTTCATGAAAAAAATGAGATTCGTGGTGAAAAAAAGATGGCCAAATTCAAACCCCTTTTTTGGGCTTCTGCGATTCTGGGCCTAGAATCTGTCCCAGAAGCTGAAAAAAAGTCAACCTACATAGCGCACCAGCTTGTTACCCTCTGCCGTCCGCGCTCGTGCCCGTTCACACTCGCGCGTTGGATAACCCTGCCCAGGCGCACCTGAAATGGATCATATGGGCACCTAGAGGGGGGTGAATAGGTGCTACTCAATTTTTAGTTCTTTTTCAAGTTTAGGCTTGGCATAAAGTAAATTCTCTAGATATGCAACTACGAGAATTTCCCTATATGAAAACCTAGCTACTAAGCACGTAAAGAGAGGAGCGAGGAAACCGTAGTGGAGCACGCGGAGACACGGGGATTTGTTTTACCGCAGTTCCTTCCTTGTTAAGGGAAGTACATCTGCATTGGAGGGGTGGGTGGTTCTAAGACCACCACGCCATAATAGGCCTCACCCTATTCTCCGATGGATCTCGCCACGAAAGGCCTGATCCACCTTCTCCACTATTGGTACCCTTCGAGGCGATAACCGGTGCCTTTACAATTCTACCGGGGCACACACCCACAACTGAATTGGGGGCTCCCGTAATGACAACAAGCTGTCACAAGGACAAGGATTATCAATATAATCAAAAACAAGGATCTAGATATTTGCAAGAAATACTAGATCGGAGATTCTCCAAACGAATGGAGAGGATATGAAGCGCTTAATTGCAGTTGTTGAAGATCGAGTCCTCCTCTTTTGATTCCCAAAGGGACGGGGCCTTTTGGGTGGATCTAGGTGGAGCTCTCTTGGATGAAGGTTGCAGATCAGATCTTGACTTTTTCGAATGAACCAAGAGATCTGACAGGAGGGGAAGGGATGGCTTAAATACCCCCTGCCCAGATCTGGCTGTTGAACAAGTTTGGGGGCGGATTATCCGCCCCCAGGACGGATACTCCGGGTGAAAATCCGCCCCCTCTCTAGGGATGGCGCCTTGGCGAACTTGATGAAGATCTTGGGGGTGGGGGATTATTCACCCCCCTTCAGGGGCGGATTATCCGGCGGGGCCAGAAAATCCGGCCGAAACTCCGGCCCCCTCTGGGGGTTGCGCCTTGGCAAACTTCAAGCTGTGCATGAGGGGCGGATTATCCGGCGGGGCCGGAAAATCCGGCCAAAACTCCGCCCCATCTCTGGGGGTGCGCCTATCTGGGAAAGGGGTGGGGCGGATTATCCGCCCCCCAAAGGCAGATTCCTTTTCCTTGTTCAACAATGAGAACTGCAGCACTTCAACACACATTAAATAATCCTTGATATTGTTATCTAACACACAAAACACTAGGGATTATGAAATGTTCTTTCAATCTCCCCCTTTTTTGTTTTAGATGACAATATTAGGATTTGCAATAAAACCTACTGACAACACCTTTAGAGAAATGAAAGAGGCTCCCCCTAGATGTGTGCCTAATTAATATTTTCATTTGAATACAAATGCACACACTCAAGAGCAAGCAACTTTCATAACAAAGACAGGTAAAACTAGGTGAGTTAGGAAACAAGATCATACCACCGTGATGTGAAAAGAGCCCAAGTGAATAGAGAGAATATTAGGCTCCAGGCACATCCCACAATATTGATGTATACACTAGATAATCCCATGATTCCATATGCCATCAATAGAATACCACACTTCATATATAAATCCAGAATTCCATATGAGTAGGTCCACATGATAAATCCAGAATTCCAGAGATCCATACAGAGTAACATACGACAGAGTCTTAAGCAAACCAAGTACAAAATAACAAATAAGTTCACGCTAAAAGGGCACAAGCAAGCAAATGGAACGAATAAAATAGAAGCAAGAGCTTGTGCCCGACCCATGCAAATCCGAGACCTAATAGAACTACCTCTCCCCCTTTGGCATTGAAATGCCAAAAAGGAAGAGGAGCGATGCTAGCATGCCAGAAGATCATGCCTTCTCATCCTCGTCGTAGTCATCCTCGTTCCCTTCCTCTTCATCGTACTCATCATCATCATCATCATCATCACTAGCTGGAGGAGTGGGTGCCCTCGGGGGTGGAGGGAAGAGGCAACTCTCGAGCTCTCCATAGTTCAGCCCTGAAGTGTTCCACTGAGCATATTGATACGCCCAATTTGCATCACCATTCTATATCATAATTTACCTCTATTCATTGATATTTGTCTTATTATGAGGTATTACCTATGGCTTCTCATCTTTTTATGCATGTTGGATGATTCCTGGAGGATGGACTGCCGGAGTCTGGATTCTGATGGAAAAGAAGGCGTTTCAGTTCAATTTCGCGAAGATCAGAAAAATACCAGAAAAATATGAAAACATATTATTTCACCAGAAGACGAAGGAAGCCAGAAGGAGGAGCGAAGGGGGGGCGCAGGGGGCCCACACCCCCTAGGCATGGGCCCACCTAAGGTCGCGCCTAGGGCAGGTGTGGCCCACCTGCCCGGCCTCCGACTCTCCCCCTTCACCTATAACTTCCCTACGGAACCCTAATACCAGGGGAGCGACCACATATAGATTTCCGCCACCTTTGGGAGGCGGAAAACACCGAGAGAGAAAGATCTCTCCGGCAGACAGATTTCTGCCAGGGGAATTCCTTCCCGGAGAGGGGAGACCATCGCCATCAACATCATCATCAAGCTAGTCTTCATCGGGATCATCATCATTATCATTATCATCATCATCCACAACATCATATCCACCAGCACCATCATCATCACTCCATCCCGCTGTAACAATTGTGTTGGATATTGCTTTAGTTATTAGGGGAAAATTTCCCGGTGTTGATTACTATTGTAGTTGATGCTTGTGAGTGGAACCATTGAATTATTGTTTATGTTCAGATTATTATCCATTACCATATCCTCTTTGATCTTGATCCATATGATGTCTTGTGAGTATTTTGTTGTGTTCTTGAGGACATGGGAGAAGTCATGTTGTTAGTATTGGATTTGTGTTGAGTTACTATTCAATGATTTAGTATTTAAGTTGTGGTGCTATTCTTCTAGTGTGTCATGTGAACATCTACTACATGACACTTCACCATTTATGGGCCTAGGGGGATGCATTGTGTATTTGGCTACTAATCGTGGGGTTGTCGGAGTGACAGAAACCTGAACCCCCGTTAGGACACCTTTGCACAAGGGAGCATAGGATCTCAGAGTTTAAGGTTGTGGTTAGATTTATATCTTAATTACTTTCCTATAGTTAAGAATGTTTGCAGGGGGTTTAATCACAAGTATATATTAGTCCTAGGAAGGGCGGTATTTTAGCACAGGTTCACCCACACAACAGTTACAAACACCAAAGAAGAGTACTCAGCTATTTGAAGCGAAAGCACTTGACAGAATTACCATGTGTCCTCGAGAACGTTTGGTCCTTATAAGTATTTCCACCGGCTTGTCCTTTGCTAAGAAAGGATTGGGCCACTTGCTCCGTTTGTTCATTACTTTTGTTACTTGCTCTTTGTTTTGTTGCCTTGTCAGAAAACCACTAAAAATCCGTTTGCTAAGTATTCACAGGGATTTCCTGCTCCGTACCATTGTTTAGCACCTTCTGCTCCTCGTTGGGATCGACACTCCTATTTATCAAAAGTACTACGATACACCCCCCTATACTTGTGGGTCATCAAGACTATTTTCTTGCGCTGTTTCCGGGGAGTGAAGCGCTATTGAAGAGTGGAACTGGTAAAGAAAACTTCGACTGTGAGTATTTCCTTTTGTTACTGTTTGTTGCTTTGTTTCCAATATGGATAACCCACTTGGTTTTCTGTTTGGGAGAACTACTACCACTGAAAGGGTAGTAGATGAACTACTACTTGTTGAGATGGATCCTTTTAAGATACCTACATGTATTATTAATCGTGTTATGGATAATTATTATTTTGGGGATGGAACTGTCCATCCTGATGATCACTTGCTTTTTATCCATGAATTATACGGGTTGTTTAAGTGTGCAGGTATCACAACTGAACAGGTGAGGAAGAAGTTACTCTCCATATCCTTGAAAGGGAGAGCTGAGTCATGGTATAAGCTGCTGAAGAATGGACAATCCATGGAATGGGAGGAGATGGCATCTATCTTTTACTCTAAATTTTATCCTTCCTGTGAAATCCATAAGGATAGAAGTATTATATATAATTTTTGGCCTCTTGATGGAGAGAGTACAACTCGAGCTTGGGGGAGATTGAAGTTATTAATGCTTAAATGTCCTATTTATGAACTCCCTAACAATATTATTCTCAATAACTTTTATGCTAGGCTTTCTCTTCATGATAAATATTTACTAGATGCTTCTTGTGCTAGATCATTCACACGTATGAAAGAAGAAGCTAAATGGGATCTTGTAGACTATATTCAAGAGAACATTGAAGCTTGGGAGAATGACAAAGGAAGAAAGTCGGGTATAAACTATGATTATGAATGCATTAAATCTTTTATGGGAACTGATGACTTCCGTGATATTTGCAATGAGTTTGGTCTTGATTCCCAAAGTATTGCCAGCTATTTTAAGGCCTTTGCCTCTTACATTGAAATTCCCAAGAAGAAGTGGGATAAGTACCATGCTCCTTATAAAGACGTTGCTAGTCATGTTCCTGTTAGAAGTACTCAAGTTTGTACTACTAATCATATTGTGCCCAAACCCCATGTTGAGAAAATGCCTTTCCCGGCTAAGGTAAAGGAGTATTCTATGATTATTAGTGCAAATAGTAAAGGTACAATAAAAACTGTGGAGCCTGGTAAGCATTTGAGTGATGAACTTGTGGTAGCTATTGTGAAAGACATTGTCACTAGAAATATAGAGGATGAGCATATTGTCTTCTATGAAGACGCTTATAATATTATTTCTCATCCTGGTAGAGTTATAAAAGCTAGTGTCCCTGTGCGTTCTATTAAAATTGGTGATCATTGCTACTATGGTTTATGTGATATTGGTGCTAGTTCTAGTGATATTCTTTATGAGATTTACAGGGAAATTATGCATGAGATTGGTCGTTGTGAGCTTAAAGACATTGATGTGGTTATTCACCTTGATAACAAGGAGACCATTTGCCCCATTGGCTTTGTAAGAGATGCGGAGGTTCTCTGTGGTAAGATTAAGTATCCTGCTGATTTTTTTAGTGCTTAATTCAGCAGCTAGCAAAACCTGTCCTATCATTTTTGGTAGACCTTTCTTGAATACTTGTGGAGCTATTATTGATTGTAAGAAGGAAAAAGTTTTAACTAAGTTTTATGGAGATTATTATGGTTTAACTTTTCCAAATTTGCTAAAGCTCCTTGTGAAAATAACTTGCCTAATAAAGATTTCAGGATGGAACAACTTACTTCTATTGATCCAGTCTATGACCTTGGACCTATTTTTGATGACTGTAAGTATGCTTATTCTGATGATAAAGTTGTTTCCAGTGACAATTATATTGTCAACTTTATTCAAAGTGCTACTGAAAGTTATTTTGAGAGAGGGAAACATGGTTTTATGCATCTCAATGATGTTAAGTTTCCTCGTTTTATGTTGACAGCTTTAAAGTTGCATCTGTTTTGTGTTCCTATGCTTGTGGCTTTTTGTTTCAACAATTCGTTTTCTCATGATACTCCCATGCATAGGAAGTGGGTTAGACTCAAGTGTGTTGGTTATTTGCTCCTTGATGCTCTCTTTCATTTCAAATATATAAATCCTACGTGAGCATCTTTGGAAGTTTCAATCCTAACTTAAAGGCATTAAAGAAAAGTACTTGTTGGGATATAACCTAAGAGTTTTGTCGAGTTTTGGAAGTTATTACCTTTGTAATAACCGCTCCTTATCCTTTTTTGTTTTGGTTTTTGTGTCAAGTTCAACTACTTTTGTGAAGTAGAGGAGTTGTGAAAAGTGGCTGTCCTGAGACAGATTTTTGTGCTGCATTGTAAAAATTCGTGAGGAATCTCAGTACTTCGGATGGAGCTGCATTTCTCTGAGCTTGTTCTCCAGGTTGTTACCCAACTTTCATCAGTTCTACACTTTTTGGTTTGAGCAACAGAAGGTCTTCGAAAAAAATCAATCTTTACCTGCTGGTCTGTTTTGACAGATTTCTGCCATCATTTGCATTTGCCTCTTACAGAAGCTTTTGTTTTGATGGGTTTTCAGTTGAAGTGTGTACCAAAGGTTTGTTGTTTTTACTTACACTAATGTTGTCTTTGAGTTTGTGCGAAAGTTTTGTATGAAGGAAATTCTTAGGAGAAAGAGGAAAGGATCTGCAGGGTTCGTCTTTGAATAGGTAAAAGTGGTGAAAACAGAAGGTTCGTGAAACCCCAATTTTTTATATTTTTGATGTTTTTAATACATAAGGGAAGTTACGAGACGAAACTGAAGAGGAAACGAAGCCCGTGGTGGAAAAACCCACCCCAGGCGCGGGCCCAGCCTGGCCGCGCCTAGAGGGGGTTTGCCACCCTCTAATTCTGTCTCCGCTTCGTTTTCGTGTCAAAACCTTCCTTATGCATTGAAACTTCGTAATATATAACCCCCCATATCCCCCGAGGTTCGTGCATCGTGTTCTCATCGTGTTTTCGTTTTGATCTGTTTCTGTCAGGAAATCTTCTCAAGTTTAGAGCGCCATGGCCTCCGTCGACGACAAAGGAAAGAAGCCCGAAGAAGAAGAACCTCAAGTTCCAAAGGAGGAGGAGATTCCGGTAGGTTATGAAGGAGACATGGAGGAGGACAAGCAACCGGACACTCGCGCTACCGTTGCAAGCATTGGTTTGGTGGCACAACCAACCCAGCTTAGGAGGACAGCACGAATGTCTACATGAGGGAGAACTCCGCGTCATATCCTCGCTCCGCGCACACTTCCTCCTAGCACCCCTTGTTCTAACCATGCAGGGAAGAAACACTCTAATTTGGAAGAATGGAGAAAGAATAACAAGGACTGGGATCCTCGGTCCGAGTTGATCATGGGCTGCATTGAGCATAATTCGGAGTTAATTCGTACTCTGACCTTCGATATGGAGGATTTGAAGAAACTTGTTGAGGATCTTATCAAGAGAACACCACCACCACCAAAGGAATAATTCGTCATCAGGTTTGGCATCCCCTTGGCTTGTTCCAAGCTTGGGGGAGTGTCGCGGTATCACCACCATTATCTTTTATCTTTTACCTTTTTAGTGGATTCATATCTTTGGTAGAGGGGTTATCTTATAGTTTGGTTGGCATGTGGAAGTATCTCTCCTTTAGTTGATTATCCATGTATCCCTTGGTGTGAGTGCCTTTATTGGATTATTAACGAGAAGTCTCATCTTTTACCTTTTTGCACTTCTTATTTTTAGTTTGCAATCTCTATTATATGATGGATATTGTTGATCAGTATTGGAATCACTTTGGGATCATCAAGTGTATCTAAATTGGTTTTGGCAAACCAAGTTCTGGTCAGTGGCATTAGTTTGAAAGAAAAAGCTTATAGGTATTTTGTATCATTTGTTTTCTTTCTTGTTGGTTCATAAGCTTAGTATTTTTTATTTAAGATTTTTTTGTTTCAAGGAAGATTGAATGTTTGGCTTTATTACTTGTATGTTTGCTTGTTTATTTCAACTCTCTTGCTTGCTACCCAGCCTTGCTAGCCAAAAACCTGTTTTGAGAAGGCATACTTCTCATTTTTCCAAAATCCTTTGAACTCGAAACTTTTGCCACTTGTGTCCACCATATCTACCTAGTAGCTTTTGCTATTCCAAGCAAATTATCAAGCTTCATCTACCTTTCAAATTAAAAAGTATTTTGTTATGTGAAAACTAGTTAGTAAAGCTCTCACGAACTTGATGGCACACTTTATTTACTTGCCCCTAATAGACTTGAACCATTGTGGACATCAAAGTTGTATATGCTTGCATCTATACGTTGGGATTAGCAGAACCGTGCTATCACGAGGAACGTTTTCAACATTGCACTTGTACCTTGTTGTACATAGTTGATATCGTGCTCTTTTGTCTATGGATGTCAACGGTGTGAAATAAAGAGGGGACTTGTAAGTCTGTAGAGTTTGTATTTTGTGTTAGAAAAACACATGGGCCGCTATCCTAAGCCATGCTCAATCATGGTGGAAACTTGTAGCATCACCATAGTGAGTCATCTATGAAGCATCCTCAATAAAAAGCTATACACATAGTAAATAAAAAGATCGCTGAGATGCTCATTGTCTGCTTGCCTTGTCATTTTGGTTATGGGAAAGCTCCTGTACCATGTGCAAGGGGTACCCCATTGGCGGTTCTCAATGATATGCAAATACTTACAATGACAAGAACTTACCTAGACCCAAAGTTGAGTATACATGAGGAGTGGCCCTCATATTCAAGGGACATGAGATTGCTAACTTATATTTCGTTAAGCATATACTCCATCTTTGTTCAGTTTAACCTTAATCATCTCAAGATGCTTATGATAGGGGCAATGAGGGCTCAAAGCTAGTAAGTACCATAATCTTTTGGAAGCTCTTTATGACTTGTAATCCCTGCTACCCTCTAAGAAGGGACCTTTCTCCCAGTTACCAGTTTGAGTCAGTAAACCTACTTCCTCTCCATCTCCAGCAAGCATTTGAGTTGTTGTGTTTCAAGCATTCATATGGTGATTTATTCAATCATGTTCTTTATCTTCCTTGTTTGCACAAAACTCTTATCTATTGAGTATTACTTTGAAAGCCTTCACTTGTGAAAAACCTTTTCGAGCAAAGGGTGCTCCTATTTTGAAACTTCTACAAAAAGCTTTTGTGATACTGTTTGTCAGGTGTTCTCTGACCAAGAACAAGTTTGCCAATTCCAATTATGATTTATCTTTATGCATCTCTATTGTGACTGATGTACTTGGTTGCAAGCTAAGTTATATAACGGTGAGTTGCTTTCTTATATGAGTTGTGCAATGGTAAGTGTGATGCTTCTTATTCATATTCTTTTATCGATACTTCACTCCATAAACCTGTGGACATGTTTATTAAGCTCAATATTCGTTTGGGGACAAGTGAAGTCTAATCTTGGGGGAGTTGATACGCCCAATTTGCATCACCATTCTATATCATAATTTACCTCTATTCATTGATATTTGTCTTATTATGAGGTATTACTTATGGATTTTCATTTGTTTATGCATGTTGGATGATTCCTGGAGGATGGACTACCGGAGTCTGGATTCTGATGGAAAAGAAGGCGTTTCGGTGCAATTTCGCGAAGATCAGAAAAATACCAAAAAATATGGAAACATATTATTTCACCAGAAGACGAAGGAAGCTAGAAGGAGGAGCGAAGGGGGCCCGTGGGGGGGGGCACACCCCCCTAGGCGCGGGCCCACCTAAGGCCGCGCCTAGGGCAGGTGTGGCCCACCTGCCCGGCCTCCGACTCTCCCCCTTCGCCTATAACTTCCCTACGGAACCCTAATACCGGGGAAGTGACCATAGATAGATTTCCGCCGCCTCTGGGAGGCGGAAAACACCGAGAGAAAAAGATCTCTCTGGCAAACAAATTTCTGCCAGGGGAATTCCTTCCCGGAGAGGGGAGACCGTTGCCATCAACACCATCATCAAGCTAGGCTTCATCGGGATCATCATCATCATCCACAAAGTCATCTCCACCAGCACCATCATCATCACTTTGTCCCGCTGTAACAATTGTGTAGGATATTGCTTTAGTTCTTAGGGGAACTTTCCCGGTGTTTCTTACTATTGTAGTTAATGCTTGTGAGTGGAACCATTGGATTATTATTTATGTTCAGATTGTTATCCATTACCATATCATCTTTGATCTTGATTCATATGATGTCCTGTGAGTAGTTCGTTGTGTTCTTGAGGACATGGGAGAAGTCATGTTGTTAGTAGTGGATTTGTGTTGAGTTATTATTCAATGGTTTAGCATTTAAGTTGTGGTGATATTCTTCTAGTGGTGTCATGTGAACGTCGACTACATGACACTTCATCATTTATGGGCCTAGGGGGATGCATTGTGTATTTGGCTACTAATCGTGGGGTTGTCGGAGTGACAGAAACCTGAACCCCCATTAGGACACCTTTGCACAAGGGAGCGTAGGATCTCAGAGTTTAAGGTTGTGGTTAGATTTATATCTTAATTACTTTCCTGTAGTTACAGATGTTTGCAGGGGGTTTAAACACAAGTATGTATTAGTCCTAGGAAGGGCGGTATGTTAGCACAGGTTCACCCACACAACACTTACAAACACCAAAGAAGAGTACTCGGTTATTTGAAGTGAAAGCACTTGAAGAATTACCATGTGTCCTCGAGAACGTTTGGTCCTTATAAGTATTTCCACTGGCTTGTCCTTTGCTAAGAAAGGATTGGGCCACTTGCTCCGTTTGTTCGTTACTTCTGTTACTTGCTCTTTGTTTTGTTGCCTTGTCAGAAAACCACTAAAAATCCGTTTGCTAAGTATTCACAGGGATTTCCTGCTCCATACCACTGTTCAGCACCTTCTGCTCCTCGTTGGGATCAACACTCCTATTTATCGAAAGTACTACGATACACCCCCTATACTTGTGGGTCATCACATATGGCTCCAGAGCAGTAGGAGGTGGTGGATGGCCAGTGGCACCTGATACATGGTGAAGAATAAGCTGCTGAGTGTGAGCCATCTCATGGCTCCTCCGGTACTCCTCATACTGTCCCTTGTGAGTATCTATGCCCATGCAAAGGATGTTCCGCTGGAACCAATTGAGCTGCTTGACCTCGCGTGCCATTGGGACACGGCGGAACAACGACCACTAGCCCTTGCATCATGCATGAAGGACTCAAGGACAGTGGAAGGGTGATAGGTCTTCTGAGCCTTGTTGTAGATTTTCTTGGGCCTATGAATATGCCTGTAATTGGTAACGGCTGTCCATGGCGCCGCCAAGCCCATCCTAGTTAATCGGGTAAGTGGACACCCATGGCAGGGGCAAATTTATTTACGGACAGCCACGGTGCCACCGCTACCGCCGCCGGCGACCCGCATCGAGACCCTGTGGCGCTGGCCTGGTGCCATGCCCAGCGGAAAACCCGGCCGTCGCGGCCCCATCGCTCCGCTCCTCATCCCCTTTGCTACTCTGCCCAATTGAGTTCAGTCATGACTGTCGCCACGAGCATGGTGATGGTCAACCTTTGTCTTGGCGGTGGGAAGAGGGGCCGGGCGGAGTTCCCGGCGCCGACGGCAGCAGGGAAACGGCATGGATGGCGGCAGGGGCGGCTCCCGTGTTGGTTATTGAGGATTGGAGATAAAGATCGACCCATACTGGGAGAAGACGGAGGCCAAGAGTGAGTAGACGGAGGCAGGAGGCGGGGCTCGCGTGCCGGCGGCGGCCGCTGCCTAGTACGACCGAAGGAGGAAAACGACCGCGGCGTCCGTCAAGGGGAATCGCTGGGCTGATTTGATTTTTTTTGTGGAGGCGAGAAGATAGGGAATAACAGGGAAACGTGGGATCCAGGGGATACGTGTTCTAGCGATGATGCGGAAAATTGTGCCTCCCGCTGTTTCATTGATTTATTTAGACTTTGATGGACACCACGACACTAAGCTGGTATTTGGTGGGTAAAATTATAGTCCCACTGATTTAATCGGCACAAACGGCATACCAACGGGCAGCCACGGACGTGGCCACTTACAGGCTGACCTGTGAACACCATCCAAATCAGTGTCAAAGTCCTCATGGAGCAACATATGCTTGATGAGCATCATAATAAAAGGAGCATATGGGATGGAGAGCCTGTTGATCATAGCATCAGTCATCTCATGATATATATATAGTCCATGACATCCAGTCTATAACCTGTAGATGAACCAGAATTGGTGGCACACACGTGAAAAAAGGCGAGAAGGGGAACCAGGTGATCGTGGATCTTATCATTGTTTCCACCACTTGGAGAGATGCTTTCCAGAAAAATGCCAACAAGGGTGGCATACAAAGGCGACAGGCCAGCGAAAGTACCAACAATGCCATCAGGTGTCAGGCATGGAGCAAGCACAGTGTCCTTGGATGGCCTGAGTGGAGAAATGATGCGGTGGCCAGAAGGAGTGCCACGACCATGGAAAGCATACCCAAGAACCTGCCCAAAAGTGCGGAAGTCCGACTGAATCATTGTTTTTCCGGTCATCCACTTCATAGTGCGACACTCATCACCGCGAATCACAAGTGTTGAGAAAAACTGCCTCACCACCGAGGAATCATAGTTGCATTGTAGAGTCATAAGGTGGTGAAGCCCCATCTTGTTAGTCACATCCAAAGCTTCACAGAGTCTTGCCTTGGATTGGGCCTCAGTCATATTCATGGGATACATGGGGCAAAGCTTGAGAGTAGCATACACATCATCATGAATAGCCCGAAAATGTGCACACGAAAACATGGAATCTTCCGGAGGGCCATCACTGGGCCTCGTCATAGTAATCAGTTTGGCGAATGGTGGAATACCGAATGCTGTCCATAGCCTTGTAGTTGGGCCTAGACTGCTTTCCCTTGCGAGATGCAACCCTCTTGGTTTTCTTTGCTGCCTCTGCCATTCGTTCAGCCTCTCTTGCTTCTCTGAGAACCTCTGTTTCGTTAATAAACGTCCCTTCTGCAGTGGGCTTGAGATAACGAGCACAGGAATGACGAGTGAAGGTCTTAGTATCCTTGGAACCACCTATGACAAGCATGGGCGAGATAGCATGGGGATAAGCACACACACAAGTCCAGGAGAAATGTTAGAAATAGTATAAAAACAATCCATGAGCCAAGGATGTGCATTGCAGAAATCAGAACCAAACCAGAACAATTTTTAATCTCCAGGCCGGATTATCCAGCCCTGGCAGGGGAGGATAATCCGCCCCCCGCAAAAAAATTCTGGAATGGCCCAGATTTACCAAGACAAAACAGATCGGGTACTAGGGTTTCAATACTACTGATTCTAACAAGCAGGGGAAACACATAGTATCTTCTACAACGAGATTTCCACAAAGAACAATGAATCCCATACAAAAGGAGAGAGATGAGGGAGTTAACCTCACTCATTGGAGGAAAATCGCGGAGGAGGAGATACCCGAAGGAGAGGGGAAGAAGATCCAGGGAGGGCCCAGAGAATCCGGTGGTCAAATCGACTCCGGGGAGGGGCGGATGCTCCGACGACGGCTTGGGACAAAGCTAGGGTTGGGGGAGGACTGGCTGCTCTATTTGAGCCTGGCCTCCCGACCCAGCCCTTTAGACGTAGAAATCGCCTGGGGCGGATAATCCGCCCCCCACTTGGGGCGGATAGTCCGCCCCTTCCCCTCTGAATTTTCTGTTTGCACAGATTCAGGCTGGAGCACCCTTGCAAAACCCCTCGATGGTGTATAGAGGACTTGTGTGCAAGAATAGATGGTTCATAGGGGGAAAAGGCTTGGGTTTAGAGCAACAAACTGAGATGGTACTACACACCCAAAGTTGCAAGAATAAATCAAACAAAAGCCAAAATTGGATGTGTTTTCCATAAGAACAAAGTAATATGCAATAAGAGCCAAAGAGATCCACTAGGAACCAATTCTTCTCAAGGAATAGGGCGGTGGCTGAAGCCACCATGTTGGAGCACATGGCATGACACCGCGAAGATGTATCTTGAGTTCAAAACCAATGCTCATCAATAAGCCACATATCACAAAATGATATTAAGGGAAATGATTTGTCTTGCTTTCGGCATTATGGGGGGAGGGTTATCCCAATCAATTAGGACCACACTCCCCCTATGTCTATGCCCGCATCTAAACCAAATACATGAATAAGAGTAAGTGAGTGTGCAAGGGTAGTCAAGCCAATCTCCTTTGTTTGCATTGGAGTAAATGAGCTCAAGATGACACTTTGTTTGCATTGGATTAGCAACGCCATTGAGATCCGTCATCTTGAACCTCTTGAGCATGTCTTGGATGTACTTAGCTTGATTAATAAAAGTTCCCTCTCTAAGTTGTTTGATCTCGAAACCAAGAAAGAACCTCAATTCTCCCATCATAGACATCTCAAACCTGTCAGTCATAAGCTTTGAAAATTCATCGTTAAAAGCTTGGTTAGTAGAGCCAAAAATAATGTCGTCTACATATAGTTGGCATACAAAAAGCTCCCCATTAACCTTCTTAGTAAAAAGAGTGGGATCGATTTGCCCAACTTGGAATCCACGGTCTAACAAAAGCTCTTTAAGGTGCTCATACCATGCACGTGGGGCTTATTTAAGGCCATAGAGCGCCTTATCGAGTTTGTAGACATGGTTCGGAAATTTGGGATCCTCAAAACCCGAGGGTTGCTTGACGTATAACAACTCATGTAGTGGACCATTAAGAAACGCACTCTTAACATCCATTTGCTGTAATTTAAAATTATGATGAGCAACATAGGCAAGAAGGATACGGATGGACTCAAGACGAGCCACAGGAGCATAAGTCTCGCCAAAATCAATTCCTTCCACTTGAGAGAATCCTTGTGCCACTAGCCTTGATTTATTGCTCACAACAATGCCATTTTCGTCTTGTTTGTTTTTGAAGATCCACTTGGTGCCGATAACATTGCGGCACTCTTTGGGTTTCTCTACGAGCTTCCAAAACTTGTTGCGCTTGAAGTTATTTAATTCATCATGCATTGCAACCACCCAATTGGGATCTTCAAGAGCATCAAAGACCTTCTTTGGTTCAACCATAGAAATGTGAGCTTGATGATCACAGAAGCTTGCAAATTCTCTTATAGTGGACACCCTTCTTCGTAGATCACCGGAAACCTTGTCAAGAGTGTGGCCCCTTAACTCAAGATTCCGATCAGCACAAGCCTTGCAACGATCCTCAGTTTCCTTATTGTTTCTAGAGGGAGTTGGTTCAGCATTTGGATCCTTGTCTTGTTCACTACCTTGCCCTTGATCTTGATCTGAACTGATAGCAGGAGCTTGATGCTGAACAGATTCTTCAGGGCCGGATAATCCGCCCCTAGATGGGCCTAACTATCCGGCCTAGGAGATGCGGCTGCAACTTCCTCTTCCTGTGAATGCCTGACAGAGCTGGGAGATCCAGGACCGGATAATCCGCCCCCGGGGGCCGGATTATCCGGCCTGGAATTTTCTTGGCTATTTTCTTCTCCTTCTGATCCCCTAGGACGTGTTGGAGTGCTAGGGGCGGACTGTCCGCCCCTTGGAGGGGGTGGATAGTCCGTCCTGGGACTATCATTTTGCCCAGAAGACTGATGATCTTCAGGGGGTTGCCGTGTTGGTGCAGAGTTTTCTCCAGCAGTAGGGGCTTGTTGATCTTGTGTAGATGAGGGATCCACTTGAGTGGAGCATTGTCCTTCCCGATCCGCCACAAGGGGTTCCTCCATGGGGCGGAAAAATCCAACGCCCATTCTTCTTATGGCATCTTGGGGTATTTCAACATCTGTATCACAGACATCAACTTGCCCCACTTGGGAGCCGTCATTTTCATCGAACTCCACACTACAAGATTCTACAACAGTCCCGGTGAGCTTGTTGTAGACTCTATAAGTGTGGGATTCGGCACCGTAACCAACAAAAATACCTTCTAAAGCCTTGGACTCAAATTTGTACAAGCGGACACCTTTGATAAGAAAGAAACACTTACAACCGAATACCCTGAAGTATGAGATGTTGGGCTTGTTACCGGTAAGTATTTCATACGGAGTCTTGTCCAAGATTTTTCGGAGGTAGAGTCGGTTAGATGAGTGACAAGCGGTGGATATGGATTCAGCCTAAAAGTTGTAAGGAGACTTGAATTCATCCAACATTGATCTTTCCATATCCATCAAAGTGTGGTTCTTCCTCTCGGCTACACCATTTTGTTGAGGGGTGTACGCAGCGGAATATTGATGTCTTATCCCCTCTTCACTCAGAAACTCATTCAAGGTGTAGTTCTTGAACTTTGAGCCGTTGTCACTTCTTATTGGCAAGATAGGAACATTGTGTTGATGTTGAACTTCATTGGCAAAGTCAATGACCGTTTATTGAGTCTCACTCTTTAGCTTGAAGAAATAGACCCATGTATATCTTGAGTAATCATCGACAATGACCAAGCAATATTTCTTCCCACCGAGACTGGCATGAGATGGAGGACCAAATAAGTCCACATGAAGTAACTCCAAGATTCTCTTTGAAGAAACAATAGTCTTCCTCTTAGGACCACTATTGTGGGGATAGTCATGCATTTTGCCTTCAACACAAGCCCTGCAAACGCGATCTTTGGCAAAGGAAACATTGTCTTTTAGTCCAAGGATGTGGCCACCCTTGTGAAGGCTTTGCAAAGTTCTCATGTTGACATGGGCTAAACGGCGATGACATAGCCATCCCACGTCGGCCTTTCCGAATAAGCACATCGGACCCGAAGTGGTTTTCCCCGAAAAGTCCACCACATACAGGTCATTTTCGACGTACCCAACGAAAGCGACCTTTAGAAACTTGCTCCACAAGAGTACCACCAAATCATCATCAATGAAAACAACAAAGACCATCTTACCAAGGGCACGAATGGAGAGTAAGTTGTAACCGAGGGTCTTGACAAGCATGATGTCCACGAGAGAGATATCGTGAGCAACCACAACCTTGCCAAGACCCAATACCTAAGATTTAGACTTATCACCATAGGAGACTGTAATATTATCATGGTTGGGTTGCATCTCTATGATGATCTCCTTTCTTCCGGTCATATGACTAGTGCATCCACTATCCAGCACCCATTTAGACCCACCGGAAGCATAGCCCTGCAAGAGAATTACTTTTTGATTTTAGGTACCCATCTTTCAATGGGTCCTTTCATGTTAGTAACAAGGGTCTTTGGAACCCAAATAGACCAAGCAGCATATTCATCAAAAGGACCAACATAATAAGCATAAACATCGCCATAATAATCACAAAAGAGTTCATAATTTGGATTGTGAGAACCTGCAAAACCAATATTGTTAGTTTTGTCTTTTGTGACATTCTTCTCAGCGGTGCTTGTCTTTGATTGTACACTCTTGGTCTTGTTTTTCTTGTTCTTCTTCTTCTTGGACTTGGTGACATACCCAAGTCCCTCTTTACCCAGATTTGATCTTTGCTTGCCAAGCACCTCATCAAGAACTCCCTTATCTTTGGGAGTAGTGTCATTGACAAGCCCTTCTTCCACACAAGCATTTTCTTTGTGACCATATGTTGATTTAGATGTGCTAGGAACATCATACTTGGTCAATCGAGTTTGGAGCAGATCATGTGACTCATTGAGAATGGAGAATTCACTTTTCAATGCCCCGTGAGCAATGTCAAGTTTCTCCAATTCCTCGGAGAGTCTAGCATGAGCAGCCCCAAAGTCAATCTTTTCCTTCTTTAACTTATTTGCTTTGGCAACTACATTGCCACGTTCTTTAACAAGCTTTGCCACCATTTCTTCATGTGAATCTTCAATGGACTCAAGCCTCTCTTCAAGAGAAGCCCGAGCCTCTTCTAGAGCATTATTTAAGGATGCAATTTCCATTGCATCTTCCCTTTCAATTCTGCCCTTTTCTTCGAGGAGTACTTTATTTTGGGCCAGCTGGTCCATAAGAGCCTCAAAATGTATTTTGTGCTCACCTTTCAAGTTAGTGAAGAAATAGTCCAAAGCAATAATCTCTTCTTTAACCTTAAGACTAGTAGGATCATCCATGTCAATCATAGCCTTAGGAAAAGAAGAGTTAGAAGTAGATACCTCAGAACCTATTGCCATGAGGCAAGTAGCGTTCTTGTTGATGACGTTTTCGTTCGGGGAGTCGAAGAGTGATGTTAGTGTAGATGTGGTGGCTATAGCAGCCACCTCATGAGAGCTATCATCCTCGTCCTCGTCTTCACTTCCCGACGAATATTCTTCTTGAGCCACTAGAACAATCTTTGCTTGCTTCTTGAAGGCGGCATTCTTCTTTACAAATTGTTTCTTGCACAGAGCCTTTGACTGTTCCTTGAGAATAAGTATTCCTCCATTATCTTCCCTACTTTGATATGGACACTCAGCTACAAAGTGCAGCCGGTTGATGGTGCTCGACGTGGCACTTCATTGGCAACCCAAAGCGCAGGGTGTGAAGAGCAAGCAACAAGTTTTCCCTCAGTTGAGACCGAGGTTATCGAAATAGAAGGAGGAAGGAAACGCCACACAGGTGTTGCAAGCAACACAGAGACCTGCACAACACAAACTCAAGACTTTGCCCCAACGAATCAGTGAGGTTGTCAAGCTCACCGGTTTTCTGTAACAAAGGATTAAACGTATGGTGTGGAAGGTAATGGTGGTTTGCAGCAAGTAAACAAATAACAGTGGAAGATGTATCAATGGTAAAGACTGGACGGGGTCCACAGTTCACTAGAGGTGCTCGCCTTAGATAAACAACATGGCATGAAGGGTAAACAAATTACAGCAGGGCAATTGACAGGAACTGAGCAAGGCATAACAATGCAATTACTAGTCAGAAAGATCCTACGAGGTTGATTGGGCAATACAACAAGATACATAGACCGCCATCTAACTGCATCTATGACTAGAAGTCCACCTTCAGGTTATCATCCGAACCCCCTCCAGTATTAAGTTGCAAGCAACAGACAACTACTTTAAGCAAAGTGTGTAAGGTAAACAGTCCACATATTCCATGAACAAGAGACCGTTGTTTTCTCCCTAGTAGCAACAACACATCTACAATCGAAGAATTATTGTCAGTTCCCTTGGAAACTAGAGGCATGAACCCACTATCGAGCATAAATACCCCCTCTTGGAGTCACTAGCAACTACTTGGCCAAGATAACCACTAGCAACGAAGAGCATGCAAGATCACAAACAACACCGACATGATAGAATCATAAAGACAAAACCATTAGTCAAACCAACATAATAACCTCAATATCCATCGGATCCCCGCAAACACAACATGCATGATTATAAATAGATTAGATCTTGATCATGAACGCAGCTCACAAGATCTATACATGAAAGCACAAAGGAGGAGATACAACCATCTAGCTACTACATGAACCCATAGTCCAAGGTGGAACTACTCACGCATCATACCGGAGAGAAGGCCTCCAGGATGATCTCCCCTCCGGCAGGGTGCCGGGAAGAACTTCAGATCCCCCCGATCTAGGGACAATGGTGGCGGCGGCTACAGACGGTTTTGTAGATTTCTGATCGGGTACTCAGGGTTTCTGCATCGGGGGATTTTTATAGGCGAAGGGGATACCGAGGAGGCAACTAGGTCTGGCAAACCCTAGCCAGGCATGGGCTAGGGCCCACCCACGCCTAGGGTGGGTCTGGCCCCCCTGGCTGGCCCCTCCGGCTCTCCTATGGACTTCTTGTTCCCCATGGAAAGTAATTGACTTTGTCCTTTGTCCCGTCCAATTCCGAGAATATTTCTTTACTAACTTTTCTGAAACCAAAAACAGCAGAAAACAGGCATCTGGCACTGTTGCAACTTGTTAGTAGGTTAGTACCAGAAAACATGTAAAAATCACCTCAAAGTGTGGATGAGTAAAGCAAAGTAGATACTAAACAAGCATGGACCATAAAAAATTATAGATACGTTTCCAACGTATCAACATCCCCAAGCTTAACTCCTGCTCGTCCTCGAGTAGGTAAGTGATAAATAGAATAATGTTTGAGGTGACATGCACCCTCACAATAAAGATCCAACCATTTGCAAGCATTGAAAGCTGGGATGAAAGAACTCTAAACATGTGCATGAAAGATGGAGTTATAACAATAGTACATAGTAACTATGCATGCAACATGACAAGCTACAAACAAAGATCATGAATAGCATGCATTGAAAAACATTTGTTTGTTTCACATGCAGAAAACATAGCATAGTGGCAATCAGCTTGTCCCTCATAGAGTAGCAAAAAATGCAGAGGACACCTCCAAAGTTCACAAGGGTGACTAGAAACAAGTAGCACAAGAGCAAGTAATAACACAATATGCATCAATTAATAAGCTTTGGAACACTGCACACAGAATGACAACTATGCTCTCTTAATGGTGCCTAAAGGTAGAAGGTGGAGACTCAATAGTGGTGGAAGAAAGGCCTTTTTGCAAAGAAAGCAGGGATTACAAGTTTCAAAAAGAGCTTCCAAAAATTATGGTACTTGTTAGCTTTCAGCCCTCATTGCCCCTATCATAAGCATCTTGAAGTGGTTAAGATTAAAGTGGCAAAGCTGGAGTATATGCTTGACAAAGTATAAGTTGGCAATCTCAAGTCCTTTGAATACGAGGCCCACACCTCATGCATACTCAACTTTGGGTCCGGGTAAGTTCGTTTCACTGTAATTATTTGCATATCATTAAGAACCGCCAACGGGGTACCCCTTGCCATGGTACAGGAGCTTTCCCATAACCAAAATGACAAGGCAAGCAGACAATGAGCATCTCAACAATCTTTTTATTTATCGTATGCAGAACGTTTTATTGAGGATGCTTCATAGATAGCTCATTATGGTGATGCTGCAAGTTTTCACCATGATTAGGCATGGCTTAGACTAGCGGCCTAGACGTTTCTCTAACACAAGATACAAACTCCATGGACTTACAAGTTCCCTCTTTATTTCACACCGGTTACATCCATAGACAAAAAAACGTGATATCAACTGAGTACAAAGTACAAGTGCAATGTTGAAAATGTTCCCCGTGACAGCACGGTTCTGCTAATTCCAACTTATAAGTGCAAGCATATACAACAAAGTTGTCACAATGGTTCAAGTTTTTAGGGGCAAAGAATAAAGTGTGCCATCAAGTTCGTGAGGGCTTTAATCACTAAGTTTTCACATAACAAAATAGTTTTTAATTGGAAGATAGTTGAAAACAAGAATATACTTGGAATGGTGTAACACACCATGCATAGGAGTTTATAGTGGACACTTTGGAATAACTTGGTTTCTTGGAAGTTGAAAGCATGAGTAGAGCTTGCTCATACAAGTGGAGGCTAGCAAAAGACTGGGAGCAACCAACTAAGAGAGCAATAATGACCATAATCATGCAGTGCAACAAAGCATACTAATCAAAGCAAAGAATGGTACTACAAGTCAAGGACTAAATGATCATATAGGCTAATGGTGACTTGTGAGAGTCATAACATGGTGTAAGCATGTGCCAAGTCAACCCAAGCAAAACATCAAAGAAGAATACCACAATACTATGCTTTTGCATGCTAAAACAACGCATAATTTCTTCAAGGCACACTAAGCAATCCCAATTGTTTGGAACAAGACATGCTACAGCAATAATCACTAAGCATAAGTTCAAAACAACACCTAGCATGTCATGCTAAAGTCTAAGTCACAGTCAATGTAAGCTCCTCTTGCACTTCAAGCAAGAACTTACTACTCCTCTCTAATACCAAGCAAACTTATTTGCAAAACAACACAGGGAGAATGGGGGTCCAAACTACTTAACAAAACTAAATAAACTAAGCAAAGCAAACAAAAACTAAGACGCTCCAAGAACAACACAACTGTGCATGAAACAATAAAAACAAAGTGTCTAGACATGCCTGAGGTTTTTATTGATGAAGAAGGGGATGCCTTGGGCATCCCCAAGCTTTGACGCTTGTACCTCTTGGGATATTTTTTGGGGTGACACCATGGTGGCATCCCCAAGCTTGAGATTTTGTCCATTCTTCATCTCATTGCATCATTCTCTCTCTACACCTGAAATGTTTCCTTCATAGAAAACTTCACACAATCTTCATTAGCAACATTAGTGTATTCAAAAGATATTAGACCACTGGCAAAGCTTTGTAACAACAAGTATTTTCACTAAAAACACAAGCTACTGTAGTAACTACTTCAAAAATCTCAATTTATCTAAAGAGAACTCAAAAAGGAATCAATAAGAAGCAAATACAAATAATGACAGAAATCTGTCAAAACAGACGAGCAGGTAGAAACTTAATTTTTCGAACATCTTCTGTTGCTCAAATCAAAAAGTCTTGAACTAACGAAAGTTAGCTAACATACTGGGGGATTTATTCGTAAATTTTGAGCTCAATCCGAGTTACAGATCCCCCTCACGATTTTTTTTGTGGAGGACATAAATCTGTTTCGGAACAGCAACTCCCCAAATCTTACTTCCCTCTCATTAGAGGTCATTTTTGGCACAAAAAGCAAACAAAAAGGATAAGGAGAGATTATTACTGAAGTAATAACTTCCAAGACTCAAGAAAACTCTTGGGTTATCTTCCAACAAGTACTTTTCTTTAATGCCTTTAAGTTAGGCACAAGAAGCAAGAAGAATCAAGTATTTTCAAATGAAGAAGCAACCTTCTTGTTCTTTCCCTTCTTACCTTTCTTATTTTCCTTAGGGAAGATATGATTGCTTACCGGAGGAGCAAAATGCATGATACCTTTTCCCACATCTATTACTTCCCCAAGGTGTTTCAGTAGAGACCTTCCAAGTGTGATCTGTCCCTTGCCTACACATTCAATAACAAGATAATCAGTAGTCACCATTTTCCCTGAGATTTTTGTAAACACACCTTCATCTATTCCAATGGGTGATATAGTGGCATTGCTGGTAAGATATATTTCCTCTCCTCCTTCAATAAGCCCCCAAAGACTCAAGGAATCAAAAATATCTTTAGGCATGAGGCAAAATTCAGACATGATATCGCAGCGAGCATCAAAAAGTGTAGTGTTTATTGAGACTTTGATTGTGGGAAACCATTTTGAAGGCTCGGATTTATGGGAATATAATCATGGTAAGCCCTAAGAGTGTGATAGCAACTATTCATAACAGGAATACTGGTCTCAAGATGGTTCAACCTAGCAAAAATACTTGTGAAAGAGGAAACAGACTTGCCAGGTGTACCATAGATCATGATTAATTTCCTTATGGCATCATAAGATTTATCCTCAGTACATAGCAAAAAATCTTTCTCAGCCACAGCATCCAAAGCATATCTATAACGAAGAGCAATACCGCGGTAGAAACTATCAATAACCAAGCTGAGGCTTACCTCAGGATCAGTTTCTCTCTGGAAAGCAGAGATTCTGGACCAAGCTTCTTTAAAACTTTCTTCACTTTTTTGCTTAAAAGTAGAGATTTCTACCATAGGGAAAATAAAGGTTGATCCAAAACCCGACATGGCAGCAACTAGAGCAGGAACTAATCTTTTTTTGTTTTTGAATAAAGCAAGCAAACCAAACTAGACTATTTGGGGGGGGGTTTGGAAAGAGGCAAACAAAACCAAGCAAAAGAAACAAAGCAAACTAAAAACAAAGTAAAGAGAAAGGAAGTGAAGGACTCCCCTAGTAAAGACGTCCTTAGCCTTCCCGGCAACGGCGCTAGAAAGACTTTGATGGTGCTCGACGTGGCACTTCGTTGGTAACCCAAAGCACAGGGTGTGAAGAACAAGCAGCAAGTTTTTCCTCAGTTGAGACCAAGGTTATCGAACCAGAAGGAGGAAGGAAACGTCACACAGGTGTTACAAGCAACACGGAGACCTGCATAACACAAACTTAAGACTTTGCCCCAACGAATCAGTGAGGTTGTCAAGCTCACCGGTTTGCTGTAACAAAGGATTAAACATATCGTGTGGAAGGTAATGGTGGTTTGTAGCAAGTAAACAAGTAACAGTGAAAGATGTATCAATGGTAAAGACTGGACCGGGTTCCATAGTTCACTAGAGGTGCTCTCCTTAGATAAACAACATGGCATGAAGGGTAAAAAAATTACAGCAGGGCAATTGACAGGAACTGAGCAAGGCATAACAATGCAATTACTAGTCAGAAAGATCCTACGAGGTTGATTGGGCAATACAACAAGATACATAGACCGCCATCTAACTGCATCTATGACTAGAAGTCCACCTTCAGGTTATCATCCGAACCCCCTCCAGTATTAAGTTGCAAGCAACAGACAACTACTTTAAGCAAAGTGTGTAAGATAAACAGTCCACATATTCCATGAACAAGAGACCGTTGTTTTCTCCCTAGTAGCAACAACACATCTACAATCAAAGAATTATTGTCAGTTCCCTTGGAAACTAGAGGCACAAACCCACTATCGAGCATAAATACCCCCTCTTGGAGTCACTAGCAACTACTTGGCCAAGATAACCACTAGCAACGAAGAGCATGCAAGATCACAAACAACACCGACATGATAGAATCATAAAGACAAAACCATTAGTCAAACCAACATAATAACCTCAATATCCATCGGATCCCCGCAAACACAACATGCATGATTATAAATAGATTAGATCTTGATCATGAACGCAGCTCACAAGATCTATACATGAAAGCACAAAGGAGGAGATACAACCATCTAGCTACTACATGGACCCATAGTCCAAGGTGGAACTACTCACGCATCATACCGGAGAGAAGGCCTCCAGGATGATCTCCCCTCCGGCAGGGTGCCGGGAAGAACTTCAGATCCCCCCGATCTAGGGACAATGGTGGCGGCGGCTACAGACGGTTTTGTAGATTTCTGATCGGGTACTTAGGGTTTCTACATCGGGGGATTTTTATAGGCGAAGGGGAGACCGAGGAGGCTGCCAGGGCTGGCAAACCCTAGCGAGGCGCGGGCTAGGGCCCACCCGCGCCTAGGGTGGGTCTGCCCCCCTGGCTGGCCCCTCCGGCTCTCCTTTGGACTTCTTGTTCCCCACAGAAAGTAATTAACTTTGTCCTTTGTCCCGTCCAATTCCGAGAATATTTCTTTACTAACTTTTCTGAAGCCAAAAACAGCAGAAAACAGGTATCTGGCACTGTTGCAACTTGTTAGTAGGTTAGTACCAGAAAACATGTAAAAAGCACCTCAAAGTGTGGACAAGTAAAGCAAAGTAGATACTAAACAATCATGGAGCATAAAAAATTATAGATACGTTTCCAACGTATCACCGGTCTCCGCAGTTAAAATATGTTCTCAACTTGGGACCATTTTCCTTTCTTCTATAAGCTCCACTCTTGCGTTCTAGTTCAGATTTTGCCTGGGCCAGGTCCTTCCAAAAGTTTCTAGCATAGAAGGCCATGTATTGTCCATGGATTCTTTTTACATCCTCGGGACAGTCCATACCTTCTATGTCATCTTCATCATGATCAATCACACTAGTCTTCAAGGCCATGTTGACCCCCTTTTGCATCCCTATAGCTCGTGCACGAGCATCTTCGGCATTCTTGGCAGCCACTTTGAAAGCGGCCATTTCTTGCATTACCTCATTAGATGTCATAAGGTGGTAGTTATGCCTTCCTTGGAGACTCTTCAAATCTATGGGCTCAAATGGCATAAGAGCACTGACATACTTGCGCTTGATCCATGCATCATCAACATGAGAGGCACCATGATTCCTGAAAGTGGTGGCTATTGACTTGAGCCTCCTATACATGTCCTCATGGTTTTCTCCATCCAACATATAAAATTCTTCAGCTTCATTGCTCAAAGCATCATATCTATTCCTTATCATACTTTCATTTCTGATGAAGAGCTCGGTGAGAGCATCCCAAGCTTCCTTATCTTTACTAAGATGTTGAATGTGTGGCATGTCTTTGTCACCCACACCAAGCTGGATCATGTGTAGAGATGTAGCGTTGAGTTGACTATCAACAACCTCTCTTCTTGTTAGGTTGTTGGGATCTCCAACATGAATACCATTCTCGATAATTTTCCACAACTCAATGGAGGAGCTGCACACATGAGACTTCATCAAAAATTGCCATCTAATGAAAGTAGATGCTGAAAGTTTGGGTGGATCACCCCTATTATGTATATGTGGGTGTGGGATAGGTGGATCAGGAGAACACACATGGGAAAGCTCATTGTATCCTTCCTTACCACTATCCTTTTTCGAGGAGGAGCTCTTGCTAGTGCCATCACCAACCACTTAATTATTTTTGGAATCGGTTTTACCCGTTTCCTTGGATTGCGGAGTGGTAGCCTCCGAAGCAGATGGAGGTAATGCTGCGGATGTGGAGAGATGCAATATCAATTGACGCATCTCTTCCATCTTAGCCTCCATTGAACTAACCAAGGTTGTTTCCAACGTCTTGAGATCGTTCATGGTGACTACCTCTGGAGCATCACTCTCATCTCCCTTGGAACCCATACTTCTCTTAGGCGGTTAAGCCCAAATTAAGAGTCGGGGATCTAGTACCAATTGAAATGGATCGTATGGCCACCTAGAGGGGGGTGAATAGGTGCTACTCAATTTTTAGTTATTTTTCAATTTTAGGCTTGACATAAAGTAAATTCTCTAGATATGCAACTACGAGAATTTCCCTATATGCAAACCTAGCTACTAAGCACGTAAAGAGAGGAGCGAGGGAACCGTAGTGGAGCACGCAGAGACACAGGGATTTGTTTTACCGCAGTTCCTTCCTTGTTAAGGGAAGTACATCTGCGTTGGAGGGGTAGGCGGTTCTAAGACCACCACGCCATAATAGGCCTCATCCTATTCTCCGATGGATCTCGCCACGAAAGGCCTGATCCACCTTCTCCACTATTGGTACCCTTCGAGGCAGGAACCGGTGCCTTTACAACTCTACCGGAACACACACCCACAACTGAATTGGGGGCTCCCGCAATGACAACAAGTTGTCACAAGAACAAGGATTATCAATATAATCAAAAACAAGGATCTAGATATTTGCAAGAAATACTAGATCGGAGATTCTCCAAACGAATGGAGAGGAGATGAAGCGCTTGATTGCAGTTGTTGAAGATCGAGTCCTCCTTCTTCGATTCCAAAAGGGACGGGGCCTTTTGGGTGGATCTATGTGGAGCTCTCTTGGATGAAGGTTGCAGATCAGATCTTGACTTTTTCGAATGAACCAAGAGATCTGGCAGGAGGGGGAGGGCTGGCTTAAATACCCCCTGCCCAGATCTGGCCGTTGAACAAGTTTGGGGGCAGATTATCCGCTCCCCACTAGGGGCGTACTATCCGCCCCGGGGAAAACTCTGCCGCTAGGACGGATACTCCGGGTGAAAATCTGCCCCCTCTCTGGGGATGGCGCCTTGGCGAACTTGATGAAGATCTTGGGGAGGGGATTATCCGGCCCCCTTTAGGGGCGGATTATCCGGCGGGGCCAGAAAATCCGGCCGAAACTTGGCTCCCCCTCTGTGGGTTGCGCCTTGGCAAACTTCAAGCTGTGCATGAGGGGCGGATTATCCGGGCCCCCTGAGGGGCGGATTATCCAGCGGGGCCGGAAAATCCGGCCGAAACTCCGCCCCATCTCTGGGGGGTGCGCCTATCTGGGAAAGGGGTGGGCGGATTATCCGCCCCCCAAAGGCAGATTCCTTTTCCTTGTTCAATAAAGAGAACTGCAGCACTTCAACACATATTAAATAATCCTTGATATTGTTATCTAGCACACAAAATACTAGGAATTATGAAATGTTCTTTCGGCGCCCAGATCTAGCGCCGCCGCAGTGTCGGCATCTATGTCCGCGTATGTGCATGTTCCGGTGGAGAGGATGGTGTCGCCGCCGAGCACCCACGGAGGTCGCATCGTACGCTTCGCCTCGTCTCTCATGTCCCGCTCTGCCGCCGGCAACTACGCCGACATATGCAAGACCAAGAAATTCCCCGACGGTGGCGGCAAAGTTGTGGGGCTTCGTGCGCAAGTGCTTTTGCAAGATCGATTACTTGTTCGTCTGTTGTCACTATGGTGCGCGTGTCTGTTATGCTAGTTGTTTCCTCCACATGCTTAGAATTAAAGTCGACTCGGCAATTAAGTGCTTCTCGGATATTCATCCTTCGTTTGTAAAGCTCCCGCGAGAGATTTTGTGCCTGCAAAATCAAAACCTTGCAGTATTGTTGTTCCACATCCTAAGGGTAGAGGTGTAGGTAATTTAGTGTCTGGCCGTATTAATTTGCACAAGATGCTACTGCTTCATGTGCTGGGTCTGATCTTTGGTTGTGAATCAGTAATTAGTTTGGCTCTTGGAAGCAGTGGCCGACAGCGAAGAGACGAGAGAGAACAGTGTAAAAGATTCAGGTACCATGAGATTGGAATATATAATTATCTAGGGGTTTTTATGTAAACAAATTCTGGTCAACTTGGTCAATCACGTCCAGGGTTGGATTTAGACGGGATTCTATATTTTAGGGTGTGAACGACAGAGATTAAAATTTCAGGGTTTAATCCGTCGATCCTCTATGAGTTTAGGGTTTAGAATAGACTTCTTCCAATTGGATATCACCCTTTAATTCCAACATTAAATTACAATCACACCCAAACGAGTAGAATTGAAATTAGAAGCCATTTTTCCATCTTAGATTTGGAATTTTCAGACCAATTCAATTTCAAGCCTAAATCTATACATCCAAACACAATGTACTATAAATATATCATGGTATTGATTGTAAAAAAAGTTGTGCATTCTAGCGCGTTCTTGGAAAAAAAAGGCTGGAAAAATTACTTCAGCCATCATTAAGTTGTGTGCGTTTGGTTAGAGTCTTGGAGAGCTTCCTTTGAAAGAAGTCCACATAACCTCCTATGTATTGGGTTTGGGACATTAACCCCCCTTATGTTTATACTGGACCAAATAACCCCTCTATCTATCCAAAATCGGACAGAGAATCCCCAAGGCACTAATGGTTGTTTTGTATTGGTGGTTTTGGACACGGTGGAGACTTGTTTAAGTCACGTTGGACTCTGTTCAGTCCAAATCCCCCTGGCAAAGCGGTTGTTTCTCTCTTTCTCTCATGTCGATGCTGCCACCCGCCCCTTGCCACCTCTTAGTCTAAAGACTCCCTCCCGCCTCCGCTAGGCCCTGGCCGCCAGATCCCACTGTCGGCCAACTCGGTGGTCGACAGATGCCGCGGGCTCCCACTGTCGGCCGACATGGCCCGCCCGCCCGCCTGTCGCTGATACCCCACACCAGGCCTCCTTGTCACTGGAGCAGCCTCGGCGCAGCTCATGCCCCCCCCCCCCCCCCCCCCCACCGCGTGCCCCTGTTGGCCGCCGCCACTGCGTGCCCTTGGACTCGCAGATGCTCAAGAAAGGAGATGATTGTCTTCAGACATAGCTGTGAAGATTGGTGTGTATGTGTTTTTATAGGCTAGCATATGTACACATAATGTTGGACGTGAAGTGTGAGCATTGTCATGCTTTGGTCCCCGCAGGCAACAAAACATAGTATCATCAATGTCCAACTAGCAATGCCAGAGGGAAAAACTCCGAAATTTCAAACTTTGCTTTGACTAAACTAATTGAACTTTTCATGACTAAACTAACTGAAGTTTTGCAGTGCTAGGAGATGGTAGCCTCGCCGGCCACCAGTCAAACTCAATCGTGGCGCAACTGGCCTCACCGGCACCCACGCACATGCCGGACCCGGTCCTTATTCTGAAGCTGTTTGCAAAAAATCTACAAACGTGTGTGCCACCATCTGTTGCAGCTAGCTGCTT
Organism: Avena sativa; assembly: GCA_916181665.1. Lineage (NCBI taxonomy): Eukaryota > Viridiplantae > Streptophyta > Magnoliopsida > Poales > Poaceae > Avena > Avena sativa. The sequence continues at coordinate 282,908,880 of OV702293.1, forward strand.
GCGCATTGAAGAACAACAAACGCTGAAGCGTTTCGACCAGACCAGGTCCGTCTATACCAGAGTCCAACATAGCTTAATCTAGTCTTCACCGTGTCCAAAATCACCGATCAAAACAGCCATTAGTGTATGAGGGGTTCTCTGTCCAGTTTTGAATAAATAAGGGTTATTTGGCCCAGTTTAAACATAGGAAAGGCTAATGTTCCAAACCCAATACACAAGGGTTACGTGGACTTCTTTCGCTTCCCTGTAAATGCTCAGTAAATACGCCGGGCTGGGCGACCAGTCCAAAACGTCCAAGGCTTGCTCCTCGTTCCAATTCCAATACTCCGTATAATAATTCGCCAACACCCTGCAGCCCCAGAACCCTACGTCCCGTGCGCGATCGAGAACGGGGACAAGGAACGGCGAACTGGACCGACGATGGCGCCGCCGGGGCCGGCCGCGTCGCTACCCGAAGACGTCCTCGCGGAGATCCTCGGGCACCTGACCGACGAAGCAAGCTACGCAAGTGCGTTCCCTCTTGATGCTGGTGCTGTGATCGATTTGGATAGAGAGAAACAATCGGATCTTTAAGAACAAAACCAAGCTGGAGGCTTTTGTCCTAGATGGAATAGTTTTTTTTTTTTTGACAGAAGACGGAATAGTTGAAGAGGCTGAGAGGTGGAAACTTGGGTTTTTTTGTGAGTAGTAAGTCTTATTGTGGCTTGCTCATTTCTTGAGCATTTTGTAGTGGATTCTCTTATGTATTTGTTTCTTTCTCCTATCTACATAAAAAAAAGGAAAATGATACCGTTCTCCCGGGGATCGCGTGATTTGATCCCTCGGGGCACGTCATGGGTGGGCTGCCTTATCTCTTGGTCTTCTCGTTCTCTTCTCTGATAAACACCAACAACGGTTCCTCTTTCTCCGCCTTGACCAGCTCGCGCCGCCGCCTACCTCACGTCCTGCAGCACCCACCGCCCCGCGCTTTGCAGTCATTGACGCGCCGCTGCGCCCTGTAGCACCCACCACCACGCGCCCCACAGTCGACGACGCGCGGAATCCCCGAAGTCGCCGCCGCAGTTCCCGCAGTCGCCGCCATTCCTGCAGTCGCCAACACGTGTCGCCGCCATTCTCGTCGTCCCCTGAATGCGTCGCTACCCGAAGACGTCCTCGCGGAGATCCTCGGGCACCTGACCGACGAAGCAAGCTACGCAAGTGTGTTCCCTCTTGATGCTGGTGCTGTGATCGATTTGGATAGAGAGAAACAATCGGATCTTTAAGAACAAAACTAAGCTGGAGGCTTTTGTCCTAGATGGAATAGTTTTTTTTTACAGAGACGGAATAGTTGAAGAGGCTGAGAGGTGGAAACTTGTGGGTTTTTTGTGAGTAGTAAGTCTTATTGTGCCTTGCTCATTTCTTGAGCATTTTGTAGTGGATTCTCTTATGTATTTGTTTCTTTCTCCTATCTACATAAAAAAAGGAAAATGATACCGTTCTCCTGGAGTGTCGCGTGATTTGATCCCTCGGGACGCGTCATGGGTGGGCTGCCTTATCTCTTTGGTCTTCTCGTTCTCTTCTCTGATAAACACCAACAACCAGTGGCGGAGCCAGAATTTGAACTGAGCCGGGTCGAACAAATAAGCTCTAAATGTTTTTTTGGCAAAAAAATCAAATGTAATCAACAAAAAATGATCCAAACAGATTCATTTATCACATTTCACCGAGTAGAAGTACAAACCGACTAAAAACAAGAATTAGATACAAAAGTGTTACATTTTGAGGAGATGTTATCATATCATTAAGTTGATTCCATGCTGGGAAGTCGAAAACCACGAGGAAGATGACCTCTACGGTTACTATAGGCATGAAAACGAAGCATAATCTTCTTGTCATCAATTTGTGCAAAAATCTCTTTCTCAACATAGCAAATCATTAAATCATTGAGCCAATCATCCCCTATCTTGTTTCGAAGATCCGATTTTATAATCTTCATGGCCGAGAAAACCCTATCAACTGATGTTGTTGCCACAGGCAATGTCAAAGCTAGTGTAATAAGGCGGTAGACCAATGGAAATGTCAAATGATATCTTTTCTGAACCAACTTGAGAGCAAAATCACTCAAACTATCACAAGTTATGAATTCAGGAGTTCTCTTCATGACATCAACATATATGTTCAGTTCATCAACCAATAGACAACAATCATGTGAAGAGAAATCAGCAGAGTATATGGATGCAAGATCAACTAGCATATCATTGTCAAAGCTGTTTGTTCTTTAACCGATACATCACGAGACTCGTCAACAAGTAGAGAGAAACAACCATTTCCAAGCTCACTCATAATGAATTGTGTAATCTCTTTTGCACATGCTTGCACTATATCTTTTTGGATCTCAGGAGATGTTAATTGACAATTGCCAGGAGCATTCTCATTGATCACATCAGCTACATCCTTGCATCTTGCACCATACCAATCCAACATCTCACGGAAATTGCCCTTGTTCAAGAAAGTGCTAGACTCGTCATGCCCACGAAAAGCTAGACCTTGGTCAAGTAGAAATCTGACAAGAGCATATGCAAGAGCTCGTTGGTCCACCTATTTCTTGCATTGCAACACTTTGCTTCATGACGAATCTCATATTCAATATGTGATTTTTCTTCATGACGAACAAGAGCATATTCAACACTTTGCTTTTTATTTGTGAAATCTTCACAACTATTTCTTGCATTGTTGTGAAAGCTCGTTGGTCCACCTACATGACCCTTGAAATTTTCCATGCTTTCTTCCAATTCGTAAACCCCGACTTTGTGAAAACATCTGATCCAAAGTGGTTACCAGTGCTTGAAGACTTGAAAAGAAAACAATGGAAACAAAATGCAGCATCCTTCTCCACACTATACTCTAACCAATCATACTTGCTATACCATGCATCTAGAAATGACCGCCTATCCGGATTTTTGGGATAATTATGACCAACTAAACGATTACAACCTCTCGACAAATATGCCCATCGCATTTTATCTCTAATTTCAGGGGTACCATATGACTCAATTGGTCTCCGAATTCCGGGATCGGCAACCACATTTGCTAGATCAAAGATTTCCGAAACATTTGCCTACAACAATGAAAAGAAAACAAACTATGAGGAAAGATTTCACACTTGTACGTTGTAATTAATTACTAGACAAATTAGTATCAAAACTCATGACAAATGGGGGAAATTAAACCTCTATACGTGCCCTCTTGCGTGCTTCTTCTTCTGCTACCTCAGCGGCCTCCTCTTCTTCAATCCAGGCAGCCAGGTCAGCCTCGTCGCCGGAGTCCATCGAAGCGACGGCCGCCGGTCCGAGCAGAGCAGAGGGCGAGCCGAGGGGATGGGCGGGCCGCCGAGCAGATGGAGCAGAGAGCAGAGCTGCAGAGGGCGAGCGGCCGAGCGGGGGTCGGGGATGGGCGGCCGAGGGTGACGGACGGGGATGGGGGTGGCCGAGGGCGGCGGGCGGCGGGCGGGAGAAGGCGCGGTTGGCGGCGAGGGCGAGGCATTCCTGGCAGGCGTGCGTGAGGTAGGTTTCTGGGTAAAAAAAATTCCCTAAAATTTGAGCCGGGTCGGCTGCCCAGGCTCGACCCGGTGTTGGCTCCGCCAATGCCAACAACGGTTCCTCTTTCTCCGTCTTGACCAGCTCGCGCCGCCGCCTACCTCGCGTCCTGCAGCACCCACCGCTCCGCGCTCTGCAGTCATCGACGCGCCGCTGCGCCCTGTAGCACCCACCGCCACGCGCCCTGCAGTCTACGACGCGCGGAATCCCCGAAGTCGCCGCCGCGCCGCCGCCATTCCTGCAGTCGCCAACACGTGTCGCCGCCGTTCTCGCCGTCCCCTGAATGCGCCGCCACCGGCCCCATCGACCTCCACCACTGCGAGCTCTCCCATGTGGGGCCGTCGCCGTGCATACTGCAGGCCACCGTCGAGGATGCTTCCGCCATACATGTTGCAAGTTGTGGGGCTCGTCCCTTCTTCCCGCAGGCCCCCGTCGAGGACGACCGGACTACAGATGACTGGCAGAGTTGCTACTTAAGGCTGACGAACTTGCTACCGACGGTGCACGAAGGTGCTACCGACGGCGAGGACTGCATTATGGGGAATTTTTGACGTGGTGGGGATTTGCTACATACATGTATTTGTTTTGTTAGAATTGTTCTATCTATTCGCTATAATGTTGTAAAAAAATTGCTACAAGATGTTTGGCCAAATAGGTTTTGCTATGGTAGCAAAAAAATTTGCTACAAAGTCCTGACGATATCTCCGGCGAAATGGATTTTTGCTACATTTGTAAAAAAAATTGCTATAATATTTTTGTGATTTTGTTACACTAGCGCAAAGTTTTTGCTACAAGGTCTCTGACGAAAGTCTCCGGCGAGTCTCCGGTGATGTCGCGTTTGCTACATTATCATAACGTATTTGCTACACGATTGCCGGCGAGGTCTCCGACGAAGTCCAGTCTGTTTTTTCTATTTTTTAGGCCAAACCGTTTTTTACTACATGCAGCAAAAGCGGACGTAGCTAAAACAAGACTTTATGTAGCAAAAGTAGAATTTTGACCCCAAAAAGAGAACACGTGGTTAGCTTGGGACCCGGAGAATAAAAAACATAAATACCTCGGAAAGACCTAGTACTCTCTAAGAAAAAAAAGTCGTGCATTCTCGCGCGTTCTTGGAAAAAAAAACGGCTGGATAAATTACTCCAGCCATCTTGTGTGCCTTGGTTGGAGTCTTGGCGTCTTGCATAGCTTCCCTTTAAATGCCTAATAAACCGGACTTCAACTTTGATCCGACTCAATACTCCGGCCCCGGGCTGGGCGACCAGTCCAAACCGTCCAAGGCTTGCTCCTCGTTCCAATAAATAATTCGTCAACACCCTGCAGCTCCAGAACCCTACGCCCCCTGCGCGATCGCGAACGGGTACAAGGAACGGCGAACTGGACCGACGATGGCGCCGCCGGGGCCGGCCGCGTCACTACCCGAAGACGTCCTCGCAGAGATCCTCCGGCGCCTCGCGCCGCTCGTCCTGGCCGCGTCCCGGCGGGTCTGCAGGGCGTGGCGCGACACCGTCGACGGCCGGCTGCGGCGCCACCTGATCTCGCACTCGGTGCGCGGCATCTTCATCAACTACACCGCGCACAGGGACGGCTTCTCGGAGTTCTTCTCCCGCCCCTCGAAGGGGCCGTCGATCTGCGGAGGGCTCGACTTCCTGCCCAGCGACGGCGTGAAGGTCGCGGACCACTGCAACGGGCTCCTGCTCTGCGGCGATCGGAAGCGCGAGTACGTGGTCAACCCGGCCACGCGGCGGTGGGCGCGTCTTCCCCGACGCCCTCCGCCGCAGATGCCTGGGTTCGGCCAGAGCGCCTACCTCGCGTTCGAACCGGACGTGTCGCCGCACTACGAGGTTTTTGTGATCCCGCGCTTGCCAGCCGCCGGCGAATTGGAGGACGAAGAGGTGGAGGAAGGCGACGACACGTTGCTTGAATTGGAGTGGCCTCCTCCGTCCTACGCGCTGCGTATCTTTTCGTCCATGGAAAATCGATGGGCCGAGAAGATGTTTCTCCGGGAAGGAGAGGCCGCGGGGGTCGTCGCCGACATGGATTCGAATCCACCGTATCGTCAGTACCATGCCGTCTACTGGCGAAGCACGCTCTACATCCATAGCCAACATGGCTATCTTACGAGGTACGTGCTCATCCTATACAGTATACTGTATATATGCATGATTCTACAGTTAACATATTACATATATATACTTACTCATCTGATTGTTTACAATTACAGAGTGTCCTTGACAAATCACACCTACAGAGTAATCAGACTACCAGGTGGCGATGAGTTGACAGAATTTCCCCGGTACCATTTGGGGAGATCGCTGAGAGGGGTCTACTGTGCAAAAGGTGATTACACAAATAGGCTCCTGATTTGGCACCTCGACGAATCACGCGACCAAACGGAATGGGTGTTAAAGCATGATATCGACCTCGAGACTTACGCGCGCAAGTTCAATAAGATCTTTGAGGAGGACCATGCTAAGCAAACGGGCGGACCATGGATACTACAGGATGTTAACTACCGTAAGAACTGTGAGCGGTACCGGCATGCTCAACTAATGGGCGAACCATGGGCGCAGCAGGATGTTGACTACCACCTCCTTTGGCACTTTGAGGGGTACCGAAACAAGGACAAAGCACCACCAGTGGAAGAGAAATATGACTGGAACTCTGACGAGGATAGCGTTCTTGACAATATTGAAGATGCCGCTGAAGGGGAGTATAGCTCATGTTATCAGTTTCTTGGATTTCATCCTTATAAGGAGATTGCCTATTTGGAATTTTCAAGGAAAAGAGGATTCGCGTATCATTGGAACAGCTCGGAATTTCAGGACTTGGGCAGCTTAGAACCAGAAGAAGAATACTCTTATTACGAAGAAGAATACTCTTATTACGGGAAACGAGTGGTCGACGCATCTTTCCCATACACGCCTTGTTGGATGGGCGAGTTTCCTGGAAACGAACTGGAATCTCTACTTGAAGATGAGGAGATAGCTAGAATAAAAAGGGACCAATTTGAAGATAGCTCCAACTTTACCTGTTTGGAGGAGTACGACCTGTGCAAGCACCGTGGGCGAGCCAAGAGGGCCAAGGACTCTATCGCCAAAATTCGTCGTAGACGCCGTATGGCAGCTGGCTAGGAACCCACATTTCATCAACATGAAGTCCCAGGCGACCAAGTTCGACCTCGGCAAGGTCGCCAAGGAACTCGTCAATTCCATCACTGGATCCGGGCTGTTTAATTAGTTTCTGGAAACAAAGATGAGCAGGTATATGTGCAAACAACTTGGAATATCAACTTGAAGATGAGCTGATATTCATCATACTAGTGTTTAAGGTCCTGAACTTGCAACCTGTTGGCCCAATGGAAAAAAATTGGTTTAGACCCTGCACTTGTATCTCGTATTTGCTTGGAACAAGCCAACCATGTCTACCAGTAATTCTGAAGGACCTTGCGGTGTACTTTATTTATATAGTTCAACACATACCCACCACAATTTATTCAAGCTATTTTTTCTTGTGGTTATGTGGATCTATACTGGAATGGTAAACAGTTATTCAAGGAAGAAACTAGACTTGTAAAATTACTGACCGGTTATGATACATACATACAACCACAAAGTTCATAACAACACAGTTCATTGTTTACATCATTCACTAATTACCGTAGTAAATAAAACCAGCATAGTTCAATTGTCTTGAATCAACACTTTTCATATTGCTGCTAGCAAAGCATGCAGATAACAATGGCCACAAAACCAAGTTTAATCTGGGGGTGAAATAGAGAAGCCATTTGCTATGGTTTGTGCTGCGGTGTCCTCCTGGAGTATGTCACGGACGAGTAATCAGATTTTGATTATGAAACCTAGTATTCTTCTTCAGCAGCACTAGCAGCACTTAAATCAACGCTGAGATCAACAGCCTGCAATCAGAAATCGAAAATGAAGTTAGAATGTCTAGCAGAGCTAGTCAGCAACAGTTTTTGTGACCTATTTCATCCTACCCGTCAATTAGTACAACCAAATTGAGCAGACACCTTACACGGCAATTTAATAAAGAAACAGGAGGAGTACATGAAAGGTACTTTCACCATTATAAAGGAGATAGAAACAGGATGTATGCACAGAAATAGCTTAAACAATTACCAAAGATGCATTACAGTTTTGAGAGGAAAAAATATGAAACGTTACCTTTCCAGTGATCATTGTATACATGTTTAGAACGTCTGTCACAGTTGTCTCAAAATGTGTGGTAGCATCATAGCTCTACAGAGAGAAGAGCTGTCATGAAACATCTATAACAGTCTAAAACAACAAAACATACTGTTACGATACATAAACTGCACAATTTACCGTTGAGATGAAGCAATTATCAAGAGATGGTTCATTCACCGGTTCATATCTGTCATACATATCAAAAAACAGCTCATCTACTGGACCAAGTAGATCGATGCCAGGCTTCAGTTCGGACTGAATATTATCACTCTCAGCTTCTGCAGAGACAAATGCAATGAACTTCCCTTTTGGTGCCACGTTGTGAGTGTATGAGCAACCAAAGACATACCTAACAACAAAGCAACAATAGAAATATCATAAAGTGAGGATTGCATGATCCAGTCAATCAAGTGACGAGCGATAAATATAGCCATTCATCAAATGGAAACTGTTTGGGCTTGGATTGGCCTTACATGTCGGATTTGCGTCCAAGTTGTTTCTGTGGCAAAATAATCTGGACTGAGTGAGACTCATTTGTATTTGGGATAGGATGACTCATAATAGCAATTGCGCGTGCAACTTTGCCAATTTTCCTAACCTGTTGAAAAACATGAGCAAAACATCATCATTTGGAAGCAACGTATTACAGAGCGCCACATGAGATCAGAGTCAATATGAACTTCTCAAGAAGGGAAGACAAAACAAAGATAAAAGGCCAGACAAGAAGAATACATACAAGGAATACAGACAAGAAGAATATTCACCTTGTTGGTTAAGTATGAAGGATCACAGACAACTTTCTTGCATTTTGCGGTTTCACCTTCTGATGTAACACCACATGCTTTACCTTCCATATCGAATTCAACCTACATGAAATAGGTCGCGCAGTTCAAAAAGTGTGTGAATTGTTTGCTTACAGATTATGTGATTACTAATGGGCAGGCGACAAATCTTACCTTGCACTCTGGCTTACTTAACATGTAAGTACCACCATAAACAGCACTTAGACGTGCAAAACCCTGTAGAATAAGAAAGCATTATGGTATATGAGTTATCTTGCATGTATCTGTAGTATGACAATACAGGAATAGCGAACTAAAAACTGACGGACCTGTGGCAGCTCACCCAGCCCATATAACGGATAAATATATGGTGATCCCCCTTGAAAACGTGCAAGAGACTCTGAATATAACTAAAAGCAGATGATGGTAAATGTAACTGAAATCCGTGAACAAAGCCCAACCAAACAAAACGAACGACGCAGCTACAAGGAAGAACTACAGGGACTGGATTGTGAATAATTGACAACTATACACTTAGAACAACAAACAAGGACCATCCAGCAGAGTTTTTGTCAAGACTTACTTTCATCCTTTTCACAGTATCAAGTGCGGGTTCATTGAGGTGACGATCGTCCCTATGGAGAGCAAGCGCATGGCCAATGAAATCCACTGTATCATCACTTAAACCGTATTTTCTGAAAAAGCACAAACAGGAACAGATAATTATTTTTGTGCAGAAAGCGGTAACAGCAAGGACATGAATATCCTTTCACAAGATATGGAAGGTTGAAGTCCAAGGATTACTGTTACAAGCAATAAAAGAAGCAATAATCTATATTGGAGTAGGACCACAATAGGGGCGATGGAATATATGGTAAGCAATTTTCTGAGGAAACTGAAAAGCTGGAATAGAACAATACTCAATACGTGCAACTGAAACCAGCCCATACTCTTTCATACTTAATTTGCTTGAACCATGTTTACATGCATGGTTTCCAAGCACTGTGTGCAACCCTGAGCCCCTGACACTGCTATAATTGTAGGGCTAATCCAACTTTCCAACAACTATTGGGATTCACTCAGCCAAACTGGGTTGTCAACTTGGAATGTTGCATTTGTTTATGAGTAACATTACTGACAAAACAAAATGGGCAGACAGCAGGAACCATTGATGCACTCACGCTATCAATTCTTTAGTTGTCACCGTAGTAAGGTCCAATCCCTGATGTGTTTTTGGATCAGCTTCATTGTAATCTTGGACAAAAATGAAGAAGTTCCTTGCTCTGCGCTTCTCGAAAAGACCCATCAATGGAGACTTCAGAGCCTCCATATCAGTGGCGGGAACCTTGTGGATCTGATTGAATACGATGACAGAAACAAGGTAAGTTGCACCTCTAGCATAGGATCAGACTACAGAATCTAACAACCTACGGAAGATACATGATATTTGATGATGAAACACAAGGGGAGGACATTAGCTTAAGAATTTACCTTCCCTTTGCTGAAGACAAAGCTACCATCAACAGCTTTAAATGACAAATACTTCGTTACATCAGTGTGAATGAGCGTCCGAACCAATGTCCCGTTTGCCATCATAAACTGGTCACAGAAATGTTTTGTGATAATCAATGAGCAAAGAAACAAATCTGGACAACTACCTTACAGGCTTTTTTTCCTGTTAGTAATACATGAGATTTTCATACTTCGTTGAATCAGTGAATGACCACATTTTATCACATAAAGAAGCTCCATGTGTTTCCCATCAAGATAAAAACAATGCACCATCATCAGGGTTTGTTTGTATCATCACCGCAAGCATAGGTGCGTAGCTGTGCTGTAAAGATAGTTTTGGATGGGAGGAGACTAGCACCTTTGGAACCATGTCAACATTGTAATCTTTGCTTGAGCCTAGATGTGCCGGGGGTTTGTCTTCCCCTCTAAATTTCTTCCAGAGCTGTTCCAGAACGAGAATTACAGTCCTTGGTTAAGAATGTGTAATAAAATTAAAATTCTTTCACAAGAAATGGGTTAACACATCTAGAACCCCTGGCATTTAAATAAACTCATTGGAACCGCTTACCTGGTTAAGGTTGAGAGAAGTGGAATCTCCGCCATAGTAGTCATTTCTATCCATGTGCAACACCTGCAAAATCATCATACACATCCGTAAGGTGGTTCAAAAAGTGAATATCCAGCATTACTACATTATGCTTACTCAATATCCTGGCTCAGAACAAATACTCATATTTCCGTACAATTCTGTAGCATGTTGTTAACAGTGGAGTGGGTGATCAATCAGACACTTAATGTGCTTCGAGATTCATATTTTTGGAATAGCATAAAAGCACTACTCATATTTTCTGTTGTATAACAGAAATGATTATGTGCATATCTGTCTAAAGACATGTCAGGATCAAGTGGTAGTTGTACTTGTTACTTGGTGGTACAGATTCTATTATTAGCGGAAAAAATAATGTGGTCACTTTATTAGAAGGAATTTGCGTAAGTTACTCAAGGTGATTTTCATTTTTAGCATGTTTTCAATAGACGGGAGAGGAAGGCATATGAACTCACTTGTACCTTCCTCTGATTCTTTACCCCACCTCAAAAAGAACAACTAACGAAAAACACTTAGAGATAACTGCTTAACACAACCAAATAAAAGTAAACCCTATGTCGAAATTAAACTCTCATTGAAAAATCTAAGAAAGAAAACCTTATTCAAATTCCTCCAAATTATTCACTTCATTATCCCATCCGACAAAATCCTCCTAACTAACCAATGTCCTTATCTATTCTAATCTTCACCATAAAGGATATTTCTAACAAGAACTTTTTGTCGAACAAAAGGATATATGCACCTTTATATCAAATGTTACCACGTCTGCACAAGGTGACCGGACATCAACGGACAGTGGGCCTGACATGTGTTACTTTCCTTTTTTCTCATGTCCCATGACTTCCTTCCATCTCGCTATTTCTTCTGACCATGGCTCAGCTTCTCTTCTCACCCCACTATAGGCATGGTTGGCCTTGACAAGAAGACTGCTGGTGTCTACCGGGGGAGGGGGGGGGGGGGGGGGGGGGGGACTGGTGTCATCTCTACTACAATGGATTCATCCCTTCTAAATCAGTAGTGATTATCACTAATTTTCTCTGGATGTGTGATTATTTTCATTCATTGGGTTCACCTGAACCTGATGCCCCTTGTGAAGCTCCACCCCTGGTGCCGACTGAATCGAGCTTGAACTGGAGCCGAATCAGGAGGTGGTGGCAAAGGACAGTGGCACAGAGGTGAGCACCATAGGGGCAGCGACAGCAAGCCCCTGTTCCGTAGCCAACGCCCACAGGGATTAAATATCAAATTTGTTTCCGCCAAGACTCAAGCTCAGCTCCAAGTTGAGCAAGGCTACAGCTAAACCAAAGGGATGTAAACAGTACATGCTGCGCCATTCCCAGTCTGGATGCATAGTATCTCACTTATCATTATACTCCTATAAAAAAAGTTGGTGTTGATGGTCCATTAACTATGGAGTCATATGAAAATTATTCGATTTTATCATATCCATGCATCTAAGTGTGTCATTTTGTATTAAGAATCAAGATGACACAAAAGTACAAACGGGAACAAAACAAACCAGGAAAGAAACTACCCGCCAATGAAAAATAAACATCTAGAAAGCTAAGGAAACTAGCAACAAAGCAAGCAGAACGGTAATAAATTCTACTGCTAATGCTACAGCTAGCCCTGGCCGCTAGGTAGCCTGAGAAGGTCTGGCCTGGACGGGGGAGCTGTGATGCGCCTTGGCACCCGCGCGGCGACCTGCTAGCAGAGCACAACTTCTCACTGAGGAGGACCAATTGGACCAGGTTCTGACTCTGCTTGGTCCGTCAAACACATAGGCATTGCGAAGGTGCCGGATTCAACATGAATCATCCGATTTGGCACCAATGGATGAAATCGAGATGTCATGTAATTACTCACCACCAAGTTAATTTTGTAAAAACTCCTGGATCTATCATGAATTTTGTCCTCAATAGTCTACATATATCCAACACGAAGAACCAGGCTAGTAAAAGTCAGAAGCTATCGCCCTCCCTTCGGAATAGACCTCGCTCGGCTCAGAAAGCTCACAAAATCCGCGAATCAGTTCCTGGCCTCTTTGGATCGACTAACTCGCAGGTAAGAACATTACTAAGTACTGCAAACGAAGGGTTTATCAAACATGCGCAGGACCGCCTGACGTACGATGCAGCGCGCTCCAGCGATCCAGTCCACCCCGGGCAACGGAAGCGAGACAGGGAACATTGGGCGGTAGCAGGGACACGAAATCCGAGCATTGAAGCGGCGGATCGAAGGCGTGGCGAGCCAGATTGGGGGTAGGGAGCAATCGATCGGCGGTGACTCACCTTGAGGCCGTCGACGGAGAGGAGGCCGCTGAGGATGCACTCCTTGAGCCCCGTGCCCAGCACGATCACGTCGTACTCCTCGTCCATGGCGGCGGACTCTCGGCGAGCTGGTCTCGGTGGCTCCGGGGAGCAAGAGGCGGGAGCACGGAGGGCGGGGGGTGATGCGGCGGCGGTGAAGAGAAGTGGAGTTGACAAAAGGCAGCGGTTGGGGGCTTCGTCTCGTGTCTTGGTCTTGGTATCAATCAGGAAGGAGTCGGATGCGCATGCGATGGCACTCAGAAGAGAGAACACGGCCCCGTCGCTTTCGCGTGCAGGTCCTTGGATAAAACCAGAGACTCGGTCACTCGTATTCGGTCTCTCAATGTTTTTTTAAGGGCATCTCCATTCCATACTCACCTCAAACTAAACTATCAGTTTGTGTTTGATTTGGATAGGACCGTGGTTAGTATGGACAGGGGATTCGGTATGTACGGTCAGCCGAGCACAGCGACGTGATTCATTTGCCCGCGTTGGGCCACCTGCAACACCGGCGTATTTCCAGTGTCTTCCTGCCGTCACGCTGTCTCTTGCCTTTCTTTTCCGCCACTTCCCGTGAGTTCTCGGTGTTTCCCACTGCGTCCAGGCGCGGCCATAAAAGGGGGAGGTCGTCGAGCTATCTTCGACCATACCAGCGCAACCCACAACACAAAAAAACACCATGCTTGGCCGTCGGCATTGACACGACGAACTCCATGGCAACCCCGATGCCGGTAGAGAAAAGGTGCCCAAGCGGCTGCTGCCGTCGTGGTGGCCAGATCCGCCGGAGTTGCCGGACGTGCTGCCTCCTCCGATTCCGGGTGCCCGCGGATTTACAGGATGGGCACACCGCCGGTTCGCCCTTTCTACAGCTGTCACATGACCATCGGCGATCCTTTCACGACGGCGGTGGCGGAACGCGTCTTTCTGTCGGAATACCGGCGATTGGACCAGCTCGGATTGGTGCGTGGTGATCTCCGGGAAGCGGTGCGGGCCAATCCTGGCGATGCTTTCCTGCGTGCCCGCCTCGACCGAGTTGAAGAGGAGGTGCAGACGCAATCAGCGCTCATCAATTCTCTCAATGACGAATGGTGTATCTGACCCGCCGCAGCCGCCGCCCCCAGAATCGGCGGTCGCGCGTAGTCCTAGGTTGTGTGGCATGATGAGTGTAACGATGTTTTAGATCTTGAATAAAGATTTTCATTGCAAATGGCGAATGCCAACATTCATACATCATACATGGCGCACGCACAACCTAGCCTACTCGTCGGAGTCGGAGGAGGAGTTGGAGTGGTAGCAGCGGCGACACATGGTGTGGTCGAAGACGCTGACGCCGAACTTTCCTTCGCCATCGTACTTGAAGACGACGATGTTGCCCGCTTTGATCTGGTGCGAGCGGGCGAAGCACTCCTAGCCGTTGCCGAGGTACATCTGGCCGAGGTGGTCGGAATGCAGGTCGACTGGGTACTTGCCAGTCCTGAAACCGTTTGCCCATAGCATGGCGAGCGGAGGAAGCTCGTGGCCGATCAGCGTCACGAACCCGCGGAGCAGGAGCAGCCTGTCACGCGGCATGCCGTGGTGGATGGCCACGGCGAACTGGGTGCCTGGGTCGAAATCTTCGGGCGACGATGACGTTGAGGGAGAGCGTGGTGGCGCGGTGAGTTGGCCGCGTCCTCCACGCCTCCCTCGGCATCCACGGCCACCACGGCCTCCCCTCGACCCAGCGCCGCCGGCCATGGCTACCTACAAGCAGTGGAGAAGGAAAAGGGGAAGAAGGAGAGGGATGGTGTTCTGTGTGGGAGAAGATGGCCGCGGGTGGCCGGTTAAAAAGGGCCGGCATCGGATGCCGACGCAGAGGCCGAAGAGGGGCATTGAAGTGTCCAGTCAGTAGGGCAGGCATCGGGCGACGCCTGTAGTGGCGGTGAAGAGTGTGTCGTCCTGTCGGTCAGTGTGATGTCACGTCGCCATTGATGGCGCAAGCTGCCGTCGGTCAGCCTTCCGCCTCTGAATCGCTGTCGTTACATGCGTCTGAATCGGTGTCGCTGATCTCATTTGAAATCAATGCCACGGGTCAAGGTGGCTGACGGGTGGGCCAGTAGTGCGCGCGGGAACGACGTCCGCGCAGCCCGCGCGCGTCCGGACCGACGCAACCGAGCCCCGGATTAGATGCATGGATGGGTCGGACCGGACGCGTTTTGCCGTATGGGTCGCCCCGCTGGGGCGCCGCGCACGTCCACACGGACAGTTTCGAACACGCGCAGACCGTTTGGGTCGACCCGGTGGAGATGCCCTAAGGATACTACTTTTCGGATAGATCGAACAAAACGATCCCTTGGGCCGTGCTTCGTCAACTATCCAGCAGGTCATGTACGAGTCATAAAAAAACTGTCAACGCAATCTTCACAACTCCCCATCGATGCACCACGACGGCCTCGCGACACCGCTCCAGCCACACGCATTCGGAGTTGGGCATCCAAGCTTGCGCCATCGGATCTCTAGCGCACCGCCTTTGCATCCGGCCACGCGCGGCCGCCGCCTGTAGATCGCACGGCGCCACGCCCTGCAAGATGAAGACAATGTCGGAGACCGCCGTGAGTTTCTGCCGCCATGCACCATCTGCTGCTGCGCGCGCACCCCACCGTCGTGTCCCTAGCGAGAGAGCCATGACGCCTCCGCGGGCAGAACTGCTGGCATAGGCGGTGCTCCTCAACATAGATGTCATCTCCGTCGTGCACCATCTGTTGTTGTGCGTGCACCCCACCATCGTGTCCCCGACAAGAAAGCCATGAGGCCGTCACCTGCCTCTAAGAAGGAGTGCTGGCATAGGCGTTGCTCCTCAATATAGACGTCATGGCCGCTGCCCTAGGGCTCTACGTCCACCTCTATGCCATGGTCGCCGATGCCAAGCACCACCGCTGGCTCCCCGCAACCATGGGTAGCGGCTTCTCTAGAGGGACTACGACGTTGCTCCCCGCGGCAGGAAAATATGCTACGTACAATGGTCGAATATGCTACGACGGTGCCTCACAATGCTACTGACTGCGGACGATGTTGCTCAGTGCTACTAAAGGCGGACGGAGGTGCTACTAAAGATGCACTGAGTTTCTACTGACGGTGTTCGATAGTGCTACCAACAGCGAGGGTCACCAACAGCGAGGGTCGCGCCTTTTGGGGTTTGCTACGACACAGGTATTTGCTACATACCTATATATTTTTTGCTACATTATTGTTCTTAAAATGCTACAATAGCACATATGTTTTTCTACAATGTATACGGTAGTGTCTCCAGCGAGGTCCTGGTCATGTCTCCGACGAGGTCTCCGGTGATGTCTACGGCATTGGGTTTTGCTACAATAGAATATTTTATTTGCTACGGCTGTTTAGTGGTTTTGCTACAATAGCACAAATTTTTTGCTACATGGTGTCCGGCGAGGTCTCCCGGCTAAAGTCTCCGGTGAGGTCTCCCGGCTAAAGTCTCCGGTGAGGTCGGGTTTTCTACATTATCATAACTTTTTTGCTACAAAGTCTCCGACGAAGTCTTTGGCGAAACAGTATTTTTATTATATTTTTTAACACAAACCGTTTTTTGCTACATGTAGCAAAAATGGGACAATTTGTAGCAAAATCAGGGAGTTTGTAGCAAAAGCGGAGTTTGAATGCTTTTGGAGGACACATGTGAAAGAGCATGTGAGCCCCCATGTATGGTTTTGGTAATTAATGATAATCTATATGGACAAATGCTTGTATCAAGTTGCACTTGTAGGAATTGTCCATGGGCATCACTTGGAGCATGTGTTGGCTTCAACGTATAATAAATAAAGACGAAGAATAAAAAAGTGAAAAAGATCAAGTGTTGATCAAGGATTTAAGGAATGATCCGAAGATTGGTCAAGTAGAAGTTGAGCCTATGGCGAGTGTGTCTTGAATAACAAGATGGTGTGATATCTCATGTGTACATTCAAGACACCAACATAATAAAGAAAGAAGAAATGAAGTGCAATTTTAAGATGTGCCATCTCGAATAGATCATATGCTTAAAGATTGCCATTCTTATGGTTATCATGGATATGTGAGGATATTCCTAAAAGAGAGGCTCTTCCATAGTGGAGTATGGAGGAGCAAATTCTGTGTCTTCACTAAGCTAGCGCAATCAAGAAAGGTGCTCCATCTTGAGGTATACAAGATCGTCATCATCAAGATCAAGTGGAATATGCGCAAGGCAAAGGTATGGTCTTGATAGGGTTTATTTCTTACTGGTCTCGTGGTGTTAGTTGGAGAGACCGGTTTATAGGATAGATAACCGTACTATCAAGAGGGGCTCTCAAGTGAGTAACTCGATCATATCTTTCGAACAGAGCTCAAACATTTGCATACTTAGCATCATCTTTCTTGGTTGTTGTTTGGATCTTATCCATGTGAGGTTCTAGAGCTTGTGGTAATATTCATAACAAGCTCTAGTTCATCAAAAACAGAAATAGATTTCCCTTTTATATCTT
Source organism: Avena sativa (assembly GCA_916181665.1). Classification (NCBI taxonomy): domain Eukaryota; kingdom Viridiplantae; phylum Streptophyta; class Magnoliopsida; order Poales; family Poaceae; genus Avena; species Avena sativa. The sequence goes on from OV702293.1 coordinate 282,926,366, forward strand.
ATTGCGTTTTTTTATCTTGGGGTTTTCCGGTTTCTCACCAAGGGAGGTATCTCACATTATAATACATGAAATATTCTCACTTGGTGGTATCCAGTATTGGTTTCGGGTCAATTGGAGTTTCCAAACTCTAGATATCGCTATTTGAAGTTTGCCTCTTATTTGGTTATATCCTCCATGGCTGAAACAAAAGGTTGATGGAATATCCAGACCGGAACCTCCGGTGTGCAAACACCAGAGTCTCCGGCGTGGACTGGAGTTTTGCCCCAAACCTCTGGAGTGGATCAAAGATCTGGCCCAGGACATTCTGTATGGGGGTCCGGAGATGGACCGGAGACAGACCGAAATCTTTGGTGTGAGATGAATGCACAGGAGTCTCCGGTCTCCAGACTGGAGTCTCCGGTGTGGAATTTCCCAAACGGGCAGAAAACGGTCGGAAGAGAGTGGGCCTATATAAGGGGCCCTTCTTCCCCAATAGTTCCTTCCCGAGTTTTGCAAGTCTTATCTTCCATTGTTGACCTTCTTGATCTTGCTTCCCCTCAATCCCTCCTATGATTCCTGCATATACTTGATGCATTTGAAAGAGGAGATCTAGATCTACAACCCCACCAATCAATCTCTCCTCTAAGTGAGGGGAACATCTTGGGATCTAGATCTTGGAGTATTTTGTGGATTTCCTCCATTGGTCTTCCTCTCTTATTCCCCCATAAGCTTTTGTAGCTTCGGTGGAATTTGGGAGAGAATGAATTGGGCACTTCTTGTGTTCTTTCCATTGCATTTGGTGCATCGGTTTGAGTTCTCGATGCGGATTCGATTGGGTGAAAGTTGAGAAACTTTTTACTCTTGGGTTCTTGGAACCCTAGACGATTTAGTTGTTTTGCAGGTTTGTGGATTACTTGGGGCCTCCAATTAAGTTGTGGAGCTTTCCCCAAGCTTGTTTGTTGGGAGCTTCCAGTTGAGTTGTGGAGAAGTGCCCCAACCTTGTGAGAGGTTCCGGATTACCACCGACACGTGCACCGATAGTGGAAGTGTGGATCGATCCCGTTGGGATGAGATTCACTGGAGAACAAGGGAGGCCTTTTGTGGCGTTGGTGGTTTGATACCACCTCCTCTCCAAACAAGACATACTCCATTGTTGGGAGGAACTCGGTAAAACATCTTCGTCTTCGTGTGCCTCGGTTATCTCTATACCTGAGCTCTTACTTATGCACCTTACTTTGTGATAGCCTTCGTTCTTGAAGTCTATATCTTTCTATCACATAGTTGCTTGTATTTTTTAGCATAAGTTGTTGGTGCACATAGGTGAACCCTAGTTGTTCTAGATTTTGTGCTTGACAAAGTAAGCGCTAGTTTAATTTCGCCTTTGTTGAGAACCTCTCATAAAAGTTTTAAATCGCCTATTCACCCCCCCTCTCTAGGCGGCATTTGTATCCTTTCAACGTGTCAGTAGGAGGAGGTGGGGGATCCGGGGGAATATACCCTGGGGGACTCCTAGCACTCCCTTTTTCTTGAAACCCAGACACACGTTCACAAAGTACATGCACTCGCTCCTAGGATTGCGTGCACGACACACCCTATATATCCTAAAAACTGAGTCCAGGAGACTGATCACCAAGTCTTGAGATTGATAAAGTTATCCCACGTGTCTTGCTATCAATGGGAACATCGTCTCCCACTAACGAATCTTCCATCTTTTATGAGACACCAAAGCGTCAAACCTACGGGTTGAACTCTCGTGGGCTGGAAAAACATTGTCCTTCTAACCATCCAACCACACCTAAACTTGCATGCTAGTTCACTACGGTCACAGATCTTAGGAATATGTGATATACAGTCACCAAATACCACGAAATGACCCATAGGTGGTACATGTCGTAACTGGGACCCAAATGTCACTGTAACTTGTGTTGTCTGGACACGGACCGTTCCCTTTTTTGGGAAAAGCCTTCTTAGATTGCTTGGATATGTCACATTTTTTCTTTGTCTCCACACACAAAAGCATAGCTCCATCCCCTTCGTGATCATTCCCAGGTGAGTGAGGCAGAAGGGGAAAGAACAGGAGGCGACATCTCGCTCGGCGGAGGGAGGCGATGGTGTTTCCACAGTTCATCATCGTGCGGTTGGATAGGTCCTGGAGCGACGATTCTCCAACGGAGGTATAAGCCAGTTGAAAGTGCATGTGTGACCTCATGTGTGGTTTTGATAATTAATGATAATCTTTATGAACTAATGTATTCTTTGAGTTACACTTGAAGGTTTTGTCCATAGGCAAAGAAGATAAAGTGTGTCTTGAAAAAGAAGATGGAGTCCCTCATGTGTATCTTCAAGATATCATCTTAATAAAGAATAAAAAATGATGTGCAAGATCAATATGAGCCATCTCGAGGCAATCAAATGCTTGAATCTTGCCAGCATCATGGTGATCATGGATATGTGAAGACTCATCCAACGAAGAGGCTCTCCCATAGGAGTATGGGGAGTGATTCACAAGTCATCATCAAGCAAGCGCGACCAAGAAAGGTGTTCCATCTTGTAGCGGTTAAGATCTTCATTATCAATCTCAAGTGGGATGCGCAAGGCAAAAGTATGTGCTTGATAGGTTTTATCTTTTACCGGTCTCATGTTGTTAGTTGGGAGTTTGGGCTTACGATAGATAGTTGTAGTGTCAAGAAGGGCTCTCGAGTGAGTAACTCGATCATATCTTTTGGAGAGAGCTAAAACCTTTGAATTCTTGGCATCATATTTCTTGATTTTTATTTGGATATTATCCATTTGAGGTTCTAGATCTTGTGGGAATCTTCATAACAAGCTCTAACTCATCAAAAATGGATTTTGTATGGATATCTTGTTGCTTTTTTATGTTAGTGATTTTACTGGTTGCTCACCTTGGGAGGTGTATCACCTCTTTGTACATGATATTTTCTCCCTTTGTGGTATCCAATATTTCCAATTTTGTTGGATTATATTTGGTTTTATCTTTCCAACAAAATTGGTTCCATCCTATTTAGAGTTTTTCAAGATCAAGTTATTGTATTTTGGATTTTGGAGGTTATATCGATCCATCACTTTCTAGAGAGGTTAAACCTTTCATATTATGGTTTAAAATCCGTGGTTGGACTATGATGTTTCTATGCATGAAGTTGTAGACATCATTGTTGTGATTTAAATAAGCCAAAGATCATCAAAATCAGAGTCTGGAGACAAAAGTTTTTGAAGTTTTCGTACCATGTTGCCCACTATTTTTCTATGGCTGGTAGTTGACGAGGGGTAACCTCGGCAATGCCCATTAATATGTACTTAGGGTTTTAGGAAAATAAGAGCGTTGGTGATTTTGTCGGCTTATCAGACAAAAAAGGGAGTCGATGAAAGTCTGATTATTGTCGAAGACGATTATAGAGTCGCCATTCGCTAGATGCAATCTAACTCACGGGATTGTATCTTTTTAGGATATGCTCCACGGAGTGTAGGCTATAGATTTTTTTATTGGTTAAATCTGAGGTACCTGATATGCATGTTGATACTATAATAGAATCTGTGATGCAATATTCTTTGAGAATATGTTTCCTATGAAATATATGCATAGCATTGGTAAAATTTCTTCTGGAATACTTCCTGAATCTAGTCATCTATTGATAATTATGAACAACCACATGAGGAAGTCCTTGAGAAGGATGACGATGAACCTTCCACGAGGAGTAAGAGAGAGAGAGAGAGGATTACAAAATCCTTCAGTAACAATTTTATCGTGTACCTTGTGGACGACACTCTCAGATCCATTGCGGGTGGCATATGCATCTCCTAATGCAGATGATTTGAAAGAAGCTGTCCAAAATGGGATGGACTTTACTCTTTCTAATGGAACTTGAGAATTATCAGAACGGGCCTATAGTTGTAAACCTGTGGGCTGTAAGTGGGTGTTTAATAAAAATCTAAGGCCTCGTGGTACTATTGAGAAGTACAAGTCATGGCTTGTAGCAAAGGGATACACACAGAAATAATGCGAAGATTACTTTGACACCAATTCACCTATCGCTAGACCGGCCACCATTCGACTACTGCTTTTCCTAGCTGTCTCTTATGGTCTTCTTGTTCATCAAATAGATATGAAGAAAACTTTCCTTAATGGAGAGTTGAAAAAGGAGATCTATATGGATCAGTCGGATGGGTTTGTGGTAAAAGGTGAAGAGACAAAGGTGTACAAGTTGTTAAATCTTTACATGGCCTGAAACAAGCACCTAAGCAATAGCATGAGAAGGTTGACAGAACGCTACTTTCTGCTGGCTTTGTCATCAACAAGGCTAATAGGTGTGTACTATCTCCATGGTAGGGTGATAGTATTATATTATGTTTGTACGTGGATGATATTCCGATCTTTGGTACAAACATGAAAGTGATAAATGAAGTCAAGTCTTTTCTGTCAAAGAGTATTGACATGAAAGATCAGGAGAGGCTGTTGTGATTCTGAACATCAAGCTTATTAAGAACGAGAATGGGATTACTTTAATGCAACATCATTTTGTTGAAAAGGTCGTGAGCCGATTTGGATTTATTGATGGTAAGACTTCTCCAACACCTTATGGTCCCAGTTTGACATTACGAAAGAATAAGAAGGAACCAACAGATCGGTTGAAATATTCACAAATTGTTGGTTCTCTCATGTACTTAGCGAGTGCTACCAGACCCGGTATCTCTTTCGTTGTGAGCAATTTGAATATGTTCATGTATAACCCGGGTATTGATCATTCGCATGCACTTGAAAGGGTCATGCACTATCTATGTGGTACAATGGGCTATGGGATTCACTATTCATTGCACCTTGTTGTGCTTGAAGGATATAGTGATTCTGACTGGATATCTGATGTTGATGAACTCTACGCCACAAGCGGGTATTTGTTTTGTTGGAGATATGCCCTAGAGGCATAAAAGTATTTATTATTATATCTTTGTGTTTATGATAAATGTTTACATTCATCCTATAATTGTATTAACATGAAACATTAATACTTATGTGATTTGTAAACTTGTTAGAGTCCCTAGTAAAGCCTCTTTGTAATACTAGCTTGTTGGTTGATAGATGATCATGGTTTCCTGATCATGAACATTGAGATGTTATTAACAACAAGATCATATCATTAGGAGAATGGTGTGATGGACATACTCCTATAGATAAGCGTAGCATAAAGATCATGTCATTTCAATAGTTGTTTAGTAGATATGGAATGTGAGTAAGAATATCGAATGTTGTTCAGAGTCTCGGATGGGATCCGGGATATCACGAGGAGATCCGAAATGGTCCGAAGAATAAGATTCATATAAGGAAAGTCCAATTCCGGAGTTCGGGAATGGTTCCGGTGTTTTCACCGGAATGTTCTAGAAGGGTCTAAAAGGTTCAGCGATCCGGAAGGGGAAGGGTACATGAATGTGTCATGACAAAGTGTAATGGCTGCATCATGTCCTAGGTCACTTGGCTGGACGCTTGGAACAGAGAAATCAAACTCTAATTTAAAAGTCAAAAAGACAGTTTGAAAAAGTCAAACTGGGACAATATTTCCAAGTGGAGGGAGGGAAGGATTCCTACCTAGGGAAGGAATACTCCCTCCCCTTGCCGCCTTCCACATGAAGTGGTGTTGGGGGAGGATTCCCTTCCCTTGCCGCCCCTCCCTCTCATAAATAGAGGGGAGGGGCGCCCCCTTGCCCCACAACTCCAGGCCCTAGCCGCCGACCACCACCCAAGTCACCACCGCCCTAGAGCCCTCTCCCAAGCCTACTTGGGGAATCCCCTTGCCCTAGTCATCGGCCACACCACCCCCTTGGCGCCCTCTAAACCCTAGATCGCCGAGGCCCTCTTCTACTCCACCATACTCGCATCGGCTTAGGCGAAGCCCTGCGGGATATCCCCTCTAAACTCTGACACCACGCCGTCGTGTTGCCGGAATCGCGAGGAGAGAGCTACAACCTTCGCTGCCTGCTGGAACAAGAGAGAGGAAGGTCTTCATAGAGTACCGAACTTGTGACCAACTGCGGGAGCGCTGCCAGAAGGCGGCGCCGGAAGGATCGTCTACGCGATCTTGAGATCGGCAAGTGAACGACTATATCACCCACGAGAATCCGCTCTCGTTAACCGTTTTGGAATCTTCGAGGGTGAGTACTCTATCGACTCGTTACTACAATCTAGTAGATAGATCTTGGATTGTGTGTGTTCATGTGGTAGAAATTTGTTGTTTTCTATGCTACGAACCCCTACATGTTTAGCCTTACAGGTGGCACAGTGTTATGGAGGTCACAGAGACAGACCATATTGACGAGGTCAACCATAGAAGTAGAACTAACTGTTTTAGGCAGAGTCACTATTGAGTCAGAATGGCTGTGTGAGATTTTGATGGACTTGCATGTGATTCAAAGACCTATGCCGGTAATCCTTTTAAATTGTGACAACCAAATTGTTGTTGTCAAAATAAACAATTTTAAGGATAATGTGAAGTCATCAAGACACGTAAATAGACGTTTGAAATCTGTCGGAAATTGAGAAACTATGAAGTAATAACCGTTAGAACGAATACGTATATTCAAACAGACAGAAATCTCCCTTTACAAAGGGACTATCACGAAATATGATAAAGAGTGAATCGAGAGAGATGGGGTTGAGATCCATGGATGTCATACCACAGTGGTAACCTAACCTATGTGATCAGAGATCCTGTGAATTAGGACCTAGAAAGAACAAGCTATTGATTTGACCGAGGAGAGTATTTTATAACCCTCTCTGTGTGATACATAACTCTCAAAGTATGTAAGGCAAGTTGGCAACATTCCTTAATGTGGTTTTGTTGGTTTTAACTAGTAAATATGTCATCCTACAAGGCATTTTTGAAAGAACACATCTATATGAGTTCGACTATAAACATCACGGTCTATGAGACTTGGATGGTCTCTAGTAAACTCATGAAGAGACCAGAGAGTATGACGCATATGCTCCAACCCACGAGATAGGCTACTAGCAGCCAGGTACTGGTTTACTGGTTAGATTTTGAGTGAAATCTATTTGCACCAGACTTGCAATTCAAGGTCCGTCCATTGTTTAAGTTGTTGATAGAGTAGCTTAAGATTGTAGGAGAAAGTTAAACTTAACAGTCTTTGCTCAAATATTTGTATATAAACAAGTAGTCATGATTGGCAAATCTTTAAATGAGAATTTAAGATCTAGTGGCGGATTGTTATAAATATGGGCTAAATAGTTTGACCATGTGATATTTTAGATTTTCCCTAAATCTCAAAGCCCATGTGTATGGAAGCTCATATGTGATGTGGCCCAATTCAGTGGCAGCTCACATGTGAGTGGAGTGAAAGCTAAAGTTTAGTTTCACATGGAACGTTACAGGAGAGTTACACCACCTTATAAGGTGGAGTGTCTTACCAATTTGTAAATAAGTGAGAAGAGAAGTGCTACACGCACGCTCCTCCTCTAACAATGACGCTTGCTCGCCCGCACGCTTGTCTCGTCACGACGCGTACGTCCGCTGCGGTTTACAGAATGAGCCTCGAGCCGACCTTATGTTTTTTCTGTTCAGGAAAATTGATGCGGTTTTGAAAGATGTGTCAACAGTTAGTCAATTCGGGTCGCTTCCAGATTCTAAGCTATCGGCAATCGACCCGAACGTGAGTGATGTATGCTTGGCCCATGTTGTGCCCCATACGGGATTTTTCGAACTGCTCTATATAAGCTTGTGCGCCTTTCATCATATAATACACTGAAACCAATCTAGGGTTTTGTCAACCTCTCTGCTTCCACTGTCACTGTAGTCTACTCCATCCCGCTCGTCGGCGTGCACTGGGAAATGGGAGAGCATGTCTTCAAAACCACTCGTCTTTATGATCCTGTACGGGAGAGGGCCAATGAAGTTTTTGGGGAGGGCCAATTGTTTGACACGAGGATCCACCTAATTTACTGGCCACTTAGCAAACGATGTAAATTGTTTTGATAAGTAATAAAGTTGCCGTGGTGGCTTTTACTCCAAAAAGAGAGATAAAGAATTAACTTATGACAACAATCACAATAGTCAGACCTACTCCTTATTGCAAACATGTACAGCAGCCCCTTATTGCAACAACACTTCAATATGCCCAATGTACTATAACAGTTTTTTCTCCCTGCAAACAAAAAAATACAGTAACAGTTTTTGCTGCAATAAACAAAAAAAAAAGACTATGACCTGTCCTGCAGATCCCGCAAAGATACGGTTTTGCTTCCTCGGCCAAATGTGCAAGTTCACAACTCGGCTGTATAGTTTATTTTACTGTGAGGGTAGCTTGGTTGATATAGTTTATTAATTGTTCCATTAAACTATAATATCTTTCGTCTGTGGCCTTGCATGGCATTGTTTCCTGTCCCCACGTGTCAGTGAATTAAATTAGCATTCCAACATTCCATCATCCTAGCTTAAGTGACTTTACCCAATTTGATGGAAAACCAAACAAACAACCTCTGAACTTTCGGGACTAGTTTTTGATTAAAAACTGCTTTCTCGAGGAACATTTCCAGACTATCTACATACTTCCATTTCATGAAGAGAAGAAAATGCACCACACGTTGGCCACATTGAGCATGGAAATACGTCCAAAACACCAATATGTATAACAGTAGAATGCATCGAAGAGGAACATCCGAACATGAACATGCTAGAGCCAAACGTTACGACAGAATACTGTTACACCAGTCGATCAACACTTCAGTTAATGAAGGAAACCAGCACCATCCCACAGCCACCAATTTTGCATAGTGCTGCTACCAGGCATGTACCCTACGCCGTATGCAGCTGGTGTAGCCCATGGTCATCGTGCGGTAGGAGCTCCGTGGTGTTCCTCCAGGAAGTATCGTCTTGAAGAAATGCTTGTTTGATACATTTAGTATTCTTCAGCAGCGCTGGCAGCACTAAGATCAACGCTGAGATCAACAGTCTGCAAGAAGAGCACGGAGTTATGCTTTCAGCCATAGATATATGAAATTTCATGTGTACCAAATAGCAAATATCTAAGTGCTAGATATATAGGATGAAGTATTAGTTTTGCTGTCCAAATTCTATAGATAAATAAAGAAGTGGCTAATGAATAAGAAGTTTCACAAAAACTCAGGAGCAAGTTCTGGACTCTCGGAGTTTACACCACATTAACAAACCAGCATTGCAAATGTAATATGAGTGAATCTCAAGCTTACCTTTCCAGTAATCAACGTGTACATATTAAGAACATCTGTCACAGTCGTCTCAAAGTGAGTAGTAGCATCATAACTCTGCAAAGAAAAAAAAACTGCCATTAACATCTAAAATATGAGACTTTACATTTATTCTCATATAGCGCAAAACTTACCGAGGAGACAAAGCAATTATCAAGAGATGGTTCATTGACTGGTTCATATCTGTCATACATATCAAAAAATAGTTCATCTACTGGACCAAGTAGATCAATTCCAGCCTTTAGTTCAGACTGTGGATTATCAGTCTCTGCTTCGGCAGACACAAATGCAATGAACTTCCCTTTTGGCGCAACGTTGTGGGTGTACGAGCAACAGAAGACATACCTAAGAAACATATGTCACAATGAAGCAATGGAAACTCAATTTAGAAATCCATCCAGTAAAATATATTTGAGAATTGATACGGAAAGGAAGTCCCTACATGTCTGACTTGCGCCCGAGTTGCTTTTGTGGTAAAATAATCTGAACCGAGTGGGAATCATTTGCGCTTGGAATTGGGTGGCTCATAATAGCAATTGCTCGTGCAACTTTTCCAATCTTCCTTACCTGTTCACAAACCGGGTAAAACTCAACATGGGGGAGTGCTATGTAGCAAAACAGTAATCAGACAATGAGAATTATAGGAGAGAAACCATGAAGGTTAAGAACTTCGGCAAGTTCAGACATAACTTAAGAATTTCAGTGAATTTGGTACAAACATGCAAACAAAAGTATAGCATCAACTGAAAACAGTGATATCTACCTTGTTGGGCAAGTAAGAAGGATCACAGACAACCTTCTTGCACTTTGCAGTTTCACCTTCTGATGTAACACCACACACTTTCCCCTCCATATCAAATTCAACCTGCAGAAGAGTGTATTGGGTAAATGAATCCAGACACAAATGACATGAATGATTAGCACGGGAGGGACAAGACCTACCTTGCACTCTGGCTTATGTAACATATAAGTACCACCATAAACAGCACTTAGACGTGCAAAAGCCTAAACAGTAAGATAAAACTTTAGCACATTGGCATCTTAGGGGAATCAACATGTGGTACAAAATATATTAGCTCAATAATTTAAAAAAGACTGACCTGTGGCAGCTCACCCAACCCATATAATGGGTAAATATACGGTGAACCTCCTTGGAACCGTGCAAGAGACTCCGAATAAAGCTGGCAGCAAGCAGTGAAGTTTGATTATATGTCCATCAATAAAGTATATTTCAATAGCACAAATAACACCAAAGAACAAATATACAAGGATAGGAGATTATAGAAATTGTAATGACATTCAAGTTAGAAACCATCTATGTTCTTAAGAAAAATGTAAAAAGTCTACAATCAGGGCATACTTTCATTCTTTTAACAGTATCAAGTGCTGGTTCGCTTAGGTAGCGATCATCCCTGTGAAGAGCAAGTGCATGGCCAATGAAATCTATAGTATCATCACTCAACCCGTGTTTCCTGGAACAAATAACAAATAAGATCACTTGCAATGCAGGAGGTAACAAGGGGTATCCTTCCATAAAATGAAGAATGCAGAGCAATACATGATACTGAAACGCTCTGCAACTTTACCGATTTTCTCAGAAGAGAGTAAATTATTAAACCAATCCCTACTTCTGAAAGAGAAAAGAAAAGGACAAAGGTAATGCTGAAGATGCATGCGTAGTTAGAACAAGCATGTGCTATTGCCTAACAATGAAACAGACAGAAGTAGCTTTTGTATATTTCAGCCACTGAACTGAACAAGTCACTTGTCTAGTTCCTTATACCCAAAAAAATTGATATGGCATTGAACATTATGATCAATCATCAGGTTAAGATGGATCTAAACCAACCCATTTTTTCCATTACAGATTAGATACTTACGCGATCAATTCTTTAGTTGTCATCCTCGTCAGATCCAATCCTTGATGTGTTCTTGGGTCAGCCTCATTGTAATCTTGAACATAAATGAAGAAGCCCCTTGCTCTACGTTTCTCAAATAAGCCCATTAAAGGAGATTTTAACGCCTCCATGTCAGTCGCAGGAACCTTGTGAACCTGATGCAAATGCAAATGCAACACATCAACAGAATGTAGGCGACTGGTTTAAATGACAGTGTTCAAATATAAGAGATCAAAGAATGGCTTCTGTCAGGTCCCAACAAAGGTGTCATCCATATAAGATACGAGGGATGAGGGTAAGCTCAAGAAATACCTTTCCTTTGCTGAAGACATAGCTTCCGTCAACAGCTTTGAATGACAAATACTTTGTCACATCAGTGTGAATGAGGGTACGAACCAAAGTTCCATTCGCCATCATAAACTGGTCATGCATAGAAAGAGACATTATTCTTTATTAAGCGTTTACCATCTCAATATATTTAATGTAGCCTGTAGGCTCGTAGCATTTCATTATCTGAACTAAGCAGTTGTTTATTGATAAATAACAAAAGAATTTCCTTGAAAAATAAAATACAAGTAACAGGAAACACTATCAAGATTGTGGATTCAGCTAAGGGTTCCAACATAGCATGAGAGCTCAGTGGCTATTGATCAAAACTGTATATAAAGGGAGCTGTGTTAACTAATATAGATACTAGTGAGTAGACTAAGGAAATGCAACAAAGCATGCAACTAAACGTAACAAATGGAAAGTGCTTCTTGGCCAAAAGCATGTTGAAGAAGTTGTGGAGCCATTGACACCTCATAGTATGAGAGCATAGATTAATTCGATTTTTGCAACTTCAGTATTATGTTATTTTGAGACATCATGTAGTACAGCCCCTATATACAAGGTAAGTTTCATTGTTTTCTGCCATATGGATGAGATACGAGGCAATAAATCGTTATAATTCTTGAAATATAACTTGTGTGTAACATCCTCTATCTGCTAGAAGCACTCCACCTGGCTAACAAATCTCACTCCGATCCGTTTTCAAACCATACTTACCAGATTTGTGGATCAACCCGGTTTGCCACTTGACAAAAAGTTGGGTTCCCTAGTGGGTATACATCTCGTCCACGAAAGAGAGATGAAGATCAAGAATTGGAGATGGGGCACACGACCAGATACTTAGGCACAAAGGTTATAGTAGAGATGATCCCCGTTAAAAAAGGAGAAACTGACACACGGGCCTGATCAGCCCATCCAGCACAGCGACAACCCTTTAGTTATGACGGGACGCCGCAACCTTCTAACCAAATATCGTAACCATATCCCCCAAACCCTCCGCTGCACCAGCACTGCCTTTCCATTAAAAACATGTTAGAAGAAAGTCACGCAGCGACAACCCTTTATAATTATGATGGGAATCCTAAGGTAACGTCTCAACCTTCTAACGAAATATCGTAGCCATATCTCCCCAACCCTCTGCTGCACCAGTGCTGTCTTTCCATCCAAAAACAACATGTTAGAAGAAAGTCTCCCGATTGATTTCACCCTCTCCAAACCTCCATCCCCACCTCACCAGGTGATCAAGGTCAAGGTCTCAAGTCTGCAGGACACAGCTACATCCTTCCCTGTCGCTCTGCTCCTAAGGACAATATCAGTGTCAGATGGTGGCTGGAAGAAATCATGTCCTCCCTTCTTCCCTTTCTCTCTTGATTTCATTTGTTTGGCACCCATCAACAAACCAGACACCAAATCTGTACCGATTGTCATCAATTTTGATCCTCAACTAGAACCAGTTTAGAAGACTGTTGCGTAAATACGGTAACTATGTTTGAAACACTATACACTGGTCATGTGCCAACAGTTTTCCTTATTGCTAAATCACTTAACTGAACCACAAGAAAGGTAAGAAATATTTCTGCATGGGAAAAAGTAATACAGCTATGGTAATAGTAATACTCAATTAATATTCGCTCGCTGCAGTAGAATGATGGATTTAATCATAGAGGCAGATCACACCTTTGGAACCATGTCAACATTGTAGTCCCTGCTTGCACCTAGATGTGCCGGCGGTTTTTCCTCCCCCCTGAACTTCTTCCAGAGCTGTCAACAAAGCATACAAACATTAAAGATATATATGGCTAAAGAAATATTACAATACTAAATCAACCATATGAACTACCATACCAAAACAAACTTAGTGCCTTTCACTTGGTAAGACTATTTTCGACAAAGTATTCATTGAGATATTTAACAACCTCATTCTAGGTAGTTGCAGTTTTAATTTAAACCGCTAGATCTAGACATATAGTTGCTTGCCTGGTTCAAGTTGAGGGAGGTGGAATCTCCCCCGTAGTAGTCATTTCTGTCCATGTGCAAAACCTGCAAAAGCACAAGATGATCCTTGAGAATACATTTAGCAAGATCGCCATTTTTAGTACCCCTTCGGGCAACCGACATGCATCTAACGTCCCCCCGTTTTCTGATCCAATTTATACACCATAAAATTCGTGCTTCCAAAAAGGCCAGACATGGCCACCCCAACTCAAAGCAGGCCCTTCCCTTTTCCTCACTGCCTGGTCTAGCGGGGCCAGGCCGTTCCCTAGGAACTCATACCCTCGCCCTTACAAACATGGGGCTATTACATCTACTAGCGTAAACTGAGGGAGGCAGACAGCAGCTGGGGTCACCGTCGCTGCAATTCACCGTCTGATTCGGCCATGGCCCCCTACCTCCACAACACTACAGAACACTACAGATTGCCTCCCCCAAAGTTCGACAGCACCCTAAGTTTCGCACTACTTCCTCTGACTAACAGAGGGACAGCGATGTGAGAACTAAAACAATCGCCCATCTACCGGCATCAGGTCCGGATCGCTAGTACCGTCGCCCGATCTACTACTTGGAAGCAACAGCAACCACCCCACACGCAGACCGAACGCGGGGTACTCCGTCGGGAGGCGAAACCCCAGCATGGAAGCAAGTGAAGCAGGCGGCTAGCGCCGGGGAAGCGATCGATCGGGAGTAAGGAGAAGCGGCTCACCTTGAGGCCGTCGACGGAGAGGAGGCCGCTGAGGATGCACTCCTTGAGCCCCGTGCCCAGCACGATCACGTCGTACTCCTCATCCATGGCGGCGGATTCGGCTGGTTGGCTGCCGCGGCGATCGCAGGCGAGCGAGAGCAGGGAAGCAGCAGATGCGGGAGGGAGGTGGACGGGAAGTGGAGTTGAGTTTGACGCAAGCAACGGGGCCAGGGAGGGCAGGGTGTTAAAGGAGCGGTGGGATTTGGGAATCCAGATGGGGGCGAAGGCGTGGAGCGGTGGGATGGGATGCGATGCGATGCCGATCGACAGAAACACGGCGTGGCGCTTTTGCGTGTAGCTCCCTGGAGTGATTCGCTATTTGCGTTGTCGGGGGCTCTTTCTGTCTTTCGGCCACGCCGTCCGATGTGTGCGCTGGTGGTCGAGCACATGACGCCACGACGGTTACGCCGCAGGACGCCGTACGCGGGCCAGATTGCTTTTCTGTTCATCGGTTCTGGGCCTATTGTTCGGCCCTATAACTATCGACTGGGCCGTGCATTGGTTTTGGGCCGATTGTTCGGCCGTATACCTCTCGACTGGATATCTGGTGTGGCCCTCCTACGCTCGTGCAGTCGTGCCCCGTTTGATTTCTAGCTCCACGCCGGAAATCCAATTCGCCCTCACACGGGTGCCCAGATGAATCCATTGACCGATAACGTACTTTGAAATGTCAAAAAGTGTAGAAAATTATTTATATGTACTAGCACAATGCCCCGTGCGTTGCAATGGGTATAAAATAATATTATCACGTATATACAAACTTTAGAATCTTATTTGTTGAACGATTTTGGTTGTATACCATCATGAATATGTTGTGTTAACCCTCATTTTATTTTTTTCAGTTGTAAATGAACAGAGGTTGCACTACCTTTCTGTTGTGGCGACGGAGGATTACTAGCCAAAGCCAAATGATCGATGCAGTGTTGCCGCTTGCTACCAGCCTCATATCGACCGCCATCTCGACGCCCTGCAATGGCCGCCGCCGACTGCGTCGTCCTTCTTCCTCTTCCTGACAGAACCGCCGCGCACAGGCACCCCGCCATGGTCACCTCCGGCCGCGTCATCCTTCCTCCTCCTCCTAACAAAACCGCCGCGCACAGGCACCCCGCCGTGGCCACCGCCAGCCACGTCGTCCTCCTCCTGACAGAACCACGCACAGGCACCCGCCTCTCCAAGCCCATCTGGCACGCCATCTTTTTCGAATCCGCGCGTCTCTTCGCCAGTGGACGCGACCATCTCTTTGTGCCTCTCCACCCGTCCTTGTTGATCCTTGGTTTGCTACCAGCCTCGTATCAACTGTATCGTCGTTGTCGCTATCCTAACGAAGGAGGCCGACATGAATTTCATCTTAAATTTTATCCGATGTAAAACTGCACGAAGCCTTTGCATTTAGGCATTAATGCAAACACACAGTGTATATGTACAACACACGCCCATTACATACAACTATAATCAGATATGTGGAGACAAAGCACGAGGATAGACCATAGGTAGCAGCATTGGTCAGAGAGTCTTCAGAGCAGCTTGCCCACCATCGACCCCATAATTTCCTCTTTCTTCTTTCAATTTTTTCCTCTTTATTGAATAGTGAACACCATGCCCCGTCAAATCCCCTTCGTCTTTCAGCTCTACTCTCCTCGACCAGCACTCCGCCGCCAAGCCCTGCTCTCCTCGCCACCCTCCTTCCTACCTCTTCCCCACGACCGGTTGCCGCCCCACCTTACCCCATCGTGACCGCCCTTTCCTCTCCTCGCCCCACCCCCTCTCGCAGGCAAGCGTCGCCGCCTCCAGCCCCCTCTTCCTCAAGCTCCTTCGCCACCCCGGCCTCTGCCCGCCTCCCCGCGGATCCCCACTGCGCTGTCGGCCCTGCCTTGCCCCACCTTACACCGTCGCGGCCGCCCTTCCCTCTCTCCTCAACCCACCCCCTCTCGCAGGCAAGCGCCCCCACCTCTAGCCTCCTCTTTCTCAAGCTCCTCCACCGCCGGATCATGCCGCCCCGACCTCTTCCCGCCTCCCTACAGAGCCCCGCTGCGCTGTCTGTTGGAGATATGCCCTAGAGGCAATAATAAATATAGTTATTATTATATATTTGTGTTTATGATAAATGTTTACATTCATGCTATAATAGTATTTACAAGGAAACATTAATACTTGTGTGATTTGTAAACTTAAATTGAAGTCCCTAGTAAAGCATCTATATAATACTAGCTTGTTGGTTAATAAATGATTGTGGTTTCCCTATCATGAACATTGAGATGTTATTAATAACAAGATCATATCGTTAGGAGAATGATATGGTGGACATACTCCTATAGATAAGCGTAGCATAAAGATCAAGTCATTCTAATAGTTCAATCGCTATATGCTTTCTGATACATAGTAACCTAATTCCTTCGACCACGAGATCATGCATATCACCTTCACCGGAAGGATGCTTTGATGACATCAAACACCACACCGTAACTGGGTGGCTATAAAGGTGGCATTGAGTGTTCGGAAAGTATTGGTTGAGACACATGGATCAAGAGTGGGATTTGTCCATCCATATGACAGATAGATATACTCTGGGCCCTCTCGGTGGAATGTCATCCAATTAGCTTGCAAGCATGTGACTGGCTCACAAGGGATCACATATCGCGGGAACGAGAAAAGAGTACTTATCAGTAACGAGGTTGAACTAGGTATGCAGATATACCGACGATCATAACCTCGGATAAGTAAACTATCGTGAGACAAAGGGAAATTGGTATCGTATGTAAGTGGTCCATTCGATCGCAAAGTAATCGTAGAAATATGTGGGAGCCATATGAATTTCTAGATTCCTCTATTGGTTATTGTTCGGAGAAGTGTCTCGATCATGTCCGCATAATTCACGAACCGTAGGGAGACACACTTAAGGATTCGATGTTGTTGAGTAGTTATGGAATGATGAGTAAGAGACCGAATGTTGTTTGGAGTCTCGGATGGGATCCGGGATATCACGAGGAGATCCGGAATGGTCCGAAGAATAAGATTCATATAAGGAAAGTCCTATTTCGGGGTTGGAGAATGGTTCCGGTGTTTTCATCGGGAATGTTCTAGAAGGTTCCGGAATGTCCGGCACTCCGGAGGGGAAGGGTACATGAATGTGTCATATCAAGTTGGAATGATTGCATCATGTACTAGGTGTCATCGCTGAACAAAATAAAGGGTTTAATCAAATCCTAGTTTGAAAAGTCAAACGCCAATTAGAGAAGTCAAACGGCTATTTTGGGAGGTGGAGGGGAAGTAGGAAACCTACTTGGGGAGGAGTTCCCTCCCTCCACCGCCGGCCCAAGTGGGATCCGAGTTGGGGAGGGACTCCCCTTCCCTGGCGCGCCCCCTCCACCTATATAAGGAGGGGCAGGGCTGCCCCTCCAAGTCCCAACACCAAGCACCCCGCAAACCCTAGTTCCCAGTCGCCGATGCCGCCACCTCCTGCTGCCGCCGCCACCTAGGGAAACCCTAGCCGCCAACTTGGGCTACTCCAAGCCCTAGCCGCCGGCTCTAGATCCTCCTCCTTGGTGTTGTTGGAGATATGCCCTAGAGGCAATCATAAATGTAGTTATTATTATATCTTTGTGTTTATGATAAATTTTTACATTCATGCTATAATAGTATTAACAAGGAAACATTAATACTTGTGTGATTTGTAAACTAAAATAGAGTCCCTAGTAAAGACTCTTTATAATACTAGCTTGTTGGTTAATAAATGATTGTGGTTTCCCTATCATGAACATTGAGATGTTATTAACAACAAGATCATATCGTTAGGAGACTGATATGGTGGACATACTCCTATAGATAAGCGTAGCATAAAGATCAAGTCATTTTAATAGTTCAATTGCTATATGCTTTCTGATACATAGTAACCTAATTCCTTCGACCATGAGATCATGCATATCACCTTCACCGGTAGGATGCTTTGATGACATCAAACACCACACCGTAACTGGGTGGCTATAAAGGTGGCATTGAGTGTTCGGAAAGTATTGGTTGACACATGGATCAAGAGTGGGATATGTCCATCCATATGACAGATAGATATACTCTGGGCCCTCTCGGTGAAATGTCATCCAATTAGCTTGCAAGCATGTGACTGGCTCACAAGGGATCACATATCACGGGAACGAGAAAAGAGTACTTATCAGTAACAAGGTTGAACTAGGTATGTAGAGATACCGACGATCATAACCTCGGATAAGTAAACTATCGTGAGACAAAGGGAAATTGGTATCGTATGTAAGTGGTTCATTCGATCGCAAAGTAATCGTAGAAATATGTGGGAGCCATATGAATTTCCAGATTCCTCTATTGGTTATTGTTCGGAGAAGTGTCTCGATCATGTCCACATAATTCACGAACCGTAGGGAGACACACTTAAGGATTCGACGTTGTTTGAGTAGTTATGGAATGATGAGAAAGAGACTGAATGTTGTTCGGAGTCTCGGATGGGATCCGGGATATCACGAGGAGATCCGGAATGGTCCGGAGAATAAGATTCATATAAGGAAAGTCCTGTTTCGGAGTTGGAGAATGGTTCCGGTGTTTTCATCGGAAATGTTCTAGAAGGTTCCGGAATGTCCGGCACTCCGGAGGGGAAGGGTACATGAATGTGTCATACCAAGTTGGAATGATTGCATCATGTACTAGGTGTCATCGCTGAACAAAATAAAGGGTTTAATCAAATCCTAGTTTGAAAAGTCAAACACCAAATTGAAAAGTCAAACGGCTATTTTGGGAAGTGGAGGGGAAGTTGGAAACCGAGTTGGGGAGGAGTTCCTCCCCTCCACCGCCGGCCCCTTGGGAAACCGAGTTGGGGAGGGACTCCCCTCCCCTGGCGCGGCCCCTCCACCTATAAAGGGAGGGGCAGGGCTGCCCCTCCTAGCACACAACTCCACCACCCCGCAAACCCTAGCCCTAGCCGCCGGCTCCTCCTGCAGCCGTCGCCGCCCTAGGGCAAACCGCCGCCGCCTAGCTAACCCTAGCCGCCGGCCAAGCCTCCTCCTTGGTGTGTCTAAACTCTAGATCGCCGAGGAGCTCTCTCATAGTCCACCATACTTGCTCCGGCTTAAGGCGAAGCCCTGCGAGATCTCCCCTCTACTTCCGGTACCACGCCGTTGTGCTGCCGGAATCGCGAGGAGAGTGCTACAACCTCCGCTGCCTGCTGGAACAAGGGAGAGGAAGGTCTTCATCGAGTACCGAACGTGTGACCGACTGCGGGAGCGCTGCCGGAACGCAGCACCGGAAGGATCGTCTACGCGATCTTGAGATCGGAAAGAGTACGACTACATCACCCACGAGAATCCGCTCTCGTTAAACACTTTGGAATCTTCGAGGGTGAGTTATTCCATCGACTCGTTGCTACAATCTAGTAGATAGATCTTGGCTTGTTTGTTTGTATGCGGTAGAATTTTTTTGTTTTCCATGCTACGAAACCCTACACTGTCGGTCCTGCACCCGCCGGAGCGCCTCTGCTCGACATAGACATGCGCGATGCCAGCACGCCTCCTCTACTGTGGCCGCGCGAGGGTCGACGTTGTTTTTACCAAATAGTATCTTTTGACTTGGCGGTGGCAACATGTGTAAAACTTCTGAACCAGTAGGGCCAAATCCATCTTTTCAAGGCAGACGGAAATTTCCTGAAGGTGACGAACGGTCCCAATCTTTTTAATAGTATAGATATTCAGATATTGTATGTTTGTACACAAGTTTAGGAACAAAGGAATACTTTTTATGTCAAGTGTAAAAACACAAATTCGGATGCCCATACGTCATTATTCCTAAATATTTTTTGTCTTTTTACAAAAGTTATATAAAATGTTTTTCTAAAACTTTTGCAAACACAAAATACTCAAATGTACATGTGAAATTTCCTTTTAGATTTTTTTGACATTTAAAAAAAATATTTTTCCGTATTCTAATAACAGGTTTATGTGCACCCGTGAGCTGAAACACCACCTCCGCTCCAACCTACTATAGGAAAAAAGTGAATTTATGCTTTAAATTGGGAAAACATAGATTTTATTGCAGTTTAAACCAGTGATTGTCACTAATTCATAAGAAAGTATATGCAATGTAATTCAAAATGGCCAAAAAGGTCTCTTCCTAGGAACGTGATTTCCTTAGCACCTCCAGACACACGATAGAAGCCACGATGTAGGGAGGTTTCGCACCCACTGGTGCCCCCACTGTGTTGTGGCTTGCACCGCATTCGGGTCTACAACACATTCCCTTTTGATGCAGTGCGTTTTTGATATTTTGTCTCGAGTTTGTTATGTGTTGCCATGAGTGCATGTTTTGTGATGCCTTTCGTGAGTGTGTGTTATGTGCCGCCCTAAGTATGTGGGTTATGTGTTGTCTTGAGTGTGTGTTATGTGATGCCCTTGGTGCATGTTATGTGTTACATTTTGATGTGTTGCATTGAGTGTATGGACCACCCTAGAATTTCAGTTCGGCCCATATAGGATGTAGGAGAAAAAAAGCCCATTGCGACAGACTAGATGCGAGCGACGATCACGATTCAAGATTCCCTGAATCCATTTGACACGAGAGAGGAGTCCTCATGTGTCATACTGCCCTTCTGTATCCCGTCGCCGCACGCGTCTCCCCGCTTTGCCGCTGTCGTTGGTGCTCCTTCCAGCTCGCCACCAGCACGCCACCGCCTGGCTCCGGCTGCTAATCTTCGTCCCTCTGGATTCCAGACTTCCCAAGGCTCATAGCTCCCCGAACCTTCCCTTCCCCTAAACCTATAGGTACATTCAACTCATAATCATACAAATTATACAACTTATTTGCAAGTTACAATCGATTGCTTGTTTAGGAATTAGGATTGATGTCAAATGAATTGTAGACAATTACTAAAATAGTGAACAATTTTGTTGTACAATTGTTGAAGAATGAAGAGGGAAGGAGACATGCCGATGATTGCGTTTCTTTATCATATACATGCTGCAAAGACAAAGGCTTCTTCATCTCTCTCCCAAGCAACTAATGTGACGGAAGAGCAAATTGAAGAAGTTGTGGTGCAAGAAAAAATTGAACAATACAAATTTCTCCCGACCCCTCAAAAAATCACAGACCTAGACGCTTCGTATTGTTCCACCAAGCTCTCCACCCACCAACACACACCACCACGGCCTTGTACTCACGGTGCAAGGTCGGTGAGACAACTCTTCCAGGGTTGATGGAACATCAGCATGCGGGAGGGTAGTGCCTCCACGGCCGGAAGACGGTAGCTGACCGGATGCAGCAGCAGGAGCAAACCAGGCCATCGATGGCCCGGCTGATCCCGAATGGGCCCTTAAAGCCCCCCCCCCCCCCCCCCCGCCATCGCGTTGCAACAAGGGTGCCACTATCATTAAAGGGTTTGCAACATAGAAAATAAAAACAATTCTACTATATGAACACCTAATTACGCCAAGATCTAATTTAGTAGATGCAAGTAACGAGTAAGAGGTCATCCAGAAAAACTCACCCTCGAAGATTGAAAGCTTTTAATAAAATCTAATTTCATGGATGATGTAGTCGATCTCAAGATCGAGTAGATGTGCGTTGCAATCCGGCAGTGCCTCTGTGCTCGGTCACACTATAGCTTGAGGACGACTCGTGTACCCTCAATCCAGCGGGACAGCGGAAGCATAAGATCTGCCATAGAAAACTACTTAGCCATTGCTCGCGCTAATCCGAAACCCAATGGGAGGGAAAGAGAGCATGTACTTGAGTGTGTGTTTAGAGGATGTGAGAGCTCCACTATATATAGGGGGAGGGCAGCCCCAAGGGGTGAGCACGCCCCAAGATGTGCCCCCACGTCTACCCACATCATGTGGGTATGCATGCCTCATAACTTTATGGATTTTCCACTCAAAATCCAAGAGTTTATCTCCCATTAAATGAATACAAAAATTTATCTCAGAATTTTAATATTTGACAATTCTTTTAATCAACAAACATTAAAAATTACCTCCCTACATTATTTGAATATCACCCGAAACAATTATGTGGTATCACACAAAATAATTTTGGTGTTTCTCGAAATAATATCTTTGCTTCTGAACTTTTCTCCAACATACATTATCTTCTCAAATGCGTCGACGAGCCTTAAGTGTGTCACCCTACGATTCATGAATAATGTATACATGATCGAGACACCTCTCCGATCAATAGTCAATAATGGGACCTAGAGATCCATAATGACTCACACGTATTATCACGTGAACCATTAACGTCATACACAATTCCTTTTGTCTCGTGATATTTTACTTGTCCGAAACCCGATCATCGGTATCAGCCATACCTATTTAAATCTTGTTACCAACAAGTACTCTTACTCATTCCATGATATTACATCCTTATGACCTAATCACATGCTTGCAAGCGGTACTGATGTGATATCACCTAGAGGACCCAAAGTATATCTCTCCATAATCTAGATGGATAAATCATATTCTTGATCCATGAGTTTCAACTAATACTTCCAGAGTATCCAAGAACACCTTTATAGTCTCCCTATTACGATATAACGTTTAATGCCATCTAAGCACTCCTTCGGTGTTAGTGATTGACATCATCTTATGGTCTGAGGATTAGGTTACTTAGTATGTGTTTGATACATCAATGTAAACTTAATGATTTGATCGTATTGCTATACTTACTTTGGGTGTATATTTATCATATCATTCTTCTAATGTCGTTACTTTGTAATTAACAACATCCAATGTTTATGAGCATTAGTTAATCAACGAGCTAGTTAAATAAGAGGCATTACTAGAAACTCTTGTTTATTTATTAGACACACATGTATTAACGTTTACGGTTAATACAAATCTAGCATGGAAAATAAATATTTATCATAAACATAAAATAAGTTAATAACCATTTTATTATTGCATTTTTTCGAAATATGGATGTACCCCGGCCTCTGTATCCTAGGATGCACACAGCCCTTTTATTACTTAAAATCTTTAAAGTGCCAAAATACAGATTAAGGATCGGAGAGGGTTGATACAAATACCAAGCATCTGAAGAGAATAAGTAATCTGAAGATGCATAGCATACAAAGGCTAAACATCTCTCAATCTACTAGAATGATGCCACGTATCCTGGTAAAAGATATCATGGGCAACCATCATCAGACGGTTGCATCCAGAAACCATAAAATCTCGGTGCTGCTCCGGGAGAAAAAAATCCCATAGCTAGATCCATTGGGACGGTAAGATTATAACCTGCAAAAAAGAATAAACTCGCACCCTGTTAATTTTTTTAGCATTGCGACTCTTCCAAATAGACCAACATATAGCCGATACTCCTATACGTATTCGAGCTTTGTTAGTAGCCGATACCCCTATACGTATTCGAGCGTTGTTAGTCCTATACATCCCATTTAACCAATTCTTAAACATATTAGTAATATTGATCGGAGGTGGAAGATTATATGTAAAATAAACAATACGCCATATAATTCTAGCAAGGGGCATGCAATAAAGAGGTGTTTAATTGTTTATTCCCCATCACAAAAACAAAACGTTTTGCATCATTTCCAATTCCTTTTAACTAAATTGTCTTTAGTTAACAAAACCTTTTTATATAAGAACCACATAAAGATCTTAATCTTTAGGGGTAGCTTAAGCTTCCATAAATATTTTATAGGTAGACTCTGATGATCATTCATGAAATCCTCATACAAAGATTTAATAGTGAAAACCCCATCCGTGGATAGCTTCCACCTAAAACATCTGGCTCACTAGTCAAATTAACCTGCATCAATCTCTGACAGAGATGCAACCATGCATCCCATTTTGTCCCAGTCAAATTTCTCCTAAAACCTATGTTAAGAGGATTGTGAGATAAGACATCATAAACAGAGACATTTTTCCTATGTACAATATTGTATAGCGAAGGATACTGTTGGAAAAGAGATGCCTCCCCTAATCAAACATCTTCCCAAAATCAAGTTATTACCCCATTCCCAACTTTGAAGAATCCTCTGGTAAAGAATCCATCCTTTACCTTCATTAGTCCTTTCCAAATTGGGGAATCCGTCGGCTTAGCTTGTACCTGTGCCAGAGTTTTGTTTTCAAGATACTTATTATGAAGAATTTCCTGCCATACCCTATGCTCTGAAAGTAATTTATATAGCCATTTGCTCAGAAGACATTTATTTTTAACTTCTAACACCTCAATACCCAATCCACCCTGATCCTTGGGTCGACAAATTATATTCCACTTAGTTAATCTATTCTTTTTCTTATGTTCATCACTTTGCCAAAAGAATCTTGAACGATAAAAGTCTAATCTTTTCCTAACACCTTTAGGTATTTCTAGAAAAGATAACATGAACATGGGCATACTTGTTAATACGGAGTTAATTAGCACTAATTTATCTCCATATGACAAAAGTTTACCCTGCCAACATCCTAACTTTCCTTCAAAACAATTCTTGACAGGATTCCACTCAGAATTCCTAAGTCTTCTATAATGAATAGGTATCCCAAGATACTTAAAAGGCAAAGAACCTGAGTCGCACCCGAATATATCCCTATACTCCTGTTCATATTCTTTTGCCTTTCCAAAACAACAGACCTCACTTTTGTAGAAATTGATTTTAAGCCCCAAAAGTTGCTTGAATATGCAAAGTATTAGCTTCATGTTTACGACCTTCATAAGATCATGTTCTAAGAAAAGAATTGTGTCATCTGCATACTGAAGGATAGAAATCCCTCTCTTAACTAGATATGGGATTAAACCATCAACCTGTCCATCTTCCTTAGCTCTAGCTATGAGGATGGCCAACATATCTGCCACAATATTAAATAGGATGGGGGATAATGGATCACCCTGTCGTACCCCCTTTCTTGTTTGAAAGAAATGACTGATATCGTCATTCATTCTAATTCCAACACTTCCCCCTTGGATGAAATTTTCGATCCACTTGCACCATAAAGCATCAAAACCCTGCAAACGAAGAGATTGATGTAAAAAGGGCCATTTTACCTTATCGTATGCTTTCTCAAAGTCTATTTTGAAAAGCACTCCATCTACTTTTTCGAATGAAGCTCATGGATGGTTTCATGTAAAATAACTACACCCTCAAGAATATGCCTTTTGGGCATAAATGATGTTGAGTCGGTTGAATCACCTTGTGAGCTATCACAGAGATTCGATTTGTGGCCACTTTAGTAAAAAAATTGAAGCTAACATTTAAAAGGCAGATCAGTCTATATTGCTGGATCTGAACCGCATTTTATTTCTTAGGTAGGAGAGTGATAACCCTAAAATTTAGTTTATAAAGAGGTAGCTCGGCTGTTTGCAACTGTGCAAATAAAGCTATTAAGTCGTTTTTTACCACTTTCCAAAAAATCTGATAAAATTCCGCAGAGAATCTATCGGGGCCTAGAACCTTATTGTGTTCCATGAAAGAAATTACGTCAAGCACTTCCTTTTCCAAGAACACCGAAGTGAGAATTGTATTCTCCAAAGTAGATACCTGAGTAATGTCCCTGTTCCTCTCCTCCATTAGTGAAAAACTATTTGGTTCCGGGTCACCAAATAGTTTTTTATAATATTCGAAAATGTATGTTCTCAAGTTTTCATTTCCCACAATAGTGTCCTTATCTTGTTCAAGCTGAAAAATCTTTTTCTTTAGATGTTTTTCATTAGCTATTAAGTGAAAATACTTAGTATTATTTTCCCCTTCCTGAATATGTTTAACTTTTGTCCGTTAAACCCACTTAGTCTCCTCATCATGCCTCAGCTTTGAGACGTGATCATTAGCGAATTTTATTATTGTCTACCGAACATATTTCCTTCAGCGCCATGAGGTTAGTGTTGTTATGCTAAAATGTTTCCAGCATGAATATACTTTTTAGCGCTATATTTACCCTTTTAGAGTTCGTACGAGCGGCCTTCGTCTTGGATTATCCGCTTAATACTTACTAGGTACGTGGTGATAGCACCATGCTTGTGCGTTATACATAAAATATCGAACCTATGTTTCATATACATCGACTCTGCTCCATCAGGTATGCTTAAGGTTGAGTTTCTGCGTAAATCGAAAAGTAGCATTTGTACTTTCCCTTCTAAACTACTCGTGTGAGCTAAATACGCACTGCAATCTACTACCTCTGTTTTAAAATATAAGATGTTTTAACTTTGTCAAGCAAATATATCTAGACTTGTTTCAGTATATAGCTTCACTCAACTTTGGAGTGAATGTAAACACTAAAATAAGTCTAGATTCATTTTTTTCACAAACCTAAAACATCTTATATTTTAAAACGAAGGGAGTATTACTTTAACGCCTAATGGCGTTCTACTTATACTATATATTGAGTCTGCGTATCGTCTTGATACCATATGACCGAATGTTCAGCCGCAAAGAGTTGGTGTAGTGAACTATTACTTTTCGTAGACCCACGCCGTTCGCCTTTTGTCTATAGTTTAATCTAGTAGTCCAACCAGGACTGGTCCTAAGATTTTTTGGGCCCGGGGCGAAAGTAGAACTCAGGGCCCTTTTATGTCTTTAAATTGCGTAACCATCAACACACTCATGATAATGATGAATAGAATATGTATATAAAGTGTTTACTACACTAAAAGATTACTAAAGAATGGATTTTGAAAGAATGTCGATCATTTGATGATAGTGATCTACTTCAAAGTGCAAGTACCAAGGTATTAGTATTTGAATATACATGCTTTGGACTATGTGTCATGTATATGGCGCCACTATTAATGTTGATATATTCTTTTAAAAAGGAAAATGAAATACTAAAAGAGAATCTATAAAATATATTTGATAGAAAAGAAAAGACTGGAAATATCCAGTTTAGGTATATAGATGATATACATGTTATGGTTATATTATTTGCTTGTTAAACAATGTGGTTCTTGAGTATTGAATATCGAATTGGTTTGTATGAAGTTTCATACAGAACGACGCAATTCATGAACCACAATGGCCTAAGTAACTAGCAAGATAATATGTGATGATGTTTATAAAAAATAAACAAACCGTTGTTTGTACTTCTCGTTGACATCAAATCTTGCCTTCAAGATTTGTTTTAATAATCGTTATTTAAATCAGGTATTATGAGAACAAAGATTGTTTAAATAATTATCGTATTCCATATAAGATGGATGATTGACAAATCTAGTTGGAAAAATCACATCCATAATAATTAATGCTAAAATGTCGCAAGACAAATAATTGAAAGATCACTTATGAAGTGCGGTTAAATTATATTGGAAAGAAAACATGAAGAATCTCCATATTCTTGGATTTTTGGAGTCTTTGGATTTGATCAAGTGACGTTTGTGAGACTTTCGTCGAGATAATTAAAACTTTGTTCAAAGGCCAAAGAAGAACGATCGACTAAATTATTGGAATTTATACATATCAATGTATGTAGTCCATTATGTGTATCGTAAGCGATGGATTTCAACTTCATTGCTTTCTCTAAAAATTTGAGTGAATATTCACTTAATGAGAAAGAAGTATGAAATATTTGAAAGCGTTCAAAGACTTTCAAGATGAAGTGGAAAATCATTGTAACAAGAAAATAAATGATTTATGATTTTATCATAAAGGAATTTATTTGAGTTGCAAGTGTAACAACAAAATAAATGATTTATGATATTATCATAAAGGGATTTATTTGAGTTACAAGTTTAGCAAAACACCTAGATTTAAATCTCCCGGAACACCATAGGAATATGGAGTGTTTGAGATTTGTAATTAAACCTTGTTTGACATGGTTAGATCAAAGGTGTTATTTATAAAACTGCCATTATGTTTTAAAAGATTAAAAGCTTTAGAGACTACCGCTTTTACACTGAAAATAGCTCCATCTTGATCCATTGAAATGACACCATGTAAGTTATGGTTTGGGGTAAAACCCAAGTTATCTTTTCTTAAATTTTGGTATGCTAAGCATAAATAAGATGTTTACAACCAAAGTCAGATGAGCATGTCTTTGTAGGTTATTTCGAATAACAATTGGATATTTCTCCATAACACCGAGGACAAAAGGGTTTGTCGCTTGAAACGTGAAGTTTCTTGAAAAAGAATTTTTTCGCAAAAGTTAAGTGAGAGGACAATAGAACTTTGATAAGGTTAACGGACCTTAGCCATATATGCTGAGTTGCGCAGCGCCAGAAAACATTTCGGAGGCAACCACAATGCTCATGGCTCACGTGCCTCAGAGGTTGTGGTCACGAAGGTCTAAGTTACTATTGAACCAAATAGGTCGGATAAACAATCAAATGCTAAGATTTGAGAGTAAATCATTGTTGTTTGACAATGATGAACCGACTACATACAAATAAGAGATGATGGACCCTGACTCCGTCAAATGGCTTGAGCCATAAAATCCGTGATAGTTCCATACATGAGAAATGAAGTTTTTTGAACTTGGAAGACCCTCCGGAAAGGTGTAAAAACCTATCGGTCGTATTTGGATCTATAAAGAAATAGACATGGATGTTTCACATCTATGAAATAGTTGACATGTCGTAAATTATTTTACGACAATGTTCAAGGAGTTGACTATGACAAGATTTGATCTTTCATAAGCGATATTTAGTCTGTACGGATTAAAGTAGCAACCACTACATATAATTTGGTATATGGTAGATGAATAAACAAAACAAAGTTCTTCTAATAGAATGGTTACCTAGGACGTGTGCATGACACGATCCAAAGGGTTTTGTTAATTCAAAGGATGCTAAAAAGGGCATGCAAACTTCAATGGTTGAAGTAAGCATCGCGGATTAGAATCTTCACTGTGATGAAACTGTTAAATGAGTTTTCATCAGGAGACGATGAAGATGCTTGCATTTGCAAGAAATTAAGTGGGAGCGCTGAGACATATTTCTAATGCATTATGTGGAGGACATCTTGTTGATTGGAAATGATGTATCTTTTATTAACAAAGGTTAAGAATTTCATTTTAATAAAAGACTTACACAAAATCCGAATATTTAGCATGAATGTCTATATGGATAGACTATGACGCTAATATGGTCGTGCTAAACGTACATATATGAGATATTGAAGGGGTTCAATATAGAAACGACGAGAAAAGAATCTTGTCGCATGAAAAAAGAATTGAATCAAGATTCAAGTGTATCGACACTTGATAAGTGAAACAAGATTCAAGTGCTTTGGCACTTGATGAGTGAAATCACAAGAATGTTTTGATCAATCATACCATGATATGTACATATCCAGATATGTCCTATACTCTAAACGTTATGAGCATATATCGGAATGAATCATAAAATTATTATTGGACGATAGTAAGAATATTCTTATGATCTTTTGGAAGAACTAAGAATATATTTGTGTAGAGGTGACAAACAATTACAAATAGTTCATTATAAAGCGTTACATTGATACTAGTTTTGTCACAAGATATAAAATTAAGTTTATCTCAATTTAAACTATGAGTGGTACAATGAAATGGAAAGGAGTTTCCATGACGGATTTGGATGAATTCCAAAGTTAAGAAATAGTGACAGATATTACAACAAAAGGTTAAGTATATGACTGCTACAGTAGCAACAAAGAAGGGCATTTGTGTCAAGTAGTTTGTTATCAAACTAAGGTGTGGTTTGCAACGGGCTAACACTAAACATATATTGTATGACAATAGTATCGACATGATTTAACCCCAAGGAACTAAAGGTCTCACCAAAAGACCAAATTTATACAATGCCATCTCATTGGATAATGAGTGATGCGTGAAGACGCAAAGACATGCAAATACACACGGACCTGAAGCGTTAGATCCGTACATTATGTTAACCACTTGCAATCGCGTATATGGAACACCAGAAATCCATAGGTGTTCAATACATAAAGTTTTCAAACTAGATTATTGTCTCTAGTGCAAGTGGGAGGCTGAAGGGAATATGGCCGAGAGGCAATAATAAAATGGTTATTATCGTATTCCTTATTTATGATAAATATTTATTTTGCATGCTATAATTGTATTAATATGGAAACGTTAATACATGTGTGTTTAATAAACAAAAAAAAAGTTCATAGTTATGCCTCTCTTATAAACTAGCTCATTGATTAACAAGATGATCAAAGGTTTTTTGATCATGGACATTGGATGTTGTTAATAACGAGGTCATAACATTATTCGAATGGTGTGATGAACATTTATCCGAAGTATAGCATTACGATCAAAGTCATTGTGTTTATATTGCTATAACATCATACGAAGTAATCTTAGTTCTTATACCATGAGATCATGTCAATCACTAACACTGTAAGAGTATCTTGATAACATCAAACATCACACCGTAACAGAGTGACTATAAAGATGGGTTCAGTGCTACGAATGTATTATGTTGAGGCTCATGGATCAAGAGTGGAATTTGTCCATCCCGATGACAGAGAGATATACTCTGGGCCCTCTCGGTGATATCACATTAGTTAGCTTGCAAGCAAGTGATTTGATCACTAGAATGTTATATCACGAGAAAAAGAAAAGAGTACATGTCGGTAACGAGATCAAACTAGGTATGGAGATACCGATGATCAAATCTCGGACATGTAATATATCACGAGACAAAGGGATTGATTTACATGCGTATAAGGTTCACACGATCACATGAGTCATCGTTAAATGTGTGGGAGTCAGTACGGATCTCTAGGTCCCGCTACTGATTATTGATCGGAGAGAGTCTCGATCATGTCTACATTATTCGCGAACCGTATGGTGACACACTTAAGGGATACCGACACCATTCAGAGCAAATAATATGCCAGAGAAAGAAAAAGAAAGAGCGGGAATTTATTTCACTAGGCACCGGAATCGTTTCGGTTGAAATTGTTAAAACTGGTTCTTCATATGAAATTGAAATGTTATAAGGGGTTTTATATGAATAATTAACAAAATTCTGAATAAATAAATAAAAGAGTTTTATTTAATGAGAGATTGCATTAAATCTGGTGGAAATTTAATGGGATTTGAGTGGAGAAAATGGAGGGTCTTATTTATGTGAGTGGAGCTTCCACCACATGAAAGAGGGAGAGGTGGGGGCACCCTCTATGGCCGGCGGCCATGCCCTCTTGGGCTGCCCCCTCCCCTATATAAGGAGCCCCTCCTTTCACTTCTCACTCACACCTCGTGAAGGATCTCTCTCTCCCCTTTAGAATTTCCCCATGGTCTCGGATCAGCGAGATACATGTTCCCGATGGCTTTTTATAGAAGGATTTGTTGCTTCCGCTGCTTCGCTGGAGCGAGAGCGTGGAGGTTGTCGGGATACCTGGACGTTTGTGCGATCACGGATGCACCACTGCTTTGCGGTGCTGGACTTGATGGTACTGGACCGGCTGGACCAGATGAACTTCATCATGATCTTAAGATCGGCAAGCGTTCGACTACATCATCCACGAGTACAACCTCGTTAACGCTATTCGGTCTTCGAGGGTATGTATTCTATGGATGTATATCCACCCGTTGCTTGTATCTAGTAGATAGATCTTGGTACATAGTTGTTCTCATCGTAGATTTTTTTTATTTTCTATGCTACGAACCCTTCATGCCAGCCCTTTCCCACAGTGTCACAGTCAAGTTTAACCACCTTGGCATCAAGCAAACATGGCCATGATAAAAGTACAATCTACAACTAGTAGCATTGCCTAATTGGGCAATGGACATGAAAGTACAATCTACATAGTAGCATTACCCCTATCTGAGTCGTCGAGAGTGACCCCTACGCTGGCGAGTGGTTTTCCGGTCGCCTTCGCCGCAGATGCGGCTGTCGCCGCAGATGTAGAAGACGTAGCTGACACCATCGTTGCCGCCCGAGTTATTCCGCACGCACAGAAGGATGCGGGAGCCCTGAGCGCCCTCGCGAAGGCCGCCTTGCCGCCGACGGTGAACTTCTCCAGTTGAGCGGCATCCCACCGCTCATGGGCACTCACCTCGTCGATGTTGGGGGTGCAGAGCAGAGGGGAAGGAGGAGCACCGGCCATGGTGGCGAATCGGGGCGAGGGACGGAGGGAGTGAAGGGGGCGGTGAGCTGAGTGGACTAGGAGTTAAGCCAAAAACGTCTCGTCTCTCGCGCTTCCCCACGCGTGCAACCGGTCGCAAGCGGCGCTCGCCAGTGCCTGGCTGCATGAAAACGGCCGAATTCGGCGTTTCCAGCGGGCCAATTTTTGGTATGATTTAAAACTCGTGCCATGCAGCAAACTCACGTGAGCCAAATAACCAAACGTGCTTATTTCTTGTCGCCGGATGTGAGAAATGAAAATCCGGCCTACCAAACACGCTCCAAATATCCGATGCATGCACATTGCACGGATTTTGGTTTGATCCTTAGCTTGATCTCGTCATTGCCAAGAGATACTCGACATCTCGCTTGAGATCCTGCAACGACCGGCCGGCCAGTACATCGGGTTCACTAGTCGAGACTGTCAAAGAAGGCATAATCAGAGACGTGATTTTTTCTTGGACGGGTGGGATTCATTCTCTCCAGGGGGGAGGAACCTTAACAACACTGAATCTGAAGCCACGTGAGGCTGTCTCGTCCTGCCTGCAACACACTAGGAGGGGAAAGGGGCGTCGAAGAATCATGACCAGCTAATGTAGATGCACCACCACCGTCCCCCAGGGACGCAAAAGCGTCTGGTACATTGCACCCAGACCTCCAAAATCTTCAGGGTCTGCTCTCCAACACAGGCCAATTGGCCGACGAGCACAGTCGCGCATCTATCTTGGGGCAGTCGATCGACCCGCACTTGTGCAGTTGTGCAGCACACACCAGTATCCTTTCCTTGGCCATCGTGCCGTCCGAATTCGGAGCTATCTTTGATTGCAAGGAAGACAACAGGCAGCAAGGCCTGCTAGACACATATATCTACTACGTACTCGTCTACTACTCGTACGATCGGATAGTACTAGTTATCTTCTTACTCCAAGCACCGCTGCAGTTCTCGAGCTGTGACGACAGTCCACTGCCGAATGTCGACGGAGAGGAAGGCGAGAGAGAATGGGTCGCTGGCCGGCGGCGGAGGGGGAGGGAGGACGCGCGGCGCCGAGGGGAAGCGGCCGATGATGGCGCCGGCCGCGACGGGGGGATACTTCACGGCGGAGCTGGCCGCGGTGTTCCTCTGCCTGACCGCGCTGCTGGTGTTCTTGCCGCTGGTCCTGCCGCCGCTCCCGCCACCGCCGTCGCTACTGCTGCTGGTACCGGTCGGGCTTATGGCCATCTTGATCGCGATGGCGTTCGTGCCGACGGAGGGCCGGGGCATCGCCGCCTCGTCGTGCGCTTGAAGAGGACGTACGGCGCGCTAGGAGAGGAGAATTGCTTCGTTTCTAGCATACTTTTACAGTAACCCGACACATGTTGTAGACAAATCGATGATACTTGTGCGACCGTCAGGCTGACGAAATTCTTGAATTTTCGGTAATTTTGGTGTGTACCGAAATAGCTTCTTTTACCTCATAATGTTAGCCTACATTCGATCCAAATTCAATCTTGGTCAAAAATCATCCAATT
This sequence comes from Avena sativa, assembly GCA_916181665.1. Lineage (NCBI taxonomy): Eukaryota > Viridiplantae > Streptophyta > Magnoliopsida > Poales > Poaceae > Avena > Avena sativa. The sequence continues at coordinate 282,960,096 of OV702293.1, forward strand.
GGATGGAATTTAGATAGGATCATTCCATTTCGAGATTTCCAAAATGTTGGATAATTTTGCGTGGTCCGAAATGATGGTGGTACCAAAATTTCTAGTTATGGGAATTCTAAACTTTACCTCAAGAATACATATTTTGCACAAAGAATTGATCCAGGTATTTTATTCTTATATTTGCCAAAAAAAATCTTAAAGAGTTCATTCCAGTTGGACTATGCACTATGCCACTTGCTCGGAAACTCCAAATAGAGCCTGGTTTTAAAAATTTAAAAACTCCATTCTTACTTAAAATTTCGAGAATAATATACAATTAGATATGGATGTCTACCATGTATGCATAAAGTTTCATTGAATTATGTTGCCATCTGTGCTCTACACAAAAAGAACAAATGTGAAGACGAAAACTGATTCTTTAATGTCAATATTCCGAGATTTTTGTTCTAAAGCTTTATAGAAATCATATTTAAGTATTTACATAATAAAATACATTTTTTGAAACTCGTAAACCTGATCTTTGATTTTTTTTTAAAACACCTGCTCCGTGGAGCCCGGAGGTGGGAGTCACATGTCCGCACTAGTCAGCAGTTGCTGCAAAACATTGGACCTTGCCTAAGAACACATTGGACCATGCGCAAAGTAAGGTTTTAATTTTCACGCATACGCACTAGATCCATATGGTCCGAATCTTCTAACATTTTGCACGTAATTTCTATGCCTATTCAGTTGATTGATCTGTAGTCTCTAAGAGCATGGCCAACGTTACAACATGGACAGCTGCCCCAGCTTCACACGTCGGCTCGGATGGTTCTCGTTTCAAAAAGCTACCGTCTGCCAAGGCGAACGGGATCTTGCAGAGGAACTCGCTGCTCCATGAAAAAAGTGAGAAAAAATGAAAAGGAGTAGAACGCTAAGAGAAGAAAAAGGATACTAAACCTGACGTAGGTGGAATCAGTAAAGCAGAACGTGTTTGAAGGTAAATTCACGCGTGGTGGCCTCTGCTGCCCAAGCCTATGTGGCAAGCCTGGAGCAGCAACATACCCCTGCCATCATAAATCGTGCCCTAATGCAGCCGTTGGTGCAGGTGCTCTATCTACTAGGTACAAAACCATCTAGAGGTGGTCACACTAGTTTTTTGTGTATCCAAGTGTATCCAATATTGAACTATTGTTCTCTTACCTTGCAACCGTTTAGTTCTGCCTTTATATGGTTTTATGTGGAACTTGCAACCGTTTAGTTCTGCCTTTATATTGTTTTATGTGGAACTTAAACTCGTGCACACACATTGGCAAGACAATTCATGATTATGTGTATTAACTTGTGCAAAGGGAGGTGAGTCTCCTCCTATGTGTTCTAAAAAAAGCGTTAATGCTGAGTTGGGTTTAGAGAACGATGTCGGTGTATCATTTTATTTTTCCATTTTAGTCTTTGTACTCGTTAAAGTTTAGCATGCCTATGACTTTTACACCTTGAGTGAAATGCTTGTTATGTTGAGATATGGGTGTAAACCAAATAAAACATGATTCAAGCCCCGCTAGGTAATTGGCTGATTTGGAAAGAAATTTGGAAGTGTAATGTTCCTATGAAGGTACACAATTTTTGCATGGAAGGTATTATCAAATTCCCTAGCAACACAGGATAATAAGCGTAGACGTCATTTACCAGTACAAGAAGCATGTTGTGTTTGTGGTTTTGAGATCGAGAATTCATACCATGCACTGATCCACTACCCTCATGCTGCTACACTTGGAGGGCTATGGAGGAGGTGTGGAAGTTTCCCAAGATCTCGGATTCCAGAGGAGAAGAATGGTTTGACACTTGGCTGCTGTCGATGCCGATGGAGACATGTGGACGTGCCCTCATGATCGCATGGAGAATTTGGCAGCCAGAAATGAAGTAACACATGGTAAACCTTTGCATACTATTGAGGGATCTAGGAGGTTTATCTGTAGCTACGTTTAGTCTCTGGATAATATTTGGTGTTCAACTACTAAGGATATCATCAAAGGGAAGCAATTAGCTGGTTCCTGCCCAATGAGGTTGGTAGAGTGATTTCAGATGTGCAAGTGGCATGGAGCCGGTCCCCCATGGATGTACTCAAACTAAATGTGAACGGTGACTTTGTTGCTCAAACAGGAGGAGGTGGTGGTGGAATGATCTTGCGTGGTAGCGATCGGGCTCGTGTTTTCTCTGGCTGCAGATCGCTCCAGCTATGTTCGTCGGTCTTTGAAGTGGAATTATACGCATGTTTATAGGGGATTCGGTTTGCTCTGGACTTGAGCCATGGCAACATCACCATGGAGACAGACTGTGCGACGATGGTGAAGATGGCAACGAGTAAGGCTACCGACTGTTCGAGTCTGGGACATATGGTCAGTGATCTTAGGTTATTACTACCATATGATCGTATAATATGTATAACCAAGATCCCTAGATTAAGCAACATAGCTAGTCACGAGTTAACTAGATTTGGTTTAGTTGAGAACAAAACACAAGTTGATTTAGTTCGGTTCCGGATTTCCTTCTTGACCGTATCAATCGAGATTGTAATAATTAACTAATTAATACAATCCTGCTTGCCCCGCAAAAAAAGACACACCCAAGTCATGTACCAATTGGAAAATACCACAATACCCTTAATTAACACCCCGTGCTCTAGGCTTTGCTGCCTACTTTCCTGACGAAAAATGCACCTGCTTAGACCTTACATGATTCACTTGTCACGTTCCATACATATTTTATTTGAATAACACACATTTTGATCCTCTTCTTCCATGGATTTTTGCCACTGAGTGACATGATATTTATTTGTGTCCTTTCTCCACCATAATTTTACGTCAACAGATGGTGTTTAGCCATCCTCTACCACCAGGGCACTCTCCTAACACATGATTTACTACGGGTCACTATAATGCACACTCTGCCTATCATGCACCTTATTCACTTACAAAAGAGAGGGAGGTAAAACAAATAAGTTGGAAGAGTATAGATGAGAACCGAGTCACTCGTCACCCCTCCACAAAGACAATATGATATGTGTAAGTTAAAATGTGATAGGGTCAAGTCAGAAAATTTAGTTCTCACTTGTTAGAGTTCTACTAAATTGGTATGGTTATAGTAGAGAGATAGTGTATATGGAATTGCAATTTGATCTTAAGTGAGTTATAAATTTTCTTGTAGATCTATAGATTCCAATTGTTCATACTCAATTTTGTAGTTTATCAGGTTGAAAATACGTGAGTTGCACTTTTTTGTAATAAGTTGAATGTGTGTTCTTTGCTAAAACCTATTGTCCCTGGAAATTAATGACAGCAACCTCATTGGCCACAATGGACATAATTGGAGAGGAGATGGGAGTCGAGGAAGGGTAGTGGTTTGGTGAAAATGCAAACATGAAGGTAAGTACAAGAATGCAAGCACAACATTGTTTCCAACCGGAGCATCTCCTTCTGATAACAAGTATGTGTGATTCCACTCCTAAAACATTTTCCTAAAGTAAAAAACCATGCAAGCAGAAAGCACATGAATAGCATTTGCAATTGGAAGTGTATGACACTAGGGAAAATAAACATGCACAATCTCGATGGTGACATTGTTTGGCGGAAGCGCCTAGCGGAAATGTTAGAAAAGAATTTCAAGTAAAATCATAGAAGATATATATAAGCATGATGTAGAAGATGTAGAAGATCATGACCAAGAAGACAAACCTACAATAGAAGCGCATTGACAAGAGAAAGAATAGGCAACAATAAACTAATAAAATTAGGAGACATTATATACACAATAGTAAGTACTTCCACATTCTGATGTATCACTTAAATAAAAAGATTATACCCATTTATCATTTTTATATATTACTAGCAAGATGGCCCTCGCATTGCGAGGGCATCATATTTAACATGTCAAAAGGGACTAAAAATTCATTTGTACTTGAAGGATATTCTCATTATGTGCTCGAATCAACATGATTATGTATCAATTTTTTCAATCATTCATATATGGTATATAGTTAAGAATCTATAAGTATAGTAACTACATTTGGAAGATTCTAATTTACCATCTTATTTGAAAGATCATACCATCCCATTCTGAACTGCATGACTTGTTAGACCTAACAAACTCCAAGACAAAACTTCAAGATTTTTTTGGGAATGTGACATATGTGTGTTTCAATAACATAGTAAAAACATTAAATGTCATAAAGTTTGTAATCTTCTCGATTAAACAATCTCTACAAAATATTTCTGATGTATTAAAATTTCTAAAATGCCCTTACTTGTTCTGAACTTAGAGACATGGAGGTGAATAAAAAATTGGGAAGAAAGAGTATGGAGACATATGCTGGACTTTGTGCACCTTTTGGTCCGAGTAGAGTTTTTTTGCCATGAATATTTGGAGATATGTGTTATTTTCTATAATAATCAGAGATCTTTGTTATCTATCTGCACAACATGACTTTAGACAATGATTTGCACCACATAAATAGAGTCCTAAATCCTACTCTGCCTCATGAGGGCTGCTAAGACCAAAAGATAGACTCGAACACTAAATTCACTCAAAGAGATTTATAGTCTCGGATTCCATGCTTGATGAGCTAAATTATTTTTAGGAAAAACAAATTTAAATCTAGGACTGAATTTGACCACTTTATTAATATGATACTCCTCGATAATCTTTACCTCGATTTTCTGATATAAAAGGTGTATTGAACATAGTTTTATGATTAAGACTTATTTTGGGCAAAGCTCTAATTCTAATAATACCGGATAAAGGGGTCATTTGGTTAGGCTTCATTTTGGATTTTGGCTTATATAAGTCACGAAAGCACCCATGTGCTTTCAATTTTGGCCTTTTGTTTATACCATCCTGCAATAGTAGGATTTTGTTGCCAAAAAGTTCGTAGCTGCCTTTCAAATAAACTGGGGAAGCTAGTGGGATTAATTGTCCTGGGGTGTAATGTCAACAATTTAATAAATACAAACATGAAGAATAATATTATAGATTAATTGTATATTTGTGACAACTTAAAGAAAGGATAGTACAATGGTCTATTCATTCCAATGAAAACATAAATATAGTCCTAATCCTACTCTACATCGCGAGGGGTGCTAAGACCAAAAGATAGACTCGAATTATAAATTCTCTCAAAGAGATTTACAGTCTCAAATTACATGCTTGTTGAGCTAAATTATTTATAGGAAAGGAAAATTTAAACCTAGGAATGAATTTGACCACTTTATTATATGGAAATACTTGCTAATATTTACCTTAATTTTTACATATAAAAGGTGTACTGAACATAGTTCGATAATTAGGACTTATTTCAGGCAAAACTCTAAATCTAATAATACCGGATATAGGGGCTATTTGGTTAGGATTAATTTTGGCTTTTGGCATATAAGTCACAAAAGCACCATGTGCTTTTAATTTTGGCTTTTGGTTTACCATCCTGCAATAATAGGATTTTGTTACCGAGAAGTTCGAGGCTGCATTTCATATGAACTTGGGAATCTAGTGGGATTAATTGTCCCAGGGATATCAAATGGCATACAATATAATAAATAATAATATGGTATATTAATTGTATATTGGTGAAAACTTAAAGAAACAATAGTATAGTGGTCTATTCATTCCCATGCAACCCATCAACAACATGTATTCTGATGTTTTACATTTGTCTCTTACATACTCCGATAAAGAAGAATATCTGAGATAATATTCTCCTTGCACTTCTTTTATCACAGTCTATGTGTCTTCCTATATGCGAGTCCTTTTCTCCTTGCAACTATGCATGTCTGAATGACATTTGTTCGACATGGATCGCCAAATCATTCAGAAAAAAAGAAGAATATCTTAGAGAATATTCTGTACATACATGGTACGAAAATTGCAACAAATGAGAAAGAGAGAAGAAAAAGACTTACATATCTATTATTTTAACTAATAAACTTCAATGGTTTATGGTTAATTCCATTTGACCCTGAGGGTGGCCCAAAGTGGTTGTCATTAACACCAGCTCCAGAATTCTTACCCCTACAATGGTGCTTAAGGCATCTTCAATTCTTCATGATATGTTGACTTATTGAGTATCGTCCAGGTTACAATGATTAATTTGTGAAGACATGGTATTTTCCTTTCTTAGTGTCCTAAAAAGTATTATGCATAATTTTTCATAAGAATGAATATATTTGATTTTTCAATGGTAGCTCGCCTGGAACTACTACCCGATGTGGCGCTTGAGGAGCACGTCGATCGGCCGGCGCCCGTGCATGCATGGGCTCCCGACTCCGCCTCCCGAGCGGATCCCGCACCTGGGCCGGATCCCACGCATGCTTCCCCCGAGCGGCCCATGTTGCCGCCCCCTTGATATGACGTAAACGTATCTATAATTTTTGATGTTCCATGCTTGTTTAGTATCTACTTTACTTTGCTTTGTCTATACTTTAAGGTATTTTTATATGTTTTCTGGGACTAACCTATTAACAAGATGCCACAGTGCCAGTTGCCTGTTTTCTTCTGTTTTTGGTTCCAAAAAAGGCAAAAAATCAATATTCTCGGAATTGGACGGGACAAAAGCCAAAGTCAATATTTTACCGTGGGGGAGAACGGAGCCAGAAGACGAGACGGAGGAGGGCCTCGAGGGGGCCACACCCCTAGCCACGCGGCCAGGCCTGGCCCGCGCCTGGGGGTGCAGCCGCCTCGGGCACCCCCTCGGCCTCCCTCTTCGCCTATAAGAAGCCCCCGATACCTAAACCCTAAGTACCCGATCAACCGTCCATGAAATAGTCCATAGCCGCCGCCATCGTCCCTAGATCAGGGGGATCTGAAGATCTTCCCGGAATCCTATCGCAGGGGAGAGATCATCCTGAAGGCCTTCTTCATCACCATGCCAGCCTCCGGTATGATGCGTGAGTAGTTCCACCTTGGACTACGGGTCCATGTAGTAGCTAGATGGTTGTTTCTCCTCCTTTGTGCTACCATGTTTAGATCTTGTGAGCTCCGTTCATGATCAATATCATCTATTTGTAATCATGCATGTTGTGTTTCCGGGGATCCGATGGATATTGAGATTACTATGTCAGATTAGTTAATGATTCTATCTTATTCATTCTATCATGTCTGTGTTGTTTGAGATCTTGCATGCTCTTTGTTTCTCGTAGATATCTTGGCCAAGTAGATGTTAGTGACTCCGAGTGGGAGTATTTATGCTCGATAGTGGGTTCATGCCTCTATTTAATCTAGGGAAGTGATAGAAATCTCTAAGGTTGTAGATGTGTTGTTGCTACTAGGGAGAAAACAATGATCTCTTGTTCATGGAACAAGTGGATCGTTTACCTTACACACTTTGCTTAAAACAGTTATCCGTTGCTTGCAACTTAATACTAGAGGGGGTTCAGATGATAACCTGAAGGTGGATTACTAATCATAGATGCAGTTGGATGGCGCTATATGTTGTTGTATTGCCCAATCAAATCTCATAGGATCATGAATGTCTAGTATTACATTGTTATGCCTTGCTCTGTCCTGTCAATTTCCCTGCTGTAATTTGTTTACCCAGCATGTTATGTTGTTTATCTTAAGGATAACACCTCTAGTAAACTATGGACCCCGGTCCAATCTTTACCATTGGTACATCTTCCACTGTTCCTGTTTACTTTCTGCAAACCACCATTACCTTCCACACCATATAGTTAATCCTTTGTTTTTAGCAAACCGATGATATTGACAACCTCATTGTTCATTGGGGCAAAGTCTTGAGTTTGTGTTGCGCAGGTTTCTAAGTTGCTCGCTGATGTCTACGCACTTCTATTCTTGTAGACAGTTGTTGGGCCTCCAAGTGCATAGGTTTGTATAACAACATCAAGTTTCTCTTAATTGGATTACCCAAGGTTTATCAAACTCAGGGAGGAAGTGGTCAAAGGTATCCCTCTCAAACAACCATGCAATCAACATACAAGAAGTCTCTTGTGTCCCCAACACACCCAATACACTTGTCAGGTGTATATGTGCACTAGTTCGGCGAAGAGATAGTGAAATACAAGTTGTATGGATATAAGACAACGGTGCCAGAAAAGAGCTTCTGACGGGGAGGAAAAGACTACAGGCAAAAAGATGGAAGCAAGCAAACATGTAACATATCTAGATGCAAACGGTGTTTCAATGTTTAGAAACAAGGCCTAGGGATCATACTTTCACTAGTGAACACTCTCTCATATAAATATCTTCTCTTAATGATACTACCCTGAACTACTCTCCGGTTGTACACTCTAATCCATGGTAGGTCTATAACAGGACTCCTCAAAGTCCGCCTTCCCCATCTAGATAACCCCACACTGTCACCTTGAGCGCTAGATGGTTCCAACAAACACCACAATTTCATAAAGACATCCAACTCCAAATATACTCATGATAAATATTTATGAACTCTAGGCTAAGTGCCACCACGGAATGCACGCTGTCACTTTCACACACATGGGGAGAGCAGAGATCTATTGAAGCACTTGAGTATTTATGTAGACTCTAGCCTAAGTGCCACCATGGTATGCACGCTGTCAGTTTCACACACATGGGGAGAGCCGGAGATCTATTAAAGCACTTGAGTAGAAAAGTAGATCAACTTGATTACAAATCTCATAATCACAATATGATCATGCATAGAGAGAGAGAGAGATGAACACATAGCTACCGGTAGAGCCCTTAGCCTTGAGGAAGAACTAATCCCTCCTCATCATGGGAATCAACAACGGTGATGAAGATGGCGATGGAGATCGATGGATATGGTGGTGGAGATTGAAGGAGATGGCTCCGGGGGCACTTCACCGTCCCGGCAGGGTGCCAGAACAGAGACTTCTATCCCCCTGAATCTCCCCTTTTGTGGCGGTGGTGCTACAGAGGTTTTCGTGGCTTTCTCCGAGATGATTTAGGGTTTCTAAGTCGGGGGCTTCTTATAGGCGAAGGAGGCAAGGTCGATGGGGGCCTAGGGGGCCCACACCCCCTGGTGGTGCGCTCAGGGTGGTCCTGCGCCACCCTAGGGTGTGGCCACCCTGGGGCCCTACTCCATATCTGCTTTGATTTTCCGTATCATTCCGGGGAAAATATGAATAATGGCTTTTGTCCCGTCCAATTCCGAGAATATTCATTTTTTTAGATTTTCTGAAACCAGAAACAGCAGAAAACAGGCAACTAGCACTGTGGCATCTTGTCAATAGGTTAGTCTCAGAAAGTGTATAAAAATACCTCAAAGTGTAGACAAAACATAGCAAAGTTGATACTAAACAAGCATGGAGCATCAAAAATTATAGATACGTTTACGACGTATCAAGCATTTCCAAGCTTAACTCCTGATCGTCCTCGAGTAGGTAAGTGATAAAAAGAATAATTTTTGAGGTGACATGCACCATCATAATCATGATCAAACCATTTGCAAGCATTGAAAGCTGGGATCAAAGTACTATAAACATGAGCATGAAAGATGAAGTTGTAACAGTAAGACATAGCAACTATGTTGCAACATGAAAGGATACAAACAAAGTTCGTGAATAAAAATGCATTGAAAGACGTTTGTTTCTTTCACATATAGAAAACATAGCATAGTAGCATTGAACTTGTACCCCATGGAGTAGAAAAACATAAATGCATAGGACACCTTCAAAGTTCATAAGGGTGACTAGATACAAATAGTTCAAGAGCAAGCAATATAAACAATATGAATCAATCAATAAGTTTTGGGACAATGCACATAGAACTAAGAATAGCAACTATGCTCTCTTAATTGGTGCCTAAGGATAGAAGGTGGAGCTCAATATAAAAGTGGAAGAAAGGCCCTTCAAAGGGAAGCAGGGATTTCAAGTTTCATAAAGAGCTTCCAAAAATTATGGTACTTGTTAGCTTTCAGCTCTCATTGCCCCTATCATAAGCATCTTGAAGTGATTAAGGTTAAAGTGAACAAAATATGGAGTATATGCTTGACAAAGTATAAGTTGGCAATCTCATGTCCCTTGAGTACGAGGGCCGCTCCTCATGCTACTCAACTTTAGTTACCGGTAAGTTCTTGACATAGTAAGTATATGTGTATCATAGAGAACCGCCAATGGGACCCTTGCCCCATGATACAGGAGCTATCCCATATCAAAATGAAAAGGCAAGCAGACAATGAGCATCTCAGCAATCTTCTTATTTACCATGGGAAAATGGTGCTTTTTTCTCTCTTTTCTCATTTTTTATTTTTCTCAATCTCTTTTTTCTATCTCTCTTTTTTATAAGAAGAATGCTTCATAGATTGCTCACTATGGTGATGCTGCAAGTTTCCACCATGATTAGGCATGGCTTAGGCTAGCGACCCAGGCGTTTCTCTAACACACATACATAACTCCATGGACTTACAAGCTCCCCTTTTATTTCACACCGACGACATCCACAAACAAAAGATCATGATATCAACTGGGTATAATGTACAAGTGCAATGTTAAAAGCGTTCCCCGTGATAGCACAGTTCTGCTAATTCCCACTGTATAAGTGCAAGCATATACTTCCTTCGTTTGAAAATATAAGATGTTTTAGGTTTGTGAATGAGATGTATCTGGACATCTTTTAGTATATAGATTCATTTGAACCTATACACTAAAAGGTGTCTAGATACGTCTCATTCACAAATCTAAAACATCTTATATTTTTAAACGGAGGGAGTACAACATAGATGACACAATAGTTCAAGTTTATTAGGGGCAAGAAAAATAAAGTGTGCCATAATTTGGAAGATAACAAGTTTGATTTGGAAGAAGTGTGATGACACACCGCATGGTGTTATGTGTCTCTCTCCAAAAGAAGTGTGATGTAATCCAACCAACTTAATCAAGCAAACTAAGCAAACGAAAACAAAGACGCTCCAAGAACAACACAACAGTGCATGAAACAATAAAAACGAAGTGTCTAGAAAGACCTGAGATTTTTATTGATGAAGAAGGGGATGCCTTGGGCATCCCCAAGCTTTGACACTTGTACCTCTTGGATATTTCTTGGGGTGACACGGGGTGGCATACCCAAGCTTGAGATTTTCTCCATTCTTCATCTCATTATATCATTCTTTCTCTAAACCTGCAAATTTCCCTTCATACAAAACTTCACACAATCTTTATTAGCAACATTAGTGCATTTAAAAGATAATAGACCTTTGGGTTTTAGTTTTAAAAAAGCAAAACTTTCACTAAAGACACAAGCGACTGTAGCAATTCCCTCAAAAAGTTCAATTTTCCAAAAAGAACCCAAAAAGGAATCAATAAGAAGCAAATGCAAATAATGGCAGAAATCTGTCAAAACAGACCAGCAGGTAGAAACCGATTTTTTCGAAGACCTTCTGTTGCTAAAATCAAAAAGTGTTGAACTAAGGAAAGTTAGATAACAACCAGGGGGATTTATCGAGAAAATTATAGATCAATCCGACTTACAGAGATGTTTCACGAAATTTTACAGTGAAGTACAGAAATCTGTTTCGGGACAGCAACTTCCCCAAATCTTACTTCTCTCTCATTAGAGGTTATTCTTGGCACAAAAATAAAACAAAAAGGATAAGGAGAGGTTATTACAGAAGTAATAACTTCCAAGACTCAATAAAACTATTGGGTTATCTCCCAAGAAGTACTTTTCTTTAACGCCTTTAAGTTAGGCTTGATAAGATGCTCACATAAGAAATACGAATTGAAGTAAAAGAGAGCATCAAGAAGCAAATTCAAAACACATTTAAGTATAACCCACTTCCTATGCATAGGAATATTGTAAAGAAACAAGTCATGAAATCACAAATTAACAAGCATAGGAAAGCAAAACAAATGCAACTTCAAGACTTTCAACATAAAGAGGGGAAACTTAATATTATTGAGGTGGATAAAACCATGTTTCCCTCTCTCATAATAACTTTCAGTGGCATCATGAATAAAATTAACAATATAACTATCACATAAAACATTCTTATCATGAGCCACATGCATAAGATGATTATTACTCTCCACATAAGCATAGTCATTCTTATTAATTGTAGTGGGAGCAAGTTCAACAAAATAGCTATCATTATTATTCTCATCACCATAATCATCAAATATAGGAGGCATATTGTAATCACAATTAATTTTCTCCTCAATAGTAGGTGGACTAAAAATATCAAATTCGTCATTGTAATCATCATAAATTGGAGGTTTGGTATCATCATAAGCAATAGAATAGTTATCTTCCAAAGCAGGGGAACTAAAAAGATCTTTTTTTTATAAAAACTAGCTTCCCCAAGATTAGACATTTCCATATCATTCACATTAATGGTGTTCAAAGAATTCATACCAATAACATTGCTATTAGCATGCAAATAAAGTTCCGTAGGTTTTTTAATTTTCTCTTTAAACACTTCATGTCTGTAGAGGTCCCAACCTTTAATAAGGTAGAGATCCCTGTGTTTACAATGCTAGTCCCTGGATCAATAGCTAGCATCCACAGTTAAGATGTAATATCAAGAAACAAAGGTCATAATACAACTTTATAACCAGGAATAAAATAATTCATTACATCTTACATAGCTCATTTGGCTCTCTAATTACAATGCAGCAAAATAATTATATAGCATGGAGTCCTTCATCTTCAAAGTGCCACAGGCAATCCTATTGGTTGTAGACTTTTAATACTATTCAACACACTTCACTAACATCAAACAAACCTGCAACATAAAAAGTTGCATCCACAAGGGTCAATACATTTGAATTGTATTGGCAAGTTTCACTACTATGTAGAAATAAGTGGAATCTATCAAAATATGCATATTTGGCTAAGTAGGGTTTAGGCTCATTTGCAAAAAGAAATATAGTTTTATCCTATCTTTTCAAAATAGTTTTGATCTTTCGACAATCTTTTTGAACTCCTTGGAAAACTCCAAGTTCTACTAATCCCATTTTGACACCATCGAGTTTTACTTTGAGAAATTGGAATGTCGAGATCTTCCATAGCTTCAGGCCTTAGTTGCTCAGAGTTTTTCGTAACCGGGGACACGGCTAAGTACTTAGAATTTGATCTTCTGCAGAAGTTGTACACTTTACCCACATTATACAATCTCGTCTTGACGCCACCAGTGGCCGCTGGATAAGTACACACCAAATGGAGTACCGGTAGATCGAGAATGTGACAAAGTCTTTCCATAGAGGTCCTCCCAATACATGATGCTAGCTTGTCTACCAGGCACCAATGTAAGTATATATTTCCAATACATGAATCCGGTTAACCTGAGTAGGTGCCAATGCAAGGGTCTTCCACTATGTAGTTGACTAAGCCAGAGCCCATTTAGCATGTGGCTGTACACGGAAGCCACTATACGAGAAACATGTTCAATCTCTAAGTCCCTGGGTGGTTTTCTTCTAGTGCACATACAAAAAGATAGCCATATAAACATGGTTCCCTTTGTTGCCACCTTATCTATAATTTAGTATCCACATTCCACCCAGGTGGTTCATTGAGTACTTGTTTTATTATATAAAACATATATTTTCCCAACACTTCATATAATCATATCATGTATTCCATCCCAAGTCTATAGCAGGGCTAAGCATACTACAACTATGATGTTTTCACTAAGGAAGGTATAAAGGATTTCCTAATACGACTTAGCATAGCATAATAATATAGTGGCCCTATCATGCATACTACAAAAATTCTACTAAGTGTAATGAAAATAGTAGGACCTGGATGATAGTGTCACTTGCCTTTTTAGTAGAGAATATTGGTTCACTCCTTGATCTTGAAACAATCACACTCTTCAAATTTCACTACAATTCAATCAAGCAAGCACATATTCAAACTAGCATTCAAACAATTCACTACATAAAACAATAAAAACAAAGCAATGCATGCAAGCATGCAAAATATTGTTTTATTTGGAAAAGTGGTTTCTAATAGGCTATAAACATTATAAAACTCCTATTGGTCATTTATAAATGTGGCAAAATCATTTGAAACCAAGTTAGTGAAAATGGGCCATTTAAATCATTTTTTTGCTAGAAATGATTTAAATCAAAGTAATATTTTGTAGTTTTAGCCAAATATATTTTTAAACTCAAATGTTAGTGTTTATGGTTAAAGGGTTTAATATTAATCCATTTGCAAAAGGTTTTACCTAAATTCCATTTTTAAATCAAACAATATTTTTATTTGCTAGAAATGCCTTTGGCAAAGTAATAATTTACTAGGGTTCATCAAATATATTTTTAAATCCTAAAACTAGGTGTTTAGGGTCAAGGAGTATAAATCAACCCATTTGCAAAAGGTTTTACTCAAAAAGCATTTTTAAACCATAATCCACATTTTTATTTAACTAGAAATGCTTTTATTCAAAGATTTATTCCTTAGCATCACAAAATGTATTTTTAAATCTACAAGTTGGTTTTTATGGTCAGTAGGTTCAAAACAAACCTTTTACAAAATATTTTACTCTAAAAACATTTTTAGAATAAATTTTATAACCAAAATAGGCCTAAACAAGTTTCTACAAAAACAACCAATTTTATAGAAGCAAAATATTAAACTAATGCCATGGTTGCAAAGTTTGTATTTTTGTGATTCCAATGGTATAATATTTTTAAAATTTGGCCAGGAAGAACAATAGTTATGATTTTTTCAAGTTTAAATAAACAAAATCATTTTTTGGATTTTAACAGACAGACTCAGGCCACGTGGTGTGTTTCTATTGGCCGGTACCGGTTCGCACGGATCGATCGACGCGAGCCATCATATTTTAAGTGGAAACGTATGGTTCTCATCAAAAGATACCCCTTCGTCTAAATCTAATCTTAGCCATCAGATATGCATCCTACGGTTCTAAACACGGAGACCACAGATGGGCGGCGCTCGCGGCGGCTGCGCGGCAGTGGCGCTCTAGCGGTGGTGTTCCCGACGAATCAGGACACGCGGGACAGGGAGGAGACCATTACCAAACTCTCCGTGATAAGGAGAAGTTCGAGGTGGTGTCTGTTTGTCGAGGGGCGCTCGGGAATAGCGGTGATTGTTCACCGGAGTTCGTGGCGTTGTCGGGCTCGTCTGTTTGTTGTCGGAGGCGAAGATTGAAGGCTCGCTGAGACAAGTGGAGGGCACCGTTAGATGCACAGGAGTGTCACAAGTACAGGATCATCAAAGATAGGGAAAGGGGAGGTCAGGTTTTACTAGGGGGCTTCGCCAGAGAAGTGGCAGACGACAGCGGCGTTCAGGTGTTGAGCTTGCCGATGTTTCAGAGCACGCACGAAAGAGTGGGCGGTGATGGGAGATGCGCAAGAAGATGGGGAGCATGCTCGTGGGTACTAGGAGGCAAGGGAGGGTAGACGTCGCCGGAATCAGCCGGTGAAGGTCGTCGGGTCAGTGGCGTTGCGAGCAGAAATCCAGGTAGCCTGGTGGCTCCGGTCGTGTGAGGGTTGAGGGGAAATAAGGAGGGAACATGGGAGATTAAATGGGCGAGGTTACTGGGAGGAATTAATCGGCCATTTACTCGAATTGATTCGAGCAATTAGAGGCAACAAACGGCGACGAGGGGGAGAGGAATTGGTCGTGGGGTGAGGAAGACGATGACGCGGCAGTGGGGTCGTGTCGTCAGCGAGAGAGAGGGGGGTTTAGGTGGGGTCATCTCGTCAGCGTCTAAGGGGGTACATTGCATGGTGTGAAGCGTTTTCCTGCGGGGGAGAAAGAAATAGGCTTGTTGGGCTAGATTGGGCCTGGTTAGTGGGTTGGTCCTTTTCCCCTTTTTTTCTTCCTGATTCTTTGTCTTTTTCTTTTCTGATTTGTTCTGTTTTGAATTTATTCAAATGGTTCAAGCATTTGTTTGAATTCAAATGTTTCCCAACTTTCAGTAGGGATTTCAGTCTGTTTATTAATATTTCCTAAAGTCCATTTTAGAATATTTCTTTTATTCTTTTAGGGTCTATTATTTATTAAAAAAAAGACGTTTGTCTTTATTTTAAATAAGATTTAAATATGTTTTCAAACTCTATTTGAATCCTAATTTTTACCAAACCTTTTTCAGTAGGTTTTATTTATTCTTTAGTGCAAATAATTCACTTTGAATTATTACTTAAAATACTTTTAATATGATTTAATGTTCATTTAAATTGGGAATTGTCTTTATTTAAATAAAATTGGATATTAATCAATCCTTATGATTTTACTTAAATAATCCTTCACTCCTTTTATTAATCATTAATCTTTCATATCAATTGTTTGGCCAAGATTTAATTTGGCTTTTAATTATTCCTTATTTATTTCTTTCTTTCTTTCTTTGCCTTATAAAATCCATATATTTTTATTTAAAGATCCAAAATTGATGATTCCAATTTGCATAACTTTATTTAATATTTGTTTATCCTTTTAAATTCCTTTAGGATTTATTTGCTCAAGATTTGGTATGGATTTAGATAGGAGCTTTTATTATCCTTGGAAAATATTTCCTTTTAACTTATTAAATTCATAAGTTTTTATCTATGGCTCCAAATTGAGTGAAACCAATTCCTATGGTTTTATAATATTTTTATTTATCATTCTTGATCATGTTTAAAATGATTTTTGCTGAATTCTTGTATGGACCAAATCCATAGTCTTAGAGAGATCTTGGAAATGATTTTCTTCTATTAGGCTTTTAAGGGTTTTGGTTTATTTTCCCAAGTTTAAATTTCAAGATACATTCATTGATGAATGCATTTCACTTGATTGAAGTTTTGTTTGATTCCCTTTTCATTCAAAGTTTGTTCAAGATGGGTTTTGATGTTTTCATTTAGAAACAAAAAGTTTCTTTTCACCCTGAATTTCAACAATTATTTATTTTGTTATTTACTTTTCACATTTCAAAATTTGGAAAATTTTGGGATGTGACAGACTACCACCCTTAAAAGAAATCTCATCCCGAGATTTGGGAAGGCTAGAGGTTACAAGTTTGATTGAAGACAACTAGAGTACTACCACCCTTAAAAGAAATTTTGTAGGGTTACATTGATGGTTCACTTGAATATGGGTTTAATGATTGATATCCAAACAAGGAATCCTTATTTGACTCAACTGAGTCAACTAATTACTGTTATCCACATCATATAATTATTCAAGGGTTCCATACATGTCGATGTGGTTCACATGTCCTTTCTGGGCCTCATTGGAATTGCTTTCATTGGAGTTTCTAGCATCCTTTTTCTTTTTCTTCTCAGGACAGTCTGATGCATAGTGTCCAAGTTCCTTACAATTATAGCACTGCAACTGGCTAATGTCTTTCTTCCTGGGATTGCCATGTTGGTTCTGACCAAGGTCATCTCCATTGTCAGTATCATTCCCATTATTATCACTTCCATTGTTGTTGTGGAGATGATATGGTCCAGAATCTACATTGCTCGTTTTGATTGAACGCTTCTTTTGTGATGATCCTAAGTGATACCTGAGGTTATGCTTCCTCTTTCTGTTCTCAACTTGATTCATCTTGCTTTCCAAGATGGTGGCTTTGTCACAGAGTGATTGATAAGTTGGGACATAGGCAACAGACAACTGCAGGTTCAACTCATCATTAAGTCCTTCGAGGAATTTATCTTTCCTCTTAGCATCTGTATCAAATTCATCCGGTGCATAGCGTGCCAGATTGTTGAACTCCTCAATGTACTCAGCCACACTGAGGTGACGCTGTTTCAAATTGTGGAACTCCTTTTCTTCAAGTTCATCACTCCAGATGAGATGTGAGCTGTACGGAAACCATCCTCAAAAATAGCCCAAGTCACATCCTCAAGGGGAGTGGTGATCTGAAAGTTGTCCCACCATGTTGCTGCTGGTCCTTCGAGCAGATATGCTACAAACCTAACTTTTTCCTCGTCGGTGCAACCAACAGTCACTAAGTCCTTGATCACCGAACGTAACCAGTCATTGGCTACCATTGGATCAGTTATTCCAGAGAACCTTGCAGGCCTCAGTTTCAGAAATCTGCTGAGCATGTCAAGTGCTGGAGGATTATTTTGATTGTTTTTGTTGTTGTTATTGTTGTTCTGATTCTGATTTTGCACAAACTGCGTCATCATCTGCATCGGCTGAGCTTGAGCTGTCATCAACTGCTGCATCTTGGGAGTAACGTTATTCTTGTTGTTTTGCTTGGGGTTGGCACGATGGGGAGGGATCTGTTGGTTTAATAGGGATAAGTAATGATAGATAGATCTACAGAAGTTCTAACACACAACCCCAAAACAATCAATGGAAGATCCCTCCTTTGTAAAGGAAAAGGATCCCTGTGATTGCAATGCTAGTCCCTGGATCAATGCTAGCATCCACAGTTTAAGATGAAGTACACAGATACAAAGGTCATTTATTACATCCATTCCAGAGAATAAACATAGTCTTTACAACTCAAGGCCACAGGCCTAATACAAGAGTTTGAATGAGTAAATAAATATAAGTCTTCATCTTCATGTGCCACAGGCAAACATGTTGAGTGTAGACTCATGACACCTAATCCTCATCAGAGTAACCTGCAACATCACAAGTTACAGCCACAGTGGGTCAATACTTTGGAATAGTATTGGCAAGTGATACCTTAGTAAATTTTTAAGTGGACTATATTACTATATGCATTTTGGCTAAGTGTAGCTTGGCTGGCTTTGCTCAAAATAGGTTTTTCTTATTAGTTGAAATCACTAAGTTTTTCTTTGTCAAAACTTTTCCCAAGAAACCACCAATAGACATTGGGGTCCTTCACCCTTGTTCACCCACAAGTTTTTACTTAGAAGTTGGAGTGATGAGATTCTTGATAGCTTCCATGTCTTAATGCTCAAGTTGTCCATTGCCATGGACTTAGCTAAGTACTTAGATTTTTCCATCTGCAGAGGTTGTGCACTTTCCCCACCAGACTTGGTTTCACCAAGATAGGACCTTTCAGAAGCCTTCCCTTAGCCAAATGGACGTGTTCCAACCTATCATCCCACTACCACCATCTGTCCAAATGACTAAGTTCTAGCAACCTATGTGATCCAGGCAGAGCCCATATTGCCAAGTGGCTGCACTAGAAGCTTCTCAACACTTGGCCTCTAAAATCCCTTTGTTCCTGGGTGGCTTTCCACAAGTGAGATACACAAGGTAAACCATAGCCATGGGCCTTGTGTAACCACTCAACCAAAAACCACCAATCAAGTCCCATTCCACCCAGGTGATTCATTGACTTCGTTGTTTTATTAAGAAAAACTTAAGTCCATAGACTTAGAAATATTTTCATCATAGCATGTATAAATTTTACCAACCCTTGTTTGCTACTAGCTAGGATAAGCATGGCATAGGTAGTAACTTAACTTAGAAATTCCCTAGCAATTCTACAACTACTTAGGATTTCCCAACATGGCATTTGGCAAAAATAGTAACATGCAAGGCTTAGCAAAATATTTCTAATGCTTGTATAAAATATAGGGATAGACATATTCATGAAGTACCACTTGCCTTGGTAGTTGGGAGAGTAGCACTCTTCACAATCACAATCACTAGCACCAAAGTCTACACAAAGAATGGTAGCACAAAATTACACACAATTCATATACAAACATAAATATATGCATGCATGCAAAATGCTAAGTGATGATTTTTAAAACCCAATCAAGCAAGTGCATAGTACTGAATCATAACCAAGTTAAAAACTTGCTAAACCAAGTTTATTTTACACTAAAACAATTTCCTAAACAATTCCTATACTCAATTAGTCCTAAACAAGTTTCTGCAAATAAAGTCATTTTAACAGAAACTAAACACTAAACACATTGCATAAACAGAAAGGGCTTGTCCTCCTGATTCCAACGGTATAAAATTTGTCAAATTCTAACGTGTGGATCAAAAGTTATAGCTAAATCAAATTTGGATTCAAATCTGTTTTCAAATTCTGTTTTTAATCAAACCCTAGCCACGCGTCTTAATATTACTGGCGCGTACCGGTTCGCGTTGGATCACGCACGCGAGCCGTAGGATCTAAGTGGCGATGCACGGTTCAGATCAAAACGTAACGCTTTGCTAAGTGGTTCTATCGCACGCGTTTGATCTAAATCCAACGGCTCTCGATCAAGCGACCACGTTCTGGCGGCGCGCGGCGACGGCGAGCGGCGGTGCGCTCTGTAAGTGGCGGCGCTGGCGTTCTAGGTCGCTCGGGGAGGGAACGGTGTGCTTACCAGAACCGCGGGGTCGAGGCGAAGTTCAACGTGGAGGTGGCTTGGCAAGGGGCGCACGACAGGGGTTGCTGGAGCTCGTCGGAGTTGTGCACGACGTCGGGTGGTTGCTGTCGAAGTGGTTGCCGAGGTTTCGCGTCGCCCTAGCACGAACCAGATGGATTAGGAGACGCGCAATACAGTGGCGAACAATCTCGTATGCAAGAGGGGGCAAGGGGCGCACTCTGCTTACCGTAATTGGTCGCCGGAGTTGAGCGGCGACTCGGTCAGTTGCGGGCACGAACGGGGACGGTGTACTGGGTCACGAGAATGCAAACGAAAGGTATCAGGAGATGCACGAGATCACGCTGGACACGATAGTTTGAACCAGAGAAAGGGGGGGCGGTCGAAGCTCACCGAAATCAGTCGCCGGAGGTCGTCGGTGCTGCGGGGTTTCGAGGTCGAATGCGCGCAGCCTGGTGGCGGAGTGAGCGAGGAAAGTGGGGGGAAATGACCGCGGTGGCGAGTGGTTTAAGTAGCCAGAAGCGGGGCGAGAATTACGTGCAGAATCAATGGAATTTAAGCGAGTTTTAATCGCGGCGTCACTGCACGGTGGTAACGGCGGAGCGGCGTCTACGCGCGAGAAACTGGGGAAGACGACGCTGACGTGGAGAGGGCCCGCTCGTCAGCGAACAGAACAGAGGGGAGTGGGGTCTGGGTGTCAGCGACTTGCTGGGTGCGTCCGCACGTGCGAGAGAGAGAGAGAGGGGAGCCGGGTGGGCTAGCTGGGCCGGTTTTGCTGTTGGGCTAGAATAGGAGCGCCTGGCCTTTTTATTTTTCTTTAATCCTTTTCTTTTTTCCAGAATGAATTTCAGGAATGGTTTTCAAATGATTTCAAACTCCTTTTGAATTCAAATCTTTTTGGGATTTTTGGAGTGTGCAATAGTCACAAAACTTGGCATAAAACCATGTGGTTACTTTGAGTTGGCTTGGTCATTTTTGGAAAAACAAATAAACAGTGACTTAGTACTTGGTTTGCAAAAGATTGGAAAATGGTTTTGAACCTATTTTTTTATTTTGTAAAATTTTGTTCTAACTCCACACTCAAACCAATCAACAAGGGAGACAAACAATCTTGGTTTAAAACATTCAAGCTCTCAAATGGGGATGGCCATTTGATTTAAGTTTGCTCACATAAAATGATAGCACTATGTGCTTCTGTTTTCTTGAAATGAGTTTGAAATTGATCTCAATTCTATATGCATGCATGAATGATATGCAATCTTTGAAATCATGATTTTAGGGATGTTACAAATCTAACCCCCTTAAGGTGAATCTCGCCCTCGAGATTCGTATTGGCTAGCAAATAGGTGAGGGTGGTCTTTCCGAAGATCATCTTCTCTTTCCCATGTTGCTTCCTCTTCGGAATGATGATTCCATTGCACTTTGCAGAACTTGATAGTCTTAGTCCTTGTGACTCTTTCTGCAGTCTCAAGAATTTTGATAGGTTTCTCTTCATAAGTGAGATCACTTTCTAGTTGAACCTCCTCCAAAGGTATAGTATCCTTCACAGAAGTTTCTTCCATTTCTGGGTGACATTTCTTAAGCTAACTCATATGAAACACATTATGGACAGCTGATAGAGATTCTAGCAGTTCAATTTCATATGCAACTTCCCCTTTGCGACTCATAATCTTGAATGGCCCAACATATCTTGGTGCCAATTTTCCTTTGACTCCGAATCTTTTCACTCCGTGAAGTGGTGATACTCTAAGATAGGCTCTATCACCAACTTCGTAGGTGACTTCTCTACGCTTAGGATCCGCGTAGCTTTTCTGTCGGGACTGTGCTATCTTCAACTTGTCCTTAACCAATTTGACCTTCTCTTCGGCTTCTTTGATAAGATCTGGCCCGAATAAACTTCTTTCTCCCACACCATTCCATAACAATGGGGTGGTACACTTTCTTCTGTAGAGAAACTCAAACGGTGCCATCTCAATGCTGTCTTGATAGCTGTTGTTATAAGAAAATTCTGCATAAGGCAGACTTTCATCCCAACTGGCTCCATAGTCTAAGGCACATGCCCTCAACATGTCTTCGAGAATCTGGTTAGTCCTTTCTGTTTGTCCATCGGTTTGAGGATGAAAAGCAGTGCTGAATTCCAACCTCGTTCCCAATGAGTCATGTAGCTGTCTCCAAAAATGGGAAGTGAATTGGGTTCCCCTATCAGATACAATACTCTTGGGCACTCCATGTAGACATACAATTCTACTCATGTAGATTTTGGCTAACTTAGCACTCGTATAGGTTGTCTTCACGGGTATGAAATGAGCCACTTTATTTAGGCGATCCACTACTACCCATATGGAATCATATCCTGACCTGGTCCTTGGTAATCCGGTAATGAAATCCATACCAATCTTGTCCCACTTCCAATCAGGAATAGGTAGTGGTTGAAGCAAACCTGCTGGTTTTTGATGCTCCGCTTTCACTCTACTACACACATCACACAAAGCAATATGTTCGGCGATGTCCTTCTTGAGATTATTCCACCAAAATCTTTCTTTCATGTCCATGTACATTTTGGTGTTACCCGGATGAATGGAATACGGAGACTTATGTGCTTCTTGCAAAATCAGTTTCCGTAGTTCCGGATCTTGTGGAACACAGATACGTTTCCCATGCCATAAAGTATCCTGTTCGTCTTCATGGAATCCTTTGGCTTTTCCCAAGCTAATCTTTCCTTTAATCTCTTCAATTTCTTTATCAATCTTCTGGGCTTCTTTGATCTTGTCCAACAAAGTGGGTTGGACATCCAAAGACATGAGATGTCCTTCAGGCACAATCTCCAATCTAAGTTTTCTAAATTGGGTACACAGATCATCTGGCAATTCTCCTTTGGTAAGGCCATTCACAAATACCTTACGACTTAGAGCATCTGCTACAACATTCGCTTTACCGGGGTGGTACTGCAAGATTAAGTCATAATCCTTGATAAGCTCTAACCATCTTCTTTGTCTCATATTGATTTCCTTCTGGGTGAAGATATACTTCAAACTTTTGTGATCCGTGAACACTTCACATCGTTTTCCCAAAAGATAGTGTCTCCATGTTTTGAGTGCATGGACGACAGAGGCTAACTCTAAATCATGAGTAGGATAGTTTACTTCATGAGTTTTGAGTTGTCTCGAGGCATAAGCCACAACTTTATCGTCTTGCATAAGTACTGCACCCAAACCTTGATGAGATGCATCACAATATACTTGGAAATCCTTTTCCAAGTCTGGCAGACACAAAACTGGTGCTGTCACAAGTCTCTTCTTCAACTCCTGAAAGCTGAGTTCACAACCTTCAGTCCAAGCAAACTTCTTGTCTTTCTTTAACAATTCAGTCATGGGCTTAGCTACCTTAGAGAAATTCTCAATGAATCTTCTGTAGTAACCTGCTAAGCCAAGGAAACTACGAATTTCTTTCACGGATTTGGGAGATTCCCATTCAGTCACAGCTGAAACCTTAGCAGGATCAACTGCTACTCCATCCTTTGTCATAACATGACCAAGAAATCCAACTTCCTCCAACCAGAACTCACACTTGCTGAATTTGGCATAAAGTTTATGCTCTCTCAACTTTTCAAGAATCAAACGCAAATGTCCTTCATGTTCTTCTTTGCTCTTGGAGTAGACTAAGATGTCATCGATGAAAACGACAACAAACTTGTCAAGGAATTCCATGAACACCTTGTTCATCATATTCATGAAGTATGCTGGAGCATTGGTCAAGCCAAAAGGCATTACGGTATACTCATACAATCCATACCTTGTGGTGAACGCTGTTTTAGGTATGTCTTGTTCTCTTATCTTGAGTTGAAAATAGCCTGACCTTAGATCAATCTTTGAGAACACACATGCTCCTTCAAGCTGATCAAACAAGTCATTGATTCTAGGCAAAGGATATTTGTTCTTGATAGTTACCTCGTTGAGTGAACGGTAATCTATGCATAACCTTTGACTTCTATCTTTCTTCTCCACAAACAAGACTGGGGCTCCCCAAGATGAAGAACTTGGTTGAATAAATCCTTTCTGCAACTGTTCTCCAAGTTGATTCTTGAGCTCTTTCAGTTCATCAACTGACATTTTATATGGCCTCTTTGCTATTGGTCCAGCCCCTGGTACCAAATCTATCAGAAACTCCACATCTAGTGGCATTCTCGGCAATTCTTCCAGAAACACATCCGGATATTCACTCACAATTGGCACACTGTCCATGCTAACCCCCTTAAGAGAATTAAGCATACTCCTTTTTGCTTCAAAGCTGGTCTTGAATCTAATCCTTTTATTTTATGGAGTTGTGAGTGAGACAGTATAATTGGCACAATCTATCACTCCTTTGTACTTAGTCATCCAGTCCATTCCCAGAATGACATCCAATCCTTGGGAGTTTAGAATTATCAAGTTAACGGGAAACTTATACTTCCCAAATTCTATGACTAGATCATGACATCCCGAATTCACTATCATTTCTCCACCAGGAGAACTTACTTTTATAGGACACCCAATAGTTTCTACCGGTAGTTCATTTCTTTCAACAAATGCTCTTGATATGAATGAATGAGATGCACCAGTATCAAAGAGTACAAATGCTGGAATAGAATTGAGTCTGAACTTTCCAGCAACAGCATCAGGCTCCTCATAGACCTCCTCCACATTGATGTGGTTCACCTGTCCTTTCTGGAAAGGATTGGGCTTGATAGGTCCTTCATCTTTCTTTTCAGGGCACTCATTTGCATAATGCCCCATTTTCTTGCATTTGAAGCATTCAACCTGACTGATGTCTCTCTTAACAGGCTGACTTCCACTTCCACTTCCATTACCACTGTGGTGGCTCTTATGTCCACTCTTGTGGTTCTTGTACTTGTCATTGTCATGACTGCGATGATGCTTGTTGTCATGACGATTGTGGTTGTGGTGCTTGTTGAATTTCCCATGCTTGTGAGATCCTGAGCTTCCGCTGTCATCATAGTGAGATCGTTTGTGAGACGATCCCGAGATGTGCTTGTCGGAGTGCTTCCTCTTTCTACTCTCGACTTGCTTCATTTTGTTCTCCAAAATAGCAGCCTTGTCACAGAGCGACTGATAAGTGGGAACATATGCCACAGCCAATTGCAGATTCAGCTCATCATTCAAGCCTTCAAGAAATTTTTCCTTTCTCTTGGCATCAGTGTCAACTTCATCAGGTGCATAACGCGCCAGATTGTTGAACTCTTCAATGTATTCAGCCACGCTGCGGTGGCGCTGCTTCAGATTGTGGAACTCTTTCTTTTTCAGGCTCATCACTCCTGATGAGATATGAGCAGTGCGAAAGCCATCCTCAAAGATAGCCCATGTCACTTCATCTATGAGAGTGGTGATCTGGAAGTTGTCCCACCAAGTGGCGGCTGGCCCTTCCAGCAGATGTGCTGCAAATCTGACCTTTTCAGCATCCGTGCAGCCCACGGTTACTAAGTCCTTGTTCACAGAACGTAGCCAATCATTGGCCACCATGGGATCAGTCGTCCCCGAGAACTTAGCTGGCCTCAATCTCAAGAACCTGGTGAGCATATCAAAGCCTGGAGGGTTGTTGTTGTTATTGTTGTTGTTGTTGTTATTGTTTTGGTTCTGGATGAATGTTGTCATCATCTGCATCAGCTGTGTTTGAGCAGTCATCATTTGTTGCATTTCTGGAGTGATGTTGTTGTTGTTGTTGTTGGGGTTTGCACGACGGGGAGGCATCTGTGGTTTGTTCAAATAGAGATAAGAATGAGATACCCTTAGATGCTTTCATGCACATTACATCACATAAGCAAACACAAAGCATGCAACACAAGATAAAAGTTCAACAACAAAAATAACAAGTTCACAAAGTAAAACACACAAGTAGCAAGCCATCCACATGTCGGATGGTCCAATAACAAGTTCTCAAATAACAAGTATGATAATAAAAGATAAACGAGTAGTCAAATCTACTCATCGGCATCAATCTCCTCCTCGACAAAGGTAAGACCTGCGCTCTCCATCGTGGCCTTGTTCTCCTCGATGGTAGTGGTCAAGGACTCTATCTTGGTCTTCAGAGCCCTCTTCTGGGAACGAAGCCTCTCGATCACCGACTACTGCTGCTCTAGCTCGAAGTCCTTGGACTGCAGTTCTTGAGTCATGTCCCGGATCTTCTTGTTCCTATCCTGGACATGCTTCTCCTGACTCTTGAACTTCCTGTCCTGGGTCTCGAACTTCGCCTCCATTTCCTTGACTATCTCGTCCTGCTGCGCGAAGAGCTTGTCCTTCTCGCGAAGCTGCACCTAGAGCTCATCGTTGCTGAGCATGACATTGGTCCTGTCCGTGTCCACGTGCCTAATGAGAGACTCTAAGTCCTGGAGGTATAGGCGTATCGGCTCTGCTGCGTCCCTCGAATCGTCCTCGAAGTCGATGGACTCTCCATCATCATCACGTCTTCTGAAGACGTGGAAGTGGGTGCCTCTAACCTGTCGGAAGTGTCGTCCCAGCAGACGTCCTATCAGATCCTGCATCACTACCTCAAGGCCTCTCTCCCTGTCATCGTGCATAAGCTTGAAGACGATGGCCTCCGTAGTAGGCTCTGTCTGGCGCCCGGGCTGGTTCACCTTGAAGCCCCAGAGGTCCTTCCTCTCGAACTTGGTGAGGGGATGCACCATGATGGTGGGAAGAGGGAGATTGAGAAAAGTAGTAAGCTCAACGATACGAGGACCAAAGCGGGTAACCTGGAACTCCTCAACAGTGCTGATGGTAATAGGCATCTATTTATAAGATAGAAAAGTTAGAACAACACAATTCAAAATAAAATAAAAGACACAACATCACATACACATCCTTGGGAAGCAAAACACACAAGTCATGTATACATGAAACCATTACATCAACCAAGGTTCAATCTTATTTTAAAGCAACTTTTTGGAAAGTAGGGTGGTAGGTGGTGGTCCAACTAACGAAGTACGTTTACAATCCTATCTCATTGGATCTGTTGGCTAACACAATGTTCCTAGAAGCAATTAGCCTATCATGCTCACATGATTCCATCACTAAGTCTATAATGTCTCCTCTTAAGGTTTGGTTGGTAGCTTCCAACTCTTGGGTATGTTCCTTCTCCTTCCTTAGATCATTTTGGAGGTTGCGCATTCTGCACTTGACTCTATCACCAAGTTCTTTGATGGTCTTCCAAGCTGCATCCCTTGCTGATTCAAAGAATGTAGGGTGCACCACTGAATTGGTGAACATGCAGAATCCTTTTTCCTGATGGTTGTCTTCCTTGTTTTTATACAAGTGAATTTGCACCCACCAGTATTCCACTCCTTCATCCAACACTGGAAAACCTTTGTACACAGCTGCACCTTGTATCTCTAATGCAACCATGAGGTCCTTGAGAGCCTTGGGGAATTCTGTCTCACACTCCAAAGTCATTGTCATGAGTGGTCCTTTCCTCACGGCTTCGTTGATGGAATTCATCTACAAATAGAGATGGGAGAGAAGATTAGAAAAGTTTACGAGAAGAATAGACAAGTGTAGAAGTAGTTGAAAATTTTCCTTAGTGGTTTCCAATCCTAGGGTCATAATCCTATAGGAAACACAGTGTTCTGATACCATCTATAAGATCCCTCCTTTGTAAAGGAAAAGGATCCCTGTGATTGCAATGCTAGTCCCTGGATCAATGCTAGCATCCACAGTTTAAGATGAAGTACACAGATACAAAGGTCATTTATTACATCCATTCTAGAGAATAAACATAGTCTTTACAACTCAAGGCCACAGGCCTAATACAAGAGTTTGAATGAGTAAATAAATATAAGTCTTCATCTTCATGTGCCACAGGCAAACATGTTGAGTGTAGACTCATGACACCTAATCCTCATCAGAGTAACCTGCAACATCACAAGTTACAGCCACAGTGGGTCAATACTTTGGAATAGTATTGGCAAGTGATACCTTAGTAAATTTTTAAGTGGACTATATTACTATATGCATTTTGGCTAAGTGTAGCTTGGCTGGCTTTGCTCAAAATAGGTTTTTCTTATTAGTTGAAATCACTAAGTTTTTCTTTGTCAAAACTTTTCCCAAGAAACCACCAATAGACATTGGGGTCCTTCACCCTTGTTCACCCACAAGTTTTTACTTAGAAGTTGGAGTGATGAGATTCTTGATAGCTTCCATGTCTTGATGCTCAAGTTGTCCATTGCCATGGACTTGGCTAAGTACTTAGATTTTTCCATCTGCAGAGGTTGTGCACTTTCCCCACCAGACTTGGTTTCACCAAGACAGGACCTTTCAGAAGCCTTCCCTTAGCCAAATGGACGCGTTCCAACCTATCATCCCACTACCACCATCTGTCCAAATGACTAAGTTCTAGCAACCTATGTGATCCAGGCAGAGCCCATATTGCCAAGTGGCTGCACTAGAAGCTTCTCAACACTTGGCCTCTAAAATCCCTTTGTTCCTGGGTGGCTTTCCACAAGTGAGATACACAAGGTAAACCATATTCATGGGCCTTGTGTAACCACTCAACCAAAAACCACCAATCAAGTCCCATTCCACCCAGGTGATTCATTGACTTGGTTGTTTTATTAAGAAAAACTTAAGTCCATAGACTTAGAAATATTTTCATCATAGCATGTATAAATTTTACCAACCCTTGTTTGCTACTAGCTAGGATAAGCATGGCATAGGTAGTAACTTAACTTAGAAATTCCCTAGCAATTCTACAACTACTTAGGATTTCCCAACATGGCATTTGGCAAAAATAGTAACATGCAAGGCTTAGCAAAATATTTCTAATGCTTGTATAAAATATAGGGATAGACATATTCATGAAGTACCACTTGCCTTGGTAGTTGGGAGAGTAGCACTCTTCACAATCACAATCACTAGCACCAAAGTCTACACAAAGAATGGTAGCACAAAATTACACACAATTCATATACAAACATAAATATATGCATGCATGCAAAATGCTAAGTGATGATTTTTAAAACCCAATCAAGCAAGTGCATAGTACTGAATCATAACCAAGTTAAAAACTTGCTAAACCAAGTTTATTTTACACTAAAACAATTTCCTAAACAATTCCTATACTCAATTAGTCCTAAACAAGTTTCTGCAAATAAAGTCATTTTAACAGAAACTAAACACTAAACACATTGCATAAACAGAAAGGGCTTGTCCTCCTGATTCCATCGGTATAAAATTTGTCAAATTCTAACGTGTGGATCAAAAGTTATAGCTAAATCAAATTTGGATTCAAATCTGTTTTCAAATTCTGTTTTTAATCAAACCCTAGCCACGCGTCTTAATATTACTAGCGCGTACCGGTTCGCGTTGGATCACGCACGCGAGCCGTAGGATCTAAGTGGCGATGCACGGTTCAGATCAAAACGTAACGCTTTGCTAAGTGGTTCTATCGCACGCGTTGGATCTAAATCCAACGGCTCTCGATCAAGCGACCACGTTCTGGCGGCGCGCGGCGACGGCGAGCGGCGGTGCGCTCTGTAAGTGGCGGCGCTGGCGTTCTAGGTCGCTCGGGGAGGGAACGGTGTGCTTACCAGAACCGCGGGGTCGAGGCGAAGTTCAACGTGGAGGTGGCTTGGCAAGGGGCGCACGACAGGGGTTGCTGGAGCTCGTCGGAGTTGTGCACGACGTCGGGTGGTTGCTGTCGAAGTGGTTGCCGAGGTTTCGCGTCGCCCTAGCACGAACCAGATGGATTAGGAGACGCGCAATACAGTGGCGAACAATCTCGTATGCAAGAGGGGGCAAGGGGCGCACTCTGCTTACCGTAATTGGTCGCCGGAGTTGAGCGGCGACTCGGTCAGTTGCGGGCACGAATGGGGACGGTGTACTGGGTCACGAGAATGCAAACGAAAGGTATCAGGAGATGCACGAGATCACGCTGGACACGATAGTTTGAACCAGAGAAAGGGGGGCGGTCGAAGCTCACCGAAATCAGTCGCCGGAGGTCGTCGGTGCTGCGGGGTTTCGAGGTCGAATGCGCGCAGCCTGGTGGCGGAGTGAGCGAGGAAAGTGGGGGGAAATGACCGCGGTGGCGAGTGGTTTAAGTAGCCAGAAGCGGGGCAAGAATTACGTGCAGAATCAATGGAATTTAAGCGAGTTTTAATCGCGGCGTCACTGCACGGTGGTAACGGCGGAGCGGCGTCTACGCGCGAGAAACTGGGGAAGACGACGCTGACGTGGAGAGGGCCCGCTCGTCAGCGAACAGAACAGAGGGGAGTGGGGTCTGGGTGTCAGCGACTTGCTGGGTGCGTCCGCACGTGCGAGAGAGAGAGAGAGGGGAGCCGGGTGGGCTAGCTGGGCCGGTTTTGCTGTTGGGCTAGAATAGGAGCGCCTGGCCTTTTTATTTTTCTTTAATCCTTTTCTTTTTTCCAGAATGAATTTCAGGAATGGTTTTCAAATGATTTCAAACTCCTTTTGAATTCAAATCTTTTTGGGATTTTTGGAGTGTGCAATAGTCACAAAACTTGGCATAAAACCATGTGGTTACTTTGAGTTGGCTTGGTCATTTTTGGAAAAACAAATAAACAGTGACTTAGTACTTGGTTTGCAAAAGATTGGAAAATGGTTTTGAACCTATTTTTTTATTTTGTAAAATTTTGTTCTAACTCCACACTCAAACCAATCAACAAGGGAGACAAACAATCTTGGTTTAAAACATTCAAGCTCTCAAATGGGGATGGCCATTTGATTTAAGTTTGCTCACATAAAATGATAGCACTATGTGCTTCTGTTTTCTTGAAATGAGTTTGAAATTGATCTCAATTCTATATGCATGCATGAATGATATGCAATCTTTGAAATCATGATTTTAGGGATGTTACAATCAATTTCAATCAAACAATCAACAAGCAACTATTCACTTAACAACTTATGAGCTTAACTCATGAGTTGAAGGAAACAACAAGTTTTCTTGAAACAATCAACCTAGTATAATCATACCTCATAGGTCAGTATGATCCATACACTATCATGATATCAATGTCTTAGATAGTTGGTAGACAATCTAATGTCTCTTAGTTCTCATTTGTGGTCCTTAGTGATGTCTAGGTTGAAGTCCTTGGTGAAACTAAAGTTGAAGTCATTGGTGTTGGTGAAGTCTTTGATCATGGTGAAGGTTTTGTCCATTAAGTTGAAAAGGAGGAGATGTAGAATCAAAACCAAAAAGGTTGAGGAAAGGGTTTACAAGATTGTTTGTAAATAAGTTTTGGAATGAATACAACTCCTATTTTCTAAGGGGTTTTGTCCAATCCTAGGGTTACAATCCTACATGCAACACAGTGCTCTGATACCATCTATAGAGGTCCCAACCTTTAATAAGGTAGAGATCCATGTGTTTACAATGCTAGTCCCTGGATCAATAGCTAGCATCCACAGTTAAGATGTAATATCAAGAAACAAAGGTCATAATACAACTTTATAACCATGAATAAATAATTCATTACATCTTACATAGCTCATTTGGCTATCTCATTACAATGCAGCAGAATAACTATATAGCATGGAGTCCTTCATATTCAAAGTGCCACAAGCAATCATGTTGGTTGTAGACTTGTAATCCTATTCAACACACTTCACTAACATCAAACAAACCTGCAACATAATAAGTTGCAGCCACAAGGGTCAATACATTTGAATTGTATTGGCAAGTTTCACTACTATGTAGAAATAAGTGGAACCTATCAAAATATGCATATTAGGCTAAGTAGGGTTTAGGCTCATTTGCAGAAAGCAATATAGTTTTATCCTATCTTTTCAAAATAGTTTTGATCTTTCGACAATCTTTTTGAACTCCTTGGAAAACTCCAAGTGCTACTAATCCCTTGTTGACACCATCAAGTTTTACTTTGAGAAATTGGAATGTCGAGATCTTCCATAGCTTCAGGGCTTAGTTGCCCAAAGTTGTCCGTAACCGGGGACACGGCTAAGTACTTAGAATTTGATCTTCTGCAGAAGTTGTACACTTTACCCACATTACACAATCTCGTCTTGACGCCACCAGTGGCCGTTGGATAAGTACACACCAAATGGAGTACCGGTAGATCGAGAATGTGACAAAGTCTTTCCATAGAGGTCCTACAAATACATGATGCTAGCTTGTCTACCAGGCACCAATGTAAGTATATATTTCCAATACATGAATCCGGTTAACCTGAGTAGGTGCCAATGCAAGGGTCTTCCACTATGTAGTTGACTAAGCCAGAGCCCATTTAGCATGTGGCTGTACACGGAAGCCACTGTACGAGAAACATGTTCAATCTCTAAGTCCCTGGGTGGTTTTCTTCTAGTGCACATACAAAAAGATAGCCATATAAACATGGTTCCCTTTGTTGCCACCTTATCTATAATTGAGTATCCACATTCCACCCAGGTGGTTCATTGAGTACTTGTTTTATTATATAAAACATATATTTTCCCAACACTTCATATAATCATATCATGTATTCCATCCCAAGTCTATAGCAGGGCTAAGCATACTACAACTATGATGTTTTCACTAAGGAAGGTATAAAGGATTTCCTAATACGACTTAGCATAGCATAATAATATAGTGGCCCTATCATGCATACTACAAAAATTCTACTAAGTGTAATGAAAATAGTAGGACCTGGATGATAGTGTCACTTGCCTTTTTAGTAGAGAATATTGGTTCACTCCTTGATCTTGAAACAATCACACTCTTCAAATTTCACTACAATTCAATCAAGCAAGCACATATTCAAACTAGCATTCAAACAATTCACTACATAAAACAATAAAAACAAAGCAATGCATGCAAGCATGCAAAATATTGTTTTATTTGGAAAAGTGGTTTCTAATAGGCTATAAACATTATAAAACTCCTATTGGTCATTTATAAATGTGGCAAAATCATTTGAAACCAAGTTAGTGAAAATGGGCCATTTAAATCATTTTTTTGCTAGAAATGATTTAAATCAAAGTAATATTTTGTAGCTTTAGCCAAATATATTTTTAAACTCAAATGTTAGTGTTTAATATTAATCCATTTGCAAAAGGTTTTATCTAAATTCCATTTTTAAATCAAACAATATTTTTATTTGCTAGAAATGCCTTTGGCAAAGTAATAATTTACTAGGGTTCATCAAATATATTTTAAAATCCTAAAACTTGGTGTTTAGGGTCAGGGAGTATAAATCAGCCCATTTGTAAAAGGTTTTACTCAAAAAGCATTTTGATACCATAATCCACATTTTTATTTAACTAGAAATGCTTTTATTCAAAGATTTATTCCTTAGCATCACAAAATGTATTTTTAAATCTACAAGTTGGTTTTTATGGTCAGTAGGTTCAAGACAAACCTTTTACAAAAGATTTTACTCTAAAACATTTTTAGAATAAATTTTATAACCAAAATAAGCCTAAACAAGTTTCTGCACAAACAACCAATTTTACAGAAGAAAAATATTACACTAATGGCATTGTTGCAAAGTTTGTTTTTTTGTGATTCCAATGGTATACAATTTGTAAAATTTGGCCAAGCAGAACAATAATTATGATTTTTGCAAGTTTAAACAAACAAAATCATTTTCCGGATTTTAACAGACAGACTCAGGCCACGTGCTGTGTTCCTATTGGCCGGTACCGGTTCGCACGGATCGATCGACGCGAGCCGTCATATTTTAAGTGTTAACGTATTGTTCTGATCAAAAGATACCCCTTCGTCTAAATCTAATCTTAGCCATCAGATATGCATCCTACGGTTCTAAACACGGCGACCACAGATGGGCGGCACTGGCAGCGGCTGCGCGGCTACGGCGCTCTGCCGGTGGTGTTGCCGACGAACCAGAACACGCGGGAGAGGAAGGAGACCATTACCGAACCCGCCATGATGAGGAGAAGCTCGAGGTGGTGTCTGTTCATCGAGGGGCGCTCGGGAATAGCGGTGATTGTTCACCGGAGTTTGTGGCGTCGTCGGGCTCGTCTGTTTGTTGTCGGAGGCGAAGATTGAAGGCTCGCTGAGACAAGTGGAGGGCACCGTTAGATGCGCAGGAGTGTCACAAGCACAGGAGCATCAAAGATAGAGAAAGGGGAGGTCAGGTTTTACCAGGGGGCTTCGCCGGAGAAGTGGCAGACGACGGCGGCGTTTAGGTGTTGAGCTTGCCGACGTTTCGGAGCGCGCGTGAAAGAGTGGGAGGTGCTCGGAGATGCGCAAGAATATGGGGAGCAGGCTCGTGGGTACTGAGAGGCAAGGGGAGGGTAGACGTCGCCGGAATCAGCCGGTGAAGGTCGTCGGGTCAGTGGCATTGCGAGCAAAAATCCAGGCAGCCTGGTGGCTCCGGTCGTGTGAGCGTTAAGGGGAAATAAGGAGGGAACATGGGAGATTAAATAGGAGAGGTTACTGGCAGGAATTAATCGGCCATTTACTCGAATTGATGTGAGCAATTAGAGGTAGCAAACGAAGACGAGGGGGTAGGAACTGGTCGCGGGGTGAGGAAGATGATGACGCGGCAGTGGGGCCGTGTCATCAGCGAGGGAGAGAGGGGGTTTAGGTGGGGTCGTCTCGTCAGCCTCTGAGGGGGTAAATTGCGTGGTGTGAAGCGTTTTCCTGCGGGGGAGAAAGAAATGGGCTTGCTGGGCTGGATTGGGCCTAGTTAGTGGGTTGGTCCTTTTCCCCTTTTTTCTTCCTAATTCTTTGTCTTTTTCTTTTCTGATTTATTTTGTTTTGAATTTATTCAAATGGTTCAAGCATTTGTTTGAATTCAAATGTTTCCCAACTTTCAGTAGGGATTTCAGTCTGTTTATTAATATTTCCTAAAGTTCATTTTAGAATATTTCTTTTATTCTTTTAGGGTCTATTATTTATTAAAAAAAAGACATTTGTCTTTATTTTAAATAAGATTTAAATATGTTTTCAAACTCTATTTGAATCCTAATTTTTACCAAACCTTTTTCAGTAGGTTTTATTTATTCTTTAGTGCAAATAATTCACTTTGAATTATTATTTAAAATACTTTTAATATGATTTAATGTTCATTTAAATTGGGAATTATCTTTATTTAAATAAAATTGGATATTAATCAATCCTTATGATTTTACTTAAATAATCCTTTACTCCTTTTATTAATCAGTAATCTTTCATATCAATTGTTTGGCCAAGATTTAATTTGGCTTTTAATTATTCCTTATTTATTTATTTCTTTCTTTGCCTTATAAAATCCATATCTTTTTATTTAAAGATCCAAAATTGATGATTCCAATTTGCATAAATTTATTTAATATTTGTTTATCCTTTTAAATTCCTTTAGGATTTATTTGCTCAAGATTTTGTATGGATTTAGATAGGAGCTTTTATTAGCCTTGGAAAATATTTCCTTTTAACTTATTAAATTCATAAGTTTTTATCTATGGCTCCAAATTGAATGAAACCAATTCCTATGGTTTTATAATATTTTTATTTATCATTCTTGATCATTTTTAAAATGATTTTTGCTGAATTCTTGTATGGACCAAATCCATAGTCTTAGAGAGATCTTGGAAATGATTTTCTTCTATTAGGCTTTTAAGGGTTTTGGTTTATTTTCCCAAGTTTAAATTTCAAGATACATTCATTGATGAATGCATTTCACTTGATTGAAGTTTTGTTTGATTCCCTTTTCATTCAAAGTTTGTTCAAGATGGGTTTTGATGTTTTCATTTAGAAACAAAAAGTTTCTTTTCACCCTAAATTTCAACAATTATTTATTTTCCACATTTCAAAATTTGGAAAATTTTGGGATGTGACAATGTCCTAACTCAAGATAAACACTATAAAGCTCTCTAATTTTGTTGTTGTTTTCCATTAAGCCTAACTAGTAAAAACAAGAAACAAAAAGACAAAATTGCAGAATCTGAAGGAAATAACTTCGAGCACTCACACCGGAGGATGTGAGTACATTTTACCTTACCTCCCAGGCAACAACGCTAGAAAAAAGCTTGATGTCTACGCACTTCTATTCTTGTAGACAGTTGTTGGGCCTCCAAGTGCAGAGCTTTGTATAGCAGCAGCAAGTTTCCCTTAAGTGGATTACCCAAGGTTTATCGAACTCAGGGAGGAAGTGTTCAAAGGTATCCCTCTCAAACAACCCTGCAATCAAGATACAACAAGTCTCTTGTGTCCCCAACACACCCAATACACTTGTCAGGTGTATAGGTCCACTAGTTCGGCGAAGAGATAGTGAAATACATGTTTTATGGATATAAGACAACGGTGCTAGAAAAAAGCTTCTGACGGGGAGGAAAATACTAAAGGCAAAAATATGGAAGCAAGCAAACATGTAACATATCTAGATGCAAACGGTGTTTCAATGTTTTGAAACAAGGCCTAGGGATCATACTTTCACTAGTGAACACTCTCTCATATAAATATCTTCTCTTAATGATACTACCCTGAACTACTCTCCGGTTGGACACTCTAATACATGGTAGGGATATAAAAGCACTCCTCAAAGTCCGCCTTCCCCATCTAGATAACCCCACACTGTCACCTTGAGCGCTAGACGGTTCTAACAAACACCAATATTTCACAAAGACATCCAAATCCAAATATACTCATGATAAATATTTATGAACTCTAGCCTAAGTGCCACCATGGCATGCATGCTGTCACTTTCACACATGTGGGGAGATCAGAGATCTATTGAGGCAATTGAGTATTTATGTAGTCTCTAGCCTAAGTGCCACCACGGTATGCACGCTGTCACTTTCACACACGTAGGGAGAGCCGGAAATCTATTAAAGCACCTGAGTAGAAAAGTAGATCTACTTGATTAGAAAGCTCATGATCACAACATGATCACGCATAGAGAGAGAGATGAACACATAGCTACCGATAGAGCCCTTATCCTTGAGGAAGAACTACTCCCTCCTCATCATGGGAATCATCAACGGTGATGAAGATGGCGATAGAGATCGATGGATATGGTGGTGGAGATCGAAGGAGATGGCTCCAGGGGAACTTCCCTGTCCCGACAGGGTGCCGGAACAGAGACTTTTGTCCCCCAAATCTCCTCTTCCGTGGTGGCGGTGCTACGGAGGTTTTCGTGGCTTTCTCCCAGATGATTTAGTGTTTCTGAGTTGGGGGCTTCTTATAGGCGAATGAGTCAAGGTCGATGGAGGCCCAGGGGGCCCACACCCCCTGGTGGCGCGCCCAGGGTGGGCCTGTGCCACCCTAGGGTGTGGCCACCCTGGGTCCCTACTCCATCTATGCTTCGATTTTCCGTATCGTTCCGGGGAAATATGAAGATTGGCTTTTGTCCCGTCCAATTCTGAGAATATTCATTTTTCAGCTTTTCTAAAACCAAAAATAGAAAAAAATAGGCAACTAGCACTATGGCATCTTGTCAATACGTTAGTCCCAGAAAGTGTATAAAAATACCTGAAAGTGTAGACAAAACATAGCAAAGTTGATACTAAACAAGCATGGAGAATCAAAAATTATAGATACGTTTACGACGTATCACTCGCAACACCTTGGATTCCTTTCCTTCCTCCTACTGGTTCGATAACCTTAATTTCTTATTAAGGGAAAACTTGCTGTTGTGCTCATCATACCTTCCTCTTGGAGTCTTCCAATAAAGCTCTACAGTGATATGAGCTGCATCATCAAGCTATTTCTGGCGCCGTTGCTGGGGAGGCTAAGGACGGCTTCACAAGGGGAGTCCTTCACAACCTTTCTCTTTACTTTGTTTTTGTTTTGCTTAGTTTCTTTTGCCTTGTTTTGTTTTCTTATTTTTATCAAAAACCCAAAAAAATTAGTTTCGTTTGGTTTGCTTTTTCTTATCAAAAACACAAAAAAATTAGCTCCTTCACTAGTTGTCACATTGCTCCAGCTCACCATGTTGATCCCTTAGTTCACCCTGAAATGCCTTTCAATAGGTAGTGGGTCAATAATTGGGAAAGAAAATATTGAAGAATTCTTTAATCATGTTAGCAAACATGAGGATATTGAGGATAGATCCTTAGCAGAACTTGCTCCTAATTATGAAATTACTGTAGCTTCTTTAATTCACATGTTGGAGGCTAGGTTTGTTAACCTTAACCCCATGATGCAAATAATGTTTCTTAAACTAAAAGAAGAGGAGGATGCTGAAAAGAGAGATTTTATTTTAGAAACTTTGCTAAAGGAGTTCAATGATGTTGCTAAAGAAGCCAAAAAGGTCTTTGGACGTTTGATATGCTAGGATCATGTGTAGATGTTATGGGTACTTTAGAAAAGTTGGATAAAACCAAACCCAATGGAGAGGAAATTAAGATACCCATACCTTTTAAACTTGTAGGAATGCATGAAGCCTTAAAAAAGAAGTTTGATTGGATTGTTCCTAAAAACCCATTTGACGAAAGTAGTAAACCTAAGAGAGATGAGAAAGGATCCTCTAAAACTCATTTAGATGATATACCTTTCCTAGTTGAAGAGATTTCGAGTATTGATATTAATGCTTCTTCATTTGAAAATACTTGATTCTTGCTTTATGTGCCTAACTTAAAGGCGTTAAAGAAAAGTACTTCCTGGGAGATAACCCAATAGTTTTCTTGAGTCTTGGAAGTTATTACTTCTTTAATGACCTCTCCTTATCCTTTTTATTTGATTTTTATGCCAAGAATAACCTCTAATGAGAGGGAAGTAAGATTTGGGGAGTTGTTGTCCCGAAACAGATTTTTGTGCTCCACTGTAAAAATTCGTGTAAAATATTTGTAAGTCGGATTGAGCTTTAAATTTCTGAATAAATCCCCCAGGTTGTTATATAACTTTCGTTAGTTCAACACTTTTTTATTTGAGCAACAGAAGGTCTTCGAAAAAATCGGTTTCTACCTGCTGGTCTGTTTTGACAGATTTCTGCCATTATTTGCATTGCTTCTTATTGATTCCTTTTTGGGTTCTTTTTGGGAAATTGAGCTTTTTGAGGGAATTTCTATAGTTGATTGTATATTTAGTGAAAGTTTTTATGTTTTAAAACTAAAACCCAAAGGTATATTATCTTTTGAATGCACTAATGTTGCAAATAAAGATTGTGTGAAGTTTTGTATGAAGGAAAATTTGCAGGTGTAGAGAAAGAATGATATAATGAGATGAAGAATGGACAAAATCTCAAGCTTGGGGATGCCACCCTGTGTCACCCCAAGAAATATCCAAGAGGTACAAGCGTCAAAGCTTGGGGATGCCCAAGGCATCCCCTTCTTCATCAATAAAGATCTCAGGTCTTTCTAGACACTTCGTTTTTATTGTTTCATGCATAGTTGTGTTGTTCTTGGAGCGTCTTAGTTTTAATTTTTGGTTTTCGTTTGCTTAGTTTGCTTGAATAAAGTAGTTGGACACCCGTTCTCGCTGTGTTGTTTCAAATAAGTTGATTGGTGTTGAAAAGGAGTAGGAAGTTCTTGCTTTAGTAGTACAAGAGAAGCTTGCTTTGACTGTGACTTAGACTTTATCATGTCATGCTAGATGTTGTTTTGACCTTATGCTTAGTGATTATTTCTATAGCACGAATTGTTCCAAACAATTAGGATTGCTTAATGTGCCTTGAAAGAATCATGCGTTGTTTTAGCATACAAAATCATAGTATTGTGGTATTCTCCTTTGATTCTTTGTTTGGGTTGACTTGGCACATGCTCACACCCTGTTATGACTATGAAAAAGTCACCTTAGCCTCTATGATCATTTAGTTTTTGACTTCTAGTACCACTGTATGCTTTGATTAGTAATGTTTTGCTGCTTTGCATGATTATGGCCATTATTGCTCTCTTAGTTGGTCTCTCCCAGTCTTTTGCTAGCCTCCACTTGTATGAGTAAGCTCTACTCATGCATCCAACTCCCAAGAAACCAAGTTATTCCAAAGAGTCCACTATAAATTCCTATGCATGGTGTGTTACACCATTTCAAGTATATTCTTGTTTTATCGATCTTCCAATTAAAAAGTTATTTTGTTATGTGAAAATTAGTGATTAAAGCTCTCACAAACTTGGCACACTTTATTTTTCTTGCCCCTAACTAAACTTGAACCATTGTGTCATCTATGTTGTATATGCTTGCACTTATATGTTGGAATTATCAGAACCATGTTGTCATGGGGAACGCTTTCAACATTTCACTTGTACATTGTACCCAGTTGCTATCATGCTCTTTTGTGTGCAGATGTCGTTGGTGTGAAATAAAAGGGGAGCTTGTAAGTCCATGGAGTTATGTATGTGTCAGAGAAACGCCTGGGCCGCTAGCCTCAGCCATGCCTAATCATGGTGAAAACTTGCAGCATCACCATAGCGACCAATCTATGAAGCTTTCTTCTTATAAAAAAAGAGACATATTGAAAAGAGGAAAGATAGAAAAAAGCACCATTTTCCCATGGTAAATAAGAAGATTGTTGAGATGCTCATGTAACATCCCAACAATCATGATTTCAAAGTTTGCATATAATCCATGCATTCATAATCATTTTAGGATCATTTTCAATGTTAATTCAAAAATAGAAACTTTTGAAGGTTTGTTATTTTATGTAAGCAAGGCATTAGCCTTATTGCTACCCTTGAGAATTAAAAACACTTGTTTTGATCAGTAGGGAATTGATCCTAAGTTTGATTAATAATTTCCAAAGCTTGGACAATGTTTTCAAAACAAAGTATGATTTTAAAACCATTTATATGTCTTTATTAAACAAATGGTAACAGAACTATTTTCATTTAAATTCCAAAGGATCAAGTTTTTTTGAGTGAACAACTTTGTTCTATAGCCAAAAAGGTGCAAGATCTACTTTACAAAATTCAGAACAAGTTTGAATCCAAACCCATTTGAAAACCATTTGAAATTGATTCCAGAAAATCAAAATAGAAAAAGATAAAAGAATAGGAAAAAGGCTAGCGCTAGCATTTGAGCCCAATAGCAGAAGCAGCCCACTAACCAGCCCACCCGGGATTTCCCTCTCTCCCTGTTTTTCTCACCGCACCCGCGCTACCCAAACAATCGCTGACTGGTGGACCCTCTCCAGCTCATCTCTGTCTTCCCCAAATCCCGCCCATGACCACGTCGTCGGCTGTTTCCTCCGCCATCACTGCCGCACCTTAAAACCGAGTAATTGCCAGTGTTTCCGAGCATGATCCTCGCCCCTGCTCTGGCTACAAAACCCCCTCTCCACCCCGCACTTTTCCCCTCACTCCACTCGCTCGTTCCGCCACCAGGCTGCCTCTATTTCGCATTACACCACTGCAGACAGAGCCAACTCCGACGAGGTATTCTGATAAGTCTAGTGTTTGCGTCCACTCCTCATTCACCCTGGGATGATCCCCTAATCCTTGCGCACCTCCTGATCCCCTTCTTTCATCTGCTTGTGATCCAGAGCGTCGACTTCGACGAGCACCGTGGGCATCCGACGCCGTCTCCAACTCCGGCGAGAGATTGAGGTAAAACCCGACCGCCCCGCGCCTTCTCCTTGACCCTATCAGGTTCGCCTGAGTGTTGTGCACATGCTGATACCCTCGGTTTGTGCTAGGGTGGCCAGTAACGTCGCCTTCGTCGCCGTCCGAGCAAACCCGACGCTGCTGCCAACTCCGACGAGCCCCAGCAGCCTCTGCAGCACGCCCCCGCCCACGCCAGCAGTACGTTGAGGTTCCTCGTGATCTTGCGAGGCTAGTAAGACACACCACACCCCCCAGCCCCTCCTGTATTCGCCGGACCATCGCCGCCAGTAGCGCCGCCGCCGCTGCAACCACACGCGCCGCCAGTTCTTGGCCAAGCCGTCATGGACCGTTGGATCTTGATCTAGCGCGTTAGATTAGACCACTTATCAAATGGGTACGATTAGATCTGGCCCGTGCGATTTTATTTAAATACTGTGGCTCACGTTGATCGATCTAGCCGAAACGGTATCAACCAATCATATAGCGCCGCGTGGCCTGTGTTTTGATTTAAAATCTGAGATTAGATCTATTAGTTGTTCAAACTTGCAAAATTCATAACTTTTGATCCACACGTTCAAATTTTGCAA
Source organism: Avena sativa (assembly GCA_916181665.1). Lineage (NCBI taxonomy): Eukaryota > Viridiplantae > Streptophyta > Magnoliopsida > Poales > Poaceae > Avena > Avena sativa. The sequence continues at coordinate 283,002,270 of OV702293.1, forward strand.
ATTTTATATCATTGGAATCAGGAGAAAGAATTCTATCTAATTATGCACTTTGTTTAATAAATTGCATCTGTAAAATGGGTTGTTTTTGCAGAGACATTTATAAGATTATTTTGCATATAAAAATTGTATGGAAAATGTTCTAAGGGCCAATTTAATTTTATTTAGTTTATAATTGATTTTTTATGATTCAGTACTGTTCCACTTGTCTTGTTTGATTTAGAAAAATCATCACATGGCATTTGCATGTATTCATATATTTTTTGTTGTTTATTTTGATATGTGAATTTGGTGATATCATTTTATGTGTAGATTTTGGTGCTAGTGGTGATTGTGATTGTGAGGATTGTTGCTACTCCCCCAACTACCAAGGCAAGTGGTGCTTCATATTTTTGTCCCAATATTTTGACTATGCATTAGAAATATTTTGTATAGGGCTTGCATGAATATTTTGCTAAGTATCTATATGCTATGCTTGGGAAATCCTAGTAGTTGTAGAATTGTTAGAATTTTCTCTAAGTTAAGATACTTGCTATTTGCCATGCTTAGTCTAGCTAGTAGCAACCAAGGGTGGAATATATACATGCTATGGAAAATATTGACTGAGTCTTTGACTTATTTTTTTGCTAATAAAACAACTAAGTGAATGAAACACCTGGGTGGAATGGTAATTGCTTGGTGGTTTTTGGTTGAGTGGTTACACAAGGCCCATTTCTATGGTTTACCTTGTGTATCTAACTTGTGGATTGCCACCTAGGAACAAAGGGATTTGAGATGCCAAATGTTAAGAAGCTTCTAGTGCAGCCACATGGCATTATGGGCTCTGCCTGGACCATATAGGTTGCAATAACTTAGCCAAATGGATAGTTGGTGGTAGTGGAATGATAGGTTTGGAGCGCGTCCATTATGGTCTAAGGGAAGACTTCTGAAAGGTCCTGTCTTGGTGAAACCAAGTCTTGTGGGGAAAGTGCACCACCTCTGCAGATGGAAGAAACTAAGTACTTAGTCATGTCCCCGGTAATGGACAACTTGAGCATCAAGACATGGAAGCTATCAAGAATCTCCTCATCCCAATTTTCTAAGTTAAAACTTGTGGTTGAACAAGGGAGAAGGTTCACCAATTTCTATTGGTGGTTCCTTGGGGAAGCTTTGCCAAACAAAAACTTAGTGTTTTCAACTAATAGGTAAAACCTATTTTGAGCAAAGCAAGCCTAAGCTACACTTAGCCAAATTCATGTAGTAACTAGATGCTAATATTCTACTAAGGTATCACTTGCCAATACTATTCCAATGTATTGACACACCGTGGCTGTAACTTGTGATGTTGCAGGTTACTCTGATGATGATTAGGGGTTATGAGTCTACACTCAACATGCTTGCCTATGGCACATGAAGATGAAGACTTCTATTTTTATAATGTTAAGTTAAACTCTTGTACTAGCCTATGGCTAAGGAGTTGTAAAAGACTATGTTATCTCTGGAATGACGATGTAATAACGACCTTTGTTTCTGTGTACTTCATCTTAAACTGTGGATGCTAGCAATTGATCCAGGGACTAGCATTGCAATCACAGGGATATTTACCTTTATAAAGGTGGGATCTTACAGCTGGTATCAGAGCACTGTGTTGCCTGTAGAATTATGACCCTAAGATTGATTTAGAAACCACTAAGGAAAAAATTTCAACAATTTCCGCACATGTCTTTTATTCTCGTAAACTTTTCTAATCTTCTTTCTCATCTCTATTTGTAGATGAACTCCATCAACGAAGCCGTAAGGAAGGTACCACTCATGACCATGACTTTAGAATGTGAGACCGAACTTTAGGAAGGGACCACTCATGTGTACAAAGGATTCCCTGTGATTGATGAAAGATAGGAGTATTGGTGGGTGCAACTTCACTTGTACAAAAATAAGGAAGACAACCACAAGGAGTCAGGATTCTGCATGGTCACCAACTCAGAAATGCACACAACATTCTTTGACTCTGCAAGAAATGCAGCTTGGAATGCCATCAAGGAGCTTGGTGATAGGCTCAAGTGCAGAATGCTCAACACTCAAAATGACCTTAGAGAAGAAAAGAAGCATGCCCAAGTGTTAGAGACTACCAACCAAAAACTAAGGGGAGACATCATAGACTTAATTTGGGAGTCTTGTGAACAAGATAGACAGATGGCTACTAAGGATGCCCTGATAGCTATTTTTTCTAGTGAGTGAGAGTTGTAACGTACTTTGTTAGTTGGACCACCACACTTATCGTTTTTATTTACAAAAATTTGTCTAAGTTATGTTGAACCTTTGATGCTTGTAATGGATTTGTGTATGCCATGACTGGTGTGATTGTTGCAAAAGATATGCTTGTGATATTTTGTCTCGTGATTTTTCTCTATTGATGTTGATTCTAACTTCTCTCTATCTTATAAAATAGATGCCTAATGTTATTATCAACACGGCCGAGGAGTTCAAGGGAACTCGTTTTGGCACTCGTCTCATTGAGCTCACTAGCGTGCTCAACCTTCCACTTCCTAGCATCATGCCACTTCCCCTCACCAAGTTTGAGAGGAAGGACCTTTGGGGCTTCAGAGTCACTCAGACCGGACGCCAGGCAGAGCCAACCATGGAGACCATCACATTCAAGCTGATGCATGACGACAAGGAGAAAGGCCCTGGATGTAGTCATGCAGGAGTTACTCGGGCGCTCGGGAGGGAGACACTTCAGAGAGCTTAGAGGTCTTTACTTCCACCCCTTCAGGAGACGCGATGAGGAGGGAGAGACTATTGAGTTCGAGGATGCTGCTAGAGAGACGGTGGAGCCGATTCGTCTGTACCTTCAGGATATAGAGGTTCTTATTAGGCACCTAGATACTGATAGGACCAACGTCATGCTTAGCAATGACGAGCTCCAGGTTCAGATTCGTGAGAAGGACAAGCTCTTCGCGGAGCAAGACGAGATAGTGAAGGAAATTGAGGCCAAGTTTGAGAGCCAGGACAGGAAGTTCAAGAGTCAAGAGAAAAGAGTCCAAGACAGGAACAAGAGGATCCAGGAGATGAATGAAGAGCTAGAGGCCAAGGACTTCGAGCTCGAGCATCAACAATGAGTGATTGAGAGGCTTCGCTCACAAAAGAGGGCTCTTAGGGTTAAGATAGAGGCCTTGTCTACTAGTGTTGATGAGTACAAGACCGCCATGGAGAATGCAGGTCTTACACTTGTTGACGAGGAGATTGATGCGGAGGAGTAGTGCAGACTACTCGATTTACTTTCATTTACCGTACTTTGTTTATTGAGTCGCAATGACCATCCAACATGTGGGTGGCTTGCTATGGTGTGTTTGCTTTTCCAAACTTGTTGTTTACATCGTTTGAACCTTATGTTATTTTGATGCTTGGTTTGGTGATTGTCTATGTGATGTATTGTGCATGATAAGCATCTCGGGGTATCTCATTCTTATCCTTATGTAAACCACAAATGCCTCCTCGATGTGCCAACCCCAACCCAAACAACAACAATGTCACTCCCGAGATGCAGTAGTTGATGACAGCACATGCACAACTGATGCAGATGATGACCACTTTCATGTAGAATCAGAACAACAATAACAACAATAACAACAACAACTAGAATAATCCGCCAGGATTTGACATGCTCACCAGATTCCTAAGACTGAGGCCTGCAAAGTTCTCAGGAACCACTGATCCTATGGTGGCCAAGGATTTGGTAACTGTCGGCTGCACCGACGAGGAGAAGGTCAGGTTTGCAGCACATCTGTTGGAAGGACCAGCAGCAACTTGGTGGGATAATTTTCAGATCACCACTCCCATTGAGGATGTGACTTGGGCTATCTTTGAGGATGGTTTCCGCACAGCTCACATCTCATCCGGAGTAATGAATTTGAAGAAGAAGGAGTTCCACAACCTGAAACAGTGTCACCGCAGCGTGGCAGAATATATTGAGGAGTTCAGCAATCTGGCGCATTATGCACCGGATGAAGTTGATACTGATGCCAAGAGGAAGGAGAAATTCCTCGAAGGACTGAATGATGAACTGAATCTGCAGCTATCTGTTGCCTATGTCCCAACCTACCAATCACTCTGTGACAAGGCTACCATATTGGAGAACAAGATGAAGCAGGTTGAAATAAGAAAGAGGAAGCACAGCTCTGACAAGCACATCTCGGGATTGTCTCACAAACGTCCCCATCACGATGATAGTGGGAGTTCTAGATCCCACAAACATGGAAAGTACAACAACCACCACAGCCACAACCGCCATCATGACAACAAGCATCACCGCAGTCATGATAATGACAAGTACAAGAACCACAAGAGTGGACACAAGAGTCACCACAATGGAGGTGGAAGTGGGAGTGGTAGTCAGCCTGCAAAGAGAGATATCAGTCAGGTTGAATGTTTCAAGTGTAAGAAGATGGGGCATTATGCAAATGAGTTCCCAGAGAAGAAAGTTGAAGGAACCACCAAGCCCAACCCTTTCCAGAAGGGACAAGTGAACCACATCAATGTGGAAGAGATTTATGAGGAGTCCGATGTTGTGGATGGTAAGTTCAAACTCAATTCTATTCCAGCACTTGTTCTTTTTGATTCTGGTGCATCACATTCATTCATATCAAAAGCATTTGTTGATAGAAATGGGTTTCCAACTGAAAATATTGGGTGTCCAATAAAAGTAAGTTCTCCCAGTGGAGATATGATAGTAAGTCTTGGATGTCGTGATTTAGTGATAGAATTTGGAAAGCATAAGTTTCCAGTGAGTCTGATAATCCTAGATTCCGAAGGACTGGATGTAATTTTGGGAATGGACTGGATGACCAAGTATGAAGGAGTACTAGATTGTGCCAATCGTACTGTCGCACTCATAACCCCGGAAAAGAAACGGATAAGATTCAAGTCAAACTTTGAATCAAAAGGGAATAAGCTAAATTCTCTTAAGGGGTTTAGCATGGACAGTGTGCCAATTGTGAGAGAATATCCGGATGTGTTTCCAGAAGAATTACCAGGAATGCCACCAAATAGAGATGTGGAGTTTCTGATTGACTTGCTACCAGGATCAGGACCAATAGCAAAGAGACCTTACAAGATGTCAGTTGATGAGTTGAAAGAACTCAAGAAACAACTTGGAGAACAGTTGCAGAAAGGATTTATTCAAACAAGTTCTTCATCTTGGGGAGCACCAGTTTTGTTCGTTGAAAATAAAGCTAGAAGTCAAAGGTTATGCATCGATTATCGTTCACTCAATGAGGTGACTATCAAGAACAAATATCCCTTGCCTAGAATCAATGACTTGTTCGATCAGTTAGAAGGAGCCTGTGTGTTCTCAAAGATTGATCTCCGGTCAGGCTATTTTCAACTTAAGATAAGGGAACAAGACATACCTAAGACAGCTTTCACCACTAGGTATGGATTGTATGAGTACACCGTGATGCCGTTTGGTTTGACCAATGCACCAGCTTACTTCATGAATATGATGAACAAGGTGTTCATGGAGTTCCTTGACAAGTTTGTTGTTGTTTTTATCGATGACATTTTGATCTACTCCAAGAGCAGAGAGGAGCATGAAGGAGATTTGCGTTTGATACTTGAGAAGCTTAGAGAGCATAAGCTGTATGCCAAATTTAGCAAGTGTGAATTCTGGCTGAATGAAGTTGGATTTCTTGGACACATTGTGTCAGGAGATGGTGTGGCAGTTGATCCCGCAAAAGTTTCAGCTGTAACTGAATGGGAATCTCCTAAGTCAGTGAAAGAAGTTCATAGTTTCCTTGGCTTGGCAGGATACTATAGAAGATTCATTGAGAATTTCTCCAAGGTAGCTAAGCCTATGACGGAGTTACTAAAGAAAGAAAAGAAATTTGCTTGGACTGAAGGATGTGAACTCAGTTTCCAAGAATTGAAGAAGAGACTAGTGACAACACCAGTCCTTTGTCTGCCAGATATGGAGAAGGATTTCCAAGTGTATTGTGATGCATCCCATCATGGATTAGGAGCAGTTCTGATGCAAGAAGGAAAAGTTGTGGCTTATGCCTCGAGACAACTCAAAACTCATGAGGTGAATTATCCTACTCATGATTTGGAGTTAGCCTCTGTTGTCCATGCACTCAAAACATGGAGACATTATCTTTTGGGAAAGCGATGTGAAGTGTTCACAGATCACAAAAGTTTGAAGTATATCTTCACTCAGAATGAAATCAACATGAGACAAAGAATATGGCTAGAACTCATGAAGGACTACGACTTGAGTTTGCAATACCACCCCGGTAAAGAAAATGTTGTAGCAGATGCTCTAAGCCGTAAGGTATTTGTAAATGGCCTTACTAAGGGAGAGTTGCCAGAAGATCTGTGTGCCCAATTTAGAGACCTCAGGTTGGAGATTGTGCCTGAAGGACATCTCATGTCATTGGATGTTCAACCCACTTTGTTGGACAAAATCAAGGAAGCCCAAAAGACAGACAGGGAAATTGAAGATATTAAGGAAAAGATTGGTAAGGGAAAAGCCAAAGGATTCCATGAAGACGAACAGGGTACTTTATGGTATGGAAAACGTATCTGCGTTCTGCAAGAACCGGAGCTTCGGAAACTGATTCTACAGGAAGCACACAACTCACCATATTCCATTCATCCGGGTAACACCAAAATGTAGATGGATATGAAGGAAAGGTTTTGGTGGAATAATCTCAAGAAAGACATCGCCGAACATATTGCTTTGTGTGATGTATGTAGTAGAGTGAAAGCAGAACACCAGAAACCAGCAGGATTGTTACAACCACTACCTATTCCTGATTGGAAGTGGGACAAGATTGGCATGGATTTCATCATCGGATTGCCAAGGACCTGGTCAGGATATGATTCTATTTGGGTAGTAGTGGATCGCCTAACTAAAGTGGCTCATTTCATACCTGTGAAGACAACCTATACAAGTGCTAAGTTGGCCAAGATTTATATGAATAGGATTGTGTGTCTGCATGGAGTACCCAAGAGTATTGTGTCTGATAGGGGAACTCAATTCACTTCTCATTTTTGGAGGCAACTGCATGAGTAATTGGGAACGAGATTAGAATTCAGTACCGCTTTTCACCCCTAGACTGATGGGCAGACAGAAAGGACCAACCAAATTCTAGAGGATATGTTGAGGGCATGTGTCCTAGACTATGGAGCTAGTTGGGATGAAAGTCTGCCTTACGCAGAATTCTCTTACAACAACATCTATCAAGCCAGTATTGAGATGGCACCGTTTGAGTTTCTCTATGGGAGAAAGTGTACTACCCCATTACTATGGAATGGTTTGGGAGAAAGAAACTTGTTCGGGCCAGAACTAATCAAAGAGGCAGAAGATAAAGTCAAGCTAGTAAAGGATAGATTGAAAATAGCACAGTCCCGACAGAAGAGCTACGCAGATCCTAAGCGTAGAGAAGTCACCTATGAGGTGGCTGATAGAGCTTATCTTAGAGTGTCACCACTTCGTGGAGTGAAGATATTTGGAGTCAAAGGAAAATTGGCCCCAAGATATGTTGGACCATTTAAGATTCTGAGTTGTAAAGGAGAAGTAGCTTATGAAATTGAACTGCCGGAATCATTGTCTGCCGTTCACAATGTGTTTCATGTGATTCAGTTAAAGAAATGCCATCCGGAAATGGAAGAGACTTCTTTGAAGGATACTATACCTTTGGAGGAGGTCCAATTGGAAAGTGATCTCACCTATGAGGAAAAACCTATCAAAATTCTTGAGACTGCAGAAAGAGTTACTCGGACAAAGACTATCAAATTCTGCAAAGTACAGTGAAACCATCATTCCAAAGAAGAAGCAACATGGGAAAGAGAAGATGACCTTCGGAAAGACCACCCTCACCTATTTGCTAGCCAATCCGAATCTCGAGGGCGAGATTCACCTTAAGGGGGTTAGATTTGTAACATCCCAAAAATCATGATTTCAAAGTTTGCATATCATCCATGCATTCATAATCATTTTAGGATCATTTTCAATGTTAATTCACAAACAGAAACTTTTGAAGGTTTGTTATTTTATGTAAGCAAGGCATTAGCCTTATTGCTACCCTTGAGAATTAAAAACACTTGTTTTGATCAGTAGGGAATTGATCCTAAATTTGATTAATCATTTCCAAAGCTTGGACAAAGTTTTCAAAACAAAGTATGATTTTAAAACCATTTATATGTCTTTATTAAAAAATGGTAAAGGCACTGTTTTCATTTAAATTCCAAAGGACCAAGTTTTTTTGAGTGAACAACTTTGTTCTGTAGCCAAAAAGGTGCAAGATCTACTTTACAAAATTCAGAACAAGTTTGAATTCAAACCCATTTGAAAAACATTTGATATTGATTCCAGAAAATCAAAATAGAAAAAGATAAAAGAATAGGAAAAAGGCTGGCGCCAGCATTTGAGCCCAATAGCAGAAGCCGCCCACTAACCAGCCCACCCGAGATTTCCCTCTCCCTATTTTTATCACCGCACCCGCGCTACCCAAACAGTCGCTGACTGGTGGACCCTCGCCAGCTCATCTCTGTCTTCCCCAAATCCCGCCCACGACCACGTCGCCGGCTGTTTCCTCCGCCATCACTGCCACGCCTTAAACCCGAGTAATTGCCGGCGTTTCTGAGCGTGATCCTCGCCCCTGCTCCGGCTACAAAACCCCTCTCCAACCCGCACTTTTCCCCTCACTCCACTCGCTCGCTCCGCCACCAGGCTGCCTCTATTTCGCATTACACCGCCGCAGACAGAGCCAACTCCGGTGAGGTATTCTGTTAAGTCTAGTGTTCGCGCCCACTCCTCATTCACCCTGGGATGATCCCCTGATCCTTGCGCACCTCCTGATCCCCTTTGTTCATCTGCTTGTGATCTAGAGCGTCGACTTCGACGAGCATCGTGGGCATCCGACGCCGTCTCCAACTCCGGTGAGAGATTGAGGTAAAACCCGACCGCCCCGCGCCTTCTCCTTGACCCTATCAGGTTCGCCTGAGCGTTGTGCACATGCTGATACCCTCGGTTTGTGCTAGGGTGTCTAGTAACGTCGCCTTCGTCGCCGTCCGAGCAAACCCGACGCTGCCGCCAACTCCGACGAGCCCCAGCAGCCTCTGCAGCACGCCCCCGCCCACGCCAGCAGCACATTGAGCTTCCTCGTGATCTTGCGAGCCTAGTAAGCCACAACACACCCCCAGCCCCTCCTGTATTCGCCGGACCATCGCCGCCAGTAGCGCCGCCACCGCTAGAACCACACGCGCCGCCAGTTCTTGGCCAAGCCGTCGTGGACCGTTGGATCTTGATCTAGCGCGTTAGATTAGATCACTTATCGAAGGGGTACGATTAGATCTGGCCTGTGCAATTTCATTTAAATCATGCGGCTCACGTTGATCAATCCAGCCGAAACGGTATCAACCAATCAGACAGCGCCGCGTGGCCTGTGTTTTGATTTAAAATCTGAAATTAGATCTATTAGTTGTTCAAACTTGCAAAATTCATAACTTTTGATCCACACGTTCAAATTTTGCAAATTTTATACCATTGGAATCAGGAGAAAGAATTCTATCCAATTATGCACTTTGTTTAATAAATTGCATCTGTAAAATGGGTCGTTTTTGCAGAGATATTTATAAGCTTATTTTGCATATAAAAATTGTATGGAAAATGTTCTATGGGCCAAATTAATTTTATTTAGTGTATAATTGATTTTTTTATGATTCAGTACTATTCCACTTGTCTTGTTTGATTTAGAAAAATCATCACATGGCATTTGCATGCATTCATATATTTTTGCTTGTTTATTTTGATATAGAGTTTGGTGCTATTGGTGATTGTGATTGTGAGGATTGTTGCTACTCCCCCAACTACCAAGGCAAGTGGTGCTTCATATTTTTGTCCCAATATTTTGACTATGCATTAGAAATATTTTGTATTGGGCTTGCATGAATATTTTGCTAAGTATCTATATGCTATGCTTGGGAAATCCTAGTAGTTGTAGAATTGTTAGAATTTTCTCTAAGTTAAGATACTTGCTATTTGCCATGCTTAGCCTAGCTAGTAGAAACCAAGGGTGGAATATATACATGCTATGGAAAATATTGACTGAGTCTTTTACTTATGTTTTTGCTAATAAAACAACTAAGTGAATGAAACACCTGGGTGGAATGGTAATTGCTTGGTGGTTTTTGGTTGAGTGGTTACACAAGGGCCATTTCTATGGTTTACCTTGTGGATTGCCACCCAGGAACAAAGGGATTTGAGATGCCAAATGTTAAGAAGCTTCTAGTGCAGCCACATGGCATTATGGGCTCTGCCTGGACCATATAGGTTGCAATAACTTAGCCAAATGGAAAGTTGGTGGTAGGGGAATGATAGTTTGGAGCGCGTCCATTCTGGTCTAAGGGAAGGATTCTAAAAGGTCCTGTCTTGGTGAAACCAAGTCTTGTGGGGAAAGTGCACCACCTCTGTAGATGGAAGAAACTAAGTACTTAGCCATGTCCCCGGTAATGGACAACTTGAGCATCACTACATGGAAGCTATCAAGAATATCCTCATCCCAATTTTCTAAGTTAAAACTTGTGGTTGAACAAGGGAGAAGGTTCACCAATTTCTATTGGTGGTTCCTTGGGGAAGTTTTGCCAAACAAAAACTTAGTGTTTTCAACTAATAGGTAAACCCTATTTTGAGCAAACCTAAGCTACACTTAGCCAAATTCATGTAGTAACTAGATGCTAATATTCTATTAAGGTATCACTTGCCAATACTATTCCAATGTATTGACCCACTGTGGCTGTAACTTGTGATGTTGCAGGTTACTCTGATGATGATTAGGGGTTATGAGTCTACACTCAACATGCTTGCCTGTGGCACATGAAGATGAAGACTTCTATTTTTATAATGTTAAGTTAAACTCTTGTACTAGCCTATGGCTAAGGAGTTGTAAAAGACTATGTTATCTCTGGAATGACGATGTAATAATGACCTTTGTTTCTATGTACTTCATCTTAAACTATGGATGCTAGCAATTGATCTAGGGACTAGCATTGTAATCACAGGGATCTTTACGTTTATAAAAGTGGGATCTTACAGCTCATTGTCTGCTTTCCATGTCATTTTGATCATGGGATAGCTCTTGTATCATGTGCAAGGGGTACCCCGTTGGCGGTTCTCTATGATACACATGTACTTAGTATGACAAGAACTTACCGGTGACTAGAGTTGAGTAGCATGAGGAGCGGCCCTCGTACTCAAGGGACATGAGATTGCTAACTTATAATTTTCCAAGCATATACTCCATAGTTTGTTCACTTTAACCTTAATCACTTCAAGATGCTTATGATAGGGGCAATGAGAGCTAAAAGATAACAAGTACCATAATTTTTGGAAGCTCTTTATGTGACTTGAAATCCCTGCTTCCCTTTATGAAGGGCCTTTCTTCCACTATTATATTGAGTCTCCACCTTATATCCTTTGGCACCAATTAAGAGAGCATAGTTTTCATTCTTAGTTCTATGTGCATTGTCCCAAAACTTATTGATTGATTCATATTATTGATATAGCTTGTTCTTGAACTATTTGTATCTAGTCACTCTTATGAACTTTGAAGGTGTCCTATGCATTTATTTGCTACTCCATGAGGGACAAGCTGAATACCACTATTCATGAATCTTTGTTTGTATCCCTTCATGTTGCATGCTTAGTTGCTATGTCTTATTGTTAGACCTACATCTTTCATGATCATGTTTAGAGTTCTTTGATCCCAACTTTCAATGCTTGCAAATGGTTTGATCTTGATTTAAATGTTGCATGTCACCTAAAAAATTATTCTTTTCATCACTTACCTGCTCGAGGACGAGCAGGAGTTAAGCTTGGGGATGCTCGATACGTCGTAAACGTATCTATAATTTTTGATGTTCCATGCTTGTTTAGTATCTACTTTGATTTGCTTTGTATACACTTTGAGGTATTTTTATATGTTTTCTGGGACTAACCTATTAACAATATGCCATGGTGTTAGTTGCCTGTTTTCTTCTATTTTTGGTTCCAGACAAGGAAGAAAATCAATATTCTCGGAATTGGACAGGACAAAAGCCAAAGTCAATATTTTACTGTGGGGAACACGGAGCCAGAAGACGAGACAGAGGAGGGCCTCGAGGGGCCACACCCCCTGGCCCACGCCTAGGGGGTGTGGCCGCCTCGGGCACCCCCTCGGCCTCCCTCTTCGCCTATAATAAGCCCCCGATACCTAAACTCTAAGTAACCGATCAATCTTCCACGAAACAGTCCGTAGCCCCGCCACCATCGTCCCTAGATTAGGGGGGATCTAAAGCTCTTCCCGACACCCTGTCCGAGGGGAGAGATCATCCCAGAGGCCTTCTTCATCACCATGCCAGCCACCAGTATGATGCGTGAGTAGTTCCACCTTGGACTACGGGTCCATGTAGTAGCTAGGTGGTTGTTTCTCCTCCTTTGTGCTACCATTTTTAGATCTTGTGAGCTCCATTCATGATCAAGATCATCTATTTGTAATCGTGCATGTTGTGTTTGCGGGGATCCGATGGATATTGAGATTACTATGTTAGATTGATTAATGATTCTATCTTATTGATTCTACTATGTCTGTGTTGTTTGAGATCTTGCATGATCTTCGTTTCTAGTATCTATCTTGGCAAAGTAGATGCTAGTGACCCCGAGAGGGAGTATTTATGATCGATAGTGGGTTCATGCCTCTATTTAATCTGGGGAAGTGACAGAAATATCTAAGGTTATAGATGTGCTGTTGCTACTAGGGAGAAAACAACGATCTCTTGTTCATGGAACAAGTGGATTGTTTACCTTACACACTCTGCTTAAAGCAGTTATCCGTTGCTTGCAACTTAATACTGGAGGGGGTTCAGAGGATAACCTGAAGGTGGATTACTAGTCATAGATGCAGTTGGATGGCAGTCTACGTATCTTGTTGTATTTCCCAATCAAATCTCATAGGATCATGAATGTTTAGTATTGCATTGTTATGCCTTGCTCTGTCCTGTCAATTGCCCCGCTGTAATTTTTTTACCCAGCATATTACGTTGTTTATCTTAAGGAGAACACCTCTAGTGAACTATGGACCCCGGTAAAATCTTTACCATTGATACATCTTCCACTGTTCCTATTTACTTTCTGCAAACCACCAAATCCTTCCACACCATACAGTTAATCCTTTGTTTTGAGCAAACCGGTGAGATTGACAACCTCACTGTTCGTTGGGGCAAAGTCTTGAGTTTGTGTTGTGCAGGTTTCCAAGTTGCTCGCAACACCTTTGAGTCATTTCCTTCCTCCTGCTGGTTTGATAACCTTGGTTTCTTACTGAGGGAAAACTTGCTGCTGTGCTCATCATACCTTCCTCTTGGGGTCTCCCAACGAAGATCTATAGTGATCTTAGATGCATCGTCACCCCTCGCCCGGACTCACCACCGTCGTCGCCCACGTCTCCCGTGCGAGCATCCCTGCCGCCCACCTCGCCTAGGTCGGCAGGGCATAGCTCGGCGCCGCACATGGCGCCTGGGCCCCTGACTCCAGGTTCTCCCCCGGGTCACCATCGACCGACCCCTCGTCGCCGGAGTCCTCTGGGCCGGCCTCGCCTGCTCCTGATGTGCTGTCGGCCCCTTGATGTCTACGCACTTATATTCTTGTAAACAGTTGTGGGGCCTCCAAGTGCAGAGGTTTGTAGAACAGCAACAAGTTTCCCTTAAGCGGATTGCCCAAGGTTTATCGAACTCATGGAGGAAGTGGTCAAAGTGTATCCCTCTCAAGCAACCCTGCAATCAAGATACAAGAAGTCTCTTGTGTCCCCAACACACCCAATACACGTGTCAGGTGTATAGGTGCACTAGTTCGGCAAAGAGATAGTGAAATATAAGTAGTTTGGATGATTGTAAGACAACGGTGCCAGAAAAGAGCTTGACGGGGTGGAAGAGACTGGAAGCAAGCAAACATGTAACAAATCTAGTTATGAACTGCGGTGACCCAGCATACCACTGCATGATGTAGTATACTATAGTCGTTGACATAACACCAATGAAACACCGTTCACTAGTATTACATCCCTCAGAGTGGTACAACAGAAACACAGCAGGTCCAAGACATGACTATAGGTTACAACTCAACTCTTTACACAAGATCCAGAGAACACTCTAGGTTAAAGAGAGAGAAAGAAACTTCTCATAAAGAAGAATCAGAAATAAACAACTCAAAAACTATCATACTATTAAGACTAGTATCTTAACTAATGGTCTGGCATTGCTTCTATTGCAATACCCTACAAAAATAGGTTCTATGGCTAGAGATTATATTCCTATCTAATCAGTAACTTCGTCTTCACTTGAGTTGATGTATATGTTGACTTTCTTGACTTCATTGAAGAACTTTATCTTCTGATGATGATTCCTGGAGCATAACTTGATGTATATGTTGTCTTAATGGCTTCAGAATCTATCAAGGGTTAAGAAGATACGTTGAGTACGAGCGTACTTAGCAAGTTCACTAGAAAAGAGTGTTTGATGCACTATATCTACAGCCACATAACGTAGGTCATATGCAATGCAAGTTTTTGTAAACATTTCTTCAAAGGTTGCTTTTATTCTAAAAAGCTATGTTCGTCATCCTTCACGGTTTTACCAGAACTTTCATGGAGTTCCTTTCCCACCGCATTCGCAGCTCCTTTCCGGAACAGGGAGTAACAAGTTATAGTTCTTACACTCTGCAGAGGTGCGTTACTTTACCCATGAGAGATCAAATCCTTGTTGCACAACCGGGCGATCTTTCCCGTCCACACTTCCTATGGTGTGGGGACCAGTAAATGATCCAAGCCAATCAATGCCCCCTTCGCGACCTTGCATGCCTCCTTGGTGTACACCATGCCCACCTATTGAATTACGACAATGGTTTGTACAGACCGTTAGATGCCAAAACTATCGTGGGACGTTGAGGGTTCCCACCCATATGCTGCATATCCTCTATGAATTACCAATTCATATGCATGCTACGAGTGATAACAGCCACGACCTGCACATCCGGCTACATGCGAGAGGAAGAAGATACAGATGACTTCTCTGTCCCATTCCAAATATCATGGTTAACGTGTGATATACGACGCAAGAATCACTAGCGACATTGGTTGTTAAGTCCTAGATAATATGTTCCTTTACCAACGGAACTTTCATAATGGGTTATTACCGCATGGTAATAACCTATAATAACATTATTATGAAAATAATGTTTTCGAACCTTTTTCAAATGCAGGCGATGAAAACACTGGATTTGTAAAATACTTTACAGAAAATAATCAAAGGACATGAGCAAGTGTGAACTTGCCTTTTGTTATTGCAAGATTATGCACTCACGGTCTTCAAGACAATATACGATCAAATATCTGAAATCAGCATCATTGGTCCGGTAAGGACTAATGTTTAAAGAAGCAAGATGCTTTTATGCATAAGTAATGTAATGCAATTTCGTAAACTCGAATCCCGGGGATAACGTTGATCTAGGGTTTGGATTCTAGAATGGTTTCTTTGGAATGTGTTGCTCTTTTAGATTAAGTATCACATTTGTGCTTCTTATTAAGGCTTGTGAGTGTGTGTGAAACAATATGTAATTATAATATCATACAACAATAAGATACAAAATTGTGGAATGCTATTCAAAGATTCCTTATATACGAATTGCCTTATCTTCAAATCTTATTTTTTACAAGTATTGGTATGTATAAGGAACTTAAGTATTAATAATCTTAATATACAAGTAAAGTATAAAGTAATGTGATTGTGATTAGTTGTTATCTAGTGATTGAAGTGGCAAAAAGAATAACATTTGAAGGATTTCTTTTCCAAGGTCTAAACAATCTTTGTGGTTAATCAAATGTGGTCGATGTTGTTTGTGCTTGATTGAATAGTTTGGACTTGAGATGCTTTACGACTTAATTAAAACAGACCAAAGTTAACTATAAAACATATAACAAAGTCTTTAGCATAGTATTTGAAGTATTGTAGACTAAAGTTAACTTTAAAGACATATATGGACTTTAAGATACAAAACTTATGGTATTTGTACTTACTTCATAATATTTTCTTAAAGTTACTTAAGATTAGTATTACTTCTATTTGAGTAGTGGTTTCTTAATTTTTATAATGGAACAGAATCATTTATCTCCTTATAAAGGTGTGGTTATGGTTTGTGGATAAGTAAACAATATTAGTGACTACTTATGAATTATCTCTGGATTTAGTCCATTATAAAGTTGTGAGTGAAACAATGGTAAAATATTTTATTTGGTTAAAATATCATTCTTAAAGATTTTAAAATTGATAAGAATCTTTTTAGAAAATGATCTACACTTATAGTTGAATGATAATTCAATAAAATTGCATTTTAAAATGTGTTGAACCATTTTGACTTCATACTATCAATATTTAGGACTAATACTATTGATTAGACTCAATTGGCTAATTATATAAATATTAGCAAATTTTTATTTACCCTTATATGAATTATTAACTAAGGAAATAAGTTTAAATTCAATTTATTAATTTGTTTAAATGTTTATTTACCTCAAAAGTGGATTATCATATTTTGAACATGTAGGTATTATTTTTTGATCATTTTGGTATATTACATTTATTTTTTTGATTTATAAATAATAGGATATGATTTTTATAAGGTTTATCACTTTATAAATACTTAATAAATAATAAATACTTATTTAAGTGAAATAATAATGTATGATTATAGTTTTAAAGTATTGTTTTTATTTTTTAAAGATTTTTGGTATCTTATTTATATTTTTAATATTTACCAATATTAAAATATGAATTATCTAAGTTTTATTACTTATAAAACCTTTATTAAATAATTTAATAATAATATTTTATAATAGTTTTAAGTTGTAGATTTTATTTTTTCTGAAAATTTTCATATATTAAACATATTTTTCTAAATTTTAAAACAAAAGTTATCAAGTTTTTAAGTTTGAAACATTTTCTATTTAAATTTTTAAATAATATTAAAAACAGGGAATACTTTTCTTACCCAAACTGGATCTACCCAAGTCACTGACTAGTGGGGTACTGGACACGTGGGATGCCACCTAGACAAAGACCGAGTCAAACAGTTGAATGGGTCAAGGATGACATCACCCTGACATCATCCCGCCGGAATCCTCTCAGATCGTTGATCAATCCGTCGATTGGGAGAGCGCAGGCACGCGAGGACGGTTGCGTTTGAAAGAGGGTCTCAAGGCGGACCTATTGGTGGTGGCGCTGCTCAGGTTTGGTCATCGGAGCTACTCTGGTGACCCTTAACTACGATGGTCGGCGGCGGTACATGACGGAATACTCCGGTGAACCATTTTGAATTCATACTATCAATATTTAGGACTAATACTATTGATTAGACTCAATTGGCTAATTTTATAAATATTAGCAAATTTTTATTTACCCTTATATGAATTATTAACTAAGGAAATAAGTTTAAATTCAATTTATTAACTTGTTTAAATGTTTATTTACCTCAAAAGTGGATTATCATATTTTTAACATGTAGGTATTATTTTTTGATCATTTTGGTATACTACATTTATTTTTGATTTATAATAATAGGATATGATTTTTATAAGGTTTATCACTTTATAAATACTTAATAAATAATAAATACTTATTTAAGTGAAATAATAATGTATGATTATAGATTTAAAGTATTGTTGTTATTTTTTAAAGATTTTTGGTATATTATTTATATTTTTAATATTTACCAATATTAAAATATGAATTATCTAAGTTTTATTACTTATAAAACCTTTATTAAATAATTATCATAATAATATTATATAATAGTTTTAAGTTGTAGATTTTATTTTTTCTGAAAATTTTCACATATTAAACATATTTTTCTAAATTATAAAACAAAAGTTATCAAGTTTTTAAGTTTGAAACATTTTCTATTTAAATTTTTAAATAATATTACAAATAGGGAATACTTTTCTTACCCAAACTGGATCTACCCAAGTCAATGACTAGTGGGGTACTGGACACGTGGGATGCCACCTAGACAAAGACTGAGTCAAACAGTTGAATGGGTCAAGGATGACATCACCCTGACATCATCCCGCTGGAATCCTCTCAGATCGGTGATCAATCCGTCGATTGGGAGAGCACGGGAACGCGAGGACGGTTGCGTTTGAAAGAGGGTCTCAAGGCGGACCTATTGGTGGCGGCGCCGCTCAGGTTTGGTCATCGGAGCTACTCCAGTGACCCTTAACTACGGTGGTCGGCGGCGGTACATGACGGAATCAACGGTATACGGCGCGAGGGAAAGAATTAAGGGATGCATTAGCACATCGAGCTTACCCTGATGGTGTAGGGATGGTTAGCAAGCTCGGGGAAGCTCGGAGACGGCGACATGGTCGACGGCGAACAGCTTCCAGAGGCAGAGAAGAAACGGACGGTGTCGTTGGTAGGAATCACGCGGGGACGATTCCTTTGGGGTAAAGGACCAGCACGGTGAGGCGAATCTCCTCGGGTCCTCATCTGGGCGAGAGGAGATCAGGAGCGACGAGGCTTGCCGGTGAAAGTGAAGCTAGGGTTTGTAGAAATAACGAACTCATGAGAAATTGAGAGGGGAAATGAGGTGTTCAACCTTATCCACATCGGCTTCACGGCTTTGTAGGCACCGGGGGCAGCGACATGAATCTTGACGCTCGCCGGCGATGAGGGTGCGGCCACCGAGCTGCTTGCAGCATCGGAAGGTCGACGACAGTGCGAGGAAGACGACGAACCGGTATGGGCTTAGTTGGGCTGTGCTTGGGACACTGTTGGGTCACTATGGCTGCTCGTGGGCGATGAGTAAGAAGAAGGGAAGATGGGCCACGGGCCAGAAACTGATTTTTTATTTGTTTTTCTTTTCTGTTTTCTGTTTTTCTTTTCCGATTTGTATTTTAATCTTTGATTTGAACCTTTCTTATAGAAATTTATTTGCTAGATAATTGTAGCAATAGTGAAATATATTAAGTATCATTTTGTGAACCTTTTTATATATATTGTTATATTTATTTATTTTCTTTATATGAATCCCTTTTAATATTTTGTAGAAGCTTTTGTTATTAATTTTATTTCTATAATAAACCATGGCTTTATTATATGATATTTCGTTATTTATTTATAAAACTTAGTTCTAGTTAATTTAGAGTTTGGAGGAAAATATTTATATAATGATAATATATCATTAATTGATGTATGATATATAAAGGAATTAGTATGGTTAATATTACTCCCATGAATCTAGGTAATAACAAGATATATACATTTTATTATAAACAATATAGGAGTTATGTTTTGAATTGTAAATGCTTACTCTAGGGTTTAGGGTTCCTAATATACCTATATTCTTTTGTTGATGTGAGTAAAGATTTATGGCTAAACATGTTGTCTTTATGTTTGTGATCTTTAATGCTATCACCCCTTTAAGATAGAAAGTTATTATCTAGAATGTCTGATGGAAAAGAATTGATAAATATAACTCCTAAGCACATATGGTTATGATAATTGGAAATGACAAAGATGTGCTTAAGTGATTTGCTATAGGAAATATTCCTATAAAGCATTGTGAAAATAAAATGATTTATCCAACAGATGAGATGTATGTTAAGCTTGGTTATAGATTTAGGGTTTAGTGTTTACCAAGAATTTCTATCTTCCATAATTCACAATCCTGGACTTCTAATTGAGGAATTCCTTTCCTAGATATTCTACTCCTTTATATCCATAATCATGTGTTAAAATGATGAGCTTTACTTCACAAGAATATTCTTATATACGTTTTATTATTCTAAATCCATTTATAAATCCAATGAGCTTGACACTAAAGCTTTCATAATCTTCACCTATCCATACTTGGTTATATCAACTACTCTACTGCTGATAATCTCCAATCCAACAAGTAGTTACTTCCAACTCCATTCCTACCCTTACATAATCATCCTTTACTAATATTACTTCAATAGATGTATACATCAGATCCTACTTCACCTCAAGTGCTTAGTATTTCCAAAGAGGAAAATACTACTTCTTTAATCCAATGTTGCTTTAACTTCATCTAAATCATACTATCTTGTATCTACTTAACTCCAGTATCTAATACTCCAACCTCATATTATCTTATTGTGACTTGTCATGGCTAACCTAGGATGACATATCTATACTAGGGTTCAATCATGTTCTACCCACCAATGTCACTTATACATGATATAACCATTCAACCTTGGTGACTAAAGCATGATCATTATAATCCTTTGATTACTTATGGCTTAGGTTTCCAGTTGGCTAATCAAGGCTTTCATCCATACAACATTATAATTGTATTATAACTATCTTCTAATTATCTCTATTGGACTATGAGATATTATTCATTGAATATACCTACTGGATCCAATATAATTACTCCTAATAACTTTCTTCAGGATTCATCCTTATAATCTTCTTTATAACCATATAATTATAGGTTCCATATAACTCTCTATCATTTCAGGAGTGAGTTAACCCCATCAATTATCACATTGATCTTATTCTCTTCCAACACTCCCATCTTATAGATGATATCTAAAGCTAGCATAACTATTTACCACTTCTTACTTCTTTCTTTATAGGTCTTAAGTGAATGCTATGATATGGACAAGAGTTGATAGATCAATAGTTGATAGGCTAAGAATTGGTGAACCTATAGTTGATTACTCAATATTGATGAACAACAGATATGCGAATAAGATTCAATAGAGATGATAAGGATTGATATGGGAAGAAAGATATATGGTGAATGATCTTGACTTGGTTTCTTTCCTACTCAATCTCACTAAAGAGTTAAGGTTAAGTATTACCATGCCACTCATGGTAGAAATGGATAAGAATAAGATAGGTCAGGATTAGTTATTACATTCTTGTTACCTGGGTTATATTCTTAACTTGGTATTCATGGGTTGTTGTAAAGAATACTATGATATGATCACCTAAGGATCAAATATAAATCATTAAGTAATGTTTTAGGGTTTAACTATTACATTTGATATACCCTTAGATCAAATCTCCTTTACCCAAAGATAAGGTTTTAGCAAAGTTCATATTGAAACTTATCGCAGTCAACTTAATGATCTACTTCAATTCCATTAAGTTGAGAGAAGCTTCAATCACTTTGACAAGTTTTGTTCAAAAGTGCAAAAATTATTCGGATTTTGTATGCATGATGCAATGCATACATCTGTGTTCAGCTTATTTCTAAGCTCTAATGCTGGGATGTTACATGAACGGTGTTTCAATGCTTAGAAACAAGGCCTAGGGATCATACTTTCACTAGTGAACACTCTCAATAAATATATTCTCTTCATGATTCTACCTTGAACTACTCTCCGGTTGGACACTCTAATCCATGGTAGGGCTATAACAGCACACCTCAAAGTCCGCCTTCCCCATCTAGATAACCCACACTGTCACCTTGAGCGCTAGATGGTTCTAACAAACACCACAATTTCATAAAGACATCTAGCTCCAAATATAACTCATGATAATTTATGTATTCTCTAGCCTAAGTGCCACCACGGCATGCACGTTGTCACTTTCACACACGTTGGGAGAGCTGGAGATCTATTTAATCACTTGAGTATTTATGTAGACTCTAGCCTAAGTGCCACCACGGTGTGCACACTATCACTTTCACACACGTGGGGACAACAGAGATCTATTAAAGCACTTGAGTAGCAGAGCATATCTACTTGATTACAAAGACCATGACCACAATATGATCATGCATAGAGAGAGATGAACACATAGCTACCGGTAGAACCCTTAGCCTCGAAGGAGAACTACTCCCTCCTCATCATGGGAATCAGCAACAATGATGAAGATGGCGATGGAGATCGACGGAGATGGTGGTGGAGATCGAAGGAGATGGCTCCGGGGGAACTTCCTCGTCCCGGCAGGATGCCGGAATAGAGACTTATGACCCCCAAATCTCCCCTTCGGTGGCGGCGGCGCTGCGGACCTTTTTGTGGATTTTTGCCCGTGTTAGGGTTTACGTCTCGGGGAGACGTATAAGTAGGTGAAAGGGCAAGGTCGGTGGAGCCTTGAGGGGCCCACAGCTAGGGCTGGCACGGCCAGGGGGACCCGCACCACCCTAGGGTGTGGCCACCTCCTGGCCCCCCTTCGTTTGTCCTTCTGGCTCTGTGTTTGCTCCGAAAAAATAGTAACTTTGGCTTTTGTCCCGTCCAATTCCGAGAATATTGATTTTCTGGCTTTTCTGGAACCAAGAACAACAGAAAAGAGGCAACTAGCACTGCGGCATCTTGTTAATAGGTTAGTTCCAGAAAGTTTATAAGAATACCTCAAAGTGTAGACAAAACATAGCAAAGTTGATACTAATCAAGCATGGAGCATCAAAAATTATAGATACGTTTATGACGTATCACCCTGAGCTCACCGCTCCACGGCATCCGCACACACGTAGTTGCAGCGACATTGCTTGTCCCAAGAAGCACACCGATGGAACGGTTGCATACTTGGCTGCTTTTCTGGCTCATGTTGTTGAAGATCCAATGATGCAGCGCTGAGTTGATATAGGAGCACTGAGTTGGGAACCCCAAGAGCAAGGTGTGAAGTAGCACAACAGCAAGTTTTCCCTCAGTAAGAAACCGAGGTTATCGAACCAGTAGGAGGAAGGAAACGTCACACAGGTGTTGCAAGCAATGCGGAGACCTGCACAACACAAACTCAAGATTTTGCCCCAACGAATCAGTGAGGTTGTCAAGCTCACCGGTTTGTTGTAACAAAGGATTAAACGTATGGTGTGGAAGGTAATGGTTTGCAACAAGTAAGCAAGTAACAGTGGAAGATGTATCAATGGTAAAGATTGGACCGGGGTCCATAGTTCACTAGGGGTGCTCTCCTTAGATAAACAACATGGCATAAAGGGTAAACAAATTATAGAAGTGCAATTGACAGGAACTGAGCAAGGCATAACAATGCAATTACTAGTCAGAAAGATCCTATGAGATTTGATTAGGCAATACAACAAGATACATAGACCACCATCCAACTGCATCTATGACTAGAAGTCCACCTTCAGATTATCATCCGAACCCCCTCCAGTACTAAGTTGCAAGCAACAGACAACTGCTTTAAGCAAAGTGTGTAAGGTAAACAGTCCACATGTTCCATGAACAAGAGACCGTTGTTTTCTCCCTAGTGGCAACATCACATCTACAATCGAAGAGATTTCTGTTACTTCCCTTGGAAACTAGAGGCATGAACCCACTATCGAGCATAAATACCCCCTCTTGGAGTCACTAGCAACTACTTGGCCAAGATAGCTACTAACAACGGAGAGCATGCAAGATCACAAACAACACAGACATGATAGAATCATAAAGACAAAACCATTAATCAAACCAACATAATAATCTCAATATCCATCGGATCCCCGCAAACACAACATACATAATTACAAATAGATTAGATCTTGATCATGAACGGAGCTCACAAGATCTATACATGAAAGCACAAAGGAGGAGATACAACCATCTAGCTACTACATGGACCCATAGTCCAAGGTAGAACTACTCATGCATCATACCGTAGAGAAGGCCTTCGGGATGATCTCCCCTTTAGCAGGGTGCCGGGAAGAACTTCAGATCCCCCGATCTAGGGACAATGGTGGCGGTGGCTATAGACGGTTTCGTGGAGATTTGATCGGGTGCCCATGGTTTCTACATCGAGGGCTTCTTATAGGCGAAGGGGGAGACCGAGGAGGCTGCCAGTGTGGCCAAACCCTAGCCAGGCGCGGGGCTGGGCCCACCCGCGCCTGGGGTGGGTCTGGCCCTCCTGGCTGGCCCCTCCGGCTCTCCTCTGGACTTCTTGTTCCCCACGGAAAGTAATTGACTTTGACATTTGTCCCGTCCAATTTCGAGAATATTTCTTTACTAACTTTTCTGAAACCAAAAACAACAGAAAACAGGCATCTGGCACTGTTGCAACTTGGTAATAGGTTAGTACCAGAAAACATGTAAAAAGCACCTCAAAGTGTTGACAAGTAAAGCAAAGTAGATACTAAACAAGCATGGAGCATCAAAACTTATAGATACGTTTCCAACGTATCATCCAACCGCCGAACCCCGCAGTTATCAAGCCGCTATGAGTATCCCACACTGGAGGACTGCTATGGAACAAGAGTATCATGCTGTTATGTAGAATGAGACCTGGACACTTGTTCCCCCTCCGCCTCGTGTCAACATCGTTGATTCGAAGTGGGTCTTCAAGCTGAAGAAACATGCTGATGGTTCTATTGAGCGCTATAAAGCGCGTCTTGTAGCTAAAGGTTTTAAACAGCGCCATGGACTGGATTATGAGGATATGTTCATCCCGGTTGTCAAGCCTACCACTATTCGGCTTATCCTTTCACTCGCAATTTCTCGTGGATGGTCTCTCCGCTAGCTTGATGTGCAGAATGCTTTTCTTCATGGGTTGCTTGAAGAAGAGGTTTACATGCGGCAGCCACCTGGATTTTTTGATCATACTCAGCCTCATAATCTTTGTCGTTTGACGAAGGCTCTATATGGACTGAAGCAGGCGCCTCGTGCCTGGCATGCTCGTTTGGCTTCAGCTCTTCATGCTCATGGCTTCGTTCCGTCGATGGCTAACACTTCGTTGTTCTTGTTTCAGCACCCGAGTGTGACCATGTACATGCTTGTGTATGTGGACGATATTATCCTGATCATCTCCCACCAACTGCTGCTGATGCTCTTGTGACTGCGCTTGGTAGAGACTTTGCAGTAAAGGATTTGGAACAGCTACACTTCTTCCTAGGTATTGAGGTCGCTCATCAGGCCAGTGGCAGCCTTGCTCTAACTCAGAAGAAATATTCTCTTGATCTCTTGCGCCGGGTGATACGTCCAATTTGCATCACCATTATATATCATAATTTTCCTCTATTCATTGATATGTGTCTTATTATGAGGTGTTACTTATGTCTTTTCCTCTGTTTTTGCATGTTGGATGATTCTTGGAGGATGGACTGCCGGAGTTAGGTTTCTGATGGAAAAAGAGGTGTTTTGATGCAACTTCGTGAAGATCAGAAAAATACTAGAAAAATATTGGAAATTTATATTTTCCCAAAACACGAAGGAACCCAGAAGGGGATGCGTAGCTGGGCCATAGGGGGCCCACACCCCCTAGGCGCGTGCCCACCCTAGGCCGCACCTAGGGCAGGTGTGGCCCACCTGGCCGACCTTCGAATCCGCCTATATCTTCCTCTCGGAACCCTAATACCAGGGGAGCGACCACAGAAAGATTTTTGCCGCCTCTACGGGGCGGAAAACACCGAAAGAGAAAGAGCTCTCCGGTAGACAGATTTCTGCCTGGGAAATTCCTTCCCAGAGAGGGGAGATCATTTTCATCAACACCGTCATCAAGCTAGACTTCATCGGGATCATCATCATCATCCACACCAACATCTCCACCAACACCATCCTCACCACTCCATCCTGCTGTAACAATCGCGTTGAATACTTGCATAGTTCTTAGGGGAAACTTTCCCGGTGTTAATTACTATTGTAGTTGATGCTTGTGAGTGGAACCATTGGATTATTGTTTATGTTCAGATTGTTATCCATCACCATATCTTATTTGATCTTGATCCATATGATGTATTGTGAGTAGTTCGTCTAGTTCTTGAGGACATGGGAGAAGTCATGTTGTTAGTAGTGGATTTGCGTTGAGATATTATTCAATGGTTTAGTATTTAAGTTGTGGTGCTATTCTTCTAGTGGTGTCATGTGAACGTCGACTACATGATACTTCACCATTTATGGGCCTAGGGGAATGCATTGTGTATTTGGATACTAATTGCGGGGTTACCGGAGTGATAGAAACCTGAACCCCCGTTAGGATACCATTGCACAAGGGAGTGTAGGATCTCAGAGTTTAAGGCTGTGGTTAGGTTTATATCTTAATTGCTTTCCTGTAGTTGCGGATGCTTGAAGGGGGTTTAATCACAAGTATGTATTACTCCAAGTAAGGTCAGTACATTAGCACAGGTTCACCCACACAACACTTACAACACCAAAGAAAGGTACTCAGCTATTTGAAGCGAAAGCACTTGACAGAATTCCCATGTGTCCTCGAGAACGTTTGGTCCTTATAAGTATTTCCACCGGCTTGTCCTTTGCTAAGAAAGGATTGGGCCACTTGTTGCAGTTGTTCGTTGTCTTTATTACTTGCACTTTGTTTTGTTGCTTTATCAGAAAACCCCTAAACATCCGTTTGTTAAGTATTTATAGAGATTTCCCACTCCATACCACTAGTCAAAACCTTCCGCTCCTCGTTGGGATCGACACTCCTATTTATCAAAAGTACTACGATACACCCCCTATACTTGTGGGTCATCAAGACTATTTTCTGGCGTCGTTGCTGGGGAGTGAAGCGCTATTGAGGAGTGGAACTGGTAAAGGAAACTTATACTGTGAGTATTGCTTTTTGTTTCTGTCTGTTACTTTGTTTCCAATATGGATAACCCACTTGGTTTTCTGTTTGGGAAAACTACTACCACTGTTAGGGTAGTAGATGAACCACCACCTGTTGAGATAGATCCTTTTAAGATACCTACAAGTATTGTTGATCGTGTTATGGATAATTATTATTTAGGGGATGGAACTGTCCATCATGGTGATCATTTGCTTTTTATCCATGAATGCGGGTTGTTTAAGTGTGCAGGTATCATAACTGAACAGGGTAAGAAGAAGTTACTCTCTATATCCTTGAAAGGGAGAGCTGAAGAATGGTATAAGTTGTTAAAGAATGGGCAATCCATGGAATGGGAGGAAATATCATCTCTCTTTTATTCTAGATTCTATCCTGCCAGTGAGATTCATAAGGATATAAATCTGATATATAACTTTTGGCCTCGTGATGAAGAGAGTACAACTCAAGATTGGGGGTGATTGAAGTTACTAATGCTTAAATGTCCTATTCATGAACTCCCTAACAATATTATTATCAATAACTTTTATGCTAGGATTTCTCTTCATGATAAAGATTTACTAGATGCTTCTTGTGCTGGATCATTCACATGTATGAATGAAGAAGCTAAATGGGATCTCCTAGACTGTATTCAAGAGAACACTGAAGCTTGGGATAATGACAAAGGAAGAAAGTCAGGTATAAACTATGATTATGAATGCATAAAATCTTTTATGGGAATTGATGACTTCTGTGCTATTAGCAATGAGTTTGGTCTTGATTCCCAAAGTATTGCCAATTGTTTTAAGGCCTTTGACTCTTACATAGAAATTCCCCAAAAGAAGTGGAACAAGTACCATGCACCTTATAAAGATGTTGTTAATCATGTTCCTGTTAGAAATACCAAAGTTTGTTTGATCATATTTTTCCTGAACCTTATGTTGAGAAAATACCTTTCCTGAACCTTATTTTTCCTGAATCATATTTTTCCTGAACCTTATTTTTCCTGAATCATGTTCCTGTTAGTAAGGTAAAGGAGTATTCTATGATGATTAGTGTGAATAACAAAGGTGCTAACAAAACTGTGGAACCTGATGAGCAAATGAATACTGAACCTATAGTAGCTATTGTGAAAGATCTTGACGCTAGAAATATAGAGGATGAGCATATTGTCTTCTGTGAAGACGCTTCTAATATTATTTCTCATCCTAGTAAGGCTAGAAAAGCTAGTGTCCCTGTGCTTTCTGTTAGAATTGGTGATCATTGCTATTATGGTTCATGTGATATTGGTGCTAGTTCTAGTGCTATTCCTTATGAGCTTTACAGGGAAATTATGCATAAAATTGGTACTTGTGATCTTGAGGACATTGATGTGGTTATTCACCTACTAATAAGGATACCATTTTCCCTATTGGTATTGTAAGAGATGTGTAGGTTCTTTGTGGTAAGATTAAATATCCAGCTGATTTTCTAGTGCTTAATTCAGCAGCTAGCAAAACTTGCCCTATCATTTTTGGTAGACCCTTCTTGAACACTTGTGGAGCTATTATAGATTGTAAAAAGGAAAAAGTTTTAACTAAGTTTGAAGGAGATTCTTATGATTTTAACTTTTTCAAATTTGCTAAAGCTCCTTGTGAAAATAGTTTGCCTAATGAAGATTTCAGGATGGGACAACTTGCTTCTACTAATCCAGTTTATGTCCTTGGACCTCTTTTTGGTGATTGTAAGTATGCTCATTCTGATGATAAAGTTGTTGCTAGTGACAGTTATATTGTCAACTTTATTCAAAGTGCTACTAAAATTTATTATGAGAGAGGGAAACATGGTTTTATGCATCTCAATAATGTTAAGTTTCCCCGTTTTATGTTGAAAGCTTTGAAGTTGCATTTGTTTTGTCTTCCTATGCTAGTGGATTTTTGTTTCAACAATTTGTTTTCTCATGATACCCCCATGCATAGGAAGTGGGTTAGACTCAAATGTGTTGGTTATTTGCTTCTTGATGCCCTCTTTCACTCCAGATATATATCTCCTATGTGAGCATCTTTGAAGATATCAAGCCTAACTTAAAGGCAATAAAGAAAAGTACTTCTTGGGAGATAACCCAATAGTTTTGTCGATTCTTGGAAGTTATTACCTCAGTAATAACCTCTCCTTATCCTTTTTGTTTTGGTTTTTGTGTCAAGTTCAACTACTTTTGAGAAGTGGAGGAGTTGTGAAAATTGGCTGTCCTAGGACATATTTTTGTGCTTCATCGTAAAAATTCATGAAGGATTTCAGTACTTCGGATGGAGTTGTATTTTTCTGTGATTGTTCTCTAAGTTGTTACACAAATTTCATTAGTTTTTCACTTTTTGATTTGAGCAACATAGGATTTTTGAAAAAAATCAATATTTACCTGTTGGTCTGTTTTGACGAATTTCTGCCATCATTTGCATTTTCCTCTTACAGAAGTCTTTGTTTTGATGGATTTCAGTTGAAGTGTGAACCTAAAGGTTTATTGTTTTTGCTTACACTAATGTTGCCATTGAGGTTTGTGTAATGCCTTGCATGAAAGAAATTTCTAGGAGAAGGAGGAAAGGAGTCTGCAGAGTTCGTCTTTGAATCGGTAAAATTGGTGAAAATAGAAGGTTCGTGAAAACCCTATCTTTTTATATTTTTGATGTTTTTATTACATACAGAAGGCTACAAAACGAAACACAGGAGGAAACGAAGGCCGGGGTGGCCACACCCACCCCACGCGCGGGCCCCAGCTGGCCGTGCCTGGAGGGGGTGTGATCCCCCCGAGCTCCATCCTCGCCTCGTTTTCGTACCAGTACCTTCCTTATGCTTTGAAACTTCATAATTTATAACCCCCCAGGTTCCCCGAGGTTCGTGCATCATGTTTTCATTTCGATCTGTTTTTGTCAGGAAATCTTCTCAAGTTTAGAGCACCATGGTCTCTAACTCCTGCTCGTCCTCCAGTAGGTGAGTGATAAAAGAATAATTTTTGAGGTGACATGCACCATCAAAACCAAGATCAAACCATTTGCAAGCATTGAAAGCCGGGATCAAAGAACTCTAAACATGAGCATGAAATATGGAGTTCTAACAATAGGACATAGTAACTATGCATGTAACATGAAAGGCTACAAACAAAGATCATGAATAACATGCATTGAAAAACGTTTGTTTGTTTCACATACAAAAAACATAGCATAGTGGCAACCAGCTTGTCCCTCATAGAGTAGTAAGTAGATGCATAGGACACCTTCAAAGTTCACAAGGGTGACTAGAAACAAATAGCACAAGAACAAGTAATATCACAATATACATCAATAAATAAGCTTTGGAACACTGCACACAGAAAGACAACTATGCTCTCTTAATGGTGCCTAAAGGTAGAAGGTGGAGACTCAAATAATGGTGGAAGAAAGGCCTTTTTGTAAAGGAAGCAGGGATTACAAGTTTCAAAAATAGCTTCCAAAAATTATGGTACTTGTTACCTTTCATCCCTAATTTCCCCTATCATACGCATCTTGAAGTGATTAAGGTTAAAGTGAACAAAGATGGAGTATATGCTTGACAAAGTATAAGTTGGAAATCTTAAGTCCCTTGAATACGAGGGCCACACCTCATGCATACTCAACTTTGGGTCCAAGTAAGTTCTTGTCATTGTAAGTATTTGCATATCATTGAGAACCGCCAACGGGGTACCCCTTGCACATGGTACATGAGCTTTCCCATAACCAAAATGACAAGGCAAGCCGATAATGAGCATCTCAGCAATCTTTTTATTTACCATATGCATAGCTTTTTATTGAGGATGCTTCATAGATAGCTCATTATGGTGATGCTGCAAGTTTCCACCATGATTAGGCATGGCTTAGGCTAGCGGCCCAGACGTTTCTCTAACACAGGATACAAACTCCATGGACTTAAAAGTTCCCTCTTTATTTCACACCGGTGACATCCATAGACAAAAGAACACGATATCAAATGAGTACAACAAGGTACAAGTGCAATGTTGAAAACGTTCCCTATGACAGCACAGTTTTGCTAATTCCAACTTATAAGTGCAAGCATATACAACAAAGTTGTCACAATGGTTCAAGTTTATTAGGGGCAAAGAATAGTGTTCCATCAAGTTCGTGAGGGCTTTAATCACTAAGTTTTCACATAACAAAATAGTTTTTAATTGGAAGATAGATGAAAACAAGAATATACTTGGAATGGTGTAACACACCATGCATAGGAGTTTATAGTGGACACTTTGGAATAACTTGGTTTCTTGGGAGTTGGAGGCATGAGTATAACTTACTCACACAAGTGGAGGCTAGCAAAAGACTGGGAGCAACCAACTAAGAGAGCAATAATGGACAAAATCATGCAATGCAACAAAGCATACTAATCAAAGAAAAGAGTGATACTACAAGTCAAGGACTAAATGATCGTAGAGGCTAAGGTGACTGGTTCAAAGTCATAAAATGGTGTGAGCATGTGCCAAGTCAACCCAAACAAAGCATCAAAGGAGAATACCGCAATACTATGCTTTTGTATGCTAAAACAACGCATGATTCCTTCAAGGCACATTAAGCAATCCTAATTGTTTGGAACAATACATGCTACAACAATAATCACTAAGCATAACGTCAAAACAACACCTATCATGTCATGCTAATGTCTAAGCCACAGTCAAAACAAGCTCCCTTTTGTACCACTATAAGCATGAAACTTTCTACTCTTTTCCAACACCAAACAACTTATTTCAAACAACTCATAAAGATAATAATCAATAAAGATCAGTGAGCATGTTTCACAAATACACAAATAAGAACTAAAAAGTTCTAAGCAAAAAGCATCAGAAAACTAAGGCTAAACACAGTGCTAGCAAAAGAGAACACTCACAGAACAATAAGAATGAAAACTAGAGTGTTCTAGGCAATGAAAACAGAGTGTGTCTCTCTCTAAAAGAAGTGTGGTGTAACCAACCAACTCAATCAAGCAAACTAAGCAAACTAAAACCAAAAACGAAAACTAAGACGCTCCAAGAACAACACAACAATGCATGAAACAATAAAAACAAAGTGTCTAGAAAGACCTGAGATTTTTATTGATGAAGAAGGGGATGCCTTGGGCATCCCCAAAATTTGACGCTTGTACCTCTTGGATATTTCTTGGGGTGACACCGGGGTGGCATCCCAAATATTGAGCTTTTGTACATTCTTCATCTCATTACATCATTCTTTCTCTACACCTGCAGATTTTCTTTCATACAAAACTTCATACAATCTTCATTAGCAACATTAGTGTATTCAAAAGATAATAGACCTTTGGGTAAAGCTTTGGAACATCAATACTTTTCACTAAAAACATATGCTAGTGTAGCAATTACTTCAAAAAGCTCAATTCCCCTAAAGAGAACTCAAAAAGGAATTAATAAGAAGCAAATGCAAATAATGGCAGAAATCTGTCAAAACAGACCAGCGGGTAGAAACCGATTTTTCGAAGATCTTATGTTGCTCAAATCAAAAAGTGTTGAACTAACGAAAGTTATCTAACATACCGAGGGATTTATTCATAAATTGTCAGCTTAATCCGAGCTACAGAGACTCCTGACAATTTTTTATGGTGGAGGACATAAATCTATTTTGGGACAGCAATTCCCCAAATCTTACTTCCCTCTCATTAGAGGTCATTCTTGGCACAAAAAGCAAACAAAAAGGATAAGAATAGGCCATTACAGAAGTAATAACTTCCAAGACTCAAGAAAACTCTTGGGTTATCTCCCAACAAGTACTTTTCTTTAACGCCTTTAAGTTAGGCTTGATAGTTTGAGAAGATGCTCACATAAGAAATATGAATTGAAGTAAAAGAGAGCATCAAGAAGCAAATTCAAAACACATTTAAGTCTAACCCACTTCCTATGCATAGGAATCTTGTAAAGAAACAAGTCATGAAAGCACAAAGCACCAAGCATAGGAAAGCAAAACAAGTGCAACTTCAAGACTTTCAACATAAAGAGGGGAAACTTAATATTATTGAGATGCATAAAACCAAGTTTACCTCTCTCATAATAACTTTTAGTAGAAACATGAAAAAAATTAACAATATAACTATCACATAAAACATTCTTATCATGATCCACATGCATCAAATGATTATTACTCTCCACATAAGCATAGTCATTCTTATTAATTGTAGTGGGAGCAAATTCAACAAAATAGCTAGCATTACTATTCTCATCACCATAATCATCAAATATATGAGGCATGTTGTAATCACAATAGATTTTCTCCTCAATAGTAGGTGTACTAAAAATACCATATTCATCATTGTAATCATCATATATTGGAGGTTTAGTATCATCATAAGCAATAGAATAGCTATCTTCCAAAGCTGGGGGACTAAAAATATCATTTTCATCAAAACTAGCTTCCCCAAGTTTAGACTTTTCCATAGCATTAGCAATAATGGTGTCCAAAGTATTCATACTAATAACATTACTATTAGCATGCAAATAAAGCTCCATAGGTTTTTAAATTTTCTCTTCAAACACTTCATGTCCTAACTCAATATAAACACTATAAAGCTCTCTAATTTTTTTTGTTTTCCATTAAGCCTAACTAGTGAAAACAAGAAACAAAAAGACAAAACTGCAAAATCTAAAGGAAATAACTTCGAGCACTCACACCAGAGGATGTGAGTACCTTTTACCTTACCTCCCGGCAACGGCGCCAGAAAATAGCTTGATGTCTACGCACTTATATTCTTGTAGACAATTGTTGGGCCTCCAAGTGCAGAGGTTTGTAGAACAGCAGCAAGTTTCCCTTAAGTGGATCACCCAAGGTTTATCAAACTCAGGGAGGAAGTG
The DNA here is from genome assembly GCA_916181665.1 of Avena sativa. Lineage (NCBI taxonomy): Eukaryota > Viridiplantae > Streptophyta > Magnoliopsida > Poales > Poaceae > Avena > Avena sativa. The sequence goes on from OV702293.1 coordinate 283,035,628, forward strand.
GTCAAAGGTATCCCCTCTCAAGCAACCCTACAATCAAAATACAAGAAGTCCCTTGTGTCCCCAACACACCCAATACACTTGTCAGGTGTATAGGTGCACTAGTTCGGCAAAGAGATAGTGAAATACAAGTGGTAACGGTGCCAGTAAATAGCTTCTGACTTGTTGTTGACGTGGGGTAACGGTGCTAGAAAAGAGCTAATGGCGTGGAGGAAAGGTAAAAGCCCAAAACCTCCCCGGCAAACAGAACAAAGATGGAAGCAAGCAAACATGCAACAGATCTAGTAGCAAACGGTGCTTCAATGTTTAGAAACAAGGCCTAGGGATCATACTTTCACAAGTGAACACTCTCTCATATAAATATCCTCTCTTCATGATACTACTCTTAACTACTCTCTGGTTGGACACTCTAATCATCGGTAGGGCTATAACATCACTCCTCAAAGTCCGCCTTCCCCAATCTAGATAACCCCACACTGTCACCTTGAGCGCTAGATGGTTCCAACAAACACCACAATTTCATAAAGACATCCGGCTCCATATATAACTCATAACAAATATTCAATCTAGCCAAAGTGCCACACACGGTATGCACGCTGTCACTTTCACACACGTGGGGAAAAGCATAGATCTATTAAAGCACAAAGAGTATTTATGTAGACTCAAACCTAAGTGCCACCATGGTGTGCATGCTGTCACTTTCACACACATGGGGAGAGCAGAGATCTATTGAAGCACTTGAGTAGCAAGGCATAGCTACTTGATTACAAAGCTCATGACCACAAGATCATGCATAGAGAGAGAGATGAACACATAGCTACCGGTAGAGCCCTTAGCCTCGAGGAAGAACTACTCCCTCCTCATCATGGGAATCAGCAATGGTGATGAAGATGGTGATGGAGATTGATGGAGATGGCTCCGGGGGCACTTCCCTGTCCGGGCAGGATGTCAGAACAGAGACTTTCTGTCCCCTGAATCTCCCATTCGATGGCGGAGGCGCTACAGAGGTTTTCGATTTCTTCTGTATGCCCTAGGGTTTTTGGGTCGGAGGCATCTTATAGGCAAAGGGGGAGGTCGAGGAGGCGGCCAGAGGGCCCACACCCTCCCCAGGCGTGGGCCAGGCTTGGCCACGCCCAGGAGGGGTCTGGACACCCCCTGGTGCCTCTCCGTCCCTCCTTCTGGATTCGTGTCCCTCACGGAAAGTTATTGACTTTGGCTTTTGTCCCGTCCAATTCCGAGAATATTGATTTTCTGCCTTTCTGGAACCAAAAATAGAAGAAAACATGCAACTGGCACTGTGGCAACTTGTTAATAGGTTAGTTCCAGAAAAGATATAAAAACACCTCAAAGTATAGACAAAGCAAAGCAAAGTAGATACAAAACAAGCATGGAGCATCAAAAAGTATAGATACGTTTCCGACGTATCAGTCTCCGCCAACGACAAAGGCAAGAAGCCCGAGGAAGATGATCCTCAAAGCCCCAAGGAGGAGGAGATTTTGGTAGGCGATGAGGAAGACATGGAGGAGGACGAGCATCCGGAAACCCACGCTACCGTCACAAGCATTCGAGTGGTGGAAAACCCTACCAATCTTAGGAGGACAACACGGATGTCTACAGGAGGGAAAACCCCGCGGCATATCCTCACTCCATGGTCACCTCCTCCACGTACCAAGGATCCCTTCCATACTCTTATACATGAGCATCAATACCAACAGGTGCCCAAAGGGAACTTGCCCTTGATGTGGAATTTGCCTCATTCTAACCATGCAGGGGAGGAACACACTAAGAAGGAAGAGTGGGAAAATAATAGCACTGACTGGGACTCTCAGTCCGATATGATCATGAATCGCATTGAGCAAAATTCAGAGTTGATTCGTACTCTGACCTTCGAGATTGATGATTTGAGGAAACTGATTGAGGAGCTTATCAAGAGAACACCACCACCACCGAAGGAGTAATTCGTCATCAGGTTTGGCATCCCCTTGGCTTGTTCCAAGCTTGGGGGAGTGCCGCGGTATCACACCATTATCTTTTATCTTTTACCTTTTTAGATTCATATCTTTGGTAGAGGAGTTATCTTATAGGTTGGTTTGCATGTAGAAGTATCTCTCCTTTAGTTGATTATCTATGTATCCCTTGGTGTGAGTGCCTTTATGGAATATTAATGAGAAGTTCCATCTTTTACTTTTTGCACTTCTTATTTTAGTTTACAATCTTTATTATATGATTGATCTTGTTGATCAGTATTGGCATCACTTTGGGAGAATCAATTAAATCTAAATTGGTTTTGGCAAACCGAGATCTGGTCAGTAGCAACACTTTTTGAGGTTTGAAAGGAAAAGATAAAAAGCTTACAGTATTTTGTATCATTTATTTTCTTCCTTGATTGGCTCATAAGCTTAGTATTCTTTATTTAAGAACTTTTTCTGTCTTCAAGGAAGATTGCATGTTTGGCTTTATCACTTGTAGGTTTGCTTGTTTCTTTCAACTCTTTTGCTTACTACCCAGTATTGCTAGCCAAAAACCTGTTTTGAGAAGGCATACCTCTCATGCATCCAGTCCATTTGAACTAAAACCTATGCCATTTGTGTCCACCATATCTACATATTAGCATTATTGCTATTCCAAGCAAATTCTCAAGCTTCATCTATATTTCAAATTAAAAACTATTTTGTTATGTGAAAACTAGTTAGTAAAGCTCTCATGAACTTGATGGCACACCTTATTTTCTTGCCCCTAATAGACTTGAACCATTATGTCATCGAAGTTGTATATGCTTGCATCTATACCTTGGGATTAGCAGAACCATGCTGTCACGGGGAACGCTTTCAACACTTATGGATAGTCATCGAGTTGATATCATGCTCTTTTATTTGTGGATGTCGTCGGTGTGGAATAAAAGGGGAGCTTGTAAGTTCATGGAGTTATGTATGTGTGTTAGAGAAACGCATGGGCTGCTAGCCTAAGCCATGCCTAATCATGATGGAAACTTCCAGCATCACCATAATGAGCAATTTGTGAAGCATCCTCAATAAAATCTATGCAAATAGTAAATAAAAAGATCGCTGAGATGCTCATTGTCTGCTTGCCTTGTCATTTTGGTTATGGGATAGATCCTATACCATGTTCAAGGGGTACCCCATTGGAGGTTCTTTATGATACACATATACTTACAATGACAAGAACTTACCGGTGACTAAAGTTGAGTAGCATGAGGAGCGGCCCTCGTACTCAAGGTACATGAGATTGCCAACTTATATTTCGTCAAGCATATACTCCATCCTTGTTCAATTTAACCTTAATCATCTCAAGATGCCTATGATAGGGGCAATGAGGGCTCAAAGCTAGTAAGTACCATAATCTTTTGGAAGCTTTTTATGACTTGAAATCCCCTGCTTCCCTCTATGAAGGGACCTTTCTTCTATTTCTAAGTTGAGTCAGTAAACCTACTTCCTCTCTATATCCAACAAGCATTTGAGTTATTGTGTTGCAAGCATTCATATGGTGATTTATTCAATCATGTTCTTTATCTTCCTTGTTTGCACAAGACTCTTTTCTATTGAGTATTACTTTGAAAGCCATCATTGTGAAAAACCTTTTTGAGCAAAGAGTGTTCCTGTTTTTGAAGACTTCTACAAAAGCTTTTTGTGAAACTGTTTGCCAGCTGTTCTCTGACCAAGAACAAGAGTTTGCCAATTCCGATTATGATTTATATTTATGCATCTCTATTGTGACTCCTGTACTTATTGCAAGCTAAGTTATATAATGTTGAGTTGCTTTCTTCTATGAGTTGTGTAATGGTAAGTGTGATGCTTCTTGTCCGTATTCTTTTATCGACACTTCACTCCATAAACCCATGTACATGTTTACTGAGCTGAATTTTCGCTTGGGGACAAGCAAAGATCTAAACTTGGGGGGAGTTGATACGTCTAATTTGCATCACCATTCTATATCATAATTTGCCTCTATTCATTGATATGTGTCTTATTATGAGGTGTTACTTATGTCTTTTCCTCTGTTTTTGCATGTTGGATGATTCTTGGAGGATGGACTACCGGAGTCAGGTTTCTGATGGAAAAAGTGGTGTTTTGATGCAACTTCGCGAAGATCAGAAAAATATTGGAAAATTATATTTTCCCAAAAGACGAAGGAAGTCAGAAGGGGAGGCGTAGCTGGGCCATAGGGGGCCCACACCCTCCCTAGGCGTGGGCCCACCCTGGGTCGTGCCTAGGGCAGGTGTGGCCCACCTGGCCGGCCTCCGACTCTGCCATCTCGCCTATATCTTCCTCTCGGAACCCTAATACCATGGGAGCGACCACAGAAAGATTTCCGCCGCCTCTGCAGGGTGGAAAACACCAAGAGAGAAAGAGCTCTCCGACAGACATGTGAATGTCGACTACATGATACTTCACCATTTATGGGCCTAGGGGAATGCATTGTGTATTTGGCTACTAATTGCGGGATTGCCGGAATGACAGAAACCCGAACCCCCGTTAGGACACCATTGCACAAGGGAGTGTAGGATCTCAGAGTTTAAGGCTATGGTTAGATTTATATCTTAATTTCTTTCCTGTAGTTGTGGATGCTTGCAGGGGGTTTAATCACAAGTATGTATTAGTCCAAGTATAGTCGGTACATTAGCACAGGTTCACCCACACAACACTTATAACACCAAAGAAATGTACTCAGCTATTTGAAGCGAAAGCACTTGACAGAATTCCCATGTGTCCTCGAGAACGTTTGGTCCTCATAAGTATTTCCACCGGCTTGTCCTTTGCTAAGAAAGGATTGGGCCACTTGCTGTAGTTGTTCGTTGTATTTATTACTTGTACTTTGTTTTGTTGCTTTATCAGAAAACCGCTAAAAGTCGGTTTGTTAAGTATTTACAGAGATTTCCTACTCCATACCACTAGTCAACACCTTCTGCTCCTCGTTGGGATCGACACTCCTATTTATTTTAAAGTACTATGATACACCCCCTACACTTGTGGGTCATCACCGTGCTGGTATGCTCAAGTGCAAGACATCTCCTACGCCCATGTCCTCCACCGACAAACTTTCAGCTAATGATAGTGCTCTTCTGTCTCCTGAGGATGCGACTGAGTATCGAAGTATTGTTGGTGGTCTGCAGTATCTGGCTATCACATGTCCGGATCTCTCGTTTGCGGTTAACAGGGCGTGCCAGTATCTTCGTGCTCCTACTGATGTTCACTGGTCTGCTGTGAAACGCATCCTGCGTTATGTGCGTCTCACTGTCTCCTACGGTCTCCACCTGCGCCCCAGTCCCTCCGGAGTCCTCTCTGCATTGTCAGATGCTGATTGGGCTGGGTGTCCAGACGACAGGCGATTCACGGGGGGATATGCAGTGTTCTCGGGTCCTAACTTAATCGCCTGGAGTGCATGCAAGCAAGCCCTGTTTTCCGCAGAAGCACAGTGTAACATCCCAAAAATACTAAGCTTGGATCATCAAATCCTAATCATCAAAATTAGGGTTAACAAAAACTTTTCTAAATGAAATCATGAATGCATGCATAGGTGTATGCATGGATTTTGAATTCTTTTAAAACCACCTGGTTTGTTTGTTCCATTGCTTGTAAAATGTTTCTTAGGTGAAATAAACATCATCTAAAACATTTCCCACACTTTTCCTAAAGGCAAGTAAATCAAAACACATATATGAAATGAATGGTCATTTTGGCCAATTTAACTCCCATGCCTACTTTGGCTGTCTCAAACTTTCAGAACCTAACAGAAACTTTTCTGGATCTTTGCACCCCTTGTATGTACTCATAACAAGGTATCAAGGCCCACTTTGTGATCATCCAGAAACTTTCAAATGCATAGTTTAAATGACAATTCAAAATTGAATCTTTATCATATGGGAAGATCCCACTTTTTCAAAAACTACTCAAACAAGCTCAATTTTCAAAACCCAAGCATCTGCAGACTCACCAGCACCAATCTAGCAAACCCACCAAAAATCATTTCAAAATTCAAAACTTGATTTCATGCGGCCATTTCATCAAGCAGGTTGCAGACACAAATCAAACAAACATCAAACACTATTGTGAGCAGTGATTCTTGCCTAACTGGTTCCCCATTTAGCTCACACACAACTCAGTAGATCATCTAGGAAGATTAGCCAGGCACTATCACCACTGTGAGCTTGCCATTGTCATCAATGGTGAATAGCCGAGCACCCTCTTGCCACCCCATAGTCGACAGCAAGCTAGGAGCAGCAGCAAGCCTAGCCAGCATGTCTGGGAGGCAGCCCACCGTCCACCGCCACTCACTGTCCTAGCTGTGAGCGTTGCCAAGCCCTGGACCACGCGCACAAGCCGCGCCCAGACCATGCCGAGCGTGCGCCAGAGCGCCACCCTCGACCATCACCCACAGACCGCGCGCCGCCCTCGCCGCGTGCATACACAATCCCCACCGACCCAGGAGACCGCCAGACATCCCCGTTTGCCGCCCCGTGCCGCACAGCCACCGCCCGCCGCCTTTGCCGCGCAGAGCACCGCCCGTTACAGACCAAACCACACCGCCCCATGCCTCGAGACCATGTCGTTGAGCATCGCCAGGAGACACCGCACCGTCCCCTACCCTTGCCCATGCCTTTAGCCGCCTGTAACCTCGCCCTCGACGAGCTCACCGTGCGCCCTGACGGTCCCCTCGCTCGACTATAAATAGAGGCCACCCCCGCATGATTTCTTCACATCATCTCACTCCCCTCTCCTCACTGATCGTGCCACACCATTCTCAGATCAAGGCGAGCACCACCTCGCCGGAATTTACTGGAGCCTGCCGCTGCCGGAGAAGAAGGGGGCCAGCGATTGGAGCCGCCCCAGGAGCTGCCGCGACCACCCCTGAGTTCGCCTTCATCGACTTCGTCGTCCGCCCGCCTCGCCGACCCTCGCCAGTACTCCGGTGAGCCCCCAGCGACCCTCACTGGCCGCGTTAGGTTTTATTCTCGCCAGAGTTGTCTCGCGTCGACGATGACTCCCAGCCGTTAGATTAGAACTAGATTGAACGATCCACGTCGCCCCATACCGCTTCGCCCAGCCCCGTGTCACTGACGAGTGGGGACACCCACTTAAGCAGCCCGCGGGAGCACTGCGCTTAGCAGGCCGGCCCAGTAATTTTTCCCGCACAACCCAGTTATTCAAATTAAACTTTTTCTATTTCAATTCAAACACACTTCTTTACCCAACTTCAAAAATCAACCCAGATCGATTCAGTGCACCAAATTGAATGAAACCAATTTTGTTGGAAAGGTCTATGAATGCTGAATCCAAGCCCGTTGGATTCAAGTCATTTAGATCTATAGATCACCCATGGTAAAAATAACAAGGCAGAAGCTTTTCTGCATTCAAACATTTTTCAAATTTAAACCATAATAGCTTTTGAGTTGATTCCAACTCTCAAAAATCACATTTAACCATACCTTTCAGAATATATAAAAATATATAGGTTTACTTGCAGAAATAATGTTCAAGTAATAAAAGAATGCTACATAAGCATTTCTAGCCACTTTATTTAATTAAAATAAAAGGGTAAAACCTTATTAAATTGTGACACCACTTTAAATCACATTCCCATGGACTACAATATGTGGTGATGACATGTGTCAACATGATCCCATGTTGGGTTTGGAGAATATTAAATCTTACGTAGTTTTTCAATGAGTAGAAATTACTTTTCTAAAAATAAAAAGATTTAAACCAAGCCTTAACCTTGTAATGTTAGGGATGATGCTAGATCATCCATAGGACCCTTGTGTGTGTGATGATTGCAAGTAGTTAAGTATTGTTTGGTGATTGTGTACCTCGTATTTATTCATAGATGCTAGTACCGACCAAGGATACGAGGAGGAAGGAGGATACTACGAAGAAGAAGCCGAGGAGAACTTCAACCACTGCTCTGCACAAGGCAAGCTAGTAACCTTGCAAGCTAACACTTGCAATTTAGCAAGCTTATTGACACTGATGCAAGCTAACACTTGCAGGATACCCTACTGATGCAACAAACCCCTACTTGTTACTATGCCTTAAGCATATGTGATCATACCCATTTGATAAACCAATCCTAGTTTTATGTGCAAGCTTCTTACTTTATTTATTTATCAAAGCTTACTTAGAGTTTACTTAAGTGACTGGTAGATATTGGAAAGATGCTGAAGGTTGCATAAAGAGCATAAAATTTGGCCTAAGTTAGAAACCTTGACATCAGCCTGAGACATAAGGTTGTACTTAGTTGAAACTCCACTAGTTACCACCCCTCATCATTACTACCCCCACCTGTAGATGCTAGTGATAAGCATAAAACTTGATAAATTTTAGATGGGAATACTTGGTGGAAAAATGGTTATGAAAACCTTGGAATGATGGATCATTCTATTGAAATGTTTTGGACATGTGTTTCCAAACACTTGAGAATTTTGGTGATAAAAATGTTGAGGCATGAGCCTTAGCCCTTTATAAAACTGATGGTTGTCTGGATGCGATACCATTCCAATTTTATCATACAACCACAATACCCGAATATTGGGTAGGGCTTGACTGGAAACTTATATTCCTTAGTATTAGTTCCCTCACGGCCAAGGTTTGAGCTGAGGCTACCTTGTGAAGATTGTCCACCTGTGCAGTACCCAAGATGACAGTTAGTCATGGTTGGGAGGCCAAACTCACAGGAGAGGTGCTTATACTAGGGCGTGTAATCGAAAGGTTAGGATTAATTATCCGCATACTGAGTATGGTGAGTTCAGGATTTGTTCCTGACGGATGTATCGAATTTTGTGGTGAAAGTGTACAATCTCTGCAGAGTGTCAAACTATTCGAATAGCCACGTCCACGGTTATGGACAGTTGGAGTGGCCATACTGTTCCCCCGTCAGGCTTTTCAAAATGACCTGTGAGATGAATTGAGACTTTGACTTGACCACAACAGAGTTGTGATATGAAATACAAGTTCCCTCTTAGGATTTATAAATTTGTGACTAGCTTGGGAGCCTAGTAGAGATAAATCTGGCTTTTGCAAAACAACCCTAGAGCCTAGTGTCCTATTATCCAAAAACCCCCTTTTACCTATTAGTATTAGTTTGCGAGTACTTAAAGAGTACTCATGGCTTTGTCCCTGGCTATTCCCATGGCCAGACTATGAAGAGGAGTACCTGGAAGATGGATCCCAGGAAGGTTACGACAACTAGGATCATCTCCCATCGTCAGCATTGCCTGTGACCCCGAAGATGGAGCTTCGCCTACGCTACCGTTATTGTTACGTATTCCGCTGCTTGATGTTGTATTAAGAACTGGATCAAGAGATCCCTATTTGTGTAAGAACTTATATATCGTTTGTAATGGATGATGTACTATGGTATCCAATTCTGTTATGTCTCGCAAAAATGGTAATCCTGGGATTGCGATGTATGGCATAACAAGCATCTAGGATTGAAAAATCTGGGTGTTGACAAGTTGGTATCAGAGCCATCCTGACCATAGGAGACCCTAGTTAGACTGGACGTTTGAATCAAAAACTTAGTTTCAAAACCAAAGAAAACAAATATTTACAAAAACTTATTCTCATTCTTATCTCTTTGATTCTTTCATAAAAATTCATGTTCCTCAAAAACTCTTGCAAAATACATAAAATTTTGACACACTTGATCACTCTGCTAATCTACTCATCCTCTATTTTTATAGATGGACGTGAAGTACAGCAAGTTTTACCAACTTGGGAATGGGGGAGACCTTATCTTTGAGAGGGATCTGGATCAGCTTTCGGAACTACTGGAGCGTTCGCACCCCGAGTTCTTTGGAGCACAGCTCAATGATCAAGGAAGAGAAGATCTACAGTGGCTAATTGTTGCAAGTCTTCGAGGAAAGATTGAACCCCCCACTGCGGAGGGAATTCAGTTTACCTTGAGGGAAAACAACTGGCTCGATGGACTTGCCAGAGCAATGCAGGAAGCTCTTTCCCGTCTGTATGGGCAGAGCATCAATCAGATCAAGGGTACTCGCTTTGAGTTTTGCCCAAGGCGTGATGCAAATGGACAACCACTGGAAGCCCCATACCACCCGAGCTGAAGACTCAATTGGACCACCTTAGCTTCATGATGTATGATCGTCAGCAGGAGTTGGGCAACTGCCGTGACTATTGCAACCACAAGTCTGCCATCATCAAGACGAAGGATCAGACCATAGCCATGCTAGCAAAGGATCGCAAGTCTCGCCGCCATCAGCTCGACAAGAAGGAGCGCATTATTGCCCGTCTTCGCCACCGCATCTCATCTCTGGAGGAGACCATCCACGAGAGAGACATGTAGTTGGAGGAAAGGGAGAATGCCGGAGAGGATCTTCGTGGAGACCCTTACTCTTATCTAAGCGATGACGATGATTTTCTGGAGGATCAGGCCATGGACTTCTTCACCGATGAGGATGATTTCGCCTTCATCGATGATGCTGAAGATGATGAAGCCACAGACTCCGAGGAGTAGTAGCACTAAGCACTAGCGTAGTGAGTAGTAGTCGGTCCCACTTTATCGTAGTTTCCAGAATGGTTCTTAAAACCATCTGTTTTTCTTTGTTGTGGTGTGTGTTGTACTGTGTGCTATGAGTGAATGAATGAAAAATCAAGTTGCCAGAAAAATATGAGTCAAACATTTAAAACTTTTCAAAGACCCAAGACCTTAGAAATTTCCCTATTTTCTCATGATCTATATCAATCTTCAGATGCCACGTGGAGGAAGTGGTTCAGCCCCGGACCCGATGTTGCAGATCCTGCAAATGTTGACTTCTGACCGCGAAGCTGAAAGAGCGGAACGTCAAGCCAACCTAGCCACTCTGCAACAGATAGCCCAGCTAGCCCACAACAACCAAGGCCACGGAAATTAGGACAACCATGGATCTAAGCTCAAGAATTTCCAGAATACTAACCCACCGATTTTCACCAAGTCAGAAGAACCCCTAGATGCCGATGATTGGCTGCAAACCATGGAAAACAACCTAGAAGTCGCCGGAGTGGAAGCCAACGAGAAAGTCCTGTTCGCCACCCATTATCTAGCCGGAGATGCCAGGGCATGGTGGAACAGTGTTCGTGCAATGACCGGAGGCCAGATGATGACCTGGGAGGAATTCAAGGTCAAGTTTAGCAGAACCCATGTGCCACCAGGTTTGATCAAGAGAATGAGAGACGAGTTCAGAGAGCTAAAGCAAGGAAGGATGACTGTAGTGGAATACCGTGACAAATTTTTGTCATTAGCTAGGTATGCCCCGGACGAGATAGACACCGAAGCCAAGAAGAAAGAAAGATTCCTGAATGTTCTGCATGACAAGATGCAGACGGTGTTAGTTAATATCCCCTTTGCTGATATTGAAGCCCTTGTCGACTCTGCTATCCAGATGGAAGGAAAGATCAACCAAGCCAATGAGAACCGCAAGCGTCGCATGATGCATCAACCCGGAACCCATCAGACCCCAAAGTATCGCCCCAACCCATCTCCAGGATTTGCCCCAAGAACCAACAGACCCCCTATGACCCGTTCGACCTACCCCGACCGTGGAAACCCTAGACCCGGAGGAAATCACAACAACCCCGGCAACCCTAGCAATTTCACCCGTGCCCAACCCAAGTTCAATACCAACAATGCTACCGCCAACACCAACACTGCCCCGAGGACTGGAAGCAATGCTGTCCCTGTCGCAGCCAAGGACAAGTCACAAGTGACCTGTTATGACTATGGAAATAAAGGCCACTATTCCAACAAATGCCCCAACAAGAAGAACGCTACAGCCCCCAATGCCATAGCCCCAGCTCAGCAGCAGCGTCGTGTCCAGCCAGGGAGAAGATTTGCCCCAGGGAATTCACTCAACCGCAATGGCCGTCTTTTTCTCATGCATGCTGAAGAAGCTCAAGAAGCGCTAGGCGTCGTGCTGGGTATGTTTTCTGTTAATTCAGTACTTGCAAGAGTGTTGTTTGACTCTGGTGCATCGCATTCATTTGTCACCGAAGAATTTGCCTGAACTAGTAAAATTCAACCAACTAAACTGAAGCATGTTATGATTGTGCAAATTCCCGGATCAACCACCAAGGCTAGGTAAATTTGCAAAGCCGTCCCTATCCAAATCCATGGCATAGATTTTTATGCTAATCTAATAGTACTCGGAACTAAAGGTTTGGAAGTAGTACTAGGAATGGATTGGATGTCCAAACATAAGGGATTGATTGACTGTGCTAAGAAAGCCATCACCATGACCAGTACCACCGGAATATCAGTCGAGCATATATCTGAAACCTTACCTCGCCAATTCAAGTGTAACAAGAGTCTAGCCCAACCTACCATTGACCAAGTCCGGATAGTCTGTGAATACCCCGATGTTTTGCCCGGTATGCCCCCAGATCGGGATATCGAGTTTATCATCGAACTAATCCCCGGAACAGGACCGATAGCCCAGAGACCCTATAGTATGAACCCGTCGGAACTAGCAGAACTGAAGAAGCAACTGGATTCCATGCTAGAAATTGGATTGATTCAACCAAGTGCGTCACCATGGAGATCACCCGTTTTATTTGTGGACAAGAAAGATAGAGGTAACCGTTTGTGTACAGATTATCGGAAGTTGAATGATGTCACCATCAAGAACAAGTACCCCTTGCCCAAGATAGAAGATTTGTTTGATCAGTTGACCGGTGCCCAGGTGTTTTCTAAGATTGATCTTAGAACTGGCTATTATCAACTCAAAATTCGTGCAGAGGATATTCCAAAGACTGCCTTTACCACCAGATATGGATTGTACGAGTATACAGTCATGTCTTTTGGATTAACCAATGCCCCCGCTTATTTCATGAACCTCATGAATAAGATTTTTATGGACTTCCTGGATAACTTTGTCGTTGTTTTCATCGATGACATTCTGATTTATTCCAAATCAGAAGAAGAACATGAGCTACACCTAAGGACCATTCTTGGAACCCTTAGAGAGCATCAGATGTATGCAAAGTTTAGCAAATGTGAATTCTGGTTACAGGAGGTAGGATTCCTCGGTCACATTGTATCAGCCGAAGGAATTGCCGTTGACCCTGCCAAAGTGAAAGATGTAGAAGATTGGCAAGCCCCAACCACTCAAACCCAAGTTCGTGCATTTCTCGGATTGGCGGGATATTACCGCAAATTCGTAGAAGGATTCTCGAGTATCGCCCGACCCATGACCCAATTACTGAAGAAGGACAAGTAGTTTGAATGGACAGACAAGTGTGAAGCGAGTTTTCAAGAACTCAAGAGGAGATTGATATCAGCCCCAATCTTGATCATGCCGGATATCACGAAGCCCTTCGATGTGTATTGTGACGCATCCAAGATTGGTCTCGGATGTGTGATAATGCAAGAAGGCAAAGTTATATCTTATCTATCTCGACAATTGAAGCAACACGAGCAAAACTATCCAACCCATGACCTCAAACTCCCAGCAGTAGTCCTAGCCCTGAAGACATGGAGACATTACCTAATGGGAAACCGTTGTGAGATTTATTCGGATCACAAGATCCTAAAGTATATATTCACTCAGAAGGAGTTGAATATGAGGCAGAGAAGATGGATTGAGCTAATCAAAGATTACGACCTGGACATTCACTATCACCCTGGTAAAGCCAACGTGGTAGACGATGCCCTTAGCAGATTGCCGTGCCGCTTGAACTCCATGATTTTGAAGGAGCAACCAATTTTGCACAAGGAGATGGAAGATTTTCGAATGGAATTAGTAAGTGAAGGATTTTTGGCTAGCATAGAACTTCAGCCCACTTTGATCAGTCAGATTAAAGAGGCGCAGAAGGGAAATGCCAGTATCGACGGAATCAAGCGTCGTATCGGTACGGGCAAAGTACCCAGATTTACCGAGGACAAAGAAGGAGTTCTGTGGTACAAAGGATGCCTTTGTGTACCAGCAGATTCGGAGTTGAAAGAAGTTATCTTGAAGGAGGCTCATGATACTCTTTATTCTATCCATCCCGGAGGGACTAAGATGTATCAAGATTTGAAAGAGCAATTTTGGTGGCATAAGATGAAGAGAGAAATCGGAAGCTATATCGCCAAGTGTGATATATGTCAGCGAGTCAAGGCAGGACATCAAAGACCTGCTGAATTGTTGCAACCTTTGCAAATTCCGGAATGGAAATGGGATTCTATAGGAATGGACTTTATCACTGGACTACCTACTTCTAGTAGGGGAAATGACTCTATCTGGGTCATAGTGGACAAATTGTCCAAAGTCGCCCATTTCTTGCCCGTTAAAACCACCTATCAGAGTTCGAAGCTAGCAGAGTTGTACATAGCTAGAATCGTCAGTTTGCACGGAGTCCCCAAGAACATAGTATCGAATCGAGGAACTCAGTTTACCTCGAGATTCTGGAAGAAAGTCCAAGAAGGTTTAGGAACTCGCCTAGATTTCAGTACCGCGTATCACCCTCAGACCGATGGACAAACGGAGCGAGTAAACCAAATACTCGAAGATATGCTTAGAGCATGTGTGCTAGAATATGGATCCAAGTGGGAAGACTGTCTGCCGTTTGCAGAATTTTCCTACAACAATAGTTACCAAGCCAGTTTGCAAATGGCCCCATTTGAATTCATGTACGGAAGAAAGTGTCGCACCCCTTTCAACTGGTCGGAAGTAGGAGAGAGTCAGATTTTCGGACCCGACATCCTCCGAGAAGCAGAAGAGAAGGTTCACAAGATTCGTGAGCACCTCAAGACCGCCCAATCCCGACAGAAGAGTTATGCCGACAAGAGACATCGAGATCTCGCCTTCAACATAGGAGATTTTGTTTATCTAAAAGTGTCGCCATTGAAGGGAATGCAGCGTTTCTAACTCAAAGGAAAGTTAGCCCCCAGATATATCGGACCTTTCAAAATTCTAAACCATCGAGGAGAAGTATCGTATCAATTGGAACTACCTGAAGAGATGTCAGCTGTGCACAATGTGTTCCATATCTCGTTACTGCGCAAGTGTCTCGAAGTCCCCGAGAAGACCGAAGTGTTCAAGAATATCGACCACCGGACCATAGAGATCAACGATGACATGACCTATCCCGAAGTACCCATCCGCATTTTGGAAGAAGCTTTTCGAACTACCCGAACCCGAAGCATCAAGTTTCTCAAGATTCAGTGGAGCAACCACACAGAAGAGGAAGCTACCTGGGAGCGCGAAGATCACATCAGGACGGAGTTTCCCGATCTCTTCAAATCCTAGGTAATCTTTTCGTCCTTTTTCAAATCTCGGGACGAGATTTTGTTTAAGGGGGGAAGGTTTGTAACATCACAAAAATATTAAGCTTGGATCATCAAATCCTAATCATCAAAATTACGGTTAACAAAAACTTTTCTAAATGAAATCATGAATGCATGCATAGGTGTATGCATGGATTTTGAATTCTTTTAAAACCACCTGGTTTGTTTGTTCCATTGCTTGTAAAATGTTTCTTAGGTGAAATAAACATCATCTAAAACATTTCCCACACTTTTCCTAAAGGCAAGTAAATCAAAACACATATATGAAATGAATGGTCATTTTGGCCAATTTAACTCCCATGCCTACTTTGGCTGTCTCAAACTTTCAGAACCTAACAGAAACTTTTTTGGATCTTTGCACCCCTTGAATGTACTCATAACAAGGTATCAAGGCCCACTTTGTGATCATCCAGAAACTTTCAAATGCATAGTTTAAATGACAATTCAAAATTGAATCTTTATCATATGGGAAGATCCCACTTTTTCAAAAACTACTCAAACAAGCTCAATTTTCAAAACCCAAGCATCTGCAGACTCACCAGCACCAATCTAGCAAATCCACCAAAAATCATTTCAAAATTCAAAACTTGATTTCATGCGGCCATTTCATCAAGCAGGTTGCAGACACAAATCAAACAAACATCAAACACTATTGTGAGCAGTGATTCTTGCCTAACTGGTTCCCCATTTAGCTCACACACAACTCAGTAGATCATCTAGGAAGATTATCCAGGCACTAGCACTACTGTGAGCTTGCCATTGTCATCAATGGTGAATAGCCAAGCACCCTCTTGCCACCCCATAGTCGACAGCAAGCTAGGAGCAGCAGCAAGCCTAGCCAGCATGTCTGGGAGGCAGCCCACCGTCCACCGCCACTCACTGTCCCAGCTGTGAGCGTTGCCAAGACCTGGACCACGCGCACAAGCCGCGCCCAGACCATGCCGAGCGTGCGCCAGAGCGCCACCCTCGACCATCACCCACAGACCGCGCGCCGCCCTCGCCGCGTGCATACACAATCCCCACCGACCCAGGAGACCGCCAGACATCCCCGTTTGCCGCCCCGTGCCGCACAGCCACCGCCCGCCATCGAAGACGCCGCCTCTGCCACGTAGAGCACCGCCCGTTCCAGACCAAACCACACCGCCCCATGCCTCGAGACCATGTCGTTGAGCATCGCCAGGAGACACCGCACCGTCCCCTACCCTTGCCCATGCCTTTAGCTGCCTGTAACCTCGCCCCCGACAAGCTCACCGTGCGCCCCGACGGTCCCCTCGCTCGACTATAAATAGAGGCCACCCCCGCACGATTTCTTCACACCATCTCACTCCCCTCTCCTCACTGATCGTGCCACACCATTCTCAGAGCAAGGCGAGCACCACCTCGCCGGGATTTCACTAGAGCCTGCCGCTGCCGGAGAAGAAGGGAGCCAGCGATTGGAGCCGCCCCACGAGCTGCCGCGACCACCCCTGAGTTCGCCGTCGTCGACTTCGTCGTTCGCCCGCCTCGCCGACCCTCGCCAGTACCCCGGTGAGCCCCCAGCGACCCTCACTGGCTGCGTTAGGTTTCATTCTCGCCGGAGTTGTCTCGCGTCGACGATGACTCCCAACCGTTAGATTAGAACTAGATCGAACGATCCACGTCGCCCCATACCGCTTCGCCCAGCCCCGTGTCACTGACGAGTGGGGACACCCACTTAGCAGCCCGCGGGAGCACTGCTCTTAGCAGGCCGGCCCAGTAATTTTTCGCCCGCATCCCAGTTATTCAAATTAAACTTTTTGTATTTCAATTCAAACACACTTCTGTACCCAACTTCAAAAATCAACCCAGATCGATTTAGTGAACCGAATTGAATGAAACCAATTTTGTTGGAAAGGTCTGTGAATGCTGAATCCAAGCCCGTTGGATTCAAGTCATTTAGATCTATAGATCACCCATGGTAAAAATAACAAGGCAGAAGCTTTTCTGCATTCAAACATTTTTCAAATTTAAACCATAATAGCTTTTGAGTTGATCCAACTCTCAAAAATCATATTTAACCATACCTTTCAGAATATATAAAAATATATAGGTTTACTTGCAGAAATAATGTTCAAGTAATAAAAGAATGCTACACAAGCATTTCTAGCCACTTTAATTAATTAAAATAAAAGGGTAAAACCTTATTAAATTGTGACACCACTTTAAATCACATTCCCATGGACTACAATATGTGGTGATGACATGTGTCAACATGATCCCATGTTGGGTTTGGAGAATATTAAATCTTAAGTAGTTTTTCAATGAGTAGAAATTATTTTTCTAAAAATAAAAAGATTTAAACCAAGCCTTAACCTTGTAATGTTAGGGATGATGCTAGATCATCCATAGGACCCTTGTGTGTGATGATTGCAAGTAGTTAAGTATTGTTTGGTGATTGTGTACCTCGTATTTATTCATAGACGCTAGTACCGACCAAGGATACGAGGAGGAAGGAGGATACTACGAAGAAGAAGCCGAGGAGAACTTCAACCACTGCTCTGCACAAGGCAAGCTAGTAACCTTGCAAGCTAACACTTACAATTTAGCAAGCTTATATTGACATTGATGCAAGATAACACTTGCAGGATACCCTACTGATGCAACAAACCCCTACTTGTTACTATGCCTTAAGCATATGTGATCATACCCATTTGATAAACCAATCCTAGTTTTATGTGCAAGCTTCTTACTTTATTTCTTTATCAAAGCTTACTTAGAGTTTACTTAAGTGACCGGTAGATATTGGAAAGATGTTGAAGGTTGCATAAAGAGCATAAAATTTGGCCTAAGTTAGAAACCTTGACATCAGCCTGAGACATAAGGTTGTACTTAGTTGAAACTCCACTAGTTACCACCCCTCATCATTACTACCCCCACCTGTAGATGCTAGTGCTAAGCATAAAACTTGATAAACTTTAGATGGGAATACTTGGTGGAAAAATGGTTATGAAAACCTTGGAATGATGGATCATTCTATTAAAATGTTTTGGACATGTGTTTCCACACACTTGAGAATTTTGGTGATAAAAATGTTGAGGCATGAGCCTTAGCCCTTTATAAAACTGATGGTTGTCTGGATGCGATACCATTCCAATTTTATCGTACAACCACAATACCCGAATATTGGGTAGGGCTTGACTGGAAACTTATATTCCTTAGTATTATTTCCCTCATGGCCAAGGTTTGAGCTGAGGCTACCTTGTGAAGATTGTCCACCTGTGCAGTATCCAAGATGACAGTTGGTCATGGTTGGGAGGCCAAACTCACAGGAGAGGTGCTTATACTAGGGCGTGTAATCGAAAGGTTAGGATTGATTATCCGCATACTGAGTATGGTGAGTTCAGGATTTGTTCCTGACAGATGTATCGAATGTTGTGGTGAAAGTGTACAATCTCTGCAGAGTGTCAAACTATTCGAATAGCCGCGTCCATGGTTATGGATAGTTGGAGTGGCCATACTATTGCCCCGTCAGACTTTTCAAAATGACCTGTGAGATGAATTGAGACTTTGACTTGACCACAACAGAGTTGTGATATGAAATACAAGTTCCCGCTTAGGATTTATAAATTTTTGACTAGCTTGGGAGCCTAGTAGAGATAAATCTGGCTTTTGCAAAACAACCCTAGAGCCTAGTGTCCTATTATCCAAAAACCCCCTTTTACCTATTAGTATTAGTTTGCGAGTACTTAAAGAGTACTCATGGCTTTGTCCCTGGCTATTCCCATGGCCAGACTATGAAGAGGAGTACCTGGAAGATGGACCCCAGGAAGGTTACGACAACTAGGATCATCTCCCATCGTCAACATTGCCTGTGACCCCAAAGATGGAGCTTCGCCTACGCTATCGTTATTGTTACGTATTCCGCTGCTTGATATTGTATTAAGAACTGGATCAGGAGATCCCTATTTGTGTAAGAACTTATATATCGTTTGTAATAGATGATGTACTATGGTATCCAATTCTGTTATGTCTCGCAAAAATGGTAATCCTGGGATTGCGATGTATGACATAACAGACATCTAGGATTGAAAAATCCGGGTGTTGACACACAGAAGCCGAGTACAAGGCAGTTGCCAACACGACGGCTGAGCTCATGTGGATTGAGTCCCTACTTCGAGAGCTAGGAGTATCTCATCCACATCCTCCGGTCCTTTGGTACGACAACATCGGAGCTACGTTTCTATCGCCTAATCCTGTGTTCCATGCACGGACCAAACACATTAAGATTGATTATCATTTTGTGAGAGAACTTGCAGACATCTTCACCAAGCCTCTACCTTCACCGATGTTCGAGGTCTGTAGGCGCAATCTCAACCTTCTAGATGTATCAGGAGTGAGTTGAGATTGAAGGAGGGTGTTACACTTTGTATTGTAGTCCAACTGTGCATACCTATAATGTATCATTTTACACCATTATATATATATATATATATATATATATATATATATATATATATATATATATATATATATATATATATATATATGGGATAGGCCACCCCATAAAGGATTGAGCCAGTTCCCCTAAAACTCTTTGTCTTACAATATGGCTATGGGATTTTTCTTTTCACAGAAAAGACGACGGACTATTTTGTTCTCGGGACATATTTTCGCTTTTTTTGCATGTTCAGTTTCTCGTGTATAAGGTTCACCGTTCACGCACCCATGCTGTAGACACCCGAGAGAATTAATCTACCAAAAAATACATGTTCAAATGCTATTGAAGTGCAGTTTGTGGCAGCAAGCTAGAACTTGCTAAATGGGTGGCAGAACTTCAATACGTACCAAGGACTGTAAACTGTCAGAATGTGTTGCTTACATCGTGTAAAATTAACAGCATCTTTGATTTTGAAGAATTGACTGCAATCTTGCGGAGGAGAAAACTTTGATGGAAACAAAATAGAAATATTTCTCATTTCATAATTCGCACAATAGGTTCTTTGGTTTCGCACACCACGAAATGTCCATAATCTAGATATGTGTATGAAGACACCATTTTTGTTTGCGGGAGTATGAAAAACACCAATTAGTTCGATATTCATTAGTCCGCATCTGTCATGGGTATGCGTATGTTTGGGTGGGGGTAGGGAGGTATAATATGTACGAGGTACGGCGTGCATATACTTCAAACTTCTTTCCCACACTATTTTAGCCGTTCAAGTCTTAATCGGACGGTATGAGGTGCGTAAAAATTGGCGCGAACTTTGCTCCTTCAAAATAACAACTCTATACTTGATCTAAAACTGCAATAGCATAAAACAAACACCAACCTCAATTTAAGAAAAACACCAAAACCTAAACAATAGAGAGATCCGCCGGTTCAAACTAAGATATTCATCCAAACAACTTCCAAGATATCATACATACCATTTAAGGAATATATGGGATGTAAAACTTCAATAAAAAGTACAACCTAGATTGATGGATGCTTAGAAACCTTCTTGGGAAGAACTATCCTCATCTTCATCTTCATTTTGTGGAGGCTCCAACTCCTCCAGCTCCTCTGAAGCTGCAACCTCAGTGGCATCTTCCTTCTTCACATGAGACGCAACAGTAGTGGTGCCCTCACCAACGCACATGCCGCATTCTTGATCCACAGAGGATCCCATACCAGACATATCGTTGACGAACACCCAACGCCTAACACATGTTTGTGCAAAAACCAAGGATGCAAATATGAGGAACACAATGATGACTAGAATCGTGATCAGCGGTGCGTAAGAACCGCTTGAAACGGACCCAACACTGTCACTTTCGGGCCTATATGGTGTAATCATCGGTGATACTGGTGGTGGTGGTGGTGGAGGTGATAAGAGGGACATCTCTAATCACCCTCTAACTAGAACAGAAAAGAAAATCCTGTGTTATATCTTTGTGTTTTGTGTGTGTTGAATTGTCTCCCTGCATATATATAGGCTTTAAAAGGAGCTAGCCATAAAGGGGCAAAATAGGAAGGGCAGAGCTTTTTAGTAAGATATACTGTACTATATAATTTCTGGGCTATTCACTCTAGCATGCGTTTCACATCCCGTACGTTTCACTTTACGTGTCGTTTTGGAAACAATGTCATTTGTCTCGTGCATTCAGTTTCAAACTTTTTAAAAGGCGCGGACACTTAAGAGTTTCCATATATATAGAGACAATAATATTTTTATGTCTGATTGTACAGCTTAACTTTTGGAACATCTACAACCTTCCACATAAAAGCATATCGAATCTTTTTTTTCTGCTTTATTAATTAGTAAAAAGATAACGTGATCATGCTTCCTGAGCTCCTTATCACAGTTTACAAGCGACACATACCGCTTGTCCCCACCGCTGGATGAATTTGGTTTTTTAATCCGTTCAGTAACTTTTCCTGTAGACAAGTTAGAGTTTGAGCGAGCGAATCCAAAGCTTAGCTAACTTGTATGAAAAAAAAAAATCTGACTTCTGTTCGACTCGAGTTATAAATTGAACCGCAGAGTATATCATGCCACATAAAAGCTAGGATAAGAATATATTTTGTACTACAACATTCTAAATTAGTTATCATAGATTTTGTCAGATTTGATTAGATTTTTTTTTAGGGCAAAACACACTTTATTTATTGATTAATAATGTTTACAGGGATAACATTCCCCAATAGAGTATGAGCCAGCCACATGTGGTGACCAACATCTAGGCCTAAAGCATGTTTTGCGAGGCAATGTGCCTCCATATTTAACGCTCTTCCTTCGAAAATGAAAGAGCAGGAACCAAAATCCTTTGCCGTTGCTCCAATTTCTTTTATGATACTTTCATTCCTTCCACCAATGCCTTTCTGGATATCCTCAATAACTCCTTTGTAATCAGAAGAAACGACCACTTTTTGACAGTACAAATCAGAGGCTAAAGCTAAAGCTTCTCTACAAGCCAATGTATCCAAGATTGTTGGATCAGTAATTCCAGGGCAGACCATTGACGATGATCTCAAATAAATTCCAGCTTCACTTCTGCAAACAGCACTAAAAGATCCAATGCCTGAATTCATGGATACCGCCCCATCCACTTTAATTTTCACATGGTCCACCGGGGGTGGAGTCCAAGAATGGCTCACACCTGCTGGCTTCACTGCTTGCCGTTGGCGATCATCTTTAGGTTTTGAATTATTAAGCTCAGAGACGAACCGTTGCACAAATAAGTGTGTGGACATTGGCGACTGAAATTCCTCCTCATGTATAGCCTTCCGGCGAGCATACCATATCGCCCATAGAGTTACTACAAGGGAGACAAACTCCGAATGAGACATAGAATCAATCATTATGAATATCCATATTTTCGCATCCGGTTCAGTTGTCATATTCATATGCTCTACCATTTCCTCATCCGCTAATGCCCAGACGCACCTGGCCATATGACAATCTAACAGAGAATGCCTCCATGAATCCTCCCTACCACAAATCTTGCAAGAACTTGTATTAGCCATATTTCTGTGGTGCAACAGATCTGCGAAAGGTAGGGATTGTTGAGCAAAGCCTCCACAAGAAAACCTTAACTTTTGACGGGACCTGAATTGACCATATTTTTGTCTAGGTCTTCTCAGATGCTTCAGTGTTTGATGGTCCAGCGTTTCCTTCCAGCCATGCCTCCCTTCTGTACTTTGTTTGAACAAGCATCCTATAAGCAGATCGTACTGAAAACAACCCCTTCCTCTCATAATTCCATGACCAAAAATCCTCAACCAGACGAGTACATATAGGTATGACACAAATGTCATTAACATCCATTGGGAGAAAGAATCTTTCCAGCTTAGCACGATTCCATGTAGCTGAAGTGTGATCAATGAGCTCTCTAACCTAGTAAGGCGGGACTTCTAGTGGATCTGTACTAGGTAGACAAACCACCGGCCTCAAATTGTGATCCCTAGGAATCCATGGACAGTTCCAGACCTCCGTAGTCTTGCCATCGCCAATTCTTTCTATCAATCCCTTCTTTAAAACCTCCCTACCATCAAGGATTGATCTCCATATTGCCGAGGGTGACCTCCCGAGTTCGGCCTCAAGGAAATCTGAATTTGGAAAGTACCGAGACTTAAGTAACCTTCCACTCAGCGAGTTAGGTTCCTTTAGAATGCGCCAGGCCTGCCTTGCCAACAACGCAAGATTAAAAAGCTCAATGTCTCTAAAACCAAGACCTCCCATGAACTTGGGCCTTACCATTACCTCCCAGGACACCCAGCTAGTTTTCCTTTGTCCCTGTTTACTGCCCCACCAAAACTTCCGGATCAAAGAGTTGATATGTTCACATAGCCCACGAGGAAGTTTAAAACAGGACATGGAATATACTGGAATTGCCTGTGCCACCGATTTAATCAACACTTCTTTACCTCCCATGGACAATAATTTTTCCATCCAGCCTCTCACTTTGTTCCAAATTCTATCCTTCAAAAATTTAAAGGTCCCATTCGTGGAGTTACCAACATCGGAAGGCATTCCCAAATATTTCTCGGAATGAGATTCATTAGGAATATTGAGAATTCCTTTAATGTCCTCTCTCAGAGCCTCTGGACATCCTTTGCTAAAGAACACCGATGATTTTGAATGATTTATGCATTGGCCAGATGCCTTACAGTAGCTATTCAAAACAGAAATAATCTCCCTCGCTCCATCACCATTGGCCTTGACGAACAGCAGGCTGTCATCTGCGAAAAGCAAGTGACTAATCGGCGAAGCCGTTTGAGCCGCTGTAATTCCACTGAGGTTCGATGACTAACTTTTACTTTTTAACAGGCACGAAAGGCCCTCTGCTGCCAACAAGAATAAGTATGACGAGATTGGATCTCCCTGCCAAATACCCCTTGGTTTAAATTCATCTAGTCTTGCACCATTGAGAAGTACAGAAAACTTGACGGAACTTACTAAACTCATAACCAGATTAACCCACGCTGGTGCAAAACCCAACTTGGTCATTATAGCTCTCAAATAGCTCCACTCCACTCTGTCATAAGCTTTCATCATATCCAGCTTTAGAGCACAATATCTATTCTTTTTCGCTTTATTCCGCTTCATAAAATATAAGCACTCATAAGCAGATATGATATTATCGGTGATTAACCTTCCAGGGACAAAAGCCGATTGCTCTTCAGAAATAATTCCCGAAAGAATAACCTTCAATCTATTTGCCACAGTCTTTGATGCAATTTTGTACAGCACATTACATAAATTTATAGGCCGAAACTGTGTTAGATTAGAAGGATCAAGTACCTTTGGAATTAAGACCAGATTTGTCTCATTAATGATATCAGCACTTTCCTCCCCACATAGGATCTTGAGGACAATATATGTTACCTCCCCTCCACAGATATCCCAATGCCTTTGAAATAAATGAGCTGGATAACCATCCGGGCCTGGGGCCTTTGTCGGAAACATTTGAAATAATGCTTCCTTTACTTCCTTCTGCGTATGTGGTTCAGTCAACCTTAGATTCATCTCGGCATCCACCTTTACCGGTATCGTGTTAATCACCTCATCAACACCACTTGTTCCCTCGGATGTAAACAAGTCACGATAGAAAGAAACCGCAATCTCCTCCATCTCCTCCACATTTTCTGTGATCGTACCATCCACTCTAGACAGCTTTTTTATTTTATTTTTCCTACGACGCATACTAGCTCTTTGGTGGAAAAATTTAGTATTTTTGTCACCCTCTGATAGCCATTGTATTCTTGACCTTTGGCGCCACATAATCTCCTCCATGTGATATAGTTCCACCAGTCTGTCATTGATCTTGATCTCTGCATGTGATGGCCCTATTCTCTGAGGAGCATTTCGTAAGATTTCCATCTCGCCTTTAAGCTTTTGGATTCCCTTCCGCACATTCCCAATTTTACGGCCACTCCACTCAGTCAATGAGGTCGAAAGTTCTTTCAGCTTACTTGACAGTGTCCCAGCTGTCTGGGCTTCAGGAATTCCAGCCCATTGACTCCCCAAGTCATCACGAAAATCAGCGTGTCTTTCCCACAACACCTCGTACTTGAAGCCAGATTTTTTTTGTTGTCGCATAACGCCTGGTTCGAGCTGAAGTAAGATTGGGCAATGATCAGACGTTGCAGCTGTCTTATGATAAAGAGTAGCGTTTGGATACAAAACAATTCCAGTCCGTATTGGCAAGGGCCCGATCCAGTCGTACTTTGTTGTACGTACCCCCGGCCACCTTCTTCTCAAATGTCCAACTTCTTCCAATATATCCCAAGTCAATTAATCCACATATATCAACGGCATCTCTGAATCCATTAATTTGTGCCCTACTTCTCTGTCCTACTCCCATATGCTCATCAAGCCTTAAGACCTCATTAAAATCTCCCATGACAACCTAGGGCAAAGAATTGACAGAGACTAGGGACCTCATCATCATATCCCAAGTTTTCCATCGGTCTGAAGTTTTAGCTTCCCCATAGACACAAGTCATGCGCCAATCTTCCTTTCCTGGAATGGAAATAACAGCATCTATGTGATATTCCGAGTAGCCAATAACATCAAGATTTGTTCCTTCATTCCAATAAATACATAAGCCACCACTACGCCCAGTACTTCCTACAGCATATGCATGATCAAAACCCAAAGTTCCCGCTAAATTTTCAACTCTTGTCTTGGCAATTTGGGTTTCTACAATACAAAACACCATAGGGGCAAACTGCCTCGTTAAATCACGAAGCTCACGAACTGTCGCGGGATTGCCAGCACCATGACAGTTCAGTCCTAAAAGACTCATTTGGCTTGGCGGCGCCACCATGGGAGCCCGCCATCTCGCCATTTTTTGTTATACCATCTGAGCTTTCCTCGTCCTCCGTCTTCTTTCTTTTCGGGTCGCGAACTGGTACAGGGCTTGGTGGAGCTAACGGTTCGAACTGTATTCGCCTTGCAGCCACATTACTTGTATTGTCCAAGGTAGTCATAGATCCATCCAGACCAGACCTCATTGATTTTCCAGCTGGAACCAGTGCATGCTTGAAATCTGAGCTCGATCCCTGCAGCTTGATGTCCTCTGCAACTCTTTTCCTATCAGCTTCAGTAACATCATCTGACATAACCATGCCATCCTCCAATCCTTGTGATCCAGGGGCATTAGTAGAGCGACCTCGGCCCCTCCCCATAGATGATCTGCCTGCACCTCGAGCACCGCCTCTACCCCTTCCAGGGCGAGCGCCCGGCCTCCACACCAATCTGCTCGTAGGTTTTTGAAAACCAGGGCTTGGGGAGGATGAATCCCATCCCCATGATCCTTATATTCATGACCAAGAAATCCACACACCTGGCACCAATTCGGTAATTTCTCATATTTGATGAAAAAGAACTCCCGCTTGCTTGCACGAACCAACGACACAAAGCTCTTGAGAGGCTTTCTCATATCCATCTTCACCCTGACACGGTAAAAATTCCCTTCAAAATCGTTGGAGATCCCCTCCAACGTGATGAACTCACCCACTTTAGAGGCCAGCAATTTGATCATCGGGGCATAACCAATCGGGAGGTCATGTATCTGGATCCATATATCAAACTTGAATAACTCAATCAACGATGGTTTTGTGAAACCATCATACTCCTCAATCAGAACCGGGTTCCCCCTAAACGTCCATGATCCACCTTGCATCACCCGTTCCCAGTCTCCTAAGCACGAGAACTGGAACGAGTGCAAGTTACTTTCCAGCGCCTTCGTCTTGACGATTTGTGCCAGGTCCCATGCAGATCTCATATTTTTGTAAAACCAAAAGCTAGAATATTCCCCATCGGTGAATACCCTATCAATGGCCAACCAGCGTGTCGTCTCATCTGGCGGAGGTCCCTCCTCCTCGAAGACAACGTCATCGAGATCCTCTTCCGAGATCCCCATCTGCTGCAACATCGCAGCGATTCCCTCATCATCTCCATGCAACGAGTCCTCCTGTATCCCCTCCATGGACCACGATCCCAAGATCTCCCCACCGTATCCGCAAAGCTCCCGGGGGCGATCGGGAAAAAAGTTACAACTCAAACGCCGGCGGAAAATTGCCGCGAGAGACAGAAACCCTAACTCGAGGGAAAAAACTCCTACCAGATTTGATTAGATAATCATGTATCTAACACTAAGTACACATCGGGTCTACTAAGGCCCCGTCATACATTCTTGTGTCCGCGGGCTAGGTGGGCTTCTTCACGGGTATGTCGCACACAGAACGTTTTCTTGGACCATAACAAATACAATGCACATGGCTATCTCAAGCAATACCGCTTGTTTAGTAGCAAAACATTGCCACTTATTTGTGACGATTTGTCAAGATTTTACTCTTTTTTTTCTCTTTCTCAAACAGTGAATCATAAATCATAATGTGCTTTTTTCGAATTCCATTTGACCCATGTGTAGCCTCTTCTCTTAACTCCGTGTGCTACGCGTTGGAGACGATGCAGCATCTCGGATGCATGTCATAAAGCCCCATGCTCCGTGTCTTCTTAGCACACACCATATTTATGATAGACACACTTCGATATTATCGCAGCAATAAAACCGTTTGCCTTTCTTGCATCTAGCAGCGCTCGTCAGCGCAACGCCGCCGTGTTGAGCAGGTCTCTTCTGTGATGAAGGAGGAGCAAGCATCTACGGTTGGGAGGAGGAGCACACCGTCCCACGGCCGGACCATGACGGAGGCTCCTCCCCCTCGCACTTGGCCGATTGGTCCTTCTCCAACGACTATGGAATCAATTTGGATGACAACGAGGATGTGGCGACTGCGATGCCGAAAAATGATTTGCCGCAACTCAAATGGCCGAGGAGGCTGAGAGGCAGGCCGAGGAGGAGGATATGCTCGAGAAGTAGGCGGTGCTGCTATAGTACTACAAGAAGAAACACGAGCAAGATAGAGAGTGTGCGGCCAACACCGTCAATGTCGATGCAGTCAAGAATAAGATCATCTACATCTCCTTGGACTACAAGAAGTAGTAGAAACTTGCATATATTTGTAACTTTATTGTTTCGCGCATAATTTATCATATATAAAATGTCTGATATGCTTTTCTATATCTCCCGCGGTTATCCATGGATAAACTGTCTGGGATTGTTTTAATCGGACACGATATGTGTTGAGCATCGCAAACGGTTTTTTATTTATAATCGTTTGTAAATATTTTGGTCGTTCGATTATTGTCGTGGTTTTACCATTTTCGTTCGAAATGCAAAGTCTCATATTGTTTGTGTTATTTCCTCTCGCTATAAAGTTCCTTGCATAATCTTCCCGCAAGATGCCTCTCTCATCAACACCATGTCTCCCTCTAAATCCACTCTTGGGTGCATCGACTTGGCACCGTCATATGGTGAGGAGAAGCATCCCTCACAGAACAGTGTCGGGGGCCAACAAACTCAAACATTTTAATTCGGATAAATCGTATGTGATGTTTGGATGAGAATGAGTTCGTGTGGTGTGCACCACTTTTGAACAGTGCACACAGTTTACAAGGCATGTCCGATACAGAACTACCGCAAACAGCTCTTCTGGTAGGAGTCATGTGTGTTATTGAGCCTATTAGGGCCTTCCAAATTCAAACCCTACCATATTTCTTCTATATATAAGGATAAGGACCACCAAGGACCGCGTCCGTTCTCACTCCAGTCGACAGCCACCGCCCCTCTTTAGGACCATTCAATACACGCCTTTCTCCCATGGTCGGCAAGACGGAAGCTGCAAGATTCTAGAGCCTTGCCACGCTTGAATGCAGATGACCTCGCTGGCGGCTTCTTCGCCATGCAGATGACCTTGCTGTGTACCCGCATGGTCAAAAGCCAGCGGTGCCGGCGATAACGCCGGTAAGCCGGATCATCCTCGCTAACTAGCTCCACCGCAATTTTCTACCCGTAGGTATACATTTCTACCCTGTATTTTGAACTTATATATAGTATGGATCTAACATGAAAGTACAATTATCAATTCCTGATCCATTTGAATATTGTTTTAGGATCATTTGTTCGGTTTCTATACACATTAGCATAGTTAACAAAGTCGGATTCACTAGAATATTGTGTTAGGACCAGTGTTTATGCTAACTTGATGTGTATCTTATATTGTCTGACATGATTTGAGTGTTAGATCTATATGTTATATTTTGTATGATTGGATTTAATTGTTAGATCTATTGAATCTGCAGTTGCACTTAGCATTCTATTTCACAAACTTTAGTACCAATTAACTACATGGTTTATTATGTGTGCAATGATTGATTTCTTTCCATATTTATGTGTTTTCTTATGTGTGAACTGATCTATTTCTGTCATTACTTCATGTAATTGCTTATGTGTGCAATCATCATCTTATTATAGGGATGCTATTTTGGTGACACTACATTCCTTACTTTGCATCCTATCGGGATCAACAACTATATATGGATGTGCTTTCTCATCATAATCATCTCCAAAAACAAAACCATCCTCTACAACCCCCATTTCTATGTCTTCTCGCTCGCTTGACAAAGCATCATGCTTAAAGACAAGTTGGATGGTTACGCTTGGTTGCATGAGCTGAGGTTGTTCTCTTCTGGTCGGTTTAGTCGTTTGAATAGCAAACAGCATGAAATCAATAACAACGGTCTCTTCTGACTCTCTTTGTTCACAATATGGAGAAACATCAACACAATCCTCATGCCTAGATTTTTTTACCTCACATCATGGCCAAGGCTCGTCGGTCCTAACATCACAAAATTATGAGAATGCGTGTCATAATACCTGGGTACGAATTCCTCGTACCGACTAATCAGGAACTTGCTAAATTTCATGTACAAGTCACATAGAGTTAGGTATGTCGCGTCAATTGTTAATCGATAATCAAACTAGTGCTAACTGTAACTCTACTATCGAGCAAGGTTTTAGGTTGACAAATTGCCAAATGTTCAGTAGAAATCCGGATACGACAGACGTCCTACGTTTATCAACACATATCCTCATGATTACCACGAGACTCGAATCACTAATTAAACAAATCAGAAAAGGAATTTCAATCTTATCCTTCAGGAAGGATGAATGTCACATTCACCGGGCTCTAGAGTTGTAAAGCTTTGCTTCTCGTAGCCTCTTCCCCCTTGCGTCCTCACTCGTGTTCTCCATCCTCATAGGATCCATCTTCGTTCGCCCTAGCCTTGCATGATCTACCGCTGAGCTAGATCCGCTTCACATCCATCATCGTAGACGTGTAGCCAATGACTGGAGCTCAACCTTTTCACTTCTAGTCTCCTGAGCACATGAGGGAAGTGCGGTGACCCAGCATACCATTGCGTGATGTAGTATACTATAGTCATTGACATAACACCAATGAAACATCGTTCAATAGTATTACATCCCTCAGAGTGGTACAACAGAAACACAGCAGGTCCAAGACATGACTAAAGGTTACAACTTAACTCTTTACAAAAGATCCAGAGAACACTCAAGGTTAGAAACTTCTTACAAAGAAGAATCAGAAATAATCAACTCATAACTATTATGCTAATAAGGTTGATACGCCCAATTTGCATCACCATTCTTTATCATAATTTACCTCTATTCATTGATATTTGTATTATTATGATGTATTACTTATGGCTTTTCATCTGTTTATGCATGTTGGAAAGATTATTGGAGGATGGACTGCTGGAGTCTGGATTCTGATGGAAAAGAAGGGATTTCGGTGCAATTTCGTGAAGATAAGAAAAATACCAGAAAAATATGGAAACATATTATTTTACCAGAAAACGAGGGAAGCCAGAAGGAGGAGCGAAGGGGGCCCGCAGGGGGCCCACACCCCCTAGGCACGGGCCCACCTGAGGCCGCGCCTACCTCCGACTCCGCCTTTGCCTATATCTTCCGTACGGAACCCTAATACCAAGGGAGCGGCCACAGATAGATTTCCGCCGCCTCTGGGGGGCGAAAAACACCGACAGAGAAAGATCTCTCCGGCAGAGAGATTTCTGCCGGGGAAATTCCTTCCCGGAGAGGGGAGACCGTCGTCATCAACACCGTCATCAAGCTAGGCTTCATCAGGATCATCATCATCATCCACACCATCATCTCCACCAGCACCATCATCACCACTTCGTCCCGCTGTAACAATTGTGTTGGATATTGCTTAGTTCATTAGGGGAAACTTTCCAGGTGTTAATTACTATTATAGTTGATGCTTGTGAGTTGAACCATTGGATTATTGTTTATGTTCAGATTGTTATCCATTATCATATCATCTTTGATCTTGATCCATATGATGTCTTGTGAGTAGTCCGTTTAGTTCTTGAGGACATGGGAGAAGTTATGTTGTTAGTAGTGAATCTGTGATGAGTTATTATTCAATGGTCTAGTATTTAAGTTGTAATGCTAATCTTCTAGTGGTGTCATGTGAACGTCGACTACATGACACTTCACCATTTATGGGCCTAGGGGAATGCATTGTGTATTTGGCTACTAATTGTGGGGTTGCCGGAGTGACAGAAACTTGAACCCCCATTAGGACACCTTTGCACAAAGGAGTGTAGGATCTCAGAGTTTAAGGCTGTGGTTAGATTTATATCTTAATTACTTTCCTGTAGTTATGGATGTTTGCAGGGGGTTTAATCACAGGTATGTATTAGTCCTAGGAAGGGCGGTATGTTAGCACAGGTTCACCCACACAACACTTACAAACACCAGAGAAGAGTACTCAGCTATTTGAAACGAAAGCACTTGATAGAACTCCCAGGTGTCCTCGAGAACATTTGGTCCTTATAAGTATTTACACCGGCTTGTCCTTTGCTAAGAAAGGATTGGGCCACTTGATCCGTTTGTTCGTTACTTCTGTTACTTGCTCTTTGTTTTGTTGACTTGTCAGAAAACCACTAAAAATCCGTTTTCTAAGTATTCACAGGGATTTCCTACTCCATACCACTATTCAGCACCTTCTGCTCCTCGTTGGGATCGACACCCCTATTATCGAAAGTACTACGATACACCCCCTATACTTGTGGGTCATCAAGACTATTTTCTGGCGCCGTTGCCGGGGAGTGAAGCGCTATTGAAGAGTGGAATTGGTAAGGGAAACTTTCACTGTGAGTATTGCTTTTGTTACTGCTTATTACTTTGTTTCCAATATGGATAACCAACTTGGTTTTCTATTTGGGAAAACTACTACCACTGCTAGGGTAGTAGATGAACCACCTCCTTTTGAGATAGATCCTTTTAAGATACCTACAAGTATTGTTATTCGTGTTATGGATAATTATTATTTTGGGGATGGAACTGTCCATCCTGGTGATCACTTGCTTTTTATCCATGAATTATGCGGGTTGTTTAAGTGTGCAGGTATCACAACTGAACAGGTGAAGAAGAAATTACTCTCCATATCCTTGAAAGAGAGAGCTAAAGAATGGTATAAGCTGCTGAAGAATGGACAATCCATGGAATGGGAGGAGATGTTGTCTCTCTTTTACTCTAAATTTATATTGCCAGTGAGGTTCATAAGGATAGAAATATTATATATAATGTTTGGCCTCTTGATGAGCTTGGGGGAGATTGAAGTTACTAATGCTTAAATGTCCTATTCATGAACTTCCTAACAATATTATTCTCAATAACTTTTATGCTAGGCTTTATCTTCATGATAAAGATTTACTAGATGCTTCTTGTGCTGGATCATTCACATGTATGAAGGAAGAAGCTAAATGGGACCTACTAGACCGTATTCAAGAGAACACTAAAGCTTGGGAGAATGACAAAGGAAGAAAGTCATGTATAAACTATGATTATGAATGCATTAAATCTTTTATGGGAACTGATAGCTTCCGTGATACTAGCAATAAGTTTGGTCTTGATCCTCAAGTTCTTGCGAAATGTTTTAATGCTTTTGCCTCTTATATTGAGATTCCCAATAAAGAGTGGGACAAGTACCATGCTCCTTATAAAGACATTGTTATCCACGTTCCTGCCAGTATAGAGGTTTGTACTGTTGATCCTATTTTGCCTGAACCTTATGTTGAAAAGATCCCTTTTCCCTCCAAGGTAAGGGAACACTCTATTATGGCTAATGAGGTTAGCAAAAGCGTAAATAAAATTGTAGGGTCCGATGAGCTTATTGATATCGAGCCTGTGGTAGCTATTGTGAAAGATCTTGTCACTAGAAATATAGAGGATGAGCATATTGTCTTCTGTGAAGACACTACTAATATTTTTTCTCATCCTAAGAAAGTTAGAAAAGCCAGTGTCCATGTGCTTTCTGTTAAAATTGGTAGTCATAGCTATTATGGTTTATGTGATATTGGTGCTAGTTCCAGTGCTATTCCTTATGAGCTTTACAGGGAAATTATGCATGATATTGGTCCTTGTGAGCTTGAGGACATTGATGTGGTCATTCACCTTGCTATAGAGAGCAAGTTTGCCCCATTGGCATTGTAAGAGATGTGGAGGTCCTTTGTGGTAAGATTAAATATCCTGATGATTTTCTAGTACTTGGTAAATAAGCTAGTAAAACCTATCCTATTATCTTTGGTAGACCATTTTTGAACACTTGTGGGGATATCATAGATTGTAGGAAGGAAAAAGTTTTAACTAAGTTTGCTGGAGAATCTTATGAGTTCAATTTTTCCAAATTTGCCAAAACTCCTGATGAAAATGAACTGCCTGATGAGGATTTTAGGGTTGAACAACTTTCTGCTATTTCTCTTGCTCCTAACAATGCCTTGCAGCAGTTCTTGGAAGAGCATGAAAGTGATGCTTTCATGAAGGAAATAAATGAGATTGATAAGGCTTTCCTTCGTCAGCCTGAGTTACTTAAGCATAATTTACCTGTGGAAGATTTGGGTACCACACTACCACCTAAAGGGGACCCTGTTTTCGAGTTAAAACCTTTACCTAATGATCTTAAATATGCTTTTGATGACAAGATAATATATCCTGTTATTATTAGTTCTAAACTTTCAGGAGAGGAAGAAGAAAGGTTATTGGAGATTTTGAAGAAACACCGAGGTGCTATGGGCTACACTCTTGATGATTTAAAGGGGATTTCTCCTACTATATGTCAGCATGCTATTAATATAGAACCTGATGCAAAACCAGTTGTTGAGCACCAACGCCGTCTAAATCCTAAGATGAAGGATGTGGTAAGAAATGAGGTATTAAAACTCCTTGATGTTGGTATTATTTATCCTATTGCTAATAGTAAGTGGGTTAGCCCTGTTCATTATGTCCCCAAGAAAGGGGGAATAACTATTGTGCCTAATGAAGATAATGAGATTATACCCCAAAGGGTAGTGGTTGGGTATAGAATTTGCATTGATTTTAGAAAGATTAATAAAGTTACTAAGAAAGATCATTATCCTTTGCCCTTTATTGATCAAATGCTTGAGAGGTTGTCCAAAAAGACTCACTTTTGCTTTCTAGATGGTTATTCTGGGTTTTCTCA
Organism: Avena sativa; assembly: GCA_916181665.1. Classification (NCBI taxonomy): domain Eukaryota; kingdom Viridiplantae; phylum Streptophyta; class Magnoliopsida; order Poales; family Poaceae; genus Avena; species Avena sativa. The sequence goes on from OV702293.1 coordinate 283,070,297, forward strand.
AATTGCTGTGAAAGCATAAGACCAAGAGAAAACTACTTTCACTTGTCCCTATGGTACTTATGCTTACAGGCGTATGCCTTTTGGTTTGTGTAATTCTCCTGCTACCTTTCAGAGATGTATGTCTGCTATCTTTCATGGTTTTTGTGAAGAAATTGTGGAAGTCTTTATGGATGATTTTTCCGTCTATGGAACTTCTTTTGATAACTGTTTGCACAACCTTGATAAAGTTTTGGAGAGATGTGAGGAAACCAACCTTGTTCTTAATTGGGAAAAATGCCATTTCATGGTTAATGAAGGAATTTTTCTAGGACACAAGATCTCTGAAAGAGGTATTGAATTTTACAGAGCCAAAATTGAAGCAATTGAGAAGATGCCTTGTCCTATAGATATCAAAGGTATTCGTAGTATCCTTGGTCATGCTGGTTTCTATAGGAGGTTTATTAAAGATCTCTCCAAAATTTCAAAGCCCCTTACTAAGATTCTTCAAAAAGATGTACCTTTTGTTTTTGATGATGATTGTAAGGAAGCTTTTGAAACTTTGAAGAAAGCTTTAACAACTACTCCTATAGTCCAACCACCTGATTGGAGTTTACCTTTTGAAATTATGTGTGATGCTAGTGATTTTGTTATGGGTGCTGTCTTGGGACAACATGTTGACATGAAGCTAAATGTCATTCATTATGCTAGCAAGACTCTGGATGCTGCTCAAAAGAATTATGCTACTACTGGAAAGGAGTTCTTAGCTGTAATATTTGCTTGTGATAAGTTTAGACCTTATATTGTTGATTCCAAGGTTACTATTCATACTGATCATGCAGCTATTAAATACCTTATGACGAAGAAGGACGCTAAGCCTAGGCTTATAAGGTGGGTGTTTCTTTTGCAAGAGTTTGATCTGCATATTGTGGATAGGAAAGGTGCTGATAATCTTGTTGCTGATAATTTATCTCGTTTGGAAAACATTTCGTTTGACCCTTTGCCTGTTAATGATAGTTTTCCAAATGAGCAATTAGCTGCAATAAGGGTAAGTCCACATGAGAGTCCTTGGTATGCTGATTATGCTAACTTTATTGTTTCCAAGGATTTACCTCCAACCTTTACAGCCCAGCAAAGAAGAAAATTCTTTTATGACCTAAGGCATTACTTTTGGGATGACCCACACTTATATAAAGAAGGAGTGGATGGTATTATGCGAAGATGTGTTCCAGAATTTGAACAACAAGAGATATTGAGATAATGTCATGGCAGTGCTTATGGAGGACATCATGCTAGGGATAGGACTGCACAAAAGGTTTTACAATCTGGATTTTATTGGCCTACCCTTTTTAAATATGCAAGGAAGTTTGTCTTATCATGTGATGAATGCCCACGAGTAGTTAACATCTCTAGAGGCAATGAAATGCCTATGAATTATTCTCTTGTTATTGAACCTTTTGATTGTTGGGGATTTGACTTTATGGGGCCTTTTCCTCCTTCAAAAGGGTATACACATATTCTTGTTGATGTTGACTATGTTACAAAGTGGGTAGAAGCCATACCTACAAGCAGCGCTGATGGTAAAACCTCTTTGAAAATGCTCAAAGATGTCATTTTTCCTAGTTTCGGTGTGCCTAGATATCTCATGACCGATGGAGGCTCTCGTTTTATTCATGGGGTTTTTAGAAAAACTCTCGCTAAGTAGGATGTAAACCACTGAATATCTTAATCTTATTACCCCCAAACTAGTGGGAAAGTAGAACTTTCCAATAGGGAAATCAAATCTATCTTGCAGAAGACTGTCAATAGATCTAGGAAAAATTGGGCTAAAAAGTTGAATGACGCTTTGTGGGCTTATAGAACTGCTTATAAAAATCCTATGGGGATGTCTCCTTACAAAATGGTCTATGGTAAGGCTTGTCACTTTCCTTTAGAATTAGAACACAAAGCTTATTGGGCAGTGAAAGAGTTGAATAGAGACTTTAGACGTGCTGGTGAGAAAAGACTGCTCAACTTAAGTAATCTAGATGAGTGGAGAGGTGAAGCTTATGAAAATGCTAGACTCTTTAAGGAAAAAGTAAAAAGATGGCATGATAGTATAATTCTCAAAAGGGAGTTCCATGTTGGTGAGAAAGTTATTTTGTATAGGTCTCGTTTCAGATTTTTTGCAGGGAAACTACTCTCCAAATGGGAAGGACCATTTGTTATCCAGGAAGTGTAGCGTTCAGGTGCCATCAAAATTTCTTCTCTAAAAGATGACACAACACATGTGGTGAATGGTCAAAGACTAAAACATTGTATCTCTGGAGATTCTTATAATGAAGAAGTTGATGTTATTCAAATGAAAACTCCATAAGAATTTATCAGAAGCCAAACACCAGAATCTGTAGAGTTTGTCTTTCAATAGGTAAAAATAGTGAAAACAGAAGGTTCGTGAAACCCCAATCTTTTTATATTTTTGATGTTTTTAATACATAAGGGAAGTTACGAGACAAAACTGAAGAGGAAACAGAGCCCGGGGTGGACAAACCCACCCCAAGCGCAGGCCCAGCCTGGCCGCGCCTGGAGGGGGTTTGCCACCCTCGAACTCTGTCTCTGCCTCTTTTCCATGTCAAAACCTTCCTTATGCATTGAAACTTTGTACTATATAACCCCCGGATCACCCCGAGGTTCGTGCATCATGTTCTCGTCGTGTTTTCATTTCAATCTGTTTCTGTCAGGAAATCTTCTCAAGTTTATAGCACCATGGCCTCCACCGACGACAAAGGGAAGAAGCCCGAAGAAGAAGAACCTCAAGTTCCAAAGGAGGAGGAGATTCTAGTAGGTTGTGAAGGAGACATGGAGGAGGACAAGCAACCAGACACTCGCGCTACCGTTGCAAGCATTGGTTTGGTGGCACGACCTACCAAGCTTAAGAAGACAGCACGGATGTCTACAGGAGGGAAGCCTCCACGTCTCTTCTACAATCCACATCCATCTCCTCCACGTAACAAGAGACCCTTCCATACACTTATACATGAATATCAATATCAACATGTGCCCAAGGAAATTTTGCCTTCGGTTTGGGATATGTGTCATTCTAACAATGCAGAGAAGGATCATGCTAAGGATGAAGAGTGGGGAAAGAAAAACAAAAACTGGGATTCTCGGACTGACATGATCATGAACCGTATAGAGCAGAACTCGGAGCTAATTCGTACTCTTACTTTTGAGTTCGAGGAGTTGAAGAAACTTATTGAGGAGCTTATCAAGAGAACACCACCACCGAAGGAGTAATTTATCATTAGGTTTGGCATCCCCTTGGCTTGTTCCAAGCTTGGGAGAGTGCCACGGTATCACCACCATTATCTTTTATCTTTTACCTTTTTAGTGGATTCATATCTGTGGTAGAGGGGTTATCTTATAGTTTGGTTTGCATGTGGAAGTATCTCTCCTTTAGTTGATTATCTATGTACCCCTTGGTGTGAGTGCCTTTATTGGATATTAATGAGAAGTATCATCTTTTACTTTTTTCACTTCTTATTTGAGTTTGCAATCTCTGTTATATGATGGATCTTGTTGATCAGTATTGGCACCACTTTGGGAGCGTCAAGTGGATCTAAATTGGTTTTGGCAAACCGAGTTCTGGTCAGTAGCAACAATTTTTGAGGTTTGAAAGAAAAAGAGAAAGAAAAGGCTTACAGGTGTTTGGTATCATTTGTTTTCTTTCTTGTTGGCTCATAAGCTTAGTATTCTTTATTTAAGATCTTTTGTGTCTTCAAGGAAGATTGCATGTTTGGCTTTATTACTTGTATGTTTTCTTGTTTCTTTCAACTCTCTTTCTTGCTACCCAGCCTTGCTAGCCAAAAACCTGTTTTGAGAAGGAATGCTTCTCATGTTTCCAAATCCCTTTGAACCAAAACTTTTGCCACTTGTGTCCACCATATCTACCTAGTAGCTATTGCTATTCTAAGCAAATTCTCAAGCTTCATCTATCTTTCGAATTAAAAAGTATTTTGTTATGTGAAAACTAGTTAGTAAAGCTCTCACGAACTTGAGGGCACACCTTATTTACCTGCCCTAATAGTCTTGAACCATTGTGAACATCAAAGTTGTATATGCTTGCATCTATATGTTGGAATTAGCAGAACCATGCTGTCACGGGGAACGTTTTCAACATTGCACTTGTACTCTGTACACAGTTGATATCGTGCTCTTTTGTCTATGGATGTCAATAGTGTGAAATAAAGAGGGAACTTGTAAGTCCATGGGGTCTGTACTCTGTGTTAGAGAAACACCTGGGCCGCTAGCCTAAGCCATGCTTAATCATGGTGGAAACTTGCAACATTACCATAGTGAGCTATCTATGAAGCATCCTCAATAAAAAGCTATGCACATAGTAAATAAAAAGATCACTGATATGCTCATTGTCTGCTTGCCTTGTCATTTTGGTTATGGGAAAGATCCTGTACCATGTGCAAGAGGTATCCCGTTGGCGGTTCTCAACGATATGCAAATACTTACAATGACAAGAACTTACCTGGACCCAAAGTTGAGTATGCATGAGGGAACTTTTAAGTCCATGGAGTTTGTATCCTGTGTTAGAGAAATGTCTGGGCCGCTAGCCTAAGCCATGCCTAATCATGGTGGAAACTTGCAACATCACCATAATGAGCTATCTATGAAGCATCCTCAATAAAAAGCTATGCATATGGTAAATAAAAAGATTGCTGAGATGCTCATTATCTGCTTGCCTTGTCATTTTGGTTATGGGAAAGCTCATGTACCATGTGCAAGGGGTACCCCGTTGGAGGTTCTCAATGATATGCAAATACTTACAATGACAAGAACTTACCTGGACCCAAAGTTGAGTATGCATGAGGAGTGGCCCTCATATTCAAGGGACATGAGATTGCCAACTTATATTTCATCAAGCATATACTCCATCCTTGTTCACTTTAACCTTAATCATCTCAAGATGCTTATTATACGGGCAATGAGGGCTCAAAGCTAGTAAGTACCATAATCTTTTAGAAGCTCTTTATGACTTGTAATCCCTGCTACCCTCTAAGAAGGGACCTTTATCCCACTTCCATGTTGAGTCAGTAAACCTACTTCCTCTCTGTCTCTAGCAAGCTTTTGAGTTGTTGTGTTTCAAGCATTCATATGGTGATTTATTCAATCATGTTCTTCATCTTCCTTGCTTGCATAAAACTCTTGTCTATTGAGTATTACTCTGAAAGCCTTCACTTGTGAAAAACCTTTTTGACCAAAGAGTGCTCCTGTTTTGAAATTTCTACAAAAAGTTTTTGTGAAACTGTTTGCCAGGTGTTCTCTGACCAAGAACAAGTTTCCCAATTCCAATTATGATTTATCTTTATGAATCTCTATTGTGACTGTTGTACTTGGTGGCAAGCTAAGTTATATAATGGTGAGTTGCTTTCTTCTATGAGTTGTGCAATGGTAAGTGTGATGCTTCTTGTTCGTATTATTTTATCGACACTTCACTCCATAAACCTATGGACATGTTTACTGAGCTCAGTTTTCGCTTGGGGACAAGCGAAGTCTAAGCTTGGGGGAGTTGATACGCCCAATTTGCATCACCATTCTTTATCATAATTTACCTCTATTCATTGATATTTGTCTTATTATGAGGTATTATTTATGGCTTTTCATCTGTTTATGCATGTTGGATGATTCTTGGAGGATGGACTGCCGGAGTCTAGATTCTGATGGAAAAGAAGGGGTTTCGGTGCAATTTCGCGAAGATCAGAAAAATACCAGAAAAATATGGAAACATATTATTTTACCAGAAGACGAAGGAAGCCAGGAGGAGCGAAGGGGGGTCGCAGGGGGCCCACACCCCCTAGGCGTGGGCCCACCTAAGGCCGCGCCTAGGGCAGGTGTGGCCCACCTGCCTGGCCTTCAACTCCGACCCTTCGCCTATATCTTACCTTCGGAACCCTAATACCAAGGGAGCGACCACAGATAGATTTCCGCCGCCTCTGGGGGCGGAAAACACCGAGAGAGAAAGATCTCTCCGGCAGACAGATTTCTGCTGGGGGAATTCCTTCCCGGAGAGGGGATACCGTCGCCATCAACACCGTCATCAAGCTAGGCTTCATCGGGATCATCATCATCATCCACACCATCATCTCCACCAGCACCATCATCACCACTCCGTCCCACTGTAACAATTGTGTTGGATATTGCTTAGTTCATTAGGGCAAACTTTCCAGGTGTTGATTACTATTGTAGTTGATGCTTGTGAGTGGAACCATTGGATTATTGTTTATGTTCAGATTGTTATCCATTATCATCTCATCTTTGATCTTGATCCATATGATGTCTTGTGAGTAGTTCGTTTAGTTCTTGAGGACATGGGAGAAGTTATGTTGTTAGTAGTGAATCTGTGATGAGTTATTATTCAATGGTCTAGTATTTAAGTTGTGGTGCTATTCTTCTAGTGGTGTTATGTGAAGGTCGACTACATGACACTTCACCATTTATGGGCCTAGGGGAATGCATTGTGTATTTGGCTACTAATTTTGGGGTTGCCGGAGTGACAGAAACCTGAACCCCCGTTAGGACACCTTTGCACAAGGGAGTGTAGGATCTTAGAGTTTAAGGCTGTGGTGAGATTTATATCTTAATACTTTCCTGTAGTTACAGATGTTTGAAGGGAGTTTTATCACAAGTATGTATTAGTACTAGGAAAGGCGGTATATTAGCAAAGGTGCACCCACACAACATTTACAAACACCAGAGAAGAGTACTCACCTATTTGAAACGAAAGCACTTGACAGAATTCCCAGGTGTCATCGAGAACGTTTGGTCATTATAAGTATTTCCACCGGCTTGTCCTTTGCTAATAAAGGATTGGGCCACTTGCTCCATTTGTTCGTTACTTCTGTTACTAGCTCTTTGTTTTGTTGCCTTGTCAGAAAACTACTGAAAATCCATTTTCTAAGTATTGACAGGGACTTCCTGCTCCATACCACTATTCAGCACCTTCTGATCCTCGTTGGGATTGACACTCCTATTTATCGAAAGTACTACGATACACCCCCTATACTTGTGGGTCATCAAAGGTTAGCACCAAACTATTTGGCTAGTATTGCTGCTATTGCAATACTTTACAGAAGTAGGTTCTAAGGCTAGATATGATATTTCTATCTAATCATAAACTTCGTCTTCACTTGTATTGATGTATATGTTCACTTCTTGGACTTTATTGAAGATCTTTAGCTTTTGATGATGTTTCCGGGAGCATAAGTTGCTGTAGACACCGTCTGTATTGGCTTCAGAATCTAGCAAGGGTTAAGAAGATATGTTGAGTACGAGCGTACTCACCAAGTTCACTAGAAAGAATTGTTTGATGCACTATATTTACAGCCCCAGGCCATAGGTCATAGGCAATACAGGTTTTTGTAAACATTTCTTCAAAGGTTGCTTTTATTCTGAAAATCTATGTCCGTCAGCCTTTACAGGTTTACCAGAACTTTCATGGAGTTCCTTTCCTGCCGCGTTCGCAGCTCCTTCCCGGAACATGGAGTAGCAGGTTATAGTTCTTACACTACAGAGGTGCGTCACTTTACCCATGAGAGATCAACTCTTTGTTGCACAACCGGGCAGCTTATTCCCGTCCACAATTACGTGATGTGGGGCCCAGAAGATGATCCAAGCCAATCACTGCCCCCTTCGCGACCCCGCATGTCTCCTTGGTGTACACCATGCCCACCCATTGAATTACAACAATGGTTAGTACAGACCGTTATATGTCAGAACTATCATGGGACGTTGAGGGTTCCCACCCATATGCTGCATATCCTCTATGAATTACCAATTAATGCACGCTATGAGGATAACAGCCATGGCCTGCACATCCGGCTACATGCGAGAGGAAGAAGATACAGCTGACTTCTCCGTCCCATTCCAAATCTCATGGTTAACGCGTGATATATGGCACAAGAATCACTGGCGACATTGGTTGTTAATTCCTAGATAATATGTTCCTTTACCAATGGAACTTTCATATTAGGCTATTACCTCATGGTAAATAACCTATAATCATATTATTAGGAAAATAGTGTTTTGTGACCTTTTTGTAATGCAGCTGATGACAACACTGGATTTGCAAAATACTTTTGCTGAAAATAATCAAAGGACATGAGCAAGTGTGAACTTGCCTTTTGAGATTGCAAGATTATGCACTCATGGTCTTCAAGACAACATAAGATCCCATATCTAAAATCAGCATCATTGGTCCGGTAAGGACTAATGTTTAAAGAAGCAGGATGCTATTATGCATAAGTAATGTAATATAATTTGGTAAGTTCGTATCCCCAGAATAATCGTTGATCTAGGGTTTGGAAACGGAAAGGGTTTCTTCAGAATGTGTTATACTTTTAGATAAGCTTCACACTTGTTCCTCTTATTAAGGCTGGTGAGGGTGTGTGAAACAATAGTAATTAAAATACCATACAGCCAATAAGGTATACAAATGAGGAATGCTACGCAATGCTGCTCATATAAGAATTGTTCTATCTTCAAACTTTACTTTACAATTAATGACATTTGTGAGGAACTTAGGTGTTAACAATCTTAAATATACAAATAAAGTTTAAAGCAATATGATTATGATTATTTGTCATCTATTGACTATGATTAAAGTCCTTTAGTTTAGTTGTTAAGAGTTGGAGATATTATCTTAAGATTTGTTGTTTGAAGTGGCAAAAAGAATAACATTTGAAGAAAAGGTTTCTTTACTAAGGTTTAAACAATCCTGATAGCTTTTAGAATATGATTGATAGAATGTGATTGATGTTTTTTGCGCTTGCTTGAATAGTTTGGATTTGAGATGCTTTACGTCTTAATTAAAATAGACCAAAGATAACTATAAAACACATAATAAAGTCTTTAGCATTATATTTAAAGTCTTGTAGACTAAAGTTAACTTTAAGAACATAGATGGACTTAAGGTGTACTGCTTATGATATTTGTACTTGTTCATTTTATAATGTTTCTTTAAAGTTACTTAAGAGTGATATTACTTTTATTTGAGTAGTGGTTTCTTAATATTATAATGGAATAAGAACATTTATCTCCTTATAAAAGTGTGGTTATGATTTCTGATCAAGGAAATAACATTACTTAACTACCGATAGATGGTCGCCGGCGACGATCTACGGCGCCCCAGCAAGAAAAACTAAATTAGTTCGAATCAGCGCGACATGCTGAACCCTAGAGCGGCGGCGCCGCCCTGAAATAGTTATCGGAGCCTCGGCTTCGACGAGCTCCGACAGTGACTTATAGTGCGGCGATGATTTACAATGAGATAACCCAATTGGGAAGTACTAGAGGGTTCAGGAACTCACCCTGATGATGATAGAGAGGTCGACGAGGATCGGCACGGTCGGAGGCGAGTACATGGTCAACTTCTCTCACAAACTCCGATGAAAGGGAACGATGAAATTCACACGCACCCGAGCTCCCCTTGTTCTATTTAGTGTACTAGGATGAAGAGGATGTCACGGCGGTTCTCCTCGACCAAGCCATGGACTCTGGGGTGACTCCTATCAACGGCGATGTGTGGATCGGGCGAGCTAGGGTTTCTGATAGAGGAGAAATTCGGGAGGAAGAGAGGAGATGGCGATGAGGACGAGACAGAAGGGTTTCGTGGCGTTCTTATCCTTCTCCGGTGTCGGCAGCGCTAATCTTGGCGCAGGTGCGGTGGCGGACGGCATCGTCGGCGTCCAGCGAGCTGCTTTGAGCTGGAGGAGGAAGACGACGACGATGCTTTTGCAGAAAAACCCCTCGCGACCCTTTCAACTCAACCCGTAGTCCCTCTTCGGTCCCACTGGTCAGCTAGAGATAAAGGTAAATGGCTGTCCTTGCTAGGCTGTTACTGGGCCTTAGTGTATTGCGCGTGAGCAGCAGATAGAAGGTTAGGAAATGGGCCTCGGGACAGATTCTAAGCTGAGTTGTTTATTTGATTTATTTCTTTTCAAAATCTGTTTACTTTTCTAGCTTTTGTATTTTAACAATTGTTTTGAATATTCCTTATAGAATTTTATTAGCGAAATACTTGCAGCAATAAATAAAATATATTTGGATTCTTTTAGTGAACCTTTGTTATATAAGGTTTATATTTTATTTATTACCTTTATTTAGATCCTTTTTCTGTTAATATTTGGTAGAGGTTTTTGTTATAAGTTTGATTACCTAAATAAACCATAGTTTATTAAGGAATGCATTACTATTAATTCATGAGATTTAATTCTTATCAACTTATCATTTAAGAAATTTTGATATAGTAATCCCTCTTATTATCTGACACATATAATTCTTCAGAACTAAAAATGGTTAGTGTTATTCTCATAGACTTAAAAATGGAAATAAAATGGTTGATCATACAAATGAAGTAGCTATTGAGTTTGATTATAGATTTAGGTTGAATGTTACCAAGAATTCCTAGCTTCTATACTTCATAAGTCTAGACTCCTAATTAAGGCATTCCTTTCCTAGATATTCTACTTCTTCATATACATCATCATGGGTTAACATGATGAGCTTTACTTCACAAGAATATTCTTATAAATACTTCCTCCTACTAAATCCATTAGATAGTTGCTTCTAACTCCCGTTATATATTTCCTTTATCCTTCATTACTAATATTACTCCAATCGATGTATCTACCAAAATCTACTTTCCTCAAGTGTCCAATATCCTGTAGTAGGAATAACTCAATGTTACTCTGACATTAACTTAATCATACTAGCTTATCCTTTACTTGCCTTAGTAACTCTTACACTAACTTCTTACTATACCATTGTGATTTGTCATGACTAACCTAGGATAACATATTCACACTAGCGTGTAGTTATGTTCTATCCACCAATGTCACTTATACATGATATAATCATTCACTCTAAATGACTTGAGCATAATCATTATAATACTTTGATCATATATGGCTTAGGTTTTCAATTGGCTAATCAAGGTTTTATCAATACAACACTACAGTTGTATTGTAATTATCCTCTTAATATCTTTACAAGCTTTAAGTGAATGTTATGATAAGGACAATAGTTGATAGATCAAAAATTGATGAGCTAAGAATTGGTATATCAATAATTGATTACTCAACATTGATATTCAACAGTTGATCCTTCAACATTGATTAACAACAGATACAAGGATCTGGTTCAATAGAGATGATAAAGATTTTTATGGAAAGAAAGATATATGGTGAATGGTCTTGACTTGATTTCCTTCCAACTCAACAAGTGATAAGGAATTAGTGTTAAAGAACTACCATGGTGATCATGGTAGAAATGGATGAGAATTTGATAAATCAATATCTTGGTTATTGGATTCTGGTTACTTGAGTTGTATTCTTAACTTGGTATTCATGGGTTGTGTAATGAATACTAGGATATAATCTCTAAAAGATCAGGTATCAATCATTAAGTGAAATGTTGTGGTTTAGTTTTACTGCATTTGATCTACCCTTAGATCAAATCATGTTTACCCAAAATAAGGTTTTAGCAAAGGTCATATTGAAACTTATCGTAGTCAACTTGATGAGCTACTTCAATTCCATCAAGTTAAGATAAGCTTCAATCACTTTGACAAGCTTTGTTCAAAAGCGCGAAAATTATTCAGATTTTCTATGCATGAATGCAATGCACACATCTGAGTTCAACTTATTTCTAAGCTCTAATGTTGGGTTGTTACAGAATCTCCCCCTTAAAATAAACTTTGTCCTCGAAGTTCGTATACTCTCACGTTTCGGAATGAGGAATTGACTTGTGTTGGTTACGCCATTTCTCAACTCCATGGTAACCTCAGATGGAAATAATTGTAGTATTCCATATCCAGATCCTTTTCTTAAATTCTCATCATACTTCAACAATCTTCAACTTGTTGTCTCCAATTCTCCAAAGTTCCTTTTACTTCAGTCCCTTAGGAATATGTCCTTATTATAGAATTCTTTAATTGGTGTCTCTTATCTAGTTCATTTCCCTGATTAGGTATCCTAATCCAACCCCTTTACTTAATCATTGAACTTCTTTATTATACTTTGTAAGGTCTAGTAAGTCTCACTAAAACAAGATTTTATATTTTTATTAGTCCATAGTTAAGGCCAAAAGACTAATCTTTTATTTATCCTTATATGGTTTGTACTGGTAGTCCTTCCGAAGATTGGTGTTGAACACATTTAGTTCATACCCATAGGAATTTCTTGTTCCACTATACATGACCAATTAGATGTCATGTATCACCTTTTAAGGACCACTTAAGAGTTGTCTCCTCTAGCATTAGTCTATTAAGATTAATCTATTGTATCACCTTTAAGCTTTTACCTTATCAAACTTTATAAAACCTTTTGTTATTACCTTAAGTTTTTCTTAAACTTCCTTTTATTAATTAGCTTAAGGTTTGAGTCCTACTATCTTGAATTAACTTTGATCTTTCATCCACACATAGTTCTAAAAGTACTTTTACAATAATGACTTCTTTTAACCTCCTAGTTTAGTACTTATTCTTTTTCAACCTTCATCCGAAGGATCATATAGCAATACTTCCATTATATGGTTTAATCTCCCCCTTGGGGTTTACTAATGGTCCCTAAAATGCTTATATAATATCCATTGGCTTTATAACTCATATGTTGGTCTCTGTTCAACTTACTCTCTACCTATTTATGGTTTCACGAAAGAGTTTACGGTGTACCCACACAATTGTGGATCTCCGAAGTGAATCTACCAACATTACTTGGCTTACCTCTTGTTTGGACATTCTATCTTTGGTAGAGTTGATTTCGCGAGACATCTCGAAAGACGGTCGCCTTAATTTTTATACTTCTTTACGTCCTTTATAATTTAGGCCAAGTTTTATGATCTTTATGCAACAACTAAGATGATTTGGTTAACTATGTAAACCAAACACCAGATGCGGACAAGATACCGGCTATGGATCAAGTACCAGCTACGGATCATACTAGGGTGTATGTATTACCCTACGGTTTCTGACCTATTACTGATATTCTCTCTAAATTGCGAGAGATTGAATACCATTTTGTTCCAAAACTTCATGAATATAGTGTAAGTACTTTGTTATCCTCTTAACAACACCACCTATTTCGGGTGAACTTAATTTCACCACTTCTTCTTGCTTCACTCTTCATGTAAGTCTCCATCTAGATCTTCGGAACTCGTAACTCCCTTACACGAATTCCCATTCCTATCTAGATCTATAATATTAAGTACTACTGGATGCTGCAACATGCATTTGCACACCAAGTCAAACTTTATGCATAGATCTAGTCAATCAAGAAGATTCAAGAAAATCCAAAAGTAGATAAACAACAAAAACAAAACATATACCATGTATTATACATAGGTTTTAGATAATTTACAGATGAACTGAACCTTCCGACGGTTTACCTCTCCTATACATTACACAACTATCTTACAAGAACTTCTTGTTCCTGTGAGTATATCCTCACTTATTTCAGCAAACCTCTCAAACTACAATACGCATTACCCTCTATGTACATTATTCAAGCACTCTTTCCAACGGACTTCATTCCATTCTTACTTTCATCTTCTTCTATTGCTTCCTGGAGTTACGTCCATGATAACGTGAAGTCCTACGACTGCCTTCTGGAGCGTAAGAGCATCCAGGAGGTGATTATTCTTGATTAGAAGTACCTAGACTGAGATTAGTCATTGAAAAATGACTGGGTTGGCATAATTTTCTGCAGAATATTCATGTGTCTCCTTCAATGCTTCCTTAAAGTAAGATAGTTCCTTCGCCTTTTCTTGGATCCATTCATACATATTGGTATAGTAACTACCGGAATATTCCTCTAAGTTGATTGGATTGGTATTACCCCCATACGGTCTATAAGGCTCTCTAAGGTTATAGTTGGTTTCTTCTCCGATACCTGTATCACAAGGTATAGGATTTCCTATAGTTCCATCCTTAGATTCTACTCCCCATTCATAATAGTCCTTCACAGGATTATTTGGAATGGCTCCTTCCCAAACTTTCTATTTGCATGTATACTTTGTCCATGGATCTTCAGGTGACTGGGGTTTATTTTGGTAGTAGGCGTAGGTTTCTGACTGTGGATCGTCGAATTCGATTTCTTCATGCATTTCACCTGAAAAGGTGTTTCTGGGATGCCTAGCTTCTTTATCTAACTTCTTTCTACGTGTCATTGCTTTGATAGTATCAGTAAAATCGGCAATGACTGTATCTATCTCCTGAACTAGTACTTGGTGAGTGTTATGGTAAGTGTTTAGTAAAGACCGATAACGATCCATATACTCTACGTCTAGAGTAGGTTCAGTTTGGACCAGAGTAGAGTGATCTAGATTATGCTCCATACTTTAGGTTTCATGGGGTATAACGGTGTGAGTACTACCTTCTAGAGCTTGGGATTTATGTTCTCGGATCATGGTTATGGCTGCTGTTACTGCAATCTGATATGCATATGTCATGCACCTTGCCTCTCCTGATGGCATTTCTCCATTGAGTCCTAACTTCTTGGGTAGCATGATCATGACACGGTACTTAGCTAATACCTTCCCATCATAGTAACTGTAAATCTTGACCAAAAGTCTTGATTCACAATCCAGACTCCATAGAAGTTGTCGGAGAGTGTTTGTCCAATCCCCTCCATAGTCATTTAACGTCATGTTCATCACTTGAACATTCCGAGGTGGATATCGAGGTGCCCTGTAGAACTGTAGATAAGAAATTATCGTCAGTCACATAGAGTTAAAACTCTTGGTAATGATTGGAATTGCAATCATACTAAAGAATTATCGCACAAGCAACATGACATGACTATTCTCAGTTGAATATCCATCATATCACTAGATAACTCTTTATTATTGCGGGTATCTTTCCTACAGGTTCTACCCATTTACTAGGTTTCCAACCTAAGGTCAAAGCATATTCTCTGATACCAGCTGCGGTGACCCAACATACCACTGCGTGATGTAGTATACTATAGTTGTTGACATAACACCAATGAAACACCGTTCACTAGTATTACATCCCTCAGAGTGGTACAACAGAAACACAACAGGTCCAAGACATGACTAAAGGTTACAACTTAACTCTTTACAAAAGATCCAGAGAACACTCAAGGTTAAAGAGAGAGAAAGAAACTTCTTACAAAGAAGAATCAGAAATAATCAACTCATAACTATTATGCTAATAAGGTTAGCACCAAACTATTTGGCTGGTATTGCTACTATTGCAATACTCTACAAAAGTAGGTTCTAAGTCTAGAGATTATATTTCAATCTAATCATCAACTTCGTCTTCACTTGTATTGATGTATATGTTGACTTCCTGGACTTTATTAAAGAGCTTTAGCTTTTGATGATGTTTACGGGAGCATAATTGATGTAGACGTCGTCTGTATTGGCTTCAGAATCTAGCAAGGGTTAAGAAGATACGTTGAGTACGAGCGTACTCAGCAAGTTCACTACAAAGAATTTTTTGATGCACTATATTTACAGCCCCAGACCATAGGTCGTAGGCAATGCAGGTTTTCGGAAACATTTCTTCAAAGGTTGCTTTTATTATGAAAAGCTATGTCCGTCAGCCTTCACAGGTTTACCAAAACTTTCATGGAGTTCCTTTCCTGCCGCGTTTGCAGCTCCTTCCCAGAACAGGGAGTAACAAGTTACAGTTTTTACACTCTGCATAGGTGCATCACTTTACCCATGAGAGATTAACTCTTTGTTGCACAACCGGGCCGCTTATTCCCGTCCACAATTCTGTGATGTGGGGCCCAGAACATGATCCGAGCCAATCACTGCCCCCTTCGCAACCCCGCATGTCTCCTTGGTGTACACCATGCCCACCCATTGAATTACGGCAATGGTTAGTACAGACCGTTAGATGCCACAACTATCGTGGGACGTTCAGGGTTCCCACCCATATGCTGCATATCCTCTACAAATTACCAATTAATGCATGCTACGAGGATAACAGCCACGACCTGCACATCCGGCTACATGGGAGAGGAAGAAGATACAGCTGACTTCTCCGTCTCATTCCAAATCTCATGGTTAACGCGTGATATATGGTGCAAGAATCACTGGTGACATTGGTTGTTAAGTCCTAGATAATATGTTCCTTTACCACCGGAACTTTCATATTAGGATATTACCTCATGGTAAATAACCTATAATCATATTATTAGGAAAATAGTGTTTTTTGACCTTTTTGTAATGCAGGTGATGACAACACTGGATTTGCAAAATAATTTACTAAAAATAATCAAAGGACATGAGCAAGTGTGAACTTGCCTTTTGTGATTGCAAGATTATGCACTCACGGTCTTCAAGACAACATAAGATCCAATATCTGAAATCAGCATCATTGGTCCGGTCAGGACTAATGTTTAAAGAAGCAGGATGCTATTATGCATAAGTAATGTAATGCAATTTGGTAAGTTCGTATCCCCAGAATAATCGTTGATCTAGGGTTTGTAAACTGGAAAAGGTTTCTTCAGAATGTGTTATACTTTTAGATAAGCTTCACACTTGTGCTTCTTATTAAGGTTGGTGAGGGTGTGTGAAACAATGGGTAATTAAAATACCATACAGCCAATAAGGTATACAAATGAGGAATGCTATGCAAGGCTGCTCATATAAGAATTGTTCTATCTTCAAACTTTACTTTACAATTAATGACATTTATGAGGAACTTAGGTGTTAACAATCTTAAATATACAAATAAAGTTTAAAGCAATATGATTATTTGTCATTTGTTGACTATGATGAAAGTCCTTGAGTTTAGTTGTTAAGAGTTGGAGATATTATCTTAAGATTTGTTGTTTGAAGTGGCAAAAAGAATAACATTTGAAGAAAAGGTTTCTTTACTAAGGTTTAAACAATCCTGATAGCTTTTAGAATATGATTGATAGAATGTAATTGATGTTGTTTGCGCTTGCTTGAATAGTTTGGATTTGAGATGCTTTACGTCTTAATTAAAATAGACCAAATTTAACTATAAAACACATAATAAAGTCTTTAGAATTATATTTAAAGTCTTGTAGACTAAAGTTAATTTTAAGAACATAGATGGACTTAAGGTGTAATGCGTATGATATTTGTACTTGTTCATTTGATAATGTTTCTTTAAAGTTACTTAAGAGTGATATTACTTTTATTTGAGTAGTGGTTTCATAATATTATAATGGAATAAGAACATTTATCTCCTTATAAAAGTGTGGTTATGATTTGTGATCAAGGAAATAACATTACTTAAATACTTATGAATTCACTATATGCGGTGACCCAGCATACCACTGCATGATGTAGTATACTATAGTCATTGACATAACACCAATGAAACACCATTCACTAGTATTACATCCCTCAGAATGGCACAACAGAAACACAGCGGGTCCAATACATGGCTAAAGGTTACAACTCACTCTTTACACAATATATCCAGAGAACACTCTAGGTTAAATAGAGAGAAAGAACTTCTTACGAAGAAGAATCAAAGATAAATAACTCAATACTATTGTACTATTAAAACTAGTATTTAATGAAGGAATTGGCATTGCTTCTATTGCAATGCACTACAAAGATAAGTTCTTTGGCTTGAGATTATATTCCTATCTAATCAGTAACTTCGTCTCCACTTGAGTGATGTATATTTTGCCTTCTTTGAGTTCATTGAAGAGCTTTAGGTATTGATGATTCCTGGAGCATAACTTGGTGTAGACAGCGCCTTAATGGATTCAGAATCTAGCAAGAGTTAAGAAGATACTTTGAGTACGAGCGTACTCAGCAAATTCACTAGAAAATGAGTGTTTGATGCACTATAACTACAGCCACAAACCGTAGGTCGTAGGCAATGCAAGTTCTCATAAACATTTCTTTAAAGGTTGCTTTTATTCTGAAAAGCTATGTCCGTCAGCCTTCACGGGTTTACCAGAACTTTCAGGGAGTTCCTTTCCCATCGCGTTCGCAGCTCCTTCCCGAAACAGGGAGTAACAAGTTACAGTTCTTACACTCTGCAGAGGTGCATCACTTTACCCATGAGAGATCAACTCTTTATTGCACAACGGGGCAGCTTATTCCCGTCCACAATTCCTTGATGTGGGGCCCAGAAGATGATCCAAGCCAATCACTGCCCCCTTCGCGACCTCGCATGCATCCTTGGTGTACACCATGCCCACATATTGGATTAAGGCAATGGTCTGTACAAACCGTTAGATGGCAGAACTATCGTGGGACGAAGAGGGTTCCCACCCATATGCTGCATATCCTCTACGAATTACCAATTAATATGCATGCTTCGAGGATAACAGCCACGACCTGCACATCCGGCTTCATGCGAGAGGAAGAAGATACAGCTGACTTCTCCGTCCCATTCCAAATCTCATGGTCAACGCGTAATATACGGCGCAAGAATCACTGGCGACATTGGTTGTTAAGTCCTAGGTGATATAGTTCTGAACAGTGGTATTCTAGCTGTCAGATTTAATAGATTAGTTGATCACCCTGGATCAGTAACCAACAGTTCACATTATTATTGAAAATAGCTTTTTTAGACCTTTTTTAAATGCAGGTGATAACAACATTGGATTTGTAAAATACTTTACAGAAAATAAACAAAGGACATGAGCAAGTGTGAACTTGCCTTTTGTGATTGCAAGATTATGCACTCACGGTCTTCGAGTCAGTATAAAATCCAAAATCTGAAATCAGCATCATTGGTCCGGTAAGGACTAATGTTTAAAGAAGCAATATGCGTTTATGCATAAGTAATGTGATGCACGTTCTAAGCGCAAATCCCAGGAATAATGTTGTCCTAGGGTTTGGATTCCAGTGGTTACTTTGGAATGTGTGGTCCTTTTAGATAAGTTTCACATTTGTGCTTCTATTAGAGCTTATAAGTGGTTGTGAGCAACACATATGTAGTAGTAAAATATATATACTTATGACATACTAGTCAAAATTGCTTATATAAGAGTTCTTGTTTAAAGTGGCAAAAAGAATAACCTTCGAAGAAAAGGTTTTTCTTCTAAGGTCTATACAAACTCTATGGTTAGTTAGTAGCGATTGATGTTATTGGTTTGCTTAAATGGTTTGGCTTGAGTTGCTTTATAACTTAATTAATTCAGACCAAAGTTAACTATAAAACATATAATAATGTTTATAGTGTTGTATTAAGATTCTGTAGACTAAAGTTAACTTTAAAAAAAAGATAGTTTGAAAGTATAAGTCTTATGATATTTGTACTTTGTGTATCTGGAATGTTTTCTTTAAGTTATTTAAGAATGGTTATTCTTTTACTTGGTGTAATGGTTTCTTGATTCTTTAATAGAGTAGTATCATTTATCTTTTATAAAGGAGTGGTTGTGGTTTTATAAACCAAAATATAATATTGCTTCACTACTAATGGATTTATTATAATGTTGGAGTAGTTTTTGTAATCTGGAAGTTAACATGGATGGAAAGGATCTGATTTATTCACAAAGTGTTCTTTAAGGTTTTTATTATGAATTGAAATACTTTGAGAATATAATCTTCATTTAGGGTTGATGATAATTTAATAAAAAGATATTTATAATGTTTTAAACCATTTAATCTTCATTTTATTAATATTTAAGACTAATACTATTTATTAAACTTAATTTACTCATTAATAAATTTTATTTATCCTTATATGAATGAAGTAAATAAGTTTAAATTTGAGTTATTAAAATATTTAATTTTTATTTAACTCAAAAGTAGAATATTAGATTTTTAACATGTAGATATTATTTTTGTGATTTATAAATAATAAGATATGATTTTTATAATTCTTATTACTTTATAATTACTTAATAGATAATAAATATTTAATTAAGTGAAATAATAATACATGATTATAGTTTTAAATTAGAATTCTTATTTTATTTAAGATTACTGGTATTTTATTTATATTATTAACATTTATCATTAAAAAATATGAATTATCAAAGTTTTATTACTCATAAAACACTTACTAAATAATATTTATTTAAATAATTATCATAATAATATTTCATAATAGTTTTAAGTTGTAGATTTTATTTTTCTGAAAATTTTCATATATTATACATATTTTTCTGAATTATACTCAAAAGTTATTAATTAAACAAGATTTAATGATTTATTTGATTTCTGGAATTTATTAATTAAATTATAACATCCTATTTATTTCTTAACAGAAAATACTTTTTACACCACACCTAGATCTATCCCTAGTCACTGACCCGTGGGCCATGGTCCACCTCAGCTCTCAGGTTTAGAAAATGTATTTGTTACTGGCTCTCTCTACTCTCAGTCGATGACACATGGGCCCAAGGCCATGTCACCAGCCACGCGAGCAAAGACTGGTCAAACGATCTGACGTGGTTCAACCATGAGGTGAGCATGACGCAGCGATGGCGTCAGCACCACCAACACCGTCGGTGAGTGGTCACCGACGATGATCTACGACGCCCTAGCAAGTGAAATAAGCCTAGTTCGAATCAGGGCAACCTACTGAACCTAAAAGTGGCGACGCCGCTCGGAAATGGTCATCGGAGCCTCAGCTCCGACGCGCTCCGACGGTGGCATACGGTGAAACGGCGATTTACCACGAGATCAAGCGATTCAAGGATGCTGGAAGGTTCAGGGACTCACCCAGATGATGATAGAGTGGTCGGCGAGGACAGGCGCGGTCAGAAACGAGCTCCCCGACGAGGATTCTGACGAACTACTGCGAAGAGGAACGGCAAAATTCACCCGCTCCAGTGCTCCCCTTGATGTAAGATTCTACCGAGAGGATCTACAGAGGACGGCGCTTCTCCATGGCTGCTCAGAATGGTGTGGGGAAATGTGATTCAATGGTGAGGGGTGGCTTCGGTGAGCTAGGGTTTCGGTCCCATTCGTATCTGAGAGGATAAGGAGGAATTGGGGATAGGGATTGAGGTAGGGCATCGCGATGGCCTTCTTATCCCTCTCTGGAATGACGGCGAGCATCTTGGCGCACGGTTGACGACGACGGCATCAAGCGGCAGAGAGCTCCGCCAGCGAGCTGTCTGTGTGTGACGATGACGATGATGGCTGTTTTGCGGATAACCCCCTAACTATTCTTTCAGCTCAACCCGTGGTCCTCTCCTGACCCCACTTGTCAGTCACAGATAGAAAAGAACTGGGATGGTTACTAGGCTGTTGTGGGCTGCACAGGGGTATCAGATAGGTGTAGGGTGTTGGGCCACGGCCAGGTAGTGTTTTTATTTGTTTTATCCTTTATCTATTTTCTGTTTTCTTATTCAGATTTGAATTTGATTTATATTTTGAACCTTTCTTTGTAGGATTTATTTGCTAGATATTTGCAATAATACTAAAATATATTTGGTATCATTTGTGAACTTTTATTATATAATCTTTTTATATTTCTTTTATTTGCTCTATATGAACCCCTTTTAATAATTTTTAGAAACTTTTCTTATTATTTTACTCTCCACTTTTAATTATGGATTTCTAAATGATATATTCTTATTTGTTTATAAACTTAACTCTAGTTGGCTCATAGTTTGAATAGAAACTTTCTTATGTATAATGATCCTATACCATTATTTGATGCATGAAATATAAAAGACATTGATATGGTTATTACTACTCCCATTAATTTGGAAAATGGCAATGTATATATTCTATTGTGATAAACAAAGAAGTTTAAGGTTTTGAATTATGAATATTTACCCTGGGGTTTAGGGTTTTTAATATACTTAGATTCCTTTATAGATATGAGTAAAGAATTAATAACTAAGCATATTGTCTTCTGTTTGTGATATTTGATGACATCACCTTTTATAATAAAAAGTTATAATTAGAATGTTTTATAAAAAGGAATTGGTAAACATATGCTTATAGGATTTGCTATAGGAGAATATTCCTATGAAGTGATATGGACATAAGATGATAGATCAATAACATGAAATGGATATTCTACTTGGTTTGGGATTTAGAATTGATTGTTTACCAAGAATAAATAGAAGAGTAATTTATAACATATAATTATATTTCACATTCCTGGATTTCTAATTAAGGAATTCCTTTCCTAGATATAATACTTCTCTCTATCCATCATCATGGTTAGTATGATGAGCTTTACTCATTTAAATCTTCTTATTCATATATCATTCTTCTAAACTCATGGATGAATCCAATTAGTTCGATATTAAAGCATTTTATAATTTTCTTATATCTTTGCTTGATTATACCCACTATTCTACTATTGAAAATATTCAATCCAACAAGTAGTTCTTTCAAATTCCACTCATAACATTTCTTAACCTTCCATCACTAATATTTATCTGATAGTTGTATGCATCCAACTACCCTTCTCTAAAGTTGACTATCCTTTAGGACAAAGAAAACTACTTCTATAACTTCATACTATACTTTTTTTAATTGGATCATATTTTGTTATATTCACTCTAATAACTCATACACCAATCTTATACTATATTATTGTGACTTGGAATATTTAACCTAGGATAATATATCTATACTAGGGTTCATTAATATTCTGTTCCCAATGTCACTTATACATGATATAAGCATTCCTTCTTGGTGAATCTAGCATGGTTGTTATAATCTTTTGATCCATTTGGTTTAGGTTTCCAGTTGACTAAACAAGGCTCCATCAATACAACATTTCAGTTGTATTATAATTATCTTCTGTTTAGCTCTCTTGGATTAAGAGATATAATTCATTAACTATACCTACTTGATCCATTAGGACTACTCCTGGCAACTATCTCCAGACCTCATCCTTGTAATCTTCTTTTCTATCAAGGAGGAATTTAACTCCATCAACTATCCTATTGATTTGATTCTTTGCAATCATTCTTATCAAATAAATGTTATCTGAAACTAGCATCACTATTCACCTCTTCTTGGTTTTTTCTTTGTAGATACTTATTTGTAAATTGTGTTATGATCAAATACTTGTTAGGTTGAGAATGGGTGAGCAATAGTTGATTTCTCAACATTGATAAACAACAAACATGGAAATATAACTCAACAGAGATGATAAGGATTGATATGGAAATAAAGATATATATGGTGAATGATCTAAACTTAGATTCTTTCCAACTCAATCTTACTTAAGCAGTAGGGTTAAATATTACCATGATACTCATGATGTATGCAGATGAGATTAAGATATAGTTGTTACATTCTTATTATTTGTGTTATATACTTAACTTGGTACTTATGGGTGATTATAATGAATACTATAATATGATCACCTAATGATCAAATATAATTCACATTGTATTAAGGTTTAACTTATAGTACATTTGATCTACCCTTAGATCAAATCTCCCTTACCCAAAATAAGGTTTTAGCAAAGGTCTTATTGAAACTTATCGCAGTCAACTTGATGATCTACTTCAGTTCCATCAAGCTAAGAGAAGCTTCATTCAATTTGACAAGTTCTGTTTTAAAAGCGCGAAAATTATTCGGATTTTCTATGCATGAATGTAATGCACACATCTGGGTTCAGCTTATTTCTAAGCTCTAATGCTGGGATGTTACAGACTCTCCCCCTTAAAATAAACTTCGTCCTCGAAGTTCACAAACTCTCACGTTTCGGAGTAATAAATTGTTTTGTAGTGGTTGCTACATTTTCCACTCCATGATGACCTCAAATGTAATTAATTGTAGTATTCCATAACTTGATTAGATCTCATAATCCAAATCTTTTTATTTTATTATCAAACTTTATTACTATTTTAAGTATAGTTTAGGGGTTCTTACTAAAATTTTTTTTACGTTTCTATATACCCGTGTTAGTAGTCAAAAGACTATCTTTCTATTCCTGTCATAGTATAGTTGATACTGGTACTCCTTCCAAGATTGGATTTGAAGTCATTTCGTCCATAACTATTGGAATTTCTTATTCTCTTTCCATGTCCCAGTGGAGGTTCTCTATTACTTCTTAAAGACCACTTAAGAGTTGTTTCTTCTAGAATTAGTCGGTTAGGACTAACCTTTTATCACCTTCAAGCTTTTACCTTATTAAGTTTTAAATAATCTTTCATTATTACCTATAGTACTTCTTCAACTTTCATTTATAAGGTTTGCTCTCCCCCTTAGGGTTTACTAATAGTCTTTAATTTGTCTATATAATATTTATTTTCTTTATAACTAGAATGTTGGTCTCTATTCAGTTTATAATTTACCTAATTAAGGTCTGATGAAAGATTGTACGGTGTATCCACACAATTGTGGATCTCCGAAACAAATCTTTCAGGATTATATGTCTACTTACTTTTGGACATTTTTGCTTGGATAAGTTTGACCTTGTGAAGCATCTCGAGAGACGATCGCTGATGGGGATATGCCTACCGGGGTATACCCAGTAGGACGTTTCCTACTGGCCCAAGCATCAGCGAGTGGGCCTGCAGGACGGCGACTGGATCAAGACTTGGCGTGGACTCAAGCAACTGGAAGCTGAAGGCCCAGAAGCGTAGCTAGGCCCAGTCGGACTAGGTCATAGAATCTCCGAATCCTTAACTAATTCGGTTGTGATCTGTAAACCCTAGCGAGGTGAGTCTATATAAACCTCCCTAGGGGACGCATAGAGGACATGTTCCATCATATACCCTAGCGACTCGCCGCCTAGCCGCCGAGCTCGCCCCATTGTACTCTCACCAGAATACAATCTAGCAGGAGTAGGTATTTACCCTCCGGGGGGCCGAACCTGGGTAAACCCTTGTGTCTCAGCCCTCATCTCGCACCGCAGATGGCTGGCCGCCCTTGTCCCATGTTCTACTACTCGCTGCCGATTGCAGCATCTGCCGTGGTCATTCCCACGATAGTGGCACCCACCGTGGGGCCAGGCCGGTCAGGCTGGTGTTCTGCGGCGAGATCCAATCTGCCCATCAACGAGTCGATCGCCATCGGCCGCATGATCGCGATCGGCGAGATGCTCCAAATCTTGCCGAGCAACTACGTCCCGGCGGCGCGACCCGTCACGCATAGCATGATCCTGCCGGTCGGCACGAGCAGCCTCTTCGTCGGTCTCATCGACGTCATCACCTCGGAGGACTCGGCTCGCATCCGCGAGTCGCCGCCACGCGACCGGCTCTCTGAGAGCCAAGTCCGCACGATCCACCGCCTCGCCTCCGAGTACGACTCGGCCCATAGCAACGTGGCCGAAACCACCGCGCCCGCGGATGACGCGGCCCTCAATGACGACGCCGATTCGGCGACCCCGGCGTCACTCGCCGGATCCATTGTCGCCGCGTCACCCACGGGCTCCATCACCCAGGTCTCCAACATCGGAGACTTCGAGGATCCCTCCATCCTCAGGATCTTCGACTTCGATTCCGGGTCTGAGAACTCCGCCGACCTCCGCGACGGAACCGGCCGCCACGCCATGACCTACATGGCAACTGGTGCCGACCCACCAGAAGACCCATTCTCCACGCCGATCCCTCCAAACACGACGGCCACGGAGGTCGAGGAACTCCGCCAGAAGCTGGCAGAGGCAGTCCGCAAGGAACAAGCCGAGCGCGAAAAATTTCGCCTCGAGCAGGTGACAGCGCAGGAGCTGTCGCGCTACCACCAACTCCGAATCAGGTCGCGCATGAACCCCACCGTCCAGGGGCGCGCCCTGAATTTTGACGACGAGAACGACCGGGCCCGCGCGGCCGAGCGCGCGATCTGCGAGAACGCGCCGCCAGGAGGAAGCACTCGGCCCGCACCAGGAGCAACGGCCAATGGCGCCCCGCCACCACCCAACCGCCCACCCCCAGGGACCAGCCAAGGATCGTGGTCTCCTCATGGGAGCGAGACACGAATGGCCTACCATTGTTCTCCACCCCAATGGACAACCTCGTCGCGGGCCGAGCAGCAGTCGACAACATTGCATCCACTAGGGAAGGCGCCCTGCAGATCCAATACGCCAAGGCTCTGCTTGCCAAAGCGGTCGAGCAACAAAACGCAGGCGTCGACTCACAGGGTTGGATGTACTCGCGTTCATCGGGCAGCAGAGCGGCCTCAAGCGGCCGCCCCATGGCGGCGAACACACTCAACTGCCCGCCACTCGAACCCCTACAGCTCCAACACCGACCCGCGAACGCGGCACTCTCCACCAACGACCCTAGGCCGGCGACCAACTTCATCGCCACCAACGGACAACCCGTCGACGCCCGCACCCACATCATGAACAACCAGAGCTGGCGCGCACGCCAGCCTGACGACCTGCGGCACACCCTCACCAACCACCGCGACGGTGAACCGAGGGGGTCGCTGAGCCGCATCGGGCCCCAGTGCTTTAGATCGATGATTCGAGGCGAAAGATACTCGGCGAACTTCAAAGCGCCGAAGGAAATAGAGAAGTATGACCCCTCGTATGATCCCTCCGTATGGCTGGATACCTACCTCATGGCGATGGGGATCGCAGGCCACACCGACCTACTAGCCACCCGCTACCTCCCCCTGATGATAGAGGGGGCGTGCAGGCAGTGGATTAACACCCTTCCCGCGGATAGCATCGACTCCTGGGAGGAGATGCGCGAGGCCTTCGTCAGGCACTTCGAGGGTTCATACACCCGCGCCACCACCATCGAGGACCTGGAACGGTGTGTCCAGGGACCCCGCGAGTCGACCCGCAGCTGGGTCCAATGGTGGCAAGATCTGTGGTACAACGCGGTCGGAATCCACCCAGACACCGCGATCCACTGCTTCAAGACCTCGTGCCGCTATGAGCCCCTGGTCACCAAGCTCAAACGAGCGTACCGCACACTCGACAACATACCAGACCTCCTGGAGATCACAAAAAGGTACGCGGAGGAGGACCCAAACCAAGAAACCGACGATGAGTCAGGAGGACACCGCCGCACGAGCGGCCATGACAACGGGAGACGACCCGACTTATGCTACAACAACACTCGCCTCACTGGCAAGCGCCGTAGTGACGGGCGAGTCGACTTCGTCGCCAACGCTGGATACGCGCAGCGCGAGCCCAAGAACTTCCGCCGCGACGGGGGACAAAGCCGCGACGGTGGCAACTACAAGGCGAAGCCGAGGTTTGACCCCGCGGCCCTTCTTAACCAACCTTGTGTATTTCACAGCAGGGAAGGAAAACCCACCACGCACACGACCGCCGACTGCCACTCTCTCAAGGAGATCGAGAAGGCACGGCGCGCGCGGGAAGACCCCGACAACAACCCGCCAAACGGCGGAAAATTCGGTAGCGTCACCGGCTCGCTCCACACCTTCACAGGCTTCAACACGAAGCGCAAGAAGAAGGTCATCGCCCGCGCTGTCGCCGTCAACGTGGTGGTCCAGATAGATATCCCCCAGTTCCTCAACTGGTCTGAGCAACCAATCACTTGGAGCCGCGCGGACCACTCGCCACGGATCGAGTATCTGGGCCGAGTCGCCCTGGTGGGCAAGCCCAAGGTGGGAGACTACTGGCTCCCCAAAACATTGATGGACGGCGGCAGCTCCATCAACATCCTGTACCTAGACACCTTCAGGCGACTGCGGCTCCCGCAGTCGATGATCGAGACGACCTACACCACGTTCCACGGCATCGTCCCCGGTCGGAAGGCGTACCCGATCGGCAAGGTGACGCTGCCAGTCACCTTCGGCACATCGGCAAACTTCCGCAGCGAGCGGATCGTCTTCGAGCTGGTTCCCTTCGACAGCCCCTACCACTGCGTCCTGGGGCGCCAGGCGTTCGCCAAGTTCATGGTAGCACCCCACTGCACGTACAACGTGATGAAGCTACCCGGGCCATGCGGCGTCATCACCATCCACGGCGACCCCGACATGGCCGTCGAGTGCGAGGCCAAAGGAGCCGAATTGCCGAAGCCGTCATCGCGGCAGAGGCCAACCGCGCCGATGAGCTCTCCAAGTACGCAAGCGGGGTCAACAACGACGACCCCACCATACTCAAGAAGCCCAACTCAGAGGGTGGCAATTCCACCGCCTTTGAGGCAACGACGCATACCCGCACCGTCGAGCTGGTTTCAGGCGACTCCAGCCAGACGGTGACGATCGGGACGGGCATGAGCCTAGCATAGGAAGGCATGCTCATCGAGTTCCTCCGTGAGAAGAGGGACATCTTCGCATGGAAACCATCCGACATGCCTAGTGTCCCGAGGGAACTCGCTGAGCACAAACTCAACGCTGACCCCAAAGTGCGACCTGTCAAGCAGTCGCTGCGGCCCTTCAATGAAGAGCGCCGCCGAGCCATCGCCGAGGAGGTGCAGTGTCTACTCGTTGCAGGCTTCATCCGGACAATCAAGTACTCCAAGTGGCTGGCAAACCCATTCCTAGTCGAGAAGAAAAACGGGACCTGGAGGATGTGTATCGATTACACAAACTTAAACAGCGCCTGCCCGAAGGAGCAATTCGTCCTCTCGCGGATCGACCAAATCATCGATTCCACCGCGGGCTCGGAATCACTATGCTTCCTCGACGCCTACTCTGGGTACAACCAGATCAAAATGGCCGTCGAGGACGAAGAGAAGACGGCGTTCTTCACGCCATTCGGAGCCTTCTGCTACACTGCCATGACCTTCGGCCTCAAGAACGCCGGGGCGACCTACCAGCGGTGCATGCAGGAGTGCCTTGCGAGCCAAATTGGCCGCAATATACACGTCTACATCGACGACGTGGTGGTAAAGTCCGCTCGCCACAACGACCTACTCGCCGACCTGGCGGAAACATTCGCGAACCTGCGGAAATACAAGATAAAGCTAAACCCAGGGAAGTGCACCTTCGATGTGCCAACTGGACAGCTACTGGGATACGTCGTCTCCAAGCGCGGAATTGAAGCGAACCCCGCCAAGATCAACACGATCGCTCGCCTCGGCAGACCCGAGTGCCTGCGCGACGTCCAGAAGCTGGCCGGGCGAGTCGCGACTCTCAGTCACTTCATCCCCCGGCCAGGCGAAAAGGCGATGCCACTCTACCGCCTAATGCGCAAGAACCCCACCTTCCAGTGGGACAAGGAGGCAGACAACGCGCTCCACGATCTCAAGGAGGTGCTACTTGCAGCACCGCTACTCGCCGCCCCCGTCAACAAGGAACCCATGCTGGTCTATGTCGCGGCTTTCGAATGTGTCGTCAGCGTCGTCATGGTCGTCGAACGGCCAGAGGAAGGAAAGGAGCACCCGGTGCAGCGACCAGTGTACTACATCAGCGAAGTCCTCACCGAGTCGCGCCAGTGCTACCCGCAATACCAGAAATTGGTATACGCGATCTTCAGAGCACAGCGGCGACTACCGCACTACTTCCAGGAGCACCCAATAACGATCGTCTCCTTAGCACCGTTGCAGGATATCATCCGCAACCGCGAGGCGACCAGGCGAGTCGCCAAGTGGGCCATCGAGATCGGCGTCCACAACATCAAGTACGAGCCACGCAAGGCGATCAAATCACAGTCTCTCGCAGACTTCCTCGCCGACTGGGAGGAGGCCCAGCAGCCAGAGAAGCTGCCATACCTCCATTACTGGAACCTACACTTCGATGGTTCCAAGAACGCGGACGACGCAGGAGCAAGGATCGTGCTAACATCTCCGAAGGGCGACAAGCTCCGATATGTCCTCTACCTCGACTTCAACCCCTGCACCAACAACATGGCCGAGTACGAGGCGCTACTCCATGGCATGCGAGCTGCCAAGGAGATGAACGTCCACCGCCTGCGCTGCTACGGAGACTCCGACCTAGTCGCTGGGAAAGTCGCCGGCACCTGCGACGCCGTCTCCCCCACCATGGCAGCATACCGCCAAGCAGTGGACCAGCTGGGGGGACACTTCACAGGCTACTCCGTCGAGTGGATCGACAGGCGGAAGAACGAGGAGGCCGACGCACTCTCTCGCATTGGCTCGGCTCGCCTCGCGCCACCCGCCGGCGTCTTCCTCGACACCATCACCAAGCCCTCCTTCTCTCCCCCAAGGGAGATCGACATCGGAATCCCGCTGCAACCAGAAGCAGCCCTGGTCGCACTAATCGCCGAGCCAAATGACTGGACCGCGCCATACGTCGCCTACCTGGAGGGAGGCACCCTGCCCGCGGACGAAGCGGACGCCCGAATGATAGCACATCGCTGCAAGTCCTTCGTCATAATCAACGGCGAGCTCCACAAGCGCAGCGTGACCGGCGTGTTCCAACGCTACGTTCAACCCGCCGAAGGATGCAAAATCCTCCAAGACATTCACTCCGGCGACTGCGGCCACCACGCTGGCGCCAGCTCTCTGGTCGCAAAGGCTATGCGACATGGCTTCTACTGGCTCACCGCACACGCAGACACGGTTGACATCGTCCAGAGGTGCGCCGGATGCCAGAAATACGCCAACCAGACCCACGTGCCGAGTTCGGCGCTCAAGACAATCCCCATCACCTGGCCATTCGCCGTATGGGGCATGGACATGGTAGGCCCCTTCAAGAAGGCCCCCTCCGGCTTCACCCACCTCCTAGTCGCAGTCGACAAATTCACAAAATGGGTGGAGGCCAAGCCAGTCCGCAAATGCGACGGGAAGACTGCCACCAAGTTCCTCTGTGAGCTCATCTACCGCTACGGCTTCCCCAACAGCATCATCACGAACAACGGCACCAACTTCGCCAAAGGAGCCATGGCCGAGTTCTATGAGGAACACCACATCTGACTCGACCTCGCCTCAGTCGCGCACCCGGAGTCCAATGGCTAGACGGAACGCGCCAATCAGAGCATCCTCCATGGCCTGAAGCCACGGCTCCAAGTACCGCTGGAGCGCACCGCCGGGTGTTGGGTCGAGGAGCTACCCTCCGTCATCTGGGGCATCCGCACCTCCGTTAACAGGTCGACAGGATTCACCCCCTTCTTCATGGTGTATGTTGCCGAGGCAGTCATGCCCACCGACCTCGAGCACGATTCACCAAGGGTGGTCAACTACACGGAGGCTGCAAACGAACTTGCACGCCAAGACGGAGTCGACCAGCTCGACGAGGCATGCGACCTAGCTCGCTCCCGCACTGCCATATACCAGCAAGGGCTCCGCCGCTACCATAGCCGGCGAGTAAGGGCTCGCACTTTCCAGGAAGGCGACCTGGTACTGCGCCTAATCCAGGACAAGAAAGGCATGCACAAGCTCTCCCCCCCTTGGGAGGGACCATTCGCCATCGGGCGAGTCCTAGGCAACGACGTCTACTACCTCACCGACGTCCGAGGGGACGGGAAACTTGACGTCAAGTGGCCACGGAATGTAAACCTCCTACAGAAGTTCTACTCCTAAAACTCCATACATGTACTCTCCACCCGCTATGAAATAAAGCAGATCGGTCACCGAAAATTGTGTTTACTCTCCGTGTCTTGTGCCACTCGCACTCGTAATAACAGCGTTATGCTACTCGCAGAAGTCAACCTCTGGTAAAGCGACCGGCGCGGCCAAGTAGTGCGGTACGAGGGCACTGGGAAACTCCAGGCCTCGTAACGTCCATGAAAAACGCCTACCCGGAGCCCCATTGGAGTCACCTAGCCCGACTGGCTCAACGAGCTAAGACAACTGCACTCGCTCCTCACAGCGATCAAGGTCCTCCGCATCCTCGGCATAGCGACCCGAACGGCCAAGTACCACGCTCGGGGACTGACGCCTAGCCAAATACGAGCGACTAGGGAAAAACGCCAAGTATGAAACGCGGTCGGAGTACACCGTGGCCCGGTCCATCAGCTTCAGCACCTAGGCAATGTCCACCGAGCCTGTTGACGAGGGGTAGCCGCTCGTGACATCGTCGAGGTCGAAGTCCTCCAGGAAATTGGCAAGCCCAAGGCTGAGCGCCATCGCTGCCCCACGCCGGAAGGCCGACCGCGTCATGAACTCGACCACCGATAGAGCCTTCTCCAGATAGAGCCATACCTCGACAAGCTCACTAGGGATCACCTCCGTGGGCGATATCTCCTGACGATATGCTCGAAGGCAAGTCGCCGACAACGCGGCCGAGTCGACCAGAGTGGCCACGCACTGCCGCGTGTCATACGACTGCGTTTCTTCCACGTTGTCAGTAATCCGGCCTGCAGCCCATCAATAAACAGTAAGCGACTTGTCGACATCACAATAAAGTTAGTGCCACCGAGAATTGGGTGAAGGAGAATTTACCAATCAGCGGGCGGCAGAGGTCCGTGATGAAATGTTGAAGAGAAGAAAGGTCATCCTGTAGCCCAGCAACGAGCGCGTCAGATAACTTCCGTTCTTCAGCGGCAGAAGTAACAGCAGCTTTCGCATGCCCCTCCGATAAACTTGCTTCCGCCCTCGCCTCCTTGAGCTCACGCTCCAGGTCAGCGACCCGCTTTTCGGCCATGCCCAAAGCGGACTGAGCCGCCGCCAAGTCACCCACCGGGACAAGGCCCCGGCGGACCTCCTCCGCGTCGGCTACAATTGCTTGAAGCCCCTTGTTTGTCTCCTGGACAGCAACAAGTTCCTTCTCCAAGCGACACTTTGTAGCAAGTCGATCGGCCGATTCGCGCTGCAGGCCCTGCGCACACACTGCAACGTCAACAACAATGAAATTCCTAAGTGCCCACTCGCTGAAATTCAGCGACTAGGCACTCGGGGACTGGTTAATGAAATTCTTAAGTACCCACCCGCTGATATTCAGCGACTAGGCACTCGAGGACTAGATAATGAAATTCCTAAGTGCCCACCCGCTGAAATTCAGCGACTACGCACTCGGGGACTGGATGGCATAAAAACATTAAGAATCCAACCACTGAAAATCAGTGGCCCGATCCTCGGGAACTGGACATACCTGGATGGCAGCGCCTAGCATGCCGTGAAGCTCCAGCGCATCCACAGACGCAAGTATGACCGGAGTATGGCCGCGACGCTGCTCCCCAGGCATCCGGCTCGTCGGCACAGAGCCACTCGCTACGGCCGCTTTCGCCATGAAGCGAGGGAAGGTCGCCACAGACGCTGCTGCACCACTAGGAGCCGGCTCGGCCACATCGGGTGAGCCAACATCCTCCTTGCTCTTCGACGCCACGTCCGCGGTAGTCGGATGATCGCTCGGAGCAACCGCCGGGTCATCAGATACCGTGACGACGACGTCGCCCTTTGTCCTCTTAACGCCTTCGGCGGGAGCAGCGACTTCGTCGGCTTTCCTCTTCCGCGAGGATTCCGCCTCGGTGGTGACTGGCGGAACCTTGGCCATGGAGGGATGGCCGATCTTTTTAACAAAAGTCATGTGAAACAACGATATGAATAAGACTGTCCGACTACAACGAAAAACAAGCAGATGAACAATACTCACTTGGCAACTGGTATGAACCGCAGACCGGTGCGGATGCTAGCCGGCTTTCCAACTCGGGCCCCAACCTCCGAGTGAGGCCCGTCTCGAACACATCGTGTGCCCAAGACACTGACGGCTTCTTCGAAGATGAAGCCGCGACAGGAGCCTCCGCGATAATTGCCGGGGAGCCTCCCTTGGAGGCGAGGCCCCTGCGGCTGGAGCATCACCCAAACCAGCAATCAGGGCGAATGGAGGTGGTAACAACGCCAGCGGCGCCTCGTCCCTGGGGGCGGCAGCGTCCGGCGCCACGATCGCGTGTGCCGCTGCGTCCCTAGCCGAGCTGGTGGCGTCGGAACTGGTCGCAGATCGGGGCGGAGATATCCGCTTCGCCGGCTTCGCCGGCTTCGCCTTCTTCTTCGGTGGAGCCGTCTCCTTCTTCTTCTTCTTCGACAGCGTGGCCTCACAGTGTGAGATGTGCTCGGGAAGCTCGTCATCGTCATTGTCGTGAGGCTCGAGGCTTTTACTCGCTTCGAGCTCGCGCTGGTGTTGCCCGCGGGTCTTGCGAACTGTGGGGGCAGCGACTTCCACGGGCTCGTCTTCGTCATCATCGTCGTCGTCATCCCTGTCCCTGTTGGCCTCATCTTTGGTGGGAGATGACTCGCTTCCATCCTGGACGGACGAGCTCGAGTTCTCATCATCCGCGGGTGGAAGCCACCCTTCCACCACTTGGAACAACTACAACAAGAACAAACAGACTTAGCATGATCGCGAGTGCACAACGGCTAGTTTGACCCCAATTGACGGTCTAACTTCATCCATTCGACTCGTCGCTCCCAGCGACTCGACGACTCGCCGACCCGATCACTATGACAGTGACTAAGTATTCGCCGACCCGCTCGCCGAGCTGTGACACGATTGGTCGTCGTTATTGCGACTAAAATGACTAGTTCTTCCCTTTGTTCAGGAGTCTGCCGCCGATTCCTGGACGTCCGCATTGGACCCGCATACTCCGAATGCCAGCAAACGCCTGCGACAAATCAACAACGGCCCCGGGGACTACTGATGGGGATATGCCTACCGGGGTATACCCAGCAGGACGTTTCCTACTGTCCCAAGCGTCAGCGAGTGGGCCTGCAGGACGGCGACTGGATCAAGACTTGGCGTGGACTCAAGCAACTGGAAGCTGAAGGCCCAGAAGCGTAGCTAGGCCCAGTCGGACTAGGTCATAGAATCTCGGAATCCTTAACTAATTCGGTTGTGATCTGTAAACCCTAGCGAGGTAAGTCTATATAAACCTCCCTAGGGGACGCATAGAGGACACGTTCCATCATACACCCTAGCGACTCGCTGCCTAGCCACCGAGCTCGCCCCATTGTACTCTCACCATAATACAATCTAGGAGGAGTAGGTCTTTACCCTCCGGGGGGCCGAACCTGGGTAAACCCTTGTGTCTCAGCCCTCATCTCGCACCGCAGATGGCTGGCCGCCCTTGCCCCATGTTCTACTACTCGCTGCATTGCAGCATCTGTCGTGGTCATTCCCACGACAATCGCCTTTAAATTTTATACTACTTTAGGTCTTACTTAGCTTAGGACAAATTTAATGCTCTTTATGCAACTTCTAAGAAGATCTGGGTAACTATGTTAACCAGATACCAGCTGTGGACAAAACACCAACTGTGGATCAGAATACCGATTATGTATTAAGTACTAGCTACAGAAATTTACCAGCTGCGAAGCATCCTAGGGTGTATGTATTGCCCTATGATTTCTAGCATACTTATGGCATTCTCTCTGAATTGTCAGAATTTGAATACCATTTTTGGTTCCAAAACTTCTTTGCACTTATTCATGATACTTCCATGAACTTGCATAATTACTCCATTGACTTCTTAGCAAAATTACCTATTTAGCTTGAACTTTAAGTTCATCACTTCTTGTTGCGGACTAATGATGATCTAAGCTTGATCCTTCCTCCAAATGGTGTTAATACCTCTTATATCATGCTTCATCCTTCAAGTTAGTCTTCCTTATGATCTTCGAAACTCATCACTCCCTTACACGAATTCCCATTTCTATCTAGATCTATAACATAAAGTAATAACTGGGTGTTACATCATGCATTTGCACACCTAATTAAACTTCATATACAGATCTAGTCAATCAAGAAGATCCAATAAGATACAAAAGTCGATAAACAACAAAACACATACTATCTATTACACATAGGTGTTAAATAATTTACAAATGTAGTAGATGTTCCAACGGTTTGCTCCATACCTATTTACACAACTATCTTACAAGAACTTCTTGTTCTTGTGGATATATCCTCACTTATTTCGGCAAACCCTTCAAACTACAATACGCATTACCCTCTATATACATTATTCAAGCCCTCATCCCTTGGGATGTTGTTCCTCTCTTGCTTTCATCTTCCTCTAGTGCTTCCTGGAGTCCCGTCCATGATGACATGAAGTCCTACGACTACCTTCTGGAGCATAAGAGCATCCAGGAGGTGCGTATTCTTGATTAGAAGTACCGAGACTGAGATTAGTCATTGAAAAATGACTAGAGTTGGCATAATCTTCCACCGAATATTCGGGGCTTTCCGGCAACGCTTCCTCATAGTAAGTTGGTTCCTTAGCTTTTTCTTGGATCCAGTCATATAGATTGGTATAATAGCTATCGGAATACTCTTCTAAGTTGATTGGATTCGTATTACCCTCATATGGTCCATAAGGCTCTCTATGGTTATGGTTGGTCTCTTCTTCAATACATGTATCACAAGGTATAGGATTTCCTATGGTTCTACCTTGAGATTCTATTTCCCATCCATACTTGTTGGGCTCAGGGTTATTTGGAATAACTTTATTCCATTCCTGTTGTTCGGAGTTATATTTGGTCCATAGGTCTTAAGGTGGCTTGAAGTCATTTTGGTAATAGGCATAATTTCCCGAGTTTGGGTCATCAAACTCAGTTTCCTCAAACACTTCTCCTGAAGGTATGTATTTGGGATGCCTAGCTTCTTTGTCTAACTTCTTCCTACATGCCATTGCTTTATCAGGATCAGTAAAATCCTCAATGACCGTATCCAGCTCCTGAACTAAGACTTGGTGAGTGTTATGATAAGTGTTTAACAAAGACTGATAACGATCCATATACTCTACAGCTAGAGTAGGTTTAGCTTGGACTAAGGTAGAGTGATCTAACTCATGTTCTGAGTTTGAGGTTTCATTTGGTATAATGGTGTGAGTACTGCCTTCTAGAGCTTGGGATCTTTGTTCTCGGATCATGGTTATGGCTGCTGCTACGGCAATCTGATATGCAGATGACATGCATCTTGCCTCTCCTGATGGCATTTCTCCCTTAAGTCCTAACTTCTTGGGTAACATGATCATGACACAGTATTTAGCTAATACCTGCCCATCATAGTAAGTGTAAATCTTTACCAAAAGTCTTGATTCACATTCCAAACTCCATAGAAGTTGTCGGAGATTGTCTGTCCAATCTCCTCCGTAGTCATCCAACGTCCTATTCATCACTTGAACATTCCAGGGTGGATATTGAGGTGCCATGTGGAACTGTAGATAAGAAATTATCATCAGTCACAGAGAGTTAAAACTCTTGCGTAATGATCGGAATTGCAATCATATAAAAGAGTTATCGCAGTAGTAACATGACAAGATTATTCTCAAGTGAATATCCCTCATATCACTAGAGAACTCTTTATTATCACTTGGGATGTGTCCTACAGGTTTTACCCATTTACTAGGTTTCCAGCCTAAGGTCAAAGCATATGCTCTAATAGCAACTGCGGTGACCCAGCATACCACTGCATGATGTAGTATACTATAGTCGTTGACATAACACCAATAAAACATCGTTCACTAGTATTACATCCCTCAGAATGGCACAACAGAAACATAGCGGGTCCAATACATGGCTAAAGGTTACAACTCACTCTTTACACAAGATCCAGAGAACACTCTAGGTTAAATAGAGAGAAAGAACTTCTTACAAAGAAGAATCAAAGATAAATAAAGCAAAACTATTGTACTATTAAAACTAGTATTTAACTAAGGAATTGGCATTGCTGCTATTGCAACGCACTACAGAGATAGGTTCTTTGGCTAGAGATTATATTCCTATATAAACAGTAACTTCTTCTCCACTTGAGTGATGTATATTTTGCCTTCTTTGACTTCATTGAAGAGCTTTAGCTGTTGATGATTCCTAGAGCATAACTTGGTGTAGACAGCGCCTTAATGGCTTCAGAATCTAGCAAGGGTTAAGAAGATACTTTGAGTACGAGCATACTCAGCAAATTCACTAGAAAAAGAGTGTTTGATACACTATAACTATAGCCACAGACCGTAGGTCGTAGGCAATGCAAGTTTTCATAAACATTTCTTCAAAGGTTGCTTTTATTCTGAAAAGCTATGTCCGTCAGCCTTCACGGGTTGACCAGAACTTTCATGGAGTTCCTTTCCCGCCGCGTTCGCAGCTCCTTCTCGGAACAGGGAGTAACAAGTTACAGTTCTTACACTCTGCAGAGGTGTGTCACTTTATCCATGAGGGATCAACTCTTTGTTGCACAACCGGGCAGCTTATTCCTGTCCATAATCCCTTGATTTGGGGCCCATAAGATGATCCAAGCCAATCACTGCCCCCTTCGCGACCTCGCATGCCTCCTTGGTGTACACCATGCCCACATATTGGATTACGGCAATGGTTTGTACAAACCGTTAGATGCCAAAACTATCGTGGGACGATGAGGGTTCCCACCCATATGCTGCATATCCTCTACTAATTACCAATTAATATGCATGCTTCGAGGATAACAGCCACGACCTGCACATCCGGCTTTATGCGAGAGGAAGAAGATACAGCTGACTTCTCCGTCCCATACCAAATATCATGGTCAACGTGTAATATACGGCGCAAGAATCACTGGCGACATTGGTTGTTAAGTCCTAGGTGATATAGTTCTGAACAGTGGTATTCCAACTGTCAGATTTAATAGATTAGTTGATCACCCTGGATCAGTAACCAACAGTTCACATTATTATTGAAAATAGTGTTTTTAGACCTTTTTTAAATGCAGGTGATAACAACATTGGATTTGTAAAATACTTTACAGAAAATAAACAAAGGACATGAGCAAGTGTGAACTTGCCTTTTGTGTTGCAAGATTATGCACTCACGGTCTTCGAGTCAGTATAAGATCCAAAATCTGAAATCAGCATCATTGGTACGGTAAGGACTAATGTTTAAAGAAGCAATATGCTTTTATGCATAAGTAATGTGATACATGTTCTAAGTGCAAATCCCTAGAATAATGTTGTCCTAGGGTTTGGATTCCAGAAATGGTTACTTTGGAATGTGTGGTCCTTTTAGATAAGTTTCACATTTGTGCTTCTATTAGAGCTTATAAGTGGTTGTGAGAAACACATATGTAGTAGTAAAATATATATACTTATGACATACTAGTCAAAATTGCTTATATAAGAGTTCTTGTTTGAAGTGGCAAAAAGAATAACCTTCAAAGAAAAGGTTTTTCTTCTAAGGTCTAAACAAACTCTGTGGTTAGTTAGTGGTGATTGATGTTATTGGTTTGCTTAAATGGTTTGTCTTGAGTTGCTTTATAACTTAATTACTTCAGACCAAAGTTAACTAAAAACATATAATAATGTTTATAGTGTTGTATTAATATTCTGTAGACTACAGTTAACTTTAAAACAAAGATAGTTTGAAAGTATAATGCTTATGATAATTGTACTTTGTGTATCTGGAATGTTTTCTTTAAGTTATTTAAGAATGATTATTCTTTTACTTGGTGTAATGGTTTCTTGATTCTTTAATAGAGTAGTATCATTTATCTTTTATAAAGGAGTGGTTGTGGTTTTATAAACCAAAATATAATATTGCTTCACTACTAATGGACTTATTATAATGTTGAAGTAGTTTTTGTAATCTGGTAGTTAACATGGATGGAAAGGATCTGATTTATTCACAAAGTGTTCTTTAAGGTTTTTATTATGAATTGAAATACTTTGAGAATATAATCTTCATTTAGCGTTTATGATAATTTAATAAAAAGATATTTATAATGTTTTAAACCATTTAATCTACATTTTATTAATATTTAAGACTAATACTATTTATTAAACTAATTTACTCATTAATAAATTTTATTTATACTTATATGAATGAAGTAAATAAGTTTAAATTTGAGTTATTAAAATATTTAATTTGTTTTTAACTCAAAAGTAGAATATTAGATTTTTAACATGCAGATATTATTTTTGTGATCATTTTGGTATATTACATTTATTTTTGTGATTTATAAATAATAAGATATGATTTTTATAATTCTTATTACTTTATAATTACTTAATAGATAATAAATATTTAATTAAGTGAAATAATAATACATGATTATAGTTTTAAATAAGAATTCTTATTTTTTAAGATTTTTGGTATTTTATTTATATTATTAACATTTATCATTAAAAAATATGAATTATCAAAGTTTTATTACTTATAAAACCTTTACTAAATAATATTTATTTAAATAATTATCATAATAATATTTGATAATAGTTTTAAGTTGTAGATTTTATTTTTCTAAAAAAATTCATATATTATACATATTTTTCTGAATTATAAATCAAAAGTTATTAATTAAACAAGATTTAATCATTTATAGGATTTCTGGAATTTATTAATTGAATTATAACATCCTATATATTTCTTAACAGAAAATACTTTTTACACCACACCTAGAGCTAGCCCCGGTCACTGACCCGTGGGCCATGGTCCACCGCACCTCTCAGGTTTAGAAAATGTATTTGTTACTTGCTCTCTCTCTCTCTCTACTCTCAGTCGATAACACATGGGCCCAAGGCCATGTCACCAGCCACGCGAGCAAAGACTGGTCAAACGATCTAGCATGGTTCAACCATGAGGTGAGCATGATGCAGAGATGGCGTCAGCACCACCACCGCTGTTGGTGAGTGGTCACTGGCGACGATCTACGGCGCCCTAGCAAGCGAAATAAGCCTAGTTCGAATCAGCGCAACCTACTAAACATAAAAGTGGCGACGCCGCTCGGAAATGGTCATCGGAGTCTCACCTCCGACAAGCTCCGACAGTGGTCGACGGTGGCATATGGTGAAACAGCGATTTACCACGAGATCAAGCGATTCAAGGATGCTGGAAGGTTCAGGAACTCACCTCGATGATGATAGAGTGGTCGGCGAGGACAGGCGCGGTCGGAAACGAGCTCCTCGACGAGGATTCCGACGAACTGCTACAAAGAGGAATGACAAAATTCACCCGCTCCAGTGCTCCCCTTGATGCAAGATTCTACCCAAAGGATCTACGGAGGACGGCGCTTCTCCATGGCTGCTTAGAATGGTGTGGGGAGATGTGATTCGACGGTGAGGGGTGGCTCTGGTGAGTTAGGGTTTCGGTCCCATTCGTATCTGAGAGGATAAGGAGGAATTGGGGATAGGGATTCAGGCAGTGCATCGCGGTGGCCTTCTTATCCCTCTCTGGAACGACGGCGAGCATCTTGGCGCACGGCTGACGACGACGGCATCGAGCTGCAGCGAGCTCCTCCAGCGAGCTGTCTATGTGCGTGACGATGACGACGATGGATGTTTTGCGTATAACCCCCTAGCGATTCTTTCAGCTCAACCCACGATCCTCTCCTAACCCCACTTGTCAGTCACAGATAGAAAAGAACTGGGCTAGTTACTGGGCTGTTGTGGGCTGCACAGGGGCGTCAGATAGGTGTAGGGTGTTGGGCCATGGCTAGGTAGTGTTTTTATTTGTTTTATCCTTTATCTATTTTCTATTTTCTTATTCAGATTTGAATTTGATTTATATTTTGAACCTTTCTTTGTAGGATTTATTTGCTGGATATTTGCAATAATACTAAAATATATTCGGTATCATTTGTGAACTTTTTATTATATAATCATTTTATATTTATTTTATTTGCTCTATATGAACCCCTTTTAATAATTTGTAGAAACTTTTCTTATTATTTTACTCTCCTCTTTTAATTATGGATTTCTAAATGATATATTCTTATTTGTTTATAAACTTAACTCTAGTTGGCTCATAGTTTGAATAGAAACTTGTAGGGGTTCGTAGCATGGAAAACAAAAAATTTCTACCGCATGAACACACAATCAAGATCTAATCTATGATCAAGCCAAGATCTATCTACTAGATTGTAGCAACAAGTCGATAGAATACTAACCCTCGAAGATCCAAATCGGTTAACGAGAGCAGATTCTCGTGGGTGATGTAGTCGTACACTTGGCGATATCAAGATCGCGTAGACGATCCTTCCGGCGTTGCGTTCCGGCAGCGCTCCCGCAGTCGGTCACACGTTCGGTACTCGATGAAGACCTTCCTCTCCCTTGTTCCAGCAGGCAAGGGAGGTTGTAGCACTCTCCTCGTGATTCCGGCAGCACGACGGCGTGGTGTCGGAAGTAGAGGAGAGATCTCGCAGGGCTTCGTCTTAAGCCGGAGCGAGTATGGTGGAGTGTGAGAGATGCCTTGGTGATCTAGGGTTTAGAGGGCACCAAGGGTAGGGCTTGGTCGGCGGCTAGGGTTTGGGGAAAACCTAACTCGCCGAGTTAGAGGAGCCCTAGACGGCGGCGCTTGGAGGTGGCCGGCGACTTGGGCTAGGGTTTTGGTGTGAGAGGTAGGGGCGCCCTACCCCTCCTTATATAGGTGGGAGGGGAGGTTTGGGAGGAGGGAGTCCTCCTCTAACTCCTCCTCATGGACGGCGGGTGGGAGGGAGTGGGACTTCCTCCCCAAGTAGGTTTCCTACTCTCCCTCCACCAAGCAAATTTCAGATTTGACTTTTCAAATTGGCGTTTGACTTTCAAACTTGGATTTGATTTCTCTCTCCATATTGCCCAGCCAAGTGACCTAGTACATGATGCAACCATTCCACATTGTCATGACACATCCATGTACCCTTCCCCTCCGGAGTGCCGGACCTTCTAGACCCTTCTGGAACATTCCTGGTGAAAACACCGGAATCTTTTCCGAACTCCGAAACAGGGCTTTCCTTATATGAATCTTATTCTCCGGACCATTCTGGATCTCCTCGTGATATCCTGGATCCCATCCGAGACTCCGAACAACATTCGGTCTCGTACTCATCATTCCATAACTACTCAACAACATTGAATCCTTAAGTGTGTCTCCCTACGGTTCGTGAATTATGCGGACATGACCGAGACACTTCTCCGATCAATAACCAATAGAGGAATCTGGAAATTCATATGGCTCCCACATATTTCTACGATTACTTTGCGATCGAATGAACCACTTACATACGATACCAATTTCCCTTTGTCTCACGATAGTTTACTTATCCGCTGTTTTGATCGTCGGTATCTCTACATACCTAGTTCAACCTCGTTACTGATAAGTACTCTTTTCTCGTTCCCGTGGTATGTGATCCCTTGTGAGCCAGTCACATGCTTGCAAGCTAATTGGATGACATTCCACCGAGAGGGCCCAGAGTATATATATCCGTCATATGGATGGACAAATCCCACTCTTGATCCATGTGCCTCAACCCATACTTTCCAAACACTCAATGCCACCTTTATAGCCACCCAGTTACGGTGTGGTGTTTGATGTCATCAAAGCATCCTTCCGGTGATGGTGATTAACATGATCTCATGGTCGAAGGAATTAGGTTACTATGTATCAGAAAGCTTATAGCAAATGAACTATATTAAATAACTTGATCTTTATGCTATGCTTAACTATAGGAGTATGTCCATCACATCATTCTCCTAATGATATGACCCTGTTGTTAATAACATCTCTATGTTCATGATCAGGAAACCATGATCATATATTAACCAACAAGCTAGTTTAACAAGAGGCTTTACTAGGGACTCTTTTATGTTTACAAATCACACAAGTATTAATGTTTCCTGTTAATTCAATTATAGCATGGTATGTAGACATTTATCATAAGTATGAAGATATGATAGTAACCACTTTATTATTGCCTCTTGGGCATATCTCCAATAGTCTCCCACTTGCACTAGAGTCAATAATCTAGTTTCAAACTTTTGTGTATTCAACACCTATGGCTTTCCGGTGTTGTATATACACGATTGCTAGTGGTCAACTGATCTCCGGATCTAACACTTCCAGGTCCGTGTGTATATGCATGTCTTTGCGTCTCTACGCATCACTCATTCTCTAATGAGATGGCTTTGTACAAATTTGGTCCTTTGGTGTGACCTTTAGTTCTTTGGGGTTAAAACATGTTGATAATATTGTCGTACAATATATCTTCATAGTATTATCCCTGCTATGAACTACACCTAGTTTGATAATAAACTACTTGACACAAATGCCCTCTTTATCTGCTATAATAGCATTCATATACTTAGCATTTTGTTGTAGTATCTATCACAATGTCTTAACTTTGGAATTCATCCAAATTCATTATGGAACTTACTTTCCATCATATTGTGCCACCCTTAGTTTAGATTGAGATACCTTAATTTGTACTTTGTGACAAAACTAGTATCAATGTAATACTTTTACAATGAACTAACCATCTATTTGTCACTTCTACAAAATAATATATTCTTAGTTCTTTTAAAAGATTATAAGAATATCTTTACTATCGTCCAATAATCATCTTATGGATCATTCTGGTATACTCTCATAACATTTAGAGCATAGGACATATCTGGATTTGTACACATCACAGTATGATTGATAAAATACTCTTTGTGATTGTATATAAGTATCAAAAATACTTAAATCTTTATTCAATCCTTCCTGTGCAACAAGAACCTTTCTTGTATTTTCTATATTGAATTCATTCAATATCTCATCTATGTACTTCTAGCACAACCATATTGGGTCACAATTTATCCATATAAACAGTGATGCCACATATTCGGGTTCTGCCTAAGCCTTTCATCGAGAAGAAATTCTTATCCTGTGTTAAAAAATATACATCATTTCCAATCAACAATATGTCTTCCACATAATGTATTAGAAACATGTCTTAGTGCTCCCACTTAATTTCTTGCAAATGCAAGC
This sequence comes from Avena sativa, assembly GCA_916181665.1. Lineage (NCBI taxonomy): Eukaryota > Viridiplantae > Streptophyta > Magnoliopsida > Poales > Poaceae > Avena > Avena sativa. The sequence continues at coordinate 283,114,657 of OV702293.1, forward strand.
ATCTTCATCGTATCCGATGAAATTAAACTCTTTTAACAGTTTCATCATAGTGAAGATTCCAACTCTGTGATGCTTACTTCAACCATTGTACTTTGCATATGCTTTTAGCATCCTTTGAATTAAAAAAACCCTTTGGACCGTGTCATGCACACGTCTTAGGTAACCATTCTTTTAGAAGAACTTGTTTTGTTTATTCAACTATCACATAACAAAATTATATGTAGTGGTTGCTACATTAATCCGTCTAGACTAAATATCGCTTAATGAAAGATCAGATCTTGTCATAGTCAACTCTTTGAACATTGTCGTGAACTCTTTACCGACATGTCGATAATTTCATAGATGTGAAACATCCATGTCTATTTCTTTATAGATCCAAATATGACTGTAAGGTCTTGTACCTTTCCAGAGGGTCTTTCAAGTTCAAAGCTTGATCTCTCGTATATGGAACTATCACGGATTTTATGGCTTCAAGCCATTTTACGGAGTCAGGGCCCATCATCGCTTCTTTGCATTTAGTCGGTTCATTATTGTCAAATAATGATTTAAACCTCAAATCTTGGTATTTGATTGTTTATCCGACCTACTTTGTTCAATAAGAACTTAGATTTCCGTGTCCACAACCTTCGAGGCACGTGAGCCATGAGCGTTGTTGCTGCCTCCGGAACACTTTTCGGTGTTGTGCAACTTTGCACATATAGCTAAGGTTCTTTTAACCTTATCAAAGTTCTATTGACCTCCCACTTAAATTTTCATGGAAAATTCCTTCTCAAAGAAACTTAACGTCCTAAGCGACAAACACCTTTGTCTTCGGTGTTATGGAGGAATACTCAACTATTATTCAAAATAACAAACAAAGATATGTTCATCCGATTTTGGTTGCAAACATCTTTCTTATGCATAGCATACCAATTTTTTAAGAAGGGACAACTTGGGTTTTATCCCAAACCATAACTTTATATGGTGTCAAGTCAACGGATTATGATGGAGCTCTTTTCAGTGGAAAAATGGTAGTCACTAAAGCTTTTAATCTTTAAAATATAATGGCAGTTTTATGAATTACACCTTTGATCTTACCATGTTAAACAAGGTTTAATTACATATCTCGAATACTCCATACTCTTATGGTGTTTCGAGAAATGCAAATCCACGGAACGATTCCTTAAATCTTAGGTATTATGCTAAACTTGTAACTCAAATATCTTCCTTTATGATCTTATCATAAACTATTTATATTCTTGTTACAATGATTTTGCACTTCATCTTGAAAGTCTTTGAACTTTTTCAAATGTTTCATACTTCATCCTTATTAAGTAAATAGTCATATATTCACTCAAATTTTCGGAGAAAGCATATGAAGTTGAAATCCATCGCTCTTGACTACACATAATGGACTTCATACAACAATATGTACAAGTTCCAATAAGCTAGTCATTCGTTCCCTTTTGGCCTATGAACAAAGTTTTAATTATCTCTAGGATAGTTTCACAAGCGTCATTTGATCAAAAATCAAAAGACTCCAAAATTCCATCCACATGGAGTTTCTTCATGTTTTATTTCCAATATAATTTAAACGGCGACGTCAGTCCTAAGTGATATTTCAATTAATTGTCTTTCGACATTTTTAGCACTTATTTTATGGATGTGATTTATCCAACGAGATTTTGTAAATCATCCATCTTTTATGGATTACGGCAATTAATTTGAACAACTCTTTTGTTCTCATAATACCTGATAAAACAAATCTTGAAGGCAAGCTTTGATGTTAACGAGAAACACATCAACACTTTATTTGTTCTCGATGAACATCATCACATATTATCTTGCTAGTTACTTAGGCCATTGTAGTTCATGAATTGTGTTGTTTCGTATGACGATTCACACCAACAAATTCAGTATCAAATACTTAAGAACCACATTGTTTAATAAGCAAAGAATATATCCATAACATGTATATCATCTATATACCTAAGCTGAATAATTCTAGTCTTTTCTTTTCTACCATATATTTATGAGATTCTCTTTCAGTATTTCCTTTTCTGTTTGAAAGAATCTATCAACATCAATAGTGGAGTCACACACATGACACATAGTCCAAAGCGTGTATAATTAAATACCAATGTCTTTGGACTTGCACTTTGAAGCATATCACCATCATCAAATGATTGGTGTTCTTTCAAATTCGCTTCTTTAGTAATCTTTTAGTGCAGTAAACATTTTACTTACATTAAATATTCATCCTTATCATGGAACTATTCATGATCAAGCTACTTTTAGCTTATAACGGTGAATCACGAGTATAATGTTGCTCTCCAAAACCTTTTGGAGAATTAAGACGACCAGCGTCTCCAACCTTTTGCAAATTCTCATCAAATATGAGAACATGACTTTTTCCATATTATACTCTATCATGTTGCAACCAAAACTTCGTTTCAGATATCACAATATCTTCCACACATCATGGTTTCTGAAACAACTCTTTCAGATCCTAGATAACCTTGATATTAAGACAATCTTTTGAATATCAAGAATCATGGAGACAAACATGATACTTATACACTAACCCTTGGAATTGTCACTCTTGATTTAATACCAATTATTAAATTTCATGGAGTAACCGGAACTTACTGAAAGTTTGCAATAGGACTTTTAAACTTTAGATTAACACTTCAAAACAATACGATACCAGTTCGTAAAGTAACTAACCAGAATTCTATAGTTCTATCATCTCAATTATAACTAAGCGCAAGGTGGTAAACGGATGCCAATGACTACAACAACTATGCAAATTCACTTTGATTTAATTTATGATAAATAGTGTTCAACTTTTAATCATATTGTTGTTGAACTCCCACTCAAAACAATATCCCTCACATTGTTTTAGTGATTACATGAACCAAATCCACCACATCAAAACCGATCATCACGAGAGATGATGTATCTTCAAAGGCGAAAAATCAACATGTTCATCATATCTACTATATGACTCATGCTTTACCTTTCGGTATTCCGTGTTCCGAGACCATGTCTGTACATGCTATGCTCGTCAAGATCAAACCTTAGCTTCCTCATGAGAAAATCTGGCTTGCTCACGTTGTATAGACTCGCAGAATCTAGCACACCCGGTCATCACGTGGTGCTTCAAAACAACGAGCTTTAGCAACGGTTCTTACTAAGGACGAACACTTTAAAACTTGAAATTGTGTGCTTGAGGGATCATCTTATAATGCTACCGTCATTAACTAAGAAATAAAAGATGCATAAAAGGATTAACATCACATGCAATTCATAATGTGTGATATGATATGGCCTTTCTTCTTGTGCTTCCGATCTCCATCTTCAAGCACGAACATGATCTCCATCATCACCGGCATGGCGTCAAGGTCAATGGCGCCGCTTCATGGTTGTCATCCACCAGCATCAACTATTACAACTACTTTGAATAATAGACACGGGGTTTTAATGGAATTTAAAAGACAACCATATGGCTCCTGCCGGTTGCCAACTTACAATAAGGAACATTGCATACATCATATATAATCACAATCATGGCCATATCACATCACAGCACACCCCTGCAAAACAAAGTTAGACGCCTCTAATTTTCTTTGCATATTTTACATGGTTTGGGGCTTTCAATAAGTGTCATTCTAACTTACGAACAAGAACCACAATGTTGATGTTTGAACTATCAAGTGCCCGTTGTAAATTGAATCTTTACTATGATGGGAGAGATAGACACCTGCAAAGCCACTTATGCAATACAAGTTGCATGTCGAGCGTGGAGCAAGTCTCATGAACGATGTCGTGTAAGGTTAGCCCGGGCCGCTTCATCCCACCATACCGCAAGATGCAAACTACACAAGAAGCAATTGATAATAAAAGCACCACCACCCATAATGAACATTGTGTTCTACTCGTGCAACAGATCTACATATAGACACGGCTCTGATACCACTGTAGGGGTTCGTAGCATGGAAAACAAAAAAATTCTACCGCATGAACACACAATCAAGATCTAATCTATGATCAAGCCAAGATCTATATACTAGATTGTAGCAACGAGTCGATAGAATACTAACCCTCGAAGATCCAAAGCGGTTAACGAGAGCATATTCTCGTGGGTGATGTAGTCGTACACTTGCCGATCTCAAGAACGCGTAGACGATCCTTCCGGCGCTGCGTTCCGGCAGCACTCCCGCAGTCGGTCACACGTTCGGTACTTGATGAAGACCTTCCTCTCCCTTGTTCCAGCAGGCAGCAGAGGTTGTAGCACTCTCCTCGTGATTCCGGCAGCACGACGGCATGGTGTCGGAAGTAGAGGAGAGATCTCGCAGCGCTTCGCCTTAAGCCGGAGCGAGTATGGTGGAGTATGAGAGAGGCCTTGGTGATCTATGGTATAGAGGGCACCAAGGGGAGGGCTTGGCCGGCGGCTAGGGTTTGGGGAAAACCTAACTAGCCGAGTTAGAGGAGCCCTAGGCGGCGCTTGGAGGTGGCCGGCGACTTGGGCTAGGGTTTTGGTGTGAGAGGTAGGGGCGCCCTACCCCTCCTTATATAGGTGGGAGGGGCGGTTTGGGAGGAGGGAGTCCTCCTCCAACTCCTCCTCATGGCCGGCGGGGGGGGAGGGAGTGGGACTTCCTTCCCAAGTAGGTTTCCTACTCTCCCTCCACCAAGCAAATTTCAGATTTGACTTTTCAAATTGGCGTTTGACTTCCAAACTTGGATTTGATTTCTCTCTCCATATTTCCCAGCCAAGTGACCTAGTACATGATGCAACCATTCCACATTGTCATGACACATCCATGTACCCTTCCCCTCCAGAGTGCCGGACCTTCCAGACCCTTCTAGAACATTCCTGGTGAAAACACCGGAATCTTTTCCGAACTCCAAAACAGGACTTACCTTATATGAATCTTATTCTCCGGACCATTCCGGATCTCCTCGTGATATCCCGGATCCCATTCGAGACTCCGAACAACATTCGGTCTCTTACTCATCATTCCATAACTACTCAACAACATCGAATCCTTAAGTGTGTCTCCCTACGGTTCGTGAATTATGCGGACATGACCGAGGCACTTCTCTGATCAATAACCAATAGAGGAATCTAGAAATTCATATGGCTCCCACATATTTCTGCGATTACTTTGTGATCGAATGAACCACTTACATATGATACCAATTTCCCTTTGTCTCACGATAGTTTACTTATCCGAGGTTTTGATCGTCGGTATCTATACATACCTAGTTCAACCTCGTTACTGATAAGTACTCTTTTCTCTTTCCCACAGTATGTGATCCCTTGTGATCTAGTCACATGCTTGCAAGCTAATCGGATGACATTCCACCGAGAGGGCCCATAGTATATCTATCCGTCATATGGATGGACAAATCCCACTCTTGATCCATGTGCCTCAACCCATACTTTCCAAACACTCAATGCCACCTTTATAGCCACCCAGTTACGGTGTGGTGTTTGATGTCATCAAAGCATCCTTCCGGTGATGGTGATTAACATGATCTCATGGTCGAAGGAATTAGGTTACTATGTATCAGAAAGCTTATAGCAAATGAACTATATTAAATGACTTGATCTTTATGCCATGATTAACTATAGGAGTATGTCCATCACATCATTCTCCTAATGATATGACCCTGTTGTTAATAACATCTCTATGTTCATGATCAGGAAACCATGATCATATATTAACAAACAAGCTAGTTTAACAAGAGGCTTTACTAGGGACTCTTTTATGTTTACAAATCACACAAGTATTAATGTTTCCTGTTAATAAAATTATAGCATGGTATGTAAATATTTATCATAAGTATGAAGATATGATAATAACCACTTTATTATTGCCGCTTGGGCATATCTCCAACAAAAATTTCATATGTATAATGATCCTATAGCATTATTTGATGCATGAAATATAAAAGACATTGATTTGGTTATTACTACTCCCATTAATTTGGAAAATGGCAATGTATATATTCTATTGTGATAAACAAAGAAGTTTAAGGTTTTGAATTATGAATATTTACCCTAGGGTTTAGGGTTTTTAATATACTTAGATTCTTTTATGGATATGAGTAAACAATTAATAATTAAGCATATTGTCTTCTGTTTGTGATATTTGATGACATCACCTTTTATAATAAAAAGTTATAATTAGAATGTTTATAAAAAGGAATTGGTAAACATATGCTTATAGGATTTGCTATAGGAGAATATTCCTATGAAGTGATATGGACATAAGATGATAGATCAATAACATGAAATGGATATTATACTTGGTTTGGGATATAGAATTGATTGTTTAACAAGAATAAATAGAAGAGTAATTTATAACATATAATTATATTTCACAATCCTGGATTTCGAATTAAGGAATTCCTTTCCTAGATATAATACTTCTTCCTATCCATCATCATGGTTAGTATGATGAGATTTACTCATTTAAATCTTCTTATTCATATATCATTCTTCTAAACTCATGTATTAATCCAATGAGTTTGGTATTAAAGCATTTTATAATTTTCTTATATCCTTGCTTGATTATACCCACTCTTCTACTATTGAAAATATTCAATCCAACAAGTAGTTCTTTCAAATTCCACTCATAACCTTTCTTAATCCTCCACCACTAATATTTCTCTGATAGTTGTATGCATCCAACTACCCTTCTCTAAAGTTGACTATCCTTTAGGATGAATAACACTACTTCTATAACTTCATACTATACTTTTTTTAATTGAATCATATTTTGTTATATTCACTCTAATAACTCATACACCAATCTTATACTATATTATTGTGACTTGGAATAGTTAACCTAGGATAATATATCTATACTAGGGTTCATTAATATTTTGTTCCCAATGTCACTTATACATGATATAAGCATTCCTTCTTGGTGAATCTAGCATGGTTGTTATAATCTTTTGATCCATTATGGTTTAGGTTTCCAGTTGACTAAACAAGGATCCATCAATACAACATTTCAGTTGTATTATAATTATATTCTGTTTAGCTCTCTTGGATTAAGAGATATAATTCATTAACTATACCTACTTGATCCATTAGGACTACTCATGGCAACTATCTCCAGACCTCATCCTTGTAATCTTATTTTCTATCAAGGAGGAATTTAACTCCATCAACTATCCTATTGATTTGATTCTTTGCAATCATTCTTATCAAATAAATGTTATCTGAAACTAGCATCACTATTCACCTCTTCTTGGTTGTTTCTTTGTAGATACTTATTTGTAAGTTGTGTTATGATCAAATACTTGTTAGGTTGAGAATGGGTGAGTCAATACTTGATTTCTCAACATTGATAAACAACAAACATGGAAATATAACTCAACAGAGATGATAAGGATTGATATGGAAATAAAGATATATATGGTGAATGATCTAAACTTAGATTCTTTCCAACTCAATCTTACTTAAGAAGTAGGGTTAAATATTACCATGATGCTCAGGATGTATGCAGATGAAATTAAGATATAGTTGTTACATTCTTATTATTTGTGTTATATCCTTAACTTGGTACTTATGGGTGATTATAATGAATACTATAATATGATCACCTAATGATCAAATATAATTCACATTGTATTAAGGTTTAACTTATAGTACATTTGATCTACCCTTAGATCAAATCTCCCTTACCCAAAATCAGGTTTTAGCAAAGGTCTTATTGAAACTTATCGCAGTCAACTTGATGATCTACTTCAATTCCATCAAGCTAAGAGAAGCTTCATTCAATTTGACAAGTTCTGTTTTAAAAGCGCGAAAATCATTTGGATTTTCTATGCATGAATGCAATGCACACATCTGGGTTCAGCTTATTTCTAAGCTCTAATGCTGGGATGTTACACTATAGTGTTTTGGTATGTTGATAACTTGTGGTTGAAGTAAAGGAATAAGTTCTATTTAGCCACAATTTATTCTTGAAGATTTTATATTTGATAAGGATGTTATTTAAAGATATTCTACACTTATGGTGGAATGATATTCAATAAGATTATATTTAAAATGTGTTGAACCATTTTTTATTCATATTATCACTATTTAAGACTAATACTATTTATTAGATCTCAATTAGCTAATCTTAAAATATTTGCAATTTTATTTACCCTTTCAAGAATTATTAATTAATAAAATAAGTTTAAACTCAATTTATTAGTGTATTAGACTTTTACTTACTTCAAAAATGAGATGTTCTATTTTTAACATGTAGATATTTTTGTGATTATTTTGGTATATTATATTTATACTATTAAGTTATAGTTCTTATTTTTCTATGAATTTTGGTATATTATTTATATTTTTAGCATTTACCATTATTAAATTATGAATTATCAAAGTATTATTACTTATAAAATCTTCATTAAATAATAATTATTTAAATTATTAACACAGTAATGTTTGGTAATAATTTTAAGTTGTAGATTTTATTTTTCTGCAAATTTTCATATATTAAACATTCTTTTATGAATTATAAAACAAAAGTTATTGAATTTACAAGATTTTATCACTTTATTAAATTTCTAGAAATATTTATATTTGGACTTATAATGTTTGATCTATTTCCTCGGACATATTGTGTCAGCCGGAGGAATTGCCGTTGACCCTGCAAAGGTTAAGGATGTCGAAGAATGGAAAGCCCCAACCACTCAAACCCAAGTTCGTGCATTTCTCGGATTAGCGGGATATTACCGCAAGTTCGTAGAAGGATTCTCAAGCGTCGCAAGACCCATGACCCAATTATTTAAGAAGGATAAGAAGTTTGAATGGGCAGACAAATGTGAAGAAAGTTTTCAAGATCATAAGAAGAGATTAATTTCAGCCCCAATCTTGATCATGCCGGATATCACGAAGCCTTTTGATGTGTATTGTGAGCATCTAAGATCGGTCTCGGATGTGTGCTTATGCAAGAGGGCAAAGTTATATCTTATCTATCCCGACAACTGAAGCAACATGAGAAAAATTATCCTACCCAAGACCTTGAACTAGCAGCCGTAGTTCTAGCCCTGAAGACATGGCGGCATTACCTTATGAGAAACCATTGTGAGATTTATTCGGATCACAAGAGCCTGAAGTACATTTTCACTCAGAAGGAGCTGAATATGAGGCAAAGGATATTGATAGAGCTGATCAAGGACTATGATCTGGACATCCACTATCACCCCGGTAAAGCCAATGTGGTAGCAGATGCCCTTAGTAGATTGCTGTGTCGCTTGAACTCCATGATTCTGAAGGAACAACCAAGTTTGCACAAGGAGTTAGAAGATTTCAGAATGGAACTAGTAAGTGAAGGATTTTTGGCTAGCATAGAACTTCAACCCACTTTGATCAGTCATATCAAGGAGGCGCAGAAAGTAAATGCTAGTATCGACGAAATCAAACGTCGTATCGGTACAAGCAAAGTACCCGAATTCACAGAAGATGAAGAAGAAGTTCTATGGTACAAAGGACGTATCTGTGTGCTAGCAGATTCAGAATTGAAGCATACTATTTTGAAAGAGGCCCATGATACTCTTTATTCTATCCACCCTAGAGGAACAAAGATGTATCAGGATTTAAAGGAGCAATTTTGGCGGCATAAGATGAAGAGAGAAATCGGAAGCTACATAGCCAAGTGTGATATTTGTCAGAGAGTCAAGGTGGGGCATCAGAGACCCGCAGGACTATTGAAACCATTGTAGATTCTGGAAGCTAGTTTAAACTTATTTTAAGCTAGTTATCAAGCTAGTTTGCAAATGGCCCCATTTGAATTCATGTATGGAAGGAAGTGTCGTACCCCTTTGAATTGGTCGGAAGTAGGAGAGAGTCAGATTTTCAGACCCGACATCCTACGATAAGCAGAAGAGGAAGTTCACAAGATTCATGAGCACCTCAAGACCGCCCAATCCAGACAGAAGAGTTATGCCGACAAGAGAGGTTGAGACCTCGCCTTTAATATCGGAGATTTTGTGTATCTCAAAGTGTCACCTTTGAAAGGAATGCAACGTTTCCAACTCAAAATAAATTTATCCCCCAGATATATCGGACCCTTCAAGATTCTGAATCGTCGAGAAGTATCGTATCAACTGGAAACTGCCAACAGAGATGTCAGCTGTGCATAACGTGTTTCACATCTCATTACTTCGTAAATGCCTAGAAGTCCCGGAAAAGACTAAAGTTTTCAAGAATACTAATCACCAAACCATAGATATCAACGATGACCTGACATATCCCTAAGTACCCATCCATATTTTGGAGGAACCTTTCAGAACCACCAGGACCTGGAGTATCAAGTTTCTCAAGATCCATTGGAGTAACCACACTGAAGAAGAAGCAACCTGGGAGCGAGAAGACTACATTAGGACGGAGTTTCCAGATCTCTTTAAATCCTAGTTTTCTTTTTCTCAAATCTCGGGATGAGATTTTATTTAAGGAGGGAAGGTTTGTAACATCCCAAAAATATTAATCAAGGTTATCAATTCCAATCACCCAAAATTAGGGTTAACAAAAACTTTGTTAACAAATTCATTATAAATGCATGTGTGTATGTGATGAATGCATGAATGCTTGAATGGACTTGTGTGATTGTTGTGAATGGCAAGGGATGGTTTAAAGATGAAAACAACATCATCTAAATCATTTCCAAGCAGAATAAAATCAAAGGAAATTCAAAAACAAACAAAACAAGCAAATGGTCATTTTTGCCAATCTTGCTCATGAGACCACTTTGAGTGTTTCTAGTCCAAGATTTCAAACATAAACAATTCCAATTCTTTTCACCCCTTGCTAGACCAAGTGAAAGTGAACCAAAGGCCACCTTGCAAACCCACAGAAACATTTGGCAACCTGATTCAAATGACAATTCAAAATTGAATCTAGCTCATATGGGAAGATCACCATTTCTCAAAACCCAACCAAACAAGTGCACCTTGACAAATCCAAGCAACCAGATACTACCTAGTATGTGCCCATTGCACCCACCAAGTTTCATCCAGAAATTCAAATTTGAATTTCTTGCGACCATTTCATCAAACACCTTCTGAGAACAAATCAGAATAAACAACAAACACTATTGTGAGCAGTGTTTGTGCCAAACTTGTTCCCTCTCTAGCTCTCACTACACTCCCATTAGATCATTAAACTTGCCTAAGCAGCTCTAGCTCAGTGTGAACTCGACCATGCCATCAATGGCCACCATGGCCGAGCACACTTGCCACCCCTACCATCCACAACAAGCTATAAGCCTAGCTAGCCTCGCCAACCTTGTCTAGCAAGCATGACACCGTCCACCGCCACCCCTATCCAGCCCTCGAGCCCTGCTAGCCACTGGACCACAGAGAACACACGCAACCAGTTAGTCCCTGCCATGCCGAGAACGCACCAGAGCGCCACGCTCGACACGCTCGCACAGCCCGCACCCCGCCTTTGCCTCCCGTGCGCGTGATCACCACCGCCCCAGGAACCTCCCACACAACCCGTTCACCGCCGCGCGACCCGTAGCCGTTGTGCGCCATTAAAACAGTCGTCGGTGCCGCTCAGAGCATCGACGGGTTCCGACTGAACCGCACGGCCCCATTCCTCGCCATCAAGCCGTTGAGCTTCGCCAGGAGGCAGCACACCGTCCCCTACCTTCGGCCATGTCGTTAGCTCACTGTGAAGCCGACCCCGATGAGCTCAGCCCGCACCCTTCGGTTTCGTCGTTGCACTATAAATAGAGGCCTTCCCGTTCGATTTCAGCACACCATTCCACTCCACACCTCTCACTGAACGTGCCCACTTCTTCTCGGAGCAAGGCGAGCGCAGCATCCCCGGAATTTCACCGGAGCTTTCCACTGATGGAGGAGAAGGGCGTCGTCGATTGGAGCCACCCTAGGAGGATCCACCAATACCAGGAGAACCGCCGTCATCGACTTCATCGTTCACCCACATCATCGACCATCACCTGAGCCCTGGTGAGCCGCCATAGACCCCCACTGGCTGCGCTAGGGTTCGAACTCATCGCGTTCTGTTCGACGAGGATGATGACCCTCAGTCGTAGATCTCACATCTAATCATATGGTTGTAATCGCCCCATACCCCTTCGCACCCCTCTGTCTCACTGACTGGTGGGGACAACCACTTAACCAGGCTACGCACGATGTGCGTAAGGGGCGGCCCAGTTAGATTCCCGCGTGACCCAGTTCGTTTGAATTTAGGTTTATCTATTTAATTTCAAACTTAGTTCTGGCAGTAGATTAAAAATTCAATCTAGAGAGTTTCACTGAACCAAATTGCATGAAACCAATTTTTTTAGAAAGGTATTGGAATTCTTAATCCAATCCCGTTTGATTCAAATCATTTGGAATGATAGGTCACCTATAGTAAAAATAACAAGGCAGAGACTTTTCTGCACTCAAACATTTTTCAAAATTCAACCATAAAAGCTTTTGAGTTGATTCCAACTCTCACAAATCAAATTTGATAAGACCTTTCTGAATATATAAAAATACCTAGGTTTACTTGCAGTAATAATGGACAAGTAATAAAAGAATGCCCCATAGGAATTTCTAGCCACTTTAATTAATTACAATAAAAGGTTAAACCTTATTAAATTGTGACACCACTTTAAATCACATTCCCAAGTACTGAAATATGTGATGATGACATGTGTCAACATGATCCCATGTTTTAGTTGGAGAATATTAAATCTTAAGTAGTTTTTCAATGAGTATAAATTACCTTTCTAAAACGAAATAAATAAAACTATTGCCTTAATCCTTGTGATGATGTTAGATCATCTAGTGAAAACCCTGGTGTGATAAATAAAAGTAGTTAAGTATTGTTTGGTGATTGTGTAGCTCGTATTTATTTATAGACGCTAGTATCGACCAAGGATACGAAGATGAAGGAAATTACTATGAGGAAGAAGCCGAGGAGAACTTCAACCACTGCACTGCACAAGGCAAGCTTCACAAAACAAGTTAACTTTGCAAGATAAAACTTGCATGATAACTATGCAAACTAGATGCCTTAGGCATATGTGATTATACCCCTTTGATTATACCAAATCCCTGTTTTACATGCAAGCTTTATTTTTTATTTCTTTATCAAAGCTCTTTATTACTTTTACTTAGTGACTTGTGAAGTGTTGGAAAGATTTTAGAGGTAGCATAAAGAGCATAAAACTTAGCCTAAGTTAGATAGATCTTGATGTCATCCTGAGGCATGAGATTGAACTTAGATAATTCACACTTGTTTACCACCCCTCATTAGTGTTTAACCCCAATTTTAGTGGCTAGTGCTAAGCATAAAACTTGATCACTTTAGATGGGAATACTTGGTGAAAATGGTTATGAAAACCTTAGAATGATGAGTCATTCTAATGAGATGTTTTGACATGTGTTCTTGAACACCAGATGATTTTGATGATGAAAATGTTGAGGCATGAACCTTAGCCCTTTATAAAACTGATGGATGTGTCTGGATGCGATACCATTCCAATTTTACCGTACAACCACAATACCCGAGATTGGGTAGGGCTTGACTGAATGTTTATATATCTTAGTATGGGTTCCCTTGCGGCCGAGGTTTGAGCTGAGGCTACCTCGTGAAGATTGACCACCTGTGAAGTTCCCAAGATGACAGATGGTAATGGTTGGGAGGCCAAACTCATAGGAGAGGTTCCTATACTAGGGTGTGTAATTGAAAGGTTAGGATTGATTATCCGCATACTGAGTATGGTGAGTTTAGGATTGTTCCTGACGGATGTATCGAACATTGTGGTGAAAGTGTACCACCTCTACCGAGTGTCAAACTATTCGAATAGTCGCGTCCGCGGTTATGGACAGTTGGTGTGGCCATACTATTCCGTCGTCAGATATTTTCAAAATGACTTGTGAAATGAATCATGACTTTGACTTGACCACAACAGGGTTGTGACATGAAAACTCAAGTTCCCACTTAGAGGCCATAAAACCTTAAACTAGTTTTCTTTGCTTCTAAACTCAGTTAGAGATAAATCTGGCTTTTTGCAAAACAACCTAGGGCCTAGTACTCCTACTTTAAACCACCTTACTTGTTAGTGATAGTTTACGAGTACTTAAAGAGTACTCATGGCTTTGTCCCTGGCTATTCCCGTGGCCAGACTATGAAGAGGACTATCAGGAGGATGGACTACGGGAAGGTTACGACAACTAGGATCATCTCCCATCGCCATCATTGCCTGTGACCATGAAGATGGAGCCTCGCCCGCGCTACCGTTATTACGTTATTCCGCTGCTTTGATTATACTAAGACTGGATCATGAGATCCTTTATTTGTTGTAAGACATTATGTATGGTTTGTAATGGATGATGTACTATGATATCCAATCTGTTATGTCTCGCAAAATGGTAATCCTGGGATTGCGATGTATGGCATAACAGGCATCTGGGATTAAAAATCTGGGTGTTGACAAGTTGGTATTGGAGCCATCCTGACCATAGGAGACCCTGGTTAGAATGGACGCTTGAATCAAAAACTTAGTTTCAAAACCAAAGAAGTGAGTATTTATGAAAACCTATTCTCATTCTTATCACTTAGATTCTTTCATGAAAATTAATGTTCCTCAAAAATTCTTGCAAACTTACATAAAATTTGACACACTTGATCACTCTAGTAACTTACTTATCCTACATTCTTAGAGATGGACGTGAAGTATAGCAAGTTCTATCAGTTGGGAAATGGAGGAGATCTTATCTTTGAGCGTGATTTGGATCAACTCTCGAAACTTCTGGAGCGCCCGCATCTTGAGATCTTTGGAGCTCAGCTCAACGATCAGGAAGGAGGAGAATTGCAATGGCTGATTCTTGCAAGTCTCAGAGGGAAGATTGAAGCCCCCACTTCAGAGGGAGTCCAGTTTACCTTAAGAGAGAACAACTGGCTAGATGGACTTCCCAGGGCCATGCAGCAAGCTCTTGCCCGTCTGTGTGGGAAAAGCATCAATTAGATCAAGGGTACACGCTTTGAGTTCTATCTAAGGCGTGATTTTATGGGACAGCCACTAGAGGCACCATATCACCCTAAGATGAAGAATCAAGTAGACCATCTCAGCTTCATGATGTATGACCGGCAGAAGGAGTTTGACAATGCCCGCTCCTACGCCAACCACAAACATGCCATCACAGTCAAGAAGGACCAGACCATTGCCATGCTTGTGAAGGATCGCCAGTCTCATCGCCGTCAGCTTGACAAGAAGGAGCGCATCATTGCCCACCTTCGTGACAGGATCATAGATTTGGAGGAGACCATCCACGAGAGGGACATGCAGCTTGAGGAGAGGGAGAATGCAGGGGAAGATATTCGTGGAGACCCATACTCTTACCTCAGTGACGATGATGACTTTCTAGAGGATCAAGCCATGGACTTCTTCACCGATGAGTATGACTTCACCTTCATTGACGATGATGATGAATATGATGATGATAAGGCCACCGATTCCGAGGAGTAGTAGCACTTGAGCACTAGCGTTAGGGAAGTTGTATCCAGTCCCATTGTATCGTAGTTTCACAGAATGGTTCTTAAAACCATCTTTTTCCTTCTTGTGGTGCTTGTATTGTGTGCTATGAATGAATGAATGAGAAGCAAGTTGCTAGAAAAATCTGAGTCAAACTTCAAAAAAATTCCAAAACAAACCCCGAACCTTATAAATTTCCCTCTTTTCTCATGATCTATCTCAATCTTCAGATGCCTCGCGGAGGAAGCAGTTCATCCCCGGACCCAATGTTGCAAATCTTGCAATTGTTGGTTTCTGACCGCGAAGCTAAAAGAGCCGAACGTCAAGCCAACTTAGCTACCCTTCAACACATATCTCAGATGGCTAACAACAACCAAGGCCATGGAAACCAGGACAACCATTGGTCCAAACTCAAGAATTTCCAGAACACCAATCCACCCGTCTTTAGTAAGTCTGAAGAGCCCCTAGATGCAGATGATTGGCTGCAGACCATGGAGAACAACCTAGAAGTCACAGGAGTGGAGGCCAACGAGAAAGTACTGTTTGCCACCCACTATCTGGCAGGAGATGCAAGAGCTTGGTTGTAAGGTTCCCAACCTTAAATAAGGTAGAGTCCCCTTGTTTACAATGCTAGTCCCTGGATCAATAGCTAGCATCCACAGTTAAGATGTAATATCAAGAAACAAAGGTCATAATACAACTTTATAACCAGGAGTAACATAATTTTATTACATCTTACATAGCTCATTTGGCTATTACATTACATTGCAGCAGAATATCTATAAGCATGGGGTCCTTCATCTTCAAAGTGCCACAGGCAAACATGTTGGTTGTAGACTTTGTAATCCTAATCAATCAATCTTCACTAATATCAATCAAACCTGCAACATTACAAGTTACAGCCACAAGGGTCAATACATTTGAATTGTATTGGCAAGTTTCACTACTATGTAGAAATAAGTGGATCCTATCATTACATGCATATTTGGCTAAGTAGGGTTTTAGGCTTATTTGCAGAAAGCAATAATTTATCCTATCTTTTCAAAATGGTTTTGATATTTTATCAAATCTTCCTGAACTCCTTGGTAAATCCCCAAGTGTTTCAAGTCTTTATCAAAATCTCTTGAGCTCCTTGGTACACCCCAAGTACTTCAAGTATTTATCAAAATCTCTTGAGCTCCTTGGTAAATCCCCAAGTGCATCAAGTTTTATCAAAATCTCTTGAGCTCCTTGGTAAACCCCAAGTACTTCAAGTTTTTCTTTTAGAAATTGGAATGTCGAGATTTCCCATAGCTTCAGGCCTTTAGTTGCTCAGTATTGTCCATAACCGGGGACACGGCTAAGTACTTAGAATTTTGATCTTCTGCAGAAGTTGTACACTTTACCCACATGACACAATCTCATCTTGATGCCACCAGTGGCCGCTGGATAAGTACTCACCAAGATGGAGTACTGGCAGATTGAGAATGTGACGAAGTCTTTCCATAGGGTCCTCCCATACACCATTGCTAGCTTGTCTTCAGGCACCCATGTAGGGATTCTAGTTCCCTCATTTTCAGTTAACCTGAAGACAGTGCATGGGTCTTCCCAATGTAGTTGACTAAGCCAGAGCCATAATAGCATGTGGCTGTACACGGAAGCCACTGTTGGAGAAACATGTTCAATCTCTAAGTCCCTGGGTGGTTTTCATCTGGTGCACAACAAAGGAGATTGCCATATAAACATGGTTCCTCTTGTTGCCACCTTGTCCAAAACTTGAGTAACCTTGTCCACCCAGGTGGTTCATTGAGTACTTGTTTTATTATGTAAAAACACAAGTCTTTTCTCAACTTCATAAAATCTCAACATGTATCTCTTCTCAAAATATGTAGCTTGGCTAAGCATTTTACAACTACATTGTTTTCACTAAGGAATGTATAAGGGTATCCTATTAGGATTTATCATAGCATAAGTATAGAAATCCTTTTCATGCATGTTTCAAAAATCCACTAAGTATATGAAAATAGTAGGACTTTAGATGATAGTGTAACTTGCCTTTTTGGTAGGGAATGTTTGTTCACTTCTTTATCTTGCTAATCTCACACTCTTCTAACTTCACTACAAGTCAATCAAGCAAACACAAATTCAACTAGCATTCCAACCAATATTCAAACAATCAAACACACATAAAATAATAGAGACAAAGTCATGCATGCAAGCATGCAAAAGATAGTTTTATTTGCAAAAGTGGTTTCTACTAGGCTCTAAACTTTTTAAGGTTCAAGGTGGTCATTTTCTAAAGTGGCAAAACCATTTGCAAAATGGTTTTATCTATAGATCATTTTTAAATCAAATCTTTATTTCATGTGATTGAAATTGTTTTTAGCAAAGCAACAATTTTATGTTGTTCACCAAATAAGTTGTTAGTTCACAAAACTTGGTGTTTTGGGTCAGTAGGTTTGAATCAAAACATTTTCCAAAGGTTTTGCTCAAAAATCATTTCCATAATAAAATCAACATTTTTATTTGACTAGAAATGGGCTAATTCAATTGTTCAATCCTAATCTTCACCAAATACATTTTTGAATCCATAAGTTGGTTCCTAAGGTCAGTAGGTTCACAACAAACCAATTTGCAAGAGATTTCAACCCCAAAATCATTTTGGAATAATTTTTATAACCTAAACAAGCATACAAATGTTTCTGCAAAAATAAACATTTTTCCAGAATATTTTCACTAAACACATTGCATGGTTAGCTAGGGCTTGTTCCACTGATTCCATTGATATAAATTTTGCAAATTTTGGACGTGTGGATCAAAAGTTACAAGGTTTACAAAATTGCATCTAAATCAGATTTCAAATTCTGTTTTAAAACAGACTAGTGCCACGCGGCGTGTTTTCATTGGGCGATACCGGTTCGCGCGGATTGCGTTCTGTGGTTCGTTGGATCTAAACATATCGCACGGCTCTGGTTGCGTACCCCTTCAGCGTTTAAGTGATCTATCGCGTGCGTACGATTAAAATCCAACGACTCACAGCTACTGGACATAAACCGGCGGCGCTAGCGGTGGTGAACGGCGGCGGCGTGGTCAGACGATGACGCTGCAGCGGCTATAGGAAGCAAAGGAGGAAACGAGGATGCTCACCGTGCTCGCGAGGTCAAGGTGAAGCTCGAGGTGGTTCTGGTCTGGCGAGGGGCGCACTGGAGCGGGATTAATCGCTCGCCGGAGTGGAGCTACGCCTCGGCCACGCTCTGTCGTCATCGAGGATGGTGCTACGGGTCACGAGGAGACAAACGGAAAGTATGGTCAGACGCACAAAGCCAAGGCGATGATGCGTGCGTGATTGAGAGGGCGCGGGGTGGTCGGTTCTTACCAGGAAACTTCGCCGGAGTAAGAAGCAGACGCGGCGGCGCTCAGAGGTTGTTGAAGCCGACGTTTTGGGGCGCCCGCGAGTGAACGGACAGCACAGTGAGAAGCGCCAGGGGCTGGGGTCACGGCCGTGTGCTCAGGGAGGCAAGGGGTGGCGCAAAGTCGCTGGAATTGTTCGCGGGACTCGCCGGAGGCAGGGGGGTTCGAGGTTGCGATTCGTGCAGCCTAGTGGCTCCGGTGGTGCGGTGTCTGGGGGAAAAGAGAGGGGCAAGCAGGCGTTTAAATGGGCATGGTCGCGGGGTGGAGTAATGGCCGCTATCAACGCGAATTGATCGCCGGCGTTACTAGCTGCAACGGCAGGGAGTGATCAGGGGGAAGACGATGAACAGGAGAGGTGGGACCTTGCTGTCAGCGAGGAAGAAAGATAGGGAGAGGGTCCACCGGTCAGCGTCTGTGCGGGTGTGGGTTTAAGTGGAAAACGATTCGCAGTGGGGGAAAGGAGTTGGGCTGGAATTGGGCTTCCTGGGCCAGGTGAGTTGCGTCAGTCCGTTTTCCTATTTTTTTTCTGTTCTGAAACTTTTTCCCTTTTTCTGTTTGAATTTCCTAATTGAATTTCAAACAAACAAATCAAACATTCAAATCAAATCAAACATTCACCACACTTGTATTGAGTTTTGGTTCTGTTTAACAATATAAACCAAATCCCAAAAAAAAATTATTCTTTTTAGGACCCATTAATAATTAAATAATTGGACCTTAGTTATTAAATCAAATGGGTTTTGATTTATTTGAAATCTCCATTTGAAATCCAAATAATTTCAGAATCAATTCAGTAGGTTTTTTTGAGAATATAAAATACTTGGAAAACTTATTTAAAATAAATAGACAAGTTTTGATGTTTAATTAAAATAGTAAAACCTTTATTTTTGATAAAATTTGATATTGTTAAATCCTCATTATTTTATTTAAATAAACTTTTACTCTTTTATTCAAAGCAAAAACTTTTATTTCAAAAGCTTGGCCAAGGTTTAATTTGGCTCTATAAAATAATCCTTATTTAAATTTCTACCTTTTCATTTGGAAACCAAATCTTTTTATTAAAAGATCCAAAAATAGTAATTCAAATATTTTTAACTTTATTGTTTATTTATCTTTTTAAATCCCTTTAGGATTTTATTTGATCCAAATAGGTTTTGAAAGTTTCCAAATGAGATTCAAAAGTTTCTTCTCACCCTGAAAATCAACAAAGTTTTATTTTATTCATTTATTTTTCACATTACAAGATTTGGAAAATCTTGGGATATGACAGGATACCACCCTTAAAATAAATCTCGTCCCGAGATTTGGGAAGGCTAGGGTTACAAGTAGGCTCAAAACAACTAGGGTACTACCACCCTTAAAAAATTTCCAACTAAATTACATATTGGCCTTCTTGGGATCCTGGGGAAACTTCTCTGGGCAAACATCTGCATAGTGTCCTTTGTTTCCACACTTGACTCATGTGCCAAGGCTGAGATCCTTCATAGGCTTGTTTATCTTGTTCTTCATCTTTTCTGGACAATTGCTTGCATAATGTCCTGGTTCTTTGCAATTGAAACATGTGATAAGTTTGAGTTCTTTACGTGTCTCTTGTGGAAAAGTTGCTGCATAATGGCCTAGCTCTTTGCAGTTGTTGCACCATACTTGACCAATCTCCTTATACTTCTGTTTCTCTGGACATTCACTAGAATAGTGTCCCATTTCTTTACAATGATGACATTGTACATGGCTCTTGTCCTTCTTTTTCTTGGGTTTCTCCAAAGCTAGGAGTGCATCTAGTTCATGTTGTTCATATGTTATCTTGTAGGTAGGAATGTCTACTTGTTTCTTGGACCTTCTATTGCTCTTTGGATAATTCATATGCCTCTTCTTTGGTCCTTTGAATTGGGTTGTATTGCATGGAGGTATAAGTGGAGCTTTTCCTTTGTCCTCATTCTTCTTGGTAGACTTGGATCCTTCCTGATAGTTTGCAATCATTTGTTGCACTCCACCTTGTTTCCTTTGTTCAACTATGGAATAGATGGGGCATTGGATAGGGACATGGTTATTTCCTTCACATAGGTAGAAAGTAGCTTGAGATGTGGGGCATTGGCCAACTGGATGTTTCTCTTCACAATTGGGGCATTGATCTCCATGCTCCTTGGAAGTGTGATCCTTGTCTCCACAAATGTTGCAAGCTTTGGTTCCTTTTAGGATAACATCCTTGTCTCCTTTGGAAAATTTGCTTTCCATGTTGAGCATTTGGTCTGTCACCTTATGCAACATTTGGGCTTGGTTTTCCAAAAATCCTTGCAGGGTTGGATCTTCCCCACTGGTGTTGGCTATGAATTGAGCTGTCATTTGGTTCAACTGGTTTTGGGTTGATATGAGTTCTCTCATGTTGTCCTCTTGGTTGGTGTTGGTGTCATCGACCTTGATGTTGGAGTCTCTTGGAGTATTCATCTGTTTGGGTTGAATTGAGATTAGAATAGGCAAAATATTCCTAAGGAATCAATTCTAATCACACACTTTCACAATTCACACAAGCAATGTGCAAGCAAACACAAACAAACACTTCACCCAAACAACAAAGTTCAAGCACATTTCTAGGCAACCAAAAATATTTTTGTTACACCACATAAGTTGGTGTGTTTTACTTAACTAAAATATGGTGGTCCATCTATTGGGTTCACTTGTGATTTTTCCATCCTTCTTGGTTGATTCCTTCTTCCACGAGTTCATGGTATCCTTGGAAAAACTCTTGGTCACAAAACTTCAAAGGTGATGAGGGTTCTTTCTAAGTTGTGTTTCCTTAGTCTCCAAATCTTGAGCAAGATTCCTTGTCTCACTTGTAGTCCTTAGTGATATCCAAGGTTGAAGTTCTTGGTGAATATGCTGAAGATGTTGAAGTCATTAGAGTTGAAGATGTTGAAGTCATTAGAGTTGAAGAAGTTGAAGTCATTAGAGTTGAAGATGTTGAAGTCATTAGAGTTGATGAAGTCCTTTGCACATGGTGAAGTCTTTGGCCATGGGGTAGGTGTGTCCATCAAGTTGAAGTAGAAGAGATGTAGAATCAAAACCAAAATGGTTGAGGAAAGAGTTTACAAGATTATTTGTAAATAAGTTTTCGGAACAAATACAACTCCTATTTTTCTAAGGGTTTTTGTCCAATCCTAGGTTTACAAATCCTACAGGCAACACAATGCTCTGATACCATCTGTAAGGTTCCCAACCTTAAATAAGGTAGAGTCCCCTTGTTTACAATGCTAGTCCCTGGATCAATAGCTAGCATCCACAGTTTAGATGTAATATCAAGAAACAAAGGTCATAATACAACTTTATAACTAGGAGTAACATAATTTTATTACATCTTACATAGCTCATTTGGCTATTACATTACATTGCAGCAGAATATCTATAAGCATGGGGTCCTTCATCTTCAAAGTGCCACAGACAAACATGTTGGTTGTAGACTTTGTAATCCTAATCAATCAATCTTCACTAATATCAATCAAACCTGCAACATTACAAGTTACAGCCACAAGGGTCAATACATTTGAATTGTATTGGCAAGTTTCACTACTATGTAGAAATAAGTGGATCCTATCATTACATGCATATTTGGCTAAGTAGGGTTTTAGGCTTATTTGTAGAAAGCAATAATTTATCCTATCTTTTCAAAATGGTTTTGATCTTTTATCAAATCTTCCTGAACTCCTTGGTAAATCCCCAAGTGTTTCAAGTCTTTATCAAAATCTCTTGAGCTCCTTGGTACACCCCAAGTACTTCAAGTTTTTATCAAAATCTCTTGAGCTCCTTGGTAAATCCCCAAGTGCATCAAGTTTTATCAAAATCTCTTGAGCTCCTTGGTAAACCCCAAGTACTTCAAGTTTTTCTTTTAGAAATTGGAATGTCGAGATTTCCCATAGCTTCAGGCCTTTAGTTGCTCAGTATTGTCCATAACCGGGGACACGGCTAAGTACTTAGAATTTTGATCTTCTACAGGAGTTGTACACTTTACCCACATGACACAATCTCATCTTGATGCCACCAGTGGCCGCTGGATAAGTACTCACCAAGATGGAGTACTGGCAGATTGAGAATGTGACGAAGTCTTTCCATAGGGTCCTCCCATACACCATTGCTAGCTTGTCTTCAGGCACCCATGTAGGGTTTCGAGTTCCCTCATTTTCAGTTAACCTGAAGACAGTGCATGGGTCTTCCCAATGTAGTTGACTAAGCCAGAGCCATAATAGCATGTGGCTGTACACGGAAGCCACTGTTGGAGAAACATGTTCAATCTCTAAGTCCCTGGGTGGTTTTCATCTGGTGCACAACAAAGGAGATTGCCATATAAACATGGTTCCTCTTGTTGCCACCTTGTCCAAAACTTGAGTAACCTTGTCCACCCAGGTGGTTCATTGAGTACTTGTTTTATTATGTAAAAACACAAGTCTTTTCTCAACTTCATAAAATCTCAACATGTATCTCTTCTCAAAATATGTAGCTTGGCTAAGCATTTTACAACTACATTGTTTTCACTAAGGAATGTATAAGGGTATCCTATTAGGATTTAGCATAGCATAAGTATAGAAATCCTTTTCATGCATGTTTCAAAAATCCACTAAGTATATGAAAATAGTAGGACTTTAGATGATAGTGTAACTTGCCTTTTTGGTAGGGAATGTTGGTTCACTTCTTGATCTTGCTAATCTCACACTCTTCTAACTTCACTACAAGTCAATCAAGCAAACACAAATTCAACTAGCATTCCAACCAATATTCAAACAATCAAACACACATAAAATAATAGAGACAAAGTCTTGCATGCAAGCATGCAAAAGATAGTTTTATTTGCAAAAGTGGTTTCTACTAGGCTCTAAACTTTGTAAGGTTCAAGGTGGTCATTTTCTAAAGTGGCAAAACCATTTGTAAAATGGTTTTATCTATAGATCATTTTTAAATCAAATCTTTATTTCATGTGATTGAAATTGTTTTTAGCAAAGCAACAATTTTATGTTGTTCACCAAATAAGTTGTTAGTTCACAAAACATGGTGTTTTGGGTCAGTAGGTTTGAATCAAAACATTTTCCAAAGGTTTTCCTCAAAAATCATTTCCATAATAAAATCAACATTTTTATTTGACTAGAAATGGGCTAATTCAATTGTTCAATCCTAATCTTCACCAAATACATTTTTGAATCCATAAGTTGGTTCCTAAGGTCAGTAGGTTCACAACAAACCAATTTGAAAGAGATTTCAACCCCAAAATCATTTTGGAATAATTTTTATAACCTAAACAAGCATACAAATGTTTCTGCAAAAACAAACATTTTTCCAGAAGCTTTTCACTAAACACATTGCATGGTTGGCTAGGGCTTGTTCCACTGATTCCATTGATATAAAGTTTGCAAATTTTGGACATGTGGATCAAAAGTTACAAGGTTTACAAAATTGCATCTAAATCAGATTTCAAATTCTGTTTTAAAACAGACTAGTGCCACGCGGCGTGTTTTCATTGGGCGGTACCGGTTCACGCGGATTACGTTCTGTGGTTCGTTGGATCTAAACAGATCGCACGGCTCTGGTTGCGTACCCCTTCAGCGTTTAAGTGATCTATCGCGTGCGTACGATTAAAATCCAAAGACTCACAGCTACTGGACATAAACCGGCGGCGCTAGCGGTGGTGAACGGCGGCGGCGCGGTCAGACGATGACGCTGCGGCGGCTACAGGAAGCAAAGGAGGAAACGAGGATCCTCACCGTGCTCGCGAGGTCGAGGTGAAACTCGAGGTGGTTCTGGTCTGGCGAGGGGCGCACTAGAGCGGGATTAATCACTCGCCGGAGTGGAGCTACGCCTCGGCCACGCTCTGTCGTCATCGAGGATGGTGCTACGGGTCACGAGGAGACAAACGGAAAGTATGGTCAGACGCGCAAAGCCAAGGCGATGATGCGTGCGTGATTGAGAGGGCGTGGGGTGGTCGGTTCTTACCAGGAAACTTCGCCGGAGTAAGAAGCAGACGCGGCGGCGCTCAGAGGTTGTTGAAGCCGATGTTCTGGGGCGCCCGCGAGTGAACGGACAGCACAGGGAGAAGCACCAGGGGCTGGGGTCACGGCCGTGTGCTCAGGGAGGCAAGGGGTGGCGCAGAGTCACCGGAATTGTTCGCGGAACTCGCCGGAGGCAGAGGGGTTCGAGGTTGCGATTCGTGCAGCCTGGTGGCTCCGGTGGTGCGGTGTCTAGGGGAAAAGAGAGGGGGCAAGCAGGCGTTTAAATGGGCATGGTCGCGGGGTGGAGTAATGGCCGCTATCAGCGCGAATTGATCGCCGACGTTACTAGCTGCAACGGCAGGGAGTGATCAGGGGGAAGACGATGAAAAGGAGAGGTGGGACCTTGCTGTCAGCGAGGAAGAAAGATAGGGAGAGGGTCCACCGGTCAGCGTCTGTGCGGGTGTGGGTTTAAGTGGAAAACGATTCGCAGTGGGGGAAAGGAGTTGGGCTGGAATTGGGCTTCCTGGGCCAGGTGAGTTGGGTCAGTCCGTTTTCCTTTTTTTTCTGTTCTGAAACTTTTTCCCTTTTTCTGTTTGAATTTCCTAATTGAATTTCAAACAAACAAATCAAACATTCAAATAAAATCAAACATTCACCACACTTGGATTGAGTTTTGGTTCTGTTTAACAACATAAACCAAATCCCAAAAAAAAATTATTCTTTTTAGGACCCATTAATAATTAAATAATTGGACCTTAGTTATTAAATCAAATGGGTTTTGATTTATTTGAAATCTCCATTTGAAATCCAAATAATTTCAGAATCAATTCAGTAGGTTTTATTTGAGAATATAAAATACTTGGAAAACTTATTTAAAATAAATAGACAAGTTTTGATGTTTAATTAAAATAGTAAAACCTTTATTTTTGATAAAATTTGATATTAATAAATCCTCATTATTTTATTTAAATAAACTTTTACTCTTTTATTCAAAGCAAAACCTTTTATTTCAAAAGCTTGGCCAAGGTTTAATTTGGCTCTATAAAATAATCCTTATTTAAATTTCTACCTTTTCATTTGGAAACCAAATCTTTTTATTAAAAGATCCAAAAATAGTAATTCAAATATTTTTAACTTTATTGTTTATTTATCTTTTTAAATCCCTTTAGGATTTTTTTTGATCCAAATAGGTTTTGAAAGTTTCCAAATGAGATTCAAAAGTTCCTTCTCACCCTGAAAATCAACAAAGTTTTATTTCTTATTCATTTATTTTTCACATTACAAGATTTGGAAAATCTTGGGATGTGACATTGGTGGAACAGCGTTCGCGCCATGACTGGAGGACAAATGATGACTTGGGATGAATTCTAACTCAAGTTCAGCAGAACCCATGTGCCACCGGGTTTTTATCAAGAGGATGAGAGATGAATTCAGAGAATTGAAGCAAGGTAGGATGAACGTAGTCGAGTACCGTGACAAATTCCCGTCCTTATCTAGGTATGCACCGGATGAGATTGACACTAAAGCCAAAAATAAGGAGAGATTCTTCAATGGTCTGCATGATGAGATGTAGACAGTGTTAGTCAATATTCTGTTTGCTGACATAGAAGCCTTAGTGGATTCTGCCATTCAGATGGAAGGCAATATCAACCAAGCCAATGAGAATCGCAAGCGCAGGATGATGAATCAACCAGGAACCCACCATACCCCAAAGTATCGCCCCAACCCGTCTGTAGGATTTGCCCCAAGAAACAATAGACCCCCGATGAACCGTCTGACCTATCCCAACTATGAAGGAGGAAACCCAAGGCCCGGAGGAAAGCACAACAACAACCCCGGCAACCCCAGCCATTTCAACCGTGCACCGCCCAAGTTCAACAACAACAACCCCACCAACACCAATACTTCCCCAAGAACTGGAAGCAATGTCGTGCATGTTGCAGCAAAGGACAAGTCTCAGGTGACTTGTTATGAATGCGGAACCAAGGGTCACTATTCCAATGAGTGCCCCAAGAAGCTTGTAGAAGCCCCCAATGTGAATGCTCCAGCTCAGCATCAGCATCGTGTTCAGCCTAGAAGAAGATTTTCCCTAGGGAATTCGCTCAACCGCAATGGTCGTCTATTTCTCATGCATGCTGAAGAAGCCCAAGAAGCGCCAGATGTCGTGCTGGGTATGTTTTATGTTAACTCGGTAATTTCAAGAGTGTTGTTTGGTTCTAGAGCATCACACTCATTTGTTACAGAAGAATTTGCATTCACTAGTAAGATTCAACCAATCAAATTGAAGCATGTTATGAGAGTTCAAATACCTGGTTCAACCACCAAAGCTAGACAAATTTGCAAGGTTGTACCTATTAGAATCCATGGCATAGATTTTTATGCTAATCTAATAGTACTCGGAACCAAAGGTTTGGAAGTAGTACTAGGAATGGACTGGATGTCGAAACATAAAGGATTAATCGACGGTGCCAAGAAAGACATAACCATGACAAGTACAGCCGGAATAACAATAGAGCATGTATCTGAAACCTTGCCCAGTCAATTCAAGTGCAACAAGAGTCTAGCACAACCAACCATTGACCAAGTCAGAGTAGTCTGTGAATACCCTGATGTATTTCCAGATGTTTTGCCCAGTATGCCCCCAGATCGGGATATCGAGTTTATCATTGAACTAATCCCTGGAACCGGACCCATAGCCCAGAGACCTTATAGTATGAACCCGTCTGAATTAGTGGAGCTGAAAAAGCAACTGGATGCTATGCTAGATATAGGATTGATTCAACCAAGTGCGTTGCCATGGAGATCACATGTCTTGTTTGTGGACAAGAAAGATGGAGGTAATCGTTTGTGTACGGATTATCGGAAGCTAAATGATGTCACCATCAAAAACAAGTACCCACTGCCGAAGATATAAGACATGTTTGACTAGTTGACCAGTGCCAAAGTATTTTCTAAGATTAATCTTAGAACTAGTTATCATCAACTCAAGATTCGTGCAGAGGATATTCCAAAGATTTCCTTTACCACCAGATATGGATTGTACGAGTACACTGTCATGTTATTTAGATTAACCAATGCCCCCGCTTATTTCATGAACCTCATGAATAAGATTATTATGGACTTCCTGGATAAGTTTGTCGTTGTTTTCATAGATGACATTCTGATATATTCCAAATTAAAGAAGAACATGAGCTACACCTGAGAACCATCCTTGGAACCCATAGGGAGCATCAGTTGTATGCCAAGTTTAGCAAATGTGAATTCTGGTTACAGGAAGTAGGATTCCTCGGACATATTGTGTCAGCCGGAGGAATTGCCGTTGACCCTGCAAAGGTTAAGGATGTCAAAGAATGGCAAACCCCAACCACTCAAACCCAAGTTCGTGCATTTCTCGAATTAGCAGGATATTACCGCAAGTTCGTAGAAGGATTCTCGAGCATCGACAAGACCCATGACCCAATTGTTGAAGAAGGATAAGAAGTTTGAATGGGCGGATAAATGTGAAGCAAGTTTTCAAGAGCTTATCTATCCCGACAACTGAAGCAACATGAGCAGAATTATCCTACCCATGACCTTGAACTAGCAGTCGTAGTTCTAGCCCTGAAGACATGGCGGCATTACCTTATGGGAAACCGTTGTGAGATTTATTCTGATCACAAGAGCCTGAAGTACATTTTCACTCGGAAGGAGCTGAATATGAGGCAAAGGAGATGGATAGAGCTGACCAAGGACTATGATCTGTACATCCACTATCACCCCGATAAAGCCAATGTGGTAGCAGATGCCCTTAGTAGATTGACGTGTCGCTTGAACTCCATGATTCTGAAGGAGCAACCAAGTTTGCACAAAGAGATGGAGGATTTTAGAATGGAATTAGTAAGTGAAGGATTTTTAGCTAGCATAGAACTTCAACCCACTTTGATCAGTCAGATCAAGGAGGCGCAGAAAGGAAATGCTAGTCTCGATGGAATCAAACGTCGTATCGGTACAACCAAAGTACCCGGATTCACCGAAGATGAAGGAGTTATGTGGTACAAAGGACGTATCTATGTGCCAGCAGATTCATAATTGAAGCAAGCTATTTTGAAAGAGGCCCATAATACTCTTTATTCTATCCACCCCGGAGGAACAAAGATGTATCAGGATTTAAAGGAGCAATTTTGGTGGCATCAGATGAAGAGAGAAATTGGAAGCTACATAGCCAAGTGTGATATTTGTTAGAGAGACAAGGTGGGACATCAGAGACCCGCAGGACTATTGCAACCATTGGAGATTTCAGAATGGAAATGGGATTCAGTTGGAAGGGATTTTATCACTGGTTTGCCTACATCTAGTAGGGGAAATGACTCTATTTGGGTCATAGTAGATAGATTGTCCAAAGTCGCCCATTTCTTACCAGTCAAGACCACTTACCAAAGTTTGAAGCTAGCAGAGTTGTACATTGCTAGAATCGTCAGTATGCATGGAGTCCCCAAGAACATTGTATCGGATCAAGGAACCCAGTTTACCTCGAAATTTTGGAAGAAAGTCCAAGAAGTATTAGGAACAAGACTAGATTTCAGCACAGCTTATCACCCTCAGACAGATGGACAAACGGAGCGAGTAAATCAAATACTCGAAGATATGTTGAGAGCCTGTATGTTAGAGTATGGATCTGACATGGTTATACCCTACGGGTACGTGACTTCAGCATACCTGGTCCAGCCCAAGGAAGGCCCACAGCAGACATACGCTGGCCCATGAAGATTTTCGGGTGGCCAAGGCCCATGACGCCTTCGGATCCTTGGAGAGCAAGACTAGCATAGATAGGAAATTCAAAGGGGTAAAACCCTAGAACTTGTAACCGAATAGGACTATGCCCGGGACCTGCCTAAGTCTATATAAAGGCCAGGAGGGCACATCCTAGATCTCTCGACTCATACTTCCGCACACGCATCTTCACGCCAGATCGAATCTGCGCACCCTGTAACCTTCGGTTCCGCCGTAATCAAGAGCAGACAAGCAGGAGTAGGGTTTTCCCTCCGGGGGCCTGAACCTGGGTAAATCTCATGTCCCCTGGTTTCTTGTCTGTTAACCGTTCCACGATCTCCAGCATCCCCATCTTCTCCCAAACCCAAGTCCATAACAATGGGCATTGACGAGATTAAACCTTGTCAGGATCAAAATGGGAAGATTGACTGCCTTTCGCAGAATTTTCATACAACAATAGTTATCAAGCTAGTTTGCAAATGGCCCCATTTGAATTCATGTATGGAAGGAAGTGTCGTACCCCTTTGAATTGGTCGGAAGTAGGAGAGAGTCAGATTTTCGGACCCGACATCCTACGAGAAGCAGAACAGAAAGTTCACAAGATTCGTGAGCACCTCAAGACCGCCCAATCCAGATAGAAGAGTTATGCCGACAAGAGACGTCGAGACCTTGCCTTCAATATCGGAGATTTTGTGTTGATGGGATACAGGTAGGCTACACGAGCACAAATCAAAATATTCTACCGTGTAAACCAGGATTACTGTTGTCATAGATCACGGGATTACCACTAGACGCGCAGTTGCGGAACTTGATGAAGCGCGTCGAGGCAGTGCAGACGATCTACGTCTCCTCCTTGTTCTCATCCCACGAGCAGCTCCCCTTGCGCGGCTCGTCCAAGCGCTACAAATGCAGCGCCTCCGAGGTATCCACACGTACATGGTGGAAGCGTCAGATGCCGGACTGCTAGGTTCGCGTGTGCAACATAGGCGTGAGGAGTGGCGGCTGGGTGGAATGGTCTAACCCTGGTTAGCATGCCCCACCCTCTCTTATATAGGCGTCCCTAGTGGGATTCTACATTAGCAGCCCATTAGTATCCTAATCCTGGTCTAATTCGGATCCAATCCTCATTAGGCTTCCAGCCCCTTAAGTGTGTGACCCTATAGGTTCATATATGTATAGACATGACACGAATACACTTATTCTGTCAATAATTGGTAGCGGCCTCTAGCAAGACGTGCCAACTCCTAAACGCATACAAAGATCATATCGGACGAACCATCACAAGGTTTAGTACATGTCTTTCCCTTTACCTCACGATATTTGGTCTATCTCCATGCTGACCTCCCTTTATCGATACTATGATTCAGAATCCCTTTACAAGGTTAACTATTAACCATATGTAGCATGGCCACGCATTTCTGGATCCGATCACTCGAGGGGCCCAGAGATATCTCTCTTAAGTAGAGAGGGGCAAATCCCATCTTGATTGACCATGCCTTGCAGCATGCTTCAGGACAAACCCAAAAACTACCTTTATAACTACCTAGTTACGGAGTAGCGTCTGATAGTCCCAAAGTATGTCGATCCACATCTCAAGTACATGCGACAATCTCAGGTCTAAGGACAAAACGTACACGATGTGTAGAGAGAGAGCTGCAACTAATTGCCAGTCTCAAGTTGGGTCAGTCCAACCCCATGTTCATAACATGTGTCCACATCATTAGTTTGACATCTCCATGTCTATGACTTGTGAAACATATTCATCAACCAATCGATGTGCTAGTCTAATATTCACGTGTGTCCTCACATGAACTCCGACTAGGGACAACTATTAAATAACCATACAAGTAAAGAGTTCCACAAACAATTCACATAATTGCCAATCAATACAAGTTGCCTGATATGGATATTTAAGGAACATTATAATAACTCATGGATACATAAGAAATATAATCATCTCTATGATTACCTCTAGGGCATATTTCCTTCATGTGTATCTCAAAGTGTCACCTTTGAAAGGAATGCAACGTTTCCAACTCAAAGGAAAGTTAGCCCCTAGATATATCGGACCCTTCAAGATTCTGAATCGTTGAGGAGATGTATCATATCAACTAGAACTGCCAGAGGAGATGTTAGCCGTTCATAACGTGTTTCACATCTCATTACTTCGTAAATGCCTAGAAGTCCCGGAAAAGACTGAAGTTTTCAAGAATATTGATCACCGGACCATAGAGATCAATGATGACCTGACATATCCTGAAGTACCCATCCGTATTTTGGAGGAAGCTTTTAGAACCACCAGGACCCGGACTATCAAGTTTCTCAAGATCCAGTGGAGTAACCACACTGAAGAAGAAGCAACCTGGGAGCAAGAAGACTACATTAGGACGGAGTTTCCAGATCTCTTTAAATCCTAGTTTTCTTTTTCTCAAATCTCGGGACGAGATTTTGTTTAAGGAGGGAAGGTTTGTAACATCCCAAAAATATTAATCAAGGTTATCAATTCCAATCACTCAAAATTAGGGTTAACAAAAACTTTGTTAACAAATTCATTATGAATGCATGTGTGTATGTGATGAATGCTTGAATGGACTTGTATGATTGTTGTGAATGGCAAGGGATGGTTTAAAGATGAAAACAACATCATCTAAATCATTTCCAAGCAGAATCAAATCAAAGGAAATTAAAAAACAAACAAAACAAGCAAATGGTCATTTTTGCCAATCTTGCTCACGAGACCACTTTGAGTGTTTCTAGTCCAAGATTTCAAACAGAAATAATTCCAATTATTTTCACCCCTTGCTAGACCAAGTTAAAGTGAAACCAATCCCACCTTGCAAACCCACAAAAACATTTGGCAACCTGATTCAAATGACAATTCAAAATTGAATCTAGCTTATATGGGAAGATCACCATTTCACAAAACCCAACCAAAATAGTGCACCTAGACAAATCCAAGCAACCAGATACTACCTAGTATGTGACCATTATACCCACCAAGTTTCATCCAAAAATTCAAATTTGAATTTCTTGCGACCATTTCATCAAACCAGCTCTTGCCCACTAGACTGAAGTTTTCAAGAATATTGATCACCGAACCATAGAGATCAATGATGACCTGACATATCCTTTAAGTACCCATCCGTATTTTGGAGGAAGCTTTCAGAACCACCAGGACCCGGAGTATCAAGTTTCTCAAGATCTAGTGGAGTAACCACACTGAAGAAGAAGCAGCCTGGGAGCGAGAAGACTACATTAGGACGGAGTTTCCAGATCTCTTTAAATCCTAGTTTTCTTTTTCTAAAATATAGGGATGAGATTTTGTTTAAGGAGGGAAGGTTTGTAACATCCCAAAAATATTAATCAAGGTTATCAATTCCAATCACTCAAAATTAGGGTTAACGAAAACTTTGTTAACAAATTCATTATGAATGCATGTGTGTATGTGATGAATGCATGAATGCTTGAATGGACTTGTATGATTGTTGTGAATGGCAAGGGATGGTTTAAAGATGAAAACAACATCATCTAAATCATTTCCAAGCAGAATCAAATCAAGGGAAATTCAAAAACAAACAAAACAAGCAAATGGTCATTTTTGCCAATCTTGCTCACGAGACCACTTTGAGTGTTTCTAGTCCAAGATTTCAAACATAAACAATTCCAATTATTTTCACCCCTTGCTAGACAAGTGAAAGTGAACCAAAGCCCACCTTGCAAACCCACAGAAACATTTGGCAACCTGATTCAAATGACAATTCAAAATTGAATCTAGCTCATATGGGAAGATCACTATTTCTCAAAACCCAACCAAACCAGTGCACCTAGACAAATCCAGGCAACCAGATACTACCTAGTATGTGACCATTATACCCACCAAGTTTCATCCAAAAATTCAAATTTGAATTTCTTGCGACCATTTCATCAAACACCTTCTGAGCACAAATCAAAATAAACAACAAATACTATTGTGAGCAATGTTTGTGCCAAACTTGTTCCCTCTCTAGCTCTCACTACACTCCCAGTAGATCATTAAACTTGCCTAAGCAAATCTAGCTCAGTGTGAACTCGGCCATGCCATCAATGGCCACCATGGCCGAGCACACTTGCCACCCCCACCATCGACTGCAATCTAGAAGCCTAGCCAGCCTCGCCAACCTTGTCTAGCAGGCACGACACCGTCCACCGCCACCCCCTGTCCAGCCCTAGAGCCTTACTAGCCACTGGACCATAGAGAACGCACGTGCCCAGTTAGTCCCTGCCATGCCGAGAACGCAGTAGAGCGACACGCTCGCACAGACCGCGCCATGCCTTCGTCGCCCCTGCGCATGATCACCACCGCCCCAGGAACCTCCCATACAACCCTGTTTGCCGCCGCGCGATCGTAGCCGTTGTGCGCCATTAAAATAGCCATCGATGCCGCTCAGAGCATCGACGCGTTACGACCGAAACGCATCGCCCCACGCCTCGCCATCAAGCCGTTGAGCTTCGCCAGGAGGCAGCGCACCATCCCCTACCTTCGGTCATGCCATTAGCTCATTGTGAAGCCGACCCCGACGAGCTCAGTCTGCACCCTTCGGTTCCCTCGTCGCACTATAAATAGAGGCCTTCCCCGTTCGATTTCAGCACACCATTACACTCCCCACCTCTCACTGAACGTGCCCACTTCTTCTCGGAGCAAGGCAAGCTAAGCATCGCCAGAATTTCGCTGGAGCTTGCCGCTGCTGGAGGAGAAGGACGCCATCGATTTGAGCTGCCCTAGGAGGAGCCACCAGTACCAGGAGAACCGCCGTCGTCGACTTACTCGTTCGCCCCCATCGCCGACCATCGCCTGAGCCCCGGTGAGCCGCCAAAGACCCCCACTAGCCACGCTAGGGTTCGAACTCGTCGTGTTTTGTTCAACGAGGACGATGATCCTCAGTCGTAAATCTCACATCTAATCCTACGGTTGTAATCGCCATGTACCCCTTCGCACCCCTCTGTCTCACTGACTCGTGGGGACAACCACTTAACCAGCCCGCGTGTGTGCTGTGCATAGTGGGCCGGCCCAGTTATATTCCCGCGTGACCCAGTTCGTTTGAATTTAGGTTTATCTATTTCATTTCAAACTTAGTTCTGGCAGTAGATTAAAAATTCAATCCAGAGAGTTTCACTAAACCAAATTGCATAAAACCAATTTTGTTAGAAAAGTATTGGAATTCTTAATCCAAGACTGTTGGACTCAAACCATTTGGAATGATAGATCACCTGTAGTAAAAATAACAAGGCAGAGACTTTTTTGCACTCAAACATTTTTCAAAATTCAACCATAAAAGCTTTTGAGTTGATTCCAACTCTCAAAAATCACATTTGATAAGACCTTTCTGAATATATAAAAATATCTAGGTTTACTTGCAGTAATAATGGACAAGTAATAAAAGAATGCCCCATAGGCATTTCTAGTCACTTTAATTAATTAAAATAAAAGGTTAAACCTTATTAAATTGTGACACCACTTTAAATCACATTCCCAAGTACTGAAATATGTGATGATGACATGTGTCAACATGATCCCATGTTTTAGTTGGAGAATATTAAATCTTAAGTAGTTTTTCAATGAGTATAAATTACCTTTCTAAAAAGAAATAAATAAAACTATTGCCTTAATCCTTGTGATGATGTTAGATCATCTAGTGAAAACCCTGGTGTGATAAATAAAAGTAGTTAAGTATTGTTTGGTGATTGTGTAGCTCGTATTTATTTATAGACGCTAGTATCGACCAAGGATACGAAGATGAAGGAAATTACTATGAGGAAGAAGCCGAGGAGAACTTCAACCACTGCACTGCACAAGGCAAGCTTCACAAAACAAGTTAACTTTGCAAGATAAAACTTGCATGATAACTATGCAAACTAGATGCCTTAGGCATATGTGATTATACCCCTTTGATTATACCAAATCCCTGTTTTACATGCAAGCTTTATTTTTTATTTCTTTATCAAAGCTCTTTATTACTTTTACTTAGTGACTTGTGAAGTGTTGGAAAGATTTTAGAGGTAGCATAAAGAGCATAAAACTTAGCCTAAGTTAGATAGATCTTGATGTCATCCTGAGGCATGAGATTGAACTTAGATAATTCACACTTGTTTACCACCCCTCATTAGTGTTTAACCCCAATTTTAGTGGCTAGTGCTAAGCATAAAACTTGATCACTTTAGATGGGAATACTTGGTGAAAATGGTTATGAAAACCTTAGAATGATGAGTCATTCTAATGAGATGTTTTGACATGTGTTCTTGAACACCAGATGATTTTGATGATGAAAATGTTGAGGCATGAACCTTAGCCATTTATAAAACTGATGGATGTGTCTGGATGCGATACCATTCCAATTTTACCGTACAACCACAATACCCGAGATTGGGTAGGGCTTGACTGAATGTTTATATATCTTAGTATGGGTTCCCTTGCGGCCGAGGTTTGAGCTGAGGCTACCTCGTGAAGATTGACCACCTGTGCAGTTCCCAAGATAACAGATGGTCATGGTTGGGAGGCCAAACTCATAGTAGAGGTGCCTATACTAGGGTGTGTAATTGAAATATTAGGATTGATTTCCGCATACTGAGTATGGTTAGTTCAGGATTGTTCCTGATGGATGTATCGAATATTATGGTGAAAGTGTACCACCACTGCAGAGTGTCAAACTATTCGAATAGCTGCGTCCGCGGTTATGGACAGTTGGAGTGGCCATATTGTTCTGTCGTCAGATATTTTCAAAATGACTTGTGAAATGAATCATGACTTTGACTTGACCACAACAGGGTTGTGACATGAAAACTCAAGTTCCCACTTAGAGGTCATAAAACCTTAAACTAGTTTTCTTTGCTTCTAAACTCAGTTAGAGATAAATCTGGCTTTTTGCAAAACAACCTAGAGCCTAGTACTCCTACTTGAAACCACCTTACTTGTTAGTGATAGTTTGTGAGTACTTAAAGAGTACTCATGGCTTTGTCCCTAGCTATTCCCGTGGCCAGACTATGAAGAGGACTATCAGGAGGATGGACCGCTGGAAGGTTACGACAACTAAGATCATCTCCCATTGTTAGCATTGCATGTGACCATGAAGATGGAGCCTCGCCCACGCTACCGTTATTACGTTATTCCGCTGCTTTGATTGTACTAAGACTGGATCATGAGATCCTTTATTTGTTGTAAGACTTATGTATGGTTTGTAATGGATGATGTACTATGATATCCTATTTATTATGTCTCACAAAAATGGTAATCTTGGGATTGCGATGTATGTCATAACAGGCATCTCGGATTAAAAATCCGGGTGTTGACATATGACGTCAGCACTGCCTTCACCGTCGGTGGATGGTCGCCGGCGACGATCTACCGCGCCCCAGCAAGCAAAACTAACTTAGTTCGAATCAGCGCGACATGCTAAACCCTAGAGTGGCGGCGCTGCCCCGAAATAGTCATCGGAGCCTCGGCTCCGTCGAGCTCTGACGGTGACTTATAGTGCGACAGTGATTTACAACGAGATAACCTTATTGGGAAGTACTAGAGGGTTCATGAACTCACCCTGATGACAATAGAGAGGTCGACGAGGACTGGTGCGGTCGGTACACGGTCAACTTCTCTGACGAACTCCGACGAAAGGGAACGATGAAATTCGAACCCACCCGAGCTCCCCTTGTTCTATTTAGTCTGCTAGGATGAAGAGGATGCATGTCATAGCGGTTCTCCTCGACCAAGCCATGGACTCTGGGGTGACTCCTATCGACGGTGATGTGTGGCTCTGGCGAGCTAGGGTTTCGGATAGAGGAGAAATTCGGGAGGAAGAGAGGAAATAGGGATGAGGACGAGACGGAAGGGTTTCGTGGCGTTCTTATCCTTCTCCGGTGTCGATAGCGCTAATCTTGGCGCAGATGCAGTGGCGGACGGCATCGCCGGCGTCCAGCGAGATGCTTCCAGCTTGAGGAGGAAGACGATGATGACGCTTTTGTGGAAAACCCCCTGGCGATTCATTCAACTCAACCCGCAGTTCCTCTTTGGTCCCACCGGTCAGCCAGAGAGAAAGGTAAAGGGATGTTCTTGCTGGGACGTTACTGGGCCTTAGTGTACTGCGCGTGAGCAGCAGATAGAAGGTTAGGAAATGGGCCTCGGGCCAGATTATAAGTTGAGCTGTTTATTTGATTTATTTCTTTCCAAATTATGTTTACTTTTCTAGCTTTTGTATTTTAACAATTGTTTTGAATATTCCTTATAGAATTTTATTAGCTAAATACTTGCAGCAATAAATAAAATATATTTGGATTCTTTTAGTGAACCTTTGTTATATAAGGTTTATATTTTCTTTATTTCCTTTATTATGATCCTTTTATGTTAATATTTGGTAGAGGTTTTTGTTATAAGTTTGATTACCTAAATAAACCATAGTTTATTAAGGAATGCATTACTATTAATTCATGAGATTTAATTCTTATCAACTTATCATTTAAGAAATTTTTATATAGTAATCCCTCTTATTATCTGACACATATAATTCTTGAGAACTAAACATCGTTAGTGTTATTCTCATAGACTTAAATGATATTAAGATAATGGATTTGTTATAACTTCCATAGAATTTAGGTTTAAGGTTATAACTGCTTACTATTAGTTTCAGGAGGCTTTAATTTTATATATGACCCTAGAGTTAGGAATAACATTTAAGGTTTAAGGCATATTGTCTTTATGCTTATGATTGGAATTGATACCATTGTTTAAGGTAAAGTAATAGAGTTGTTATTTTTAGAATGGCTTAAAAGTTAGGGTTGATAATTATAGTTCCTAGGCACTTATGGTTTTAATGTTGTGAAGTAGCAAGACATACTTTAGTGATTTTCTATGGGAAAATATCCCTATAGGCCATTGTGGAAATAAAATGGTTGATCATACAAATGAAGTAGCTATTGAGTTTGATTATAGGTTTAGGTTAAATGTTACCAAGAATTCCTAG
The DNA here is from genome assembly GCA_916181665.1 of Avena sativa. Taxonomy (NCBI): domain Eukaryota; kingdom Viridiplantae; phylum Streptophyta; class Magnoliopsida; order Poales; family Poaceae; genus Avena; species Avena sativa. The sequence goes on from OV702293.1 coordinate 283,153,240, forward strand.
CTTCTATACTTCATAAGTCTGGACTCCTAATTAAGGAATTACTTTCCTAGATATTCTACTTCTTCATATACATCATCATGGGTTAACATGATGAGCTTTACTTCACAATAATATTCTTATCAATACTTCCTCCTTCTATCTCCATTAGATAGTCGCTTCTAACTCCCTTTATATATTTCCTTTATCCTTCATTACTAATATTACTCCAATGGATGTATCTACCAAAATCTACTTTCCTCAGGTGTCCAATATCCTATAGTAGGAATAACTCAATGTTACTCTGACATTAACTTAATCATACTATCTTATCCTTTACTTGCCTTAGTAACTCTTACACTAACTTCTTACTATACTATTGTGATTTGTCATGACTAACCTAGGATAACATATTCACACTAGAGTGTAGTTATGTTCTATCCACCAATGTCATTTATACATGATATAATCATTCACTCTAAATGACTTGAGCATAATCATTATAATCCTTTGATCATTTATGGCTTAGGTTTTTAGTTGGCTAATCAAGGTTTTATAAATACAACACTACAGTTGTATTGTAATTATCCTCTTAATATCTTTACAAGCTTTAAGTGAATGCTATGATAAGGACAAGAGTTGATAGATCAAAAATTGATAAGCTAAGAATTGGTATATCAATAATTGATTACTCAACATTTATATTCAACAGTTGATCCTTCAACATTGATTAAGAACAGATACAAGGGTGTGGTTCAATAGAGATGATAAAGATTGTTATGGAAAGAAAGATATATGGTGAATGGTCTTGACTTGATTTCCTTCCAACTCAACAAGTGATAAGGAATTAGTGTTAAAGAACTACCATGGTGCTCATGGTAGGAATGGATGAGAATTTGATAAATCAATATCTTGGTTATTGGATTCTGGTTACTTGAGTTGTATTCTTAACTTGGTATTCATGAGTTGTGTAATGAATACTAGGATATAATCTCTAAAAGATCAGGTATCAATCATTAAGTGAAATGTTGTGGTTTAGTTTTACTGTATTTGATCTACCCTTAGATCAAATCATGTTTACCCAAAATAAGGTTTTAGCAAAGGTCATATTGAAACTTATCGCAGTCAACTTGATGATCTACTTCAATTCCATCAAGTTAAGAGAAGCTTCAATCACTTTGACAAGTTTTGTTCAAATGCGCGAAAATTATTCTGATTTTCTATGCATGAATGCAATGCACACATCTGAGTTTAGCTTATTTCTAAGCTCTAATGTTGGGATGTTACAGGAAGTCAACAACGGCCAAGAGGGATGGCAAGGGCCAATAGACGATAGGAATCAACAAGGACGATGAGCAGATGCCTAGGAAGAGGCCGCGAGAGGTGGGGCGGTTCATGATAGAACGGTGTGACAGTGGGGGAGCAGAGCAGAGAAGGGAGCGACAAAATTTTGAGAAATTACATAATAATGAGGGCTGCAATCCTCGAACCTGGAATGCATGCCATCTACTGTTAAGGTGGTTTAGCTTATTTCTAAGCTCTAATGCTGGGATGTTACAGGAAGTCGACAACGGCCAAGAGGGATGGCAAGGGCCAATAGACGATAGGAATCAACAAGGACAATGAGCAGATGCCTAGGAAGATGCCGCGAGAGGTGGGGCGGTGCATGATAGAACGGTGTGACGGTGGGGGAGCAGAGCAGAGAAGGGAGCGACAAAATTTTGAGAAATTACATAATAATGAGGGCTGCAATCCTCGAACCTGGAATGCATGCCATCTACCGTTAAGGTGGTGAGACCTACCGGTCAGGATATCGGACGGAGCAATGACATTTAAAAAAACAAGTCAAATAGGGAGCAAGTTAGCCACACATAACGACTCGTCAAGTGTATCTAGGGATATAAACGTAACGAGTTCATGAAAGTTGGTGATATTTTTCCAATAGGCACGATCGTAGTGTCATAACCATAATTTTAATAAAAACTAGTGATATAGTTGTAATAAACCCTAATTTAAAAGCTGAAGTCTTTAGAGGCTTTTGTCTGAAAAGAACGAAACATGTTTTGTTCCAAGAAGGTACCTCGGATACTCTTTTTCTCTTGTATCTAATTTTTCTAATATATTTTTCCTTTATAAAGAATTGTTATAACAAAATATGAAAATTTATCAGCCCTCTAACATTATAGGACATGTACAATGGTTGTATCTTAGTTTTATCTTAGCAATGCCACGTAAGATGATTTCTGAGTTGAAGAAGAGGGAGACACAAAAAGAAGTACTATGTTAGAGAATCTAAGTGATCAATCCCGTAAATTTTGCAAACTTTTGCAGTTTTGGTCGAAAAAATGGACATAACAGATACCGTAAAAGTGGTCAAAACCGTGATTTTTTTGCAGTTTCCCGCATAACTATTCTACGTATCGAATATATTCAATTATCGAGTCTGTTTTTAAGGTAAACCGCAAACGTTCAACGCTCGACAGGGCACAAATTCAGTACCAACCGCTTCTGCCGTCTACTGTGCTGCCGCTTCTGAAGGTCGATTCCATAGCGGAGAGTCTCAATTTCGGTGCCAATCTTCTATTTTCAGCTAGTAGGTTCGATTCCCACATCTATTATCAGTCTGTGGCCGCCATGGTCGCTGCCCAAAACCAGCAGCAGATCGCCGGCCGGCCGGCCAAAACCGAAGCCCCACACATCAAACAGAGCAGCAGCAAGCAGCAAGCATGGGGCAGCCAACAGCCAACACAAACGGGGCAGCCAGCACGTAAGCACGTACTGGCGGGCAGGGACGTGCGCGCGAGGGACGGGCAAAGGACGTGCGCGAGCCAACTGCACGCCTGCGAGGAATACGACCCCATGAAAAAACGATGAAATATTCATGAAATATTTTGTTTTGCGGTATAGTTATACGGGATCTGTTCTGTTAGAATAATTTTTTTATCACAAAACAGATTTGCGGTTTACGGCAAACAACTTTGGTTCCGAGTTTTACGGTATCGGCTAGAGATGCTCCTATACCGAAGGGGATCGTGTTGCTGGAACACTCGAGTTGTTCCGGTGACTGGCAATGGTTGTCTTCCTTCTCATGGTGCTATGGAGGTCGGGGCCGAAGATGAGCGGTGGGGATCCTATAGTCTACCCTCTATATAAGCTTGCGGTTTGTGGTGGTGCTCAGAGTTGGTTTGGAGGTGAGGTTCGTGATTCTTTCCTTGATCGCCATGGTGGAGGAAAGGAGATGGCACAAGCTGTCGCTGAAGACTGGTCATGGCTGCTCTCGAGTTCAAGATATTGAAAGATGTTGAGACCATGCACTATGTGTGCTTAAAGCAAACCATAGAGCTTGTTGGTTCGATTCACTACATAGTGGAGCATCGGTTCAATGTGTGAGAAAAAAGAAGTGAATCAATATGTTGGTTCGGTTCAAAATAGACTTGTGGCAGAATTAGAAGAAGCTGCCTCATATCTCATATGTCATGGAGGAGAGTAGAAAAAGACATTGCTTTACATGCATGTTGTCAGAGTGGGTCCAAAGAAAATCAACTCTACATTATAAATAAATAGAAGTGAACTTAATGCATGCCACCTTTTTCATTGAACCGCACCCATATAGTGCAACCCATATAGTGCATGGCCAGATAAATAATCTTGGTGGTCCAAGACTGACTGTGGCCGACAGTGGGCTCCTCATCACCAGCTTCTTGTGCCGACGCAAGTTTCACCTCTATCAAGAGGCCATATGTAGATGTGAGGCGGCGATGTTCTTCTCGTCCAGACCAAATGGTCATGTCCCTGCACCGAAAGCAAAGGTTGTCTCTGAGATTCTCTGTTTTCTGGCGGTGGAAGAGGATTTCCTAATTTGTTGTAGAGTCCCTTTTGTATTTTTTTTGGGTCCATACTGCACGTGCTCTCTCTTTCAAACACCCTTACCTAAACTGTACCGACGAGGCTTTCAATAGATGCTAATATCTAGTATGAAAAATGTGCCAGAGGAGACCGTTATTTCCTAGCGTTTGTCAGCACACACTGTCGGAATGTGTCTTTGTTGAGTACCGTTATAATTTCGTGACACATTTGTCAGAACACACTGTATGCCATAAGTGAAAAGTTTAACTAATTTTATTAGAATGACCATCATATGTCTGGTTTGAACAACTTTTTTTCTCTGATTCAAATTCAACATATGCACACACCAAACAAAATTAAATTAGAGACTATACGGTCAGTTCACATGGCCGCATGTAGCGTCGTGGTCAAGAAAAAATTATTCGGCGAGGGAATTGGGAAAAATCTAGACATTTTTTCTATCTAAAACATCTTGTATTTCATTTAAAATTCTAAAAATATTTGCAAAAAAGTAAGGTAATATGAAACATTAAACTTTTCGTTTTGGACAATATAGTGTGTTCCAGCAAATTGTCACGAAATAATAATGATACTGGATAGAACCACATTCTAATAGTGTGTTTTAGCAAATAGCGGAAAATAACAGTGTCCTCTAGCAAATTTTCTCTATCTAGTATCTAGGTCCTTTAGGGTCTTCCCGGTTAAAAAAAAGACGTTGTCAATGATATATCTCATCATATATTTCAATATATTTATCGCTAGAGATAAGATTTAAAAATAATAATTTATTATAGTGCATCCCTTTTTGTTATCATATTAAAATTGGTGCCATAAACAAGATAAGATTGTCCCCCGCAGAAAAAAATTAACCATTGTACTGCCTAATTTTAGTAGCAGTTAGAAAAGCACGATAATAGACATGTAAAAAAGTTGAAATGAGAAAGCACCTGTTCATTTCACAATCTCCAACTCCAGCCATATACCGAAAATCATTCGTATGTACAGCCAAAAACTTACACTGCACTTGACTTAGCACATGAATCAACTTACGCATATACGTCACGTCTACGGGCTACGGCTACACCTAAACTTACATACGGTGGTCACGCGGCGCCGGCGCCGATGCAGGAGAAGACGCGGACGCTCCTGGCCTTGGGCAGCGGCACCCGCATGCGCCGGTCCGGCGTGCCCACCTGGCCCGCCAGCTCCTCCAGCGACCGGTTCCGCCCGTGTCCCTCCGCCGCCGACGACGACGGCCCGGCGGCGCGGATCGGCGACCGCAGCTCCTGCTCCAGCCACTGCCGCCTCTGCGCCGTGTCGCCGAGGTCCGCTCCGGCGTGGTCTTCGTCCTGCGCGTCCGCGGCGCCGTGGTAGGCGGCCCGGCTGCTGCTCCGGCGGCGGTCCTTGATGGCCTTGTAGAGGAACGGGAGGAGGCCCTCCACCTGCGATGAAGTCATGATCGGGAGGTGGGGAAGATGAGGAGGGGTTGTTGGGAAATGAATGGACGATGGGAGGTGCGTATTCAGAGTCTCGATCGGGGGATTTGTTGGGCGGGCCGTTTTATACCAAACTCTTCCATCTTCGTGGGCAGGCGTGTTGAAACGGTAGAAAGGGATCGTAAACTCAGACGGACGGTGCAGATTCACGTGTAGGGTACGTGTAGCTTCCCGTTGTTGATCAGGACCGTCAATCGCCTTCTATAAATTTGCTCAAAGGTGGCAATTTCATCTGATGTATCACATCATCATGAATTCAGAATATTCGGACGGACGGGCGGTGACTAATAGAGCTCGAGTACCTGTCACTAGCGTTTATACTTTCAAAAAAGGAAAAACACCGAAAGTGATGGAGAAGATAAAACTGAATACTCTCTCCGATCCATACTATTTGTCTATATTCATTTCAATGACAAGTAATATGGATCGGACGGAGTAGCAGATTTGGACTTGCTTCTCTTAAAATATGCATTCATTTGTATGTCGTGTTCCAGTACTCGTAACCAAAGCAAATTTGTAAATTCATTCGTGTAATACATAGCGTTATCTATTCCGTCGCATCACATCTTGGCATCTCAATAACGTCGCGTGCCAATTAAATATTCCTAAGCTCCGATGCAGACTGTAAATTCATCCGTATAATACGCAGCGTTAGCTGTTCCATCGCAGCACGTCTTCAGCGTGCGACGCTTTGCTTCTGCATTTCTTTTTTCATTTTGGCACGCTGACGTTGCCATTTGGAGTTGTATGGCGCGATGGTTGTGCTTTTTATACTACTAGGTCGCAGCCAGCTGATTAGCGGAAGCTTTCGTCCATGGTTTGGTGATTTGGTTGGACGACTTCTCCGCTCACAAGATGTCATGAGATTGCTCAAGAAAGTAATGATGGAATGGAACAGAGGTAGTAGAAGAACATATCCGTTGCTTGACGCGGCAGGTTACATCGCACTACGAGCTTCTTCCCCCACCCTTCATTAGCTGCCTAATTACCTGACATCACAAAACGAACTAGTCGTCCGCTGAAATATAAGTACTCCTCCAAGGAACGAATGTTTCATGGAAGAAAAGATCATAACTAAAGCATACTAGAAACAAGATAGGGAAACTAACCTGTGGTTGGATGGTTAGGAGGATGGTTGTACCACCAGAGTTCAAATTCCAGGTTTGACACTATGTGTTGCATAAAAATACGGAATATTCTTTTAGTAGGAGGCGACGTTCCCGTCGACAGCGAGTCGCCCGTGGTGACTTCGTCAATCTCAAGACCCAATCCGTCGGCTCAGTTTCTCGGAGGTGCTCATAGGGATAGGGTGTGCGTGTGTACGTTTATTTGGGTGAGTGCATGTACGTGTTGTGAGGAAAAGAAACAAAATAGGGCTCAGACAGTTAGATGTGGCTCGTTCAAGTTGTAATTGGGACCCCAATCGCCGAGTGACAGGACAAAGCTGTGTTGTATGCACTACAGCCAGCTTTATAGCTAGCGATAGCTCAGCTACTCCTTACAGATACATTTGTCCTATACAAAACATGGTCATTTCTAGATACTCCTATAACTTCACTAGTACTGTAGATTTTTTTGATAAAGGGCGTTTACTACTGTAAATGACAAAATACATGTTGTAAATTTGTAATGCTACTCGGTCGGTGCGTACTTAATTGTGGTGCTATATGAACATGTATCAATACTTCTGAACTTTCTACTCCTCCAAGAATATATGTCTTGGATTTTTCAAATTTTGGATGAATCTATATACTAAATAGTGTCTAGATTCATCCAAATTTTGACAAATTTGAGACATCTATTTTAAGACAGAGGGAGTATTTTAATTCATTTGAACGTTGGTTCTGATATGTGTTTATCTAAGATTTTTTCCTAGTATTTAAATGATTTGATGAATAGCTGCCATGTCCACCGTGAAGCTGCGGAAAACAGCAATTAACCCGGGCCTCATCCTTAATTTGATAATACTTGCAAAGGTTACAAGCCTCCGACGACGTGCTCACCTGCTGCCACCTTCAGTCTTTGACTATTGCGGACCGAGCCAAACGATAATACCAACCTGGCCGCTTTATCAGTTGAAAATATGGAGTCAGCAGCAAGCCGGCAAACGTGATGGCCTGGCACCTAATGACCATGGTGGGCGCTTGGAACATTGGAAATTGACAAGAAGACTGTGCATTATGTTTTCATCTTTCTGCAGAAAATTTTGCGAAGTGCAATTCTTCAGCTCCGACCAGGCACGGTGCCTGAGGCACCCATGTTTCCCTTGATTCTGCATGCAAAGTAGTAATTCTGCTTCCTTGCTGAGGACTAGGCACCCATGTCATCTTCTTCGGTATTTTCTTCCCATCGCACCATAATTTTTGCAACTAGATATTTGGGTGTCAGCAAGATTATACTAGTAACATAATCCTTTTTCACGCTATCATTCACCATTCTGTATCATTGTATGGAAGCGGCTTTGGTGTTCTAGAATGAAAGGGCTACTGTCAAACATCACGACATGTACCAGAAAATTTCTGTTATGACCGCACTTCTCTGTCCTGGGGTTGTCAAAAAAGGACGCCTTGAGAGGCCAGAGAAATACTGAACAAAGCCCTTCCAATAACAATATTATCATGGCACCTTTCCTTTAACAGTATCATGGCACCTTTGACAAGATCCAATGAACATGCTCTGCATCTTCCCCCAGCTGCTTCCTATGAAAGCCTTATAAATTCATATCATTGGCCAGAGCTGACAGGAAGAAAGAACTGCAAAACTCAGCAAATTGGAGATATATTACAGCTACAGTAGCTGTCAAGAAACAGCTGATTTCACATAGCACTGGCGACATGGGTGTAGAAGCATGAACCACAGATGGAAAATGTCATCACTTGAAGACTCTGGAGTGGAGTAAAGGAAAAAACGATAACTAATAAACAGGTTAAACCCTGAGCTGAGAGTTCACAGCATCACGAAATAAATAACTTTTCATTTCATGCTGGTCAATGCACTGTTAGTGTCATGAAAGCTGCCAACAAAATATTGACCAAAACTAACTGGCTAATTACACTGCACCGTAGGTGTTTACATATCAGAAAAATGCAGAAGGAACACATGCAATTACATTTGCATGGCTCTTTTACTGTTTGGACACATCAGTATACTACGGATACATGTGTGCCTTTTTACAGCAAATTCCCAATAAATAACTTCACCAAGACTGCCACAACCTTCCTGTGCTGTTATTGCAGTATTTACACCACAACATCAAAAGTGCTGCACTTATCACACTGTATGTAAAGTGCACTCAACCCAAACATGGTCTGTAAGCAGAACTTGGGTGATAATGTGCATCCTCTGTCTAAATGCTCCACATGCGCATTAGCCAACCGCTCCCGCAAGAAATCCAGGTTTACCTGATTGAACAGATTGAAGTTATAACATTAAATAAGATGGTGTCATATAAGAGACTCAATATGTTGGGATAAACTGTAATAAAGTTGCAAACAGAAACTACCTTATCTTCTCCAAGGTCAAGCCGCATCTCACAGAGAGTACAGTGTATCAGATTACGAGCTTCTCGTAGCTCTCCTTGTTTGCATACTGGACACCAGAGCTTAGCATTTTCGACACCCTGGAATAGATTATAGGATACATGAAGTCTTTTTTCAAAAGGGAAGGCAAAAAATGATAATGAGAAGAGAAGTAGATAAGAGGAAATTTTATTGACATGATAATCCAAACAAACAGTCAACCGAGAATTTACTGAGTAATCAGTACTACTTGAGGTTCAAGCTATGGTGGCCAGTTATGAGTAGCTTCTATAGGATATGAATTATTATTTATGCCTTTCTAGTAACAATCAGAACAGCAGTGCATTGACAAACTGCTTCAGTAGATCACATATTTTGGCTATCCAAACTGAAGCATTAATTCGGAATCTTCTCCACAAGTTTGCAATAAATGTCACTGAAAATTTGGCAACTCTCTAGTAGTTCCTCCCTCCCAGATAAACAGAAGACCAGAAGCAAGGAGGAAACGGTTTAATTCAAACCATGCCCTTCAAAGATAAGTAATGGCACGAACAAAATAAATTCTGGCATATAAAGAAATCATGAGGGAATACAGAAAAGATTATACAGAAGAAAACTTCTCAAAGCAAACTGATGAACCAAGCCTTGCATAAACCCATACCTCATTTAAATGCATTTGATCAAAAGCAGCCTGAGCTAAGTATGCATCTTCCTCATCAAGGGCCTCTATTTCTGAATAAAAGACAATGTTAGCAGAGGATTTTTAAATGATAAAAAACAAAATCCAGATAGGCGATGAACTATGAGCCGCCATGCCTATGAAATTGAAGATATTCCCAATAGGATTGTAAAGATGTAGGCATAGAGATGCGAGAAACAGATGATTAGGTTGTTTTTGCAGTTAAAAATTCTAGAGAGAGGTGAATAGAGGAGATTGGTAGTCAGGTACTTCAGCTGTCATGCAGCAGACCAACGAAAAAGTAAGAAAAGATACACAAAAAACAACCTTTTTGAATTAATTCTTCCCGCAGATCTTCATAAAGAAGTCTTTCCATTTCAAGCAATATGTCTTCACTATCAAATTCAGCAGGCTCCGCTGCCTGTGGTCCTTGATATTCCCATATCATATCAACATCTTGGACCTCTTTTCCATCCACACACTCTTTGAGTTTCTGTACCTCATCAGAGATAATGCTCCTGACTGCAGATTCGACTGTTTTCTTTCAGTCGACATATGTAGATAAATCAGAGACAATGCATACATAAAGAGGAAGGAAAATCAAGACATGTATGTATTCACCATATTTATCAGGGTAGTCACGGTGTATCCAGTTTTATTATGGTGGCCAGCTCCAGTATGTCAATTTTTAAGAAAGAAAAACATTCTAAAGAATGATGATAACAAATGGAAACAGAATAGACCTAGGTTGTTAATGAGGCATGCAGTGCATAATCAGGAGACACCAACAAATTATTTATGTCCTTGCTGTGTTACAAGTCAATACATCATATTCAACCAATAGAAAATTTGGCATGCATTTTTTTAGGTGAGGCTTTTCAAATTCGAACAAGACAAGAAAGGGAACAAGAGCTAAAAAAATTAAACAATATAATCGCCACAAAATTTCATAATTACCAATTATTCAAGCCTATGGCTAAACTGCAGGATGCAGGGTGAAACAAACTATAAGCATTAAGAAATGGTGCCGTACATGGAATTTGATCCATCAGTTTCGATTAACCTTACAAAATAGTAACTTAAACTAGGAACTTGCACTCGGGTAAAGGAACATACTGTGTATCCCTTAAGTACTAGACTAGAAGGGAATAAGCTGACAAAGCAGTGGAAAATATGATAAAAGGAGTGCAGCGCATTTAGATACCATGTCATTAGCAGGTAGCCGCCCTTGGGTCCTGACCTTCCGGAGCAAGTGGAGTCTCTCATTTTTAACTCTTTCCAAGCAATTTTTCCGAAGCTGTGGGTAGCACAACAGGGGATAAGCACAAGTTGTGAATAATACGAGTTGAAGGAGCGTAATAACTGAAAGATACTAACATCAATACGACTGCAGTTCAGTGAAACCTTTGATGCAAATGGCACCCTAGAGGCAGTTTAATTAAAAACCTACTCCATCACAATTTACAAAAGATGGCAGTAATATTCTTATTTATACTTCAGGTGACACCTTAGAGTCCGGCAATTAACCGAACACGTTTTGTGCAAGGCACGCACCAGTATCCCTGACCCAGCAATCCAACAGTAACAATACGCTCCAAACTCCCGCGTGCGGCATAAACAACATAGAACTAGCTGCGCCGCCGGAGATACCAGCTCAGAGTTGGAACGTACCTCCTCTCTCCAGTCCGGGCGCCGGGATTTGTTGGGAACCCTCCTGGGGCGAGCGGAGTCCATCGTCCCGGGCTCGCGGCGCCGATCGATCGCTGCGAGACGAGGTGCCCACCAGATCGACCGCCTCCCACCTTGCTCCCTTCGTCGCGCCGGCGCGAGGATCGAAGGCCAGGCGGACGCGTGCGCGCGCGCGCTTCTCGTCGAGGCGCAGCCTCCGGGAACGCCTGAGGAAGAGGCGAGCGGAGAAACAGAAAATTGCCAGGGGTAGCGTACGTAGAGAGTTATTTCTCGGGAGGAATGAACGAGTTGCCTTCGGGCTCTTGGGCTCGTGCCGTCGTGCGGCGGTCCATCTACGTCTGAAAGAAACACGGCCCGATTATGGTTTTTAATACAGTATTTTTTTTTGGCACAAGGCTAAGGCCAAATCGAAATGGTTTGGGTTGTGCTCTACAAGAGCTTTGCTGAAGGAACAGAAGAACATTACTGAACCTTGATGCTTAATCGAATCGGGTAATCGTCTTCTTAATCCGTGCTTTCTGAGTTTGTTCGATCTTCTTAATGATTACTTAAGTACAGAACTTAAGGAGGACATGATCACATGGGTATCCAGCTTGACGAATAGAATCATACACAAACCGTTAGGCATGTCACTCAGATGTGAGAATCTGGATTCCTACTATCAGCAACTCTACTGACGTATGTAAACTAGCAAGGTTACACTGATGTACTTAAGATACTACTCCCACATACTACGCTTCCACTTTGTTTTCATGACATCAGAGGGACCTTTTCTTGGCCCTGACCATCTGATTCGCTCAAGCAAGGTGGTCTCGCCGCTTTGTAGTAGAAGAAGGCTATCATCCTCGCCAACACCTCCGCCGACCGGACAGCTAGTACAAGTGGTTTTGGATCAGCAAACTTGACGAAGAAATTGACTCATATACTGGAGAAAAATATTCATCTTAAAGAATGGACAAGGTACCTTTCTCTCGGTGTAGTATCCTCCCTGCATTGGTGAAGAGCAACTCAGGGAAACCAGACACCTTCAGAGCGGCCACGAGGTCTGGCTCCGCGCAGGCATCGACTGCGACACACTGCAGGTGATGAACAAGAATAATCAGAAGTAATGATGTGACCCTCTGTAGCGTCGACCGTGACATAGTAATTACAGAAGAAAGTCATACAGAACTACATACTCTTGGTGAAGGCAGATCATGTTCCCAAAACGTCTCAATTGCCTTTACGAGCTCGGCTTTTGCCATCTCATTCTCATGTGGTCTACAAGAACGAACATTGAGAGTGACTATCAAAGTAAAGACTGCACATGCACTCTCATAAGCTTCTCTTTGGCCAAAAGGGTACTTGCAACATAACTGTAACCAAGTACAGTAATCTTGTACGAATTGACAGAACCATACATATGTAACATTTTCATCTGAAATGGCTTATAACTTGAGTTGGGGGAAAAGAAAGCATATACCTCTTGTACCGGTTATGTACGAGCACAATCAGCGGCCCAAAGTCAGTGAACACGGTGTCGTCCCAATCCTTGGTCTTGACATCCCTGACGGGCGTGATGTAGTTGTCGTCCTCCCAGACCACCTCCTTCTTGGTGCCATCGCCCGCATCGTCGTCGACGTCGGCATCGTCCCTCTTCTCGGCCTTGATGGTGATCTTGTCGAAGAACTGGCCGAGGCCGAAGCCCATCCCGTCCTCGGCATCCTCGGGCCACTCCGGGTCCTCCTCCTCGACGACCAGCTCGTACTTGGCCAGCAGCTCCCTCATCTTGGCCTTCTTCTCGTCGGGGTCGGTCAGCTCCCGCGTCTCCGGCATCCGGTCCATCATCTCCCGTATCTTCCTCCGCAGAATCTTGCGTTCCTGGTCCGTCATGGGCGGAGGCTCGTCTTCGTCGTTGTCAGAGTCGCTGGACTCGGAGTTGTTGTTGTTGGCGTCTTTGCGTGGCCCGCCACCGATCACCAGGCGACCGGCGGACGTGGGTTCGCTCGCACGCAGCGCCCAGGCGCCGTGCGACGCGAGCACGAGCCCCATGCGCGGCCTCGACCCTGGGCAAGAACCGAAGCTGACGAAGCGCGCAGGGAACGCGCGCGAATTGGGGTGACCCGCTCCGTTGAGGCAAAACGTCGAACAGGTCGCAGGCAGGGAGAAGCGAAGCGCCATTCTGCGCCTCCCGTGCGCTGCTCCTCTTCAGCTATTCTGGGATGGGACAGTGGGAGATTCGAAGATGGTTGCTGACTCGCTGGTGTCGCGAGAGCTAGCTTTCGAAACTGGTACGGGAGCGCGGGAGCGGCGGAGGTTATTCTTACGGTGGTTTGGATGCCTAATCTGCTCCGGCTTCTATGCTCGGAGAGATATTTGTTCAGCCTGCAGGTAGCACTGGGTAAACCGGTCGTGTGAACCGTACTAGAGTACTGTAGTGAACCTGAGAGTGGCGGCGTGGGCCGCCGCAGTCTTTTCACTTTTGCACACGACACAAATGGTAAAGTACTCCCCACTTTCCGAAATATAATAATATTCGTATGTTTTATCTTTTGTGAAACGAATGTATTTAGACATCTTCTGTGTAGGTTTGGAGTAAATTTATACATGGAAAAACGTCTAGATACATTTGTTTTATAGAATCTAAAACATCTTATATTACGAAACGAAGGGAATAATATTTTGGGATGAATTTTTGCTTGCTAAAATCTCATATTCCCCATATTCATGAATTTTGCCAAGAAAATCATATTTCTTGAATGATAAATCGTCAACCCTTGTTTCATAGAATCCAGAGTTTAATATGATCAGGTTTACACAGAACGAATAATATTGTTTTCCAACAAACTTTTGTCCTGAACCCAATGAAGGATATGAGTGACGAGAATAATATGTACTTCCTCCGTTTCATAATATAAGATGTTATAGTTTTGTGAAAAGAGTGTATATGGACTTTTTTTCTGTATAGGTTCAGAGTGAATCTACACACTAAAAGAGGAAGTACAAACTAAAGGCCAAATCTCAGCAAACAGATAGAATATCAAGAGCATGGAACATATCCAAGGAAATCGTTAGAACATTTATATCAACCTGGCAGGAGCAATCTTTCCGCTAAAAATTTCTATAAATTGCCTCAACATGCCAGAAGAACTTGTACAGTTCCGACAAAGTGCCTTGACTATTGAAACTCATATTTCCTATGCTATGCTTTCATGATGATACATAATCCAAATATAACACGGGTGCAGCAGCCCTTCTAGAGACAAAAGAAAAATGATGAATAGTTCGGGGAGCAAAGAATGATAGTGTTACATCTCAGGCTGAAGAACTTGGGTTCTTATTTGCTGGAGACTCCCCTTCTTCCTTCTGTCAAAACTGAGTCAGCCAAACAGGAGCCGCCACAGCCAGCGGACAACTCTGGGCAGTCCTCGGCCTACCGCGTCTGTCTCTGGAAAAAGAACCGAGCTAACATAGGTTCTTCCGCAGGGAACTGTGTAGCTACCTCTACGAAAATGCTTCAGTTAGTGCATGACACCTCGGTCTCACCGTTGCTTGCTTGTTCATCGGAAAGGTCATTCGACATGGCTGATGGAATCCTGTGCCGCTTCAATATCCGAGATGTGGCAAGCTTTGCGTTCTGAAACTTCAGAACGATCACCCGCTCATCATCCAAATCAAATCTCAAGTTTTCTTCGGTGCAGCCCTCCACAATACTGCACAAATGCTTCAAGTTCTCAACCTCAACACCATTCACCTTCTTTACCTGATCAAATCATGAATCCTGGTCAGTTGAGATAAATCTAAATGTCGCTAAGGGTGTGGTGTGCACTAAAAGATTTTTTCTACAGAAAAAATACCTGCAGTTCAGCCAGCCTTTCGTAACCGACATTAATATCATCCATGAGGACCTGAAACACAGGTTAAGTAGTAAATAGATTATCATGAAAACAAATACAGGGCAGATGAATGCAAGTTTCCTAATAAGATCATAAAATGGGTAAACTGTGGCATGAGGAGATAGTGAGTTATATGGTAGTACCTGAGATAGTATTACTAATTGTTGACCAGCCTTCTTTGGAAGCTCTCTCAGTGCCCGTTCACAAAGTCGTCGTGGTGAAGTGTTGTACCAGTCTTCTCCAAATTCATGGAGATAAGGCTGGGTCAGCGGGATAAAAACAAATCCAGCGAAGATGTAGTAGCTGGGTAGTTTATCAAACTGATGTACAGGGACTAGAGGTTGCAACTGCACAAGGAGAATCACATGTATAAGATCACTTCACTGTCTACATAGAGACGGCTAGGACGAGAGGGGGGAAATGCCAGCAAATGTTGCAAAGCCTAATCCTGGGGGCTAGTGTGTACAAAGCCAATGAATCCACTTTTGTTGATTACTGTTTAACCTGCACAAGATGAGTTGGGCTGTCCATAAATCTGGTCAGACCCAGACACCCAGTCCTGTCCTATTAGCTGCACAAAAGGTTTACTGGCTCAACTCACTGGACAAATATAGTGAACTCAGTGTGTTACAGACTTCTGGGGAGTGAATTCTAAACTAGGTAATAGGTGTTCAGATGGATGTTACTTCTGTAAGTCTATTTTAGAGTTCATTTCGATCAAGGTGGAGTCCATCGCCATGTTTGACACTGAGGAAACTAAGTACTAACAAAAAACACTAAACAGGTAGAACATCATCCCATTATTCTTATATTTAAGTATCCAGAACCCCTCAAATGAAATGCACCCTGCTCCACCAAAAGCTCAGACAAAATCATAAATGTATAAGGAGCATTTCATGGTCTTACAGGTCTAAGTGTCACATTCAATTCACGCTCTTTGCCATCTCTTAGTACTTTGATAACTGATGTTTCTTCAGGCTTCTTCATGGACACAAGATGATCAAAGGTGATTCTCTCTCTATTACGAAATGGAACTGCAAGCATTAAAAGAGATTATGATCATCAGTTGTTGAAGCTGAGATGCTAGTATGCTTCATATTTCGGAGTGACACATGCATAGATTCATCGATCAGCAACGCAAAAACATGTACCATAGTATGCCAAATGATGGTCTTAAAATAATATTATAAACAAAAGGCAAGACAATTAGTGCATTCCAATATCAAAATTCGAACATAAAATGGCGGCCAATGCATATTGGGAAGTCTTAACCTCACCTGTCCCATCATTTGCAATAGGCACACCATCAAACTCAAGAAGGATATCGTCTTTCCTCAAAACTTTGTAAGCATCAGATAGAGGATTTATTCTACTCACTAACACTCCAGTCATTTCAGGCCTCATACCAAAGCACTCTCTTATTTGGATGTTTTCAGTGGCCTGGCAAGATATTCCAAGAGAGCAAAACCCAGAATATTTACCACTCTCTTCCACTCCAGAAATAAAACGGTTAATTATGGGCACAGGTATAATATACCTGCAAAAAAAAGGTTAGGCACAGAATTCTGGGTAAAATAAAGATTCAGTTGGTCCAGAGACCAAAATAGTGGAGTACTCACCCAATATTTTCCGCTCCTGATAGATTTTGGAAAGCAACTCCAGCCACTTTATCGCCCATGATTGCAGGCCCTCCACTATTGCCTGGATTAATAGCTGCATCTATTTGTATAGCCATGAGCTGAGTCGCACCATGGGCATATTGTGTTGGTTCAACTCTAGAAACAACCCCCTTGGTGACAGAGATGTTGTCTCCACCTGCACCATAAAACTCCAGAATCATTTAGATGTCCACACTTTTATATGTTATTAGTGTCTAAATAGACGATCGGTTCATGCTAGCAACAGCAATACAACATCTAAGCCAAGGTGAGCTGAACAAATAGTAGTAGGCGACCTTTCTGAAACCTCAGAACCTAGAGTTAGTGTTTGTAAGGATCGGTGTCTTGAATCAAATCGGAGAAACCCAACCAACATTGGAACCTGGGATTGAGTAGTACTCCCTCCGTCTCAAAATAGATTTCTTAGGTTTTTCAAAAATTGGATGAATCTATATACTAAATAGTGTCTAGATTCATCCAAATTTTGACAAATTTGAGACATCTATTTTGAGACGGAGGGAGTAGAATCTAAAACCTACATGATAACAAAGGTACATTTTCTAAAATCTACATGGTAGTTCAACAACAATACAATTGTTAATTGTAGTAACAGCCTTCATTTCAAATACACAGTCCCAATCAAACATCTGTTTGTTACTCCCTCAGTTCCTATATATAAGACGTCCTAGCAGTTCAATTTAAACTTCTAGAACATCTTATATTTATTAGGAACAGAGGGAGTATACTATAAGAGCTTTATAATTAAAATAACATATACAATTATTTACAAGAAATTATTAGGATCAAAGAATTGGTATAATCGTATGTAAACTGAATTTATCATCCTACTACTTTTTAGAACCATGACAATATTAAGATTCCACCTAGTACATAACCGGTACACTCAATAAATGGTTGCACAGTCGTAAGACTTAGAGTGCAACCTTGCTAATGGTGTACCGGTACATGCTAAACTGCTAACTCATATGAAAACCTTCACACATACAATTGGAAAAGGAATGCATAGATTGGTACAGCACCACCCAACAGAAGGCTGCACAATGATAATACAAGTCTACAACATTTTAATGTCATGTAGTTTGAGATTTATATGATGTACAGGGAAATTAGGGAGCATATTTTTCACTATAAAGTTAATTTCTACTGCTGATTTAATGATTGATTTGATTATCAAGATAATATTGTAAAAAAATATTATATGAATTCTCGAAGTGGAGCAATCATAAATCTATGATTATTTACTTTTCAGCAACATATTGTATATAAGCTAATCTTTGTGGACTTTTCCAATAGGTCTCTTTGTGTGTAAACAGTTATATTATTTCCACTCATTTACCGTAAAACCCTGCTACTAAGTTTCAGTTGTGCCCCTGCAAACAGGATGGCCAAAGTATGATTAATGCACAATCTTAATTGGATACTTGTGGATGAAATTATATAGCTAAAGTTTGAGGAGTAACTATGAAGTACTGCAAAAAAGGATGTCAGAGTGTCAACATCAAACTCATACCCTGAGGATAGCCAACCACAGCGACGGCTTCCTGCAAAAACGGAATGTCTCCAAGATCCAAGCTGTTCATCCCCTCCCAAAACTCCTCACTCTCAACTGTCAGAAGAGCCAAATCACACTCATGGCCAACAGCCTGAACTTCGGCCTTGTACTTTGTAGGCGATCCATGCTTCCTCACAAGAACAAAAGTATGATCAGCTACCACATGGGCATTTGTGACAATCCTTCTTCCAGATATTACAAAGCCTGCAATAGGGATGCGAAATTAGCAGATGAAGCACAGAACAAACTCCATCTCAACGTCACAGGGGCCCAAAAACAACCAACCTTTCACGTTATGTCATTATCTGAAGTCATTCTTCTATGTTCTATGTTTTGTCTTACATCTTGTATATTTTCTGTTCTTCTGTGTTCTCTGTTTTGTTTTACATCGTGTATATTTTCACAGCTCACAATAGAATCCAATAATATAGTGGGTAATCCATGTATACAATTCATTAAAACTAGAATTCACCAGTTTTCCCGTTCTATAACATTCACTTAGTTCCTACACTAGAATATACAATTGGGAACAACACCACAAATTGCATACAAGATTACTCTCTTTGTCCGACTAAATCAGCAAAGTAAGTCGACTCCACAGAAAATTAACACTATTTATCCTCAAATCAAAAATTGTATTCTCCTTTTCCATGTCCACTACTGGCCACCTACCACAGTAGCGAGATCCAATTATCCAAACATACTCCTCCGAATCCACAGGACTGCTAAGGTCGGTTGCTTACCGGAGCCCATGCTCTCGCGCTGAGCCTTGTTCTGCCACGGCAGGAAGTAGTTTGGACCGCTTGACACCGTGAACACCTTCACTACAGAGTCCAGCGCCAGCTCCACCGCCGCGAACGCGTCCGTGTCATGCCGCGCCGCCGCAGACTCCACCTCCTCCTCTCCCTCGGATTTCTCCGCCTCCGGTATCGCCGGGGTTCCCAGAGCGCCGCATTCCCCTAGGCGGAGAGAGGGCGTGGATGCGCAGGTAATAGTGGAGAAGCGGCGGCCAGCGAGGCGGGGGAGGAGGGCAGGTGTTAGGGTTCGGAGGGGCAGCCTAGGAGGTGGATGTGGAGGCGGCAGGGGTGAGGGATGGATGGGAAGGCGGCGGAGCGAGCGGGAGGAGGAAGAAGAGAGGCGGCGGAGCAGGCGGGCGGAGGCGTGCATGGCGGCCACGCCGGGTATTGCCGGTGAGGATTCGGAGATTTTTGGTCCGGGGTTTTGGTTAAGTTAGGTTTCAGTTTGGGTTCGGGTTGGGCTCAATTCTCTTCCCACTTTGCATTTGGACTGGACTTGTGCTATTTTTGCGAGGTGCATTCGTTTCCTTTTGAAGAACCCCATAACACTCGCTTTCATAGGTTCTCTAGGATCGCGATATCGAGCTCCAAGCCTTGCAAAGTCCCTTGAGGGGTGTGCTTCCCCCCTTTTAGTTGATCAAGTGTGAGGGAATGGTTAAATCCCTATGGGACTATTTATAGCTTAGGATGGTTTGACAAATGACCAATACTACATTTAAGAAGATACTTTCTCCGGTCCATATTAATTGACTTGGATTTGTCTGGATAACCTATATATAAATAGTGTCTAGATTTATTTAAATTTAGACAAATGTGAGTCAATTAATATGGTCGGAGGGAGTAGAAGAGAGCGTAAAATTTGTCATTTATGGACCAATGATCCAATAGTGGACCAGTAAAGAGAAGTCATGCATTGTCCATGGTGGATTAGTGTCTTATCTCTCCTTTTTTTTGAACGGTGAGTCCAAAAGGACCTAGAAGCCACTTCATTAATCGTTGATGAGTGTATATTTTACAAAGAGGTCCAATAAGATAAAATAAGATACAATCATGTCCTCCACTTTAACATATATGCTTTGAAAAGAAACTAGAAAACGCGATTGGGTCCTTAGGGCCTTCTCCACCAGAAAGAGTTGACGAGCTCTGCCGCAAGGCCAAGCGTGCAGGTGTTGGGGACATGAAAAAGAGCATGGAGATGCACATGAGAAACTATTTTTGATTTCTTTAACAATTTGACATAAGTGTTTTTTGGTAAAAAGAGTATATGCACCCTGAGATCAAAAGTGAATTTACTTTTTTCAATATCTCTGGTAGGCCAAGATTGGAAAGCTCCATCACACGTCACAGGTTAAATGGGCCTCATTTACGCTATCAAAAGAAAAGGGGCCCGTCTTTTTCTAGCCTAAGTTATTTTTTTAGAAAAGCCCAAGGTAGTTTTGCTCATGTTACGATCCTGGCTATATCTCGCTCTCTTTTCTGAATTATTACTCAAGCAACACAAGCACTCGTACATAGATACAAGAGGCTCTAGAAGTTTCTAGAAAGAAGAGTATGTGATACAGATGAGAAAGAAAGGGGTGGGAAGGGGGTCAGCTGAAATTGCTTTCCTCTGCGGAAGGAGTCGGCTCGTTCCTGATCTTGAGGGATAATAAGCACGGCCATTGTTGAAAGCCACGAAAGGAAAGCCAGGCACTTCCATCGATGGACGTTTGCTCGACCGACCGAGGCGTCGCTTCCGATCAATCGAGCACCACATCACACATGTCTGGGCAGCAGGCAGGCACACTACGATAGTCTGATGGCGATGGCACGGAAGTACACTTGTTCGATGTGCGCTGCTGCCGAAGACCTGCTTTCTCGAAGGCTATCATTGCACTGGAATTTCATTCAACCAGTTGGGTCTCTCTGTTGGAGATTTTTATAGCTATATAGTGTACGTGACGATGAAACCAAATGATCAACTACATGTGCTGCATCATGCATCGCTCGTAATCGTATACACGGCAGGCCTTCTTTTATCGTATAAAACGCCTCTAGGGACTAGGGTAGCAGACTCACGCGGGTGCACCGACATCTCTCTTTCCTCACTCATCTGGCCGTGTCTTGCTTGTTCCTCTCGGAACTTCGGAGTGAGCTGGGGTACGCTGTGATTGATTATTGTGTACGTACGTGAGGGATTGAAACCAAGAAAGCGATCCAGCAAGTACTGGTACATGCCAGAGAACCAATTTTAACACGGCCGGGCCCGGGGAACAAGAACTAAACAAGGTAGAGAGGGATGGGACGGCACATCGCCTCACGCATGCAGTACATACTCCTATGACACATCCGATCGGCCATTCATTCATTCATTCCGATCTCAGGCCCCCAACAGGTGAGAGAGAACAAACATGTTTGAACAGTCAGGGACAGGTAGAGCATGGGCATATGCACTGTAGAGAGAGGGGGGCGAACACAGAGCAGGTAGTACTCGCCATGTCATCTCTCCTTCAAGGCCGGTCCACCGATTTTATTTTTGGGACCCTTACGGTGACACCTCTTGTTCACGATGCGGGAGCTTCCATAGAGTCAAAGGCCATACACTAATAGAAAATGGTCTTTCGTTGAGAGCCCTCAGAACCATTAGTCTCGGATGTGTTTAGAATCAGGACTAATGCTTATATTAGTCCCGGTTTTAATGGTTAGGACGCCGATAACCTATAGTCCTGGTTCAAACGGGTTTTTATCATGGTTGGAGACGGTAGCCAGGATTAAAGGGTGTTGTCTGCCTTTTAGTTTTGGTTTGAGACATCCATCAGGATTAAAAAAGGGCAAAAAAAAATTGACGGGTTCTGTCACGACAGTAAAACTAGTAAAAATTCAGCCGTGGTAGAAGATTTCTGTCCACTCCCGTGGCAGGAGATCGCGTTTTATAGTTTCAAAAGCATGCCACAAAATTATAAAAAAATCTTAAAAAATAACCCTTCAAACTTTAGATATATTAAGTGATTTAGTTGTTACAAAAATTAACAAACATGAATTTCGACATATTTTGCCAAAAAAATGTCATGAAAACTTTAAATATCTATAACTTTTGCGTACGATATCGGAAAAAATGTACAACATATCAAAACGTGCGAAAACATATTTCTAGTTTGATTTCAACCGCCTCTGGCAGT
Source organism: Avena sativa (assembly GCA_916181665.1). Taxonomy (NCBI): domain Eukaryota; kingdom Viridiplantae; phylum Streptophyta; class Magnoliopsida; order Poales; family Poaceae; genus Avena; species Avena sativa. Next base: position 283,175,505 of record OV702293.1, read on the forward strand.
TTTGGATTCTTTTAGATTTTTAAAACTCGAAAAGGAAACAAAGTTATTTAAAAAAATTAAGCAATTTTTATGTCATATTTAGATTCCTCACATTTTTCTGATAATAATGGTTATATTATTTGTCGAATTTCGATTTACAAATTTAAAGATATTATTTATGCCGTATTAAATGAATAAAATATTATTTTAATTAGTTTTATTTTCATTGCAATAAAATATTATCATTACTTATTTATTGTTGTTTGTTTAAATAGTTGTTTGTAATTTCGAAAAATAAAGACGCGTGACATATTGATATGAGTTAATAGGATTGATATGATAGTTTTAACAACAAGGTACAATGTCTTTCGCGCAAGAACATCCTGATGAAACGGAGAAGTTAAATATGCTGGGTGGAGTAGTGTTAGGATGAATGACCGACCGAGAAGTTTGGCCACGAGTACAATTTAACCTAAGATTAAGTATAGTTAGTGTTAAAAAATATTTCAAGCGAGAGATCAATGAGTCAAACAATTCAAAAGTTTAAGAAAAAATTCGATTTTTTTTGAAAAAAAATCTCTATTCCCGGTTCCGGGACTAAAGGTCCTTCGTCTCCTGTTCCGGATAGCGGCCACATGGAGAGCCTTTAGTACCGGTACGTAAGGCAACTGGGACTAAAGGCCCTCCCCGAACCGGGACAATGGTATCCCCTATTTTAGAAAAAATCTTAACAATATAGTGGTTCGGTATATTTTCGACCCCCGGAGGCGACAAATGCCTTCCCCAACTTTTGATCGCCTAACTACCCCTCCACCTCCTCCCTCTATTGTCGTCGCTGCCAAGGGTCGTCGGGCGAAGCCGACAGAAGTGGCCGGCTTCTCCCCACGCCATGGAGGGCGGGTCGGGGCCCTTCTTCTCCAATGGTGCGCTACATGAGCCTTTGATCCAGCACGACTGGGTGGTGTGGCGGTGCTATCGAGCTCGCGCCCCGTCTCAACCCAAATCTTGGCACCTTGGGCCTAGTTAGGCTCGGGCAAGCCCGGGATGGGCTTGGGGCGTTGCGTCTTCGGAGCCCCCTGGAGGTGGCGGTGGCAACTAGGCTAGGATTGGGGAAGACGATGTTGCGCCTGCCTGTTGCAACAGGGCGACTAGGACTTTATGGGACGCACAGGCCTGGTGTGCCCCTGCTGCTCTGTTTGGTTGATGACTGCTTCTTAGCGATGGAGGTAGGTCCCTCCCACGCGGCTACGAGGCTGTTGTCCCTCGTTATGGTGATACCATATGCCTCCGTCTTTTAAGCCATGCGCTAGTGTCCACAAAGAGACGGTGATGGTGACTACAAGATCGTGGTGGCCCGTTGATACGTTGAAAACGTATCTATAATTTTTGATGTTCCATGCTTGTTTAGTATCTACTATGCTTTACTTATCCATACTTTGAGATGCTTTTTACATGTTTTCTAGTACTAACCTATTAACAACTTGCAACTGTGCTAGATGCCTGTTGCTGTTTTTTGTTTCAGAAAAGTTAGTAAAGAAATATTATCAGAATTGGACGGGACGAAGGACAAAGTCAATAACTTTCCGTGGGGAACAAGAAGTCCAGAGGGGAGCCGGAGAGGACGGCAAGAGGGGCCACCCCCCAGGCGCGGCCACAGGTGGCCCGCGCCTGGCTAGGGTTTCGCCACCCTAGCCGCCTCCCGGTCTCGCCCCTTCGCCTATAAGAAGCCCCCGATACAGAAACCCTGGGGACCCGATCAAAAATCCACGAAACGGTCTGTAGCCGCCGCCATCATCATCCCTAGATCGGTGGGGAACTGAAGTTCTTCCCGGCACCCTGTCGGAGGGGAGATCATCCCGAAGGCCTTCTCTCCGGTATGATTCGTGAGTAGTTCCACCTTGGACTATGGGTCCATGTAGTAGCTAGATGGTTGTATCTCCTCCTTTGTGCTTTCATGTATAGATCTTGTGAGCTCCGTTCATGATCAAGATCTAATCTATTTGTAATCATGTATGTTGTGTTTGCGGGGATTGATGCTACACTCAACAGGGAGGAAGAGTGCTTCGTTGGAAACCCCAAGAGCAAGGTATGAAGAGTACAACAGCAAGATTTCCCTTAGTAGAAACCAAGGTTATCGAACCAGAAGGAGGAAGAAAACGTCACACAGGTGTTGGAAGCAACGTGGAGACCTGCACAACACAAACTCAAGACTCTGTCCCAACAAATCAGTGAGGTTGTCAAGCTCACCGGTTTGCTGTAACAAAGGATTAAACGTATGGTGTGGAAGGTAATGGTTTGCAGCAAGTAAACAAGTAACAGTGGAAGATGTATCAATGGTAAAGATTAGACCGGGGTCCATAGTTCACTAGAGGTGCTCTCCTTAGATAAACAACATGGCCTGAAGGGTAAACAAATTACAGCGAGGCAATTGACAGGAACTAAGCAAGGCATAACAATGCAATTACTAGCCAGAAAGATCCTATGAGGTTGATTGGGCAATACAACAATATACATAGACCGTAATCTAACTGCATCTATGACTAGAAGTCCACCTTCAGGTTATCATCCGAACCCCCTTCAGTATTAAGTTGCAAGCAACAAACAACTGCTTTAAGCAAAGTGTGTAAGGTAAATAGTCCACATGTTCCATGAACAAGAGACCTTTGTTTTATCCCTAGTAGCAACATCACATCTACAACCGAAGAGATTATTGTCACTTCCCTTGGAAACTAGAGGCATGAACCCATTATCGAGCATAAATACTCCCTCTTGGAGTCACTAGCAACTACTTGGCCAAGATAACCACTAGCAACGGAGAGCATGCAAGATCACAAACAACACAGACATGATAGAATCATAAAGATGTAACCATTAATCAAACTAACATAATAATCTCAATATCCATCGGATCCCCGCAAACACAACATGCATGATTACAAATAGATTAGATCTTGATCATGAACGGAGCTCGCAAGATCTATACATGAAAGCACAAAGGAGGAGATACAACCATCTAGCTACTACATGGACCCCTAGTCCAAGGTGGAACTACTCACAAATCATACCGGAGAGAAGGCCTCCGGGATGATCTCCCCTCCGGCAGGGTGCCGGGAAGATCTTCAGATCCCCCCGATCTAGGGACGATGGTGGCGGCGGCTATAGACGATTTCGTGGAATATTGATCGGGTCCTGAGAGTTTCTGCATCAGGGGCTTATTATAGGCGAAGGGGGAGACCGAGGCGGCGGCCAGAGGGGGCAAACCCGACCCAGGCAAGGGGTAGGGCCCACCCACGCCTAGGGGGTTTAGCCGCCCTGGCACGCCTCCTCGTCTCTCCTCTGGATTTCTTGTTCCCCACGGAAAGTTATTGACTTTGTCCTTCCTTCCGTCCAATTCCGAGAATATTTCTTTACTAACTTTTCTAAAACCAAAAAAAGCAGAAAATAGGCATCTAACACTGTTGCAACTTTTTAATAGATTAGTACCAGAAAACATGTAAAAATCACCTTAAAGTGTAGACAAGTAAAGCAAAGTAGATACTAAACAAGCATGGAGCAACAAAAATTATAGATACGTTTCCAACACCTGTGTGACGTTTCTTTCCTCCTGCTGGTTCGATAACTTCGGTCTCTACTAAGGGAAGACTTGCTGCTTGCTGCTTCACACCTTGCTCTTAGGGTTCCCAACGAAGTGCTCTACACGGGCGCATCAACAAGTTTTCTGGCGCCGTTGACAAAGGAATCTACTTCAACCTCTTCCTCCCATCAACTCAGCACTGCATCAAGTTTTCTGGCGCTGTTGTCGAGGAGGCTAAGGACGTCTTCACTAGGGGAGTCCTTCACTTCCTTTCTCTTTACTTTCTTTTTAGTTTGTTTTGTTTCTTTTGCTTGGTTTTGTTTGCCTCTTTCCAAAAAAACAAAAAAAATAGTCTAGCTTGGTATGCTTGCCTTATTCAAAAACACAAAAAAATAGTTCTTGCTCTAGCTCACCATGTTGTTCCCCAAGTTCTCTCTGAAAAATCTTGCAATAGGTAGTGGTTCCATAATTGGTAAAGATGATATTGAAGAATTCTTTAATTATGTAGCAAGCATGAGGATATTGAGGATAAATCTATAGCTGAACTTGCTCCTAATTATGAGATTGCTGCAGCTTCTCTAGTTCATATGTTGGAGGCTAGTGTTTTTAGCCTTAACCCCTTCATACAATTCTTATTCCTAAACCTAAAAGAAGAGAAGAATGTGGAAAATAGGGAATTCATCCTTGAAACTTTATCAAAAGAATTCCATGATGTTGCTAAGGAGGCCAAAAAGGTTTTTGAATGTTTCAATATGCTAGGTTCAAGTGTAGATGTTGTGGGTATTTCTGATAAAACTAAGCCTAGAGAGGAATTCAATATACCCATACCCTATAAGCTTGTTGGAATGCTTGAAGCCTTTGAAAATAACTTCGATTGGATTACCCCTGAAAATCTTTTTGATGAAGGTAGTAGACCAAAGAGAGATGATAAAGGATCCTCCAAAACCCATTTGGATGAGATACCTTTCATATTTGAAGAATATGCAAGTATGAATGTTAATGCTTCCTCATTTGAAAATACTTGATTCTTCTTGCTTCTTGTGCCTAACTTAAAGGCGTTAAAGAAAAGTACTTGTTGGGAGATAACCCAAGAGTTTCCTTGAGTCTTGGAAGTTATTACTTCTGTAATGACATCTCCTTATCCTTTTTGTTTTCTTTTTGTGCCAAGAATGACCTCTAATGAGAGGGAAATAAGATTTGGGGAGTTGCTGTCCCGAAACAGATTTATGTCCTCCACCAAACAAAATCTTGAGGAGGCTCTGTAACTCGGATTGAGCTCAAACTTTACGAATAAATCCCCCAGTATGTTGGCTAACTTTCATTAGTTCAAAACTTTTTGATTTGAGCAACATAAGATGTTTGAAAAAATTTGTTTCTACCTGCTGGTCTGTTTTGACAGATTTCTGCCATTATTTGCATTTGCTTCTTATTGATTCCTTTTTGAGCTCTCTTCAGGTAAATTGAGTTTATTTGAAGGAGTTACTACAGTAGCTTGTGTTTTTAGTGAAAATACTTCTTGTTCCAAAGATTTGCCAGTGGTCTAATATCTTTTGAATAAGCTAATATTGCTAATGAAGATTGTGTGAAGTTTTGTATGAAGGAAAATTTCAGGTGTAGAGATGCAATGAGATGAAGAATGGACAAATCTCAAGCTTGGGGATGCAACCATGGTGTCACCCCAAGAAATATCCAATAGGTACAAGCGTCAAAGCTTGGGGATGCCCAAGGCATCCCCTTCTTCATCAATAAAAAGCCCAGGTCTGTCTAGACACTTCACTTTTATTGTTTCATGCACAGTTGTGTTGTTCTTGGAGCGTCTTAGTTTTCGTTTTCTTTGCTTAGTTTTCTTTAGTATTTTGGACCCCCATTCTCGCTGTGTTGTTTTGCAAATAAGTTTGCTTGGTGACATGGTTATACCCCGCGGGTACATGATCTCAGCCTACCTGGTCCAGCCCAAGGAAGGCCCACGGCAAATATACGCCGACCCATGAAGACTTTCGGGTGGCCCAGGCCCATGACGCCTTCGGATCCTTGGAGAGCAAGACTAGAGTAGATAGGAAATTCAAAGGGGTAAAACCCTAGAACCTATAACCGACTAGGTCTATGCCTGGGACCTGCCTAAGACTATATAAAGGCTAGGAGGGCGCGACCTAGATCTCCCCCTCATACTTTCGCATACACGCCTCCAAGCCAGATTGCATCTGCGCACCCCTGTAATTTTCGGTTGCGCCGTAATCAAGAGCAGACAAGCAGGAGTAGGGTTTTCCCTCCGAGGGCCTGAACCTGGGTAAACCTCGTGTCCCTGTGTTGCTTGTTTGCTAACCGTTCAATGATCTCCAGCATCCCCATCTTCTCCAAAACCCAAGTCCATAACAATGGGAATTTGATGAGATCAAACCTCGTCAATTGGTGCCGTCTGTGGGAAACGGGGACGCTGATTGTGCGATCGCGACGGTCCCAACCCGATCGATCTACAACTCTGCGGCGACGGAGAGTCATCTCCTCTTCGGCGCTTTCGACTTCACCACCCACTCGCCGGCTACCATGAAGGACTTCGAGCCCGTAGGCGACGGACTCGAAATCCTGTTCGGGAGCTTCTGCTTCCAGGTGGGGCAAACCGGCACCCTCCGCCTCCCTGAGCGGGTGCCCTACCATCAATCAGGCTCGCTTCATGGACCCCACACCCCGTGCTACGCACAACATCATCAACAGATGATTCCTATGACAGCAGCAGCTGCAACTCTGATCTGTGCGATCCATCGTCGGATGAAGGGACCTATGGTTCCGGATCTGAAAGCTGCAGCAGCAGCGGACCAATCTACGAGCGCTACCAATGCGCCGTAGTCATACAGGCTGACGGGGATTAGCACACACCCAACCCGCCACCCAACTCGAACCCCAACCCGCAGGACAGGAACGGCGGGAACAGAAGAAGCCAATCCCCCCCCCCCCCCCCACCCGAAGGGGAAAACAACGACCACGTCATCTGCCTTAGCAAAGAAGGATGGGTCCAGGCACGCAACGCCATGGCAGGCAACATAGTCCTGCCTGCAGACTCCTCCCGGGATCTGCTGATGGCCTACCACCTGCTCCTGATCGAGGAGCACAAGAAGCAGGTCAAGATGCAGGAGGCGCTTGACAAGCGCAAGCAAGCAGCCTCAGAGTCCAGCGCGCGACGAGCTGCGCTCTCCGCCATGGGCATGGGCTCCAGCTCAAACGCCAACCAAGGCAACAAGCACCGCTCTCGGGTGGAAAACATGGACCCCAAGGAACGTCGGTAGGTGACCCGAACCCTCCACACATCCTTCATGGAGATGGACGCCGACGGTAACGTCATCCCGAAAACGCCACTGGCTGCGATCATGGCAGCCACTTCGTACCTCGCAGCCCACCCACCTCCAGAGGGGGACCCGAAGAGGGCCATGCACAAGTCCGCACTTACCGGACTCGGACTTGTCAAAGCCGCGCTCCACCAGGAAGCTCCTGCGGAGCTAAAGAAGAAAGCTCCGGCCAGGCACGACCGTAGTCCCACCCCTTCATCCAAAGAAGAAGAGGACCACGACCTTCCTCGAAGAAAGAAGAGCCCACGTCATCATAAATGCGACTACGACGCCAGAGACGCGCTCACACAGCACAAAATCGACAAAGTGCGAGCCAAGCGCGCATGCTCGTCTGAATCCAAGATGGACGAAGACGAAGGAGAACTCTGCGGAGCCCGATGCTTCAGTAGATCTGTTCAGCGAACAAAGATGCCACGCAATTTCAAGCTTCCTTCGGATACTCCGAAGTTCGATGGCACGCAAGACCCAAAGGCATGGCTCAGTGATCATCTATCATCCGTCATGCTGCACGGCGGCAACAAAGAAACCGCCATGCAATGCCTTCAGCTGCAGCTGACAGGCGCGACACGGATCTGGCTCAGCAACCTATCATTAGGGTCCATCCGAAGCTGGGAGGAGCTAGCTTACAGCTTCATCCGAAACTTCAAGGGCACCAGCAAGAGGCCCGCCTCAATCGAAGAGTTGCACGCCTGCACTCAATGAACGGGCGAATCCATTCGCTCGTACATACTACGCTGGTCCAACACAAAAAACTCCACAGTGCACATCTCCGAAGAGAGGGCCATCGACGCCTTCAGGGACGGCGTCAAGCGCCAAGACTTCAAGGAGGAACTTGGGTGCGTCAAGCCCAAAACACTTGACCACCTCATGGACATCGCCAACAGGTGGGCTGACGGCGAAGATTCCATTCACCGAGCACAATCGGAGGAAGAAGACGACTACGGTCGACGACGAGAGCGCCGTAGCAAGGGAAGACCGCGTGTCTACGACGATCGCGACGGACCCGACATGGTCGCGGCCGGCTACGCCGATCGTCGCAACGACGCCAACCGCAACAGCGGAGGATACTGCGGAGGAAACTTCCGCGACGGGGGACACCCAGCGCAGTCGTGGCAAGCGCCGCGACCGCGATAACGGACCCTCAGCATACGAAAAGCTTTCGGGTCCATGCACCATCCACTTCTACATCGACAAGCAGGATGGCAAAAAGAAGGCGAGCCACATGCTCAAGGACTGCCGCGAAAGCATGGTGCAGATGAGGCAGCAAGCCCCAATCCCTGCGTTCGAAAACGCACCCGCGCCAGGTGAAATCGCACATGGAGCTCCTCCACCGCCACCTGTAGGAGGCCCGAACCAACCAGTCGCACCAGCACAGAACAACGCTAGAAACGGGTATCCCCAGCCGAAAGGAGCATTGATGATCCAGAAGGGGCGCCCCACGAATAGGGTGCAGAAGAAAATCACCCGACAAATCAACCTGGCCGTGGAAACTCCACCCACCATCCCTGAGTACCTCAGTGGATCGGAGTCCTGCATCACGTTAAGTCGTTCAGATCACCCTTGCCAGATCCCTCGCCCAGTTCATGCTGCCCTGGTGCTGAAGGCGCAGATCGGAGGTTTCGAGATGAGTCGCGTCTTCATGGACGGCGGCAACGGCATCAACCTGATGTTCGCAAGCACTCTAGCAGCAATGCGGATCCCGCGGTGCAGCCTGGAACAATCAAACACAACGTTCCACGGCATCGTTCCAGGGAAGGGCATATTCCCCCTGGGAAAAATATGGCTCGACGTCATCTTCGGCAAGCCAGACAACTTGTGACTGGAACGGCTCGAATTCGAAGTGGTGAACTGGCCATCACAGTACTACGCCATCCTCGGGCGTGTAGCATTCGCAAGGTTCCTGGCTGTCCCACACTATGCATACCTGCTACTCAAGATGCCAGGGCCGAAGGGCGTCATCACAATCCACGGGAGCTTCACCCGATCGGACCAATGCGACAGGGATTTCAACAGAATCTGTCAATCATTCGGCATGCAGGAGGAACTCGTAAGGCTCCGCGAGGTGACGGACAATGGGGCACCCCCAGTCGCACGACAAAATGCACCTGACATGTCCTTCGACTCCACCGTCAACACGAAGAAGGTGCAAGTCCATCCGACGGATGCCTCCAAGACGGCGCTGATCGCCAACGACCTCAGCCCCGCATAGGAAGGCGCGCTCGTCGAATTCCTCCGTGAGTGCTGGGAAATCTTCGCCTGGTGTCCTCCGGACATGCCAGGAGTTCCTAGGGAATTCGCCGAGCACGCACTCAACGTCTTTCCAGACACCAAGCCCGTCAAGCAGTCCATCTGGAGACTATCCGAGCCATGGGCCGAAGCTATCGGCAAAGAAATCAACAGACTACTCGCTGCAGACTTCATCAGGGAAATCAAAGAAAGCGAGTGGCTTGCAAATACAGTGATGGTCCCAAAGAAGGACACGGACATCCTGCGGATGTACGTGGATTTCACGTCGCTAAACAAGCATTGCCCGAAGGACCACTTCCCTCTTCCTCGGATCGATCAGATCATCAATTCGACTACAGGTTGCGAAAAACTCTCCTTCCTCGACGCCTACTCAGGCTACAACCAGATTCAACTCAAGGTCGAAGATCAGGAGAAAACGGCGTTTATCACACCGTTCGGAGTATTCTGCTACAACACAATGCCCTTCGGGCTAAAGAACGCAGGCGCCATGTACCAACGATGCATGCAAGCATGCCTCCAGGACCAGATCGGTCGCAACGTTCAAGTCTATGTCGACGACATAGTCATAAAAACCAGGGAGGCGAGGACACTTATCGACGATCTCCGCGAGACGTTCGACAACCTCGATCGCTACAGGATCAAACTCAACCCCAAAAAATGCGCCTTCGGCGTCCCATCGGGTCAGCTGCTTGGGTACTTCATCTCTCAGCGCGGGATCGAGGCGAACCCGAAGAAAATCAGAGCCATCATGGCGATGGAGAAGCCGAAAAACCTCAAGGGTGTCCAGCAGCTCGCAGGACGAATAGCGGCGTTGAGCAGATTCATCAGCTGCATGGGCGAGAAGGCCCTGCCATTCTACCAGCTGCTACGCAAGGCAGATAAATTCGAGTGGACGCCCGAAGCCGACGATGCGTTCGAAAGCCTCAAACGGCTACTCTCCACCTCGCCCGTCCTGGTCATGCCAAAGGTGCGCGAGCCTCTACTGTTGTACATAGCAGCCACACATCAGGTGGTCAGCACCGTGCTAGTGGTCGAACGATCCGAAGAGGGCAAGACCCATGGGGTCCAACGCCCAATCTACTACCTCAACGAGGTACTGACGCCAACAAAGCAGAGGTACCCTCACTACCAAAAACTCGCCTACGGCGTGTTCATGACGGCTCGACGGCTGAGCCATTACTTCCAGGAGCACCAGGTGATGGTCGTCAACGAGGCACCCCTGAACAGCATCCTGAATAACCCAGAGGCCACAGGACGCGTGGCCCTGTGGGGCATCGAGCTGTCACCCCTGGACATCGTCTACGAGAAGCGACTCGCAATCAAATCTCAAGTCCTCCCGGATTTCCTTGTACATTGGATGGAGGTGCAGCTGCCAGACACCCCAGACATGTCGCAGTCATGGACGATGCACTTCGACGGCTCCAAGCGTGAAGCTGAAGCAGGAGCCGAGGTCATACTGACCTCCCCGCAGGGCGATCAGATGAAGTACGTCCTCCGGATGAAATTCCGAGCTTCCAACAATGAGGCCGAGTACGAAGCCCTCATCCATGACATGAGGATGGCAAAGATCTGTGGTGCAACGCGCCTGGTCATCTACGGTGACTCCAACCTCGTCGTCTAGCAGACGATGAACGAGTGCGACGCACACACCGAAAACATGATTGCGTACCGCGCACTCTACAACGCACTCGAAGGAGAATTCGACGGCTGCGAGCTTCGCCACGTCAGGAGAGAAATCAATGAGGAAGCCGACAGACTCGCCAACATCGGCTCTACCTACGCAAAGGTACCACCAGGTGTGTTCCTCGAACAGATCTGCGTGCCATCCATAAGGCAGAAATTCCCCAAGGGATCACCCGAAGAAGCAGAACACTCGGGGGCTACGCTGCCCGAAGGACACGAAGGACCCGAGAAACTGGACACAGAGGTCGCTATGGGCAACCTGATGCAGGTCATGGCAGTCGAAGAAACGTGGACGCGACCATACCTCCAGTTCCTGATAAACGACGAACTGCCTGACAGCCCGACAGATGCCCGACGCGTATCTCGTCGGTCAAAAGCCTTCACCATCATCAATGGCGAGCTGTACAAGCGTAGTATCACAGGTGTCCTACAAAGGTGCGTCACCATCGGTGACGGGAAAGCCATCCTCCAAGACATCCACGAGGGCATCTGCGGCCATCATGCAGGCAGCCGCTCCCTTGTCGCCAAAGCTCTACGAGCTGGATTCTACTGGCCAACGGCCATGAGCGACGCAAAGGACATCATCCGAAGATGCAACGGGTGCCATAGGTTCGCCGACAAACCGCACGTACCCGGGTTAGAGCTCAGACCCATACCTATAGCCTGGCCCTTTGCCCAATGGGGCCTTTACATGATCGGAAAACTGCCGAAGTCCTTGAAAGGGGGGCATGTTTACCTCTTGGTCGCAGTCGATAAATTCACCAAGTGGGTCGAGGCCATGCCGGTCACCAACCAAAAGGGCAAGACCGCCTTCAAGTTCTTCGAGTCCATTGTTTATAGGTTCGGCGTACCACACAGCATCATCACCGACAATGGATCAAACTTCATCTCCAAAGAATTCCAAGACTTCTGCGAAGGCCTCGGGATTAACATCACATACGCCTCAGTGGCTCACCCACAAATGAACGGGCAGTTTGAAAAGGCCAACGGCCTAATCAGCGCTGGCATCAAGAAGCGCCTCATGAGCCCACTCGAACGAAAGGCCGGAGCCTGGACGAAAGAGCTGCCATCCGTCCTATGGAGTTTGCGTACTACGCCGAACAGCTCCACCGGCTACACATTGTTCTTCATGGTGCATGGAGCCGAAGCCGTGCTACCAGCCGAAGTACGCCACCAGGCCCGCCGGGTCGTCGCTTACAGCGAAGCCGAATCCACGGCTGCACTCGAAGACGCCGTCGACACACTCGACGAAGCAAGAGACGTAGCAGCAGCTCGATCAGCGGTGTACCAGCAGAGTCTCCGCAACTACCACAGCCGCCGGATGCGCCCAAGGTCCTTCGTCGAAGGAGACCTCGTCTTGCGACTCAAGCAAGAGCGACCGAAGAAATTCGAGTCACCATGGGAAGGACCCTACATCATCACCGAGGTCATCCCAGGTTGCGCCTATCGCCTCAAGCACGTGGAGTCTGGAGTCGCATACTCCAACCCATGGAACATCGCGCACTTGCGACGATTCTATCCCTAGCTACCTACCCCTTTACTTTCAATAAGGCTTTTCATCCAAGGCTATTCAGCCGAACAATGTACTTCCTCCATTACGATATAAATAAAGCTAAGTGTCTCGCCCCAAAATTTCGTTTCGCTATTTGCAACTTTACTTTATGCTACAAACGCACTCGGGGGCTCCCCCACCTCACGATCTCATCGACTGAGAATCACACGTGTACGCCCTGAGTAGCTGACAACGTCAGGCAAACGAAAAGGACACGTACCCAATCAAAGCACTGCGTGCTAAAACAACAAACAAACCTTTATAACAAAGGGCACAACACGCCCAGTTGAAATATACAAATTTTACATCTATCTCTTTTACAGGTACTACCTACTCTGAAGGATAACTTGAGCACGCTACTCAAACAAATCTACGACCTGTTCGGCATACTGCCTTACAGCCGCATAATGTGGACGCATGTCCCACTCATCACCATCCGGCCGAGGAGGTGGCCCAGCTGCCACAACAGACAAATCTACATCAGGCTGGTGCAGCCTCACAAGGGACAAAGCAGCCTTCACTCCTGCGACGAGCTGTTGCCGCACCAGCTCCTTGACATTATTCACGCTCCGAAACTTCGACAGAAGACCCGCAAGGCCTATTGGCACGACATCCAATGGAAACATGACATGCAACACCGATGCAAGCGACGTCTGCACCTGATGAAGCACCCGCGAAACCTGGTGCACACGATCCTGCACCGTCGCCAGAGTCATGGCACGGTCACGATCCATCCAGAAGAAGCCGTTAGCTTCCATATCTTGTTGAGTCAAGCAATTGACCCGAACAGCGACACACTCTTTCTCCTCTCTCGGAGCAAGGTTGGCACCTGCGACACTCGCACAAAATAAGACGCAAGGCCAGCAGGCGCACCCGAAAAACTGAGCTGCAGCTCGAAACAAATAGCAACTTACATTGAAGCTGCTCAGACAGCCGAAGCAGTTCCGCCATCAAGTACTCCTCTCTGGCCGCACCGCGATCTGCCTTGGACTTCCAAACATCGGCGTGACCATGCACCCCAAGAAACTCCCTCTCAAGACTACGAACACGGTCTCGAAGAAAAGCAAGTTATGAGGAATCATCCAAAGATGGCTGCAGTCGAGCTGCAGGCGAGGTGTCAACGGGGTCAGCACCCGAAGGAACCTAGAACAACAGTAAAGCAAAGGACAAAAACATTCAGACAGAGCAGAGCACAACTCAGCAAAATTCATTAAGCATATAAAGGCCACTGCGTGGCACAATGATTTCGTTCCTCAACATAGTTACAGCAAAAGAAGACTACAAACTATCCTACAGCTACAACGCCTAAGATGCGGCACCCTGAGTAGCCTCAGAGCCGGACTGCCTCGCTTTGGCTTCCCCCTGTTGCCGCAGCGCATACTCAGACAACAGATCAATGAGCTTTGGCCCATACCGCTTGCAGCGAGCAGAGTAGGTAGCAAAGGCTACCTCGGATCCATCCGCGGTCGTCGGCATCCAGGAAGTGATCTGGGGAAGGTCCAGCTCCGCTCCAGCCGCCAAGGCCATCGCCAGCCCGACTGACGCGCCGATGCCCTTCTGCTTGCGCTTGTACGCAGCAGGCGCTTCGGCTGACAAAGCCTCCGCCAGGGCGTCAACATCATCAAGGGCCGCACCCTTGGGGACAAGCTCCTTGTAGAAGCGGCCAAGAACCTCCTTCGCCTTGGCAAGGGAGCTGACGACGGTGCTGCAATGATCTTCGACCGCTGCAGTAGCATCATCTAGGGCACTCCCGTGCTCTAGAGCGCCGCGGTCAAACTCGATGCCTGCGGCATCTGAGTCAAAAAAGACGAAGACTGAAGACAATAACAAAGAAGAAAGACAAGAAAAACAAAAAGAAAAGAAGCAAACATAAGGTACTCACCCGAAACAGCCTTGGCAGCAGCCATGAGCTTGCTCGCCACCTCTCTTTCACGCGCAGTCGCAACAGCGGCAAGCTGCTCCTCGCGGTCTGTGGCCTCCTGCTGCAGACGCTCCTTAGCCTTGGCTGCCTTGGCCAGCTCAAGGCGCTCCTTCGCACCAGCGACGTCCTCGGCCTTCTTCTCCGCTTGACCAAGGCTCTTCTTGAGAGCATCAATCTCACGAAGGGAAGTGTTATGCTCCTCTGCATTCAAAACATACAAGCGTCAGAAAGCAAGACAATAATGCAAAAATAAAGAAGCTTCAAAGCACACAGGTACCTTGAAGTTGTTGGAGGTTGGCCTCCAGCGCTAGGCGCTCCTGCACTAGTCGCCTGGCATCCTGCACAAAAGGCTGCAGGAAGAAGACCTACCAGTCAGAAAAAGGACCCGAGGGCTACGCCCAACAGGAGAAAGAAGAAAGAAAAGACTCACATGAAAACGCTCGGGGGCTCCCCCCGAGACTCGAAGAACAAAATAAGAAAACTCTTTTACACACGCTCGGGGGCTCCCCCCGTGGCAGGAGACTTACATGATCCAACGGCGATGCCGAAGGCCCGCTGGCGAAATTCTGAGGCGCAACCACCTGCACCTCCTGTAGAGGAGGGTCCGGAGCAGCGACCCCCGAAGTTGCCACCGTCTGAGGAGGAGACGTGACTTTCGACTCTCCCAACATCTCCCGAGCACCATCGCTGGAGGAGTCATGGGAGGAATGCATGCACACGAAATAATTAGCACAAGCACAAAAGTCAACAACAAAAGACAGCAGTATAAAAGAAACTTACGAGTCCAGCAAGCTCAGGTCGAAGACAGGAGGAGTCCTTCGGGATCTTTTCTCCCTGTTCTTCTCCTCTTTCTTCTCTTCCTTCTTTTCTTCCTTCTTCCGCTTCGCTGGCGGGTGCGGCGCTACAGCCCGCACAGGAATGGCAGGAATAGGAGAGGAAGAGCCTCCATGCCCGTCGCTGTGACGCTCAAGGCACAGAGGGTTCCTAGGAGTCGGAGGAGTCGAGGCATCCGAAGACTCGCTGGAGCTCCGCGATTGTTTGCGTGTGTGGTCCTCACTCGACTAGTTGGCATCTTCCGCCGGAGATCGCGCCAACGGCAGCTCGGTCATGGAATCCACCAAATCATTGTCCGGAGCATCCGGATATACTTCGGGTAATGGAGGCGGCATACCCGGCACTTTAAAGCTCTGCACAAGAGAAGAACAATTTGTCAGAAAACAAATACAAAACAATGGAGTCGAAAAATAGCGCTACGTGCACGGATCTACACATGTGGAACAGGATGCGAAGAAGAAAACGGAGGAGTCAGCGACTTCCCCGGGATTTTCTCTCCGGCCTTGAACTTCAGCAGCAAGCGAAGGGCCCTGTCAAGATCTTCCTCGGAGATTTTCTCAGCCGAAACCCTCGTCGGATCACGGCGCCCAGCATAAAGGAACATTGGGTGCACCCTAGCCTGGAGTGGCTGCACCCGATGCTCGAGGAAGGTGCGGATTATATCCACACCATTCACTTCCTTCTCCGGAATCAACTGGAGATCCTCCACCCGACGATATAGCGCCTCTATCTCCGCCACCTCGCCATCCAAGATCTTGTTTTTCCAAGATCTTTTCGGCTCAATCTTCTGGGAGGGGTCGAAAGGAACAAGACCAAAATCTTGCCCAGGCACTACAGAGTCGCGGATATAAAACCATCGCCTCCGCCAGTACTGGACAGACTCGGACATGGAAAAGGAAAAGAAAAGCAGATTGGGCCTGAGAGAGATGATGCAACCCCCAATGGGATAAACACCATCCGAACCAGACTGCCTCTTCACGGAATAAAGTTTCCGGAAGAGGCCAAAGTGTGGCTCGATGCCGAGCCAGCACTCGCAGAAAGTGATGAAACAAGCAATGTGAAGAAGAGAATTGGGCGAAATATGATGCAGCTGGATGCCATAGAGAAAGAGCAGCCCACGAAGGAAGTCGTGGACTGGGAAGGAAAACTCACGAATAACGAAGGCAAGAAACATAACCCGATACCCAGCGGGGGGACGGGGGATTACCTCGTTGCCGGGGAGTTTGACGGCCTCCCTATCCCGCGGGATCAAGCCCCTCTCGCGAAGCCTGCGGAGATCACTCTCCCGCGTCTCTGATCGCCGCCAACCACCGTCGGTGACACGGGTAGTGGTGGCGCCTTTCTTCCCTCCGGCGGCGCTGGTACCAACCGCAGATGATGACTTCTTCGGTTTCCCCATCGTGCTACGGCGGCGCCAGCGGTGAGAGCGCAGAAGGGAAGAGGGAAATATGGAAGGATATTCCAGCACGCAGCAAGAACTCCTAGAGCACAAGGATGTAGTGAAAACAAGAATCAATGCGGTGAAAACAAACTGCAGCTTTCTCCAATGATTATAATGGCGAAGACGATGCACGGCAACCGTCCATCCAGAGGACCTAACGCCAACGGCAGATCTGGCCATACACGTGTCAGCATCACAACGAACCGTCGTTACCACGCCGTCCACTACGCGCGGAAATCGTGGCGACGCCGTAATTATCTCCATGCCGTGCGTGACCGGTCAATTCAAGGTCAGCAAGTGGGACCCACGTTCGTTCAGTCAAGTCATCTCTGGCACAACAGATGCTTGAGGTCATTGATCGTCAGCACTGATGTCATCAAAAGCTATACTAGCAACAACTACAATTCCTTCTGCTTCGAAGCTAAGAGTACTCACTCGAATCTACGATTCGACTAAATACTCGGGGGCTACTCCTACAGGAGCACTGGCCGCGCACCCGAAAGATGAATAAAAATGAACTATTACTTCGAGTCCTACGTCGAGTCTACGACTCCACTAGTCCTACGTCGAGTCTACGACTCCACTAAGGACTCGAGGGCTACTCCCATAGGGAGGATGGATTTAAGCATCCGATTTTTTTTGTGTCCTACGGACTTAACACTGAACAAACGCCTGAATAAAAGTCTCCGCTCGAGTCTACGACTCGAACAGACACTCGGGGGCTACTCCCATAGGGAGCGATGGTCGCACACCCTATGAATTCTTCAACTGCGATCTTTTGGATCAAGCACGCCAAAACTTTTCGGCAACTCTGCCACAACAAGACGCTAAGTAAGCAACGTTCTCCTTGGCCACCCGAAACACCTCCGCGGTGATAAATATTCGGATGCTGTGTCTGCGACACAAAGATAAGACCTACACATACCATCTGATGGCCTGGCAACGCACATGACTGTGCTCTGCTAGTAAAAACCCGTGCCAACAGGCGCGATGAAAAATCCGACGGACGCGTTGGGTACATCAATTAAATTCACTGGAATTCCACTCCTGTAAGTCCTCCGCGGCCTGAGTCGAATTACGCCAGCATATGTTCTAGGTTCGAATTGAGGGATTCAAACCTGAAGAAGATCGTGTTGTTTCGTCCTAAGACAGTTAACTGACCCTGATCCATCGGGTGAGTCAGGCACACGCATCAACAGTTCCTACACATGAACTATTGAAATACATAGTTGCACCCGAAAGATTGAAGAGTCCTCAGCCGAATCTACGATTCGACTGATCACTCGGGGGCTACTAACATGGTTATACCCCGCGGGTACATGATCTCAGCCTACCTGGTCCAGCCCAAGGAAGGCCCACGGCAAATATACGCCGACCCATGAAGACTTTTGGGTGGCCCAGGCCCATGACGCCTTCGGATCCTTGGAGAGCAAGACTAGAGTAGATAGGAAATTCAAAGGGGTAAAACCCTAGAACCTGTAACCGACTAGGTCTATGCCCGGGACCTGCCTGAGACTATATCAAGGCTAGGAGGGCGCGACCTAGATCTCGCCTCATACTTTCGCATACACGCCTCCACGCCAGATTGCATCTGCGCACCCCTGTAATTTTCGGTTCCGCCGTAATCAAGAGCAGACAAGCAGGAGTAGGGTTTTCCCTCCGGGGGCCTGAACCTGGGTAAACCTCGTGTCCCTGTGTTGCTTGTTTGCTAACCGTTCCATGATCTCCAGCATCCCCATCTTCTCCAAAACCCAAGTCCATAACAATGGGCATTGATGAGATCAAACCTCGTCACTTGGTGTTTGGAAAGGAGTAGTAAGTTCTTGCTTGAAGTGCAAGAGGAGCTTGCATTGACTATGACTTAGACTTTAGCATGACATGATAGGTGTTGTTTTAGCATTATGCTTAGTGATTATTGCTGTAGCATGTCTTGTTCCAAACAAATGGGATTTCTTAGTGTGCCTTGAAGAAATTATGCGTTGTTTTAGCATGCAAAAGCATAGTATTGTGGTATTCTCCTTTGATGTTTTGCTTGGGTTGACTTGGCAGATGCTCACACCATGTTATGACAATGACAAGTCACCATTAGCCTCTATGATCATTTAGTCCTTGACTTGTAGTACCACTCTTTACTTTGATTAGTTTGCTTTGTTGCATTGCATAATTATGGCCATTATTGCTCTCTTAGTTGGTTGCTCCCAGTCTTTTGCTAGCCTCCACTTGTATGAGTAAGTTCTACTCATGCTTCCAACTCCCAAGAAACCAAGTTTTTCCAAAGTGTCCACTATAAACTCCTATGCATGGTGTGTTACACCACTCCAAAGTATATTCTTGTTTTCAACTATCTTCCAATTAAAAACTATTTTGTTATGTGAAAACTTAGTGATTAAATCCCTCATGAACTTGATGGCACACTTTATTCTTTGCCCCTAATAAACTTGAACCATTGTGACAACTCTGTTGTATATGCTTGCACTTATAAGTTGGAATTAGCAGAACCGTGCTGTCACGGGGAACATTTTCAACATTGCACCTGTACCTTGTTGAACCCAGTTGATATCATGTTCATTTGTCTATGGATGTAACCAGTGTGAAATGAAGAGGGAACTTGTAAGTCCATGGAGTTTGTATCCTGTCTTAGAGAAACGCCTGGGCCGCTAGCCTAAGCCATGCCTAATCATGGTGGAAACTTGCAGCATCACCATAGTGACATCTATGAAGCATTCTTCTTATAAAAAAAGAGACACATTGATAAAAGAGGAAAGAGAGAAAAAATCACCATATTCCCATGGTACATAAGAAGAATTGCTGAGATGCTCATTGTCTGCTTGCTTTGTCATTTTGGTTATGGGAAAGCTCCTGTGCCATGTGCAAGGGGTACCCCGTTGGCGGTTATCAATGACATGCAAATACTTACAGTGACAAGAACTTACCTGGACCCAAAGTTGAGTATGCATGAGGTGTGGCCCTCGTATTCAAGGGGCATGAGATTGCCAACTTATACTTCGTCAAGCATATACTTCAGCTTTGTCACTTTAACCTTTACCACTTCAAGATGCTTATGATAGGGGCAATGAGGGCTGAAAGCTAACTAGTATCATAATTTTTGGAAGCTCTTTCTAAAACTTGTAATCCCTGCTTCCTTTACAAAAAGGCATTTCTTCCACCATTATTGAGTCTCCACCTTCTACCTTTAGGCACCATTAAGAGAGCATAGCTGTCATTATGTGTGCAATGTTCCAAAGCTTATTAATTGATGCATATTGTGTTATTACTTGCTCTTGTGCTATTTGTTTCTAGTCACCCTTGTGAACTTTGCAGGTGTCCTATGCATTATATTGCTACTCTATGAGGGACAAGCTGATTGCCACTATGCTATGTTTTCTGCATGTGAAACAAACAAACGTTTTTCAATGCATATTATTCATTATCTTTGTTTGTAGCTTTCCATGTTGCATGCATAATTACTATGTCCTATTGTTAGAACTCCATCTTTCATGCACATGTTTAGAGTTCTTTGATCCCATCTTTCAATGCTTGCAAATGGTTGGACCTTTATTGTGAGGGTGCATGTCACCTTAAAAATTATTCTTTTATCACTTACCTACTCGAGGACGAGCATGATTTAAGCTTGGGGATGCTGATATGTTGGAAACATATCTATAATTTTTTTATGTTCCATGCTTGTTTAGTATCTATTTGCTTTACTTATCCACACTTTGAGGTGTTTTTTACATGTTTTATGGTACTATCCTATTAACAAGTTGCAACAGTGCCAGATGCCTGTTTTCTGCTGTTTTTGGTTTCAGAAAAGTTAGTAAAGAAATATTCTCGGAATTGGACGGGACGAAGGACAAAGTCAATAACTTTACTTGGGGAACAAGAAGTGCAGAGGGGAACGGAGAGGCCGGCCAGAGGGTCCAAACCCCCCAGGCGCGGCCACAGGTGGGCCCGCGCCTGGCTAGGGTTTGGGTACCCTGGCCGCCTCCCGGTCTCGCCCCTTCGCCTATAAGAATCCCTCGATACAGAAACCCTGGGGACCCGATCAGAAATCCACGAAATGGTATGTAGCCGCCGCCACCATCGTCCCTAGATCGGGGGGGGGGGGGATCTGAAGTTCTTCCCGGCACCCTGTCAGAGGGGAGATCATCCCGAAGGCCTTCTCTCTGGTATGATTCGTGAGTAGTTCCACCTTGGACTATGAGTCCATGTAGTAGCTAGATGGTTGTATCTCCTCCTTTGTGCTTTCATGTATAAATCTTGTGAGCTCCGTTCATGATCAAGATCTAATCTATTTATAATCATGCATGTTGTGTTTGTGGGGATCCAATGGATATTGAGATTATTATGTTGGTTTAATTAATAGTTTTATCTTTATGATTCTATCATGGCTGTGTTGTTTGTGATCTTGCATGCTCTCTGTTGCTAGTGGTTATCTTGGCCAAGTAGTTGCTAGTGACTCCAAGAGGGAGTATTTATGCTCGTTAGTGGGTTCATGCCTCTAGTTTCCAAGGGAAGTGACAATAATCTCTTCGATTGTAGATGTGCTGTTGCTACTAGGGATAAAACAATGGTCTCTTGTTCATAGAACATGTGGACTGCTTACCTTACACACTTTGCTTAAAGCAGTTGTCTGTTGCTTGCAACTTAATACTGGAGGGGGTTCAGATGATAACCTGAAGGTGAACTTCTAGTCATAGATGCAGTTGGATGACGGTCTATGTATATTGTTGTATTGCCCAATCAACCTCATAGGATCTTTCTGGCTAGTAATTGCATTGTTATGCCTTGCTTCGTTCCTGTCAATTGCCCGCTGTAATTGGTTTACCCTTCATGCCATGTTGTTTATCTAAGAAGAGCACCTCTAGTGAACTATGGACCCTGGTCCAATCTTTACCATTGATACATCTTCTACTGTTATCTGTTTACTTGCTGCAAACCATTACCTTCCACACCATACGTTTAATCCTTTGTTACAGCAAACCAGTGAGCTTGACAACCTCACTGATTCGTTGGGGCAAAGTCTTGAGTTTGTGTTGTGCAGGTCTCCACGTTGCTTCCAACACCTGTGTGACATTTCCTTCCCCCTTCTGGTTCGATAACCTCGGTCTCTACTGAGGGAAGACTTGCTGCTTACCGCTTCACACCTTGCTCTTGGGGTTTCCAACGAATTGCTCTATACAGGCGCATCAACAAGTTTTCTGGCGCCGTTGATGGAGGAATCTACTTCAACCTCTTCCTCCCGTCAACTCAGCACTGCATCACCCGTGCTGGTGGGTGGTGAAGCTGGGTGGTGGTGCTCCATTATGTCGTAGCATTTTGTGGGCGGGAGGGGGGGGGGGGGCAGAAATCCATGTCGGCTCCAAGGGGAGGAATGGTGGATTCATAATTTAAACAGGGAGCGGAGTACGTAAGCGGTGACCCAATTTTTTGGTGCTGCGCGCAAGCTCCCGCCATCTTCCTGCCTACGCGAGCTCTGTCGCCATGTTCTTAATTTTGCATGCAAGGATGTTGGCTAGAGGGAAACACCCAAATCGATCGTTGTCGTCGGGCCTAGTGCTTTGAGGTTCGGACAGATGTAGCTCAATAAAGCATCCGGGTAAGAACAAAGATTTTCTAAAGTTAACTTTATGTGAAGTAGTGCTGACGTTTGACTCGTTAGCCATGTGTTATCCAGAAAAACTGAAACATTTTTTAAAACTTATAAAATTTATTAAAACTTATGAAACATTTTTTACCGTTCACAAACTGTTTTAATGTTTTATTTTTAAAACTTATGAGACATTTTTTGTACAGTTCACAACCTATTTCAATAATATTTCAGTCTGTTTCAATTAGTGACATCGGCATGACGTCACCCATGTATGGATTAAAAAAACTAGACAAATACACCAATTTAAAAGAAAAAAAGATAGATAAGACTACTTCACATGAATTTAAATTTAGAAATGCTTTCCTGATTCGGGAAACCAAAGAGCCTGTTTTGGTCCACAGGCTACAAACGTCCAAATAGCATCGTTAGGGCATCTACCGGGGAGACATAAATGGATGACCCAAACAGTTCGATTCTGTCCGTTTGGTTTGGGCCATGGACGGTTTGGGGTAGTTTTTCGGTGTGTTCGGCCGACCGCGCACAACACCGCAACCCAAACGGACGAAAACGAACAAGCCAGCCCAAGAGAAGAAGGTCCATATGCATCTGCATCTAGGCCAACCTGTGTCCGCGTCAGTCTAGACAGACGCATTCGTGACCCAGATTTAATGGTCGAATAGGTTGATTCAGGATGCGTCCGTCCGGATGGGTGATACCGCTGGAATGCTACACACATCCCGCACGCCCACGTCCTCAAACCGTTTGGAAATTTGTTTCTACGGGCTGCTCTTACAGATTGACGAGACATGCACTTGGTAAGATTATTTTTGCAAAACCCGCCCGTAGGCATAGGCCGGCCCTGCTCTCCTTTCGCCGGCCCGCCATGCCTCCCTCCGTTTTGTCCCCGCAGCCTCTCCCGAGTCACTCGCGTTCCCTCCCGAAATCCAAGGGAGCCAACAGTGAGGGGGCCATGGCATGCATGGATGAGCGCACTGTTTGTGCATGCTCTAGCCTCTAGGACGTTGACGAGTCAAGTCACCGTCGTCATCGTCTTCTTCTTCCTGTGTATGTACGCGTACGCTGTTCACCCGGGCAGGCTCAGCACGGCCGGGACGATCGATCGATCGAGCCAGACACAGGCACGCTTTCCGTCCATGGGACGACATCCAGCAATCCCCGTCTCTCTCTCTTGGACGACGAGTGTGTTTGAAGTCAAAGCATGGTGCGCCAGCAGGGCGCGCGGGCCCCTCTCGCGCCCAGGCCGGGGTACGGTGCTTCTTCCTGTGAATCCACGATGAGTTGCTACTCCGTTGCAGAAGCAGCAGCGAACTGTGTGTGGATCAAAGCTGCGATGGATCAAAACTGCTGACGGGCGCGGTGATACTTCCGGAATAATGGCACCGCTGTCAGTTTATTGAGGTTCAGTGCAGCCGCTGTCGTTGGAATTTGCCCACAGATTAATTACATCAAACTAGACAAACAAACACGCTCAAAAGATTTTATGGCCAAGGACACGTATCGTGTTCGTTCTATTTCTTTATTTTCTCAATATCTTCTAAACTCCACGTTACAAAAGCATCGTATCCAGCTGCATATATAGGAGCTGACCCTGGCTTGTACATAGCCGACTCGAACAAGTCTATTCAAACATGATTCTGAAACTAATCGTGCTACCAAAACATACTAGAACTTGGATTGACTAGACTCACGTACGGAACTAAATAAAACTTACCTAGTAGCTATCTTATAGGCTAAACCAAAGTACTACACTACTCGGACATGCACTATGCTTACCTAATTAACTATTCCATAGGACTCTAATCAAGATTAACCTAACAATCTTCCGCTAATCTTGAACTTGTCATCCTCGTGCTCCCCTTGATCTTGACTCCTTGCAGCTTCACGACCTCTTGACTCAACTCAACGTATGATCCAGACTCCCAGTCGCGTCGCTATCAGGCAGACACCATAGGCCACCCCACACGCATACATGCCAATGGATCACACACCGCCCCATGTAAAGACAGGTCCTCATTGAAGAGACTCCCATTTACTGGTCATTGTCCCACTATACGCTTGAGATTCACCCTCACGTCGAGACCCTTGGTCGCACCTAGCACCAGACAGCAACACGACGTGACACGCTTCAACTGCAACAGATCCTCACAGAGACGAGCACTTGAACACAACAACGACTCACGAACACGACGCTGACTCAATGTGCCAACCCGCACGACCATGACTCCTTGACTCTTCTAACTCTCCGGTTGACGATCTTGACGAGACTCCCGACACCGCACCTCGGCACCTCCTCCCCCATCAACGATCATCCACCTCCACCGCTTTTCCGACGACAGCGCTCTGCCGCCTCCCTCGTGTCGCTCCGTCGGACCTCCACCGCCCGCCATCTTCCTGCTCGCCGCTTCGCCGAGCGACAATATCGCCTGCCCCGAGGCGCTAGTCGGGTCGCCTCCCCGGGGCAAGCTTCAAATATTCTACCTCACTCTGATACCAATTGTTGAAATTTGCCCACAGATTAATTATATCAAACTAGACAAACAAGCACGCTCAAAAGATCTTATGGCCAAGGGCAATATCTTCTAAACTCCACGTTACAAAAGCATCGTATCTAGCTGCATATATAGTAGCTGACCCTGGCTAGTACATAGCCGACTCGAACAAGTCTACTCAAACATGATTCTGAAACTAATCGTGCTACCAAAACCTACTAGAACTTGGATTAACTAGACTCACGTACGGAACTAAATAAAACTTACCTAGTAGCTATCTTATAGGCTAAACCAAAGTACTACACTACTCGGACATGCACTATACTTACCTAATTAACTCTTCCATAGGACTCTAATCAAGATTAACCTAACAGCTGTAACTGAAGTTCAGAACATTCACCCTTTGCTGCCCGACCGGGGGAAGCGCGCAGCTAGCTCTACGCGCCGGTCGCCGCCCCGCCCGTGCACGCGGTCCGGCCGTCGCACGCCACTGAACTTCCGCGTGCGTGCAACGCACACGCAGGAGCTACTACTCGTTCCGGACTCTACCGACACAATCAACAAGTGAAGCGGAAGAGAACGATCGGTCGCCTTCCGCGTGCTGCATGATTTCGGAAGTTCCTTGTGTGTTCGATGTATTTTTTGCCAAATCTGCCCAAATTTAGAAAGTTCAACCAAGTCTGACCCTTCACCGAAACTAATTTGGAATCTGACCCCTAGGGTTGGCGCCATTTAAAATGGCGCCGAAGTTGTACAGGTCGACGCCAAGATGAAGCAGCTGGGAGGCAAACTAGGGAGGTCGGCGCCGTTTTAAAGGGAGCCGACGTCGGCGCCATTTTAAACGAAGCCGACCTCCTTCAAGTCGGTTTTCTATTTTGTGTGCGCCGAACTGTACAACGTCGGCGCCATTTTAAACGGCGCCGACCCCAGGGGTCAGATTCCGAATTAGTTTCGAGAAAGGGTCAGACTTGGTTAAACTTTTTAAAATTGGACAGATTTGACAAAAAATACGTGTTCGATCGATCGACGATCGTGTTCAGTAAAGCGTGAGAGCGATCGAATCTCTTGTCGTGCATATGCGCGCGACGTGCGGGGCCCATCATTACACACAGCTACAGCGGGCCTTGAATAATCCTTGAAATGACACGGCATGATTTCGAGCGAGACACGGCCGAGCCGCGCAAAAAGCCGTGCAAGTTTCGTCCCGGAACCGGCCGCCCGGCCGGGGCGACGTGCATGCATGCACCCCATCCGAACCTGTAGCTCCCTTGTATGTATACTCCCTCCGGCCGTAAATAAGTGTATATCTAGCTTTTATCTAAATCAAACGTAACTAAATTTGACCAACTTTATAGAGAAATATAGAAACATATATTACATCAAATTGACATATTATAAAATTAGATTTAAAATAAATCTAATGGTAACAATTTAGTGTCATAAATGTTAGTACGTTGACCTAAAAAGTTGGTCAAACTTTACTACGTTTGACTTAGAACAAGACTAGAAGTATATTTATTGCGGACGGAGGGAGTATGCACGTACGCGGGTATATACTCGGCCTGATCTTGTTCCTTAGTCTGCCCCGTCGCGTCACGTGTACAGGGCCATGCATGGACTAGCTAGCTGTCTACCACTGTTCCAACCGCACCTGCTCATCGATAGCTAGCTAGCACACGATCCATGCATCTTGGACAGAGATCGAACGCTTGAAAATATGTGCACTTGCGCTAAAAAAAAAACGTATCATGGACAGGACAGCCGTACCGGGTGCTGAATTCCGGTTAATTTTCCTCCAATTCTTCTCTTCCATCTCTCTCTACCGTACGTACTATACATGACTTCGCCGCAACTGTCCAAAGCTAGCTAGCTGGTCAGTTAAGCTTGATCTGACACCCTTGAAAGGGCAGATGTCTCGCTCCTCGGCGCCATCTTACTAACTAGTCGCGTTCGATCGGTCGCGTGCACGTACGCGGCGGTGACTTGGATCAAGTCCCGATCGATCCATCGGCAGGTTGATTGTACGCGAGCGAGCCTCGATCGACCAGGCGTACGACGTCCTGATGCTAGCTACCTGGCTGGACCGATATATGGACCCGATCGCTCCGCTGGACATGCCGCCAACAAGTACGTACTCCGCCTAGCGATCGAGATGGTCTAGGACTCTAGGTAGCCAAGCTACTTACGTGATCGGTCCATGGCTCCGCCGTCTCGATCCACGCGCGCGTCACGTGCGCATTGGCGGGCACGCACCAATCGACGAGTACTAGGAGGAATGATGTTGGCCGGCCGGCCGCGCGCCGCCGGTGTCGACGGAGCCTGCTGCCGTCCTCCTCCTACGCTTGCTCCGGCCGGCCGGGTTAACACAGCGCGCGCGCGAGGTAGCTAGATCGAGGACGGCGCGGGAGCTAGCGGCGATTTATTGCTGGTACGCCGGCCGCGCCCATCGACCAACCGCCCAACTGCATGCATGGCTGCACACACACATGACATAGTAGTAGTATCTCAAGGCTGTGTGCATCAATTGATGCAGAGGCCGGGTATACCCCATTTCGAAAAAAAAAGTAGTAGTATCTCTCGCGCGCACAGATCGATCTCGACCGACCGCCACGGCCAGGGGGAGGACCACGCTCGCTCGCGCGCGCGCGCAACACTCCACCGTGACCGGCCAGCACGCTAGCCGCGCCCACCTCCGGCCGTAACATGCCTGCCCCAGGTCTGGTCAAGCTATTCAATTCTTCAGCTAGCAGCTTCGCTTCTTCAAAATTCCCTGCCGCAAAGCACTAGCTCTCGATCGCCTGGTAAAAAGCAAACAAAATGTACCCCGTACGTCCGTTCTCAATAAAAGTTACTCCAACCACACAAAAATGGATTTACATGCATACCGAACTGGCAACGGTATGGTCGAGCATACATCAAACGGTCAAGACATGAATAGCTAGTACGTACCCGAGTACGTTGGACCACAGTAACTGATCATCGCACTGAAATGCAAAAAAAAAAAACCTAAACGGGCCGGAGGCGGCGGGGCCACAGCGAGGAGGCACTTGGCAAACAGTCACGCGTGCATGCACGATCGGGCGTCGTACGAACGCGCGCACACTGATCTCGATCGATCTGCCTGCCTGCTGACCGACCGACAAAATCAATGTTACACCAGCGTACAACATGTCCGGGGAATTAACCCGGGCATGATGCAAAGCCAGGGATCGATCCAAGTTAGTAAATCGCAAGAGACGATCGAGCGGCAAAGTTCGGACGTACCACAGCCCGGAGAGTACCGGACCCCTCCCCTCTCCTCCTCCCTGTCTCTGCCCCTGTCCCTGGCCCGCCTGAGCCTGAGCCTGAATTAACTCTGAGACATAGGCTCCTGTCATGTGGAAATTCGAGAGGATTTATTGCCGAGGTGAGGGGTTTGGCAGCAGCGCTGCCTGCACTGCACGCCTGAGCTGAGATAGTATAGTAGCTCGGTCTGGCGCGCGCCAGGGCCGTGGGGCAGATGGAATTAGCCAGGTTGTGTATACATGCATTATCATCATCACTACTGCTAGATCGATCAAGGAGCACAGCTTCGTCGTCTGGGACTGGATCTTGCCCATTTACTCCTACCAAGGGAAGGATATATGTATCCAATGATTGGGGGTTAGTGCTGCTTGCGGGTACCATCGAGTAGTAATGAGATACTGCAACAACGATGCAGGGCTTGCGTTAATTAGCTCATCAATGTAAAAGGAACATGTAAGGTACAATGGCTATAGACTTGCTAAGGGCGGTGACTCCGCTCACGGATGCCAAATTAACCTTGTGTGGGGGTCTGCAAAAAAATGTTAGCCTTGTCGATCGACATGATGAGAGTGCCCTCGCAACATGAGTTGTGACCATCACGGTATTCAATGTGAGAGGGCTGCGCAGGGGTGAGAAAAGGACACATATATAGGGCCCTCAATCATGTTTATATTCTTGCTACAGGCATTTAATGGCATCATATATGTTAGGCCGGTGATCATTTTATTGGACAAATAGGGAGTAGTGATGTCTGCAAGCTAGTAGTGTTTTTGATGCTTTGGCATGAACACGGGAAAAGAAGCTATTGTGAGAGACTGTACATGGTTTAGTACCAGCATCTTTGTGTCGTGGTGGGATATGGCTTAGGGTTATCCATGATATACAAGCGCATACATATACGCCTAGCTTACAGCATGTTTGATTCACATGATAGAAAAAACGCAGGAATAGAAAAAAAACAGGATTAGAGTGTCATGTTCAGCTGAATCGTACAGGATCTAGCACTGAATAATAAAGGAATTATAATATAATGTTTGAGTGGATGGAATTCCTCCAAAACATAGTGCAATGCAATCTTATGGATTTTTTTCCAAGGATCTAATCCTACGAATCAAACGATACTCATAGAAAAAAATCCTAATGATCAAAATCCTCCAAAATTTCTATGAGATTCTTTTGAATCAAACGAGCCCTCAATATATTGATGATCCTAAGATTCGATGTGAATAATAGACTTCCTCGGATAAGTAATAGACCCTCTAGCCTTGTATTTGTTGAAATAAGAAATAATTAAATGTTTGTAACTTGATATAAGGTTTGGACCAACTATTTATTTCTTATAACTACTAATCAAATGGAAAATACTACTAGGCATCTAAATTCCCATATCTATGCAATAGAAATAGTCATACACTGACCCAAATATGGTATAAATGGCACCTCTCATCGATCAGTAGTGTCAGAGCTTGAAAAAAATTGGGGGACGGGTAGGGGGCGAAAGACCAAACAATGATCCATATATACACTAAAGTAAATAGAACTTACTACATTACAATGCCAAAATATTCTACTTGATCATACTAATCAGCATTGAAGAGTCATGGCCAAACCATGGAGGCATAGCAGATCATCTTTTCGACCCCCTTGCCCTTAAATTCAGCTAAAACAACCTCAAAGTTGTACTTCTCAGCAATTTCATGCTCTGTGTGAACTACCAAATTATTGGCAAGATTCACAGCTGCCATCTAATTACGCAACACCTTGTCGTAATGAACCTCAAACTTAAAAATGCACGTTTTGCATTTGTAGTACAACCTGGAAGAGTGACAAACTAGCTGTAGTAACCTGACAAACAGATTATAGACAATATCTCTTCCTATCTCAACAAGGCAACGACAAAGGTTTGTCAATGTTGAGATATTTTTCAACTCTTCATCAATTAGAAGCATTGAAAACAAAGGGTTTGAGTTGTTGTTCTAATCCATACATATCTTGTTGAGTAAAACTTGATGGGTAATAATTCTTCACTAACACACCTATATCACTGCCTTTAAAATATTTAAATCTATTTTCTCGGAATTATAGTGGAATCGGTGGATAGAAGATCCATTATCTTCTCACTGAATTTGCGGTCCAATTCATGTAGTTGAGAATGAATAGTTGCACGGAATACCTCCACTAGAAGATATTGCTCCTTAGTGAAATGATCATGTTGATGCAGTGCACGACCACCATGCATAATATAAATTCCCTCCATGTTTGGAATTTCAATTCCATGATCTACACAAATTGTTCCTAACCATCATGTGACATTCTCACTGGAATTTAAACGATGTTAATTTTAGACACTACTTGCATATGTCCATGGTTCTTGTAAGTCAAAATTAAAATTTATAGGAATCATGCTATGATTAAACTTAATAATATAGAAAAACACTAAATAATAACACGAGTTAGTCGATTTTACTAAAAGTAGCTTTCATCCAAGTAAATACATTTTGAGTTATTATCTAGATATATATAAATTAGGGATTAACTAATTTTTTGTTTTTCTAAAAGGGGTCTTGAGTTGATGACATATTTCATAAAAGTTGTAAACTAATCGATTTTATCCATTTCGTTCCAAATAAGGATAACACATGTTTATCTGGTTTGTATATATCAAACATATTTAATAAAATTTGATTTTATTAATAAGTTTATACTCATATAAACTCTTAAGGAAACTAGATAGGTATATTGATCGACCTAAAGAAGAATTCAAGCCTATCATGAAGTATCCTACATAGATAAGTTTGTTGCAAAGCAACATATTGCATGAAAATGGACATAAACAATGTTTGGAGTTAATGATATGTTTTTTATTTTGACTCAAAGTTATCCAACAAAACCTTTTATCAATTTTATAACAAAACAGCCAGCCAACTAACTTCCTTGTCTTGCATGGAATTATCATTTAACCCAAAAGACAAGTCTAGGTAGAAGTATAAAATTAAGTATACATTAGACACACTTAGCATTGAGATTTAGTAAAGTTTATAGCTCGGTTGTGGTATAGGTACAATTGTGCTAGATTTTTCCTATGGTACATCCAACTAGGCTCGATTTGTTGAATCAACTAGAAAATGAACAATGATTTAGATCAACTAGTTTTCATGGTCACTTTTTGTCAAGTGCCTTAGGTGGGTTGTGCTTTTACTTGCAAACTTATTCAGATGGCTAACATTGGAAGTTAAGGAGTAGAGTACTTTTGAAGAATGTAGCCCATTGTGGTGGCAGGATGTAGGTTAGGAGGGGGGGAGGGGGGGGGGGGGGGGGGGGGGGGTATAAATCAAACTTCTCCTAATCCGAAAAATGTTTTGTTGTTTCTAGAACTTGAGGAAAGAACTTAAGTGTAAGTTTTCAGGTTTTCTACCATCATGGTAAGACCAGACACATATTTTGAATTATGTACACATTTGAATTAAAATAGCTTATATTCCTAAAGGTGTTTTAATACTAGTAGTAGTTGCCGGGTGAACTTCTCTCAAGGATCGTCTAGAGTGCTATTGAACTACTTCTTCCGTTCTAAAATATATGATGTTTTATCTTTTCTTTTTGAAACACAATGTATCTAGACGAGACTTACGGTTTAGATTCACTCATTTTGGTCCGTACCTACACGCTAAAAAGCGGCTAGATACATACATTTCAGAAAAAGGGTAAAACATCTTATGTTTTGGAACAGAGGGAGTAGAACATTTTGCAAAAACTAGTATTCCCTACTTCCGAAAATGTGACTTGGATTTATCTAGATTATGTATCTACACATTAATACATGTTTAGATATATATGAATTTAGAAAAATTCAAATCACTTATTTTTGAATCGGAAGGAGTAGAATATTATTGTACTTTAGATACCGCGTCGTGATTTATGCACGGACAGTTTATATGTCTTTGATAAGCTCATCCTATGTTGTGAGTACCAAAGGAGGAAATTAAGATTTAGCTAGGTGAGTATTTTTGTAGAAAAAATAATTGACTGATCAACATGCAAGAATTGACGGATCCTAAGTGGTAAGTGCCATTGGATCTAGAACCAAAGGCGGAAATTAAGATCTAGGTGAGTACTTTTGTAAAAAGAATAATTTACTGATTTGATATGTAACATTCGTAAAACAAAAAAAAAGAATACATACGCTGGGATCGCCGCGAAGAGAGCGACTGAGAAAGAGAA